>CM034148.1:705809946-707299946 GCA_019776745.2 Taxus chinensis
ATACCATGAAAGGAATGATAAGAATATTTTTTCAAACCATGAACTTAGATGATAATAACACACCACATTAGATTTCCTAAACAAAAGAACTAAAATACTATATATGAAAATCCATCATAATCCCTAATGGTCAATACATTACAATACAATGACTTGAATTAATTAATAATAAATATGTACATATAGGAGGAGGGAAGTGCAACTACTATCTAAATTAGTGGTGAATAACTCCCACTAACTAATACTGATAGTTAAGTTAACTCAAACATGCTAGTAAGCTAACACCACATAATGGAGAAGCTAACTCCACACAACTAGTTCACCTAAGCAAGTTAACCCAACAAGTGTAGGCCTAACAAAAGTATAAGAATTATCCCAATAAATAAACAAAAGGATAAATAATAACCTACACTAACAGAAACCTTGGAAGTGCAAAAGATGATGCAATGTGATTTAGGTGAGAAAGATGTTTGGGAGGGAGTTTTACTATGATGAAAACATGAAAACTAAAATTAATCCCAAGGGATTAGGTAATTAGGAAATGTAAAATAAATGTTCAAGAAAAACAAAGACACAAATTGAAGGTTAGAAATAAAAAAGTAAGAATGTATGCTTAATTAATGTATGCATAAAATAAATGTACGAATCAAAAGTTAGAACCAAAAAAGTGAGAATGTATGCTTAGTTAATGTTATGTGCTCCATTATTTTTGTCTCGATATCATCCACATTATTCAAATCAATGCAGTTTGAGTAAAACATATTTTTCATTTACCATTCAAAAGATGGATTTTTTAAATAAAAAAGTGAGAATTAAATAATTATATGTCTCTCACTTATTCCACAAATTATTTTGTAGAAATCTACTCAAGCATCACCTATTCTCGTATAATATTGGGTTTTCCATTTAATGGCCACTTTAAATGTATATTACATTCATGTGTATAATGCGAGCGAGTAAAAGTTAATTGTCATGCCATCTAAATTCTAGGAGATGCCAAAACTATAGAGGCCTAATACAAGTCTATAAATTTGGTGGAATGGGTATGCCTCATTCCTTGAGGCAAAAAATACTTAAATGGATATTAATGTTTCCCCTTTAATAATAAATGATTAATCAATTTTTTTTGGGATAACTCTTATAATTACAAACATAAAACTCAAGATAAGATAAGGAGACTTGAAATAGAAAATAATGTTGAATCAAAAATAAAAAATCACATTCCAATTGCCTACAATACACTTCTTTATAGTTTTCTTCTTTGATATCCTCAAATTGTCATAATGTTGAAGCATTTTCAGAGATACATTGAGTGACATAGTCTCTAAATACATACTTTCATACAATTTAACAAAAAAATAATAACCTACATTACAGTATCTATTCAAGGCCTAAATATAAGAAATTAATAAAGTTGAGCAAGATTAACAATAACAAAACACCAACCTTCAAGAAATGAAGATACTTGGGAATAAGTTCTTCAAACTTGTCAGAAATGAAGAGATACATAAAAAATAGTTGAGGTTTACGTTGAGATCATGAGGATCTTTTGGTGGGATAAACAAAAGAGCCTTAATTTAACATCACTTTATACACTAAAATAGGTTTGTGCCTAGGGCTTTTCCTTGTTAATATCTTGTACAGAATGTGTAAGACTAAAATAGTAAGCATTAAATAATGAACTTGGAACCACCCCTAAAAGTGGGGAAAGTGGGGAAAGGGTTCCATTGAATAATGTTGTAAACACCAATGCCACCGATGCGCCAAACTATCACTACATTTGAATGGGTGCAAATGAAACAATATATGTCGCAAAATGTTGGACTTCAAATAGGGACACAATATCACATGGGAAATTACAACAATGTACCCTGTCAAACTATTTCTAGTGAGTCCCGAAACAAATAAAAAGATAACAATCATTTTCCTACTCTAAAACCAAGGTTTTAAATGTTAGGGGTGAAATTGGAAAAGGAAAGAGTTTAACATTAGTCAACATACATCATGTTGATAGAATCCTTGAACAACACTATATACATTAGTGTCCTATCCTTAAACCTCACACACGGTGTATGTATAAATATACAACCTTGCAGGGAAAAAAAAATATAGAAAAATGTAAATCCAAGCCACTGCAACTTCCTGTCCTTCTATTTTTACTGTTATACTTGTAGGGCCAAAATCATCCTTGAACTCTGCACCTATCATACAAAATAGTTGAGATTATATTTTTAAAAATATGATTTTTGATACTCATATTTTCTTTTTTAGTCATATAATTTTTTGTTTTTCAAAAGATCAAGGATAATGTGTGTGTGTTACATTTAAGAGTCTTCCCAAATTGACAAAATAGCTTCCATGATGCCCAAAAAGAACCATTGACTATGCCCACACAATGTAAATTATTTTGTAAACAACCAACCCAAAAAAACTTGAATCTTACCAGAAATTGCAGGTGTGATCAAACCGTAGTCAATGACCATGGACATTATGTGCTGCACAAGTAGTAAAAACCTAATGTAAAACTCTGGACACTTTTTTAAAATTGATATTTTTGAAAACTCACATTTTGACGCTCTGTTGGCACTATAGATCTATATTTGCTAAAATAAATCCTGGTGGTTGGGTAAAAGGATTATATTTGTGTGTCTACAGAATGAGGAATACAAAGAAAAAGTCCAAACTGTCAAAAAAATTACAAAAGAAGACAAATGTAAAGCTAACAATATTTGACCCAACGGTCGCTCCATAGAAACGAAACAAACAAATTTTAGTATCTTCACTATTTTCATTTGCAAACAACATGATAAACATGTATCAAAGGCATCTGTATAACCCATCGTGACAAGCCATTTCTTCCCAAGCAATCGGCGAGAGTCTCAAATGTCTGCCACCCACATTTTTGTTTTATTTTAGGTTTTTTTATCAAAACATTACGATCCACCTTTTAGGGTTTTTTCACAAATTTAAGGCCCCGATTATGTCATATTCAATTTCCTATACACTGAAATCCAAGTCATCCATTCTTTTGATAGTTGTTAGAGACCCACCATCCTTGCCTGGCTGTCTAACCATTTCTTGCCACGTGTACTACAGATGTAAGTTTGTGCTTTGTCGACCAAAAAATATTATGTGTTGATATCATTGTCAGTTGCTAGAAGGGGAGGAGCCTTTCGCCTGTGAGAACTCCTTTCGACGTAATGAAAATTAGATTGAATCAAGAGTAAGTGATAGGGGTAGTATGTGATAATGTAAGAATGATGTTTAGACATGAAAACAACCTTAATATATTGTTATTATCTCTATAAGCGCCTTACGAATCCTATTATAAAGAACATAAGTGAATTTAAAGGCTAAAAAAAATATGGACCTTAGGAATCCCATTATGGAACCTAACTGGATTCAAAGGCAAATTTTTTTATTTATTTTGATATTAACCCAAATAGTTAGAGAATGAAAATCAATATAGGGGTCATTGATTTTTTTAAAATGTAGTGTCCCACAAGGGTGTCATAATTTTTTTATAAAATGTCTTATCTTATTGGATGGAGTCTCTTAAGGGTTACCTCGAGGTTTAGATGTCTTAAAAGAGGTCTTATTTCTTTGCAAAAATCTAGACTTCAACTGCTTTACGAGATTTAAAATTTTGGTTTCATAAATATTTATTGAAAAAACCATATTTTCTTATGGATACAAGGAAATGGGATAGTATGTGTGCTATGGCTAGATTAAAAATATGGATGATTGCACCTTTCACCATATTTTTATGATCATCATGATAAATGGATTATTGATTGAGATTGTAGGTGTTGCATAGACTTATTTGAGCTTCAGGGACATTATTATATTCTTCTCATTGTCTCTTACAACTTTTTCCTTTAATTCTTCAGTTATTTAGGCCTCGCCTATGTTAGTTTTCAAATGATGTATTCACTGTTCGAGTTCGATCCTTGATTGTTCAAGATTTACTCCAAATGTGTTCTATAATTATTTTCACAATTTGACTACTATTGATCATGCTATCCAAGGAATACTCTAACATAAGGGTAGATACAAGGGGCATCCATGCACCCATGCACCTCCCATTTAAACATATGCATTGGATCAATAACACCCATAATTACCATCCCATTTACATACCTACGCACACTTATAATAGGGGTTTTCCCTACCGTGGGATTGGGCATTGGATCACTATAGAGGCACCAAATTCTCCTTAAAATTCTTCCCAATTTAATTAGTTCCTAGGATTGAGTATGCTCTTCTTCTCAATTGTTCTATTTCACTAATTGATCTTTGAATCCTAAAATTATTTTTCCTTTATCTTTTTCTACGTGCTATACCATACTTTTACACTTATTACATCATGCCATATTTAACTTCCTTCTTTTTCACATTATACCTTGTGGTGTCATAATGCATATCATGCCCATGCTTTTATATTTCATTACTTACATTTTCCATAGTCTATATCATGCATACAATAGGGGAAATGAGCTTGTACTTGTGTAATATTTGATTTTTCTCTTTTCCATTTGGGTCACATTATCCTTTACCATCAAGTTTTGATTTCATATTTACCACCTTAGGGTCTGTCCATTCTAAAATTAGATCATTTCAGCTTTTCCACCTAGGGGTACCATTCTATAGTCGACCCACAATGATTGTGTGTGTGGATGTATGTATTTGGTGACACAGTTTTACTCAGACATGTTTGATAAATAATTTTTATGGTGTTTTTTCTCTTGCATGTTTAAGTCATCTCAAGTTGACCACTATAAGTAGTCATTAATGTAACAAATTTTTTTCATGTATTTTTGGTAAAAATCCCAAGGAAGAAAAGGGACACTTAGCACATATGCACTATAAGCATTTGTTGGTAGGGGAAGGTATGGTGAATGTACAATCTACTGATCAAGATTCTCACCTCTCATGTATTTCCCCATTTGTGAAGATTTTAGAGAGTGTAGTGCGTTATAGATCACCCATGTCTCATACGTATTACTAATATGGAATAATCCCTTTTACAAGCCAATCATGTATTTATGTTGAAGGATTTTGTGAGCAACATAAATTAGATAATTAATTTTTGTGGGATTTTTATTCATGGTGTTTAAGTAATCTCAAGATCATTACTTTGAGTAGCCATTAAATTAATGATATTTACCCTCACATTTCTATATGTTTGCATGAACACATATTTCTAGACACTGGAGCACGAGTATTAGTTACAAGATCTTAATAGTCCTAAAATTGGGAGATAAGGTGGTATCGACTGCCTTTTGATTGTCAACTCTTTTTTCCTCTTACTAACTTTGAGAACACCCAATAAATGAAAAGGCGATTGCAAATAAAAATATTCTTGGTGTGGTGCCCCATAATATAATAATAATAATAAAGAATTGAAACAAAAGAAAATAAAGTAGAACCAAAAAACGGGGAGATTGAGGAGTTGGTGGAGTAGGTTTATAAATGGTGGTGGAAAGTTTTTAATGCATGTTGGTGAGTATGGCATGTGAAAGTAGATAAGACATGACATGGTATCCTTATGGCATCCAGACCTATCATTTCCCTTGCATAAAAATAATTTGATTTTATTTGAGATCTGGAGGCATGGAACAAGCTCAAAACCCTAGTTATATTGTAAATTTAGCAGCAATTGGATAGTGGCAGCGTGGGCAGTGTGAAGGTGGGGTGCTGTGTTAGGTGGAGCGTCAGCCTGTAGCCATCCCAAAATTAGTGCCATCATGGGTTAAACAACATGCACTAGGAGATAAATCTGTAATCGCATATCTCCTCATTTTACTATATACAAATTGATTGAGTTGGATCTGTACCTGTATCTGAAGTGGGTTGAATTGTCTATGAAGAGAAAGGAAACTACTGTAGCTTCTGTTTTATTTGTTGTATTGATTAAGACACTGAAAGTGAACTTCCTCCTATCCCACACATGTGTCTGCAAGGTTTTGTCAGAGCTTTCGGACTACTCCTTTCCTCGAGCGTGTGAAGGATGCGGGTCGGCTTTGAATCAATGCCGAAAATAGAAAACATTTATTCATCTATTTTAGACCTGGCTTTGTAGGAAAACACACTTGGGGGCAAGTTTGGTCGGAGGTGGAAGCTTAGACAGAGTAGTTTGGCTGTTTGACAAATGGTTGCAGAAATGTGCGGCCCATTTCGTTACTGCAACACTTGCTGTTTGGCACAAAATGGTTTTGTTGAAATGACTTGGAAACCTCCAAGAAAATACCAGTTGGTACGTGTCAAGAAAGACTACACAACCTGTTCCAACATGATTTCCTATCATCATGTGCACCAATGGACAGTTGCCAAACATAATGGAAGTACGGATGCGTTAAAAGGCCAATGGGGGCTACGATCGCTTGAAAAGGAAATGCACTATGTTTTGAATAGTTAGCGCTTATGCCAACATGGATGGTGATCGATTAGAATGGATGGTCCAAGGCATGTTTGCAATGGGAAGTGGGTAATGTGAGGAAGCCCATCACTACAACAAACTAGACCTTTTGCCACAATTTTTCAACAACATTTTTGTGGTTATGTAGTACTTCAAAAATAAAAATTGTGGTATTGGAATTATAGCTAATCCACATGCTAATATATTATTGTAGATTTTCGACATTTCATTATACTATGGATATTCCACAATTTATAAAATTTATAGTTAGTCTCCATTTTTTAAATTGTACATCATCCACATTTTTAAAAGTTTGTATCATTTCTACATTTTCTATTTTTGTTATTATTCCACAATTTTTGCAAAAAATTGTAGTTTATCGATATAGTCCATATTTGTAGAAATTTCACAATTTACATTTTTGTAACTCTCATCGATGTTATATTGTGGCAATTTCAACAATTTTTTTCCTACAATTGCCATTACCACATAGAACTTGTAGGTGGAAGCTACAATTTGATTGCCACAATAGTTATTTGTAAATTTATCTTATTTGTAAATGTAAAAATGTTAGAATTAACAACCAATTTCAGATTCACTTAGATAATTCATTATGTGGATTTTCTACATTTGAAATACACTCAAATATATATTTCCATTATTAAATGTGAATATTTTTCTAAAAAAAATGAAGACAAAATATTATTACTATAAATTAATAAATCTTCTTAAAATATGTATTTTAAAATAAAAACTATTAAAAATAGAAATTTAGTTTTAAGAAAATAAAGTTTATATAACTCTAAAATAAAAATAATAATTAATATTTAAATATTTGAAACTTGTGTGCATATTATAAAACCTTCATTAATTTCATAAACATATACGAAATAAAATTCATTTAAATTGTAAATACTAATTTCAAATGGAAGTTGTCGGTTGGGGGAAGGTTTTATTAATTATGTTGCTGAATTGTGATTGGTTAAGAATTTTAATATGATTTGCTAAAATTTGGTTTCATTGTTGAAATAGTTTGTCCTTTAATTTCCTTAAACTCCTTCCTTCATTTATCATGAAAGTGAAATATATTTTAATATTTTATTTAGAAAACAATGCCGCATTTTTATATGTTTTTTTATAGGAAAGTGGAACGTAATTTTTTAATGTATTAAATAAAATTAGTATCATTCAAAAACTAAAAGTATTACCCTTTGAAAATATGCTCTAATCTCTAGTCGTACAACCTACATTACTGCTAATGAGCAAAGAAAGAATTGAGAACAGAAATAACGTTGGAGATAGATGGAGATCTTTATACGTGTCGCACTATTTGTATGAAGTTAAATAATTTAAAAAGTTTCTCAAACATTTCGAAAGTCTCAGCATTGAATACACTAGACTTTGACCAACTAGCTAAATTTAGTGAGGAGGTCCATCTTCCAAGGGAATTGTAATCCTGTAAAGAGGTCGGGTGAATTGTAATTCTGTTGAGGTAGCTTGGACAGTTTCATCCTCACGGATTTCATCCTCCATCAAAACCCATTTATTCTACTCTCTTTTTTAGAACAAATCAAACAGAAATCTGGGAAATCGATATTGATCTCCTCTACATGTGGCTTAAAACACCCCAAATAAAAAGAATCGTAGAACCATAACTTCTCTCTAGTTCATCCTCTTCAGAGGAGTCTGTGGTATCAGGATCTGTATTAATGAATCTTATTCTCTTGGGCATCAATTTGACATGAGCCTATGCTTCACCGCATCGATTATTTTTCTTAAATCTCTTAGATTCTCACACGCTTATACTTAAAAACTCTCTTTGCTACAACAATTTGATTGCTACTGCTACTAGTATTAACCCACCACATTTCCGAGGTAGACATATTTGCTCTTCTTGTCGAAATCTAATCAACGTGCTTCTCCGAATACATCTCTCCACTACGCAATTAAGACAAGGTAATCTCGCACCAGCATGTGCTCAAGCGAGCGATGGTGGATAAGAAAGACATAGACCAATACTCTGGAGAATAGTGTGTGACACCAAATGTTGGCGAATAGTGTCTTGAAGCCAAATCTTGTGATGATCTGGGTATTCCTTGTTTCAAATAGCTTCACTTGCAATGCATGAACGGTGCATGAAGAATGTCCCCAGGTTCATGGAAACAGCTGTGGGCAAAATTATTAACCAACAATATCATACAAATCTAGATACAAATTTAAATAACAACCGTGTTAAGAACTTTGGAGTGCAGGCCAAGGTATTTCGTCAACTGAGGAGTGCAGACCAAGGCCTTCCCTCAAAGACATAGCACAGGAGAAGGCCTTCACAACTTAAACTAAGGCATAGTACTGGAAGATTTGTTGGGTCTTTAATTCTTCACCGTTCGATTGAGTTTTGATATGCGGCTAATATTTATTTTATTTTGATCTGTGAACTATGGATTCCACCAATGCATGCCATGAATATCCCAACTTTTTCTTAACATGCAAGTATACAAAGACCTATTCAACTTTAGCATTGCTTATCTGCCACCCAGCTTATTGCAATGACATATAAATTGGGTTAAACTACCAAGGTCTTTTTTTTCCCTTTAAAAATTACATTTGATAGGGAAATTGTATTATAAATGATAGTGCCCAATGATAATATTGAAACATATTGTAATGTCCCGTTCGGCGTCTACCCTAGTTCTTGTCGCAATGACCCTCTTGTGGAGCGTCGAACGGCTGTGTGTAATTCTGATGTCTTGGCCCCATGGTCGGTCTTTGCTTCGTGTTCGCCTTCGAACGTTAACATCTAGTTTATCCCCTTGGTTGCTTAGGCCTGTTCACATGTTGTTTTAATCATTGTGAGTAATATTATTGCTAACTACATCCAGTGTAGATATTTGCGTAACTACAAAGAATTTTTTTTATGTGTTCTTTCCTTATTTTTATCACTCTCAAGTAGACACATTTCAGAAAAAAAACTCATTGGCTTACTTTGGATACAATAACATTATTCTCATACCTGTTTCAGTTATATCATATACATGTACATATAACACTTAGTATGGAACACGCAAAACACACCATTTTCCTATAAATCAGATAGTGGAATGTACAGAACATTCCCAATCTGGGCATCAAACTTGCCAGTTGTCTGCACTCTTGTCAGAACCAGACTTGAAGTGCATTGTGCCGATATTGGCAACATAAGTTAAAATCTTGTGCATAATTAACCCCAATTGTTTTCCTTCTTATCAGCCCTTATATCTTGCAAGGATGCATATTTGATCTTGTTTATTTTTGTGAATTCACAAAAAGTATTAGTTTCTTCAAGTTGCAACAAGTAAATCACTTTGTAGCTATCTTCCTAAAAGACAAGATATACTTGAATTGTCAAAGTAGGACCATTTTCCTAATTGACCACAAGGGTGATTAGCCTTAATTAGATAATACAATCTTTCTCTCAATGAAAACATAAGCATTGTGTGGCATATCAGGATGGAAATTGAAGTAAGAATGCAGTCAACTAGGTTGTAGCTGGAAGTCGGGTGGTAATTTATGTTTTCTGTCCTTGCGTGAGGGAGATGGGAGTTGGTGGAGTCTCGTTTTTCTTCACCTGGATCTCATTTGGATCCTTTATTCAATGCGTATGGTTGGGAGGCGCTTGACTTTTTCTTGGGGTTTGTGCAGCTGGGAAAAGTGGACCACGTGTTTTTGTTTTGGCGGATTCCTTGTTCTGCTCTTGGAGTCCTTTTGGTGGCTGCTCACCTGGTAAAAATCCTCTCAGCAGATGAACCTGCTCCTGTACTACTCTTAATTTGCCTACTCTCTCTCTCAAACATTGCAGGATGATTGGAGTTGGAGGAAGAGTGTGTGGGTTGTGGGTCTCAATTCTTTGACTTCCAGCAAATGCCATTCGCGGGTTTGATTCCCCTTCCTTACTGTTGCTCCTTCCCTATTCCAAACATGTCCTTGGGTGCTGCGAGGTGTGTTCTTGTTCAGGAATCCACAGCAACAGCCTGCAACAGTGATTAGCCAGGCAACATGCATGTTGCAGTACCGTAGAAGCCTTTTTGAGCGCTTCCAGCAAGCAGGTTGTCCAACTTTGTTGTTGTCTGTTCAGTATTGAATGCATCCTCAAATTCGGGATTCTCCTTCAAGGTATTTTTTTATCAAAATCGACTATGTGACAGTGAGAGTATTACCAGGAGACCTGATGAAATTTATTGCTAAGATTCTCTATTGATTTCTTACTTGTTTTACGATGTAACTCATGGAAGAGTATCTCATAGAGGCGGATCTGTTTTATATCAGAATATTCACGAAGCACAAATTGCCTTACTGTTTCATTTCTTCCACTCTGCCCCATAGATGAGTGTCTGTCTCCATCGTGTGTTCGATTTCGGTGGCTTCGGTCACACTTTGGCTTAGTCTTGTTGGCTTGTAAAACTTAGCGGTATCAAGACTACTGTGTTGTGAATGGGTCATTCAGATTGCATGGGGAATTAAGTTTGGGTGATCCTGGTTGGCTCGGCCATAGCCCACAGAGTTGGTATGTGGTGAGTTAATGTATAAGTGATTTGGCTGTAAAATTAACATGAGACTTTCCTAGCGCGGGACCTAGCTTGGCCCGTACCACGTGCTCAACTCGGCGAAGCCAATAAAATGGTGCATGCTTTTTGTGTAGGTGACAGATCACACCCACAGGCATAGGAGATCTATGCAATGTTGGAGAAAATGTCTTGGGAGATGAAGGTAGCAGGATATTTGTCAGATTCAGAACATGTGCTGAGTGAACGGGAAAGTAAAAGTATTCCTCTCCCACATTGTACCAGGTTTGTCCAAGATTGTTGCAACACAAATTGTTGTGAGAGAGGCAAAGCGGTTCCATCACTTTAAAAAAAAAAGGAAATGTTCTTGTAGAAATTACTGGTAATGCATGGTGAAGCAATCTGCAGACATAGTCTAGCACTATAACAAGGCGCACTGTGCCAGGTCTGCAGTGATAAATAAGAGACCAGATTTTATTTTCCAACTTCATAAATGGGCTCCAAAAGTGGATTTTCCATTGTGCTGGATGGATGTTCATGTTCTGCTGTAACTTTCCCTTTTGACATGCGTTGGGAGGATGTTGGCAAGTATTTTAGACCACCCACCCTGGCCGTGAACTCCTACCTATGCCAACATGAAGATGGTCGATGTTTGGGCGCCCAACGAGCTTGAATAAAATGGAATTAGGCTTGGATTGTTGTTGCTGGTCCGGGCAGTGTCCATGAAACCTATTGAATCTAGAGAAAAAGGCAAGATATTTCTAAACTTTTCTACTGTTATTTTATTTAAAAATTATTGTGAATTCGAACCACTTTTCCTTGCATTGATTTGTCAGTTGGATGTCATGATGGGAGATTTCCCCTTTCTGTTTGTTTCTTCTTGTTTTAGCTTTTATCATTGTCAGTATGTTGATCGAAAGGATGCATGTGCCCTCTCCTCTGGGTGTTATGTTTCTCTTGCTTGAGTGATCGATCTTCTTTTATATATATATATATGTACTCTTCTCTACAATAGAGTTCCAGTTATTATTTGTTCCAGCTAGTTTTTAGCAGTCATTATTGTAAGCGTGCAATAACTATGAAGTTCCTTCCTATTAACCAAGGCTGTCCTTCCTTGTCTTTTGACATATATTGTTAATGATCTCTCAAGCCACCTAACAACCCTTTTGGCATCGAAAAGGAAAGGTTGCAGGATTAGTGTAATCAACGCTTGGACTATTTTAGGTTAGAGATTCGGTGTTAAAACTTTTAGAATGTTTTAGTTTGCGTGCATCATGTTTCAACCTCGAGTGTTTAGAATCTTACGTAGCTTCAGCGTGGTTCCTAGGTTTTATAGCCATTCTTAGGAGGTACTTTGACTGCCCCCTTCATCTTGAATCGTAACTAGTTTTTTTTATATTAGCTATGTTCGAGGTCTTAATTGTGCAACTCTAGTGCCCCCGCTATTTCTGGTATTATTTTTGGTCTTCTTCCCTCTCGGAAGATTGTTGGTGAAATAATCTAGTCTTCTAACTTGTGTTTCCTCCCATTTATTATGATTGTGTTGTTAATTAGGATTGGATAGCTTATATGCACATATGTACCTTAATGTTTTGTGATGAAAATTGCCTTGAATGTTGTCAACCTTGGAAAAATCTTTCTTGCAATCAATAGTATGATGGAGCTATAGCAGAAGGAGTTGTTTTGATAATGGAACTTAGTAGTTTATGTTGTACCTTTTTTTGAACGGTTGTTTATGTTACCAAGGGTTGCCTTAAAAATATTGTTGTTTTGGGAAATAGGAAATTTATTTTAAATTAACTGAACTCTAATAATTGATGTGGAGTGTTGTAAATTTTTAGGGTTATAAAAGTTGTTGATGACATTTTCGTATACTCTTGGTTGACGGACTCTTTTTCTTCTCTCGTGTGATTGCTACTAGCCTACAAGGCATTGGCCTTCTTGAATGATTGGGAAATCTCTTGGAGTTAGTGGCCAAAACTAGTTTACTTTGCTTATGCTTCGAAACTTATGTTTTGTGGATACTCTATGTGATTTCAGGTTTCAAACTCATTTATACATGGCTTTTTGTGTTATTCTTGGAACCGTGGTTTCCCATTTCTTGGCCTGATCAACTCTTGTTCTTCTAGAAATATAATATTATAACCTATGCATTTGGTACCTGTGATAAAATTCTGGATGGTTGGTACTTTATATCAAATCGCACTCTTGTGATTGTTATTTAATTATTTACTTGGTGGGAATCCTGCTTTGTTAGATTGGTTATTTCTCCTTATAGGGCCAAGGGCCTTTCTCTTTCGGTTGTTATATTTTCGTTGTCTTTACTCCTAATGGAAGTACATGGTCTTCTTCCTTGTTTGGCATGGTGGAAACTTATTATAACTTGAAGTGTTGATAGTGTTTAGAGGTTTGACCCAAATTCTCGTAATAAAGTGCTTCTTTTCATGGTATTGATATATAACAGTTATGGTGGGTTTGTATAGCCTTATCTTGCTCAGTTCTCGTGAACCGACTCTTGTAGAAAATTTGTTGCAGATGGATTTTTGCGTGTAGATGAGGGATAGAATTGTAGACTTTTGTCATCAACCTCAGTTGAGAAGTTCTTTTGCTCGAAACTTTTTTTTATGTTGTTCAACTATTGTTAACGTCCAGTGGAAAGTTTAGAAGAGGATTAATGTCTTAGTATTATGTATTGTGGACTTTGTCATCTAAACTTTGGAAACCTTGTATTGTTTGACCATATTTGAAATTATAAGAAAATTTGGTTATTGTTGTTGAGTGACTTTGTTGGAGTATCAGTATTTTAAGAATTGATGTAATCTTGTTTTGTTCTTGTAAATGAGTGTTGCTACAACTTTTCCTTGAGAATAAATTTTGAGTTAAACCTTGCTATGACTTAGTAATAAAGTGTCATAAGTAAACTAACATAGGATTGTTTAATACTTCTGGAAGTTAAATTAAAAGTTGTATTCAAATAAAGTAACGTAGGGGTCACCAACTTGAGATCAAGAAATTCTTTAAGTAATCAAGGCAAGACTATCATTGCAGGTAAAATTTATAACATGATAACCCTAGCTCCTCTAGTGAACATTATTCCTTTTATGGTGAAATTTGTAAAATGACCCTAAGGTGAAATGAACTATTAGTTGTTTGAAGATGATAAGATTTAATAAGCCAGAGAAAACAAATTGGAGACCTCACCATCTTTCTCACCGCCATTTGGAAAGTAAATTTTTACTCCTTGTTAATACTTTTAGCGAAGCCTAAGTAAAGTTGTTGATAATTTTGGTTAAGAGCCCTAGCTTCAATTAAATACTGGCAATAACTAATGAGGTCCTAAAGATGTTTCATCTCGACCTTCTCCCTCTAACCCTTTTCCAAGGCACCTTGTATCTCTTCTCTTAAGTGTGTTGAACTTAAAACCATGTTGTCTTGTGGGCAAAAACAAATCTTAGTAGCGTTAGTGGTGAGTAGATGGCCTTGTGGAATTTAAATAATATTTTTTCTTGATAAACGAATTAAGCGAATAAATGTCATAATAGAGAAGATTTAAAGATAATTACTCAGTGTTAAAGGAATAAACTTGGCTTGGCAAGTTGAATTTTACGGATCATATCTTGAGCCTCCTTGAAAATGTAAGCTAAGAATTGCAAGATGTCCCTTTAAAATAAGTAACCCTCAAGAAAATCTCATTGTGGTTGGCCCTAACTGTAAGTGTGTTCTGTGATTGGACTTCTATGTTGTCTTGTCAAAAAGAAAAAAAAATGTATTATCTTTTGGGTGTGAATGTTTCCGTGCTGACCTTGTGGTTATCCCCGTAACAAGTGGTTCCTAGAGTTGGTTGTAACTTTTTCATGACATGTTGTGTCGTGTTATGTGTGGAAGAAAGTCAAAAAAAATTTATCCTGTCTTTTACTGTGTTGTTCGTGTGTGTGTTTTTTTGGGAGCGTTACAAATAACATGTAATATTACACTCATTTCAAGAGATATACTTGCCGTCAATTTTTCCTATTTATATATCTCTCAACTTCAAGAAATATCTTCCCCGTGACATAACTTTAATGTCATATCTGTACAACAAATTTTGAGGGATATTTTTCTAAATTTCCATTTGCCCGTAACCACGGAGTTCGGGCAAATCCAGTACCATGATGCTACTACAGTTAATTGTTCTTCATTATATAGCCTAAATATGCACATGTATATATAGTTCTTTATCAAATTTAAATTAGGACTCTATTGACATGCATGCAAAGACTTTTAGCAACATTTTATTCATTAAGATTTAAAACTATAAATAACCTTCCACAATGCAATATAAATGTTGACAAAATATAGAGAAGCTTAATAAAGTTTTAAAATAATATTTAAAAATAAAGTGGGAGTGCACTTACAAAAATAATATGTCATAATTTGTATGGTATTTCTACCTAAGAGTATGAACTTATTAATCTCCTTTGGATCCCATCCTATAGATTGTGTTCTCATGTAGTTTTATTTGGTTATTATAAATAGTTAATTTTATTTTTTTTTGTATTTTTCACATAAATTTTTTAAATCATATGTATGGTATTTCTACCTAAGAGTAAGAATTTATTGATCTCCTTTTGATCACATCCTATACATTGTGTTCTCATGTTTGTTTTTTTTAATTTTTTATTTAGTTATTGTAAATAGTAAAAAAAATCTTTGGTTCACATAAATTTTTTAATGATTTGATTCTCTTAAATTAGTTTTTTAAATTATAAATGTAAAAACCAATAAATTTTGGATAATTTTGTATTTCCATCATATTTAGTGTGATATTTTCACATTTTTATAAATTTATCTAATAATATTCTTAAGTTATTTTAGGATAAACAACTTCTTAAAAAATACTTTTTCGAATTATTCTTAACAAACAAAAAACATAGTTTATTTATGTAATGCCCACTTCCCTTCGACACTAAATGAACCATGAGTATCATTTCCAATTTTTTATAATCGTAAACATGTCTGTTGTGTTCTAGTTAGCATGAAAATAAAAGGTGTGGACATGAGGATTTCTATTGTGTTTTGGTTATTATTATTATTACCTTGACTCGATGTCATATTGTGGACCTTGATGGTAATTTAAGGATATGATTATGATGATCTAGAATAGTTACCTTGTTACAGACTGATTGTTATGTCATTACTATTGTTGTATTGTTTAGGCTCTGGTCACTCTTTATTGGATCCCTAGACCTTGATATTGTAATAAAAATTAAACATTTCTAGATGGACATTGATACACTCATTTTACTTATTGGATAGATAGTACATACATGTTATACTTGCGACATGATGTGACTATTGCAGTAAATTTATATGCTTGATTCCTATATCAGTAATCGATGTTCTAACTGTTACTACTGTATGGATGTATTAGATGTGAATTACAGATATTTCTATATGATTGTTGATGTTGTGATCTTAGTGCAAATTGATGGATTGTTATAATCGAAATGTTAGAAAATTAAACAATTGGTGAATTACTTGATTCTAACTTTGGTTTAATTAGGATATTCAATGATGTAAATTTTTATGTATACATGCATGTGTTTTATTATTTCGACGTCAATAATATGGCCACAAGGCCAAAAAGGTATTGTTAGATTTTGCAGGAAATTATATCACAACAAAATACGGGGGATAGGATTCACAGTTGATCTGATTGAGTTGGCTTAAGGGGATCCCTGGAAGACTTTGAAGAATTGCGAGGAAGCTGTTTGGTATACAAACTACATTCAAGCCTTATAAGTTATAACACATTGGGTAGAGCATTGACTCATGTAGGGGCTTATTGCTTCTATTTTAATTGGGAGTTATGTATTCTTATTAGTATGTGGAATCACTTTACTGCTGTTGCTTAAACACCAATCTTAACTTAATTGAAATTGTATCAGTAGTGTTACATTTTAAGAAGATGTTTTCAAACCCATAAAGTAGTGGGGGACACAGAATGTGATTCTGCTAGCTTTAATATTTTTTTGGGATTTTATCTGCCACTCTGGCATCTCTTATTGAAGTAGTGTCCCTACCCAATACCTTCCATCCAATGAATCTATTCGGGATTCATGGGAACTTTCTAGGCCATTTTGCTGACGGCTACAGTCTCCTATTTGTTCTCTGCAAAGAAAAATGAAAAATTCACTGGGACCTATGATGTGAGGGACTTAAAATAGGTCCTATTTTGTGTTCCTCTCCCATACCTGCTCAGAAATTATGTTAATCTATCCATTACATAGGTATTTAATTATTGTCCTTAAAACGTGTGGGTTGGGTTGAGTTTTGCCAATGAAACCGTTGATCCGATTGCACAACCACGTTGTTTACATCATACCTTGGGGTTCTGGGTTTGAGTCTCTTATGTTGAGGTGAAACTCTTGTGGAGTCCCTTATGTTGGGATCCTACATGATCGTGCTTACCAACAAGGCTCTACGAAGCATGCCATAGACATTCATTTTATATGAGGATTTGGGAGAGCTGAGCTCATTTCTGATCATTCAGATCTCAAAAAACGCTTATAATTTGTTTATATCAAGCTTGAGATTTTATGCTTAGGAAACTGGATGGCCGTTGCTTATGAATTTGGAAGGCTTAAAGAGCTTTTTGTGTATAGACATTCATTCCTATGAGAATGGTAGATTTCTACCTCTGTTCTGATCACTTCACATCTCACCAAACACCATATATGTAGATGTATGATCAAGCTTAAGATGGTTATGCTAAAGTTGGATAATAGATTGGAAGACAAAGGTTGTGGGAGAACTATGGAAATGGGGGTAAAAATTGAGGGAGGCATAAGATAAATGTTATTGGGCATTTTAGGAGGGAATTGGGTTGGGATGTCCACCTTGTTGATAAATATGTTTTATAAGAAGTCTTGCTATTGAAATAACTTGAGGGAGGCATAAGAGTGAGGGAGGCATAATAGTGCATTGATTTCTTGAGGGAGGCATAAGAGTGGTGTATCTTGGTGGAGGGAAGCTGACTAATACTGTTGTATGTTCTTCTCAATGAACATAATTAAATGGTCGGGTCTCATAGGTGGATATTCTCCAAACTTTTGGCAGTCATAAGTATTTGCCCCCATGAGGATGGATACTCCATGGCTTGTAGTCATGAAGCCGTTGTGTTCTTATATTCTACAACATCATGGTTGTAAATAAATTGGTATTGTGTTAATATCTCCATTGGTTTTGCCCTAGATATCAATGTATGTGTGGAAGCCATTTTTGAGTTGCCATAGTATGTCTAACATGAAATGTGCTTTATTGTTTCCTATTTATGTAATGCTCGGGAGCCAATCTAGGGAGAAGGTTTAATCTCAACCAGAGTTTTGCCATATCCTGGTTGGGTGGATGCAGCGTTGCCTACTCCACCAATTTTTTTGTGTGCATCCAACCTAGTAATAGTTGTATGGTGGAGCTCATTTTCAAAGTTTATAGATCTAGTGTTGCAAATTTGGATATGTGTAATGAAATTTAATGTTTCCATATATGGATTTACAACTTGTATATCTTACCAATGGTATATTAGATGATATCATGTATGTTATTAGCTAGATCTTGCAAATGGGTTATTGAAACTTGAACTACTTCAAAGTGAAATTTTAAAATTCCTATTTGTTGGTACACGAAAAAAAGAATAAATAGAGATCTCTCCAATCTAAATTAATGCGTACGAGTTGTGTTGCACAATATGTTTCAAGAAGATTGAGTAGAAATGGGTAGAAAGTGAACTCGATCTTCTATTGAATTCTAGGCAATTTCGTTAAATGAAAAAAGGAATTAAGGAAAGGGAGACATTGAAGTTCATGTTTTAATTTCAGTGTTACCCAGAGTGAAGCGTCCCCTAAAGAATAGTTTGAATTGATGTCCCCGACGTCCCATATACATTTCTAGGGACTTGGGGGCTTATAAGGGACATCCGCAATTTTTTAAAATCATTTAAAAGTTTTCTGATGTTTTAAGTTACAAAAAGATGTTACCCCTTTTACCATGAGTCATCATAATTATAGTCTTAAAAGTGACCTACAATACCTTAAATAAAGTTTAATTCCCTAATGCACAATTGGAATAAACCCGATTAATTAGGTGAAATATTAAATTTATATGTCAAATAAATTTGTAAAAGCCGCCCCCTATCCGTCGCCCAAAATTTGAGAAATTGTAGCTATAACAATTGTCCCGAAAGTAAATGAGTCCCCTCCATACAAGATGCCCCCCCTCGTCCCATAGTCATATAAATAAGTTTGAAAGTGGAAAAATAAAATCAAAATTAATTGCTGAATGCACATAATTTATACACCCAATTACTTTGGTGTATGTTAAATTTATATTCAAATAAATTTGTAAATGCAAAATTTATCCTTCGCACTAAATTCACAACCCCCTATTTTAATGGGAAACTAAATTTTAATTTGTAAAAGAGGAAACAAATATTAAATTAAGTTTTGTTTTTAAGGCTTTTGAAATTTACCAAGGTGGAGGAAGTTTGTTTTAAATGTATAAATAATTTTAAAAGAGGAAAGAAAGTGGTAGTGGTCGGCCACGTTGTGGGGACCACTCCATGTGGGAAATGTTTATTAAAGGACCCCAACTCTAAGCCTCCATAATACAACCGAACCAAATCCTTACCTTCATTAATTTTGTGGCCCCTCCAAATAGTTTTTTTTTAATGCAGCTAATACACTTTTAGTTGGCTCTAGCTGGTAATGCGGCTTGTGTATGCTTCCTTCCCAGGACCGTGAGTATAATATATATATATATATATATATATATATATATATATATATATATATATATATATATATGTATGTATGTATGTATGTATATTATACACTTTTATATATATTTGTATATACATAAATCTTTAGGAAATTTCGGGATTATTTAAGATGAAATAGAATTAGATGTATATTAATTTATATACATAGTTAATGTTTATAAA
Source organism: Taxus chinensis (assembly GCA_019776745.2). Lineage (NCBI taxonomy): Eukaryota > Viridiplantae > Streptophyta > Pinopsida > Cupressales > Taxaceae > Taxus > Taxus chinensis. Next base: position 705,829,880 of record CM034148.1, read on the forward strand.
ATTGTATTGTAACCGAATACCATTTAAAATGGGTATTAAAAGACAAGGAAATATATATATATATATATATATATATATATATATATATATATATATATATATATATATATATATATGTATGTATAATCACATATTTAAATGGTATATTTACAGAGTGATTATTTTTGGGTCTGCAATATAAATAAATTTATGAAATTACTCAGAATGAAATGGGTAAATACCCACAACTCAGATAAGATTGTCAAAAAAAAAAGAGAGAGAGAGGAGAAGTTTTCGGGTTTGATAAAACATTTATTTTTCTATGTATATACACATGCCTACATCAAGATTCATGTTATATTTCCCTCTTCCAAAACTAGAAGAACAATGGGCAAAAAGCCATAACCCAGGTAAGAGAAATCTCTCTCAAAGGAAGTACAAATAATGGGTAAAATGATATTTGGAAATAGAGAAAACCCTAGGAGAGGGATGCTAAAACTAACTCATCTTCTTGTGTGCATTCACCCAAGAGCTTGAGCTTCCTTCCATGGCCTCCCTTCTTCCATAACATGCAAAACAAACAAGAGAAATGAGAAGATAGGTTAAGAAATGAGTATGAGAAAACCCATAAGGATTTCTAGGGTTTATTTAGTGCAACCTAGATCTAAGGGCTCAGATAGAATAGATCCAATGGTGTAGGATGAACCCTACATCACTTAAGTGATGGGGTATTTAGGTGGGAATGAAATAAATAAAATGAGGTGTGTGTTATGTTAAATGGAGCCTAAGGGGTAAGACTAAGTTGTGCACCTTGTCCTTTTAAATAATGAACTAATAATAATATGCATGTCTTTAACATTTCAAAATTAGTATTCTTGTCTAATTTAATTTAAAATTTATTTATGGCACTTAAATAATAATTTTAAAGGAGATTAATGGAATAGAGCAATTAAAAACAAGATGAGAAATATTACTGAAATATTGAAGCTTAGTAAGAAAATTTAAATCATGATTTGAGTTTTGGAATGGAATCAATATTAATTGGTCATTGATTGAATTTCAGTCTACCTCGAAAATTGTATAGAACGTTATTATCAATAATTTAATTTAATTCCGATGAATGTTATTGTCGTTACCTTTAAAAAAAAAATTCCATAATTTTCACTGTTTGTTACCGGGTTTATCATGTTTTCTTGTTGAGAAAAATGTGGGTGTTACAATTTAAGAATGTTAATATGAAATTTAAATTTTTGTTAATATTTTAAAAATATGCATAAAATAGTAATATAGTGTTTCCACACAATTATAACTTTAAATTGGTTTATATTAAATATGTGATAAATGAAAATTTAAAAGATAATATTTACAATAAATTCTACACCACTACATTTTCCCATTATATATTGTGGTATTTGCACACTATGTTTTTATTAGTATTTAAAAAATATGTTATAATAAATATATCATTTGGTAATGTGGTACATCCACACTATCTTAATTTTAATTTCCTTAAAATATATAAAAAAACAAAATTTCTAGGTAATCCCACATTTTTACATTAAAAAGTTTAATATTAGTGCGTAATTTTCATAATATTTAATGTGGCTTTTTTATTTTACTATAAATTTATATCAATATTGTTAATGCATGTTATAATATACATATGTTTAGTGTAGTGTGATATTTGCATATTACATATTAGTCTTCTTATATACCTAAAAATTTAAATTGCTTAATGTGGCATTTCCACAGTATTATAATTTAATATCAATCTTCATAAAATATGTCACACGTATAAGTGTTGTGGATAATATTCAAAATAAGTTCTAATATTATTTTATAAAAAATGTGGTATTTCTATAATGAAGGTTTGAAGATGTGAGTTTTCTACAAATTAATAACAATATAAATTTTCTGTAGAAAATCCACAATAATTAAAAACCAATAACTAGATTATCATAGAGATGCCATAATTATTCTATAATTACGCTAAATTGTAGAAATTTTGTAGAATAATTGTGGTAAAAAGTGCTTGTTTGGTTCTTGTGTTGCATCGTGATATCAGTATCATATGGGCACCCATGAAAAATACATAAACCAAAATTCTAAGAATTTAAATATTAAGATCTTGAGTTTAGGAATACTATAAAGGAAACATATTAACGAATTAATAATGTAAACTGAAAAACTATCAATCTTCACATAACATTAAAATTTAAGATGTTGTCAAAATTAGTTTGCTTCCTTTTGGTCACATTGTACCGAAAAGATGTTTTGTTAAATGACATGTGTCATTATTAACCTTCTTCCTATGTACTCTTCGAGCTTCAGTGTTGTGTCACATCGAGGATGATACTCTTATAAGGGGAGGGAAATGTAGTGCCAGCTAAATAAAAATTTTTTAAAAAAAGTGGGAAGTGAAGTGCTGGTGGGTGAGTGGTTGTTGGGGAGTAATGTGAGTCTTGGTGTGTTGAAGGAGGGCCATGTCTATTAGCATGTAGTAGGGAATGAGAACACTAATAAATATTAAGCAGCTTTTAGACCTGTCATTTTCCTTTCTTGACAACACAAGGAATCTTTCCAAGATGCAGAGGAGTTAACCATGGTAGAACGCAGGTTAATGTTGTAGAATTAATAGTATGTGGATAGTTATAGAGAAGGAAATACATTATAGGGAATTGTGATGATCGATATCTCTCACCAAAAACCTTAAAGCCATCCATTAATTAGTAACATTATGGGTCAGACCAGTCCTACACATGGAGATAAATTTGTAACCCAATATCCCTCATTTTACTACATATAAATTGATTATTGGCATAGGTATTTGCGTTGAAGTAAGTTACATTATCTCTGAGAGGAAACCACTGGTTCTACTATTATTTTTTTTGTATTCAAAGGATGAAGAATATTAAGAATTAGGAGGACCTTCTTTTGGGCATGTTTTCTATATTTATTGATGTTTCTATCTCCTACTTGTAAGCACTTGTGTTGCAAACACTATAATGTAGCAACAAATTTATCCATCGCCTCCCACACATTTTCCTTCTCTTTATATTTTAGTATTCATTGTATTGATTTAGGCATTAAAAGTGTTTTTCCTTCCATCCTACATAAGGATTTGCCAATGTTGTATCTAGAGGGAATTGTTTTGTTTCGAGAAGCTACTCTTCCTTAAGGATTGATTCGACCAAGGTTTAAAGCAGTTGTAGAACGGGATATGCATCAAGAAGAAGCCTCATACACTATAGGTGTGACTCATGTTCTATTTTTTTCCCTTTAGATAAAGGCCTTCAATTTGCTTTAGTCGGGATAACCGTTGAGATGAAAATATCTGTCAAGACGTTAGAACTACTGAAAAATGGCATTAGATGTCTGAGAAAGCTTAATGTTTTTCTCCTTTTGGGCTAAAAACAAAGCATGGGTCCCAAAATTCATTTTTGGGTGTGATATTTTCCATTTCTGTATCAAAATAAAAAAATAAAAAAATATTGTCAGGTAGGTTTGTTTAATGATTGAAGTCAAATCCTTGATGGTTTTCAAGTGACCTCATGTTCAAGTCTATTCATATTTTTTTCGACTAGAAGTGTCTAAATCCATGAAAACAACATATATATATAATTTGAATCATCAGTACTGTCACCTGGAGGATGGCTGAATAAATGTAGTAACTATAGGTCAGCAACGTTTTCTCTTAAATCATTGCTGAACTATTAAAAATGGTGCACCATGTACATAGATTCAAATTATCCAAGAAGATACTCCTCTGTACATTATAAGGGATGCTTTTGGTTCATTGGAATCTGCACCTAGTTTTTGAAGTGAGAAGGTCCCATGGTCAAATCCTTTGAGCTCTTATGATTGTAGAAGAGAGGATGTTGAGAGTGACGGTGATGAGCTGCATGATGAAATGTTAGATTCAAATTTTGGAGAGGGACCTCTTTCCCTATGTGTTATATATGTGGGAGCATACACATGGCACGTGAACTATATGACAAAATGCCCCAAGGAATTATGTTTCACGAAATGCTTCATTTTGAGGATGTGAACAAATGGTTTTGTTGAAGAATCTTTAGAGATGTTTGAGAAAAGGAAATTAGATGGGTGTTCTGGGTGCACAAAAACTAGTTGAAGAAATGACTGGAAGAGGGACGACACCTTGTAAAATGTGGGTGAACCCACCAGGAGCACCTCTTTTCCTATGGATGCAAATATCTTCCAGGCATGGTTCCTCTCTCCTTATCTTTCATAATTCTTGTACTTTAGTTTTTTTTTTCATTTGCGAAAAAATATAATGTTTAAAACCTTAGGATTATCATACATTTAATTGTTTTATATTAATTTTTTTGTAAAATAATAAAATGTCATATCGTAATGCATGAAATAAAAAAACCCTTTTTGTAGTCAACCATGAACTTAAACCCTCATTTTGAGGTGATTTAATAAATTCCTGACTAAACGAGATTAATACAGTACCCATTTTTATTGTCATGTTGAAGTTGAGGCCCTGCAATTATGTTGACCACTCCCTTGTTAAAAAAAATAAATCACAATTTTCAGAGACTTGCAAAGTAACCTTTGTAACTTCGGAAAGTACATGTTAAGTTTCCTACATGTACCTTGTATTGTGAGGAGTCATTTTAATCCTTGATTCACCCTCGAATGTTCATCTGTGATATTTTTTACGCCCTTCTAGGAGCCTTGTTACACCATTTTGCAACTGTAGGAAGCTGTTAAATTTGAAAATTTGGATTTCGTATCGGCTCACCATTTGAATCATGGACAACGAAATGCATATCTACCTTCGCAAACCTCTAGTATTTTTACTAGACAAATTCCTGGAACATTCAGTTTGGGAAAAAAACTCTTCTTGATAGTTTGGAAAATGAATTTTAGAGGCCTCCAGTCGCATTTTGACTAGGTCATAACTGGACCACTTACGATCGGTGGCTCTAGAAAACCTATCGTCGTTTGAAAATTGTTTTCTAGTTCTCAGTTTCATAGACACTGGTGATTTATCCATATATAGGGGAACTCATAGGAAGTTTCTCGTTGTGCGTTCATCCATCGAAATTCCTTTTTGGATGTGGGCTTCTGAGCCCTCAAGATAACTTTTGATCGTTTACAACTAGGTCAATTACGACCGATGGCCTTGGAAAACTGGCCACCAATTAAAAATTGCTTGCCAGTTCAGAATCCCCTCAGTTCCAATGAATTCTTGGTGTATAGGAGGACACGTAGAAACTTACCCATGGTGTTTTTTCTCATCAGAGGACAATGTTTGAAAGTGGTTTCTTCACCTCCAAGCCTAAATTAAATTTGTTTGCAAGTAGTAGGAAAACGTAAAGAGAAAGTTGTAGCACCCTTGTTGGGTTTCCAAACTATCGTGGGAATTTTTTAACACTTGTAAATAACTGCTTGAAACTCTACTATGTGACTGTTATGTGAATTTACATTTTTGGCAAAATAGTTTTTCTCTCTCATCCCTATATCTTTCTCTCACCTTGGTTATGAAATGAAGTGAACTAAACTGAAATAAATGTGTCTCTAACCTCCTCCTTTCTAATACAAATTATTAATGCTATTATGTAAATAAGAAACTAAAAATCTTAATTACGCTGGATTTGGGTGGATGTTATGCCAGCGATTTATCGTTGATTTCATGCTCACATGTTTTTGCAGGATGGAAGTGAGATGGCAAAAAGGCGTGGTGTAAGCCATTGTTTATTATTGTAATTTATATAAGTTATTGAAAAATGTATATATGTGTAATGTGTTACCATGTTACATAAATTTATATTTGAAATTTGGTAATATGTATGAGATGCTAGTTTTAGGAATGCCTTGGGAAATGTGCATTAATCATGGGTACCCTTTTGATTTTGATTTTCATATGGAAAAAGTTGGATATGTTAAATGAAGTTGAATGTAATATATTGTAGTGCATTTCTAGTTTGCAATAGCTGATTAATTAATTGGTGTGTTGTTTTCTTTACCTTGAAAATGCAATAAATAAACATAAGCGAATTAGCAAACCTAGTACAAAATTTGTCTATAACTAACCTTCCTATGTTATTATTTTTGCGTAGAAAGCTGAAACCTTAGAATGAACTTAAACATGCATGCTCAATGGCACATTTTATCTTAACTAAATAAGATTCATAGTTGAGTACCACCATAGCCTATATGTTTAGCGACATCATCATGAAACTGTTAGTTAAGAATGACTTGTTCAAATGTTATCTATAGCAAGTGGTCCCCTTCTAGGATTGGTTATCATGTGTTTAGTAAGGAGAATGTGTTCTCTTCAGGTCTGACTTACATGTTAGGTGAGAGAGATCACCAACTTCTCTTAAAAGTAACCTTTAGCAGTTGGGATTATCTAATGAAGTTAATATTAAAAATTTTTGTACCCTCCCTCTTATTCTAGCCACATTAGTTTGCAAAACATTTTTCATCCAAAAAGATAATTAATCCTCAATAATATATCCTCACAACTAAGTCTTACGATGTCACTGCGAATCTCCTTGTCCTACTATAGAGCTAACAAAGAAGCACACACCTTGAGCACAATGGGAAATGTATAGTGGTTTTGCTATAATCCTGCCTCTGTCATTTACATATATATGTATACCTCTACAACTGTATCGCATCACAAGAACTCAACCAAACCATGGAAATAACATACATATCCCTCACAACATAGTACTTATCACACATGCGCCCGACACAATAGTACCCATAACATAAGCAGACTACTACAACATGGAATTCCCAAAAAGTACACATATAGAGGTTTCACACAACTTGGGACAATAATTATAGTTACATAGTCTCAAAAATGGGTCAAAGCATATAATCCTAAATGAGGATCATGAATCCTCAACATCACAAAACATGACCAGAGTCACATGAGTACACATAAATAAAAGTACCAACTAGCCATGTGTGTAAAGGAATATACTATGGATGAATGAACAAGTTTAACCAGTAATTGATATAATGTGGATGTGAAGGGCATGTTTATTTGTTTGTGACTTAGGTTGTTAGGTATTTTAAATTAAGGTTTTTTTGGTATAGGATTTCAATGATATATTGGCATAACCAATTGTGGGGATTATACTTGTTCAATGTTAATGTTTTGATGTTTTTTTAATTTAATTAATTTTGATATTAATTTAATAACTTTTTTAATTTTGGAAACCTTAATTAATTAATGAAATTCTTCAAATTTTCTTGCCAGTAATTTACACCCAATTTCATCCATGGGTATGGTGCACCCAGCTCTAAAATGAATGTAGTAATTTATACATCACTTTCTTGTAATAAAAAAATAAGATTTATATTCATGAAAATGTTGACTATTTTTATATACATACTCCTATAACCAATTGAATAGTCTTTTTTTCTAGAATTTATGTCTCTTAGAAGTATTTGGTAGGATGATTTGAACAAAGTGTATAATCATTTAATTAATTTTTCCACTAAAAAGAAAAAAATTCATTACTAAAAAGGTAAGCAATTTTATGAACTACATTTTCCATTAATTTAGGAAAAAAGGTTTTTTATTGCTGTTGGACAATTATCAGGATATAATGGCGTGAGAAAAGATAAGTAATGATAACTTCCAAAAACAACTCTATAATATTCTCATTGTACACCTAAATATTTTAGATGTGTTTTAATTGATATTGTTTGATCTCAAATAAGTATAAATTCTCATTTATGAATTTGACATCTATAGAGAGAAATGTGGTTAACCTCTTGTCTCAGTGTGTACAAATGCTAACTTAAAAAGCGAGATTCGATTTCACTTTAATATGATGAGTTTTATGAATTATCTACAAGTTTAATGATGTAGAAAAAAGTGCAAATGACAAGATATATTCAGTCCAGAAAATTAATTAATTTATTTATTTTGACTATTTTTTATTGTTTTTGGTGATTCATATTACTTCAATTTTCTTCGCTCAATGTTTTCTAGATTTTTGAGTTATTTAAATATATTTTTGAATGTATATATTATACCTCATTTAAATGAATATATAAGCATTCCCAAAATAAAATTATGGAGGAATATTTTTTAAAGACATGACTTTGTTTTACTAATATGTTTCTATTTGTTCAATTCTAAGAGGTATGGAAAGCAAGGATGGAAATTGATAGTATGCAGGTTTTTTTATGATTTTATGATCATGTATGATTGGTAAAATATTTAGGTAGTCGTGTAATGCCCCGTTCATCGTTGCTCCTTTGCTTCTGCGACGACCGTGCTTCTTAGAGTTGAACGTCGTTGCATTTCCTTTGAAACGTTAGTGTTTCGCCTTGTCGATTTTATCTGTTGGTTGCTAGTAATAAGGATAATAATAATAATAATAATAATGACATTATGATTGTATTATCGATCAACGATTGTATTTTGTTATTATTTTCTTTATGTTGATTGTTATCGACATCATCCTTTGATATCTTTAAACTATCCTTTTAATTTGTTTGTCGCTCCCGCTGATCGAGCCTCATTGCGCAAACAAGGAAGAGTATGATTTGTGGTGGTGCCTTTGAAGGTGGGGACTGTTTTTTTTTTAATGTTGATGGACCCTTGATAATTTATAAAATTAATGTTTTATATACCAGCCTTGTTTCTCCTAGCAAGCGGCCTGTCCCCAAAGCATGGGCTCCAAAAATAAAATAAAATGAAATGTATTATCCTTGTGATGTGGTTAGTTGGCGGATGTGAGGTATTGCTTGTCAATTCTTTAATGAACTTTTAATTTAATGTTTGGCGTGAGACAGTGGGAGACTGTATTTTATTATTTTTGGTAGGGGTCTTGATTGGTAGTGGTTGAAGTGCCTTTTCTCCCTGGTTGGTGGTGGACAGCATTGAGTGGATGATTGGTGATTACACAGGACTTTTTGTACTCCTTCTTACCTTGTCTGACCGCTGCATACCTGGTTGGGTTGGATTTATTCTTTCTTCTCTGATTTCTTCTCCTTCCTGCGTGTGTGCGTTGTTTTTTCCTGGCCGCAATATTCTTTTTATCTGGGAATTTTGGTCTGAGTTCTTACCCTGTGCGCGTGGTTTTAGATGAAGCTTCAAGCCAGTGAAGCAGGCGTGTTACCTCCACTTTCCTTGGTGCTGCGAGGTGTGTTCTTGTCGGGGATCCAGCAGCAACAGCCTGCAACAGTATTTAGGCCAGGAGGCAGGCATGTTGTAGTATGGTAGAAGCCTTTTTGAGCACTTCCAACAAGTAGGTTGTCCAACTATGTTGTTATCTGTTCAGTATCGAATGTAGTCTCATGTCAGAGTCTCCTTCAGAAAACCCAGTGTTATTTTCATATATACACCGCCCATGTAGTCACCACGGGCACTCTCAGTCTGTTTAGAGGCCGTCCGTATCCATGTCCAGACCATAGGGCGCAAGATCAAGTATTACCAGGCTGGATCCTCTGAAATGTATGGTTCTACCCCTCCTCCTCAGAATGGGGACACCCCTTTCCACCCCCGCAGCCTTTATGCCACCTCCAAGGTTGCAGCCCACTGGTACACTGTTAACTACAGGGAAGCCTATGGCCTCTTTTCCTACAATGGGATCCTCTTCAACCACGAGTCTCCCAGGAGAGGTGAGAATTTCGTCACCAGAAAGATCACCATTTGGGCTGTGGGGCGGATCAAAACTGGGTTGTAGAACAAGCTCTATTTGGGAAATCTCAAGGGCCTCTAAGGATTGGGACTCCTCTGGGGACTATGTGGAAGCAATGTGGCTCATGCTGCAGCAGGATGAACCCGATGACTACGTTGTTGCCACCGATGACAGCCACACTGTCGAGGAATTTCTGGAAGAAGCATTTGGGTATGTGGGATTGAATTGGAAGGATTATGTCAATATAGATCCCAAGTACTTTACTCCAGCAGAGGTTGATAATCTTCGAGGGGATTCAACCAAGGCACAGAAGCTTCTTAAATGGATTCCCAAAAGTGGATTTTCCATTGTGCTGGATGGATGTCCATGTTCCACTGTAACTTTCCCTTTTGACACGTGTTGGGAGGATGTTGGCAAGTATTTTAGACCACCCACCCTGGCCGTGAACTCCTGCCTATGCCAACATGAAGATGATCGATGTTTGGGCACCCAACGAGCTTGAAGAAAATGGAATTAGGCTTGGGTTGCTGTTGCAGGTCCTGTTTCAGCGTGTCCTGGTCTTGGGAAGTGCATTAAAGGCATGATAATATTAACCCTCTCTCTTAATGATTTATTTCCTTTAGCATTTGGATAAATCAATCTCTACAATTTTGTTCGATTGCTGTAGATGTGGGTTTCTTTTGGAATGTTGATGTGTTTTTGTTTTACTGAGTAAATAGTGTTTGGACTCTGGATATTATATAACATGCATTTACATATATTGACTCTTTCTTGAAAGAGATGCCCAGAAAGAGATGGGTTTCAAATGACTTTTAATCATAATTGCATGAACTGATCTCTCCCCTCCTTTACAGTTTATCTTATTTACTATTTGAGTAGAAGAAATCTCTACACTGATTCTTGCCTACTGATCTTATAATGTTGGTTTATCAATTTTTCCTTGATTATTCCTTTGAATGATGGTTTCTGTAGAAAATATTATGGATCGTGAATGAGGTTTATATTATTTTTCTTATATTGTTTATATTATGTAGAACATGGCTTGAAAAAGGGAATTTCCGATATGACTGTATTTGTATTTTACTGTGGATTTATAATGATATAAACTCCCATTAGGATTGGGGGCTTCTATTTGGGAAGAGTCATACTAGTTTTATTGGTCTTTCTAGATAGCTCCATCCAAGTCATTCGATTATCATTTACCTTGGGGCTTATTGAAAACCCCTCACCAAGCCCTCTGCTATTATTATTACTATGAGCTTATTATTAGATTGGAACCCTCCTGAAGCATGCATTAATGGGTTTTCTATGACCTTTACGAATATGTTATGCACGCAAGTCATTATCCTGTGTGGATAATTCTATGGCTTAATTTTGAGGCACTACTTGGATCTTTGAATCTGTAGTGCCCACTTCCCTTCGACACCATTTTGTTTTGTTGTTTTCGAGACTGATTACTTCACTTATGGATTTATTATGGCTTCTTGATTTAGCATGCTAGTAGATATCATAGACATTGGACTGTTATTGATTTGATCTTTATATGATGCATATGGTCTACTGGTGGACATTTGATGATGATATTTGTATACTTTTGACATGGTTATTTATCTTTAATTATGACATGTGATATGTTTAATCATATTGAGTAGAACTTGATAATTGGACTAATGTGATGATCGTTTTGACATAAATGAAATGTGGAATAGAAATGTGCTAGAAAGTGTAAGTGATATCGTACTTGCATAGATGATAGTAAATCATGTGTCGTTTATTTTAGATTATATTGTATATTTGGCATGAATGTTTTAATGCGGCCAACAGGCCGAAGGAGGTATTCTCTGTTCTGCAGGTATATTATATTCACAACAATATTGGGGAGTGGAGACCAACCACATCGGAATTCGAGAAGAATCCAGCTAAGGTCACCATGGCAACAAGTAATTGTGTGTGTGTTAGAATTATTTGGTTAGGGGAAAATTGTGACCTAGGGGTCATGTGTTGTTTTGTTTTAATTTTCCCTTTTTATTATGTTAGTATGTGTTTCTCTTAGTAAGTGAAATTTTACTTGTGTTATTATTCATATTCTTTGGATTGGAGTTTACCCCTTTGTTAGCCATGGGTTGTAGTGTCTTATTTAAGCTAATTTGAATTTTTCCTAAACTAATTAAGGGATATGACCAAAAGAGAGTTCATTTATTAGGCTTGATTTACTTGGGATTTTGTGTGGATTGATGTGTGTTTGAGTTTTGAGTGTAGCACACTCTACCCCACATGGGAAACTCGAATTTGGCCTTAGAGGCCAAATTTCAAAGCTTGTGGGACAAGTCAAACTTGTCCCACACCTCTTAAAACCCCATGCCAACCCTACCTATGGGTTGGAAGGCCAAATTTAGGGTCTTTTAGGTGTTTTGGGGGGGATAAAAAGGGTAAAATATTAATTGCACTTTCTTTCAAAATTTAATTTTTGTCCTTTGGGGGAGTGGGCTTAGATGGAGTGTGTAAGGTGCTTGCCTTTCTTTCAACCACTTATTAATGGTGCATTGGAATATGAGGTTGACCAAGTGATGTGGAGTGGAGGGAAAAGGAGGTGGCATCCTACTTGGAGCCACATCATCCCTCCCTCTCTTTTCTCTATTTATTTGATCCTCTTGTTTGTTTTGGGAGGTTGGAAGTTTCATTTTTAGTCTTTTGTATTTTGGAGAGGAGAGGATTTTGAAGGAGTTTGTGGATTTTTGGAGCTTGTTGATACTTGTGGGAATTTTGTTGGAGCTTGTGGATGCTTGCTTGATCTTTGGAGGGATTTGAGACTTCATACTTGGAACAAGCTCTACCATGGAAAGGTAGGAGCTTCACCTTTGCTTGTATTATGTTTTCTTCTTTTTGTTATATGAATGAGTATATATATGTTGTGTTGAAAATTGTTGTTTGAAATGCTTGTTGGGAATGGGTAGAATGCCTAAGTTGGGAGTGGGAGGAGACTATGGGGAGTTTAATTGAGGGAGGCATAAGAGATCATTTTCTTGAGGAGGGAGTTTGGGTTGGGTGCCCACCTAGTAAGAGAAATGCTTGCATTTTCTTCTTGTTTTTACTTGAGGGAGCCATAAGAGTTGAGGGAGGCATAAGAGTGGATGGAGGGATAAGGGGTACTTGAGGGAGGCATAAGAGTTGTTAGGGGTATTGTGTTTTACATTGGAGGCTTTTAGGTGGCACCCATTCCCATTGGGAGGAATAAGTGGCCTCCCCATAGGTCTTACTCTTATGGATTTCTTGATAAGCCTTGTGACTTGTTGTTGTGATTGTTTTCCCTCTTGTTGTGTTGTTGATTTTGTTTTGAAGGATTATGGAATGAATGTGAAATTTTATGTTGAGTTATGTGGAAGCTAGTAGTTGCCATGAGTTGGATTTTCTCCCATTGTAATGTGGTTGGGGCTCGGGGGCCAATGGAGAGGATGGCTTCTCTTCTCCATTGGGTATCTTGGTTGGGAGGAGAGTGTTGCCTCTCCCCTTATTTTGTTGTGAATCAAGCAAACTATTGGAGGAGCTACCTTGTTGATGTTTGTAGCATTGGAGCCTTGTTGATGACAATGTGTAACTACCTTGTATTTTTTGCCCACCTAGAGTGGAAGAAAAGTGTAATATTGCTTTGTATTTTAGCTTCCATTATTGTAAATTTGTTCCCACATTAAGTGGAAAATGTTGTAACAAGATTTTGAAAGAAAGTTGTTTTGATCTTCTTTAGTAAGGTTGTAATGTGGGTGGAATTGAAAGTTGAAGGAAAGATAATTTATTTATTCTCCTTTACTTGGCTTGGAACCTCATATGAGTGTATTGATCTTGTTGGGATGTTAGTAATTCTTACTCTAAAACTTATTGGAAATATTGTTGAACTCTTTTGTGGAATGTTGGGAAATTTACAAAAAAATATATATATTAGATTTCGTTTTGTTACTTAAAAGAGATGTATTGGAAAAGTTGGAATATTAGTGCATTTTCTCTTCTTGTATTGTTGATGGAAAGACTTAAGTTTTTAAATAGCTTTCAATATGCCAATGAAGTAATTTAAGCTCTAGCTCTATTATGTTTTTCTTCATTTAAGAAATCCATTGTAAAACTATTTGCAAATTGTAAAAGGAAATGAAATCAAATCTACTTGAAATCCCATTCAAATGCCTATTAGATTGTGTAGAAAGAATTTTAATGCAAAAGCTCTAACTTATCAAGTCATTAACCACATGTCCTTAATGTTTAAGAAGGAAACTAATATTTTAAATATTACTCATATTAAAGTAATACTAAAATTAATGAATTTATTATTATCAAGTTATATTAATATCAATATACTATCAATATTTCTTTTTATTAACAAAAGTATACTATTATAAACTATTGCCAAGTAGATAATATTAAATATATATTAAAACAAAACCTACGGCATGGCCGTAATAGGTCTGCAATCAAACCTACGCATGAACTGTCTCTTATATGCAAAGCAAACTGTGCTATGTAAATTCATGAAAAATCATACATTCATATAATATGCAAAACAACTAGGATGATGTTATATCTATGTAAAATCCACCTCATAGTTAGTAATGCGACTGTAACAAACCCATGTATGAGATGTTCATTTATAAATTGCAAAGCAAACCGTTCATTCCATGAATATTCTGTTAAAAACAGATCCACCTCTATGAGATTTTCTTCCTTGAGTCGCATCGTAAGTCAGGTAAGTCTCATTTTCTTAGAGAATCATTGTAATAAATTCATCAGGCCTCCTCGTAACACTCTCACTGTCTCCTAGAATCGATTTGATAAAAATATCTTAATAAGGTGAATCCTGAATTTGAGGATGCATTCGATACTGAACAGATAACAACATAGTTGGACAACCTGCTTGTTTTAAGCGCTCAAAAAAAAAAAAAGGGGCTTTGTTTTATTGCGACTGCCTTGCCTGGCCATTTTCTATGCAGGCCGCGGCCATGGATTCGCGCCTAGAACACACCTCGCAGCACCCAATGAAAGTGGAGGTAACCCCACCTACTCCCCTCGCCTGTAGCTTCTTCTACAACCTCCCTGTCAGCTCGCGCGGCCAGGGCCGAGTAGAATGAAGAAAAACGCCTGCTCTAGCCTGTAGCTTCATCTCAAACCACCGTCTTTCTCACATGCGCGGCCAGGCTGAATAAAACTGTGGCCAGACTCACCCGCTGTAGCTTCAGGCTATAACCATTTGTGAATCCTTATTTGCCAATAAAAAGTTAAACGGTGGGCAGACCAATCGGAGGGGCATAAGATTTGGGAAATATAAAGTTATTAATTGAAGATATGCGGCCAGGTGGCTATTAAATGGAGTTAAGAGCTAAATTTGTAGCCCGCACCAAAGGAGAGGGGGTTTCATAAAATGGTAGGTGGCTATTAAAGCCACCCACCTGCAACCATATCTTGTCAAACTTATTTTGGATTGTGTTACCCTATTAAATCTCTTGACCTTTTACTTAAAAAATTCCTTTTGTGTAATTTTCAAATATGATTAATGTTCCTTTTTAAGAAAGTAAACGATCAAATGATCACAATATTATTCAATGTTTATTTCAAGATTAAAATGTTAATTTCATGAGGAATGGGTGGTTAAGTTATTTGCCGAAAGTAATATTTAGGCTTTAAAAATTTGTAAGATAGAAACGATTCTAGCATATATATATAAAAAAAAAAATATACTTATTTAAATATATAGCAACTATAAACTTGTTCTCTTAAATCTTGATCCTCATGCATAAAAAAAAATTCTAGTCGTATTGTTTCGGGTTATATGTTCGTGGAAGCAAGTTCCTAGAGAGTCGTCGTTTTTTGCGGCATCATAGAATCGGTTAAAGTAATATTGGATACATCGAACTCTCATGAATGTCAACATTCTTCAAGATTGATTGATATGTGATGTCCTCGTGCATATGAATTCAGGCAATGCTTGAAATATGAAATTATAAATTTATCTTATACTTTGACCTTGAAGCTTGTCGAAAGACTTTTGGTAGGAAAACAGATGAATAGGGAAGTTAAGATAACTACCCTAAAATTGAGTCATGCATAGCCTTAAGTAAAGGTGATAGCTACCATGATGGGACTGTGCATACCATGTATGACAGTAAGGATATAAGTCCACCTGAAATTATTTAACTTCATTTTATAGAACAATAATTAATACCCATAAATTGGGGTATGCAAGTGGAGGTTGAGTTATATAACAGGGTATATTATGTTATCAGGTAACCAGTAAGGATAAATATGTTATTTCAATACTTGGTTAACTAGTGGAATATTTTCTAGCATTTACGATGATTATTATGTTAGCTAAAAAAATTATACTTGCATCTCAATTGGGAGTTGAGATATTTTTGATACTTGTATTTATAGTGGCTTGGACCGCGCTTACATATCCTAGTTAGTCAAATGTATCTTTGACATATTAGCAAAATATGAAAATATTGTTGATCGTAACTCATTCTAATGAGTTGGACCCTTATACTAATAGAAACATATATAGGCATGGAATAAGCAACCAAAAGGATACCTAATAATATATGAACTTGTGGATTGGTGGAATCTTTGTTAACATAAGTATATTCTTAAAATTGTGAGATAAATATCCAAATTATACTTACATATCACTGATTATCTATGAAGGTTGATACTTGGGTAATATCGATGAATAATATAAGATTGATACTTGTATTTATTATATAAACTTAATGTCGTTGGTGCTTTTATTTAATTGAAAGATAATATTGTTGGATACTTATATATGTGAAGTAGGTCGAGGGTATTAGGTGAGCATTATTATTATCACTGTAATTTAAGTATGATTAATTGTAGGGTTAAGGTTGTATATCTAGTCACTTGGAATTGTGTTCTTATGTAAACAGATCTTAAGGAAGTGAACATTAATGAGTATGAAATGTATTATCATGAGATGTGTAGTTAAGTTTTGAATGTATGTTAGAAATTATTTGATAGGGAGTATTGCAAACTTTCATTTATTTAAATGCTAGATGGCATAAGTTATTAGGTGAGGTTTATATCCTATCATGCTCAGTTCTAGTGAACTGACTCTAGTTAATATTTGTGCAGATGGATTATGCGAGTAGATTAAAGAAAAGAGTGTAAAAGTTTCATTAGTTCAAATTATGAAGTTCTTTGTAGAAAGCTCAATGCGTTGTAAATTTTGTAACTTTTCTTGCAAGGAGTTTAGAAGATCTCTTGTCTTGGTATGTTTGGAAAACTACATGGTGAAGTGTTCTTTCCCTCTTGTTGTTAGACTAGTAACTTACCTTGGTGAGAAATGATATTCAATCATTACATTGGCATAAGTATTGTAAAACCTTGTTTTTGAGAATAAAGTGTTAAGTCAAAACTCTCTGACACCTTGTAATGATGTGATATAAGTAAAATAAAATGGAGTGGTTAACCCTTATAGAAGTTAACTATCTATATATATATATTCAGATAAATTAATGTAGAGATGACTTACTTGAGAACAAGAGATTCCGATGTACTCAAAGGTGAGACTATCCTTGTAAAGTAAAATTTTATAAATTGATATCCCTAGCTAAACTAGTGAACACTACCCCCTTTTGGGTGAACTCTTAAACAAGCCTAAGGGAAAACAATGGTTAGTTCTTGAAGATAATAAGATTTAGCAAGTAGGAGAAGACTTTAAGTGAACTACTCTACAGTGTATAAGAAATTAACTCAGTTGGTAAGATGAATTTGTGCGAATCATATATTGAATCTTTCTGAAAACATAAGTCATGAGTTAAAGGGTGTTTTATTAAAATAAATAACCTTCAATCATTTCTTACTGTGGCTTGCCCTAGCTGTGAGAGTGTCATGTGGTTAGACTTCTATGTTGTTCTGTCAAAAAAAAAGAAAAGTGTATTATCCTTTTGGGTGTGAACGTTTCCGTGCTGACCTTGTGGTCATCCCCGTAACAAGTGGTTCCCAGAGTTGGTTGTAACTTTGTGACGACATGTTGTGTCGTGTTATGTGTCGAAGCAAGTCAAAAGAAAAAAAAATATCCTGTCTTTTACTGTATGTTCGTGTGTGAATTTTTGGGTCGTTACAAGTCGTAGACAATTATAAGTTGAAGGACTTAGTGTAAGCTACTCTAAGTAGATGTTGATCAATGTCTACTCGACCTTATATTAGAAAGAAAATTTCAAAGCTCCAAATAACATGTTAATTGATCCCTCTAAATTATATGAAAAAAACTCATTCCAAATTGTCTCAAATTCCTATCTGAATTATTGCAACAACAAAAGGGCTTTAATTATAATCTCTTCAGAAACTAAGGATGAAAATTACAATTTACTTTTAGATAATTGTGAACTAAAATATAGGATTTGTAATATAAAAACCATAATCCTATAAAAATAAACTTTTCTTTTCACCGCGATTGAAAGCACTTATTTTGAAAATAGTTTGCTACTATCATTTCCAATCTAACTTCATATTAAAACCGGTATCTAGGCTTTCCTCGCAACACAAGTGCATTTGCTAGTTCAAATTTAATGATATACAAAATTCAGTACCTAGACATACATGATAAAAGAAAATATTATTTCATGAAACACATGATATATCATATCTACATAGGAAAGGGAAGAGGGAACAAGACCTGTTGGCAACGACTAAAACTAAGAACTCAAAAGTAGTAACAATATATACGTTCGAAAAGACCCAAATACAAGGATAATTACTACATAGACCAGAGAAGGAGAAATAACAGCTGACACATTTACCTAATAATGTCTTATGGAATATTAATGCCTATTTTCGCATTAAGACCCCAAATTAACTACGTTTCCGTCCACCACTGCTTACAGTCATACACAGAACAGAAAGCATGCAAACAATGAGAAGCAAAAGTATTCCTGCCGCCAAAAGAGTGAGGAATTGCCACGATCCAAATAGGGACATGTAAGTGTTTACGTACTCTGTGACAGCAACGTTCAATCTTCTGTTGTAATGCTTGTTCAAGTCTGCTATAACTTCATCCAGGATATTTTACTTTGGATTAATTTAACACGCATTTCCCCAAGCCGTTACCATTAGGGCTCGCAACTTTCCCAAAATATTCCAAGTGATTGTTAATAATTACCGCTCTTTCACAGCAGCTTGAACATCTTCTTCAGTGTCGATCATACCGTTCATGAAGTCCGTATAGCAAAAATTAAGATCAACGCACCAGGTGGTCGCCGCAGCTTCGAAACCACAAGATTTATGAAGAATGACCTCTGTGTTACACGTCCAGCTTCAGTTTGGGTAAATATAAATTCGCGGTCCTCTGGTCGAAGCGAATTGTGGCCAGGTGTCCATCGGTGGGAACAAATTTCAACCCTGCGGAATATAAATCGGCAATCGAAGGAATTTCCAGTTCTCGTCCCGCGTTGGAGGAGTCTCCACAGAGAACCGACTTAACCATCCTTTTCTAAGTCATCTTTTCGGCGGAGTTCTGACCGGAAAAGAAGAGTTCAAGGTCCATTGAATGCACGCAGAATCGGCAGCATCTACGAGCATTAGAGAGAAGATACGCAAGGGCAACATTCATAAAAAACTGGATGAAGACCCGTCGAGAGAACAAAGTGAAACGTTTGACAGGGCCATTTCTTTAAAGCCTTCCATTATGCAAGACTTGAAAGCATCATGACCCTGTTACGTAGGCTGCTTTGGCAAGGTCTCATTTCTCGTCCTCATCATTGCGCTTCAAAACATCATTCTTGTCATCCATGGCCGCCGCCGGGACGACAGAGTAATAGAGTGCCTCCAGTATGTGACCTTTTCTTTTACAAACATCCTTGAACTGTCATAGCATCTGAACATCAAATGGCCACAATTCCGCACAAAGAAAATTTACCAGGACTAATTGCAAACATTCAGTCTTCTGCATTTTCTTCAAACCTAACCCTATCTCTTCCGCCTTTTCTTGAGATACCTAACCCTAACTGCATGTGCAACAGCTTCTGCAGCAAGAACAACGGCAATTTTGATTCTCGCAGCATTACGTGAGATTCTCTACATGATTCCATTGTGCGCAGCGCTCCGGCCGTATGGAAAAACTCTTCCCATGCTTCAACTTCGGAACTGGTTTTGTCGGCCTGTTTAACGTAGAACTGTAAGCATTCCAGGACGAAGGAGGCGTCCAACAGCCATGAGCAATGCGAGGGCTTCGTCGTTGTAATCCTATTTGTGATAGAAGCTTCGGATTCGCTGCTCGTGCTTCCTTCTCCGGACCACGGATTCGAACTTTGATAGCTCCTGTAGATGTAACACCAAAAAAATACCAACACAAGGACAACACAGTGAAAAACAGGATAACTTTTTTTTTGACTTGCTTTGACACAACACGACACAACATGTCGTCACAAGGTTACAACCAACACCATGAACCACTTGTTACGGGGGACTGACCACAAGGTCAGCAAGGAAACATTCACACCTATCAAGGACAATGTACTCTTCTTTTGACAAGACAACATGGAAGTCCAATCCACATGACACACCTCACAGCTAGGGCATCCCATGAGGAATTTCTTGTTAAATTTTCTTGTTTACTAAAGTGTCTCTTAATTCTTAACTTACATTCTTAAATACAATTTCATGTAATGATTCAGACAATTCTTTTCACAAGGGAGAACTTCTTTCTTTTAACGGTTGACTAAAAAGCTTAAGGCCAAGCTTTCTAAACTGGGATCATCAATTTGATGTCCAATATCTTGCTTATTCATTTGATTTAAGAACATTTTCCATTTCTTACAAGGTTAATTAATCTTACTCAGGCCACTAACACCTGTTTCCACACCTCTATTGCACAGGTGAAAGCATAAGCTCCGATTGAGGGAAAGTACCATTTTAGGGTTTCATAACAATAACCTTCTTTGTTTAAGGATCAAATTTTGACCTTACTTAAGAAATATCACAATGAATCAAGGCAAGGGTTAACAGAACAGGACAACAGAATTTAGCTTCAGGGTCACATTGTTTACTATCAATCTTTCATTGAGGTTAAGAGTTTATCGTGATTGGTTAAATGTTCCATCTAGACTTTACTTAATTAGGTTTGACAAAGGAGGACATTTCAAACGATATAGAGATATTTAAGGTTTTATTAATCAATTTCCCTCCTACTTATTAAATCCTGTCAACTTCTAAAATCTAACCATTGATTTCACCATGAGATCATTTAAGATTTCACCAAAAAGGATAATGTTTATTAGTTTAGCTAGGGGAAAAACAAGAAATCATATTTTGTTACAAAAGATAGATTCCTCTTGATTGTTCCAGGTCTCAAATGCTATCGAGTAGATCACATCTACATTAATATATTCATATATATATAAATTTTAGTTTTACTTTTATAAGGACTATCCAGTTCACTTTATAGTGCTTACAAACTCATCGCTACTATGCCTCAGGAGGATTTACAACTCAACATTTTAACTCAAGAGAAAATTTTAACAGTACTCGTTTGCGGAAACAAAACAAGGTTATATCAATTCATTCCAAACAAGATGCACAAAATCAAAGGGACATACCATCTCTATTGAACCATGACTAGGGAGCAAGAGAGTAATAACATGGGACATGCCCCGCTACTATTCTAAGGATTAAAATTCACTAGAATATCCTATAACCAAGCGGAAATCAATTTTCATCTTTCACTAAGTTTATGGTAACCTATGCAGAGATTAAACACATAATATACCATTGAAGATAGATATCCTCCAATAACGAACTTCTATAACGATGTAATTACAATTATTACGCTCGACACAAAAACAAACTATTCCATAGCTTCTTTTCCCTTTTGACAACAAAATATATTCGCGACCTTCCATCACAATCATTCTAAATTTGCAATGAAAGGTCACTCATCAAGAAGGAAGTACAAAACAAGTTTGACTAAATTAAGGAACTTCATGTTACCTTAAGCAGTTGATGAAAACCTTAACTTTCACGAACCGTGAAAGATATTACCTTACCCCATCAAGGCATTATGTCTATACATGATTAAATCGATCACACAAGGAATCATCAACATACCATATCTTAACACCATAAAGGTCATTAATTTTATCAAATTTTACTCATAGAAAGAGTAGAATCAAAATGGGGTTCTATCAATAATTTATGCCCTTCTATCAACCCAGGACATATTTTCGGCCCAAAACTTCCTTCTTAACAAGCATATATATTGAACTTCTAATTTCCAAAAGCCCTAATAATTTGCACAATACACGAAGTGCATAATCACGCTTATCATAAAAAAATAATAATAATAATTTAACTGTATGTTTTGCTCTAGGGCAATAACATAACAGGAAACCAATACTAGTCAACGCTGCAATGTTCTAGGGGCAATTCCATACCCAGGTTCATGAAAGAAACAGCGACATTTTTGTAGAAGGAAGTAACTTTAAAATTATATATATATGTATATATTTTTCATATGATCAATCAAAGCATACGCTGAGAACCTTTGTTTGTTTTATATATAAAAGGGTTGGATCACGTCAACAGGAACAACCAACAGAGAAAAATCAAGAAGTAACAAACTGTTAACCATATACTGAACGCAAATCCACAAAATCACAGATTTAAACCAATTTCTAGAAAGAAAAAGTTTCATTTCAAGAGGTTTATTAGATACTAGCATATTATGTATATGGTTAGTCTATCTTGCCTATTTTAACGGATCCACCAGTCTTGAACATCCAGCAGGGTCTGCTACAGCCACACGCCTTCCGCTTTACCCTCTGCTTCACTGGTCTTTTCTTCCAATAAACCCCACTAGGATTCCGTTTGCAGGCATGACTAGAAGAATGCAATAGGTGGTTGTGCAAACACTAGATTGCTTCAATGCAGCTGCTTTGGGGTGAGAGTTGAACTGCTTACCACTCAGTCCAAGAGCACTTGCGCTAGAAAGCTAAACACCGACCATGGTTTGAAGCTCGGACACAAGACATAATGATTACATCGCTCCTGGTTCTGAAAGGAATATACCATATTGATACAAAAACCTATTCCTTCATCAGATTTGGGGACACCATCAAACTCTCGGTGTAAACATTGTAGTTGTAGCTTGTAAGGTGTGATAATTCCAACAACACCCTTTATGCCTGCCAACTTAGTGACTCGTAGAAGATGCTCATATAGTTGCAAGGCAAATTGTGCTTCAGAAATATTCTGACATGATACAGATCCACTCCTAAGAGATTCTCTTCCATGAATTACAATGTAAAACAAGTAAAGTCTCATAAGAGAATCCTTGCAATAATTTTCATCAGGTCTCCTGGTAACTCTCTCACTGTCACAAGGTCGATTTTGACAGGAATGTCTTGAAGGAGAGTCCCGACTCAGAGAATACATTGGTATTGCATAGAAAACAACATAGTTGGACAACCTGCTCACTGGAAATGCTCACATAGGCTTCCACCAACTGTAACAAGCCCGTTCACTAGCTATTTACTGCTGCAGGCAGTTGCTGTGGATCCCCAACAAGAACACACCTTACAGCTCCCAAGGAAAGTGGAAGTAACACGCCTACTTCCTTAGCTTGTAGCTTCACCTATAACCACCATAACAAACCCATGGGCTAGGCGCTGGAATAACTTCTGGTCGGAACTAGAAACAACAGTGAACGCACTCTCAGCCTCATTGCAAAACTTTCCTCAAGGTTTGACCGAGCTTCTTCCATGTTAGATTCGTCACCTGGACAGAAGCGACTTTCCAAAATGAAAAGGAAAGACAGCTCAACTAAAACGTTATCTCGTTCTTCTATTACAGCTGCAAGATTTTGCAACAGCAGATCATGACTGTGGTCGCATGCAACCAGAAATAGCAGGATCAACGCCCACGGCTCCCTGGGCTCGCCCTGCAGCAGCTGTCGCACATACTCTCTCTGGAGGCCGTTGATTTTTTGAGATAAGTTTACCTGTCGACCCTGTAGCTGCTGCATAAAGCCAAGCGCATTCCTCACGGCACTTTCCTACGAGGATTTCGGTTCTGCACTCCACTGAGACAGCCTGCACAACATGATTTTGAGGATCTAAACCCTCTCACGCAACACCAGGGTGACAAACCTTCATTTCACCATCAACGAATCCACTATCCAGAACACACTGAAGCAATTCATCTGTTTCAGCATTTGATGGAGCGCAACAAGCATTCGTGGTTTTGGGCAGAACAGTAGGTAGACCACGTGACAGCAGGTGGAGTCAACAGAAGATTTGCAGATCCAAAAATTTAATAAAAGGAGATGCGCCCCACACTCCACTGACTCCCACTGTCCCACGCAACTAGGAAAGACACCTCCCAATCACCACACGCGGTCCAAGGAAGAAAACGCGGTAGCCAGTACAGTCGGCCAAGGTGGCAGGTAGAAAAAAAAGGCTCCAATGTCTAGCAGGGCATTACATTCTCCTCCCCTTAAGAAAGCATCGTCCTTGATGTGACATTACACAGGGGAAAGGAAATGGTATGCAACAAGGGATAGATAAAGAAGAAGACACACCCTATGGTTTAAAATTTAGCTGATTAAAGCACGGCCACAGGGTAGCCTTAGGAACATCTGGTAGAAATTTTAACTTTAAATGTTCTGTGAATATTGGCAGTTCTTTCTTGTTTGCCATTTCATTAGTCTCTTTCCATTATCATTATTTCTAGTTTTAGTTTCTTTTTTAAAAAATATCATCATTGAAGTGTTTTGATTTATTCCTTATTGTGGGTGCCCAACATGAACTGCTACCACAACACCCTATCAGGTTCACAAGACACTACATATTCACAAGTACACAAGTATATACTTCAAGATTGTATTACACCACAAAAGGTTACTCAAATACAGAATAGAATAGGCACAGTCCACATAACATAGTACTCGTCACACATCAATGACTGACATACAACATACTCAAACAAAAGAGTACTACAATCCACCAGACATTCCCTCAATTCCACGTATGAGGATTTTCCAAGACTCACAAAAACTACATGTACAAAGTGTCCACAAGGGAATCAATGACATAACCACAACATCACAACACATATCCATCTGACATGAGTAACACATACATCAAAAGACCACTACCAAACATCACAATAACTCAACATATATCCTGAAACATCAACCATACAAACAAATATCATAAGCCTCCCTCAAACTCTTATGCCTCCCTCAAGTATCTTATGCCTCCCTCAAGCTCTTATGCCTCCCTCAAGTCTCTTATGCCTCCCTCAAACTCTTATGCCTCCCTCAAGGAGGCCGGTTGACCCTATGGTCCAAGACACATAGAGTTCGAACACTCCTAACCCAAGTGACATAATAACGCGTATTTCAACAACCCGCTAGTTATATGTACTCCTTGGGGCGTACCCCCATACAACGAAGCCGGTCCATAGGTCCAACCAATCCATGGTGCATCCCATGACCCTATTCCACACATCACGACATTAGAACCAGCACAACAATCCAGTCAAAGTGCCAAGTGGCAAAGTACAAGCCTTGGGCAAGGCGGTAAGAATTCCAAATTTAAAAGAAGACCCCAAATCAAGCTAAAATAAATGGCCAAATAGCCAAAGTTAGTATCGAAATCCCTATGTTAGTGCCACAAACCAAGGAAATTCCCAAAATTGTAAAGCATTGCAATCAAGAAAAGATGCTGGTGCTTGCAAAATAAAGAAAAAAAATCAATTACAAATAAAATCAACTTATAATGATGTCACATTACGATAACTGTGTGGCCTTATCTAGCCACCAAAGGGGTACTCAACGAGTTGCTAGCACTCGGAAAATCGATCCTCAGCTCGTAAAATACATATCAATAATACAACTGTCATCACCTCCATCTAAATCATCCCGCCACCACTTCGACAAGGCTAAACATAGTCATAGATACACTAAGGTTACATACATACAACCACATAGGGAGAGAGGAAAGAATCACATGTTATCTACTAAACCGAGTTTTAGCTCAAGTTATTGACCCATGGTACACCATTCCTCACTCTCAACATACACTTCTACCGATTTCCCTCAGGATCGGTTAGCGTAAGGTTCACAACATAACATACAACAACATCACTAACATAACGGTGGCACACACGTAACTACCATAACGTCTCACGTATGGTATGCATACAGGGTAGATCACAATCATACATCCATAGGGCATAACACATCACTTTACCACATTCTTCACCCAAAGCGTAATCACCATACGATAGGGTTCATACACTCACCGTATGACCCAAAATCACAACATGAAGCATTACCTATTTGCACAGTCATACGTACGATGAACATAGTACATCACAACATAACATCCATTGCAACATAGCAAGGTGGTACACACATTTCTTCAGAACATGGTAAACACATCATGATACAACTCGTTTCTTTCAACATCAACTAGTCGTACAACACATTGATACACCCACATATCACAATATGCCACAATGCTCCAACACTACGTCATCCACATTAGAATTCTTTTCACACATCACAAACAATAATTCACACGTGAATTCTTCCTAGAATCCACATGAAGGAGAGAGAATACTCCCATCCCCAACATATCAACATGATCACAAACACGCACAAGGTGACATACCCATAATGTGCGTTCACAATATCACAATTACGACAATAATGACATCACGTTTAAAGCACAGTACTCTTCCAATATCTACCACCATCATGCAACATCATCATCATCATGCAGTATCATCATGTAACACCACCACCACCATGTAACATCATCATATAACACCAATCTGGCCCATAGGTTCGAGAGCATGAACCTACGCTCTGATACCAAATTGTAACACACCAAAAAAATACCAACACAAGGACAACATAGTGAAATACAGGATAACTTTTTTTTTGACTTGCTTTGACACAACATGACACAACATGTCGTCACAAGGTTACAACCAACACCAGGAACCACTTGTTACGGGGGAGACTACAAGGTCAGCACGAAAACATTCACACCTATCAAGGACAATGTACTCTTCTTTTGACAAGACAACATGGAAGTCCAATCCACATGACACACTCACAGCTAGGGCATCCCATGAGGAATTTCTTGTTAAATTTTCTTGTTTACTAAAGTGTCTCTTAATTCTTAACTTACGTTCTTATACAATTTCATGTAACGATTCACACAATTCTTTTCACAAGGGAGAACTTCTTTCTTTTCAACGGTTGACTAAAAAGCTTAAGGCCAAGCTTTCTAAACTGGGATCATCAATTTGATGTCCAAATCTTTTTATTCATTTGATTTTAGAACATTTTCCATTTCTTACAAGATTAATTAATCTTACTCAAGCCACTAACACCTGTTTCATACCTCTATTGCACACGTGAAAGCATAAGTTCCGATTGAGGGAAAGTACCACTTAGGGTTTCATAACAATAACCTTCTTGTTTAAGGATCAAATTTTGACCTTGCTTAAGAAATATCACCATGAATCAAGGCAAGGGTTAACAGAACAGGACAACAGAATTTAGCTTCAGGGTCACATTGTTTACTATCAATCTTTCATTGAGGTTAAGAGTTTATCGTGATTGGTTAAATGTTCCATCTAGACTTTACTTAATTAGGTTTGACAAAGGAGGACATTTCAAACGATATAGAGATATTTAAGGTTTTATTAATCAATTTCCCTCCTACTTATTAAATCCTGTCAACTTCTAGAATCTAACCATTGATTTCACCATGAGATCATTTAAGATTTCACCAAAAAGGATAATGTTTATTAGTTTAGCTAGGGGAAAAACAAGAAATCATATTTTGTTACAAAAGATAGATTCCTCTTGATTGTTCCAGGTATCAAATGCTATCGAGTAGATCACATCTACATTAATATATTTATATATATAAATTTTAGTTTTACTTTTATAAGGACTATCCAGTTCACTTTATAGTGCTTATAAACTCATCGCTACTATGCCTCAGGAGGATTTACAACTCAACATTTTAACTCAAGAGAAAAGTTTAACAGTACTCGTTTGCGGAAACAAAACAAGGTTATATCAATTCATTCCAACAAGATGCACAAAATCAAAGGGACATACCATCTCTATTGAACCATGACTAGGGAGCAAGAGAGTAATAACATGGGACATGCCCCGCTACTATTCTAAGGATTAAAATTCACTAGAATATCCCATAACCAAGCGGAAATCAATTTTCATCTTTCACTAAGTTTATGGTAACCTATGCAGAGATTAAACACATAATATACCATTGAAGATAGATATCCTCCAATAACGAACTTCTATAACGATGTAATTACAATTATTACGCTCGACACAAAAACAAACTATTCCATAGCTTCTTTTCCCTTTTGACGACAAAATATATTCGCGACCTTCTATCACAATCATTCTAAATTTGCAATGAAAGGTCACTCATCAAGAAGGAAGTACAAAACAAGTTTGACTAAATTAAGGAACTTCATGTTACCTTAAGCAGTTGATGAAAACCTTAACTTTCATGAACCGTGAAAGATATTACCTTACCCCATCAAGGCATTATGTATATACATGATTAAATCGATCACATAAGGAATCATCAACATACCATATCTTAACACCATAAAGGTCATTAATTTTATCAAATTTTACTCATAGAAAGAGTAGAATCAAAATGGGGTTCTATAAATAATTTATGTTCTTCTATCAACCCAGGACATATTTTTGGCCCAAAACTTCCTTCTTAACAAGCATATATATTGAACTTCTAATTTCCAAAAGCCCTAATAATTTGCACAATACACGAAGTTGATAATCACACTTATCATAAAATAATAATAATAATAATTTAACTGTATGTTTTCCTCTAGGGAAACAACATAACAGGAAACCAATACTAGTCAACGCTGCAACGTTCTAGGGGCAATTCCATACCTAGGTTCACGAAAGAAACAGTGACATTTTCGCAGAAGGAAGTAACTTTAAAATTATATATATATATATATATATATGTATATATTTTTCATATGATCAATCAAAGCATACGCTGAGAATCTTTGTTTGTTTTATATATAAAAGGGTTGGATCATGTCAACAGGAACAACCAATAGAGGAAAATCAAGAAGTAACAAACTGTTAACCATATACTGAACGCAAATCCACAAAATCAAAGATTTAAACCAATTTCTAGAAAGAAAAAGTTTCATTTCAAGAGGTTTATTAGATACTAGCATATTATGTATATGGTTAGTCTATCTTGCCTGTTTTAACGCATCCACCAGTCTTGAACATCCAGCAGGGTCTGCTACAGCCACACGCCTTCCGCTTTAACCTTTGTTTCACTGGTCTTTTCTTCCAATAAACCCCACCAGGATTCCCTTTGAAGGCACGACTAGAAGAATGCAATAGGTGGCTGTCCAAACACTAGATTGCTTCAATGCAGCTGCTTTGGGGTGAGAGTCGAACTGCTTACCACTCAGTCCGAGAGCACTTGTGCTAGAAAGCTAAACACCGACCATGGTTTGACGCTCGGACACAAGACATAATGATTACATCGCTCCTGTTCTGAAAGGCATCTACCGTATTGATACACAAACTTATTCCTTCATCAGATTTGGGGACACCATCAAACTCTCGGTGTAAACATTGCAGCTGTAGCTTGTAAGGTGTGATAATTCCAACAACACCCTTTATGCCTGCCAACTTAGTGACTCGTAGAAGATGCTCATATAGTTGCAAGGCAAATTGTGCTTCAGGAATATTCTGACATGATACAGATCCACGCCTAAGAGATTCTCTTCCATGAGTTACAGTGTAAAACAAGTAAAGTCTCTTAAGAGAATCCTTGTAATAAGTTTCATCAGGTCTCCTGGTAACTCTCTCATTGTCACAAGGTCGATTCTGACAGGAATGTCTTGAAGGAGAGTCCCGACTCAGAGGATACATTGGTATTGCACAGAAAACAACATAGTTGGACAACCTACTCGCTGGAAATGCTCACATAGGCTTCCACCAACTGTAACAAGCCCGTTCACTAGCTATTTACTACTGCAGGAAGTTGCTGTGGATCCCCAACAAGAACACACCTTATAGCTCCCAAGGAAAGTGGAAGTAACACGCCTACTTCCTTAGCTTGTAGCTTCACCTATAACCACCATAACAAAACCATGGGCTGGGCACTAGAATAAATTATGGTCGGAAGTAGAAACAACAGTGAACACACTCTCAGCGTCATTGCAAAACTTGCCTCAAGGTTTGATCGAGCTTCTTCCATGTTAGATTCGTCACCTAGACAGAAGCGACTTTCCAAAATGAAAAGGAAAGACAGCTCAACTAAAACTTTATCTCGTTCTTCTATTACAGCTGCAAGATTTTGCAAAAGCAGATCACGACTGTGGTCGTGTGCAACCAAAAATAGCAGGATCAACGCCCACGGCTCCCTGGGCTCGCCCTGCAGCAGCTGTCGCACATACTCTCTCTGGAGGCCGCTGATTTTCTGAGATAAGTTTACCTGTCGACCTTGTAGCTACTGTATAAAGCCAAACACATTCCTCACCGCACTTTCCTAGGAGGATTTTGGTTCTGCGCTCCACTGAGACTGCCTGCACAACATGATTTTGAGGATCCAAAACCTCTCATGCAACACCAGGGCGACAGACCTTCATTTCACCATCAACGAATCCACTATCCAGAACACACTGAAGCAATTCATCTGTTTCAGCATTTGATGGAGCGCAACAAGCATTCGTGGTTTTGGGCAGAACAGTAGGTAGACCACGTGACAGTAGGTGGAGTCAACAGAAGATTTGCAGATCCAAAAATTTAATAAAAGGAGATGCGCCCCACACTCCACCGACTCCCACTGTCCCACACAACCAGGAAAGACACCTCCCAAGCACCACACGCGGTCCAAAGAAGAAAATGCGGCAGCCAGTATAGTCGGCCAAGGTGGCAGGTAGAAAAAAAGGATCCAATGTCCAGTGGGGCATTACACCTCTGATCCACTTCTGAAATTTTCGTGCAGTGGCCAATTTGTAACATGAGTGCTTTCGCATCAGCCTTTTCATATTTTTCCAACAGATCATCGTCTGTGGGAGGGGCGTCTTTGCCAGAGACAATCCCCCAAAGATCTTTGAATTGAAGAATCGTCCGCATTTTGGTTTTCCATGCGGCGAAATTTGGCCCTTTCAAGAGTTGGGCATCGGATAGCAATATTTTTGGAGCAGACATTTTCAAAAACTCAAAAATGTATCTTATTTATTTATTTATTTTTCAAAATGGCTACAATGCTTACTGAAGGAATCTGTCTCGAAGATGGGCTCTATAGGCTCATGCAGTGAGACGCCGACGCTCCTGTGGGCGTTCTATTTCACGTTCGTCATATGCATCATAACCACATTCAAGTTCTGCACGAATCTGTCGTGCTTGACATCGAACGTCGAACCAAAAGTATTCCAACAGTCCTCGGCGCACAATCTCGTCAAAGAGAATGTTACCAGTGTTGTGTAGCTCGTTGACCAAGGCAAAGAACAGCCCAGTGGTGTCCTCATTGTCATTCAATGCCCAAATATTTGGTGCATTGCTCGCGGTGCTTTGTGCATCTGAGAACTGAGACATACACCCACACACAGTTTTGCAATTTGCTGACTTTGCTTACACATAGCAGTCACAAGCACGAATCTTGCTTAGCAATGTCTCCTTTCGTGAGTCTCCATGTATAGCCAACAAAGAAGGCGCACCAGCAATGAGTCTTCTCTGAATCTCCATGCACATCCAACAACAAACAACAAATAAGGCGCACAGGTTCAGTGGTTTGCACAGATAAGAGTACACGCAAGGGTTATAACTCTCGGCAAGGAACACCCTCTCCTCCTTCACGCAGGGACAGGCTCAGTCTCCTCTCAGCAAAAGAAATGGAAACTCTTAACACCCTCTCCTCCTTCACGCAGGGACAGGCTCAGTCTCCTCTCAGCAAAAGAAATGGCAACTCTTCCTTCACGCTCCTTCAGGCACGCACAGCAAAAGAAATGGCCTCTCTTCCTTCACGCTCCTTCAGGCACGCAGCAATCATGCTCCTTCAGGCACGCAGCAAAGAAACAGGACTCCAACTCGCTGGACAGGCACTCAAGCACGTGGGACAGGCAACTCCCTTCACGCACAGCGCACCAGACTTTGCTCCAGTCTCCACGCACGCACAGGACAGTCTTCGTGAGCGGGACATGCAACTTTCTTCACGCGGGACAGTAGAGAAATGCTCCTTTCTCCAGGCACAACCTCGACCTGCTCTGATACCAATGATGGGCACTGCAAAGAAGAATGTATTGCTATGTTTAAAATAATACAGTGCACGCCTTTATATAGGCCGATGAGGAGCGCCGTGAGGGAAAACAGTTATACAACTGTCTTATAACAAATACTAACAAATGTATTAATTATCTAACACATATAAAATAAATAATTACTTGCCTAAAGGGTCAAGTGTGCACAACTTTGCTAGTTTCCACACCCCCCCCCCCTTTTATTTCTATTTTTCATTCCCACCAAAAAAAAAACCCCATCACTTAAGTGATGTAGAGTTCATCCTCCACCATTGGATCTAAAATTCTCCCATGAGCCCTTAGATCTATGATTGCACTAAGGTAACCCTAGAAATTCTTTATGGGCTTTCTTATACCTATAACTTATTCTATTCTCACATTTCCCTTGTTTGTTTTTTGCAGGTTGGAGGAGAATGAATGAGGAAGCTCATTGAGATTTGCCACCTCAAGGTTTTCTTTCAGGTTAAGGGAGAAACATGCATCATTTCAATCCCTATGTTTTAGGTCATTACCCTTAGCC
The DNA here is from genome assembly GCA_019776745.2 of Taxus chinensis. Taxonomy (NCBI): domain Eukaryota; kingdom Viridiplantae; phylum Streptophyta; class Pinopsida; order Cupressales; family Taxaceae; genus Taxus; species Taxus chinensis. The sequence continues at coordinate 705,862,370 of CM034148.1, forward strand.
TATGGGTTTCAAGACTTTATTTATTCTATTTATCTCATTATTTAAACATTCTGCCCAAATGGGTCTATGAGTTTTGCCCCAATTTAGTGGTATTGTTACTTGCATGTATAGGCTTTCATTTATTTTTTTATTGTTTGGGTTACCCGAACCCTTTACAGCACGAATACACATATACACACACCCATATATATATATATATATATATATATATATGTATGCGTTTATATGACACCTGAAAAGGGGACAAATAAGCTCAGGCCGCATTATAGGACATGTGATTTGAGAACAGCGGCTGCGCATTTTTTTGTGTTATTTATATTTATTTGTTGTGTTTGTATTCAGTTTGGGACAGTGTTGATAGGGGAAGGGGCGCGCATTGTTTAATTAGTGGGGCAGTGTTAATGGGGGGAGGGGCACCGACCCCACCCCCACCCCCATATAAGTATATGGGTTGGGGGTGGGGTCGGTGCCCCTCCCCCCAACCATTATAATAGCTGCCTAAACCCTATTGCCGCGGCCTGCACACCAGGCTGTGAAACTTGGAATTTTGAGTTTATGTTTTTACTTTTTTTTTATATTACCTCTTTTTTTTTTTACAGGCCGCGGCCAACAATTAATCCGGTATATATATTTATAAATTATATATATTTGTATTATATATATATATATATATATATATATATATATATATATATATATATACACACTGTGTGTGTGTGTGTGACTATATTTGCATGGCAACAGTATATTTTATTTTTTTTTATTATTAAGGAAGACATAATATTAATAGTATAATTAATATTAATATATTTTTATAATAATAATTCTCATTAATATTACAATATTTCCTTATTATTAAATATATTAAAATATTACTATTATTATCAAAATAATAATGAAATATAGGTAGAATTATTGACAAGTTAAAAACTTGTCATTAACCTTTTTCTTCTCTAACGTTTTGATAAATATTGTATACAAGGTAGAAGCAAGTAAATTTCATTTCTTCTAACAATGTTGAAATAGTCTTGCAATAAGTCCCAAATGAGAATTACATGCTATAATTTAGTATTTAGACTACTTTGTTGACCAAATTAAAAGTAATTGTGTTTTAAAGTTCTTTCTATCAACAAGAAGGAAACTAACTTTTGCAATACATGCCATTCAATTAACACCATGAAATGTAATATTTCTTAATACGAGTTTCCAACATTTCACAAGAGAGTGTTTACAACAAACATTTCCAATGGTACATTTACAATATTATCACAAGAGCCCCCCCCCGCCCCCCCCCCCCCCTTTTTTTTTGCACATTTCTTTTCTTTGTTTCCTTACAACTCTTAAAATAAAGTAAACACATTTCAAGTAAAACTTGCATTCAACCATGTAACTTTTTGGTGCAAATATAGATTACAATATCCCTTTCTTTTGAGTTGTAGAATAAGGTAATACAACTTCTTTTCACATAAAATTTACAACAAAATAATATATATCAAGGAAATGGAAATAGTCTTCACAAGCTCCAAGGTGTTCTTCATCCAAGCTCTAAGTTCCAAGTAGCTCAAATCACAACCAAGATAGGGGGAGAGGCAACACTCTCCTCCCAACCAAAAACTCAATGGAGAAGAGAAGCAATCTCCTCCATTGACCCCGAGCCCCAAACACAACACAATGAAAGGGTGGTCTCCAACTCAAGGCAACAACACTTGCTTCCACAATACAAATTTCTTTCACAACATTCAAGACTAGGAAAAAAAAAACAAACAAAAAGAATCACAAACAACACAAAACATTCCACAACAAAGCTTTTATCCAAGCCAACAAGAGAAGGAACTATGGGAAAATTTTCCTTATGCCTCCCCATTGAAATGAGATGCCCATCCAAACCCTCCACAATAAAGCTCAAGCCCCTATGACTCTTATGCCTCCCTCAAGTACCCCTTTTTCCTCCCAAACTCTTATACCTCCCTTCTCTTATGGCTCCCTCAAGGACAAGGTAAGAATGTAAACATTCTTACCCAAGATGGGCATCCCTCTCAAACTCCCTCCACAATTACCTATTCTACTCTTATGCCTCCCTCATGAGTTTTCCCATAGACCTCTCCTACACCACACCTTAAGCATTCTACCCATTTTTCCCACAACACCCAAAAAAAAACATACATTTACTACTAATTTAGGCATAAAAACAACAACAATAAGAAAGCAAAAAGAGAAGGGTCCCTACCTCTCCATTGAAGAAGCCTAACCCAAGAAGCTTTGTCCAAGCTCCTCCTAAAACAATCCAAAGCATGCAAGTCCAAGCTCCTTTTACTCCCAAAAATCCTTTCCCCTCCAAAAGAAAAAACCTCTTAAACAAAAAACCTCCAACCCCCTCAACAAGAGAGGAAACTTCAATAAATAGACAAAAGGGAAGGGTGAGGATGATGTGGCTCCATGTAGGATGTCACATCACACATCCTCAAGACCACCTCCCTTAGTCAACTCAACTCCAAAAGCACAATAAATGGGTGGTTGGGTTGAAAGACATCTCTTTTCCACACTCCATCCCTACCCATGTGCCTTAAGGCACAATTAAATGCAAATGGAAGAGAAGTGCACTCCAAAGTCACATTTTTCTTCCCAAAATAATAAATAATCCCCTTTTTGGCTTCCCAACCCATAGATATGGTTGGTAAGGGGTTTTGGGAAGTGTGGGACAAGTTTAACTTGTCCCACAAGTCCCCCAAAATTGCCCTCAATCTCAAATTCGAGATTCAAAGAACTTGGAGTGGTCAACACTCAAAACAAGCATTCAATACAAGAGGAAAACACAAGGCTCAAGGAGCCAACCATCAAAATTAATTACACCCACTAGACCTTCCTCAAAACTTAAAATTAAAACAAGATGTTAAATTAATCTAAACATATTTAACAAAAGTAATTTAAAAAGGAGACATCACAAATGAAATCACCTACTAAAATAATTGAAACAAGTAATTAAAATTCTTAACCCATTGGCCACATTAGAAAATTTCCCCCTCATGGAAATTTTTCTTAACAACATAAAAAAAAAAAAAAAAGCAACACAATACAATTCACAAGTTGCCTTGATGACCAAATGTTGTAACCACCCGACATCCTGTTGTGTTTGGTTCCCAATCCCCCTTTAGGTTGTGATCATGTGGTGTTTCCTGCAAAATACAAAATACCTCCTTCGGCCTTGCGGCCATGTCAAAACATCCAAAATAACCATATGCATGAAATTTATTAACATCTATACGTAATTCAATCAATCCATTATTTCTAGGTCTAAATCACAACTTAATTATGCATTTCATCATTATCCAAAATTATAGTAATGTAAATTCAACAACTACATTCTACTTATCATGGCGAAGAAATCCAATGTTAGAACACATGCAATATATCCATATCATAAAAAAAATATCAGTATCCAATAGTCTATCCACGAGTCAATGTAAATCATACTGAAAGCAAAGTCCAATCATAATCCAAATGCATCTACTCACAAAACATCACGCTAATCAACGTAAGTATATGTAATGTCCATATCCAAAAGTCTGCATAACTCAAAATGAAAATCAACTAAGTGTCATAGGGAAGTGGGCACTACATCCCCCTCCCCTTAAACTAGACTTCCTCCTGGAAGTCACTGAAATAAGTGTGGAAACTGAGCTCGCAATGATGTAGCATCCTCCCAAGTAGCAGCAATCTCATCTTACCTGTCCCACTGAACACGTACCTGATCAATCTCTCTGCCTCAAAGGCCCAGGGTCCTGCGCTCTAAGATACGTACGGGCTCCACCATCACCTTCCCCTGATCCTGCACCTGCAATGAGGTCCAATCTAATACATGAGAAGGATCTGCTACATATTTCCTAAGAACAAACACATGAAACACATCATGGACGCGAGACAAGCTAGGTGGCAATGCTAGACGATAGGCCAAGGGACTGAGGCGCTCCAAGATCTCGAAGGGACCCAAAATCCTAGGAGCAAGCTTAGAACCTTTTCCGTAACGGATAGGGCTCTTATGCGGTCTGACACATGAAGAAACACCTTCGTACCCACCTCAAAACTGTGATCTGTCCTATGCTGGTCCGCATACTTCTTCTGTCTATCCTGCGCCTCCTGCAATCTCTGTCTGATCAAGGTAACCTACTGCTCCATGTCCTGTAATAATGCTGGCCCAAGGGAAACCCTGTCCTCAATCCTGTCCCAACTAAGAGGTGTCCTGCACTCTCTGCCATATAATGCCTGAAAAGGAGCCATGCCTATAGAACTCTGGAAACTATTATTATAGGCAAACTCCACCAAATACAGATACTCCTCCCATCTTGACTGGTGATCCATAACATACATCCTAAGCATGTCCTCTAAGATCTGATTCACCCGCTCAGTCTGTCCATCCGTCTCTGGGTGATATGCTGTGCTGAAATTGATCCTCGTCCCAAGAGCATGCTACATGGTGGTCCAGAAATGGGAAGTGTACAAAGGATCGCGGTCGCAAATGATTTTCCGTGGAATCCCATGTAATCTGACAATCTCATCAAGATATACTTGTGCCACAGCACTAGCTGTATAGGTGGTCTTCACTGGGGAAAAATGAGCTACTTTCATCAATTTATCCACCATGACCATGATGGCGTCGTGGTGGTATCTCGACGTCGGTAACCCAACAATGAAATCCATAGAAATGGTGTCCCACTTCCACTCTGGTATGGCGTGAGGATAGAGAAGGCCAGCTGGATGTTGGTGTTCGGCCTTCACCCTTCTGACACTCTAAACAGCGTGACACAAACAAAGCCACGTCTCTCCGAAGTCCTCTCCAAAAATACAACTGTCTCAAGGTGGCGTGCATCTTCTTCACCCCGGGATGGGCTGAGTAAGGTGCACGATGGGCCTCTGTCAAAATTTCCTGTCTCAAGCCTCCATCTCTAGGAACATATATCCGACCTCTGTGTCTGAGAAGACCATCTGCCTCTAATGAAAATCCATCAAATCTCCCCTCAAGAGGTCTCTGAGACTCAATCTCTGCTCTGGCTGCAAGGTAGAAACTATCCTGAGGAAGCTGCTGTAAGATCTTACCCCATAAATCTGTGCCCACTGTGGTGGCCATAGCCACATGTCTCCGTCTACTCAAGGCATCTGCCACCACATTCTCCTTTCCCTTCACATGCTCTATCTCCATGTCATACTCACAAAGTAGCTCCATCCAACGCCGCTGACGAGCATTTAGATTGGGCTGCGTGAAGAGGTGGCGAAGACTCAAGTGATCAGTCCTGAGTGTGAATCTCTGACCAAGAAGAAAATGCCTCCATCGGACCAAGGCGTGCACAACTGCTGCAAGCTCAAGATCATGAGTCAGATAATTAAGCTCATAATCCTTGAGTTTGCGAGACTCAAAAGCCACAACTCTGCCCCCTTGCATCAGTACTCCTCCAAGGCCTGCTAAAGAAGCATCTGTACAAATGTAGAACTCGCCCTGCGGGTCTGGCACTGCAAGAATAGGTGCTGTCGTGAGGCATTTCTTCAGTGTACTGAAGGCCTGTTCACATCTATCTGACCATAAAAACTTTTTCCCTTTCCGCTGAAGGGAAGTGATGGGGTGCGCAATCCGAGAAAAGTCCTGAACAAACCTCCTGTAATACCCTGCTAGACCCATGAAGCTACGCACCTCGGTCACACTAGTGGGTGCTGGCCAATCCATGATGGCTCGAATCTTGGAAGGATCGACTGCGATACCTTCCCCAGAAATGATGTGGCCCAAATATTGCACCTCAGTCTGAAAGAACGCACATTTCTCCAAATTCCCGTAAAGGTGCTGCTCACGGAGACACTGAAGAACCTGACGAAGATGCTCCTCGTGTTCCTCATGCGTGCGTGAGTAAACTAGAATGTCGTCAAGGAATATGAGCACGAAGTGATCAAGGAAGGTCCTGAATACCCCATTCATCAAACTCATAAACACTGCGGGGGCATTCGTCAAACCGAAAGGTACCACTGTGAACTCGTAGTGGCCATACCTCGTACGGAACGCGGTCTTATGAATATCCGTCTCCGCAATCCTGAGCTGATGGTACCCTGACTTAAGATCTATCTTGGAGAAAATGGTAGCCCCCTTCATCTGATCAAATAAATCATCAATGCGTGGAAGGGGGTAACGATTCTTGATCGTTACTTTATTCAGCTGACGGTAGTCAATACACAACCGAAGAGATCCATCCTTCTTCTTCACAAAGATCACTGGTGCACCCCAAGGGGATACACTCGGGTGGATTAGGCCCTTCTCTAGAAGGCCCTCGAGCTGCAATTTGAGCTCACATAGCTCAGGAGTAGTCATCCGATAGGGTGCTCGTGAGATAGGCTCTGCTCCCGGAACTAGATCTATATGGAAATCTATCTCACGTGGGGGAGGTAACCCCGGTAGCTCTCCTGGAAACACATCAGCAAACTCCCTCAAGATGGAATGGTCATCAAGGGATGGTCCGTTAGACTCATTCTCTGACCTGTCACTAACTGTAACAGCATACAACTGACAACCCCGTCGCACACACCGTTTAAGCTGCATAGCGGAGATGGTGCGAATAGAAACGGGTCTCTTAACCCCTGATATCACTAACTCCATTCCAAGATCATCTATGCAAGTAATAGTCTTATGGTAACAGTCCACTCTAGCTCTGTGAGCAGACAACCAGTCCATACCCAAAATGACGCCATAAGTTCCTAATGGAAGGATTTGAAGATCCGATGTAGTGGTGAAGGGTCCCAAATCCACTACACACTCCTTAACTAAGGAGTCTACAGAAATTTTGGCTCCAGAAGCCATCTCAACGTCCCAACTACGGCCCTGCCTAATTGCCACCAACCTGCAACGCTCTACTAAGGATGGTGTAATAAATGAATCAGAAGAACCAGAATCAAATAATATAGAGGTGGAAATACCACCAATACTACCTGTCGTCTCAATCACAGTACTCTGGTGCTCAGCCTGACGGTTCTCGATCGCTGCGTAGATCCGATGACTCCGTGCCATATCTCCAACAGTAGGCTCTGAGCTCTGCGTCTTACCCTTGTTAGGGTTCTGTGGGAAATCTCTCCAATGATGTCCAACAACACCACAACCATAACAGCTACCTGGTCCCCTCCAGTGGGAAGCAGCTCCAGATGGTACTCTAGATGTCTGAGCTACAGATCCTGACGATCCAGCTATGGACTGCTGAGGTCTCTGCTGACGGGCTCCTGCTGACTGAGCTCTCGGCGCACCCTGTGTCCTGATGGGACCCCTAGGAGGAGGACCCATACTACGTCCTCTCTGTGCATCAAATCTCTGAGGAGGTCGGTAAGGTGGGCGGGTCTGCTGCTGCTGTTGCTGCTGTGGTGGCCTGAATGAAGCTTGCCCTGAACTCTGTCCACCCCGTGGAGGAGGAACTGACCCCTTCGACCTAACATCCTGCATCTGCTGGATACGGTTCCGAACTCTGTCTCTAGCCTGTTGCGTCTTCCCCCGTGTCTCCTCTGCAATATAGGCCTTCTCCACGGCCTCTGCTAATGTCTGTGGGCAGTGAATGCGCACCGCGCCACCCAAGTCCAAATTCAGGCCCCGGATGAACCTGTGAATCCGTACCTGCTCATCCTGCATATAGTCGACGTACTGGAGTAGGTCCAGAAATCGACTCTCATACTCAGCTACTGTCATCGATGCCTGACGGAGGTCATGAAACTCGTCTATCCGCTGCTGAATAAATCTCCTGGGTAAATACCTGCTCCTGAAACGCTCCTCAAATAACTCCCAGGTAACCGTCTCTGAGTCAACATGGAGCTTCTGCTCCTCGGTCCTCCACCAGACTCCTGCTCCATCCCTCAGAAGGTGGATCGCAACACGAGCTTTCGTGTTGCTAGTACAAGGACAGAGCTTGAAGCATCCGCTCAAGCTCACCAACCAGGCCTCTGCCTGAAAACCACCTGTATCACCCGAATAGTGAGATGGTCGTAGCTTCAGGATCTCCCTGATATGGTCTGCAGCTGATGTATGATGAATCCTAGGTCTATCTGTAAGTTCCTCCCTCTGTCTAGGGCTCCGAGACCTGTCCCTATGTCCTGAGATCCTGTCCCCATGTCCTCTCTGTGGTGACTCTGCCCTAGCCGACTCTGCGCGGAAGTTTTCTACCCTATGCCCCTCGCTATGTCGAGGGGATACCTGGGCATCTACTGATGGCTCCAAACTATGTCTGGCAAATTCGCCCTCCCAAGGGCTCTCCGCGTATAGCGGCATTAACATCCTGGAGTGTCTGCAAGATCTGAGGTAGAATGGCTGCTACAGCCTGCTCTGGCGGTGGTATATCTAGGTCTATATGAAGAGACCCCTCGCCTAATCCGCGCCTCCTGCATAGATCAAGGCGAGAGTTAGTTCATTGGTCTAGGTCTTGTGCCAATTTTCTAAGTTTGTGTTTCAAATAATTATCAACATTGTGGTTTTATAGATTTAAAAGAATCAACTAGCACTAGGTTTAACGTTCATGTTTTCATGTTTTCTAAGTGTGCCCAAAGGTCCAAGCTTTGAACCCACGCTCTGATACCAAGTGTAACGCCCGTAAAAGCTCGCACGAGGCCAAAGTACAACCCAGGTTTAGAGAGAAAAATTATGAAATAATTTTTTTTTTATTAGATTCTGATTATAAGAGGACAGTTGCAAGGCATCGGAGATGTTTATCGATCCATTAAGATCGCCTCAAATTTCAAATTTAATACTACATCTTCGTTTCTTTCACCAACAAGGTTCTAAAGTTTTATTTAAGAAACTTTATTAGCTTTCCAAACATGACTCCATTAATCCCGGTTAAATTGAATTATTTAAAGACCCTTAATTAATTTTTAAAATTTAATAATACAAGACCCAAAATTTGTAGTTCAAGGTCATACATATAAAATAATTAATTACTTGCTTAAAGGGTCAAGTGTGCACAACTTTGCTAGTTTCCACCCCCCCCCCTTTTTATTTCTATTTTTCATTCCCACCAAAAAAAAAAAAAAACCCCATCACTTAAGTGATGTAGGGTGCATCCTCCACCGTTGGATCTAAAATTTCCCAACCCTTAGATTTAGGTTTGGCAAGGAAACCCTAGAAATCTTTATAGATTGCCATATATTTTTATCTTTTTATTTATTTTCCTTTCTACACTCAAAACTCTCATTTCTTTTGCTTCTTTTACTTGCAGGTTAAGGGAGAAAGGAGAAGGAGGTCAAGCTATGGAGGCCATTATAGCCATGGGAGCTTTACTCAATCAATTTTCGGGCTTAGAGCTTTAATGGGTGATTTTTTCTTGCATGGATCTGCTCTGATTTTTTAGTTGTTTGGGTTACCCAAACCCTGTGCGCGCGGATTACAGTATATATATATATATATATATAGCCATATATATATATATATTTGGGTGTGTGAATGACCAGTGTAAAGGGGCGTAAAGAGCTACCCAGGCCGCATACAGGACAGCAAGAGTACATGGCTGCGCGATTTTTTTTTTGTGTTATTTATATTTATTTGTTGTGTTTGAAATTCAGTTTACAGTGTTGATAGGGGGAGGGGCGCGCAAGTTTAATCAGTGGGCAGTGTTAATGGGGGGAGGGGCGCCGACCCCACCCCCACCCCATATAAGTATATGGGTTGGGGGTGGGGTCGGCGCCCCTCCCCCCAACCATTAAAAAAAAACGAAACCCTGTGCATGGCCGCGGCCTGCACACAGGCCAGGTCTGTTGAAACTTGGAATTTTGAGTTTTTTTTTTTAGTTTTTGATTTATTATTACTTTTTTATTATTAATACGAACCATGTGTATATGTGTATATATATATAATGTGTGTGCCCACACCTGTGTGTTTATACACAATATGTGTACTTTATATATGTTATGTGTGTGCGCGTGCAGCGCGCACACGCACACACACATATATTATTTTTTTTTTTTTAAAGGAAGATAAAATTAACAGTTATTAATATTAACATATTTTTATAATAATATTTCTCATTATTGTTAAAATATTTTTATTAATAAATATATTAAAATATTACTATTATTATCAAAATAATAATAAAACATAGGTAGAAATATTGACAAGTTAAAAAATTGTTTTAACCCTTTTCCTCTCACAATTTGATAATTATTGTATATAAGGTAGAAAGCAAGTAAATTTCATTTCTTCTAACAATGTTGAAATAGTTTGCAATAAGTTCCAAATAAGAAATACTTACTATAATTTAGTATTTAGACTACTTTGTTGTCCAAATTAAAAGTAATTGTGTTTTAAATTTCTTTCTATCAACAAGAAGGAAGCTAGCTTTTGCAACACATGCCATTCGATTAACACAATGAAATATAACATCTCTTAATACAAGTTTCCAACATTTCACAAGAAAGTATTTACAACAAACTTTTCCAATGGTACATTTACAATATTATCACAAGTTTCCCTTTTTTTTTTGCACATTTCTTTTCTTTATTTCCTTACAATTCTTACAATAATGTAAACACCTTTCAAGTAAAACTTGCATTCAACCATGTGACTTTTGGTGCAAATATAGATTACAATGTCCCTTTCTTTTGAAATGTAGAATAAGGTAATACAACTTCTTTTCACATACAAATTTACAACAAAATAATATATATCAAGGAAATGGAAAAAGTCTTCACAAGCTCCAAGGTGTTCTTCATCCAAGCTCTAAGTTCCAAGTAGCTCAAATCACAACCAAGATAGGGGGAGAGGCAACACTCTCCTCCCAACCAAAACTCAATGGAGAAGAGAAGCAATCTCCTCCATTGACCCCCGAGCCCCAAACACAACACAATGAAAGGGTGGTCTCCAACTCAAGGCAACAACACTTGCTTCCACAATACAAATTTCTTCACAACATTCAAGGCTAAAAAAAAGAAAAAGAAACAAAAAAAAAACACAAATAACACAAAACATTCCACAACAAAGCTTTCATCCAAGCCAACAAGAGAAGGAACTATGGGAAAGTTTTCCTTATGCCTCCCCATTGAAATGAGATGCCCATCCAAACCCTCCACAATAAAACTCAAGCCCCTATGACTCTTATGCCTCCCTCAAGTACCCCTTTTTCCTCCCAAACTCTTATACCTCCCTCCTCTTATGGCTCCCTCAAGGACAAGGTAAGAATGTAAACATTCTTACCCAAGATGGGCATCCCTCTCAAACTCCCTCCACAATTTCCTATTCTACTCTTATGCCTCCCTCATGAGTTTTCCCATAGACCTCTCCTACACCACACCTTAAGCATTCTACCCATTTTTCCCACAACACAAAAAAAAACATACATTTTCTACTAATTTAAGCATAAAAACAACAACAATAAGAAAGCAAAAAGGAGAAGGGTCCCTACCTCTCCATTGAAGAAGCCTAAACCAAGAAGCTTTGTCCAAGCTCCTCCCAAAACAATCCAAGCATGCAAGTCCAAGCTCCTTTTCTCCCAAAAATCCTTTCCCCTCCAAAAGAAAATAAAACTCTTCAACAAAAAACCTCCAACCCCCTCAACAAGAGAGGAAAATTCAATAAATAGACAAAAGGGAAGGGTGAGGATGATGTGGCTCCATGTAGGATGCCACATCACACATCCTCAAGACCACCTCCCTTAGTCAACTCAACTCCAAAACACAATAAATGGGTGGTTGGGTTGAATGACATCTCTTTTCCACACTCCATCCCTTCCCATGTGCCTTAAGGCACAATTAAATGCAAATGGAAGAAAAGTGCACTCCAAAGTCACATTTCCCTTCCCAAAACAATAAATAATCCCCTTTTTGGCTTCCCAACCCATAGATATGGTTGGTAAGGGGTTTTGGGAAGTGTGGGACAAGTTTAACTTGTCCCACAAGTCCCCCAAAATTGCCCTCAATCTCAAATTCGAGATTCAAAGAACTTGGAGTGGTCAACACTCAAAACAAGCATTCAATACAAGAGGAAAACACAAGGCTCAAGGAGCCAACCATCAAAATTAATTACACCCACTAGACCTTCCTCAAAACTTAAAATTAAAACAAGATGTTAAATTAATCTAAACATATTTAACAAAAGTAATTTAAAAAGGAGACATCACAAATGAAATCACCTACTAAAATAAATTGAAACAAGTAATTAAAATTCTTAACCCATTGGCCACATTAGAAAATTTCCCCCTCATGGAAATTTTTCTTAACAACATAAAAAAAAACAAAAGCAACACAATACAATTCACAAGTTGCCTTGACGACCAAATGTTGTAACCACCCGACATCCTGTTGTGTTTGGTTCCCAATCCCCCTTTAGGTTGTGATCATGTTGTGTTTCCTGCAAAATACAAAATACCTCCTTCGGCCTTGCGGCCATGTCAAAACATCCAAAATAACCATATGCATGAAATTTATTAACATCTATACGTAATTCAATCAATCCATTATTTCTAGGTCTAAATCACAACTTAATTATGCATTTCATCATTATCCAAAATTATAGTAATGTAAATTCAACAACTACATTCTACTTATCATGGCGAAGAAATCCAATGTTAGAACACATGCAATATATCCATATCATAAAAAAAAATCAGTATCCAATAGTCTATCCACGAGTCAATGTAGATCATACTGAAAGCAAAGTCCAATCATAATCCAATGCATCTACTCACAAAACATCACGCTAATCAACGTAAGTATATGAAATGTCCATATCCAAAAGTCTGCATAACTCAAAATGATAATCAACTAAGTGTCATAGGGAAGTGGGCATTACAAGAGCGAGGAGGGACATTCTCCTTTTCCATTTCATACGACTTTCATTCAAATTTTTCTTCACCATTTTCCATCCCCTTATTTCCATCATCTCGAATTTCTCTAAGATGGGTTTCTGAAACATGAATTTCACCATTTGATTTCCCCTTGTTTTAAATGAGGGGAGTTTCAAGAACTAATTCTAGGAATTCCTCTGAATCAATATGTGAGTCTAATTCTTCCTTGGTCTCAAATACCAAATGTTCAGGGAGGGCATTTTACCACCAATTGTTCTCGTTCTTATGCCTTTCCATCCCAAAATTAGCCACAATATGGCATAAAGAGAATAATTTCCTACATCTGAAGCGTAAACCTTCATAGTCAAGAGGTTGAGTCCAAGTTTTTATTTGAACATTAAGCTCAATGTGAGCAGGAAGGTTCTTAGAGGCGTCATTCTCAACGAGAATTATGGTATATGTTGTGTGAGTAAAATATATGGTTTGGACATTTCGATTCTACCAATCCATCAATTTGTACTAATATCATAACATCAACAATTATATAGAAATATCCATAAATCAAGTCCAATGTGTTAGCACAATAGTAACACTAAGAACATCAATACTTATATGAAAATCAAGCATATGAAATCCATCACAAAAGGCACATCATGTCAAGAGTCTAACACCTCCATACTGTCTATCAAGTAGGTTAATCGAATTGTATAAAGTAATTTACATCAAAGTTCACACTACAACATATAGTCAATAGTGACCAGAACACATTAGTAATCATGATGTCTCACACATATTATTAGTACGCTAACTAGAATACAATAGCAAGGTTCAAGATTATAATCAATTCGAAATTGAAACTATAGTTCAATTAGTGTTGAAGAGGAGTGGGCATTATAGGGATAGTGCACCCATCTCTAAAATGAATGCATTAATCCATACATCATTTTCATGTAATATGAAAATAAGGTTTATATTCATGTAAATGATCACTATTTTTCGTATACATACTATTATAACTAATTGAACAAGATTTGTTTTGTTCTAAAACTTATGTCTCTTATTATAGTTTTTGTCATACAAGAATTTCGTTCTTATTATAGTTTTTGTCTTAAAAGTATTTGGCTATAGGGTGATTTGAACACGGTATATAATCAAATAATTATTTTTTCCACTAAAACAACCAAATGGATTATTAAAAGGTAAGCAATTGTACGACCTAAATTTTCCTTTAATGGTTAAAAAAAGGTTTGTTCTCGATGTTGGACAATAAAGATACAATGGTGTGGAGAAAAGGATAACCAATATTAGGATATAACAACGTAGGATAACCATTATCAGGATATAATGGTGTGGGAAAAAAAAAAACAATAATAATTTCCAAAAATAACTCTATTAAATTCTAATCATAATTAACTTAACACATGTAAAAAAACCTAGATATTTAATAAGTTTTTTAATTGAGTTTGTTTATTCTAAAATAATTATAGATTCTAGTTTTTGACTTTGACATCTATAGAGGGAAATGTTGTGGTTTACCCTTTTCCTTAATGCATACAAATTCTAACTTAAAAAGTGGGATTTGAATTTCCTTTTATATGATTTCTATGACCACATATATTTGGTCCATAAAATTAATTAATTAATTATTTTTTTACTATTCTCAATTGTCTTTGGTAATTCATATCACTTCAATTTTCCTTACTCTTCTATATTCTTGAGTTATTTCACTATATTTTTAAGCTCTTATATTTTATTTTACCTCGTTTAAATGAATATATATGTATTCTCAAAATGAAATTTCAAAGGAATAATTTTAAAGGTGTGATTTTGTTTTACTATTGTGTTTTTATTTTTTCAATTCTTAGAGATATGGAAAGCAAAGTTGGAAATTTATAGTATGTAGGATGTTTTTATGATTTTGATCATGTATGATCGGTAAAATATTTAGATAGTTGTGAACAGTTGTAAGTTGAAAATTTAGAAAATTGTATAATTCTTTTTCTATAATCTTTCATAAATATTTGTATAAACAAATAAAAATATAAAACATATTTATACATATGAGAAGAAAGCATAATATGTCGTACATATAAACCGGAATTTATAGCCACCTAAAAAATCTAAGTCGTCAAGAATTTTTCATTTGACAGGGACCAATAATTTGAAATTTCCGGCTTCATGGGAAGGTATTGGAAAGCTATGGTCATGTTGCATTTTTATTTTAGCATTCATAGTTGTTCGCCCCAGGGTTGGCTCACTTAGCCTTGATCCCCACTTTAAGTGGGTTAAGTCACAGGTTCAGATCCTACGATTTAAAATTGCAACATGTATTTGAGGGCATAGTCTACGCTACTCCAAGTGGGGTTTATCCCTAAAACTCACTTTGTGTTAAAGCATTTGAACTGGCACAATATATACTATTCTAAGTGGAGTTGATCACTGACATTCATGTTATGTTAAAGCGATCAAAGTTGCACTTTAAGAGCTTAGTGTATGCTCCAAGTGGAATTAATTAGAGTCACCCACTTTATGTCAAAGTGATCGAAACTCCAAATTTTTAGGTGTTTACTAATCCCTCTAAATTACAAATAAAAATGAAAATTCCTAATTGTCTCAAATTCCTACACTGTTGCAACAGCGAAAGGGCGCTGCTTGTACCGTCTCATCAGAAGGTGAGGATGAAAAATATCTTTGCTTTCTACATAATTTTGAATTAAAATATAGGATTTGTAAAATACTAGAAAGCGGAATCCTATTAAAAAAACCCTTTTTCACCCTGAAGAATTGAAAGCACTTATTCTCAAAATAGTTTCCAACTATCATAACACACTTCCAATGTAACTCCTCGCAACAGAGGTGCATTTGCTAGTTGTAATTTTGATATACAAAATTCAATAGACATAATGATAGAAAAAACTATTATTTCACAGGGACGAGGGAATATACCCTCAAAATATATAGTTGTTGGCAACGACTAAAACGGAAATAAAAGTAGTAACAATATATCATTCGTAAAACCCAGACACAATGATAATTACTACATAGAAGAGAATGAGAAATAACAGCAGACACACATTTACCAAATAATGTATATGGAATAGTAATGCCTCTTTCCCTTTTACCCCTGCAGTAACTCCGTGTCATTCCACCACTGCTTACAGTCATACACAGAACAGAAAGCCTGCAAACAAGTGAGAAGCAAAAGTATTCCTGCCGCCAAAAGAGTGAGGAATTGCCACGATCCAAATATGTACGTGTTTACGTACTCCATCACAGCAACGTTCCATCTTCTGTTATAATGCTTGTTCACGTCTGCTATAACTTCATCCAGATATTTTACTTTCGACAATTTCACGCATTTCCCCATGCCGTTCCACAGGCTCGCCACTTTTGCATCGTTTCCCAGGTGATTGTTAATAATTCCGCTCTTTCTCAGCAGCCGAACATCTTCTTCAGTGTCGATCATGCCGTTCATGAAGTCCGTATAGCGGGTGAAGCTCAACGGACCAGGCGCCGCCGCAGCTTCGAACGCCACCAGATTTCGAAGAATGACCTCTGTGTTCACGTCCAGCTTCAGTTTGGGTAGATATAAATTCGCGGTCGTCTGGTCGAAGCGAATTGTGGTCATGTCTCCATCGGTGGGAACAAATTTCACCCCTGCGGAATATAAATCAGCCACAGAAGGAATGTCCAGCTCGTCCCGCGTTGGAGGAGTCTCCACAGAGGACCGAGTTCCATCCTTTTCTTCATCTTTGTCGGCGGCAGACGACCCGAAAAGAAGAGTTAAAGGTCCCTTAAACGCGCGCAGAATCGGCAGATTTCCCAGCGTAGAGAGAAGACGCAAGGGCAACTTCATCAAAAACTGTACGGCCTTCCCATTGAAGAGCCGCCGAGAGAGTTCCGTGAAATGTTTGACAGGGCCGATGTTTAAAGCGGACAGAGCCTTCCATGCCGACTTGAAAGCCCCTGTGACGTAGGCTGTGTCTGGCAAGGTCTCTTTTTCGTCTTTTAAAACATCATTCTTGTCATCCATGGCCGCCGCAGGGACGACAGAGTAATAGAGCGCCTCCAGTATGTGACCCCTCTCTTTTATATTCATCCTTGAACTTTCAGGCATTTTGAACATAAATGGCGACAATTCCGCACAGACAAGCGTTACCAGTTTGCAGAGCTTCTCTTCTGCTTTTTCCTTGAAACCCTAACTGCATCTCCAACAGTTTCTGCAGCAGGAACAACGGCACCTGATTCTCGAGCATCATGAGATCTCTCATGATTCCATTGTGCGCAGCGCTCCGGCCGGATGGATCCAGAACTTTTCCCATCTGCTTCACTTCTGATGACGCTTCTGAACAGGTTTTGTCCATCTGTTTGACATAAAACTGTAAGCATTCGAGGACGAAGGAGGCGTCCAACGCCATGAGCAATGACAGGGCTTCCTCGTTGTAATCCAAGTATTTGTGATAGCAGCTCCGGATTCGCCACTCGTGCTTCCTCATCTCCGCGACCACGGATTCGAACTTTTGACCTCCGATCCGCTTCTGAAATCTTCGTGCAGCGGCCACTTTGTAACGCTCCATTTCGTACAGCTCGGATGTCCATTGGTGATATGGCCCGATGGAAACACACTGCGTAATGAAAGCTTCTGGTTTCACTGCCAACAACTCCTTTGGCACATTGAACACGGATATGCAAAACTCCTCTTCTTCTTCTACCTGTTCGTTCTCTATATACAGGCCCTCTCTAATTTGGATAACCCAGCGATCTTGATCAATCTTTGATGCCATTCCTGCTCGATAACAATTTATTACAGAAATTTAGTGTGTCGGAAACATGAGAGACAAGAGGGTATATATACCTGTAGCACTGTGTGTATTCCTAGTTTCTTTCTCTCACGTTCCCCGTGGGATTAACTTTTTAACGTGCATGTCTATTTCCACCTCCCTCACATGTCACAATTGCCTTTTAGCTTTACTGCAAAGATACCAATTCATAGTGCGCGCGTTGCCTGCGTTGTCAATTTAATCACATGGTATAGTGAGCTACACCTTAAAAATGGTCCCATTGCATTTATTACTCATAAAGATCCATGATTTCAATGTGCATGTATGCTTGTTAAATATTGATCCAAATTAAATATCGTGAACACATTTAAATACTGTTATTTTCCATTTTCTCGTTTTGTATTTTGGGTAACATCAATGACATGATTGCACTGGTTATTTCCTCTATCATTATATTATCACTTCATGTTTGAGTAAGTGATGCATTCGAATATTAAAGCCTAAAGGATGGGCTATTTTTTATTTGCAAATTTTATCCTTCACCACTAAAAACTTACAATTCTAAGTTTTACGGAAATTTGAGACTATTATACTATTTAAAATAAAGAAAATACAATTTGAATAAAAGTGAACATCATTTCTTTTATTCTACAAGCAACAATTCGTCATAAACATCTCACAACTCTCAATTTTATAGTGTCACAACAATTAAAACCTACATGAATATTATAAACAATTTAATTTTTAGTTGCAAGATCCTCAATCTTGCTACAAGTTTACCAATGTCCCCAAGCTTTCCTCATTCCTAATCAATATCAAACCCAATAATTTTTTTTCCCATATTTCTCAAAGTTTTTTTTTCTCAAGTCTCACAAGTTTGACATAACAAACTTCTCACCCTTGTTTCATTCTTTGTGGATTTTTTTAATGTCTTTTCGAACTCCAACTTTTCTATCTTATATCTCTTGTCATCTTCTCTATCTTCAAAATGAGGATCAATGGACACTAAATTGTCTTCTTGTCCCTCCCCATAATTTGAGAAACAATCTCAATAAGACTCAAACTTTGTAATAAACATGCTACAAGAAACAATGGCTTTTAACAACAAACATTTTACACAAAATCTAAATATTAAGAGAACTGTATAATATTTGTAGCATATTTATAGTAGCTTCATTATTTATTTTTTGGTTGTGTAGATGCTCCACAATTAAGTATATAAATATTGAATTTATAGTAAACCAACACCTTCTAACATTTTCTATGGAAAATCTACACTTTTTAAGAAAAAATAAGAGAATATATTATAAATATTATGTAATATAGAAATATTTTAGATTAAATTTAAAATGAAAAAATATAACAATAGAATAACTTGGAAATTCCACATTTCCCCTCAAATTAAAATTTTCTATTAAATTCCACATTTTCTATTGTTGTGCCGTTGGAAGAGGCTGGATCCACTTGAACATTATTTATATCTCTTTGTCTCCATATGTAATTATGTATTGGGGTAGGGTCCCCTCAACCCTTTTTCACCTTTTATCAAAAAACAAAAAAAAAAAAATTCTATTATATAAATTAAATTAATTTAAAAATATTTTATTTTTTAAATAAAAATAAAAAACATACATATAGAAATTACATATTACACAAAAATTGTTGTTTATTATCATTTTGTTTATAATTCCTTCATTTAATATATCAATAACATCTTAAAATAAATTTTCCTACCTATTTACAAAGATTAATTAAAAAAATAAAAATAAAATCAATTTACTTTCTTCGTTTCAATTTTACTGTTGCTTTTTACATTTTTATTCTATTAATATTAAGATGCATATACAACTCATAAACATTTGTTTTGCCATTAATAACATTCAAACCAAACTATGAGTAGCAGTTTCATTCTATACTCTAGACTATACATCTTACCATGTGTAGACACCAAATTTGGGTCACACTCCCCCTTTACCCCTCATGTATATTAATTTAATTACCTCAATTAAACTAATTTCCAGCTCACCCTACCACCTCACCTAGACACCTCATCACAAACATATTCTTAGCATATTTCCCTTTTCCTAGGACTCAATATTCACTCAACATAACTAACTAAGAATTAGTCCTACCAACCTTAATTAACTAAGACTTAGTTCAACCCTAAAATCACATGCCTATTCTTCCTCTAACGACATTCTCATTTATCTAAGAGCAACATTCTTTTTTGATCTAGGAGAATAAATAGAGCTGGCCAAAAAGACAAAAAGGATCTATCATTTTTAGTAAACCTAGGATATCCCACCTTAACTAACACCGGTTAACCCTAAATCGACGCTGATCATCCTAAACCATTGTCGGTTACCATATATTCGCTTTGGTAACCTTATTGGAGAGGTTGACCACATTCTCGAGTTTTGAAACTAAGGAGATCTGCATGCAAGAAAGAACCAAAGCCATTTCGCACATCCAGACAACCATAGCTAGCACCAAGATGGATCTGAAGGTATTTAAATTCAAAGTAGCATTCCGGGAAGTACTACTGCAACACTAAGCACCATTCCAAAGATCAACCATCGCCATCATCCAACCATAAAATTTGCAAGCACCAATAAGCGTATCACTAACCTGCATCATTTCATGCATATTCATATTACAAAGTTGCTTCACCTTTATTTATCAGCATCTATTTACATTTTTCATCCCACCCTTGTTACCTTCCTATGAATCCAGCCATTCCATCATCCATAATCATTTAATCACATATCCCTAATACCTTAATACCTTCGAGTACCCCCAATACCATTGCAAACATAGCCATTTTCCCTCACACCCACTGTCTTACCTAAAAAGCTTCTCAAAACCCAGTTAATTGAATTTCTACCATCCTGCCTTAACCGTCGTCGGCCATACCTCAGTGATGTTAGTATTTTTATTTGGTAATCCCGCCAATAATAAAATCTTAAAAACCTACATGTAGGTAACTCAAGCTACTAAGAATTTGATCCTCACCTGTCCCAACACTCTAACTACCTACACAGCTTTTAGATCTGATCATAACCTAGTCTGTTATATTATATTTACTTATTATATTTGGATGAGATACCTAAATCATATCAACTACAATAGGACATTATTTATTTACGAAAATTCTTGTATTAAGTTGTATTAAATAGTGGGTTGACTGCCACCAAGGAACTCCCACACTTCCTAGATCTATCACATGCTAGGCAGCCCACTAACATATATTGTTTAACTCTCTTTTGTAGTTTTGTTGTGTATTTTAGGTAGTTCCTCCTAGCCAAAAGGAATCTCTCGTAGTCAGCATTGGATGAATAACTCAGAACGTGCACACGAACTTTAAACTGACCATCACAATAGGTATTCCTCCTTGGCCCATCACCTTATCTATTTTTTCAAATCCATAAAGAAAGTAGTGAAATATTTTGGCATGCCAGGTGGGACCCATCATGGGTTGTTTTACATTTTATTCATTCCGAGATGAAATTTGTGTGTTTATTTCCCTTTTGAAAAGCTTCCACATTAATTTTCTTCTCTTGAATATTCCCCCTCTTTCTATTGTCTAAAAGTAATTGTGTTTTTGGTGCTATAAAAAGAATATGTCTTTCTTTCATTAGAATTGCATTAGTAAAAGAGCATCCCTCTTCATTTTCATCACTTGCTACATCGAATATCACATTTTGATTTGGGTTTAAAACACTTGCATGGCATTCTAATTTGTTGCATTATATCTCACATTAAAATTGAGGACAACCTATACGCTGGAATTCATGACCAACTGATGGTTGACATAACTAAATCATAGAAAGCACATTTCTCTCTTCTCTCTTTGTCAAACTGCATAAATTGGAATTTACACATTTTCTTAAACAACATCCCACCTAGCAGAAGTTGTGAACGATTAAAGTATTAACAGTAGCCACCCAGGTGGTTATCTCTATCGAGTCACCCATCAGAGAAAGGCCTTCCCCCACCAAAACATAACCTGAAACCTCACCTTTAGAATTTCCTTCTTCGTAGGAAGCCTTCCAAACCAAAAAATTTGTTTTAAATTCACAAGTCAATATTTAAATAGCATAAGATAAACACACTAAATTCACTTTTAGGATTATGTTTTTTTAATTAGCTTTGTTCTTGACTTACTTTTTGAGGTGTGAGGTCATGTTCTCCATTTTTCTCCCCTTTCACACTCCATAATCATAGCTGGCGTATTGTAACTATTTTTGAGTGTGTTAGGACTCTTTTGTTTTACCATATCCAAACTTATGGTTTGGTGTCTCATTCAAATTCAATTCACAAAAAGAAATTTTTCTTCATTTTATAGATTTCATAGTAATTGACATCAATTTACATCTGATCATCATCTGTTTACCTGACCGGTGTCAGTTCCCTATGCTTTTGGTAAGTTTACCCAAAGAACACTCATCACATCTTCTTCTCTATTTAAAATCTCCAGATGTCACCATACCTTTGCATTATGGTATTATTGACTAAATATAGCTTCCCCATTTTCCTTTCCCTAGTTTCTGTCTCACTTACTCAAACTATTAGTTTCCCACAGTAACCATCATTAGTTACTATGACCGTCATCGGTTGGCCTAACATGTGTCATTCCATCTATTTTGATTTTTAATCAAAGCACCTACCAATTCACCTCTCATAATCACCTATTTTCCATCCCTTATATTTTTTATGTCGTTTACAGAATATAGTCTTACCAGGGCAACATTTATTCACATGGTCTTGACTCACATCAAAAATAACACCCTCATATTTCACGCCATTCGTCTACCACTCCCACCTAGTCCATCACCGTTTTCCATCCTATCACCTATGGATTGGAATCAACTTATCCCCATTGATACTAGAAATGAGGAGTTCGCAAGACTCCTTGATTAGAACCCCGCAACCCTACAATACTATCTCAGCCACTCATCCACTCAAGACTCCTCATGATAGTTAATATATGGTATGCATGTATCTATCCCTCTATCTCTCTCCCTCACCTCTACGTCAGCTAGCACCAGTTTGGCGTTGCCGTCATCGACTTTATCACTAGTGGTGTCTCAGCTAGGTCCTATAGATGTTATAACTACAACATCTATGTCTGCTATCACACATAGGACGTTAATGATTCCTCCAAAAATCACCTTAATTATAGCCCCATATTAACCCTTTACCTCACATATACCTATAACATCACAACCACCTCTAATGTTAGCAACCTACACCCCTTTCCAGAATCTCATCCTTTCTATCCCAGAGTCCTTACCCCCCAATCACCACTAGAGTTGTTATGACTACCACACCTATTTACACAGATTACCAGCAACCCCTAACCCCATCTATCACTTATTTTGGATATATGCCACCTAGATCTATTCCTCTTCCATAGTTCTCATACTTAGCACCACCATACACTAACATACCACCCACCTCATACATTCAACATCAACCCCCTTTTTCTGTAGGGGCATCCATTCATCAAAAATTCCCAACGACCTCATTAAGATGTTGATGGAAAAGATGCATACCTTAGGAGGATCTGTTTCTAGCTCTTGTAATTATTTATATTATGATGAAATATGTAACAATCATATCGATCCATCTATTCCCATTCGCTCCTACCTTGTGCATTGTGAAATTCCTAAATTCAATCACTTCAATAGTAAAGAAAACTTGCAACAACACTTTTGGTCGTTCAAACATAGGTGTTACGTAATCACCCATGATGACACTTTTCTCCTACGAACCTTCCCAATGTCTTTAACATGACTAGCATTGGATTGGTATAGTGAACTACGTAGACATTCCATTTATTCCTTTAATCAAGTAGCCTAAGATTTCTTAGACCATTTTTCAATCAATGTTATCTAGAAATTCACCATGACTGATCTCTATTCAACCTGACAATATGAAGATGAATCTATCGTAGATATTATTTCCCCTTGGCGGAGTCTTCTCAACCAATTAACGTTCAAGTTACCAGCTTGTGCCAGACACATCTCACTAACTCTGTAGGTACAAACCTTTTGAACCTTCAATGAAGTGTTCACTATGGGCCAAAATCTAGAGATTTATGCCATTGAAGAAAAGAAAGTGTAATTACGAAACAAGAATGCCCCATTCAATCAAATGAATATTCTTCATCTTCAAAACATCAAAATAACTGTTCAAATCCAAAATGATCTGCCAACATGGTAGTCCTCAAGGAAGGACTATCTCATCCATCTAATCAAGCCCAACCTTCTTTTAATATTTCCCATGTCCAGGCCTTTTAGCTCCGGCGGGAGTGGTAGAAGTAAAATTCAATTGGAGAGCCCTATTCTTCACTCTTGGAAAAATTTCTTAAAGCTGGAGCCATTATAATTCCTCCCATAAAACATCATAGATGTCTTGATCCTATCTATGCTATGCCTATATGGTATAAAGAATACGACTACTATAACTATAATCATGTCAAAGGCCAAAGTGAGAGTAGCTACATAACTTTCAAGAACATTGTCCAAGAGATGATAGATAAAGGATACCTTGTCATGGACAACCCCAATGTGCCGACAAATCAAAATTTGCACATATAAAAAAATTTGTTCCCTAATCATAAACCATCATCTAATCAAAATAGTGAACCTTCATCTAGTGACAACAATGTCCATGAACACCACATGGTTTTTGATATCGTACCAACTGTTCCTCAAATCCAACTTATTTCATCTATTGATGAAATTCTTTCACAAGCTCCTTTAACCACAGAGGAGCATAACTCTTCAACTCCTTCACCCCCAGAGGAGTCCCCTTCATCTCTCCCTTCTCCCATGGAGAAATCCATGCTTTCCACATATGTCATTTCATCATGTACCTCACATCCTACCAAACAGTCAACGCTTTTAATTCTCCCATCCATAGGAGAATCATCATTGCCTTCTCCTATACCAAGGAAGAAGTCTATATCACCCCAGTTATTATCTCTCCTACCCATTGGAGACTCATTAGAAATTCAACTAATTTTTGGGGGAAGCTCTCCCTCAGCATCCTAGGACCCCATTAATATGATCTCAACCCTTTTACTCATAGAGTTCGAGGCTAGCCAATTCGCTGTCTCGCAGTCACATTTTACAGGGATTGCCACCAAGCCAACTCCATCCTCTTCCTCAGTAGTCCCATTTTCACAGCTAGTCGATCGGTTGGATTACGTTGATAACTTCATGGTCTGGGGATGTTTTCGACTCCCCTTTTTGAACCAAATGCAAATGGTGCCTGAAGATACTTCCACAATCTACCCAGTGGTATTTTCGAGAACCAGATCGACATTGACCATGCCTATTGAAATGGCTTCTTCTTCATCATCCCTACCTACATCTAAACCTCTACCCATAACTAAATCCATTCCCAAACACAAAATCCTACCCACATTTCTCTCCTCACCCATAGCTAGACCCATCACTACCTTAGGTGTCATGCCGACATCAATCCTTAGTCATCCACCTATCAAATTGGACTGAGCAACATCATCTCAAACACGCATGAACATTATCCCTTCACCTAAAAAGAAAACACAACCTCCTAGGCCGCATACACTGGTCTCACCTACCAAACCTTTGTAACCTTCCCCCTTTCCATCCACCAACCTTGATCAAACTGTCTCCTACCCAAGGCCATTCAAAATATAAACAACCTACTACTATGTCACGAGCTTGCATTACACCTCGTTCACCTGAAAACCAAACACCCTCACCCTCACCCGTGCATGTTTTACCACCTATACATTCACTAGTTATTATCCCCTCAACTTTATCTCTACAAATTCAACCCATACTATCCACCAAACGTCAACCAACTACTTCTACCGCGACTCGGTTTTCACCATGGGTAACCTGTCCTGTTCCACCATCTTCTTTCCCTTCAATGTCCTATACTCCCATGTCACTTTTACCAAAGAAGGTGAAACCCAAAGATAAAAATCCACTACCCTCTAATAAGGTATTCAAACCAAATAAACATTCCATGGACAACTCTTCTACCCCACCTTTACCCAAGAAGATGCTAGCAAAACCTAAGACCACTCCACTTACCAAACTAGTGGACCAACCCATTCCCCCTCCTATAAATCCTCTTCCCTCATGATCATTTGCATCTATACTCAAACCCACACTCACATCCCATTGTGTTCTCTTAACGGGGTCCTACGCCAACATTTTAACCAATCTCTTAGAGATTTTCGTCATCACATTACCACCACTTTTACCTTATAATCCTCTCAAACCCAATCCAAAAGGGTTTGATGAAACCAAAATTTGTGCCTATCATCGTGTGCTAGGACACGATGCAAAAAATTATAAGGATCTGAAGACCATTCTTCTCCAAAAATTTTCTCCTAAAAAAACTTAAACGATGATGACATTCTCGATGAGGACCATGTTCCACCTACACCTATCACTAAAAATCATCATCCTTTACTCATTTAGTGATCAATATATCCACCCTCACAACCATTTTATCCACCTCCTAAATTTGAGATCAACATGGTCTATATTAGAGTGTTGGCCAAATCACCACCCAAATGTCAATTCGCCCTACTCATTTCGAATAGCTCTTATCCACTGCTAGGATTTTCCCCCTCATGTCGTTATAATTTTCATGACACACCCTTCGCATCCACTTCCCCTCATATTAACATGGTTCACGTTGCTACCCGCAATCAGAAAGACAAAGGAAAATAAAAAACAACTAGCCCATCAAGTAACCTTGTTCCCAATATACCATATGCACCCGTAATCAAAATCACCATCCGTGGACCTACATACCATATCTCTGACGGGGTCACCCATCATGCAATGATAAAATAATTACATCAATCTCCTTTAAATATGTCTCTGTATGATCTCATCCAAAATTCTGAATCTCATAGACAAGCCCCTATCGAGGTTTTACAATCCATTGAAGTTTTACCCAATGACCCCACACTAGTGGCCTCAATTATTACTCCTCACCATGTGGCCTCACTTACCAAATTATCTCCTTACTATACCACCATGACCACTCCTTAATTCATCACCCTTAGTTTCTCTGATGAGGAGATTGTACCTCTCCAGCTAGATGATCCTGATCCTGCAATTTTCATTTCTGTCTATATCGATAACATACACATACAACCCATCATGATCAATGGTGGTAATAACATTAACATCATCTCCTCACACGCATATAATCAAATGCTCATTCCTTCCAATTGTTTTTATAATAACCCAATTATATTGCACTCCTTCAATGACACCATCACCTATTAACGTCGTTATTTGATTAGTCTGGTGAGGTTCCTTCCTCTCTTCCCTTCTTATATCCTGACATGATTGATGACGATACACCTTCTATTAACGCTATTTAATGTCAAGACAATGAGTCTATCCTCACCTATATGGGTGCGGAAGATTCTTATATTCACCAGTCATTACCTTCTAAGACACAAACCATGTTGAATTAATAGTTTAGTCTGGCGAGGTTCCTTCTTCTCTTCCCTTCGTGTAGCCTGACATGATCGATGAAGATACACCTTCTATTAATGTCATTCAATTTTAGGATGATGAGTCTATCCTCACCTATATGGGTGCGAAAGATTTTTATATTCATTGGTTGTTACCTTCTGAGATGAAAAACCATGTTGAATGAATCGAATATCGAAATAAACATTAACAATTAGGACTACCTGCACATTCTAAAGATAGGTCAATATTTAGATGTTACTGAACATGAAGCTTTTACCTCTTTCCTTTGGGACCATAGAAACATTTTTGTTTGGTCATATGCCAATATGCCCAAACAGAATCAACCAATATAACCTTGAACAAAATTCTTATGAAATTATTTGATGATACTAGAAAGGATTGGCATACAAACATTCCTTTCGCATTTTAGGATTACCTCACTAGTATTCGCACTTCGACTACTACCACACCTTTCTCTCTAGTCTACAATACCCAAGTTGTCTTTCCTGTCAAAGTCCATATTCCATCTCTCTGCATCTCACTACACGACATGCTCAAGGAGATGACTTTCACCAAGACCGTTTAGAACAACTTGAGTTGTTAGATGAACATCGTCTCGATTCTCTTGACCATCTCCAAATCGGCCAAAAACATGTTAAGTGTGCCTACTAAAAATGTGTCCACGAATGGACCTTCTAGGTTGGTGAGCTTGTCTTGAAGGAAAATAAACATGTAACCAAAGAAGAGAGAAGTAAATGGGGAAAATTTTCTCCTAATTGGCTTGGACCCTATATCATTACTCATGCTTATGGATCAGGTGCTTATCATTTGTCTTCACTCTAAGGTAAACCTGAAACTGATACCCTCAATGCCTTGCATCTTTGACCATTTCATTATTGAAATCAAGTCCTATATCACCTTCTTTCTATTGAGCACTCATCTCTTGAGCGTTGTTCACCTTCCATGTTACCTGTTTTGAGGATCAATGACTAAACAAGAATCATGTGATTACCCATCACCTTTCATCCTTATCATCAAAATGAGTATCATGGCTCTACTCATGACATGCTTCTCATGGATAGTTTTCATGTTTTTCTAGATAGAATCCCATGGTTGTTCATCACTTAAAACTTATCCATCATAGTTAACCTCTGTGTACTATGGTTTTTTCTTCTAAATAAGAACTTAGTCTTCCTCTATAGTCTTGTCCATAACTTAAACATCCAAAAACAAAATTAGATTCAACTCCTTGAGTCAAACTTCCAGCAAACAGATGACTCCCTCAAAAATGACATCTCTTATCTCGTCGCTATAAATAGACTGCTCCCTCGAAGGACAACTATATAAATTCATTGAAAAAATATAATAAAAATTTTAGAAGCTTTCCGCATCGATAAATTCACGAAGACCTTAAGGAGATAATATACTCATCCCATATAGACTTCCCACATCAACCATTCTATCAAAAACAACAACAACCAAAGAAAATGATAAATTTTTGTCATGGACTTTCCTATTTTTGATCATGGGTTTCTTGCAAGGTAAACATGCCATCGTACACTAACTTTTGCTAAACCACCCACTTTCACCTCATTTCCTTTTCACCCTATTTTTCTCTCTTCTCAAGGGACTTGCCGAAACCACAATATTTCATGATCATGTGAATTTATTAACCCTTGGAATAGTCCATTATGCAACACCTTTAGGGTCTTACGGTCATAAGCCCATCTTGTCTAAGGTAGACTCATTAGGGTTCTTATCAATTAAGTGACTCTTTTACCCCCTCTTACCATTTATGCTCCTCATTACTTATTGATTATTCTATACTGGACAAGACCATCGATACCTACATTTTAAAACATTTTCACTATCACCTAAGACTCGACCATGCCTATGACCTAGGCTCAATCATGCCTAAAACCTACCAACCCATTCCTCTACCTCATCATATATTTTTCCCTAGCTTATGGGAGAACTACATTGGCTTGAGGCCCCTTTTCACCTGGGCCATGTAGGCAGCACTCTAAGGGCATGGGGTCCTTGGAGGTTAGCCTGGCCACCATTTACCCTAACCAATTTCCCCTTCATTTTCCTATTCACATTCTACCTTAGTTTATATTTTATATCAACAATTGAAAATTAAACCAATTAAGAAGAAAAGAAAAAAAATTTACAGCTTCATCAAATCATTCATTTATCAATTTTATATTTCTACCAAAGAAAATATTTGGAAATTTAAACCATAACATGCATAAACATCATAATTTGTCTCCCATGTTACCAATAACTTGGAACTTAAATCAAAACCATAACCCATGAATCAACCATGCCTATGACCTGATTCCATCATGTCTATATCTAACTCCACCATGCCTAATTGACCTGACTCCAGCATTCCTAAACCAACCTCAATCCACCATGCCTAAATGACCTAAATCCATCATGCCTAAACTAAGATGACTGCATCATGCCTAAATCGACCTGACTCCATCATGCCTAAACCAACCTGATGGCACCATTCCTAAATGACCTAACTCCATCATGCCTAAAATGATCTGACTCCATCATGCCTAAATTGACCTGACTCCATCATGTCTAAACCAACCTGACTCCATCATGCCTAAACTAACCTGACTCCATCATGACTAAACTGACCTAACTCTATCATGCCTAATCCACCTGGTTTACACCCAGATACATATAATAATTGAAATTTTACTACACAATTACATCATCCGTAACCATCGATCTCACCATCTATCAATAAAAATTTGTGTACCCATCGAATATACACTGATAAAAAATAATACCAGTTTCTCAAAATCCCTCATAGACAGCCTCACCATCTTCAACACGTAGGTCCACATATGATCAAAAATATAAAAACACTCTCATGTTCATCGTCACCATCTTCGGCATGGAAGCTGGTATATATCAAACATATACAAAAATATATGCTCTAAACATATATGGTGACTAATCATCACCCCACTTGATATCCATGCCAGTCTTATCTGTCAACACCTCTTGTACCCCAATGCAGCACCCTGCTAGCATCTCTCTACCTTCTATGGGTCTTGGTACAGCCTCTTCCTAACCCGTGGTTGGACCTGGCCTCAGTGAGCTTATCACCTCATCCTGACACTGTCTCTGGGCTCGCTGATACCTTGTACTCTCTATACTATGTGTGCAAGATTTGGTCCTCTCACTTAAGGCTTGTTATGCTCTGTACTCTGTATAAAAGGGGACATCTATCCCTGTGATAGTCAGATGGTCCTTATAATATTATGCCTCATTCATGGCATCCCTTAACCTTTCCATTGGTATTTTTTGTGGTGGCGCCATCAGTCTTGGACCCTCTACCTATACCATGGGACCCTATCCTGCTACTGCCTATACCATGTGACCCTATCATTGAGTTTGTGTCAGTGCCTATGTTGGTGCCTATGTTGTAACTTGGGCTTGTAGGGCCATAATCTGAGCCTTTGCAGTAGCCAACTGACCCTGTAACCCTGCTAGCTATGCCTGCAAGGTGACCACCTGTTCCTCAGACCCTATCAAGTGCCTCTATAAACCTGTAATCAGGACCTATAAGGTGGAAAAATACCCCTGCAAAGTATCCATCTGAACTGTAAGGGTCACCAAGTTTGGTTTCCCCAGCCTAGGTGGTGTTGCTTGTAGTAAGACTACCCACCACTTCGTATATCTATCTGTAACTCTAGTATCATCGATCCTCTAATCCACTACCTGCTCGTCCTACCTAGTCAGTACTGTTGACTGTGGTAGAGGAAGAAGCCTCTCATCATCATCTCTCTTATACTAAGGGAAGGGTGGAGAAACATCCTGGGGTAACCCACACTTCTGTCAGACCATATCTATGGGTATCATCTTTTGCTCTCTGGCACAATGCCCCTCTATCCATTTGAGCATCTACAAGTCATCCAAGTCTGCTGCCATCTGTCTATATGAAGGGAAGCCCACACACGATGTCCAAAAAATTTCCACTATCGAAAACCCCTCTAATATACGCCATTAGTATGCTACATCATGTGTAGCCTAGGAAGCCCTATGCTCTCCAACAACAGGCACTCAATGCTTGTACCAAACTAGAAAAAATACCTCAAATGCATTCAGACGGGGCATACCAACTGGACGCAAACATATGATGTTCTCATATTCCCAACAATGTAAAAGAAAAGTGCAACACAAAATGAACCTCTGCAACCACCCGTAGGCCCATAAATCCCTGTATAACTGCATCAAGTATGCTGGTGCCCAAGAAAAATGAGTCCTATCCTCCATCGTGTCATAGAGAACCCCCATCAGCACCCATGGGAATCTCACACTCTCTGCATCTGGCATTAAAAAACAACACATTACCTCTATGATTAGGACCACTAACCTCATTTCGTCAAGATTGGCCACATACATGTCTCCATAGCTTAGGGTCGCACTATGGAACCTCATCTCTAGCACCCCCTCTCCAAATAATCTCAACATCAACTCCTCTGATGTCCCTGAAGAAATGGAGTAAATATACATCCCCACTATTGGTAATTATAATATCATGTACACGTCCTCTAGGGTGACTATGATCTCATTGATTGGCAGATGAAAGGTCTTGATCATTGAATCCCATTTGTCGATGAGTGTGACCATCAAGCTCAACTCCTGAACTATGTTCCTGTATTGTCTTACCCCAATAAGGCTGGCGTCTGTAACATGACACCACTCCTCTTTCATCACGCTCCCTCGTACTGCTATTAATAGAGGTGTTACTCTATCTCTCATCTATAACTCATCCTTAGCCTACACCCAAAAAATCATATCATTGTTAAACCTTCACCATACCGAACACATCTCTTACCCAAGAAACTTATTCCTAAATCCTTATTGCTTATTGTACCCCAACCCTACATACGGATGAGAAAAATGGTATGTCAAAGTATTGATATATTGTATTGTTCCCAGGATAGTTTTGATGCACCTATTTTTGAAAATTGGAAAGATTTATTAGATCTTAAAAATCCTGACACCTTTTTGGTATTTAATATCCACGATGTTAATGGGAGGGAAATACCAATGCACATTTTGCAAAAACGTCAAGATATTATAGGATCAGAACGAGAAGATGTTCCCGTGACACGTAAATTGTTTGAGTCTGTTATAGTTGAAACAAGAATAAAGCTTAAAAACATTTCAGAAACCTTGTCATCAGAAATTAGGGAACGCTTCTGTAAAGATAAAATTTTGGAAGCCATGGGTGTGATGAATCCTAATTTTTGGAATACTAAAGGTGGCCGTGTAGACTTTTTATGAAAGCATTTCCATAAATCAATGGGTAAAATAATGGAACAATTTACAAAGACGTCAGAGCTCAAGGGTATGGAAATCAAAGGTATATTGAATGCCGATTTATTAAAGTTTCAGTCAACAAATTTTGCAAGAACAATGAGGAACCAATATAAGAATTTAGATCAACCTTCTGAAAGTGATGCTATTACAAGGTTGTGGCAAGGAATCTATCAAAGTTATATCTTACAAGAAGATATCAGTGAATATTTCAGATTATATGAGTTATGCCAAACAATGATTTTGGGGTCTGTGGAGGATGAAATGGTTTTCAGTGCATTTTCATTTATAAAATCAAAACTGAGAAATAGGTTGGATAAAAATTTGGAAAGTTGCATGAGGTGGTATGTTTCTCGATACTCCATCAAAACCTTTCCGTTCGATAGAGCAATTGCGCACTGGAATTCCCTTTGCGAAAGAAGAGGTGTGAATAATACAGCTACAAGAACAAATATTCCCAACCTTGAGAGTGTAATTGGCTCCTCATCACATTCTACAGAAGACAACATCGAGTTTGATGAAGCTATTGATAATGGATTGTTTCAACTTTAAATAGGTATCTTCTTTAGCTATCTTTTATCTTTATCATTAAAGATGTTACAGGTCTATATACTAAAAATGTCAGGCAATTCACCCATCTATCTACTAATCTATTTCTCGTGTTGGTTTTTTTTAAAACACAGATCTAGCTCATTACCAGTGGCAATGATGATTTCAACTTTAAAGAGGTATCTTTTACCCCTTCATCTTATTGTTTGTTACTATTCATTTTTTTCATCTCTGGTTATCATTAAAGATGTTACAGGTCTATGTATTTACATTTAGTTAAATACAATATTTTTATTTTTTTTAAACGTGGGTTGACATCCATCCGAGGAAGCTGTTACTTCTCGAGACTGACAATGTCAGGCAACTCACCCATCTATCTACTAATCCATTTTTTGTGTTGAATTTTTTTAAGACGAAGATCTAGCACATTACCGATGATGATTTCAATTTTAAATAGGTATCTTCTTCAACATAATCTTATTGTTTGTTACTTTACATTTTTTCAGCTCTTGTTATCGTTAAAGATGTTACAGGTCTAATTCTATATATTTACATTTATTTAAAGATATTGTTAGTCTATATATTTAAAGATGTTGCTGGAACTTCTCAGGACTGACAATGTTAGGCAACTCACCCCTCAATCTACAATGTCAGGTAAAACAAAGATATAGCACGTTACCCTTGATGATTTCACATCAATCTAATACGCAAGAGGTAAGCTAAACCCTATCAGATTTGCAATTATGTTTAATTTCCTACCAGTGATGATTTTTTCTTGATACTGATGGCCAGAAAAAATTCACATAAAATTCCTCATCATCCATATATATCATATCATCACCATATCATTATCATATCCTCAGTCCTAACACTACAATTATTATTAACACAATTATTTATCTAATTTAAATTTATTAAAACAATTCTGTTTTTTAAAAATAATTCATAATCATATCATTACAATTCTATCCGTTCTAATGTCATCTATATCCATTCTAATCATTAATGTCATCTATATCCATTATAACACATTCCATTTATTTATCATCTATATCCATTCTAATGACATTATGGTCATATCGTTACAAGTATAGAGAATAATTATCTTAAAACAAGTTAAAAAGTCTAGAGAAGAAGAATTACTGTGCTTGATGATAAATCTACGTCCACATTAAATTGATCATCGTCCATATATATCATATCATAATCGTCATTCATCATCTTTCATCGTCATCTATCATTAATTATCAAATATCAGCATTCATCATCTATGTCCACATACAATTCATGACAATGCAAGTAAACAAGAAACATACATATAATTCATGATAATCACCATCTAATGCAATTAAAATTAAAGATTGTATATAAATCCATATAATTAAATTCAAATACCATAGTACATACTCAATAGTAGAAGTTTTCAAATTCAATATTTAAAGTTTCCTCAATAATAAAAGTTTCTAGTTTTCAAAACCATCTTTTTCTTTATGCAATTCTACTCCTCTGCTCTCTTCCCCAACGAATTCTTCCACTGTGGCTGTACCTCTTTCCCCAACACCAGAAATAACCCCTGAACTTATAAGATCTTCCGCAACACTGTCCAGATTTTTTAAAATTCTTTCTTCTTGATTTGTCGCATCTCCATGCGATAGCAAATTTGGATCATCTATTGCTTTAGCTTTGAATAATATGTCAGGGTCGAAACCATGCTCTTTAATTATCCGCTTTAGTGTATTGGTTTGTTTGTTAACCAAAACAATATTTTGCTTCAAATTTTTTTGCTGCAGATAAACTGTTCTTTGCTGTTTCCAAGTGAACTTGCAAAACCTTCACCTGACTCTTCAAATTTTCATATTTCAACTGCACAAAAAGAGTAATGTCAATTAAAAATATTACTAAAAAATGAAAATTTCAAATTAACAAGAATGATTGTTTGAATGTAATAGTAATTACAACCACTCTATCTCTTCTGGCATTTGCGATTGCTACCAAATCCTTGTCCTTGGACCATTTGTTAAAATATGCCTAGGCCTCGGCACTAATATTTTCCAATTTGTTTAATGACTTATCTAAAATGTCATCTTTATAGTTGTTGTTATACGTGACAGTCCCACTCCTCTAGCGTTTAACAAGTTCAAACTGTTGAGGGTTTGGAGAGGAGTGAGCTTCCATTTTAGATTGTGAGTCCCCCGAAGCCTCAGCATGTTGTTGGCCTCTTCCTCTCGATAACACCTTTTTTCGGGAAAGTGCTTCAATAAATCTTCTCAGCAAAACATTAAAATTTAAGTTTTAATAACTGTGCACTGTAATGTCAAAAATTGATATACAATTACAAACTAAATAGTTTATACCTATTGTTCTTCAAATAGAATTAACAACTTCATCAACTCCTCATCAGTGCAAGTAGCAATTTTTTTATCTTTTAAATTTAAAAGTGCCTCATAATAAAGGCTGAGGAGATAGTTTGTTGAATAAATGAAAGGTTTTTCTGAAAGTTTTGAATTTGTTAGGTCAGTTCTTATTTTTTTGGATAGATATGTGCACCAATCAAATTTTTGTTTTGAGATAGTGGCAACAATGTATGCAATGGCCCAATTTGGTATATTTGTTTGGCGACCCTGCAAAATAGTTTTAGATTGAAAAAATGAAATAAGTGCAGCAAGAAAGTGGTGTGTAATTGATTGTGTATCCAAACCACGCTTGGATTTATTGACATGGGCTGCAAATGCGAAACAGTGAAAATTACTATAAATTTATAATAGCAAATTGTATCAGAATAAAAAATATGAATTAAAATGAATTATACTTACAATCAACATGGAAACCGAACGTTGATTCGAGAAATTTCTTGTCTTCTTCCAAGAGTGTTTCCTTGGTTGTAACAATTGGTAAATTTTTGAACGGAAGGCCCGTAAACCGATGGATGTCATTTGGTTCAATACTGAATTGGAACATTCAGCGATCATTCAGAGTCACATAAAAAATGCCGTCCTATGAATTGTAGGATGACACAAGGTAATTAAAAATATCCAGATCTGTTTTGAAATGGGGCATATTAACGAGCCCTATAAATTCACACGCATCCATCAAATCTTTATATTCTGAAGACATCTTTAAAACAGTATAGATGTGAGGGCATAAGGGATTCCTGTAGTTGATCTTGGAAATCGATTGAATTGGATTCTCTTGATTTTTTTGTTGAACTTGCAGTTGGGAAGCATGTGAAATCGACATTATAGTTGTACTTACGTCCTTGACAACAATTGAGACCTACAAAAATTCAAGAGCGGGAAGGTGAAAATGAGAAAATGACCAATTGAAGGGTATTTATAGGCTAAATCGGGCGTTAATGGCTTCAATTGACGCGCGTCAATGGTCTTAGCTGACGCGCGACAATAGTCCTAGCTGATGAGTGTCAATGTATCCAATTGTCATGCATCAATAAATCCTATTGACGCGCGACAGCGGCATCCATAGTTGTCACACATCGATAGTGTTGGTCGACACGCGTCAATAGGATTTATTGATGTGCATCAATAGGATCCAAAGACGCACGTCAATAGGAGCCAGTGACATGCGTTAATAGGATCCAGTGACACACGTCAATAGGAGCCAGTGACACATGTTAATAGGATCCAGTGATGCACGTCAATAGGAGCCAGTGACGTACGTCAATAGGAGCCAATGACGCGCGTCAATAAGAGCCAGTGACGTGTGTCAATAGGAGCCAGTGACGCGCGTCAATAGGAGCCAGTGACGCGCGTCAATTGGAGCTAGTGACGCGCGTCAATAGGAGTCAGTGACACATGTTAGTCCAGACCATTGACGTTCCATTGACGTGCGTCAGGAGTGATTATTGACATCTTGTTGTCGCACGTCAATGATGGAGCCATGAAAAACCAGGTGAAATTTTTGTTTTGGAATACTGTCAAATTCACCTTTCACTGAAACTGGTTCTGGGTATATTCGCCAGGTATTTTCCACCTACAATTTTATAGAGGAGTCTTAAAATGAACCCTGAGCTAAAATAGCTTATTATCACTTTAATAACCCTTCCCTAATCCTTTTAGCACAATTCCTAGGTTAGGATGCCAACCCCACAATTAAAGTAAGAGGCTTAGGTTAGAACAAAATTCCAATAAGTAAACTTAGTTTAGAACATAGTTGTTCTTACCTAGCTTATGTTACCATTAGGATAGTCCTTAGATTTTTAGCACTCTAAACTTCTCCTCAGAGAATTGAATTTTTCTTAAGTCCTTAATTTTCTACCAAGATCAATCACCAAATATCCAAGAACAAGCATACAGCTGAATGAAAACACGTTGAAACAAGACCAACAATTAGTATTATACAAAATTCAGTCTTCTATGTCCTTTAAACTACTGAATGTCAATTTTACCATTCATTCTATGAAGAAGAGTTGAAACATTCCTTGGCAAGGTATGTAAATGGATTAAAATTTTCTATTCAAGATGAAATAAGTATGCATAGGATTAATAGCATGGAGGATGCCTATCAATTAGCCTTAAAGGCCGAGGAAAAACAAAATCGTCAAAGTTTTAGGGGATCACCTGGAATGAATAGGGGGCCTCATCTTCCTTTTGGAATGCGTTGGTTTTAGTCAAGGTAGGGGACAATCATCTCGTGGATTGGAAAATCAAAAGGATACGAGACAAGATTTCCAAAATCAACCAAGAGGCAGATTATTTGCTAGGGACAGAGGATATGCTAGCGATATAGGATGGGAGGCTCCAGGAAGACCATTTGTTTGTTACATATGTGGTGAAGAAGGGCATCAGGCTTTTGAATGCCCACATACTTATACACATGACAAGAGGCAAGGAGATTCTCCAAGAGTAAATCTTTTCGAAGCTAAACAAGTAGAAGATGAACAGGACCTAGAAATTCCACCAGATGTTGGAGAAAATATGATGATCAAGAGGACGATGATTTCTCCAAGAAAGGAGATCAAGGGGGATGCATGGCTGTGCACAAATATTTTCATAACAAGATGCACTTCAAGAGGAAATGTATGTAATGTTATTATTGATGGTGGTAGTTGTGAGAACATGGTTTCAAATGAGATGATCGATAAATTGGGTCTGCATTATGAGAAGAATCCTAACCCTTACCGTATTGCACGGTTTAAGAAGGGTAATGAAGTTACTGTCGATAAGAGATGTTTAATAAGCTTTTCTAATGGGAACAGTTATAAGGATGAGATTTGGTGTCATATTATTCCTATTGATGCATGTCATATGCTACTAGGAAGACCATGGCAATTTGATAGAAAATTTATTCATGACGGGGGAAAGAATACTTATATTTTCTAGAAGGATGGCACAAAAATAGTTTTTCTACCTCTTAAGGAAGAGGGGAAGGCTGAAAATATGCTTTCTGCAAAGGAATTTGTGAAGGAGGAAAAGGCAACTGGGTTTTGTTATGCACTAGTCACAAATAAGGATGAACCTGTAAGGGCACAAATACCAGTAGAAATAACAGAATTAAAAGAAGATTTTTTAGATGTTATTCCTAATGAGCTACTAGATGGTTTACCACCCAAAAGAGATATTCAACACCATATTGATTTGATTCCAGGGTTTTCACTCCCAAATCAAGCGGCTTATAGGATGAGCCCGAAATTGCATGTAGAGTTGAATAGGAAAGTGGTAGAGCTCGTGTGAAAGGGGGTCGTAAGGGAGAGCATGAGTCTGTGTGCAACCCTAGATTTATTAACACCAAAGAAGGATGGAACATAGAGAATGTGCATGGATAGCAGAGCAATCAATAAAATCACAATCAAGTATAGGTTCCCAATACCTCGCCTTGATGATATATGGATGTGCTTGCTGGATCTAGGTATTTCACCAAGATTGATCTTCGAAGTGGTTATCATCAGATTCGGATCAGAGAAGGAGACGAGGGGAAAACAACATTCAAGATAGGAAATGGATTATATGAGTGGTTGGTGATGTCATTTGGGTTATCCAATGCACCTAGTACTTTTATGAGACTGATGAACACCGTGATATGGGAGTATAATGGTAAGTTTGTTGTGGTTTATTTTGATGATATCTTGATCTTTAGTAAAAATAAAGAAGAACATTTGAGGCATCTAAGGGTGGTATTTGAAGTTTTAAGAAAAGAGAAACTCTATGCAAATATGAAGAAGTGCACAATTATGCAAGAGAGTTTGGTATTCTTGGGCTTTATTATTTCAGTAGATGGGGTACATATGGACTCAGAAAAGATAAAGGCAATTATTGAATGGCCTAATCCATGGAGTATAACAGAGGTAAGAATATTTCAAGGTCTAGCAACATTTTATAGAAAATTTATTAAAAATTTCAGTCGTATTGTAGCACCTATAATAGATTCCACAAAAGGAAAGGAGTTTTTGTGGACAAAAGTAGCTAAGGATAGTTTTCAGTTATTGAAGAAGAAGGTGACAGAGGCACCCATTTTGGCACTACCAGATTTTGATAAGGTGTTTGAGGTTGATTGTGAGGCCTCACATGTGGGTATTGGTGTTGTTCTAAGTCAAGGTGGAAAGCCAATAGCTTTCTTTAGTGAGAAACTGAATGAGGTAAGAAAGAACTACTCTACTTATGATGTGGAATTTTATGCAATTGTACAAGCATTAAGGCATTGGAGGCATTACTTAGTGCCTAAGGAGTTTGTGTTATTTACAGACCACATAGCCCTGAAGTATGTGAATACCCAAAAGAAATTGAATAGTAGGCATGCAAAGTGGGTATCATTTTTGTAGGGTTATACTTTTTCTCTAAAACATAAATCCGGAAAATAGAATCAAGTTGCAAATGCATTGAGCAGGTGTGTGACTTTGTTTACCACTATGGAAAATGAGGTGGTGGGTTTTGAAGCAATAAAGGGTTTGTATTCTTATGATTCTGATTTCAAGGATATTTTTGAAAGGTTAATTTGTCCATTGTCAGACAATGCATGAGATGTCCATGATGAGTACATTTTACATGATGGACACCTATTCAAGGGACGCCAACTATGTATTCTAGTTGGGTCTATGAAAGAGAATATAGTGAAAGAGTTGCATAGTGGAGGATTGGCTGGGCATTTTGGTAAAGATAAGATGATAGCCTTGGTAGAAGAGAAATACTATTGGCCAAAGCTGAAAAGAGATGTGGTAAGATATTTGGATAGGTGTTGAATTTGCCAAGTCTCGAAAGGCCATGCACAAAATACAGGGTTGTATATGCCGTTACCTATTCCTATAGGGTCATGGATAGATCTGAGTATGGATTTTGTTTTGGGATTACCAAAAACACAACGAGGTAATGAATTAATTTTTGTGGTTTTTGATAGGTTTTCTAAGATGGTTCATTTTATTACCTTCAAGAAAACAAGTGATGCGACAGGAGTAGCAGATTTTTTTTTCAGAGAAGTTGTTCGTTTGCATAGTGTTCCAAAAACCATGACTTCAGATAGGGACACAAGGTTATTAAGTCACTTTTGACGGACTTTATGGAAGAAATTGGGAACTCAACTACAGTTTAGCAGTTCCTATCATCCTTAAACTGATGGGAAAATAGAGGTTGTAAATCGGAGTTTGGGAAACCTTTTAAGGTGCATCGTTGGGGAAAAGCCAAAACAATGGGACTTAGCATTACCACAAGCTGAGTTTGCATATAACAGTTCCATAAACAGATCCACAAGAAAGTCTCCATTTTCAATTGTGTATGGGAGTAATCCAAATGAGGTGTTAGATTTGGTATAGCTACCAGTTGATGGCAGATTCAGTGATGATGCAAAATCATTTTCCGAACATATACAACAATTACAGGAAGAAGTGCGGAAGAAGCTGCAGAATAGTAATGATAAGTATAAGGAAATAGTAGATGTGCATAGAAGGAGAAAGGTATTTATAGTTGGTGAGTTGGTTATGGTATATCTGCGGAAGGAAATGTTTCCAAAAGGAACCTATAACAAGCTGAAGTACAAGAATATTGGTCCCTACAAAATCATGAAATAAATAAATGATAATGCTTATGAGATAGAATTGCCAGGGAATTTTGAAATTTCTCTAGTGTTTAATGTTTCAGATTTGTATTCTTTTCATGGGGATGGTGTAGAAGGGGATGTTATTGATGAAGTATTAGATTGGAGGTAGTAGGTTTTGGTGAAGAAGAAAGAAGAAGTGGATCAGATTCTAGGTAAGAAAACAATGGACACACGACATGGGAAATACAACAAATATTTGGTACATTGGAAAGGATTGGAACAAGAGGACGGTACTTGGGTCACAGAGTTGGAGATTAAGAATTTGGATGTAGATAAATTGAAGCATTTTGAAGAAGACAACTTGCAGGAGCTGTGTTTTTTTTCAAGCAGGGGAGAATGCTGCGCCATAATTAGCAAGAACTTGACAAGGTCATAACTTGAGATCCGGGTGTCTGTTTGAGTCTATTTTTTTTGAAACCACATGTTTCGATGAGACGAACGTAGCAGCAACCCACCCTACCATTTGGGGGAAGTTTCAACACATTTTCAGGCCTCAAATCCACCATCTTGAGGCTGAAAATTAGGATTTAAGTTATAGTTCGATTTTTTCCTATTTTTGGGCATTAGTGAATTTTAGTCTATTAGTTGCATTATGAGTTAGAAAGTTGGCAATTCATGTAATTTAGGAATGTAGAAGATGCGTGGCAATTTCTGTGCCCGTATGAATAAGTATGCGAACTTACTAAGAATAACAGGTTCTAGTAAACTGCTAACAATAGTAATTTCCACCACTTAGAGTAGATTTAGTCACGTTAGTTAGAGTTTTATTGGAAACTCGAGTTGGGAGTTGTTTTCCTATTTAGGAAACATTGTAATTCATTATTGAATAACAAAGAAGGAGATCTATTTTCTTTTGGAGTTCATATTATTTGTAGTTTATCAAGTTGTTCATAATTTTGCTACATTAATAATGCAACACCAAAACACATTTTTGTGGTGATGGATCCACCATATGGTTCACACACTTAGAAATTTATAGTTTTGGTAAGGATAGTGATATGTGATAATCTAACTTAGGAGATTGGAAATGGCGAATAAACTACCTTCTAGGAGGACCGTTGGCAAAGATTTTTGGATTTGGCTTAGAAAAGAAACCTAGATGGCATCCATGTCAAGGTAAATTTTAATGACCCTTAAAAACTGTTAAAACTATTTGGAAAAATTTCAATAACCACTTTCGAAAGTATGCCAAATCACAGGAAAATTTGTTTTGCGGGATTGGTGAATTTTTGTAGCACTAAGGGACTCAGGAGATCCATTAAGAAGAGAAGAGGTTACTACAACATAAGGAATGTTACCGACCAATTGCATCAAACATGTTATCAGCTAGTAACATGTTTGATGTTAGTAGTCAGTAACATATTTAAATGCTACCAACTAGTAGCATGTTATATGCTACTAGCTAGTAGCATGCTTAAATGCTACCGACTGACAACAAAAAAACATGCTACTGACCAATAACATTTAAACATGCTACCAGCCAATGGAATTCAAACATGTTTAATGTTACTAACCAATAACATCAAACACGTTATTGACAAACATCATGTTTGAATACTAGCGACCGACATTATCAAACGTTTTGCTGACGGGTAACATGTTAGATGCTAGCATCTCATAGCATGTTAGATGCTACCGAGCAAAAACATGTTATATGCTACCGGCTTGTAGTATGTTAGATGCTACTGCCTAGTAGCATGTAAGATTCTACTGACCGGTTGCATTTAATTCCATCTAATCAACAACATCCAGCTAATCAGTCATTACTGTTACAAATATATTGTGAAATTTATTAATAAATTGTAATATTATTAATAATGAGTTTATAGAACTCGTATTAATAATATAGTTGTAATAGTTAGTATTAGTATTTAGGTGAGTTGTGAGAACAACTTGCGTAGCTATTTTGGTGTGTGAGATAATAAAGGGATGAAAGAGATATCCTAGGGATAAATCTGAGAGATTCATGGAGAGAGATATGAGGGATTGAAGATGAAGTTTGACTCCACCTTTGTAGGAGATCAAACACTATAAAATGTATTCTCCATCTATGTAAATACATCTCGAATAATTTCAGTTTCCATATTATAATATTCAGTGTTTTATAATTATGCAATTTTTATCAGTTACCACATCTCTAAATATTCACATATATAGACAACCAATCTAGTTATTTTCAATTTACACAATCGCTTATCCAAACTGTCAAAGCCTACAATAAATGAACAAATAAACTTAGACATCAACTGACAACCGACCAAACCATCCATCGATTTTATAATAGGAATCATTTCCATATTTTGCAAAAATGCCGAGGAGGACCAAATTCCCCATGAACCCAAAAATTCAATTCCTTAAGTTTACATACAAGAAACTTGTCTTTCCCCAACTCTAGAACCTTATTAGATCCCAATTCATTTTCACAATAGATTAAAGCCACAAGTTTCACATGGCTAGTTTATGTGCCCCAAGTTCCAATAGACAAAAACACACTC
This sequence comes from Taxus chinensis, assembly GCA_019776745.2. Lineage (NCBI taxonomy): Eukaryota > Viridiplantae > Streptophyta > Pinopsida > Cupressales > Taxaceae > Taxus > Taxus chinensis. The sequence goes on from CM034148.1 coordinate 705,905,869, forward strand.
AACTACCTTTTTGATCAATTATAACAGTTCTTCTCGTACTTTTCACATTCAAGTCCTATCACACACACTATCCTTTGGAATGTCCACTGAAGAGATTGAGAGTTTGACATGACTAACACATAAATATGTACATCTTGTAATGAAGGCCATTTTAATAGATGAAGACATCAAGTATTTGGAGTCTCACTACAAATTATGTATTAATGAAACTACTAGTAAGTTTTTAAATATCATATAATTGTTTACTAATAGAGCAATAAGAAAAATACAAATATATTTGATATCTTATTCAAGGAAAAACAATCCATTATATACAAGTAGAAATAATTCTAGTAGGAGGAACCATCTCACAGGAGGATGCCACAAAGGCATAACATAACTGATTAGGTGGTCAGTTAAACAATGGATTAGTTTTATAACATTTCCCCCCTTAATACATTTTTTTTTACAAATGTACCCCTGAAACAAATAAAATTTCACCTTGCCAAGAGACTTGGTAAGTACATCAGCAATCTAATAATCTGCTGGGTAGTGTTGGAGCTAGATGTGGTGGTTAAAGACTTTTTCTTGAATGTAGTGACATTTGACCTCAATGATGACTCCATTCTGGTTTATTGCCTCTGTAGGTGAAGCCCTGGAAATTTTTATGATGCCATTGTTATCTTATGAAGCTTTCCTTCCTTACCAGATTGATTCTCTCGGTTCAATTCCTCTGCATCTTTTATGTGCTTTGTTCTATTCAAGCTCTATGAGGAGGTGGTCATGGGCTTTGTCACCATTTCCATGATCTTTGAGCTCATGAAGATTTTAGTACAGATAGGTATTGCATCTGTATTTTCTATGATCATTTCATTTTCAAGCTTGGCTCTTAAACTCTTTGCAAGGTTTAAAGGAAACCGTTTTCTATTATTTTTCGAGTTCTAGGTTATTTTTCTATTCTGGGTTTATATAAGGGTTCGTGTGATTTGCATTTCTCTCTTCATTGTGATCTCTCAAATCCCTTCACTGTATATTGATTGTTCTGAGCTTTGCAAGGTTGCTTTGTGTTTTCTCTTGGCACTCGAGCTCTGTGGATTTATTTTCAAAATTTCCCTTTTAAAATGGCCACCATTTGTGATTGCTCTGAGCTATGAGAGGGTCCCAAACATTTTTGGGGATTCCATGCTTTCTAGAGCTCTGTAATGTTATTTCTATGATGTAATAAGGTGGATCGTACACTAGTATTTCTTTTTGTTTTGGCCTTGTAGTCTAGCTTTTGTCTAAAGGGTTGATGAGCTCAACATTCTTGAGTTATTTTGTGGCCATTCCTTGGTTATTTATGAGATTTCCATTAGCTTTCCATTATCTTTCCATACGGAGTGGTCTCCATTGGTGAATACTTTTAGTTCTGTACTATGAAACTGACACCATTGTTTGATGAGGATGGTAAGTTTTTGATCTCTTGAGTTTCACTATTACTTGGTCTTTGGCATTATTGAACTCTTTCAAAATTTATACTCACTTTCCGTTGCATTTTTTGTTATCACCTGGTTCCTTTGGGGATTCCTGAGCTTTGAAACCTGTTATGGGTCTTTCATTTCAGTTTTGATCTGGTCACCATTTGAGGGTTTTCTCAACTTCAGTTTAATCAGTACGTTTTTTTGTTTGCTTCCTATTCTGAATTGATACCCATTAATGGGTCTGCAATTAAAAACAAGGATTTGTAATTTTCCCTATATACTATAATTTGAAAGTGATTGACCTTAAAAGAATGTTAACTTATGAAATACTTGAATATTTTTCCAATGGCTTACATGAATTTTTATTCAATTTTTTTTTTGTATGGATTGTTTTCTGAATAACAAATGGGTATTCTTATTTGTTCAAAACTTTCCAAATCCAAATGTTGACTATTATGGGTATTCAAACTCCTTCACTCTTTTTTATTCTGCAATCTGCTCTTGAGGCTAATAATATTTTCTGAAAATTTTTAAATCCACTTCATATTATCTTAAGTTCTGCATAATCATTCAATTTTACCATTAATACCCACTGAGTTTGTGATCTTTTTTGTTATTTTTGAAACCACTTATGAGCTTTTGTAAGTTGATTCCTTTTGGAGGTTTCTCTAACCATTCTTCTTCTCACTGATTTAGTTCATCATGGCTGAGGATGACATTATTTTCACTTACTGTAACATTTGTTCACTATTTTCTTTTGTGCATTCAATTTGTGGTAGCGACTTTCTATTCATACCTATAAGCTTGAGATACATACTTGGATCTTCTAAGATTTGACATCTTCTTGATGGAAAGATAGGCTTGTTCATTTGACTCTGAAACTTACAGTATTAGTACTTTGACTATTCTTGAATTCATGAGATCTTTGTACCTTGTATGTGGCCTTTTGGAAGTTGTAAATAGTTTCGCATTCTTGTAACACCCTTAGCAGGAATAAGCCTTGATTTAGATGATTTTTTGAAATACTGTAATCTTATTTCTTTTGCTTAAATATTGTACTTATTTAATGGTAGCATTTCTGTGCACTCATACTTGCTTCATTCTGAAAACTGAAATTTAAAATGGCTGAATTTTTTAGGATTATCTTAAAAATCCATGTTTTTTAGCTGTTAAGCTATAATGAATACTCTAAAGTACTTTAATTTGATGACTGAAACTGTAGTCCATCTCTTTTATGTTTAAATACTGTATTTCCTTTTTATTACAAATTTCATATGCCTGCTTGAAAATTTAAAATGTTCATTTTACATGGCAAAGCCTTTTCAAAATTTTCCCTTGAATTCTTTCTTTTATTCCTTTTTGAACTGTAATAGATGTACTTTTTGATTCAGAATACAGAATGTATCACTTTTCTATTGAAGTTGATTTGTTGTTGGAAATTGAAACGTAATAACTGTTATCTTGATCATGGCATGCTTTTCTGCGTCTCTGTATCACTTATTTGATTTATATACAACTTTTAAAGCATGTGTTTTGTTAAAACCAACATGATGGAAAGTTGTAAATGTCCATTTTACATTACAAAGTCCTGTCAAAATTTTCTCAGACCTCTTCCTCATTTTGTTTCAGGTGTAATCTTCTCTTTCCAGTTATCTTCATCACTTAAATTCCGATCCTTCTTCAGTTACAATCTGAAACATGTACTTTTTTCTATAATTCTCTCATCGGTTATGTACTGTAACTTCTTTTATCCCTAGAAATGTTGCCGAACTTTGAGTTGCATCCTTCCTTCATTCCAACATGTAGTTATGACTCGTTTGCTTAATGTACCATAGGATAGAATTTATTGAACTCAACATTCTTTATCTCTAGTGAGGACTGTAAGATATGATTAAGTTTCTTCTTGGCTGCAACTTGTACCTACACGCTTGAGAAAATAGTTAGAAAATATTTAGGATTTTTGGCCTTTTTTATGTCCATGTTTTTCTTTTCTTCCCTCTCTTTCTTTTTGAGTGAGTAAATCATGTATGTAGTTTTATCTTCAAGTAATCTATATATCTTGTTGTTAAGAGATGCATGTGCATGAATTAGGACAATATAGGAATATGGATTAACCCTGTGCTCTTAACTGATAGTTTTCTCTTTTCTGTTTTCAGGTATGGTGCTTTCAAAAATGAAGATGAAGAGGGAACAAAGTTGAACATGAATATGCATCAACCGAAGGATAAAACCCAAGGAAATGATGGGTTCATTTATAATCCTCTATTTCCTTTTTCATGCATGTGTACCTCTTACTTTACTAGCTGTACTATAATTTTTAGTTACATCCCATGGCTTGTGTGGTGAGATTTGAAATTCCTTACGAATAAAACTTTGAATTCTTAAAATTGAGTTGTGTATTTCTTTCTACGTTTCAAATCTCTGTATGGATTGTATGATGAACTAAAAAACTAAGTAATATAATTGAATGTCTTAATCATGAAGGAAAAAACATAAAAAAAACTGTAACATCTAGTAATGAACTCTAATCTCTACAATCTACAATTATGTTTGCTATTCTGAAACTTACATTTCATCTATTCTACATATGGATGTATTCATCAAGACAAAACAGTTGTGCTTCGGGGCTTTGTGTTATTTTGCTGAAGATAGTCATGAAACTATAGACTATGTGATCTGTTACATTTTGTAATAGCACACATAGCTACAGATTTCATGCAATCATTATTTAATTCAACAGTAATAGTATTGTCTAAAAGAATCTCCCCTAGCTTAGGTATACTTCACCAATGCTATCCATCATAATGAAGTTTTGAGTTGGCTATTTTTGCACAAGTGTAAAAATTGTCAACAGGTACCAAACAAAGATCAGTAGATCGTGACATTCATTGATTGAGCTATGCATTGTTTCCACGGCCGAGTCAGAGATTGAGCTAGGAGTTATTTTTCATGTTGAAAATCCCCTACAACCTCCACATGGGCACATTTCCACCATTGGCAAGTTGGAACTCATTCTGAATGAATTCTGTTTGGATACCTGCACTCTGCATAAACAATCAAAACAAAGCGAAAATAATATACTGTGAATCAAGTGTTGGAGAGACCCTGCACAAAATAGATCTTGCAAACAACAAGACAAGGGAGAATAGAGGACATGATCTCCTCCAGATCAGTGACCTGCATTCAAAAAAAAAGAAGAATCAACAAACTCAAAGGGAAATACAAAGAAATTAGGCGGAGGTAATTTAAAAATAAAAAGAGAAAGGTGTTTTCAAAATTAAATAAGGAGATAACAGCTCGATCCAAATTTCAAGGGGAACCCTAATCCACATGCAAAATTCTCCTCACAGCTCATGCCATGCAAGCTCCACGCAAGCCTCCACCCTGCTAGGTCAAACTTTACAAAGGTGAAAAAAATTTACATATATTAAATATAATATTCTTAATTTTCTAGCATGAGCGCTCATAGAGCCTAGTTGGATAATGAGAAAGCCTTGGAATTGGGAGGTGCATGGTTCGAATCACACAAAAAAAATAAAATTTAAATTTTAAAAATTTGGAGGCAAAATTAGGAAAACTGCCACAGTTGGTGATAGATCTGGTGAAAAAATCTTCACTAAACTTGTTAGTTATAACTAAATAGGTCACTAAATATTTAGTGAGAAAAACCCGGATTTAGGGTAAAAAACATTTTTCTCCTAATAGGCCTATTTTTTCATTCTGGGCCTTTTTTGCAAAAGGAGACCTATCTAAAAATTGCATTTTTAGCTATATTTTTGTAATTTTTTTGTAGAGTGTGTCATTTTGGGCTCCAGAGGCCACCAAGGCCCATGAAACAAAAACATTTTTCCTGCCATTCAATTTTTCCAAATTTTTGAATGTAATTTGTATACTTCAGAATATTGCACTAATTTGTAGGTTGTCATAGTCAACTACAAACTTTGTAACTGCTCAGAAATTGGCAAAATATTGTACTCAAAATCAATAAAATTTGTTCTATAATAATCATGAGATCATAGATCTTAGTCGCATTGTTCCGTATATACAGTGCCTCTAGGAAGTGCTTACGGGTAAAGTCATCGCACCTATTACTGCACTTAATGCCTAATATAGCTACAACAACGTCATCTAGGAATTAACCCTTTAAATTGACAGGGAGTAATAAGGTCATAGTGCACACACTATGAGCCATCACATCCATCTATGAATGATTGCACGACATAAATCCAGACTAAGAAATTATCCAAGTATATAGAAAAGTTACGCATGCGTATGAGGATATTTCTTTGAGCCGATGTCAATAATCCAACAGACCCCTTTCAGTACTGTCTTGGTACAACATATTTAATTCTTTCACGTACATTAACACCTCTTTCACATACCTTCGTGTATATAGAAAGGACGAGATTCTTCCACGTACCGCCAGGTATATTGGAAGGGCGCGTATATAGAAAGGTTCGGTATACCAGAATGAAGGTATATAGATTGGGAGACCTTATACCTGGAGTGATAAGAGCCAAAACCTATTAGTGTTTTCTACAAAATGGGCACCAATGACCCCAAATGTTTTCTTTTGGAGTCACAACTACTCAGAAGAAACAACTATACTACATGGAAGACAAAAATCAAGACACAACTTGAGTTTGAAGAGATTTGGCCTGCTGTGACTGGTACTCTGACTAGTTCAACTACTAATACAACACAACAATGGTAGTTTGATAAAGCAGATCAGAAGGACAAACTCACCATCTTGTTTGGAGTGTCCGACAATGTGTAACCCCACATTCGAGATGCCAAAAATGCCAAAGAATCATGGGATAAGTTGAGCATAGTATACGAGGCCAAAAAAAACAATGTTATAGTGAATTTGCAGAGTCAGTTACACACATTGAATTTCATGTAGAATTAGAAAATAGATGCTTTCTTAAGAAGAATTACAGAATTGAGGTCTTCACTTCTAGCCCTAGGAGAATTGGTCAAAGATGATGATCTCATTCCCATTTTTCTTAGAGCACTCCCTTCTTCAAATATGACATTTAATTTTGAAAAATTGGTAAACCTACTACAAAAAGAGGAAGCAATGCATAATTAAGATGATGAAGAAGAGAAGGCACTTTTTTCATATCAAAAAATGGAAAGAAAAAGGTAAAGGAAAACCTAATTCCTATATAAATTTCCAACATCATAATCATTATCACGGGGTCAGACAACAGAAGAAGTAATGTCTAATCTGTAAAAGAGGACATGACCTAAAATATTATTGGTACAATACTTACAAGAAAGGTTCATCAAGAAACTTTGGACCTCCACAAACAATCTCACAAGGGACATTCTAACTACAATCAAGGGCAGGAAAGGGGGAACTAGAAAAGAAGAACCCATCAGTAAGGAAATATTGTTGAGTAACAAGAACAATCAAACAATGAATAATACTTGTTAACTGCTTTATCAAGTGAACCATCCACGTCATCTAGTTATGTTTGGTATGTTGATTTAGGGGACACTCAACACATGATCAGCCACAAAGATTGGTTTACTTCAATGAGGGACACGCCATCGAAAATTCATGTTTCATTGGGAGATGATTCTTCATATATAGTTTAGGGGATTGGCAACATTTCTCTACCCCTTGGTTCATGAAACTGCAATCTATCAGATGTTTTATATGTCCCTAGGTTGACAAAGAATTTGCTTTTAGTTAGTCAACTCCTTGATCAAAACCTAAAAATTGACTTTGATAGTCATTCCGGTAAGGAAAACATGTTTGATTCGAGACAAATCAAGAGGCTCGAAAATAATTGTAAAAGCCTCCAATGGGGGACGCATGTTCCAACTTGATTTTATTCAAAGAGACGATCAAGCACTTGTGGCTAATAACTCCACCTCAGCATAGTTTTGGCATCACAAACCTGGTCATGTAAGTTTCAAGTATCTCGAGACACTTCACCAACGCAATATGGTACATGGGCTACCATTTCTTTAGAAGGACACAGACAAGTGTCCTTAATTACTAGTAGGAAAAAACATAGAGCTTCATTCCAGAAGAGTACATATCGAGCTCATGTTAAGCTTGATCTGGTTCATATCGATCTTTGCAGTCTGATGCAGCCAATTCATTCTGGATTTCAGTACTTCATGCTATGTGTTGATGAGTATTTAAGGAAAATGTGGATATTTTTTTCTTTGCAAGAAAAGTGAAGATTTTGAAACCTTCAAGAGGTTCAAAGAAGTCATTGAGAATGAAACTAGTCATCACATCAAAACTCTCCACTCAGATCGAGGGGAGGAATTCACTAGTAATGAGTTTAAATACTACCTACAAAATCATGGAATTCATCAAAAAATGCTTCCTCCACACACACTGCAAGAGAATGGTGTTGTTGAGAGAAGAAATAATACTATCATTGAAATGGTGTGATGCATGATCGATGATTGTGGACTTACAAAGACATTCAGGGTAGAAGCAACAAAAACAGCAGTGTATTTGTTGAACAAAGTGCCCAAAAGTTGCTCTTGAAGGGAGTAATAGCACAAGAAGCATGGTCAAAGAGGAAATCATCTATTGCACACCTTAAAGTATTTGGGTGTAAAGAAGGTATGCACATACCAAAGAAAAAAATAAATAAATTGGACATAAAGTCACATAAAATCATTTTCATTTTGTACAATGAAGAGAATCTTGGGTACAAATTGATGGATCCAAAGACCAAAAAAGTCTACACCAGTAGAGATGTTGAGTTTTTCGAGAAGAATGAAGTAGATTCTCCTCTTCCAGACTCGCTAGATGTAGATTTTTCACCAGTTGTAAATATTGAATCTAATGTTCCCATAAATGATGAAAGTGAAGATGGGGATGATGATGTTTATCAGATAGAACCATGACCCACTGTAACGGTTCAATCGTATGCCCAAGCGGTGTAATAACACATTACGAGATGCAATAATGGATGCTCCACCGGATACATCCACCCCTGGACCATGGACTCGTAGTAACGCAAGAGAACAAGTTAACTTTACTTTGATGAGTAGAGTTATTGAATCTGATTAGCCCTCTACAGTCCAGGAATCCCTATGCTAAAAATATTAGAAAGATGCCATCAATTATGAATATCAATTAGTGATGAAGAATAACACTTGGAAGATTCTTGATCTTCCACTAGGGAAGAAACCCATTGGATGCAGATGGATATTTAAAACAAAGTATAAATCATATGAGACAGTGGATGAGTATAAAGAAAGACTGTTAGAAAAGGGGTATACACAAAAAGAAGGCATTGACTAAAATAAGACATTTTTCTCCCACATCTAAGATCAAAATGATCAAAATGATCTTTGTTTCTAGCTGCACAGTTTGGTTGGAAAGTCCATCAGATGGGTGTAAAAAGTGCCTTCCTAAATGGAGATTTACAAGAATAAGTCTACATGACTCAACCTAAGGGATATATAGTACCTAGTCAAGAAGCAAAGGTATGCAGACTCAAGAAATATCTATATGGCCTCAAAAATGTACCCCAAGCATGGTACATCAATATTGATGAGCATCTCGTACAACATGGATTTGTTAGAAATCCATAAAATCCCAATCTTTACCTTAAGAATCAAGGGGGGGAGATTTTGATTGGCATTGTCTATGTTGATGATCTAGTCATCATTGGTAGTTCAGTGAGAATGATCGATGCAATGAAGAAAGATCTTAATCGATCATTTGACATGACCGATCTTGGGCTGATGCATTAGTCTCTTTGATTGGAAGTATGGCAGAAAGAGAATCACATATTTGTTTCTCAAATGAAATATACCAAGACAACACTCAAGAAATTCAGGATAATTGAATTACACAGCAATTGCTACACCTATGGAGAACAAATTATAGTTATCTCATTTAGATCCATCTCCTAAGGTAAGTGCCACTCTCTATCGGTAGTTGATTAGGAGTCTCATTTACGTGACCTACACTAGATAAGATATTAGCTTTGCAGTGAGCTATTTATCCAAGTTCATGTAGGAACCCAAAGTTTGTCATTGGAAAGTAGCTAGGAGAATCTTAAAATATCTCACATGATCAATGGATCTTGGTCTAGAATATAAGAAGAATGCCAACTTCTTATTGACTGGATATTCAGATTCAGATCATGTAGGAAATACTGATGACAAAAAATTCACTTCAGGATTTGTATTTTTTATGGGATCTATACCAATATCATGGGGAAGAAAGAAACAACACTTTGTTTCTCGTTCTTCCACAGAATCTGAGTATCATTTTGTAGGAGAAGTTTTCTATGAAGGAATTTGGCTAAGCCACATACTAGAAGGACTTGGAATACAACAGGAAAAAACCAACCACCATGTATGTTGACAATGAAAGTGTTCTAAAACTTGTTTGCAATCTAGCGTTTCGTGAAAGAACAAAGCACATTGAGGTATAGGTTCATTTCATATGCAAGCATGTGTTGAAGCACACCATCCAACTTCAATTTTGTCCAATAGCTAAACAACAGGTAGATATCTTCACAAATTCACTTGCACATGACAAGTTCGAGTTATTCAGAGAGTTCATCTCCTCATCCCCTGATACGACGCAAAATTAAGGGGGGGAATGTTAGGTTAATTATTAATTACCTAATATATTAATTATGCATCATATAATTAATTTATTAATTAATGTTATTAATTAAATAATGTTGTTATATGGTTTTTAAACCATATTTGTCTTTTATTTCCATAGGTATAATTGTTATGATTTTTATAACAATTATGTGCTTCCTGGATGCATTTTGGAAGTTTGTAACAATTATTATTGTATTTATATGTTGTACAATTCCTATAAGAATTGTAGAACTTAATTGTGTTCTTGGTTGATTCAGATTAATATAATTTACAGGCTTTTTTCCTTGTTTACAGGCAACAAGTTCCGGTGAAGAAGAAAGAAGAAGTGGATTAGATTCTAGATAAGAAAACAATGGACAACGTGACATGGGAAATACAACAAATATTTGGTACATTGGAAAGGACTGGAACAATAGGATAATACTTGGGTCACAAAGTGGGAGATTATTAAGCTGGATGCAGACAAATGGAAGTAGTTTGAAGAAGACAACTTGCAGGAGCTACATTTTTTTCCAAGCAGGGGAGAATGATGTGCCAAAATTATTATAAACTTGACAAGGTAATAACTTGAGCTCCGGGTGTCCATTTGAGTCCATTTTTTTTAAACCACATGTTTCAATGAGAATAACACACCGGTCAACTTTCCCTACAAGTTGGAGCAAGTTTTTGACACATATGCGGGCCCTAAATCCGCCATCTCAAGGCCAAAAATTAGGATTTATGTTGTAGTTTGGTTTTTCCCTATTTTTGGGCACTAGTTAATTTTAGTCTATTAGTTTCATTATGAGTTAGAAAGTTGGGAAATTCCTCTAATTTAGGAATGTAGAAGATGCGTAGTAAGTTTTGTGCCTGTACGAATAAGCATGTGAACTTACTAAGAATAATAGGTTCTAGTAAACTGCTAAAAATAGTAATTTCCAACACCTAGAGTAGATTCTGTCAAAGTTAGTTATATTTTTCTTGACAACTCGAGTTGGGAGTTGTTTTCCTATTTAGGAAACATTGTAATTCATTATTCAATAACAAAGAAGGAGATCTATTTTCTTTTGGAGTTCATATTATTTGGAGTGTATCGAGTTTGTTTAGAATTTGGCAACAGTAATATTGTTAACAATTTTGCTTACAATTTTATTTCATGTCTCTGTTGTGTTTGTTGCTATTTTCCCCTTTTGATAAGGTTTGGCTATGGATCACCATCATCGTCATACTCAATTGTTGCAATATAATACTACTTATCATCTTCATCTTACCAGGAGTGTTCTTGTTGAAGGCTTTCAAACCTAACTGCTTAGGAATAATTGGATGCATCACATGTGAGTTTTTGTTTTCTTTTGTTTGTCTCCCTTAACTTTGTTTATTTCATGGCGATGGGAAGTATTAGAATTTTCATATCTTTTAAAATTTTTTTTAATATTGTTTGTTTTTGGAGATGCAAAATTTACCATATAGAAATGGATCTGTTATTTGAACTTACAAGGAAAAATGAAAAAACATTGAATTTGTAGAAAAAAACTGTGCAAAAAAAACTTAAAATGATATCATTGATACCCTAATTTAGTAGGCACATTTTGCACTCAGAATAATCTACAATTTTTTTTGGCAAACCATGAAATCAATCAAACTCTATTCATATCACCCCAAAATTGACCAAAATCAACATTGATTTGCACTAATTGAGTTTTCTAACATGTTTGAGTTAGCCTTATGTATTAATTTAGTTTGCTAACATGCTTGAGTTGGAAATAGGGATCCATAGTCATAAATACTAGCAATCACACGTGTACAATGCAATGCGTACATTCATACTCAATCACTGCAATACAATACTACTTATCAACTTCATCTTACAAGGAGTGTCCTTGTTGAAGGATTTCAAACCTATCTTCTCAAGAACAATGGATGCATCGCAGGTCAGTTTGTTTTTTTTCATGGCGATCGAAAGTATTAGAATTTGCATATCATTTTTTTTTTTTTTTGGATATTGTTGTTTTTCGAGACGTGAAATTTACCACATAGAAATTGATTTTTTCTTTGAACTTACAAGGAAAAAATAAAAACATTGAATTTGTAGAAAAAAACTGTGCATAAAAACTTTAAATGATAGTATTGAGACTCTGATTCAGCAAGCACGTTTTGCACTCAGAATACTCTGCAATTATTTTTGGCAAACCATTAAATCAATTGAACTCTATTCATATCGCCCAAAAAATTGACCAAAATCAACAGTAATTTGCATTAATTCAATTTTCTAACTTGTTTGAGTTGACCTTATGTATTAATTAAGTTTTTATAACAATAGATGCGCTCTCATGGAATGCCATAATTGTAAGATACGCACAAAATAGCTTTGACAATAATGCTCTCAAACTCTTTGAGGTAATAAAGATCTCTACAATGCACCCTAGCCATTTAAGGTCCATTTATATTTGCTTGCATATTTTGTCTCATTTATGTTTCTTGGAGAGTTAATATGTTAAAGCACTGAGTGGTTCTTTAAATCTACTTTGACGTCAACACTTCACATTCTCGAGAGTGAGTGTTAGCAAACTTACATGTCTCACTTGCTATTGTATTTGATTATTACACAACTAACTATTATTTAACATCCCTTCCAATGTACTTTGTAACATTTTTTTGACTTTAATAGAAAATCAGAATTGTTAGTCAGACCCATTATCAACATCAACTATAAAAGAAATAACTATCCCTCTAAATCAAATAACATATTCCGTTCGACATTCAAATTGCATTGTACACATGCAATTGCTAGTTATTATTATTGTCAAAAAGAAAATGTGAATATCAAAATATAGAAATGTTTGGTTTATTTTCATGTCCCAACTCCTGTTATTGTGAACAATGGGTTACATTCTAAGAGTAGTGACGACTGATTTGAATTATGTTCCACGTATCCAACAATATAACGCAATCAACAATAAATACAAAAAAAAAAAGAGAGAGATTTTTGTTTTCGATTATTGTTTCTAACAGACTGCGGATTCCAAATGAATTTATGATCTCATTATCGTTCCAAAACGATTAGTTCCACATACTTCCCACCAGTCTGTTTGTTTTTGTGGAATTCTAATCTAGTGCTACGAAAACCCATTTTTCACCATACTCAAATATAAAATATAAACTTAGCTACCACTAGAAGATGGAATCCGAAATAGGATCATAAAAATATGATATGATTGAATCCAAGACTTGGAAACTAGAATATATTGATTTAAAAAATGAATATAATAGTAAGTAATGGTACTATAATTACAATGTAACACTGAAAGTACAAAGCTACACGAAATACTTATCCAAATTAGTCAAACGTAGAAAGAAGAATAAGAAGTTGCTTATACAATGTGAAAAATGAGCAGTTGAAGAATTTGGTATATCAATCAGTGACGGAGGAGGACAATAATGGGTCTGAATTAAAACATGAAAAAATGCATAAATATGTTATTATGAGGTCTACTTTATTTGGTAGAAATGCTCATGGAATAAAATCCAAGTGATGATTTATTCCTCTCATCGGTGGTAATATATCCGGTAGGAAACAATATCTAGAAATTCACCAATTAAATAATTTACTTGTTATGGAATGGTATGTTAAATTTTTGTTTTTCCCAGCTTCTGCACGATCTTTGAACTTTAAGCACAAAATATTCTCTCTCCATCAAATTTAAGAATTATTTTCCCAACATTAAGATAATGTTAGGATTGTCTTCCAAATATTTGTACTTATCCTTCCAAGGATTCAAATTATGTCGTATTCCATCTCCGACCAGTAAAGTATATGCATTTGCATGACCATTATGTCATGCCTTGTAGTCTAACTACCAATGTATTTCAATAAAAATATGACAAATTTCCATAGACATCATATCACAAATTACTTCATCTTTGTATGTGCCAATCACTAAGCATTATTCGTTGACCAAAATTTGATGACTTTTCGGCAAACATGAGTCCTTATATGGATTTCGATGTGTAATCTCTTTAACATCAGTTTATCCACTAATTCTGTGGAAAATATTATCTATAATTCCACTTTCAAGTATTAAGTTACAACATTGAGCTTCTATTTTACAAGAAAATAAACAATTTTTTCCTTTATGTATACGACTTTTTTCCCCTTACGAGTTTTCTCGTGCTTAAGGTTAAGTAATTATGCAATGATACCACTCTCTTCTTCCACTTTTCCAATACTTGGAATCACATTTCTACCACCATAAAAATGTGTTTGAGGACATTCAAATGATCTATGTCGAATTTATCTACATTCGAAACAATTTTTTGTTGAATCCACATCCACGATCTTGACCTCTTCATTTATAATTATCTTTGCCCCTTGTGTACTATATTCATCATATCGTGTTCTACTTGATTCTCCTTGTTGCATAAATGTTTCTTTACTGCTACTCTTTCCATGACCACATGTTAACTTACCTTTACCTTGTGTTATGATTTATTGATTCCATGCCAAATTTCCTTCTTCCTTAGTCACACATTGATAGTATTCCTCATTAAATGTAATAATATTCCTCAATATAATAAATTCTTATCATTACAAAATTGTATTAAATTTCCTTGTGTGATCTATTCCTAAAATGTAAAATATTTTCTATGCTATCTTCAACATGGCCATATTTAATAGTCAATTTGTAAAACATATTGATGTAATATGGTGTCTCTAGATTTTACCCTGAAATCTAAGACTACCCCCATGTTTAAAAAAAAATTGTTCTTTTAAAATAATGGGTCTTTTTGTGTTTTTATTGCTAGAAGATGTCTGTATTACATAAAGATATTCCTAGTGAATCATATGAACCAATTTCGACAAATACTGAGATGTCGAAACTCATTTTATCCCTCCAGCAAGTTTTGTTTGCGAGAAATTTATATTTAATTATTTATTAAATAAATAATGCCTCGTTTGAAGTAAATTGTGCTCCGGTTGAATCTTGTTGAAGTTTTTCATGCCAGTATTCACACATCTCAATAGGGTTTCACCAAGAATGAATTCAGAGCTTTTTCTGTGACTTCTAGCAACGTTTTTTGTTTATATTTATTTCTTTTGAGTTTTTTTTCCAGTTTTCCCCGTTGTCTTTCTGTTTTATTCCCCTGGGTCTGTTCTTTGTCCTGTATAGTCTGTTTAATTACCTGAAACATATGGAGATCATTTACGACCGCTGCACCAGAAGGAATTAGCCTTAGAAAGAAAACTTATGATAAAAAAAAGAATTCAAGCACAAAAAACCTCTCCTAGGCAAGTCACACTTTTTGGAATAAATAGATCGAAGCTGCAATGGGAATTTTGGTAGTGGTAGGAAGGCATGAATTTCTTACCTACCTTGCATGGTATGTTTTCCCATTAATTCAAAGTCACTTAAGCTGCAATGAGAATATTAGAGGTGGCATGCAGCAAGAAATTTCTTACCTTCCTTGGAGTGTAAAAATTCCCATTATAAAAGAAAAATCTTTTAAAACACCAGCAAGAATTTCTTACTTGCCTTGCAGGGTAAAAATTCCCATGATGAAAGTCAAATAACTTAAGTGGAAGAGGGGATTTTTGGAGCTGCAGTACAGGGTGGAAATTCCCATCAAGTTAATTTCTTATTTTTAGCAACTACCTTTGCCAAAAAGTGTGACCCACCTTGGGTGAATAAAAATGCATTTAAGAACATTTATTAATGACTTATTCACCCAATTTTGGTGCCATAAATAGAAATAAAGTCAATGCATGTGGAAGAGCTATGGAGAAGTCAAAGATGCATGATAAAAACAAATGAAATAAATAATTTAAAAAGAAACCAGTAACATGTTGTAACGCCGCAAAAACTAGCCGACGCCACACTCACGACAACGACGTCGCAACAAACAAGTGACCCGAAATTGCGACAAATTTTTTTTTAAAATTTAAAGTTTAGCAAGGTAGAGGTTCATGCTTAAATTGTTTTATCCGTAGTTTCGAGACCTGCTTGACCTCGAAAACAGATAAGCTCCAATCTTTTGCCATGTATTCCGATAGCAAAAATAAGAATCTATATGGTTGTCGCTATTCTAAATACTCAGGCTTTACTTCACAATTTGTCGTATTCGACTCCTCCTTAATGGATACTTTCAGGTTTCAGCAAGGTGTTACAAGACTTCATGAGGGTATCTGATCACCAGTCCCGTATTCACACTATGATCCAATTTATAAGAAGGTAAAGGCGTTCCGGGTAAAAGTATGTATTATGGTTTTATAGATCTCTTCTTTTGATAAAGCTTAATGTATATCTGTTGAAGTAAGCAGCATGGTTAACGCAAACATTGCTATTCTTGACGACTTTAGAAAACTCTTAACATAAAATCCTCGATATCTCACCAAAGGAATTTGATATTTTTAATTTAAGATGATAAATATATAAAGATATATTATCAAAATTTATATTTAATTGGGTCTATGCGCCTATCATAACAAGGACAGTAATAATCTTCAAATAAACCTTTTGTCTATTGAATTTCAATTTATATTAAAGTTACATAAATACATATATATAACCAAAATTGTTACTTAAACAATTCCAACACGCCTCTATCTACATTGACAAATTTGAAATTTGCATTAAAGAAAGAAGTGTGAATATGTGGGGGGGAAAAAAAAATTAATTCAAACAGCGCTTTAATCAGTTGGCTGGGCGCGGTAGGTGATCCAACCACCAACTGTCCGCCATTACTATCTCCTCCCAGCGTGCACGCAAGCTAACAGGCCGCCCCATCCATTTACTGCACTACAATTTGCATTTTTAACGCATCCGGCTGCATGCTGGTGTTGGGTCGGTTGACCTGGCCACGCCCACGAGGAGTCGGGTTTCAGAGTTTCAGGAGGCGAGTGGGTGAAGACAGCGACCTCAACTGTCACCATAGCAGCGAAGCATGCTCGAGGCGGGGTCCTTTGGCCGCGGTCAGCATAGGTGGACAGCCAGTCCGCAGTGGCTACCACAAAAGAGACGTCTCTCCATTTTTTTGTAACTTCTTTCTGTTATGCATCCAAGAGCGAGGCAGGGCACAAAAAGCCCAGAGCAAACGCCACCAATGTTTTTTTTTTGTTTTGATTTTGGAAGCTTGTGCAGAGGTGGGAGAGATCCACGGCCATGGCAGGTTGCCCAACTGTGTTGTTATCTATACAGAGTTGTATGCAAGCACTGTATCAATTAAAATTTCACCGTGATAGACAGTGCTTTGTGTGTCAAGCTGTCCATCAGGCATACCTACTGAAACGTATCATCCTTTTCTTTTATATTAGCAGTTATTCTTTTGGACATGATGTAAGGGTGATTGACTGGTCTTGATTTTGAGACTAATTTCACATTTGTTGGGGCAGTCGCTAGTCCTGCCATGTAGCTTGATATTTGTGAAGCTAAGACCACTTGCAGTGTCCTAATCTGTTAAAAAAAACGTGTAACTTTTGGTAAGCATTGCAACAATTTAAATATTCGCTGTAACAGTCAGCGCCTTGTGTATCAAGTTGTCTATCAGGCATGTCTACTTGAAATGTATCATCATTTTTTTATTTATTTAGCATTTATTTTCTTAGACACGATTTAAGGATGATTGACTGGTTTTGATTTTGAGACTAATTTCAACAGGTAGGCTGTTTAACTATGTTGTTATCTGTACAGTACTGAATACCACTACAAAATTCGGGGTCTTCCTTCAAGATATATGTCTATATTTTTTTTTTAAACAGATCAGTAGAGGGACAGTGTACGTGCTGCCCGACAGCTTGGAGGGATGAACCGCTTAAGGGTGGATCTGTTTCATACCAGAATATTCATGAAGCACAATTTGTTGGTTATAATGAGCACACCTCCTACGTAGGTTTAGATATATATGTTTGGTTGACATTATTGCTTGAATGTAGTTTATCTACATACATGTTAGTGGTAGTATGTTGGGATGTATTTAGGTAGCAAAATATTAATTAATGGTACATTGATATCAATATAATTTATTCTTACTAAATTTATTAGTTTTTTTTTTTTTGTTTTACTTAAAAATCCATTATATTGTAGGTATTTGTTTCCTAATAGGTGAGAGATGGGTAAGAACTATTTGAGCTATAGAATTTTGTGTTATAACCTCTTTCTTCATATTGCAATAGGGGTATTTGTATGAAATAACAAGCGGGTTCGATCTCCTTTTACAATTTGCAAATATATTGACAATGATTTCATAAATGAGAAGCATAATAGAGCTATAGCCTTGATGATTTCATGGTTATATTGGAGGCAATTTAAAACTTAAGTCCTTTCTTCAATAGCACAAGAATGGAAAATACACTACATGCCACTTATAAATACACCTCCTTTTAAACAACAAAATGAGGTCTAACATGCATATTCTTTTGTAGTTCACTTCTAACATTCCACAAGAATTCAACAACTATTTCAATGAATTTTTAAAGTAAGAAATACTATCATTTCAATGTAACTTTTCCTTCAAATCTTATACAACATGTTCTACTTTATGGGGAACAAATTTGCGATTATGTATACTAAAGAAAACAAGGCAATATTACATTTTTTTTTTCCTCCACTCAAGGTGGGTAAATACATGGTGTCTTAACATTGTCAACAACAAGATTCATGTGCTCCATAGTGTTCTTCATCCATGCTCCATGATCCAAGTAATCAAATCACAACCAAGATAGGGGGAGAGGCAACACTCTCCTCCCAACCAAATCTCAATGGAGAAGAGAAGCAATCTCCTCCATTGACCCCCGAGCCCCAAACACAACACAATGAAAGGGTGGTCTCCAACTCAAGGCAACAATACATGCTTCCACAATACAAGTTCTTCACAACATTCAAGCTAAAAGTAGAAGAACAAAGAGACACACAATAAAAACAAACATTGCACAACAAGGCTTGCATCCAAGCCAACAAGAGAAGGAACTATGGGAATGTTTCCCTTATGCCTCCCAAATGAGATGAGATGCCCATCCAAAACCCTCCACAATATACACAAGCCCCTATGACTCTTATGCCTCCCTCAAGTACCCCTTTTTCCTCCCATACTCTTATGCCTCCCTCCTCTTATGGCTCCCTCAAAGACAAGGTAGAATGTAAACATTCCTACCCAAAATGGGCATCCCTCTCAAACTCCCTCCACAATATCCTAATCTACTCTTTTGCCTCCCTCATGATTATTCCCATAGACCTCTCCTATACTACACAACAAGCATTCAAACCATTTTTGCACAATTTCACCAAAGTAAACATGCATTTCTTTTTCACCATTTTTAGCATAGAAGCAATAATAATATGAAAGCAAAAACAAAGGAGAGGGTTCCCTACCTCTCCATTGGAGAAGCCTACACCAAGAAACTTGTCCAAGCTCCTTCCCAAATCAATCCAAGCATGCAAGTCCAAAAACTCTCTCTATCTCTTTCTCCCAATTCCTCTCTCTCCAAAAAATAACAAAGAACTCTTCAACCACACAAAAACAAAGTTCTAACCCCCTCAACAAGAGAGGAAGTTTCAATAAATAGATCAAAGGTAAGGGTGAGGGTGATGTGGCTCCATGTAGGATGCCACATCACACATCCTCAAACCATCTCCCAAGGTCAACTCAAATCCCAAAACACCATAAATGGGTGGTTGGGTTGAATGACAACTCTCTTCCACAACCATCCCTTTCCCATGTGCCTTAAGGCACAAATAAATGCAAAAAGAAGAAAAAGTGCACTCCAAGTCAATATCACTTCCCAAAACAATAACTAATCCCCTTTTTGGGCTTCCCAACCCATAGATATGGTTGGTAAGGGGTTTTGGGAAGTGTGGGACAAGTTTAACTTGTCCCACAAGTCCCCCAAAATTGCCCTCAAACTCAAATTCGAGTTTTCAAGAGATTTGGAGTGGTCAACACTCAAGATAAGCATTCAATACAAGAGACAACACATGGCTCAAGGAGCCAACCAACAAAATTTATTACATCCACATGACTAAAACAAGATATTAAATTAATCTAAACATACTTAGCAAAAGTAATAAAAGAAGGGCATCCCAAATGAAATCACCTACTAAAGTAAATAAAACAATTAAATAAAATTCTCAACCCCATGGTCACCTTAAAACATTACCCCCTCAAGAAAATTTTCTCAACACATACAAGAACAAGCTAACACAATACAGTTTACAAGTTGCCTTGACGACCAATGTTGTAACCACCCGGCATCCTGTTGTGTTTGGTCCCCAATCCCCCTCATGGTTGTGATCATGCTGTGTTTCCTGCAAAAATGCAAAATACCCTCTTCGGCCTTGCGGCCATGTCAAAATATCCAAAATAATCATATGCATGAAATTTATTAACATCTATACGTAATTCAAGCAATCATTATTTCTAGGTCTAATTCACAATTTAATCATGCATTTCATCATTTTCCAAAATCATAGTAATGTAAATTCAACAACTACATTCTACTCATCAAGGCGAAGAAATCCAATGTTAGAACACATGCAATATATCTATATAAAAATAATATCAGTATCCAATAGTTTGTCCATGAGTCAGTGTAGATCATACTGAAAACAAAATCCAACCGTAATCCAAATGCATCTAATCACAAAACATCATGCTAATCAATCATAAGTATAAGCCATGTCCATATCTAAAGTCTGCATAACTCAAAATGATAATCAACTAAGTGTCGTAGGGAAGTGGGCGGAAGTCACTGAAATAAGTGTGGAAACTAAGCTCGCAATGATGTAGCATCCTCCCAGGTAACAGCAGTCTCATCGTATCTGTCCCATTGGACCCGAACCTGATCAATCTCTCTGCCGCGAAGGCCCAGGGTCCTGCGATCTAAAATGCGCACGGGCTCCACCATCACCTGCCCCTGATCCTGCACCTGCAATGCAGTCCAATCTAGCACGTGAGAAGGATCAGAAACATATCTCCTAAGCACAGAAACGTGAAATACATCATGGACGCGCGATAAGCTGGGTGGCAGTGCTAGACGATAGGCTAAGGGGCCGAGGCACTCCAAGATCTCAAAGGGTCCCACAAACCTAGGAGCGAGCTTAGAACCTTTTCCATAACGGATAGGGCTCTTATGCGGTCTGACACGAAGAAACACCTTCGTGCCTACCTCAAAACTGCGATCTGTCCTATGTTGGTCTGCATACTTCTTCTGTCTATCCTGAGCCTCCTGCAATCTCTGTCTAATCAAGGTAACCTGCTGCTCCATATCCTGTAATAATGCTGGCCCAAGAGAAACCCTGTCCTCAATCCTGTCCCAACTAAGAGGTGTCCTGCACTCTCTACCATATAATGCCTGAAAAGGAGCCATGCCTATAGAACTCTGAAAACTGTTATTGTAGGCAAACTCCACCAAATA
The DNA here is from genome assembly GCA_019776745.2 of Taxus chinensis. Taxonomy (NCBI): domain Eukaryota; kingdom Viridiplantae; phylum Streptophyta; class Pinopsida; order Cupressales; family Taxaceae; genus Taxus; species Taxus chinensis. The sequence goes on from CM034148.1 coordinate 705,927,298, forward strand.
CAGATACTCCTCCCATCTCGACTGATGGTCCATCACGTACATCCTGAGCAAGTCCTCCAAAATCTGATTCACCCTCTCTGTCTGTCCATCGGTCTCAGGGTGATAAGCTGTGCTAAAATTAATCCTCGTCCCAAGGGCATACTACATGGTGGTCCAGAAATGGGAGGTGTATAAAGGGTCGCGGTCGCAAATGATCTTCCGCGGAATCCCATGTAGTCTGACAATCTCATCAAGATATACTCGTGCTACTGCACTTGCTGTATAGGTAGTCTTCACTGGAGAAAAGTGAGCTACCTTCGTCAATTTATCCACCGTGACCATGATGGCGTCGTGGTGGTATCTCGACGTCGGCAACCCAACAATGAAATCCATAGAAATGGTGTCCCACTTCCATTCCGGTATGGCGTGAGGATAGAGAAGGCCAGCCGGATGCTGATGCTCGGCCTTCACCCTCTGGCACTCTAAACAACGGGATACAAATGAAGCTATGTCTCTCCGAAGTCCTCTCCAAAAGTACAGCTGTCTCAAGGTGGCGTGCATCTTCTTCACCCCGGGATGGGCTGAATACGGTGCACGATGAGCTTCTGTCAAATATCATGTCTCAAACCTCCCTCTCTGGGAACATATATTCGACCTCTGTGTCTGAGAAGACCATCTGCCTCTAATGAGAATCCATCAAATCTCCCCTCAAGGGGTCTCTGAGACTCAATCTCTGCTCTGGCTGCGAGGTAGAAGCTATCCTGAGGAAGCTGCTGTAAGATCTTACTTCGTAAATCCGTGCCCACTGAGGTGGCCATAGCCACATGTCTCCGTCTACTCAAGGCATCTGCAACCACATTCTCCTTCCCTTTCACATGCTCTATCTCCATGTCATACTCACAGAGTAACTCCATCCAACACCGCTGACGAGCGTTGAGATTGGGTTGCGTGAAGAGGTGGCGAAGACTCAAGTGATCAGTCCTAAGTGTAAATCTCCGACCAAGCAGAAAATGTCTCCACCGCACTAAGGCATGCACTACTGCTGCAAGCTCAAGGTCATGGGTCAGATAATTGAGCTCATAATATTTGAGTTTGCGAGACTCAAAGGCAACTACTCTACCCTCCTGCATTAGCACTCCTCTAATTCCTACCAAGGAAGCATCTGTGCATACGAAAAACTGTCCATGAGGATCCGGCACTGCAAGGATAGGTGCTCTCGTAAGGCAGTCCTTCAGTGTACTGAAGGCCTGCTCACATTTATCTGTCCATACAAACTTCTTCCCTTTCCGCTGAAGAGAAGTGATGGGGTGCGCAATCCGAGAGAAGTCCTGAACAAACCTCCTGTAGTATCCTGCTAATCCCATGAAACTACGCACCTCGGTCACACTAGTGGGTGCTGGCCAATCCATGATGGCTTGAATCTTGGAAGGTCGACTATGATACCTTCCCCAGAAATAACGTGGCCCAAGTACTGCACCTCGGACTGAAAGAACGCACACTTCTCCAAGTTCCCGTAAAGGTGCTGCTCGCGAAGACACTGAAGAACTTGGCGAAGGTGCTCCTCGTGCTCCTCACGTGTGCGTGAGTAAATCAAAATGTCATCGAGGAAGATGAGCACAAAGCGATTAAGGAAGGTCCTGAATACCCCATTCATCAAACTCATAAACACTGCGGGGGCATTCGTCAAACCGAAAGGTACCACTGTGAACTCGTAGTGGCCATATCTTGTGCGGAAAGCTGTCTTGTGAATATCTGTCTCCACAATCCTGAGCTGATGGTACCCTGACTTAAGATCTATCTTGGAGAAAACGGTAGCCCCCTTCATCTGATCAACACAAATCGTCAATGCATGGAAGGGGGGTAACGATTCTTGATCGTTACCCTTATTCAGCTGACGGTAATCAATGCACAACCGAAGAGATCCATCCTTCTTCTTTACGAAGATAACTGGTGCACCCCAAGGGGATACACTAGGATGAATTAGGCCTTTCTCCAGAAGGTCCTCAAGCTGCAACTTGAGCTCACATAACTCAGGTGTAGTCATCCGATAGGGTGCTCGTGAGATAGGCTCTGCGCCTAGAACTAGATCTATATGGAAGTCGATCTCACGTGGGGGAGGTAATCCTGGTAGCTCCCATGGAAATACATCGGCGAACTCCGATAAGATGGGATGATCATCGAGGGAAGGTCCCCCTGACTCATCCTCTGATCTGTCACTAACTGTAACAGCATACAACTGGCAACCCCCGTCGCATACACCGCTTAAGCTGCATAGCGAAGATGGTACGAATAGAAACGGGTCTCCTAACTCCTGATATCACTGACTCTACCCCAAGATCATCTATGCAAGCAATAGTCTTGTGGTAACAATCCACTCTAGCTCTGTGAGTGGACAACCAATCCATGCCTAAAATGATGCCATAAGATCCTAATGGAAGGATCCTAAGATCTGAAGTAGTGGTGAAGGGTCCCAAATCCACTACACACTCCTTGACTAAGGATTCTACAGAAATCTTGGCTCCCGAAGCATCTCAACGTCCCAACTACGGCCCTGCCTAACTGCCACCAGCCTACAACGCTCTTCCAAAGATGGTGCAATGAAAGAATCAGAAGACCAGAATCAAATAATATAGAGGTGGAAATACCACCAATACTACCTGTCGTCTCAATCACAGTACTCTGATGCTCATCCTGGCGGTTCTCGACCGCTGCGTAGATCCGATGACTCTGTGCCATATCTCCAATAGTAGGCTCTGAGCTCTGTGTCTTACCTTGGTAGGGTTAAGTGGGCAATCTCTCCCTACGATGCTTAGTGATTATCATTTTGAGTTATGCAGACTTTAGATATGGGACATGGCTTATATTTATGGTTGACTAGCATGATGTTTTGTGATTAGATGCATTTGGATTACGGTTGGATTTTGTTTCAGTATGATCTACACTGACTCATGGACAAACTATTGGATAACTGATATTATTTTATATGGATATATTGCATGTGTTCTAACATTGGATTTCTTCGCCATGATGAGTAGAATGTAGTTGTTGAATTTACATTACTGTGATTTTGGATAATGATGTAATGCATAATTAAGTTGTGAATTAGACCTAGAAATAATGATTGCTTGAATTACGTATAGATGTTAATAAATTTCATGCATATGATTATTTGGATATTTTGACATGGCCGCAAGGCCGAAGAGGGTATTTTGTATTTTTGCAGGAAACACAACATGATCACAACCATGAGGGGGATTGGGGACCAAACACAACAGGATGCCGGGTGGTTACAACATTGGTCGTCAAGGCAACTTGTAAACTGTATTGTGTTAGCTTGTTCTTGTATGTGTTGAGAAATTTTCTTGAGGGGTAATGTTCTAAGGTGACCATGGGGTTTGAGAATTTTATTAATTGTTTTATTTACTTTAGTAGGTGATTTCATTTGGGATGCCCTTTCCTTTTATTACTTTTGCTAAGTATGTTTAGATTAATTTAATATCTTGTTTTAGTCATGTGGATGTAATAAATTTTGTTGGTTGGCTCCTTGAGCCATTGTTGTCTCTTGTATTGAATGCTTATCTTGAGTGTTGACCACTCCAAATCTCTTGAAACTCGAATTTGAGTTTGAGGGCAATTTTGGGGGGACTTGTGGGACAAGTTAAACGTGTCCCACACTTCCCAAAACCCCTTACCAACCATATCTATGGGTTGGGAAGCCCAAAAAGGGGATTAGTTATTGTTTTGGGAAGTGATATTGACTTGGAGTGCACTTTTTCTTCTTTTTTCATTTATTTGTGCCTTAAGGCACATGGAAGGGATGGTTGTGGAAGAGAGTTTGTCATGCAACCCAACCCCCCACTTATGGTGTTTTTGGGATTTGAGTTGACCCTGGGAGATTGTTTTGAGGATGTGGATTTGGCATCCTACATGGAGCCACATCACCCTCACCCTTACCTTGGACATTTATTGAACTGCTTCCTCTCTTTTTGGAGGGGGTTATAACAGTGGTTTTTGTGTGGTTGAAGAGTTCTTTTTTTTTTTTGAGAGAGAGGAATGGAGTAACGATATCGAGAGAGTTTTTGGACTTGCATGCTTGGATTGATTTGGGAAGGAGCTTTGACAATTTTCCTGAGTGTAGGCTTCTCCAATGGAGAGGTAGGGAACCCTCTCCTTTGTTTTTTGCTTTTCAATTATTATTGCTTCTATGCTAAAAATGGTTAAAAGAATGCATGTTTACTTGGTGAATTGTGCAAAATGTGTTTGAATGCTTGTTGTGTAGTATGGAGAGGTCTATGGGAATAATCATGAGGGAGGCAAAAGAGTAGCTTAGGATCATTGTGGAGGGAGTTTTTGAGAGGGAATGCCCATCTTGGGTAGGAATGTTTACATTCTACCTGTCTTTGAGGGAAGCCATAAGAGGAGGGAGGCATAAGAGTATGGGAGGGCAAAAGGGGGTACTTTGAGGGAGGCATAAGAGTCAATCGGGGCTTGTGTATATTGTGGAGGGTTTTGGATGGGCATCTCATCTCATTTGGGAGGCATAAGGGAAACATTCCCATAGTTCCTTCTCTTGTTGGCTTGGATGCAAGCCTTGTTGTGCAATGTTTGTTTTTATTGTGTGTCTCTTTGTTTCTTCTACTTTTAGCTTGAATGTTGTGAAGAACTTGATTGTGGACGATGTATTGTTGCCTTGAGTTGGAGACCACCCTTTCATTGTGTTGTGTTTGGGGCTCGGGGGTCAATGGAGGATGATTGCTTCTTTTTCTCCATTGAGATTTGGTTGGGAGGAGAGTGTTGCCCTCTCCCCCTATCTTGGTTGTGATTTGATTACTTGGATCATGGAGCATGGATGAAGAACACTATGGAGCACATGAATCTTGTTGTTGACAATGTTAAGACACCATGTATTTTACCCACCTTGAGTGGATGGAAAAAAAAATGTAATATGGCCTTGTTTTCTTTAGTATACATAATCGCAAATTTGTCCCCATAAAGTAGAACATGTTTAAAGATTTGAAGGAAAAGTTACATTGAATGATAGTATTTCTTACTCTAAAAATTGATTGAAATAGTTGTTTGAATTCTTGTGGAATGTTAGAAGTGAACTACAAAAGAATATGCATGTTAGACTCATTTTGTGTGTTTAAAAGAAGGTGTATTTATAAGTGGCATGTAGTGTATTTTCCATTCTGTGCTATTGAAGAAAGGACTTAAGTTTTAAATTGCCTCCAATATAGCCATGAAATCATCAAGGCTATAGCTCTATATGCTTCTCATTTATGAAATCATTGTCAATATATTTGCAAATTGTAAAAGGAGATCAAACCCGCTTGTTATTTCATACAAAACCCCTATGGGCCATATGCGAAAGAGTTTATTAACCCAAAATTCTCTACTCCAAATAGTTCCTTCCCATCTCTACCTTTAGGAAACATACCTGCATCTGCCCAAAAAAAGGCAATTGCCTCCCAACTGTGTCCTGGCCACAGTAGTAAGTCAACCCCTGTATGGAGCAGGGGGACAGGGAGGAGCACTAAAAGCCAGCAGGCTGACAACTATGTTGTTATTAGTTCAGTATCGAATGCTCCCTGGCAAGGGAACAAGACAAAGTTTAGCCCACTGTGTTTTAATTGCCCTGGGCGCGTGGGAGGGAAAGACGGAAGGGACGTTTTTCCTCCTTTTCATTGGGTTGCAAAAGGGTAACAGTGGCAGGATAGAGGGCAGTGAGTCTGCTCGCTCCAACGCGACAGGGCACAAAAATCCCGGACAACGCACACCAATTTTTTTTTTTGTTTTGATTTTGGAAGCTTGGGCAGAGGTGGGAGAGATCCACGGCCATGGCAGGTTGCCCAACTGTGTTGTTATCTGTACAGAGTTGTATGCAAGCACTGTATCAATTAAAATTTCACCGTGACAGACAGTGCTTGTGGGTCAAGCTGTCCATCAGGCATACCTACTGAAACGTATCATCCTTTTCTTTTTATTAGCAGTTATTCTTTTGGACATGATGTAAGGGGTGATTGACTGGTCTTGATTTTGAGACTAATTTCACATTTGTTGGGGCAGTCGCTAGTCCTGCCATGCAGCTTGATATTTGTGAAGCTAAGACCACTTGCAGTGTCCTAATCTGTTAAAAAAAAGGTGTAACTTTTGGTAAGCATTGCAACAATTTAAATATTCATTGTAACAGTCAGCGCCTTGTGTATCAAGTTGTCTATCAGGCATGTCTACTTGAAACGTATCATCATTTTTTATTTATTTAGCAGTTATTTTCTTAGACACGATTTAAGGATGATTGACTGGTTTTGATTTTGAGACTAATTTCACAGGCAGGGCTGTTCAACTATGTTGTTTAGCTGTACAGTACTGAATACCACTACAAAATTCGGGGTCTTCCTTCAAGATATATGTCTATATTTTTTTTTTAAACAGATCAATAGAGGGACAGTGTACGTGCTACCCGACAGCTTGGAGGGATTGAACCGCTTAAGGGTGGATCTGTTTCATACCAGAATATTCATGAAGCACAATTTGTTAGTTATAATGAGCACACCTCCTACGTAGGTTTAGATATATATGTTTGGTTGACATTATTGCTTGAATGTAGTTTATCTACATACATGTTAGTGGTAGTATGCTGGGTGTATTTAGGTAGCAAAATATTAATTAATGGACATTGATATCAATATAATTTATTCTTACTAAACTTTTATTATTTTTTTTTTTTTTTTTTTTTACTTAAAAATCCATTATATTGGCAGGTATTTGTTTCCTAATAGGTGAGAGATGGGTAAGAACTATTTGAGCTATAGAATTTTGTGTTATAACCTCTTTCTTCATATTGCAATAGGGGTATTTGTATGAAATAACAAGCGGGTTCGATCTCCTTTTACAATTTGCAAATATATTGACATGATTTCCATAAATGAGAAGCATAATAGAGCTATAGCCTTGATGATTTCATGGTTATTATGGGAGGCAATTTAAAACTTAAGTCCTTTCTTCAATAGCACAAGAATGGAAATACACTACATGCCACTTATAAATACACCTCCTTTAAACAACAAAATGAGGTCTAACATGCATATTCTTTTGTAGTTCACTTCTAACATTCCACAAGAATTCAACAACTATTTTCAATGAAATTTTTAGAGTAAGAAATACTATCATTTCACATGTCACTTTTCCTTCAAATCTTATACAACATGTTCTACTTTATGGGGAACAAATTGCGATTATGTATACCTAAAGAAAAACAAGGCAATATTACATTTTTTTTTGCCTCCACTCAAGGTGGGTAAATACATGGTGTCCTTAACATTGTCAACAACAAGATCATGTGCTCCATAGTGTTCTTCATCCATGCTCCATGATCCAAGTAATCAAATCACAACCAAGATAGGGGGAGAGGCAACACTCTCCTCCCAACCAAATCTCAATGGAGAAGAGAAGCAATCTCCTCCATTGACCCCCGAGCCCCAAACACAACACAATGAAAGGGTGGTCTCCAACTCAAGGCAACAATACATGCTTCCACAATACAAGTTCTTCACAACATTCAAGCTAAAAGTAGAAGAACAAAGAGACACACAATAAAACAAACATTACACAACAAGGCTTGCAATCCAAGCCAACAAGAGAAGGAACTATGGGAATGTTTCCCTTATGCCTCCCCAAATGAGATGAGATGCCCATCCAAAACCCTCCACAATATACACAAGCCCCTATGACTTTATGCCTCCCTCAAGTACCCCCTTTTTCCTCCCATACTCTTATGCCTCCCTCCTCTTAGGCTCCCTCAAAGACAGGTAGAATGTAAACATTCCTACCCAAGATGGCATCCCTCTCAAACTAACTCCTCCACAATATCCTAATCTACTCTTTTTCCTCCCTCATGATTATTCCCATAGACCTCTCCTATACTACACAACAAGCATTCAAAAACCATTTTGCACAATTTCACCAAAGTAACATGCATTTCTTTTTTCATCACAATTTGTAGCATAGAAGCAATAATAATATGAAGCAAAAACAAGGAGAGGGGTTCCCCTACCTCTCCATTGGAGAATCCTACACCAAGAAAACCTTGTCCAAGCTCCTTCCCAAATCAATCCAAGCATGCAAGTCCAAAAACTCTCTCTATCTCTTTCTCCCAATTCCTCTCTCTCCAGAAAATAACAAAGAACTCTTCAACCACACAAAAAACAAAGTTCTAACCCCCTCAACAAGAGAGGAAGTTTCAATAAATAGATCCAAGGTAAGGGTGAGGGTGATGTGGCTCCATGTAGGATGCCACATCACACATCCTCAAACCATCTCCCAAGGTCAACTCAAATCCCAAAAACACCATAAATGGGTGGTTGGGTTGAATGACAACCCTCTTCCACATTCAACCCTTTCCCATGTGCCTTAAGGCACAATTAAATGCAAAATGAAGGAAAAGTGCACTCCAAAGTCATATTTCCCTTCCCAAAACAATAAATAGCCCCCTTTTTGGGATTCCCAACCCATAGATATGGTTGGTAAGGGGTTTTGGGAAGTGTGGGACAAGTTTAACTTGTCCCACAAGTCCCCTAAAAATGCACTCAATCTCAAATTCGAGATTATCAAGAGCATTTGGAGTGGTCAACACTCAAAACCAAAGCATTCAATACAAGAGGACAACACAAGGCTCAAGGAGCCAACCAATCAAAAGTTATTACACCCCACTTGATTTCCCACAAAGCTTACAAACTAAAACAAGATATTACATTAATCTAAACACACTTAACAAAAGTAATAAAAGAAAGACATCACAAAAGAAATCACCTACTAAAGTAAATAAAACAATTAAATAAATTTCTCAACCCCCATGGTCACATTAGGAAAATTTCCCCCTCATGGAAATTTTCTCAACACATACAAGAGCAAGCTAATACAATACAGTTTACAAGTTGCCTTGACGACCAATGTTGTAACCACCCGAGCATTCTGTTGTGTTTGGTCCCCAATCCCCCTCATGGTTGTGATCATGCTGTGTTTCCTGCAAAAATGCAAAATACCCTCTTCGGCCTTGCGGCCATGTCAAAATATCCAAGTAATCATATGCATGAAATTTATTAACATCTAAACGTAATTCAAGCAATCCATTATTTCTAGGTCTAAATCACAACTTAATTTTGCATTTTCATCATTATCCAAAATCATAGTAATGTAAATTCAACAACTACATTCTATTCAACATGGCGAAGAAATCCAATGTTAGAACACATGCAATATATCCATATAAAAATAATATCAGTTATCCAATAGTCTGTCCATGAGTCAGTGTAGATCATACTGAAAACAAAATCCAATCATAATTAAAATGCATCTAGTCACAAAACATCATGCTAATCAACATAAGTATAAATCATGTCCATATCTAAGGTCTGCATAACTCAAAACGGTAATCAACTAAGTGTCGTAGGGAAGTGGGCATCACATCCCCCTCCCCCTTAGACTAGACTTCCTCCTGGAAGTCACTGAAATAAGTGTGGAAACTGAGCTCGCAATGATGTAGCATCCTCCCAAGTAGCAGCAGTCTCATCGTATCTGTCCCATTGGACTCGAACCTGATCAATCTCTCTGCCGTGAAGGCCCAGGGGTCCTACGATCTAAAATGCACACGGGCTCCACCATCACCTGCCCCTGATCCGTGCACCTGCAATGCAGTCCAATCTAGCACATGAGAAGGATCAGAAACATATCTCCTAAGCACAGAAACGTGAAATACATCATGGACGCGCGATAAGCTAGGTGGTAGTGCTAGACGATAGGCCTAAGGGGCCGAGGCGCTCCAAGATCTCAAAGGGTCCCACAAACCTAGGAGCAAGCTTAGAACCTTTTCCATAACGGATAGGGCTCTTATGTGGCCTGACACGAAGAAACACCTTCGTGCCTACCTCAAAACTGCGATCTGTCCTATGTTGGTCTGCATACTTCTTCTGTCTATCCTAGAGCCTCCTGCAATCTCTGTCTAATCAAGGTAACCTGCTGCTCCATGTCCTATAATAATGCTGGCCCAAGAGAAACCCTGTCCTCAATCCTGTCCCAGCTAAGAGGTGTCCTGCACTCTCTACCATATAATGCCTGAAAAGGAGCCATGCCTATAGAACTCTGAAAACTGTTATTGTAGGAAAACTCCACCAAATACAGATACTCCTCCCATCTCAACTGATGATCCATCACGTACATCCTGAGCATGTCCTCCAGAATCTGATTCACCCTCTCTGTCTGTCCATCTGTCTCAGGGTGATAAGCTGTACTAAAATTAATCCTTGTCCCGAGGGCATACTGCATGGTGGTCCAAAAATGGGAGGTGTACAAAGGGTCGTGGTCGCAAATGATCTTCCGCGGAATCCCATGTAGTCTGAAAATCTCATCAAGGTAAACTCGTGCCACTGGCACTAGCCGTGTAGGTAGTCTTCACTGGAGAAAAGTGAGCTACCTTCGTCAATTTATCCATCGTGACCATGATGGCGTCGTGGGTGGTATCTTGATGTCGGCAACCCAACAATAAAAATCCATAGAGATGGTGTCCCACTTCCACTCTGGTATGGCGTGAGGATAGAGAAGGCCAGATGGATGCTGATGCTCGGGCCCTTCACCCTCTGGCACTCTAAACAGTGGGATACAAATGAAGCTATGTCTCTCCGAAGTCCTCTCCAAAAGTACAACTGTCTCAAGGTGGCGTGCATCTTCTTCACCCCGGGATGGGCTGAATACGGTGCACGATGAGCCTCTGTCAAAATGTCATATCTCAAGCCTCCATCTCTGGGAACATATATTCGACCTCTGTGTCTGAGAAGACCATCTTCCTCTAATGAGAATCCATCAAATCTCCCCTCAAGGGGTCTCTGAGACTCAATCTCTGCTCTGGCTGCGAGGTAGAAGCTATCATGAGGGAGCTGCTGTAAGATCCTACTCCGCAAATCTGTGCCTACTGAGGTGGGCCATAGCCACATGTCTCCGTCTACTCAAGGCATCTGCCACCACGTTCTCCTTTCCCCTTCACATGCTCTATCTCCATGTCATACTCACAAAGTAACTCCATCCAACACCCGCTGACGAGCGTTGAGATTGGGCTGCGTGAAGAGGTGGGCGAAGACTCAAGTGATCTGTCCTGAGTGTAAATCTCCGGCCAAGAAGAAAATGTCTCCATCACACTAAGGCATGTACTACTGCTGCAAGCTCAAGGTCATGGGTCGGATAATTGAGCTCATAATCTTTGAGTTTGCGAGACTCAAAGGCAACTACTCTACCCTCCTGCATTAACACTCCTCCAAATTCCTGCCAAGGAAGCATCTGTGCATACGAAAAACTCTCCATGAGGATCCGGCACTGCAAGGATAGGTGCTCTCGTAAGGGTACTCCTTCAGTGTACTGAAGGCCTGCTCACATTTATCTGTCCATACAAACTTCTTCCCTTTCCGCTGAAGAGAAGTGATGGGATGCGCAATTCGAGAGAAGTCCTGAACAAACCTCCTGTAGTATCCTGCTAATCCCATGAAACTACGCACCTCGGTCACACTAGTGGTTGCTGGCCAATCCATGATGGCTCGAATCTTGGAAGGATCGACTGCGATACCTTCCCCAGAAATAACGTGGCCCAAATACTGCACCTCAGTCTGAAAGAACGCACACTTCTCCAAGTTCCCGTAAAGGCGCTGCTCGCGAAGACACTGAAGAACCTGGCGAAGGTGCTCCTCGTGCTCCTCATGTGTACGTGAGTAAATCAGAATGTCATCAAGGAAAAATTGAGCATGAAGCGATCAAGGAAGGTCTTGAATACCCCATTCATCAAACTCATAAACACTGCGGGGGGCATTCGTCAAGCCGAAAGGTACTACTGTGAACTCGTAGTGGCCATATCTCGTGCGGAAAGCTGTCTTGTGAATATCTGTCTCCGCAATCCTGAGCTGATGGTACCCTGACTTAACATCTATCTTGGAGGAAAACGGTATGCCCCCCTTCATCTGATCAAACAAATCGTCAATGCGTGGAAGGGGGTAACGATTCTTGATCGTTACTTTATTCAGCTGACGGTAGTCAATGCACAACCGAAGAGATCCATCCTTCTTCTTTACGAAAAATAACTAGTGCACCCCCAAGGGGATACGCTAGGACGAATTAGGCCTTTCTCCAGAAGGCCCTCCAGCTGCAACTTGAGTTGACATAACTCAGGGGTAGTCATCCGATAAGGTGCTCGTGAGATAGGCTCTGTGCCTGGAACTAGATCTATATGGAAGTCGATCTCACGTGGGGGAGGTAATCCTGGTAGCTCCACTGGAAACACATCGGCAAACTCTGATAAGATGGGATGATCATCGACGGAAGGTCCCCCCGACTCATCCTCTGATCTGTCACTAACTGTAACAACATACAACTGGCAACCCTGTCGCACACACCGCTTAAGCTGCATAGCGGACATGGTGCGAATAGAAACGGGTCTCCTAACTCCTGATATCACTGACTCTACCCCCAAGATCATCTATGAAAGCAATAGTCTTGTGGTAACAATCCACTCTAGCTCTGTGGGCGGACAACCAATCCATGCCTAAAAATGATGCCATAAGAATCCTAATGGAAGGATCCTAAGATCTGAAGTAGTGGTGAAGGGTCCCAAATCTACTACACACTCCTTGACTAAGGATTCTACAGAAATCTTGGCTCCCGAAGCCATCTCAATGTCCCAACTATGGCCCTGCCTAACTGCCACCAGCCTACAACGCTCTACCAAAGATGGTGCAATGAATGAATCAGAGGAACCAGAATCAAATAATATAGAGGTGGAAATACCACCAATACTACCCTGTCGTCTCAATCACAGTACTCTGATGCTCAGCCTGGCAGTTTTCGACTGCTGCGTAGATCCGATGACTCCGTTGCCATATCTCCAACAGTAGGCTCTGAGCTCTGTGCCTTACCCTTGGTAGGGTTAAGTGGGCAATCTCTCCCTACGATGCTTAGTGATTATCATTTTGAGTTATGCAGACTTTAGATATGGACATGGCTTATATTTATGTTGACTAGCATGATGTTTTGTGATTAGATGCATTTGGATTACGGTTGGATTTTGTTTCAGTATGATCTACACTGACTCATGGACAGACTATTGGATAACTGATATTACTTTTATATGGATATATTGCATGTGTTCTAACATTGGATTTCTTCGCCATGATGAGTAGAATGTAGTTGTTGAATTTACATTACTGTGATTTTGGATAATGATGCAATGCATAATTAAGTTGTGATTTAGACCTAGAAATAATGGATTAATTGAATTACGTATAGATGTTAATGAATTTCATGCATATGATTATTTTGGATATTTTGACATGGCCCGCAAGGCCGAAGAGGGTATTTTGCATTTTTGCAGGAAACACAACATGATCACAACCATGAGGGGGATTGGGGACCAAACACAACAGGATGCCGGGTGGTTACAACATTGGTCGTCAAGGCAACTTGTAAATTGCATTGTGTTAGCTTTGTTCTTGTATGTGTTGAGAAAATTTTCTTGAGGGGGTAATGTTCTAATGTGACCATGGGGTTGAGGATTTTATTTTATTGTTTTATTTACTTTAGTAGGTGATTTCATTTGGGATGTCCTTCTTTTATTACTTTTGCTAAGTATGTTTAGATTAATTTAATATCTTGTTTTAGTCATGTGGGTGTAATAAATTTTGTTGGTTGGCTCCTTGAGCCATGTGTTGTCTCTTGTATTGAATGCTTATCTTGAAGTGTTGACCACTCCAAATCTCTTGAAAACTCGAATTTGAGTTTGAAGGCAATTTTGGGGGACTTGTGGGACAAGTTAAACTTGTCCCACACTTCCCAAAACCCCTTACCAACCATATCTATGGGTTGGGAAGCCCAAAAAGGGGATTAGTTATTGTTTTGGGAAGTGATATTGACTTGGAGTGCACTTTTTCTTCATTTTGCATTTATTTGTGCCTTAAGGCACATGGGAAAGGGATGGTTGTGGAAGAGAGTTGTCATTCAACCCAACCACCCATTTATGGTGTTTTGGGATTTGAGTTGACCTTGGGAGATGGTTTGAGGATGTGTGATGTGGCATCCTACATGGAGCCACATCACCCTCACCCTTACCTTTGATCTATTTATTGAAACTTCCTCTCTTGTTGAGGGGGTTAGAGCTTTGTTTTTGTGTGGTTGAAGAGTTCTTTGTTTTATTTTGGAGAGGGAGGAATTGGGAGAAAGAGATAGAGAGAGTTTTTGGACTTGCATGCTTGGATTGATTTGGGAAGGAGCTTGGACAAGTTCTCTTGAGTGTAGGCTTCTCCAATGGAGAGGTAGGGAACCCTCTCCTTTGTTTTTGAGTTCATATTATTATTGCTTCTATGCTAAAAATTGTAGAAAAAGAAATGCATGTTTACTTTGGTGAAATTGTGCAAAAATGGTTTGAATGCTTGTTGTGTAGTATAGGAGAGGTCTATGGGAATAATCATGAGGGAGGAAAAAGAGTAGATTAGGATATTGTGGAGGGATTTTGAGAGGGATGCCCATCTTGGGTAGGAATGTTTACATTCTACCTTGTCTTTGAGGGAGCCATAAGAGGAGGGAGGCATAAGAGTATGGGAGGAATAAGGGGTACTTGAGGGAGGCATAAGAGTCATAGGGGATTGTGTTATATTCTGGAGGGTTTTTGGATGGGCATCTCATCTCATTTGGGAGGCATAAGGGAAACATTCCCATAGTTCCTTCTCTTGTTGGCTTGGATGCAAGCCTTGTTGTGTAATGTTTAATGTTATTGTGTGTCTCTTTGTTCTTCTACTTTTAGCTTGAATGTTGTGAAGAACTTGTATTGTGGAAGCATGTATGGTTGCCCTTGAGTTGGAGACCACTCTTCCATTGTGTTGTGTTTGGGGCTTGGGGGTCAATGGAGGAGATTGCTTCTCTTCTTCATTGAGATTTGGTTGGGAGGAGAGTGTTGCCTCTCCCCCTATCTTGGTTGTGATTTGAACTACTTGGAACTTGGAACATGGACGAAGAACATCATGGAGTTTGTGAAGACTCCTTCCATTTCCTTGCATATATTATTTTTGTTGTAAAACTTGCATGTGAAAGAAAGTTGTATCAATTTGTTTCATCCCACCTAAATAAGGGGCATTGTAAATTGTAGTTGCTCCAAGAGACACATGTATTGAATGCAAAATTTACTTGAAAAGTGCTTACATGATTGTAAATATGTTCTACATGGAGTAGAACAGGTGTTGCAACAAAATATTGAAGGGAAAGTTGTATCGAAATGTTAGTATTTCTCACTCTAAAAGCTGATTGGAAATAGTTGTTGATTTCTTGTGAAATACTGTAGAAGTGAATTACAAAAGGAATATGCATATTAGACCTCATTTTGTTGGATACTTGAAAATAATGTGTATGTATAAGATTGGAAAAGAATAGTGTATCATATTCCATTCTTGTGCTAGTTGTTGGAAGGTCTTAAATTTAAAATGGCTTCTCAATGATAGCCAAAGAAGTATCATCAAGGTTCTAGTCTCTTTTAGGTTTCTTTATTCTTTCATGAAATCTATTGTCAAAATCCATTTGCAAACTGTACAAAGGAGATCCAACCCGCTTGTCACTTCATACAAATACCTCTATTGCAATGTCTATAGAATAGAGGTTGGGTAGACACATAAATTCTATAGCTGCAAATACTTCTTACCCATCTCTCAGCTATTAGTGAAACAAATACCTGCACACTCCTTAATGGATTTATAAGTAAAAAAAAAGACACTAATAGTTTGAATACTTATCCCTATTTAGGTAATTATCCAAACTATATGGATATCCTGGAATTTAATCCTATTAATTAATACATTGTTGCTAAATCCCCTTAAATACTAACAAAGCATACTACCATTGAAGGCTATAGCCATGTAAATAAATATTACATTCAAGCAATAATGTCAAGGGGAACTTATGGACTTATAGTTTTCAAACCTACATAGCAGGTATGCCGTCATTATATCCAACTGTATTAATCAGGTACTTCAAATTCGAATATACAGCAAGGATGCAATAGCAAATAAATAAGCCTCGTAGGAGCCATTCACTACTGGTTCGGGTAAGTAATTCGTGCTCCTTGAGCATCCTGGCACGGCACAGCTGTGCAGCCACTTCTAGAATGGGCGTAAACGGGATTTTGTCCTTCCTTTTTTTGGTTTAGCGGTGGGCTGCATGAATATTCTTTCAGTGAAACGGATCCACCTACTGTACAGATAACAACATAGTTGAAACGAATCCCGTCGGGTTGACTCATATTAGTCCCTTAATCAAAACTTTCGAGGCACTTCCACTGTCCCTCCTTCGTGTTTGGATGAAAATTTCTGCTAAGGAGGATAAAAAACGGAGGATGCGTTTGATAGTTGACATGCCAGATAGACAACTTAATTCTGGACAAGGCGCTGACTGTCTCACAACCGCCTCTCACTATCCCTCAAAACTATTTTAATACAAATGCTAACACAAAAAAAAAGAAATCCCGAATTTGGGTAACAGTATTAGGACACTGCAACGTGGAACTTAGAATGACAAAGTATCATAGCTGCATATAATAAATAGCGAATGGATTAACAACACGTAGAAATTAGTCCTGCAAAATGGCAGGTCGGCTGGGGCAGGTCACGCTTAGCATCATGTGGGAGAGGATAACTCCTAATACCAGCGAAAACTATGGTACGTTGACGGGAGATATAGCCCACAAGCTGACCGTTTGGAGGCACACAAAGCACTGGGATAGGCATTCGATGAGAATTTTAAAAAAAACAGTGCTTGCATACCCAGCAGCTGTACAGAAATAACAGCGAGCAGTTGGGCACTCTCTTTTGCACATGTTTCTGGTGGCTGCGTTTCTAACCAACTCTGCCCAAGTTTGCATTTGATACTGAAACTAATAACAGCATAGTTGGGCGTTTGCTCCGGGCTTGTTGGTGCGCCTGCCTCACCCTTGGACTGTCATAACAGAAAGAAGTTACAAAAAATGGAGATCCTTTTTACCTCCTTTATCAATGTGTGGCCAGAGGTGAGTAAATTGGGGTTAGGCGCCTGCTTCCCCGCCCTCTCCTTGACAGCGGCCAAATGAATGTGGGAGCAACTCTCACCTCGACGCATGCCTGTAGCAGAGCTTAAACCCGTTTTTGCTTTATTTTCGCTGTCTGTCACCCGCTCGCCTCCTGTCACTCTGATCCCTGTCTTCTTCTCACCTACCCGCGCGGCCAGGACAGCAGGACCCAGGGCTGGGTCGTCTCACGTCTGATGCAGGTAAGATATTTCAAATTATCTTGCAGTATCCTTTTGAAACGGTGGCCTGGTAGCTTTCGTCCGCACGCTGGGAGGAGAAAGTAATGGTGATGGACAGGTAGTCGTTGGGTCACCCACCGCACCCAGCCAAACTTCTTAGAGCGTCTGTTTGAATTAATTCCCCCCCCTCCCCACGTATTCGACAATTCTTCCTCCTAATGCAAATTTGCAAATTTTTCAATGTAGATAGAGGCGTGTTGGAAATTGTTTACGTAAAAAAAAAAGGGGGGGGGTCATATATATGTATTTATATAACTTTAATATATTTTGAAATTCATTAGACAAAAAGGTTTATTGGGAGGATTATTAATGTCCTTGTTATGGCAGGCGCATAGACCCAATTAAATTTAAATTTTAATAATATATCTTTATATATTTATCATCTTAAATTAGAAATATTAAATTCCTTTGGTGGGATATCGATGATTATATGTTAAGAGTTTTCTAAAGTCATCAAGAATAGCAATTTTTGTGTTAACTATGCTACATACCTCAACAGATATACATTAAACTATATCAAAAAGAAAGAGATCAATAGAACCATCATACCTACATTTGCCCGGGACGCCTTTATCTTCTTATAAGTTGGATCATAATGCGAATTTGGGACCCAGTGACCAGTTACCCTTATGAAGTCTCGTAACACCATGCTGAAACCTGAGATTATCCATTAAGGAGGAGTCGAATACGACAAATTTGTGAAGTAAAGCCTGAGTATTTAGAATAGCGACAACCATATAGATTCTTATTTTTGCTATCAGAATACATGGCAAAAGATTGGAGCTTATCTGTTTTCGAGGTCAAGCAGGTCTCGAAATTGCGGGTAAAACAATTTAAGCACGAACCTCTACCTTGCTAAACTTTAATTTATTTTTTTTTAAAAAAAGTTTGTCGCATTTTCGGGTCACTTGTTTGTTGCGGCGTCCTCTTCATCGCTCGATGTCGTCGAGCGTCGAGCATCGTCTTTTTAGTGGCGTTACACATCTAGACTTGGTCAACCAAATTGGATGAATAAACATAGCCACTTACATTAGATTATGCATTACTAGTCCATAGTCAATAGTCAATTATTAACAATTGTCTAGCAAAAACCTATCCTAAGGATGGGATGCCATAATTGAGAAACACTTATTTCTTTTTGACTGAGCATATGCATCTCAGACAGGTCTTGGTGCCAACAGATGGAGTATTTTGAAAATTGGTTTATATCATGTGTATCAATGGGTCTAAGTTCATGCTTGCATCTACATTATGGATAAGCATTGTTCTATTGTTTCCCTTCATCTAATTTTCTAGTTTATTTCAAAGAATACTCAATCAATCATTCCTTGTTCAAACACATGGCATTATCACAATAGAAACATGTGTAAAAGACAATATGTAACTACAAGAAATCTAAATATAACATATCACATAGTATATAATTTTGTTAATCTAAATATCAGCAAATGCATCACAAAGCCCCGTATGATGTAACAAACTGTCTCATACAATTGATGAATGAAATTGACTTACAAAATAGATAAAATTTTCCATTCTTCACTAGGATCGAACAATAATATTTATAGGTCATTGATAACAAGAAGAGTTCAATGCTAAACGATTACACGATACATTTAAGGTTCTTTCCTTCATCGAAATTTTTTACATTCTGATTATTTTCATTGAGTGGTTGCATTAAGTGGTAGAATCCATTTTGTGAAGATGGATATGTTGAAAGAAATACATGCAGACTCAATTAGAAAAATTTACAATGTTCTATTTTTCAGAGGAGATGAAATGAGATATGATTATCATGTAACGCCCGCTGGGAAACGCCCGTAAGAGACTCAAGATACAACCTAGGTTTAGTTAGAGGTAAATTATGCATGAATAATTTTTTGTTTAAGGATTAGTGCATGAACCGCATACATTGGCTCGAAACTACAATTGTTCACGATAATGTATCTCAAGGTCAAGTTTTGTTCCCTATTCATGTAACGCCGCGAAAGTAGCGATTTCTCGCTCCCGACGACCATGACGATTACGCCGCGCCACATTAACATACAACCCGATAATGTGACTAATTTTTTTTTGAAGATCGAGATTAAGAGAACCAGTTTTAGAATTGTAACACATTTAAATTGGGTTGCTTAGTTATTGATGTCAAGGGCAGGATGCTTAAAAAAAAATAATCTAGTTAGGTCGCAAAGAGCCTTCCTAACGTTCTTCTCGACACTAGCATCATCGTCAGAGCTCGATGTCATGAGCCGGTTCTTATCCGAGGAGTCATTTAATCCTGGAGCTAAAAATGTTAAGAGCAGGTGTCGGTGAAAAAAATAAAAAATTTATTCTCGATGTCACGATCGAAAATTTACGAATGAACATTCAGGAGGGGTGATAAGGCACTCACCATCATCTATTAATTTTTAAATTTAGTATCAAGGATTTAATTTGAAGTTTCAAAACCTAAAAAAGAATTATATATTTATCAAAATTACATTAAGTAAAATCTATATACTTAAACATAAAATTGAATCTTGAGCAAAAGGGACGAGTATCAAGGTGGGAAAGCATTTAAATTTTAAGTTTGAAAATGTAGTTGAGGTGGGTGGCTTTAATGGCCACTTGCCATAGCAATTTAACTCCTCTCCTTGTGTGCCGAGACAGCCGGGTCGCACTAGACATTCCCTTATTGCAAAAAGGATCTTCAAAATCTTATGCCTCTCCTTCTTAATTTACCTGTCCACCATTTACCTGGCCACGCATTAAAAGAAGGTTATAGATGATACTACAGCTGGAGAGAGGTGTGAAGTTGTTTTACTCGGCCCCCCGGTCTCATGAGCAAGAAGGAAGGGAGACGGAAAAGCTACAGGCCAGGGACAGACTGGTGGCTCGCTTAAAACTACTCCAGACCACGTGTGAAGCAAAAAGGGAGGTTGGGAACGAAACTACAGGTGAGAAAACAGGTGTTTTTTCCTTTTTCTTCTCTGCCCCTGGCTGCGCATGCTACAAGGAGGTAGAAATTATAGTCATAGACGCGTGGGACAGTCGCTGCAGGAAGGGAAAACCTAGCTGAGTGCTTGGAACAAGCGGGTTGTCCAACTATGTTGTCAACTGTCCAGTATCGAATGCATCCTCAAATTCAGGGTTCACCTTCAAGATATTTTTATCAAAATCAGTGGGGGGGGACAGTGAGAGTGGGTTACTAGAAGACCTGAAAGCAATTTATTACCACAATTTTCTATGGAGACCATATTCATTATTCGGTGTAACCCGTGGGAGAGGATCTCAACATAGAGGTGGATCTGTTTCATATCAGAATATTCATGAAGCCCAATTTGTTTTGCAATCATATAAGCCTTTCTGCATGTATATTTTTTTTACAGTCTGAATACACAATGGTAAACAGAGATACATCATCATCTAGTTTATTTTGTATTACAAGTATGTAGGATTTTATGTGTATTCAAGCACAGTCTGTTTTGGCTTTGGTATGAGCATTTTAGGACCTTGGAAAGCACCGTAACCCGTATAAGTCCATAGGTTCCTTTGCATATTTTTTTAATTAATATTATTTCTTGGCTATAGCTTACAATGATATACTTTGTTAATTTAAAGGGAATATTTAATAGTGTATTGTTATAAATAGGATTTAATACTAGCATATCCATTAGTCTTAATAATACCTAAATATGGATAATATTCAAACTATTAGTACCTTTATTATACATTAAGGAGTGTTGGATATTGAACTTGATAGGTTTAAAGTATTTGCATTAAAATTTATTTCTATCCAATTTTTAATAGACATTGCATGGGATTTCGAAGAGATTCGATTTCATTTTCTTTGTTAGTTTGCAATGGATTTTACAATAAATTCATGAATGAATAAAAACATAAAGGGGGCTAGAGCTTGAAATGCTTCTTTGGCATCTTAAAAGCCATTTAAAAACTTAAGTCCTTCCATCAACTACACAAGAAGAGATAATGCACTATTTTTCCAATCTTTCCAACACATCACTTTCAAGTATCCAAACAAAATTTTAATATATTTTCTTTTGTAATTTCTTTCCAACATTCCACAAAAGAATTCAACAACATTTCCAATAAATTTTAGAGTAAGAAATACTATCATTTCAATGCAACTTTCCTTCAAAATCTTGTTACAACACTTTCTACTTCATGTGGAAACAAATTTACAATAATGGAAGCTAAAGAAAACAAAGCAATATTACATTTTTCCTCCACCCAAGGTGGGTAATTACATGGTGGTTTTACATTTTCAACAACAAGGTTCCAATGCTCCAAATGTCAACAAGGTGGCTCCTCCATAGTGCTTGATTCACAACAAAATAAGGGGAGAGGCAACGCTCTCCTCCCAACCAAAATACCCAATGGAGAAGAGAAGCCATCCTCTCCATTGGCCCCCGAGCCCCAACCACATCACAATGGGAGAGAATCCAACTCATGGCAACTACAAGCTTCCACATAACTAAACATAACATTTCACATTCATTCCATATTCCTTCAAAACAAAGAATCAACAACAACAAGAGAGAAAACAATCACAACAACAAGTCACAAGGCTTATCAAGAAAGCCACAAGAGTAAGACATATGGGGAAGCCACTTATGCCTCCCAATGGGAATGGGTGCCACCTAAAAGCCTCCAATGCAAACACAATACCCCTAACAACTCTTATGCCTCCCTCAAGTACCCCTTATCCCTCCATTCACTCTTATGCCTCCCTCAACTCTTATGGCTCCCTCAAAGTAAAACAAGAAGAAATGCAAGCATTTCTCTTACAAGGTGGACACCCAACCCAAGCTCCCTCCTCAAGCACATGATCTCTTATGCCTCCCTCAATTAAGCTCCCCATAGTCTCCTCTCACTCCCAACTTAGGCATTCTACCCATTCCCAACAAGCATTCCAAACAACAACATTCAACACAACATAAAAATACATTCATATGACAAAAGAAACATAATGCAACAAAGGGGAAGCTCCTACCTTTCCATGGTAGAGCTTGCTCCAAATATGAAGTCTCAAATCCCTCCAAGGATCAAGCAAGCATCCACAAGCTCCAACAAAGTTCTCACAAGTATCCACAAGCTCCAAAAATTCACAAGCTCCTTCCAAATCCTCTCCTCTCCAAAATACAAAAAGACTAAAACATGAAAATTTCCAACCCCCAAAACAAACAAGAGGCTCAAATAAATAGAGAAAAGAGAGGGAGGGATGATGTGGCTCCAAGTAGGATGCCACCTCCTTTTCCCTCCACTCCACATCATTTGGTCAACATCAAATTCCAATGCACCATTAATAAGTGGTTGAAAGAAAGGCAAGCAACTTACACACTCCAACTAAGCCCACTCCCCCAAAGGACAAAATTAAATTTGAAAGAAAGTGCAATTAATATTTTTACCCTTTTATCCCCCCAAAACACCTAAAAGACCCTAAATTTGGCCTTCCAACCCATAGGTAGGGTTGGCATGGGGTTTTAAGAGGTGTGGGACAAGTTTGACTTGTCCCACAAGCTTTGAAATTTGGCCTCAAAGGCCAAATTCGAGTTTCCCATGTGGGGTAGAGTGTGCTACACTCAAACTCAAACACACATCAATCCACACAAAATCCAAAGTAAATCAAGGTTAATAAATGAACTCTCTTAGGTCACATCTTTTAATTAGTTTAGGACAATTTTCAATTTAACTTAATTAACCCACTACAACCCATGGCTAACAAAGGGGTAAACTCCAATCCAAGAAATATGAATAATAACATAAGTAAAAAATTTCACTTACTAAGAGCAACACATACTAACATAGTAAAAAGGGAAAAATTAAACAAAATAACACATGATCCCTAGGTCACAATTTTCCCTTTACCAGATAATTCTAACACACACACAATTACTTGTTGCCATGGTGACCTTAGCTGGATTCTTCTCAAATTCCGATGTGGTTGGTCTCCACTCCCCAATTTTGTTGTGAATATAATATACCTGCAGAACAGAAAATACCTCCTTCGGCCTGTTGGCCGCATTAAAACATTCATGCCAAATATACAATATAATCTAAAATAATCAACACCTGATTTACTATCATCTATGCAAGTACGATATCACTTAACACTTTCTAGCACATTCTTATTCCACATTTCATTTATATCAAAACGATCATCACATTAGTCAAATTATCAAGTTCTACTCAATATGATTAAATATATCCCATGTCAGAATTAAGATAAATATCCCTGTCAAAAGTATACAAATATCATCATCAAATGTCCACCAGTAAACCATATGCATCATATAAAGATCAAATCAATAACAGTCCCATGTCAATGATATCTACTAGCATGCTAAAACAAGAGGTCATAATAATCCATAGTGAAGTAATCAGTATCGAAAACAACAAAAAAAAAATGAATTCGAAGGGAAGTGGGCACTACACTTCATCTCACTACTTAAGACACTATACCTAAAAATAGAAAAAAGAAAACTCTCAGTTTAAGAGCTCAGTGTATAATTCATATTCCTATACTATCCAAATTCATGCAGATGAATCTCTTAACAACAGGAGATATAAATTACATGAGGATCAAAGACAGAACTGATAAATATTACTTTTCTGTAACAACACACATGATTATCTGCTCAGAAATAAGGAGAGACTAGAGAAGAAAAGAAAATTATGGAACATAAGAGAGGCCAAAAATTCTAAATATTTTCTAACTATTTTATTAAGTGTGCAGGTACAGGTTGTAGTGAAAAAGAAAATAAAATCATGCCTTACAGTCCTCGGTGTTATAAAAATACTGCAGAGTTTAATGACTTCTATCCTATGGTACATCAAGATTGGAATAAATCAAAAATACATATTGGTATGAAGGAAAAATGCAACTCAAAGTTCAGTAGCTATTCTAGAAATAGAAGAAGTTACAATGCAGATAAGAGGAGATACTTTCATGGTTACTTCCACTCAGTTATAATAGTAGATGTTTCAAATTTGTAAATAAGTGAAGAAGAAGAATCAGAATGTAGAGACTGAAGTTAACTGGAAAGATAAGATTATAGTTGAAACAAAATGAGAAATAATTTGAGAAGATTTTGATAGGGCTTCACCATGTAAAATGGATATATTACATATTTCCATCATTTTGTTTTCAAAATAATACATGCTTTGAAAGTTGTATGTAAATAAAATAATAATACAGAAAGTAGAAAGGCATGGCATGATCAATATAATAGTTATCATATTTCAACTTCCAAAAACAAGCCACGATTCAATAGAAGAAGTGGTACATTATGTAATTTGAATCAAGAAAGTACATTTATTACAGCTAGAACAAAATAAAAGAAGGAAATCTGAGAAAATTTTGACAGGGCTTTGCCATGTAAAATTGACCTTTTATATTTTCTAGCATGCATACTAAAGCTGTAATAAAATCAAATATAGTATTTAAGCAAGAAAAATGGGAAGTACACTTTTAGTCATCAAGGTGAAGGACTTTGGAGAACTCATTATAGCTTAACAGTTGAATAAAAATGAAGTTTCAAGGTAATCTTACAAGGTGCAACCAATCTAGAAGTGCAATTTACAAATAAAGCAAGTATCAAGTGTACAAAATGCTACAATATAGCTTCAGAGGTGAAATTAAATGCAAGTTTCACCATGGAACATTTCAAGCTTGAATAGAGAAGGCCTTCGTGTAGTATTTAGCAGTGATATGAAATGATTTTTCGTTATGCAGAGCTAGTCGAAGGTGCTATCCAAAATAGATTTTTTTTAGAAAAAACAATGACATCAATAAGGATAGAAATCAAACATTATGAACTCTAGCTCAAAGTGTTGGAGATCAAAGGTGTACACAAAATTTTAGAACAACTCAAGGTCCTGTAGCACAACAGTGAAGGAGCCCACAACGAGTCAAAATAAAACTGAGTATCAAGAAGGCCATTCCAAGAGAGAATTTTCAGCTAAGAAAAGGAAAATGAAATAATGGAAAGAGTGCTAGGCATCCCAAGAAGGCCTTCAAGCACAAAACTCATACAGAGAAGAATGTAAAAGAATCCATCTCAGGAATTGAAAAGTCAAGAAAAATCAGATCTTATAGAGATAGAAATTTCAGAGTTTAGAGCTCGAAGAGATCATAATGGTGTCTATAAAATTTTGCAAGGGCTTTGCCCTCCATATTAAGATTACGAAATGAAAATGAAAATTTATGGTTTGAGCTACTAAATTAACTTAACCACCTTTCACCTACTATTGAAATTTAACAATGTATATAAAAAAATATAGACATCATATTGTAGTCTACAAGCTCGAGAACAACTCAAAATGAAAAGCACAACTTTAATATCTCAAGAAGAGGAAAATCTAATAGAGAAGGCATTTATAGTTTCAGAATGAAGACAAGCTATAGATTTGTAAAAAGAAGTAACTATCAAGGAGTTATAGTATGTTTTGAAATTCTTATACATAATGTAGAATCGAAAGTATACATTCAAAACCCTTCACACTAATACCCATCAACATTTAACCCCTTCTATTTCCAGTTTCAAGAACAATCTCCATCTTCGAGTGTTATGGAAACAAAAGGAAAGATATTTCAAGTACCCATTAAAGACAAAACAATGATTTATTATTTTAATCCATTACATATCTACTAAGGGTTTTACATAGAAATTGGAAATGGAACAAAACTTACCAGGTTCGAATTAAAACTTCAAACCCTCAAAGTGTAGAGTAAACGATGAGGATGCTAGAAAAAATTAAAGCTCAGAAGACCCTTTAGAGGAAATAAATTACAAAATCTTTAGCAACAAACCAAGATATGGTGAAGAAGCTCGAGAAATTCAATTTGGAGGTTACATATAGAGGTCTTACCCTTTTATAAAATGGTGGCCATTATATTTAGAACTAATTGAGTGCACATATGTGAAGTAGTGAAGGTTCTAGTTCTCAACAATGGTGGCCAAGAGATCACACAGAGAGTGCAGACCAAAAGGTCACAGAAACTCAAAGAAGTCGAACTCAGATATCCAAAACTAACAGCCAAAAATGAAGCATAATGCCTCTATAATTCATGAAAACCTTCTACAGTAAAGTTGGAAGTCTCCATTAACAGAGAATAAGCATAGGTTTATGCTCATACCTCATAAGCAAAGGCCAAATAGTAAACCCAAAAATGACAAGTAAATACCAGTGTTTGATCCCTTGTGGTCGGAAAAAATCACAAAACCCCACAGAGCCTGAATAATAAAAATTGTGGCCATAGAACCCCGCAAAGACCTCATAGATCTTCGCAAACGACAAGAGAACCATTTTTGCAGAGAATACGAGCTTGAATACAATAATAATGACAAAAATCAGGGAAAACTTACTTAGAAATCTCTAAACATTTCAAGCTCATTGCCCTGATCTAAGGAAACAGAGAGCTAAAATAATGATAAAAGTGCCAAGTTTCTGCACTCACATAGCTCCACTATTTCATAAAACTATTACACGGATAAAGGAATCGAGCTCGTAAAATGTCAACAATGGTAGTGGAAATTGTTCCAAGGCTTTTCCCGCGAAATGAGAAGCGAAAAATAACCAACGAGTTAGGGTTGAGTTATTTTATCAACCCAACTCAACCTCATACAATCTAACTCAACCTGAGTTAAGCATCGACAATCAACGTTCAAACATAGTAATGAATTCAATGATCAATGATCATTACAAAGTCTAAAGAAACCCAAAGGTAACCTAACTCACTTGGAGTTAGGGATCAACACTCAGAGATCAAGCCGTGAAAGGATCAATGGCTTAGAAGCATTCACCAGGTTGAAAACATAACCATAGTCACATACCCCATTAAATGGGAAGGGTGAAACCCTAAGTATGGGTACTCAAAGATTAAAGGCACATAACCAACAGTACAAAGATCGATGGTCTTCATCAAAAATACCTAACTGAACATGATTTAACCATGCCACCGACAAGTTTCCAAGGGGTGAGTCATCGTGGAGAGGGGGACAGCCTCACGATTAAAACAAAATTATCATTGCTTTGACCTTTTAAGGTCTATGTATATGTGTCCCAAATAATCAAAGGTGGCCAATTAAAGGCTGACAACAATGATCACCAAAAAACGTAAAGTCTAAACCTTAGTCCACTCAAAATACAAAACCTAATAAGTATTATAATACAATGATGATCCCAAAAGAGACCGATAAAAATCATATACCATAGAACCCAAATCATTGTCAAGTATCATAAGTGTATATTATGACTAGGTATTAAGGAGCAAATGATAGGTAAGTGGCGGAGCATAACCAAAGATTATTTACCTCAACATTTAAAACAGAAACCTCGTACCCTTAAGTGGTCAAATGCAAAGGTGGTTCCCACTAGTGGGAAGGTTGGAGATGATTCACAATGTGTTATCCATGTGACCACAAGAAGACATAACAAGTGTCAGCATGAAAAAAAAAAGTGGTCCCCATCAAGATAGATGTTTGAGTGAATTATTTTTGCAAAGTATTGCAAATAATGTAATTGATTTTTCCCACACACAGGGAGATAAATTTTGCATGTGCATCCAAGGAGGCAAGTGGATCAGAATTATAGATGTCACACCAGGCAGAAAAGGACAAATTTGCTTGCACCAAGAAGGAGACTTTCTCATCAAGCAAGATTTATTATTAGCAAATTATTCACTTATGATTTTTTTTTAAAATAGAACAATCTACTGTAGTTTTACTGAGATGTAATCAAGTTATTAATGCCTCTTTGTATTAGCTTGCTCTATTTTATTCCATTATTTATTAATAAATAAAGGGTAAAAATAGGATGCATGGGTGAGTAAAATTTGAGCCTATTTTTAGGAAGGGTGGGGAAGTATACATATATATATATTGTGTGTGCCTTGGAAAAGCACAAGGGATGACTTTTGGACACAAGAGTGTTGAACCAGATTTTGCCAGTTTTGCCCTCTGAATGAGAAGTATATTCTACCTTTCCAATTATTTGTAGTCTTGTGTATGTTTTATTAGTCCTTGTGAATGATGAATTCCCTTATTAATAATCTTACCCTATTGAAAATCCAGCAATTTCTACATGATATCAATGTGCATGTATAACTTAATAGTATTGTTGTGATACTTTCCCTCAATACACCAAAGTGTTTTGCCCTAATATTCTGCAGAAAACTATTGGCTTATGCCAGGGATAATTTTAGTGGTGAATATTCGTAATATGGCGAATATTCCATTTTTGAAAATTTTGAAAAGGTGAATTTTTTGGCATGGGCCAGTGACCTGTTCACCTAAAAATTACACTTTAATTTTTTTTAGGGGTCGGCTTCGCCTACCCTTGAAAAATATCCCCTATATAAACCTAGATTATTTGCCAGGTAGAACACTTCTACTTCACATTTTTCAACAATATGATATATCCCGTATTATAGAGGTGCGACAAGGAGGGTTTGCAGACAAGGAGATACTGTAGATATTGACGCATAGTAGACGCATGACAAAGATTTTGTTGACGAATGACATGGAGTTTTTTCGATGAGCAAGAAGAGGGCAGAGGTTATAGACGCGTGATAAAATATTTGCTGTCGCGCGTCAATAGGCCTATTGACGCGCGTCACTAAGGCCTATTGACGCGCGTCACTAAGGCCTAGTGACGCGCGTCACTAAGGCCTGTGACGCGCGTCAATAGGCCTTAATGACGCGCGTCAATAGGCCTTAGTGACGCGCGTCACTAAGGCCTATTGACGCGCGTCACTAAGGCCTATTGACGTGCGTCACTAAGGCATGTGACACGCGTCAACAGGCCTTAGTGACGCGAGTCACTAAGGCCTATTGACGCGCGTCACTAAGGCCTATGACGCGCGTTAATAGGCCTTAGTGACGCGCGACAAGGAGTTACAACACATATTGATGCATAGCAGACGCACGAAAAAGAGTTTGTTGATGCGCGACACGGAGATTTTTTGATGAGAAAGCAGAGGTCGGAGGCTGCAGACGCGCGACGGGAGATTTTGCTGTCGCGCGTCAAAAAATGCAGTGACGTGCGTCAATAGACCTTAGTGACGTGCGTCAATAGACCTATTGACGCACGTCACTAAGGTCTATTGACGCGCGTCACTGCATTTTTTGACGCGCGACAGCAAAATCTCCCTTCGCGCGTCTGCAGCCTTCTGTCGCAGTGCTTGATAATTAGGCGAAATTTTTGATATACAACCCCCAAAAAATTCGCCTTCCCGTGAAACCGGTTCCGGGGATATTCGCTAGGTATTCTCCACCTCCGATTTCCAGGAGGTCTCTTAAAATGAACCCTGGCTTATGCATCAAGAATTCATTCTCACATCAATTTTTCATGTGCTCAGCCAAATACCTCATACAATTTTTTTGTATCACCCTAGTTTTGAATCCATTTATAGTCATCTTTTACCCTTAAATCCCAAAAAAATAGTTTTCGGATACATCAATAAGGAATCGACCTTGATACTAGAGACTCACCTCAAAATAGGTATACCCACAGACTTGAGGTGTTTCTATTTTATGTACGAAAGAGAGAGATCAATTTTACAAGCTTAGAACACCTGCAACCATCTCTCTATAGGGTGCACTTTCGAGAGATAATAGGAGGATTTTGCATTTAAGTTTATTTTCCACTACCGGAAAGCCTCCAGTTTTAGCACCTAGGGTTGGAATAGCTTGAGTTTTTCTATGATAATTATTTACATTTTGTTATATGCACCCAAGTGAATTGAATAATATTTTTACTTTATTTACATGCAAGAAACACCTCAAATTTTAAGGGTAGCAAGCTTTATATGCAGATTTTGGTGATAAAAAATCAAGTATTGATACCATGGACTCCATCTTTGTCTTAATAAATTACAGGTATTCATCACATGTGCTCAAATCAATGTTAGGTACATTGAATATATCTTCTAAATCTAAAGAATTTTCTAGATCTACACAAATTGGTCCAATTATAATGGATTCCGATAGAATTAAAAGAACTAGCTAAGACAAAGATAGTTCTAGCCATGATGAAGTATGATTAGCAGAATCATGCATAACTTCAAGATTTTCTGAAGTCAATGATACATACATAGGCCCTGAAACTTTAACCGATTTAATCGATAGATCTAGATCTCATAATTGCAAAGGATTTTAGAAAAAATTCATTCTCTTGTTTCTAATGCAACCCGTGTAGAAGTCAATACATGGAAAATTCATTCCAAGATCTTGTGAATGTGATTCCAATCTTCCAGTTGAAGACTTCATTGAATTTTATTTTATTTGCATTCACCCAGAGTGCTTTGCAAAATTTACAATTGTTCATATGCAATTAAAAAATTAAAATGATGAGTTTTGTCTGATTTATTTACCAAAAACATTGCACTGCTGCATGTACTGAAGAAGAATTGCAAAAAATTCAAGGAATATAGAAGGGAAGACATGTCAAAGGAAATACCTAGAAGAAAATCATAGGCATGCATAGCTTCCAAATCCAGTTTGGTGAGAATCAAAGTCAAAAGACTCAACCACATGCAGAATATGGAAGAAGAACAAGACTGGGAGGGTTATAAATTTCTTCTTATTTCTTTTCCTCTTTCTTTTATTTTCTCCAAAAAATTAATTGAGTAATCAATTAAATTATAAAACTTAAGTGATTGGTTTAAAATTTGTTACTTGAAGAAGTCAATTACTTGGAAATAGGTGGAAGACATGCAAAATAGAGGGTTCTATTTTTGAGTGATAAATCATGCATGTCATGCAAATATGAATTATAGGAGGAAGAATCTTAGCTACTTATCTTTTCATAGCTCTCACATGTGGGAATTAATTTAAAACTTCCTATTTGTAATTTACCTCTATACAATATAAATAGAGGAAGAACCTAATGGTTAAGGGATCATAATTTGTAATCAACATTCTTGTGTTCCCGACTTTGAGCTAAAACCCTTTATAGCTTTCTACACACAGAGGAATAGAGAAGAGGTAGATTTTCAAGAACTTTGTGTCAACGGTGCATTCATTTCTTATTTAGTTTTAGATCTCTACATAAATTTTGTGTTGTCTTAGATCTAGACCTGAAATATTTCCTTTCTTAAAATTCTACATTTTAAGATCTATTTATTTCATCTATGTGCATGTGATAAACTGTGTCAACTATTGGTTAGGTTTCACACCTCCTTTCCTTTATTCTCCTATTTAATTATTTCCCTTTCTTGCACGTATTACTTACAGCTAATTACTTGCTGCAAAATTGCCTACTTATGTTCCACGAGCTACTCAATTAAAGTAACACCAACAGATAGTAGGAAATATAATTGACAAAATTTTACATGGGAGCCTCACCAATAAATGAGAGAGATTTATCTCATGACTTCCTAGGTTTTCAGCTATACGGAAAATCTAGCCAACATAATCACTTACATTAGTATTATATTTTGTAAGTTTTCAAAGAGACTAGTATTATTAGCATGTGGAATGAATTTTTCTTTTGATATAAAAAAAATGGCATGTCTTCATCATTTCCTAACTATTGACAATGACGGCAACATTTCTAATCAGAGTGTTTATTAAGTTAGTACATGTTGTTTTCTTATAGGTAATAATAGTCCAATAGGGGTTAAAGGCACCAAGGTTGTGATGCATTCAGTTATTGGCGGATTGCCTATTCAGATCCCTTTCTCCCCTTCTCTTGGTCAAGTGACTGTGTCTGTGGCAATGGCAGTTTCATCACTTGAGTGTTCTATAGTGGTTACATCTGCGGTTCATGTCTAGTGTGGCCCTGCTTCCATAGGCATGGTTCTAACCTCTTCCAATGGCATGGTTGGTATTTCTAAGGGCACTGTTGGGGGGTCAGATCAAGGGAATCTTCCAAAATTGCACTATTCAATGGAAAATTAGGAAGTAAGAGCATTCTAGAAGCCACCAAATCCTTTTCTCATCCTCTTTAATATCCCATGGATTATACAAATATCTCTCCCACTATGTGTTTTAGAACATATGTCCAAAACTCCAAGGCATATTTCAAGGAAAATGGGCTTCTTTTTAGATTCAATAATCTTTTCCCATGTCTTCCAACATTTCATGACTGGATCTCTTCTCGTTGGAGGCTGATTGTGGAAGGTAAAGTGGACATTTACCCCATAACTAGATATTTTTTCATTATTTTATTTGATAAACCCTCTTATAAAGATATGATTATTTTGCAGAGTCTGGGATTTTCAATCCCACTTTATTCTTATGAAGTCATGGTTCCCTCTTTTGAATCATTTTATTGATACTTTCCAAGTTAAATATATTTGGATCTAGTTGTCATACCTTCCTATCTAATTCCATTGGGGATACATTAGGTAATATCCCTAGCTATTAACACAAAGATGATCTTATATGAGTATACCACTTATGCTCGCATATTGGTAGACACGAATACTTTAGAGTATTTTTTTCCTTCTATTGAGCTTAAAGTTGAGGACAAAATATAGAATTAAAACTAAGACTATGTTCCCCTTCATATTTCAGACTTGTTTTTCTTTTGGTCACTTAGCTTCATATTGTAAGTTTGGGTAGAAACAAGTAAAAATTTGAACTTCTTAGTGGAGTAATTTTGATCCTAGTCATCTAGTTGTTGATAGTCACTCGGATAGTGAGTCTGAAGATGGTTCTACAAATGAAGAAAATGTTTTTCTTAAGAATTGGGTGGTTATCCCTTCCTCGACTCCTATAGAGAATGCTTCACTTTTGAGTTTTGAGATTTCGAGAAATAATTCTATTCCTCTTTTTTTTGCAGAGACCCAAAATCATGTGGATAAGGAGAATTTTGAAATTATCATATCAGTTCATACTAATGTAAATGTAAATATGAACACCGAAGTTGAATGGACTACTATGAGAAAAAATACGGAAGGGAAAAATTTTAGTGAGTCCCTTAAGATGCATTTAAGATCCCATGGGAAGTAGTTTCAAGGATATTTGGTGGTTTGTTTGATTTATTTTTTGTTTTGGTATTTTTTTGGCTATGTTTTGATGGACTTTCTTTTCTGTTGGTAGAGGTAGTGCATTCTCATCCTCAATATTACATTTTTATTTCCATTGGGACTAATTATAATTGGGTAGGGTCCCCTCAACACAATTTTACCATATATCAAAAAAACGTTTCCTAATTGTTGTATAATCTCTTAGCTTATACATGTTCCCACCATAGACAAGCATGCCCTTTCATTTTTTCTCCAAAAAATATGAATTTCATTGGATCTTAATATTATTCGTATTCATATTTTTCTAATTTAAGTTAGTCATTGATTTATTCATGATTCAAGCCTCTATAATAATTCAGTATATATTATTTAGGTCTACTTGACATTATTTTGACATCTTTCATAATTTTTTAATCATTTTATGTAATCAATTATTATTTTTGAATTTCAAGTTCCTCTTCTACGACATTAATGCCATTTGCATCATCTGCAACAACACCTGATTATTGTGTGGCCTCCATATAATTGAGATGAGTGTGCATATATTTCATCAAACCTACTAGATTTGTAAGTTTGGATGCGCTTTTATGATTACCTCTTCCTCATGGTAATATTTCATTGTTATCTCCTTCATTTTCTATTTCTTTATAATTTCGTTCATTTTTTATGATCTCCATTACATGTTTTATCCAACTCATTCGTTGAAATATGTCAATAATTATCACTGATAATGATCTCCTACATGTTATCTCCATATTGTACTAGAATATTTCTTAATTCACATTGTAAAGTCACAGTTGCAAATGTGAAAATATAAAATACCATATGATACCAATCCTTGATATTAAATGATGCACTTAGAGATACCCAATGATGTTAAAATAATAAGGAATAAAATCTTTTATTTGATACCAAATGTTGTCTCTACATTTTGGGCTCTTGGTTAATAATTACTTATACTACACAACCCTCAAAATAATAGACACAATTCTGCATAAAAGCAATACACAACACCAAAGTATGGAGCAAAATTTTAAACTCTTACTATTTCACAAGAATATATTTACATATCCATGCATATAGTGAACTCAAAATTCTAGATGCTCAATAAACACACATTATATCTATAATTCTCAACATGATAACTGACAATATTTTAAATTATAGTTTACCATACACATGCATATGATTGGCTTGTCCAAATTATATGATCTCTATACATGAGTCATCCCTAACATAAATATGATGGCATTTTTTATAATTAATATGAAGACTCGCCTTACAATATTCTTCAAAATAATAATTGACACATATGGCCTTAAGAATTTCATAATCCTCTATTCAAGAATAACGCTTAAAAGATATCTCAAATCAATATATAAAGAGTTGGCTTGATTACTAGTATTATGAGATATGTGAACTCAAGTTGTCTTCCTTGAATAATGTTGACATTTTGAAATTCCCAAAGTTACATGCCACATTTTACTTTAAGTAAAAAACTACAAACTAACTCTTCCACAAAATTCTTTGATGTTGATGAATATTACTTTAATGACTTTGTAGTTTCATTAATAAATGTGAATCACTAAGTGAACAAATGCTAGTAATGATTAAACTCTCTAAATTTTCTCTACATGATGTCATTTACAAAAAAAGATCATTTTTTCTGCATCAAGTACTGAAAATTTACTCCATGCATGTGCTATTAACATTTA
Organism: Taxus chinensis; assembly: GCA_019776745.2. Taxonomy (NCBI): domain Eukaryota; kingdom Viridiplantae; phylum Streptophyta; class Pinopsida; order Cupressales; family Taxaceae; genus Taxus; species Taxus chinensis. The sequence continues at coordinate 705,962,320 of CM034148.1, forward strand.
TGCTTATGTTATCTACTTACAAATAATTTAGACTCAACAAAGTACCATTAACCATCCTTAGTTCTTTAGGACTTTTCATAATCATAAGAAACTGTAGAAATATTATATGACACTTGTGTGTTCCCACAAACTTGCACAGATTTGGTATATCACTTTCATGTTACAAATATAGGTGTAAAGCAACAATAAAACAATTAAAAATTGAAAATTGATCCAAAAAACACTACAATTAATTATTTCACACACGTGTTGCACATTCATTACAAAATTTGTGCTAAATAGAACAACACAATCTTGGTGGTAATGACTTGTATAATGCTATACTTAACTAAGATTCTTAGAAATTTTATTGGGGGGGGGGGGGGGGGTGGGGGCTTCTTCCTCGAGTCCTGTCATGATCGTGCACTTGACGAAAGATATTTACAAGCGGAATTTACCTTCTTCACCCACAAGGTGGATGTTTTTTGCCTCAACCATTTTCACTAGCCCTTAAAGGCTCATGTGCATGTTGAGCCCATGCTCATAACTCCTTTTCATGAGGTCCTCGCCCTGAAAAATTGTAGATCAAACCCTACTTTGTAAATGTGGGTATTTGTTGTTCAATTTGTGTTTGAAGGTAATAATGATCTCTACCTCAATCTCTTAAATGTATTTTTATTTCAACCTGAGGATTTCATTCCTTATATTGTTAGCAAGGGCCTTAAGCTTGACCAAAATATGTGCTCCTAGCGACTATTTAAATGAAGTGTGCATAACAAAAGAGTATGAAGTAGTGGCAACCATCACTATAGTAAAGGGGATCACAGGCCAAGGGCACAAGTTCTAGGTGTAAATCAACTGAGAGATGGTTGTGTGCTTGTGCCCTTTATCTCTAATAGTTTTACTAATTAGAGAAATTGAAAGCTATTGTATTTTGCTTCAGTAAGAACTAATAAGGGCTTCGACCTTCCATGGCAGGCATGGTTCTCTAAATTATAATATCTAGGGTTACTTTCAATAGTATGATTGCAACAAAGAGGGGGGCCACTAGAGAATGTTGCTTGAATGTGTTTACTCATATCAATAAAAAATGACCCAGGGAACTATACAACTTTCATGGTTTATGGCTCTCATTTGAGAGGAATAAATCTATTTTTTAATTAAACATTATAACTATTGGCATTGTATAATGGTAGTAATGTTTTGCTAGAGATTTCATTGTTTCCAATCTTCAATCAAAAAATTATAACATGTTGATTATAAGGTAGATTTAGAATCAAATATTTTGTTTCCTATACAATTATATTCTTTGCATGCATGATATAATCAACACGTACAAAGTGGTGATGTCCACTCTCTCTATTAATCGTAAAATCTATACTAAAAAATATTATATTTTTATTTTTTAATACACCACTTTATGCTTGTTGGATAAGCTCCACCCCCCATTATCACATGGAAAAAATAATGAAATTATTAAACAATGTGATTTGCCAAAAAAAACAAAAAAACGAAGGTGAAACTCAGCGTTTGGTGTTGAAGATATCACTACTAATTATATGATATATTGTATTAGAAAGAGTAAAGCCGTTTCCATCCCATATGCGTCATACGGTTATTCATTCGGCTAACATGGAAACTGTTACCTAGGAAAACTACATCTACTGTGGGGTGAACTTCTGAAAAAAATCACCAGTTAGGAGCTCTTTTCTCTTGTATCAATCATCTCAATGTAAAAAGTAAACTCGTCTAATCAAAATCATTACAACAGATTAATCAAATGTAAAAGAAAAGGATTTACGGTCAGTATAATGTCAAGAAAATCTATACTATTAGAAAACCACATAAATTTTGGCATTCTACATCCATTTACAGAGAAAATCCATCCAAACAACAAAAAATACCTTCTATAAAGCACTCAAACGATACCCATATCTCAGTCTCCTGCAAATATGTTTCAAAACACACCAAGTTTATAAGACTTTGTTTAGAGAGATTCAACCCTATCCGTAGCGTATTTCATCAAACTTGGTCTTGACCCATCTGAAACTGTTCTTCATGGACGATTTCAGCTTTCCTTCAACAGAAAACACTTTGTAAGAAGCCACTCGTCTCTTCCGCTTCATCTCCGGATCATTGTGCAGGGCAAAACCATTGTGTTTTCCTTTGGGCCCATTGAAATTGTATGCCGTCTCTGATCCACCAAAGGAAGAATATGAAACGGGAATGGACTTGGGCTCCTCCATTTTCAGACCCTTCTCCCTTAAAACAAAAAACAAAAAACAGAAGATTATAAGATCAAGCAGAGCACCGAAAATAAAGCTTTTCAAGCCTGTTCGGACTCTCCTTACTCTAATATTCCCTATAAACTACCATTTTATATCATGTGCAGTCTTGGTGATCCATAATGCATGATAAAGCAATGATTTACCAGCACTCAAGTGCATGATAAAAATTGGGTCCCAAACCCCACGTTTTCACGGTCTCTTACTTTTATAGTGCTCCAAGTCCGAATGCTATGAAAACATGCCCACTTTCATGCTTTACGAAAAGGAATGTATAATCTTATACTAAAGTGAAAATAAAACGACTTGTAGGGGACAAACATGGGAGATAAAGTTTCATCCGATCATGAATGGAGTACTTTCTCGAAGATTTGTTCTTTCAATGGTCCAATATGAGTTTTAAGTTACTCGGTATGGGTTAGTTTGTTTGGATGTGGAAATCCAAATTTAAGTACAATGCTTTCGAATGTTGGATTTGAAAAGAAGGAATATGAATGAAATAGAATTTTATAGTCGTAGAAGTAATTATGTCTCTACGCCACCATAAATATTAATAAAATGTAAATAAATTAAAAAAAAATTGAGGAGAGAAGCATTGGTGAAGGAATTGATTGGGAGTGGTCGAAATGTCAGGAGAATTGATGGAGGGCGGTGGAAGAAATTAATGCATATAGGTGAGATGGAGTTGTGCAGGGTATGGAACACCTCACCTTGGTCTTCACACCTCCAAACAGGGTCAAGAAATCTGACCAACCAATCAGCTTATTTGCAAACAGTACCCTCTCCCAGGCATGGAAAAATAAGAGTTTTGGGCATGACATGAACAATAGAGACATGTTCTCATGGAATATGATTTCAGTAGTGTATAGAAGACATAAGTTTCCTCACGAGACAGTCACATTGTTTCACCTATGCAACAAACAGGTCTCCATCCTGATCAATTACTTTCTCCTACGCATTCCCAGCCTATGAGAAAATGTGAGCTTTGGAGCATGGTATAGATGTCTAGCAAAGCATAAAAGATAGAGGAATTTTGTCATATGATGTATTTTTTAGTGCCATGGTAGACATATATGCAAAATATGGATACCTACAAAGGGCACATGGACTATTTGAAAATTTCTTCAAAATGTGTCTTCCCCCTGGGCATCGATGACTGCAAGCTATGCACAAAAAGGATTTTTTGAAACGGATTTAGAAACTTAACATCAACTGCATTTTGTTTTAGGAGCAACCGGGATCCATAAGTTTTATAGAATCCCTCAAGATGCATGGTGAGTTTGGGTTAACGCCTTAAAGAAGTGTGGCCTTCAAGAAGGCTTGTAGGGAGTGGCTTGATCAAAGTTTTCATCAGAAACAAGGTGGTTCTTGTTAGATGTTGTATTTGTAGGTTCCCTAGTTAACATGAATGTTAATGTGGGAGAATATGAAAGGTATGTGAACTATTTGAAAAAACATCTCAATAAAACATAGCAATGTTGGTAATAATAAAGCCTTAAAGAAATCTATTTTAAGAAAATACAGCTACTTAGCCTGGTTGAAACACACGAGTTACAACTAGATCTTATGCACAATAAATTGATTATTGTTTGTCTGACATGGTGCACCTCATTGTATTGCCAGAATATATTCACAGATTTCTTTACATGGCATTATACATAATCTCTATAAGAACATTACCTTTTTTTGAAATGATGAAATTGATCTTAACCTCCCACAACAATTTTCCTTGCAATAATATTGGATATAAAGTTGGTTGTTGTGTGTCAGCCAACACATACATGGAGGTTCTTGGCAGATCCAATAGTTGTCACACGGGCATGATTTAACAATCCAAATGCAATTTCCAACATCTCAATATGGTGGTAGAATAATATTTTCAGATGTTCTAATTGCAATGGCCCTGGTAGACATGTATGCAAAATGTGGAAGTATAGACAGGCACATGAACTATTTGACAGAATGTCTTAAATAAAAATGTGGCTGTGGACAACATTGGTTATAGGATATGCACAAAATGGTTTGTTGAAAAGGCTTAGAAACTTTTACACAAATGCAATGAACAATGGTGTTTGATTCCTCTTATGACACCTTGTAAAAAAAGGGGGGGCATGGAGTTATGCTCAAGTAAGCGAAATGTTGGATGTAATGCTTCTCGGAAATGTTGCCTACATAATTTACACTATCTCTTGCCAACTGGAAGCAAATGGCATGGGTATTATCTATTATTTTCTTTCTAGACGGTCGAATGGGTGAGAGCCAAGAACAACATTTGAACTACTTGGCAGAATGCCTAAAGGAGATTTGGAATCTCATGAAATGGTGGTGGACCTAGGTAGAGCCCCTCTTTCATAGCGTCGTTCATGGATAGGCATGGTCTCCTTACTGAAATATTTTATAATTTTTGTAATTTGGTTCTTTCATGTGCAATATAACCAAAATAGTAAACTAGTGGATAATTATACATTTGGGTAGTTAACCAAACTAGATAGTTTAAAACAAACAAAACTCCAACTCATGATTTTTTCTACCGACTTACAATTTGACCATCAACCGTTTTGTGACCACAACCGTATGCATTGATAAACCGAGGGTGTATAAAATTTGGTGCTTGTACTCATTGGTATTGGTGAGAGCTAGATGAGTTAACTAAGACATCCATTTTTGTCTACCTTGCAAAGTTTGATAAACACAATTTCTAGAGACATGCAAAACAACATTCTAAGCCCCCTAAAAGTGACGTCAAGTGTCCTATGTGTTCCTTGTTAAGAGGAGAGTTACACAAAGCTTTAGATTTACCCCTAACGAATTTTTGTGCTTTCTTTATTGCTCCTCTAGGAGCCTTGCCACCCCGTTTTGCACTTTTAGGAAGCTTCTAAAATTGAAAAGTTGGGTTTCATTTTGGCTCGTTGTTTGAACCCTGAGAAACAAAATGTTTATCCACATTCACAAACCTCTAGTATTTTACTAGAAAATCATTTGTAACCTTCATTTTGGGGAAAAACACTCTTCTAGATAGTTTGGAAAAGGCATTTTGTAGGCCTCAAGTCGTTGTTTGACTAGGTCAAATTAGCTCAACTACGACTTGTGGCTCTAGAAAATGCATCCCCTTCTGGAACCTGTTTTCCAGTTATTAGTTATGTTGGCTCCGGTGGATTTTGTATATATAGGAGAGCATGTTGGAAAGTTTTCGTTTCACCTTCATCTATCTAAGGTCAATTTTGGATGAGTTTTTCTTAGCCCTTGAGCCAAAATTAGGTGTTGATACAATCAACCCAATTATGATTCTTGGCCCCAGAAAAAATTTCGCCATTTGTAAACCGTCTACAATTTTGGAACTCCATCAATTATTGTGAATTCTTTGTATATATGAGTACTCGTAAGAATTTACCCATTGTGCATTTTCAAATCAAAAGTCAATTTTCGAGCATGGTTCTTTAGCATCTGAGCCAAAATTTGATGTTGTCGCAAGTAGTAGAAAAAATGTGAATTAAGGCCACACAACCCTAGGAAAGATAGTAAATTAACGAGAAATTTATTGATACATATAAACAACTATATGAAACCCTCTTTTGTGGTTTATTGTGTGAAATGTAACTTTTGGAAAAATAGTGTTTCTCTCTCTTCCCTAGCTCTTTCTCTCTCTATAGTTAAGAAATGAAGTGAAATGACATGAAATGAATGTACGTCTCTAACACTCTCTTGTTGTGCATGTATGTTTATCATAATGTAAATGGAAAACAAATAACATTAATCATGCTAGATTTAGGTGGATGTCATGCTAGAGATTTATCACTAATTTCATGCTCACATGGTCTCTCAGGATACAAGTAAGATGGTGAAACGACGTGGTTGCAATTCATTGTATATTATTGTAATCTATGTATTTTAATGGAGATATATGTTAAATGAAATTGTAGAGGATGATTCAACATTTTGCAAAGTGTTAAAATGTTTATTATTGAAGTTTATTAATATTTTTAATATGCTAGTGTTTAAGGAAATGTTCATCTAAACATGGGTGTTATTTTGATCCCAAATTTGTATTTAAAAAGTTGGATACTGTGTTAAGTGAAATTGAATTTAATAGCTTATAGTGTAATTCCACTATGAAATTGATGATTAAATAATTGGCAAGTTGTATTCTTTACCTTGAAAATACAATAAAGAAATCTAAATCAAATAGTCAAGCCTAGTACAAAATTTGTGTATAACTTGTTGGTACCCAAATTTAACCTCCTTCAGAGACCGAGCAACATCATGGGTTTGACAAGACACTCAGAGGTAGATAGACAATCATGTATGTCATTTTGTAGCTGGGGAAGCAATCTATCTGACTTGTTGGCACTCAGGCTCTGAAGGGAGTGGGTAGCACATGCAAAAGGATGTGATTTGATCCTAACTATTTTAGGTTGTGCCTTTCAACCAAGGTAAGAGAACCTATTTTGTAACCTCTTTTATTTGAAAGGAGATGTATGTACCTTTCTTTTGCATAAATTTTATAGAGAAGGCCTTGGGGAAAATATGATCAACACACCAAATCTGACTCTCACGAGTTGTCACTTCCAGATTATGGAGATATTATCACAAAAAGGCAAAGGTTACTAAAGACATTTGAGACCTTTATTATTTCTGCATGTTTTGGTATGAGAGACTATGAATTTTTGTACACACATGACAAACAGGGGTATTATGGGTAGGATTGGTTGTTGTTAAATGAATTTTGGTGGGAGGGGAGACAGGATGGACTTGAATCACCAAATCCTTGAGAGCTTATGTAAAATGGAAATATTCAAACAACAAAATGCCACAAAAAGTTAAATTGTTTCCTCAACTAGAATATGTGCTTCAATGGAGGCCTAGATCAGCACTCTTTCACACAACCTGTGGGATTCTATCATGAAGGCTCGAGTTAGAGGACCCAATAAAGCACCAAGATTTAAACCAAGTCATGCCTGAGGTACACCCAGAGGCTTACAGATAATCTCTATCAACAAAATGAAAGAAAAGTGATTTTAAACCGTTTATCCCATTCCCAAATGAAGGCTCTTCTAAGAAATGAAATTACAGATGCCACTAAACTATCACAAGGACTGAGACCTATGTGATTGGACTATATTTTGGTACAAGATTGCAATAGAAACAAGAAAAACTACTCGTATGCATTCAAAAATGAAATAAATACACTTTACTCAAGATTAACACAGAATAACTCAAAGTTTGATCAAATTTATCAGAAAGGGAAAGTTTCCAGAACAATCTCAAAGCTTGTCAATGGTTATACACTTGCAACCACCTTGACATGATAAAATTTGACACAAAGAGAGATATACAGGCTTCTCTAGATGGCTTCTCAAAATGGATGGGCTCTGTCAAGCTTTTTCTGCTGGAGAAAATCAGTTCTGATCTTTCCAAAAACTCCCAACCATTTACAGGATGAATTCATGCCCTTTATAACATTTCCAATAGAGACCCTTCCTCCTGAAAAGATAAAAACTTTAAATGCACCAGTGCTCGCCATGATTCTTTCATGATTCGCAGAATCAGATCTGTAAAATTCTCCAGGTGCTCGAGGGAAAATCTCTTCGATTTCTTCCCCACATTCAACTCCTTTCTCAGGAAAAACATGCCTCCATCCATTCACCAACCACTTCCACCCCATATCAATCAAATCTGGCCCCTTGCATGCTCTGGAGAAGAAAAATGGAAAACCAGATCGAGCTTGAGAGTCATACCATTTTAATGGTGAAATATGTCTCAGATCTCTCCCACCAAACTCTAGATATCAAAATTAACTTGCTCCTCTATTTGGCATGTAGAAAATAGCAAGAAATCATGAAGACTCACACTTCCAGGAGTTTTACAAGAAAAAATGGGGGAAAAATCAGATTTAGACACTCAGCAGCCATTGATCTTTGATTTTGAATGTGGGCCGTCCATGTGGAAGATGCAAAAATGGGCTCGGGGGCTTCCTTTGACCTTTTCTGACCCTTTTGAAAAAATGGAAAAATTTCCCATTTTGCTCCGCATCTCCACTTCTGAAAAATTGGGCCTGACACGTGTCCTGAGGTGGGTCCCAAAGCAACCGCGGAAAAATTCTGCCATTTGACTCTCTTTTGGAAAAAAGGAAAATTTTCCAAGTTTCCCCTGCAGCCCCGCCCTTCCACTTCAAGTCCCTAATGTGGGTCCCAGTGGAATTATGCTTCCGGGTCCTTTTATGCTTTTATCTCTTTTTTCTCTCAAAGGATAATTTTTTCCAATTTTTCTCCGCAGGTCCTACACCTCTGCCATTGACCGAGGGCAAAACATTGACTATTTACCATTAGGCTCGTAGGCCATTCTCTGATATTTTAACCTTTACGAAGCAAAGAGGTCAAAAGTTTGAAGTTGGCTCCGATGGTCCACCTCCCCGCCCCTTATGACTTTTCAAATTGCCATGTGTCACCACATGGCACACCTTAAGGTGGTCCCAAAAATTTGATATCTTGAATGAGCACGGGCTCGCCATGTGTCTTGCTCCATCAACGAAGTTGTTCCTAAATGCTTGAATCTCAAGCGAAAGGTGCCACTTGTCAAGATCTCTGAGGCAGTCTCCCTTGGTTGTTGAAAATTCTAATAAAATATACAAAGTGAGCGGAGTGCCTCCACGTGTCATCATGGTGCTTCTTCAAAATGGTGCCCAAGTTGAAGACACTGAATGAGCGCAAGCTCACCATGCGCCCCTATTCTACCAAACTGTTTCCAACTGCATAAAAAATTGTCTAAGTATGGAAAGTAGGGGAAGCCTCCACGTGTCCTCCCGATGCTACTCCAAGGTAAAGCCCAAAAGTAGATCTTCAAATGAGTGTCGTTCCTCCATGTATCCTAGACTTCCCAAAAACCTTTTAAATTTTTTCTAAGTATGGGAAACCTAGCGGAAGCCTCCACGCGTCTCTTTCCTGCTAACCCTCCACTGTGTCCTCCTAGCACTACTTCAAATCCAAACAAAAAATTTGATTCTCAAACGAGCATCGTTCCTCCACGTGGACACATTTTAAGAGTTGAGGATTTTTCATGAGAATTTTTGAATTATGTAGCTGCCGATCCGCATCCAACAAAAGAGGTGCCATGTTTTCCTATTGATGCAAGGATGAAAATTTGACTGAGGAGAAACATTCGTCAAAATGTAGAAACACAGAAAAACGTCCATTCGAGACTTAAAATGAAATTCTCTTCAAGGACAAAGATATTTTAGAATTGTTGCAAGACTCAAATACATGATCCTTGGGGACACATCAACTTATTTATCCTTAATTATTTTACGAAAAGAATGGAAAGGACAGACAGATCTTGACTATGTAAAATGGAGAAAACGGGGAAAATTCGTGAGTCTTGAATGAACAGAGCACAAGAGACTTAAGAATGTATAGCTCCTTCCAGAGGAACAAAGGAATAGATGAGACAAATATAAGACCCATACATGATTTTCAACCCAAGTGAAAATTAAGAATGGCAATAAAGAATGGCCAACCAAGCATTAATACGGGGAAGGATGAAAAGTGATAAAGGCCATGAGTCAATAAACTCTTCAAGGTCACAAATGGGGCGAGACAATTCTGAGCACCAACAATTTCAAAAGCGGGCATGTTTTTAGCGGTCATAGTATTGGGAGGTATTGTTCATGGTCTTGTATGGTCTACAACACATGAACTACACTCAAACGCCTCCATTGACCAATCATTTTCTTGTGTTTGTGACCGATTCAGAAGCTATGAATACTATTATGTTCTATTTTTTATTCCTTGTTATATCTTATTTATTTTTCTTATGAGGTTTTTACCGTTACGGCACTTGGTGTACGTCTTTTATTTTTTTCCGTGTTATATCTTGTCTATTTTTATTATATGGTTTACATTGTTATGGAACTTTGTTGTACGTCTTCTTTTTTTTTTTGCTTATGTCTATTTACATGCTTGTATCATGTGTATCATAAATATCAATCCATTATTTGATAATTATGGTGAAATGCACTCCTTACTATGGGAAATCCCACTGGGTGTTACTGAAAGGGGCAGGTAAATTGGCAGCCAAAAAAATAAAGCATGTCAACATCTTGCAGTGATGCACCTCCACCATCGATATAAGTTCAAGAAAAAATGTTACTGTCTTTTAAGGCCTTTCTTAGGAGATACTTTCTTTTTCAAGTTGGTTATAGGCTTGAGCTTCTTATTAGGAAACACTTTTGTTAGGAAACACTTTTGACAATTCTTTTATTGATTGCTTCTCTTCAATTTCAATGTCTATACAAAAAAACATATTAACTGTCGATGTGTCTATGAGAATATCCTTGAAGGCTTCAACGTCATTTCAAAAAATATTTTCTTCTAATGAAAAAATACCTAGAGGCTGAAAAATTGGATGTGGTTATTGACGGGGTTGTGAAATCCTTAGTGGGTTCAGGAAATTCATGTTGTCTGGGTTGTGTTTTCTTCACATATTTCCTAATAGTCACATATATATGATTTTTTACAACTGTATTAGTTTTTTTGATAGTTAAAGAAATGAAATATATTTGTGAAGCCCAACATTAAAGCTTTAGTTATAGGTGCAGACAATAGGAGTGTCAAACATGATTTTTACTATTGCATATTTTTCGTATGTGTTTGGCTTATTTACATAGATATTTTGAGTTACCATTGAAAGTTATCATTTATAAAAACCACAAAGGAAGAAAAAAAAGGCTTCATGGAGGTTAAGAGAATAAACAAGAAATCTTTGATCACTGACGAATGACAGATGCCAAATCAATTCCCAAATCCCGATCCCTCAAAATTAATTGTCGATACCAAGTATGTTTGGGTGTGTGTGGAGGCATGTTTATCGTGGTACATTAAAACCATGTCTCCTCATGTAGATCAGCGTCAAAAAGTTTCCAACGGCTACCCTCCACTTATTTCACACCTATATATGGTGCCTTGTCCCTCATGGTTCCCATAGTGCATGCCCCATGCTTGCAATTAGGTTTATGATGTCATGCATGCCAGAAATCCAAACCTCTTACTGAGACCCATCCCTTGACGTGGTAATTGACGTGTGTGATGGAAGTTATAAGAAGGTTACAAGGGTATTTGACCCTCAGGGTACATTAACTAACACACACTACTAAACTCAACTTTATTGATAGATAGGCTAGGTCTAGATAAAAGATTAAATTTGAAATTACTTTACCTCTAAGGTCAATTAATTAAAGGTCAACTAGGAAGTACTATAGTTTAATTTACTTGGTTAATTATTTTCTCTTCTTAATTAATGTTCAATCCAAATATGAATAATATTCAAGCTTAACTAATTTAATTTCATTATCCTAATAGTTTAAAGTCTTTTTAATTAATTGCTACAACATACTAAGGACTAATAGAGACTTTACACCCCAAGGTAATTTAAATGGCCCCATTCACCCCATCTATACATACCCTTAAGGATTTTAATTTAAACATTTAAAATTCATTTCCACCAAACAAAAGTAGGGTGAAACCTCCACCCTTAGATCAAATCAATCTTGGCCTCTAGATCCTAGGGTTCCAAACTTAGCCCTAAATTTCCTTATGAATTTCTATAAAAACATTTTTTTCTTATTCTATTTCCCCCATTTGGTCTATTTTTTTTGCTAAAATTACAGGTTGGAGAGGAGGAAGCCATTGGAGAAAAGGAGGAAGAGCCATGGAAGATTCTACAAGAAGATCTAGTTTAGATTAGCTAAGATTAAAGTTTTATTGTTGTCCATCACCTGAACTTGATCCTGTACCTACAATGCGGTCCAATATAGCACATGAGAAGGATCCAGAATATATATCCTAAGCATAGAAACATGAAACACATCATGGATGCAAGACAAGCTAGGTGACAACACTAGATGATAGGCCAAGGGACCGATGGTCTCCAAAATCTCAAAGGGACCCACAAACTTAGGAGAAATATTACAACCTTTTCCATAATGGATAGGGGTCTTATGAAGTTTGACATGAAGAAACACCTTTGTGCCTACCTCAAAACTATGATCTGTCCTATGCAGGTCCGCATACTTCTTCTACCTGTCCTGTGCCTCCTGTAGTCCCTGTCTGATCAAGGTAACCTACTACTCCATATCCTGCAATAATTTTAGCCCAATAGAAAACCTATCCTCTAACATGTCCCAACTAAGAGGTGCCTGCACTCTCTGCCATAAAGTTCCTGAGAAGGATCCATGCCTATCAAACTCTGGAAACTATTATTATAGGAAAAATCCACCAAGTATAGATACTCCTCCCATCTTGATTGGTGATCCATAACATACATCCTAAGCATGTCCTCAAAAATTTGATTCACCCACTTAGTTTGTCCATCTGTCTCAAGGTGATATAATGTACTGAAATTGATCCTCGTTCTGAGAGCATGCCATATGATGGTCCTAAAATGGGAAGTGTACAAAGAATTCACTGTCACAAATGATCTTTTAAAAAATCCTGTGTAATCTGACAATCCCATCAAGATATACCCGTGCCACTATAATGGCTATATAGGTGGTCTTTAACGGATTAAAATTCTCCGCTTTCGTCAATTTATCCACCATGACCATGATCGTGTCATGGTGGTAACTCGACATCGGTAACCCAATGATGAAGTCCATGGAAATGGTGTCCCACTTCCACTCCAGTATGGCGTGAGGAAAAAAAAGGCCAGCTAGATTCTGATGCTCAACCTTCACCCTCTGAAACTATAAACAACATGACACAAACATAGTCACGTCTCTCTGAAGTCCTCTCCAATGGTATAACTGTCTCAAGGTGGCGTGCATATTCTTCACCCTGGGATGGGTTGAATAAGGTCTATGATGAGCCTCTATCAAAATGTCCTGTGTCAAGCCTCCATTAATAGGAACATATATATGACCTCCATGTCTGAGAAGACCATTTGAATCTAATGAAAATCCATCAAATCTCCCTTCAAGGGGTCTGTGGGACTCAATCTCTACTCTGGCTGCAAGGTAGAAACTGTCATGAGGAAGCTGTTGTAAAATATTGCTCCACAAATCTGTGCCCACTAAAGTAGTCATAGCCATGTGTCTCCGTCTACTCAAGGCATCTATAACCACATTGTCCTTCCCCTTCACATGCTCTATCTCCATATCGTACTCACAAAGTAACTCCATCCAACACCGTTGATGAGCATTGAGATTGGATTGCGTGAAGAGGTGGGGAAGACTCAAGTGATTAGTCCTGAGTGTAAATCTTTGGCCAAGAAGAAAATGTCTCCACCGCACTAAGGCATGCACAACTGTTGCAAGCTAAAGATCATGAGTTGGATAATTGAGTTATGTAATTCCTGCTAAAACAACCCACTGGAGACCCAAGAACAACCTAGGATTAGTCAGAGAATTTGTGGGATTTTTTTTTTCTTGATTAAAAGTGTTTTCTAACATGTTACAAAAAAACAGTTGCCACAAGCAAGGTTTTGAGGCCAAATAAAAAATATTACCTCATAATTTTCTGATTACAATAATTATTGAATTTACAGGGTAAAAACTAAGGGTTAGAATAGTTATTAAGATTAAGAGTGCAATTTCTTAGTCTCCCCCCATGACAGGATAAAGTGATTCAACCTATTTTTTCTCAAAATTATAGCACTAGAAAACTTCTGAAAACATTCCCATTAGATAGGAAATTTTCTCACCTTTCCAGTGATATAAATAAGTCCTTCTAACTCCCTATAAAATTCAAGTTATGGGGCGGCGGGCCTTGGGAAGAAAAGTTTCCCCAAAGGCAGGCCTACGACCTTAGAGAAGAAAATTTTCCCAAAAAGGGATTTAGGTCGGCAAGGTTGGGGAGGTAGTTTGGATTTTTCTCACTTTTGGAAAAAATATCAAAATTCACCCTCGCCCCTGCACGCTCACAGCGGGACTTCGCGCCCCAAGAGGAAATTTAAGTTTGAGGTCCATAAGGGACATGTGTCCAAAATTCTAGCCTAGGCGGAAAAGCGGAATACTAGAGGAAAAATTGACTTTTTCGTTAGATTTTTTTTGAAAGGGTGAAAGGGTTCAAATCACCTGATCCTTCACCAGCGCGTAGAGACGCCACGTGTCAGTCCCAATTTTCCAAGCAAGGAAGCGGGCCGGCGGAGCAAACTTAGAAAATTTGACTTTTTCTCGCAACATGTTAAGGTTAAGAATCACTTGTGCCTCTGTCGATGCCCAAGGATGCCACGTGTCAATCAATCATTAGTTGCGGGCAGGCTGGTCGGTGGGGAAACTTAAGAATTTTACCCCAAAATATTTTGAAGCATTAAGTCAGAAAGGGATCCGTTCCTCTTCCGATGCCTCGTGAAGCCACGTGGCAACATTTGATTGGCTGCGGGCTGGTGGGGAGGCCGAGAAACTTTACAAATTTTTACAAAAATTTATTTTTAAATCGGTAAGGTTTAAAGTGAACCATGCATCCGACAGTGCCTCATTATGCCATGTGGCAGCACCTGATTGGTTGTGAGTCGGCGGGGCCACGGAGAAAAATAGGAAAATTTCCCAAATTTTAATTTTGCAACCAAAAAAGTTAGAAGGAATTCCATGCCTCTCACGGAGCCTCATTAAGCCATGTGGCAGCACCTGATTGGTTGCAGACCTATGGGAAAGAGGGGAAAAACTAGAAATTTTTCCCAAATTTTTTTTTTTTTAACTTAGCTTATTTTGACTAATCAGAAAGTTTGCAGGTCAGTGGAGTGGCGAGGAACTTCATGACTTATGTGCTTTTGGGAAAAAAGTGCAAAATAAAATATTTAGCCCACGGGTTGGCCCAAGAATATTTTATTTAAATTTGACAGTTACATTTTGAAGCCAAGCTAGAGTAAAACTTCAAAAGGTCATAACTTTCGACTGGGAGCTCCATTTTTGGCAAACAAGGACTTTTTGGAAATCTCTCAAAGTGCTCTTTCCATAAAAAGCTTATGGTTTTAATTTTGATAAGGTTTGAGTGGTAATTTTTAAGAAAACGTTTTTCTGTCACTTAAAAGAGTGAACTGGTCTTTTTAAACCTATAAATTTTGTTCAAATTTTCCATTAACTCTTTCTCAACATGCCCAACAGGTATGAATGATTTTATTTGGAATATTTTAGGATGGATTGCAAGGTTTAAAAAGGTTTGATTGATTAGCAAATCCAAAATTACCAATTTATTTTTATACAACAAAAGTCTGAGTTTTTGTCTGAACCTGATTTGAAAAGTTCTATAAAATTTTCATAAGTATTTTAGTTTGTTTGGGCTCATTTTGATATTTCATAGATTATATTAGTGTTTCAATTATTTTCAATAGTTTTAGAGGGTTGTTATGTATATTTTTATACAAATTTGCAAAGTTTACAGTGAAATAAAAATGAAGTTTATACACTTCACAACCAAAGATTAATCTATTTCTTTTGCCATACTATACAAACGTTGATTACATTTCATGCTAGTTTTAACTAGTTATCTATCTTTCAATCAAAATGTAAAAACAAGAATGCAGCTTCTATTTTTCCAATCATGTATTTCAGCAAAAACAGAGTAATATATCTTCTTCATATGTGTTTCTTTTTGGTGTGTGTGACATGCCTAGTCATCATCCACATCACCTAGTGAGTCATCTTGCCTTGCGAGAGTCATATGTCTTAGGAAGTCAAATGACAAGTGTTAAATTCTGTCATAGAATCTATCATTGTCATTTACGCCAGTGTGTCATAGGAGTTAACATCGGCTCTCACGTATCCCTCTTTCATGGTATCAGAGTAAGGTTTCGATCCTCAGACCTGTGGTTCCTTCTTGCGTTTTGGTTCATGTGTTCAAATTATTTGGGTGTTCTGACTTTTGAATGAGTGTTTTTTTTTAGGTCTATTATAGTTTGAGGCTACATTTCAAAGGCTATAATTCAACGTTGACTTGGTGGGTTATTTGGGTTGGCTTATATTTTGGCTCGAAGGTTCGTTTATCTTATCTTTACATTATTCGGGCTTAACGTTTTGAGATTACATGCTCTAGTTTACTTCATTTACAAATCGTGCCTTGTTTGTCTACTCATTTGGGCTCAAATTGTCCTGGACCGACCAACTCATGCTCTAATTTTCCTTCCACACTCTCCATTTAAATCACATATTTTTCCGTCACTCATGCTTCCAGCAACTTAGCCTCTCCCACTTATTTGTGGCTCGGTCTACTCTGGTTCACATGGGTTTATGCACTCTACCCTATTTTCTAACCGGTGTTATCTTCTACTTCTCTACATTGGTTTTACTAGATCGCGCACTATTTCCTTTGCATTATCTGTGCTTTTACGAGGATGCTTGTTTTTCATTGGCCCGTGCTAACTACGTGTTGTTCTTGGTTCATGGTTTCATTCTTGGATTTATGTGTTCATTATTATCTGCATGAGGAATCTGGTTCAAGCTCCTACTTGGACGTTACAACATACCTACAGTGGGATTCTGACCTGCGTCATTATTGGTCCCCGTGCACATGTGGCTCTAGCTCCCTTCAACGGTTTAGGTTTCATTTGGCTTCATTGGATTACACCTGAAACATGGTCAATACCCCCTGGCTCTATCAACATCCTCACAACCATTTGTTTACTCTCTCCAAGCTCAGTCAAACACTATCTCAGGTATGTGGCCTACAATCAATCCTGTAATGTTTTTACATGGATCCTGCCTTGGAACACTAGCTCATCTTGCTTAGTATCATCATCTCAGTTAACGTGGGCCTCTAAACATTCTTTTAAATTGGTAATCAATCTCCTTTTAATTATTTCAAGCTGTAAAAAATTTAATTGGCATTGTAAACCTTTTTTGGGTATTTTTGCTTGTTTTATTCAACCTTCCTTCGAGTATTGAAGATGAAGGGTGAGGTTTGGGGTTGGCATGAGGCTAATCCCCCTTCGCAATTAAAACAAACCCTATCTAAAATTCAATGTCATTTCAAACGAGCATACATACGACACCTTTTGTATGTGTTTAGGGTACTCTTTTAATCCGTTTGTAGGCTTATTAGGATTTTTCCATCAGTTGTGGGAATTTTTTTTTGCTATAGCTTTTGACTCTTTGCTTGGTTTTGAGCACTTCTTTATTCAAAGTTGTATGTCTTTTTGCACTCTAGTTGATGGGATTATCATTTTTGTAAATGCATTATTTTATAAAGTGTTGCATTCTTGGGGGTGTCTTTGTATTGCTTAATTCAGCTCATTTCAAATCATCTTGAGCTTTGTTCTATCCCTTTTATTACTTGTGTACTTGTGAGTGTGTCCGTCAAATTATTACAAAAAAGGGAGTCTATCGTGTGATGTGAGACATTATTTCTCAAAAATCCCTCTCTTCCCCTTATTTGTTTCTCTCATTCTTGTGCTTTCTTGTAGTGTCGATCTGTTGCGCCCAATGAACCTTTGTTGTTGTCTCCACTATTACGTGTTATTACACTAATTGCAAGGTGAGCGACAGAAAGGTTCTTAGCACATAGTCGCATCTGATTGTAATCAACGCACTGAACTATAAAGTGCCAAACTTGGGGGATGTGATATTTTTCTAGGGTGGTTGTTTATTTTCTCTCTCCTTCCTTCTTCATCCTTTGGCTCAATCTCTTCATTATGGATATCTCTAAAGTACCGGTTCTCACAAATTTTAACTTCTTTGAATGGAAATCTAAAATTATATTGCTTATGTGGAGTAAAGGGTTATACCGTGTCGCCATGAAGTTAGAGAATGAACCTAATGATGAACCCAAAAAATATAAGTGGTTCAAATGTTGTGATGAGGCCTTAGGTCTTCTTTGTATGTCTGTCTCTCCTGACTTGCTCTTCCACATCGAAACTTCCTCCACTCCTAATGCAGTGTGGAAAATGCTCGACGATATGTTTGGGAAGAAATATGACATGAGATCACATGAGTTAGAGAATGAACTACTAGGATTAAATCCTAGTGACTTTGAAAACTTGCAGTCCTGCTTCTCAAAGTTTGTCCACACTAGACTGCTTCTAAAGGAATGTAAAGTGGAGAAGAAATATTCCTCGTTGATTTTGTAGATTCTTTCTAAGTTAGATCCCAAATAATCCATATTTGTTTTAAATTTCTATACCATGAAATCTGGTCTGGGAAGTTCTTTGAAATTCCATAATTTGACATGTCTCCATACCAATTCACTTGAGAATAGAAAAAACTAATTCAAATGGGGACTCTAAAATCTTTGTCACATGCCATTATAGCAAATACTTGTAAGGGAAAAGTAAAATGAAAAGGACCACCCTAAGAAGGAAGCCAAGACTAACCAAACCTAACAAAAATCATTCTACTTATTTTCATAAAGTGGAGGAAATGTTTTCGGTACGAATTGCACCTTGATCTAGATGGCTATTAGACTTTGACTTCATTTGATATAATGGGCTACCTTTTTATTTTTCGGTGCGTCAAACTAAGGAGAGCCTTCACAGTGGGCTAGCTCCCTTGAATGATCACCTAAAAAATACTAAAATTGACGGGGTTGAGGGTTAGTAATGAAAATGAAATGAATGAAAGCTTAAAGGAGGTGATACACAAAACGTTTTAGGGACCTATACTGAAATACAACACACTTAACGACTAGTAAAGTGTTGATAATACTCACTACAGTTACTATTCAGTTACATATTTTACACTCACTAAAGGAGTTAAATCACACTTGAATGAAATGGAAAACTTAATAGAGAACTTATTGAACGTATTGGGAAATTGCTAGCATGCAAAGGAAAATAGAGATTCACTTACACATGCAAAACACATGTTGTAATACACTTCAGAAATATTGAAATTAAAGGAAAAACAATCTTTATTGATCAACAAGATGTACAAATACATTAATTTTACATCACAAGTGTGAAAAAATAATCAACACCTGTAATGCGTACAAAATAATTAAATATTTACTAAAAGAGGTGGAGATGAAATCTCAATACCCTCGGTTACAACCTCAATTACAACTTACATGAATAAATTAGCTCCTCATAATAAATAAAATAATATTAAACCTAAAAATAGTGCATGTTACTCTGATCATTTGAACTCATCCCATAGTCAAGCTGCAATTGAATCCCCTAGTTTTTGTTTTTCATGATTTGCATGAGAAATTTGTGGAGATAAATGTATTTTGGAAGTTTTAAGATAATTACAACATCATATCTCAAAATTTTTTTTTATCTTATTTGAAAAAGTCATTTTGGATTCTACTCCATCTTGGACCACATGTATTATTTTAATCATTTACCTTGATAACTCTTGGATCCACACAAGTAACTGATTACTTATAACATGACATACATGATTATTTGGTTCCCCATAGGCTAAAAATAGTATATTATTCACCCCTCCCCTATGCATAATTTAATAAATTCAAAACATTTTAAAAATATACCACTTCATGCGAGTTTTGGAAAAAGGAACTCAACCGTGGTATTTTCCCTAACTGAGTCAAGACAATTGTGGCTAGTTTGAAAATTTTTAAGGTATGTGGCTTAGCAGTTATACCCTAGAGTGATTTCAACTTAATTTTTGTTTCAATAGAGGAATCATTACATATTACAATTTACCACAGTCTCTACTAGCCTTGGTAAACTATAGTCTGGCATGAGGAAAGGACCACTAGGTGTTCAAGTTTCGTACCGCCTCTATACAACTAGCACACACTTCATACCACCTTTGTACAACTGATGTACACTCAGGGAAACTTGTTGGACTACTCTAGCAGTACTATTGTACAACTGTCACGCATGTAGGGACATTGGTTAGACTAATCCTTTTGCGAGTGGGCATGTCAATGGGGGTTGAACCTTGGACCTTCTTTTCATTTGGTTTTTGATTTTCGAGTAATCTAGAAACTCCAAAACAACTTTAGAAAACCTTCCCTGCCGCCATTGATGCTTAGATTTGAGCTCTTATTTAATTTTTCATCTGCATGAGCAAGAAGAGTTCCATGACCCCTATTTTGAAGAAAAATAGCTCTAATTTATGTGTTTCAGTTGGTACTCGCTTATGGATTTTTTATAAAGGTTTGTATTTAGTGCCACTTTTTACTATAGCCGTGAATTTTTCATTTTCACTTCAAAAGCTTTGGTTTTATTTATATGTCCTCCTATTTTCTATGAATTTTGAAATTGAACTTTGCATTATTAAAGGCCATAAGAGAACTCAAAACTCTCATTCTATGTAAACGGAGTTTTAAGGATACATACATCACTTTTTTTAGCATGTTGGAAATTTTATAGTTGTAAGATGCATAAATGGTTGTTTTACTTCCCCTTTGTCACAAGTAAATTTAATTTTTTTTCCCAAATAACACTTGTGTTGTAACTTATAAAGTCTATAAGAAAATTTTAATGCATGGAAAACTTTCAATTATTTTTCACCATGGATTTTTTTTCCCAAAGAACACTTGTGCTGTATACATTATAATTTGATGTACTCAAATTCATTTATTAAAAGTTTTACTTCTCTACAGCTAGCCATACCTTGACTGCAGTATATATGGCCATATTTATATGTATCTTGAACTCATGCCTAATGGATATATTATTTTTATTCTATAGTAAAAATGGTTTGATTCTCGAAAATAACTAACAATAATATGCACAAAGTAATACTCAGATCAATAAATCATACGAGGGTGTATTTAGTATATCAAGTACATATTTATTCATAGAGTGCAATTCAACATATATAATGGGTTTAACTCCTACTAACGTGGAGTCAACACTCATCTCCAAGATCTCCTTACATTCTCTATATTGAATCTCTTATCCCTTTATTCTCTCATACAACTCTATCTACGTGAGTTGTTCTCACAACTCACTCTCACAAAATAATCTAACTATTTGAATATTATATTATCATCTAGATAATATAATTGTAAACATAAATTATGAATGTTCACAATAACTAATATTTCCTAACATTAACCCGCTTAGTGTGAACACGGGGAGTTAACAAGTCCCATTTAAACTGTAACATATCACTAATAGGATTAACAATAATACACCATTAGTCATGAACATATCCAACAACTATTTCATGTAGATACATCAACCAATTGATAGTCCTTATCATCCAACCTCTTGGGAGACAAAATAGAATGAGAACTATTCTCAACTTAAACAACAAATTTTGTCAAGACTCTTGACTATTACATAATTATTAGTTCCTTGAATCTCCGAACTTTATTTTACATCAAGGAAAAATATAGGAATATATAGTCACATTCCACATTTTATTTTCAACCCATACAGAAAATTAGCAAATTTGTCACTAAATTATAAGGAGCCTCGTCATTAGGGAATGATGAGAGATTTTTGATCAACCTCCTACCTCTTTTTTCTCCAAACTCCAATGTTTTCTATTTATTAAAGGTATTCTTCATTGATTTGATTAGATGCCTCATCATCTGAATGTTGAATTTCTTTTCCCCGATCACTTTCCTCATTTTCTTTAGTAGTAACATAGGATTTATCCTTCAAATTTCCATCAATAAGGTTATGTACTCTTTGTTTGTTGTTCAAAATACCATGTCCACGATGTTTCCAACAATGGAATGTATACCTTTTCTAAATTTTTAAATTTGGCATACATTTGAAAGATGTAATTGGCTTATTAACTGTATCCAATACCTCTTCATCTAGTTGAACAACTTGACTCCCTTCATTGAGCAATGTAAAAATCACACTTTCAATACATGGATTCAATTTGATCAACGTAAATGCAATATTTGACATACATCTAGCCATACTATTAAGAATAATGGGCTTAAAATTATTATCTTGAATAGCCTCATTAATCTCAGCTAATTTATCTATCAACAATTTGAAATTATTGATGTGAGCTACCATGTTTCCACCTTCTTCCATTTTAAACCATATAGACATTACTTCATTATTATTTGTGCACTTGTCAGTTTGAGAACCAAATATTTGATTTAGTGCTATCCAAAATATCTTTAGAAGATTTTCATGAAATCTACATGATGTAGATACGGTTTGGATAATCCGAGGCCAATAACGGCCAAAGCTTTTTTATCTTTGACTTTCCATTTTTGGAGTGCGTCTACATCTATTGGTGCAAACTGATCCTCCATCAACAATGTCCCAAAGATCCTTTTCAATCAGAAATAGTTGGATTTGGATTTTCCATGTATGGAAATCCTTTCCATCGAATTTTTCTATCTGGTTCATTTTTTCCATTTTTTTTTAAACCCTCCCTCAAAAAATAAACTAAGTGAACGTCAGTTTCAACCAAAAATGCGTCCTTACAAGATTTGACTCAAATGGTTTTTCAAACACCAATGAAAAATAAGAAAGTAATCTTTAATTACTTTTTATAATTTAAAAGATTATAAACCCTTTTTTAAAAAAATAAAAAATGTTACAGACCAAATCCTGAGAAAATCGAATGTTATTTCTAGCTCTGTCAGATTTGAGATCCACCTTTGATGCACAGTTGGATTCGATTGTTGCAGATCTGCTACGTTGAGGAAGACGTCTTGGCTTGAATAAAGACACAGTACGACTCAATCTTGCTGCATGTTAGATATGTGAAGTAAATCAAATATGAGAAAAGGACAAACCAGATCAAAAAACTTGGAAGGTAGCGCTAGTTATTGAGCGGTCGCCATGAGGAGGAAGATGTTCGCAGTGTAGAATGTGAAGAGATTCGACCTGACAAAAAACATGTTGGGCATACAGTAATGCAGGTTCAAATGCATTACAGGAAGAGTCGGATCTAGTTTGGAGATGTTGAGTTGACCATTGAAGTCGTCAAGGAGCATTTAGGACACCTTTTTATCAGGCAGAGAGCATGGTGTTCAATTCAAATGTCCCAAATCTTTCTACAAATGATGGATGACCTTGCAAAGTATAAACTAGATACAAATAAAAAAATAATACAAAGCTCTGTATTCCCTCAAAACACGTAGATCCAGATCTGATACCAAATCACCATATTTGAAAAAACAAACACATGTACGCAGCTAACACAGAATGTAAAACTGTTAAGCTATATCAATCGACCTCCTCAAACTGTACGCAGCTAACACATAGTGTAGTATGATGAATGAATTTCAAAAAAACATACGCCTGCAATTTAATTTTTTTCTTTGAAAAATAATATAGCCTCCATGCAAAATAATATATCAATAAATCAAATTTCTAAACATCCTTTTCGAATGTGAATGGGATCAGCACATGGTCCACATTACATTACCATTGACAAGGAAAAGGAAGACCTTTCGTATATGAAGAGCCTTCGCACGTGGTCTACACTGCTGAACTCTATGAAGATCAAGGCCTGAAAAAATTTAAGAACAAAAGCCTGCTCTGATACCAAATCAGGGAATTTAGTCAATCAAAACAATACAATATCATTAGTTTTGAGAGAGATATTTATACAGGTATTGATCCACAATATATGGGATCTAATCCCTATCCTTATCCTCCCACAAATCACTCCAAACCGTACAAACAAATAACAAACTACCCATTTATTTACCTCATGGTATATTACTAATTACCATGGAAACTCTAATTTCCCAACATTAGTATGTTTGTGGCACTCACACAAATGGTATTCATTACTTAGGAGGGACTGAGATTGACTTGGTTGGACTTACAGACTTAGATTAGGCTAGTGATCTAGATTATCGGAAGTCTATCTCAGGCTACAGTTTCCCTCTTGGTTAAGGTCCTATTAGTTGGTCCATCAAGAAGTAGAATGCCATTTCCATATCATCGATAGAAGAGAATACAGAGGAGTAGTTACCACTACCACCAAAGTTGTTTGGTTACAGGGTATCTTAACAGAGTTTTGTATCCACTTTCAGCGGCCTACCATTATCTATTGTGACAACATGAGCACTATCTCGATTTAGAGAAATCCAGTTCAACATCAACAAATGAAGCACATTGATATTCACATGCACTTCATACTGGAGCTCATACATAAAAACATCATCAACATACAGTATGTTCAGACAAATGATCAGGTTGCAAACATATTCACCAAGCCCTTCACTGAGTTGAATTTTCTTCACTTTCTATCTCTTCTTTGGGTGAGGTCTATTGCATCTGCCCATTGTCTTCAGGCTATATAGTCCTCCTTCTTCTTCTCTTCTTCTTTCCAAAAATATGTTGTTTGTCTATGGGCTCCTTATTAGGCCTTTAGTTTCTGGGCCCTATTGACACATCTTTCTTAGCTATCTAAGGGAGTCTTCTTTTCTGTTCTATCTTACCATGACCTCTTCCTTAGATTTGATGAAGGGGGGTGTTGGTTTGTGTGACATGCTTAGTCATCATCCACATCACCTGGTGAGTCATATCACCTTGCGAGAGTCATAGATATTAGGAAGTCAAATGACAAGTGTTAGATTATGTCATAGAGTTTGTCTTTGTCATTTATGTTAGTGCATCATAGGAGTTACATTCCTTATTTGGAATTGCAACTCCTCCTTTAGTGGCATCATATGCGTCAGTGGTTTCATTGATATTATTTCCTTTGTTAGGCATGGGGGTTACAAAACACCCCTATTTGTACTTCCTTTTTCGATCTATGAGCATGAGCAGGCTTGTTTTCTTACTTACATTTTATTTCCATTGATTTGAATCTTGCTTATTGCATTGGAGCTTGACATTACCATCAGAGTGAAACTTCGTTGTGGTACATTATTTTTGACATTGGTTCTCGTGCATCTGTATTTCATTTCTCTTTTAAACAAAAATTCCTCAACATATTTCAACACATATTTTATAGAGCAATAACTCTATTTGTGGAAAAGAATACCACTTACCACTTTCTCTTTTCCTTTCATTCAAATGCACTTTCATGTCTCTTTACAAAGTACAGATTTTAGTCCATATCTCTTTCTCATTTAAATGTAGGATTTCATTTCCAAAACAGAATAACTATCCAATACAAATAATATTACAAGTCATCCACTTGAAGTGGGAAAAAGTCCTACAAAAATAAGTCTCGCAAAGGATTGTCAGACATTTTCTTCTTTCTCTGTTCTAGAACAACAACACGGATATCCTCCATGTTCTTTATTTCAATTTGATCACAACATAATAGTGGGAAAGGTAATTCTCTCCACCCAACCAAGAAATCCAATGACAAGGAGAAACCATCCTACTTCATTGGCCCCCGAGCCCCAACCACAAAGTAATAGAAGATGTGTTTCAACTCATGACAACAACAAGATTCCACAAAAACACATGCAAATTTCACATTAAAAAAAATTCAAACAAAATATACTTTGCAACCACATTAAAACATAGAAAATAAAACTCAGGCTCCATCATGCAAGCCAAAGGAGCAAGAAACTATGGGAGATGTTGCTTATACCTCCCAAAGGGGAAATGGGTATCACCACTTGAGAACAAACCACCAAAATATATATTTATATATCATTTCAGATCCCTAATATGCCCTTATTTCTCCCCCAAGTACCCCTTATTCCTCGCATTTCCTTAATCCCCCAACCTCTTATGGCACCCCATAACAAGTAAAGAAATGAAATCTATTTATTTGTAAGGTGGAATCCAAATCCCAACTCCTTCCACACTTATACCTCCCCAAAACACTTATGCGTCCCATAGAAATACCCCATAGTATTCTCCTACACCATCCCTAGGCCATCTACCCAATAGCCCACACACATGCCAAAACATTCACAACAATAATATTTACACAATTAAAAGAATAGAATTTCAAGAGCCAAGCTCTTACCTCTCCATAATGGAATTTTTTATAAGTTCTAACCAATAAATTTTCTAATACAAAACAGCCAAAGATCAACAAAACACGGGCTTGTAAAAATACTGCAAACTTTCTCCAAAAGCAAGAGCTCCAAACAGCAAAATAATTTTCCCCAAATGAAGTATGCAAAAGTGAAGCAACCCCAAAAATAAGCTAAGGAATTCCAATAGATCGAGAAGGAAGAGAAGAGGATGAGGTGGATCCAAGTGGGATGCCACATAACACATCCTCAACTCCAACTCATGAGTCAACTTCAATCTCCAAGGAACAATAAATAATTAGGTGAATAATATGAAAGTTTTACTTACAAAATCAAATCCAGCCCATACCCCAAAAGACTGAAATTAATTTCAAGCAAGAAGTGCAATTAAAATATTCAACTTGACTTATAGAATAAAGCATAATGAAGGCTAGATTTAAACTCTCGAACCATAGGTAAGGTTGGTGTGAAAATTTAAGAGGTATGGGACAAGTTTAACTTATCCCAAAATCCTCCAAAATCAGTCTCCAAGGACAATTTCGAATTCCAAACAAAATGAAGTGTTTCATACTCCAAATTTTACTTAAATATCTCTTACACATCACTTACACATATCTTACAACATTTAATACAAGGTTCAACCACTCCAATAATTACTTTGTTATGACCCAATTTGATTAATTTATTTTAACAATATGATTACTCACATTATATACCACAATTTATTTAAATAAAAGGGGTAAAAAAATCACTTAATAAACACATACAAACATCAATAAAAAGGAACCAAATAAATAAATACATATAACCCTTGGTGACATTTAAAGGTGTTCCCCCCTATGGGAATCCCTAACACAATAAAACACACAAACAAATACAAGTTGCCATGGTGACCTTGTTGATTTCATTGAGAATTCCAATGTGGTTGGTCTTCAATCCCCCGATGTATTTTGTGATATTTTAAACCTATAAAATACAAATATCTCCTTCGGCCTCGTGGCCATATTAGAACATCCAAATGAATATAAATATAATTTCAAGATCATCGACATATATTTGAATCATAACAAACATCAAGACAATGAGTAGTATCACTTACAATTTCATCCACAACTATATCGTTACCAATTTTAATTCAATTCTCATTTTCTAGGTCTACTCAAAATATCCAAATATCAAAATTTCAAACAACATCTATAATGTAACCATGTCAAAAAATATATCAACATCAATATCTAAAATGTCTCTAATAATCATCATGCACCATATATGAATCAAAGTCCACAATAAACCATGATCTAACATCTAACAATATAGTTAGCAGTATCAGGATCAATATCACAAGGTATCGAAGGAAAGCGGGCACTACATCCCCCTCCCCTTAGGCTCGAATTCCTCCTAGAAGTCACTGGAACAGATGTGGGAACTAAACTCGTAACAAAGTAGCATCCTCCCATGTAGCTGCAGTCTCATCATATTTGTTCCACTGCACCCAGACTTGATCAATCTCTCTACCTCGAATGCTTAGGGTCCTACGATCTATAATGCAAATGGGCTCCACATTACCTGCCCCTGATCCTACACCTGTAATGATGTCCAATCTAGCACATGAGAAGGATCTATAATATATATCCTAAGAACTAAAACATGAAACACATCATGTATGCAAGACAAGCTAGGTGGCAATGCTAGACTGTAGGCCAAAGGGCCGATACGCTCCAAGATCTCAAAAGGACCCACAAATCTGGGAGCTAACTTAGAAAGTTTTCCATTATGGATAGGGCTCTTGTGTAGCCTGACATGAAGGAACACCTTCATGCCCACATCAAAACTATGATTAGTCCTATGCTGGTCAGCATACTTCTTCAGCCTTTTCTGTGCCTCCTGTAATATTTTCCTAATAAGAACCACCTACTGCTCCATGTCCTGCAACAAAGCTGGTCCAAGAGAAATCTTTTCATCTAACCTATCCCAACTAAGAGGTGTCTTGCACTCTCTGCCATACAAGGCCTAGAAAGGATCCATGTCTATAGAACTCTAAAAACTATTATTGTAGGAAAACTCCACCAAGTACAAGTACTCCTCCCATCTCGCCTGATGATCCATAACATACATCCTAAGCATGTCCTCTAAAATATGATTCACCCACTCAATTTTTCCATCTGTCTCAGTGTGATATGTTGTGTCGAAGTTGATCCTCGTCCCAAGGTCATACTTCATGGTGGTCTAAAAATGGGAAGTATGTAAAGGATCACGGTCACAAATGATCTTCCACAGAATCCCGTGTAACCTAACAATCTCATCAAGATATACCCATGCCACTACACTAGCTATATAAGTAATCTTTATAGGAGAAAAATTATCCACTTTAGTTAATTTATCCACTATGACCATGATGGCGTCGTGGTGGTATCTTGACATCAGTAGCCCAACAATGAAGTCCATGAAAATGGTATCCCACTTCCATTTCGGTATAGCATGAGGATAGAGAAGGCCAGTCGAATGTTGATGCTCGGCCTTTACTTTCTAGCACTCTAAATAACGTGACATGAAGTGAGCCACATCTTTACGAAGTCCTCTCCAATGATACAATTGTCTCAAGGTGGTGTGCATCTTCTTCAATCTAGGATGGCTTGAATAGGGTGCACAATGTGTCTCTACCAATATGTCATGCCTCAAGCCTCCATCTCTGGGAACATAAATCTAGCCTCTATGCCTAATAAGACCATCTACCTCTAAATAAAAACCATCTAACTTCCCCTCAAGGGGTCTCTGAGGCTCGATCTCTACTATGGATTCAATGTAGAAGTTGTCATGAGGAAGTTATTGTAGAATCCTACTCTGCAAATATGTGCTCACTGAGGTTTCCATAGTCACATGCCTCCGTTTGATAAGATCATATACAACCACATTCTCCTTCCCTTTCACATGTTCTATCTCCATATCATACTCACAAAGAAACTCCATCCAACGCCGCTGACAAGCATTCAGATTGGGCTGTATGAAGAGGTGACAAAGACTCAAGTGATCTATCTTGAGTGTGAATCTCTGACCAAGAAGAAAATTCCTCCATCGAACCAAAGTGTGCACAAAGGTCGCAAGCTCAAGATCATGAGTCAGATAATTAAGCTCATAATATTTGAGTTTGTGAGACTCAAAAGCCACCACTCTACCCTCCTACATTAAATAACCTCCAAGTCCTGCCAAAGAAGCATCCGTGCATATGAAAAACTCACCCTATGGATTCGACACTGTAAGAATAGGTGATGTAGTGAGACATTCCTTCAGCAACCTGAAGGCTTGTTCACACCTTTCTTACCAAACAAACTTCTTCCCTTTCCATTGAAGTGAAGTGATGGGGTGCACAATCTGAGAGAAGTCCCGAACAAATCTCTTGTAGTAACCTGTTAATCCCATGAAGCTACATACCTCAGTCACAGTAGTGGGTGCTGGCCAATCCATTGATAACTCTAATCTTGGAAGGATTGACGGAGATACCTTCCCCAGAAATGATATGACCCAAATATTGTACCTCCATCTGAAAGAATGAACACTTCTCCAAGTTCCTCTAAAGCTACTTCTCCCAAAGATACTGAAGAACCTGGTGAAGGTGCCCCTCGTGTTCCTCACGCGTAGGTGAGTAAATCAAAATTTCATCAAGGAATATGAGCACAAAGAGATCTAATAAGGTTATAAATATTCCATTCATCAAACTCATAAACACTGCAGGGGCATTCGTCAAACCAAAAGGTACCACTCTGAAATCATACTGGCCATATCTTGTATGGAAGGCGTTCTTATGAATGTCCTCCTCTGAAATCCCTAGTTGATGGTAGCCTAACTTAAGGTCTATCTTAGAGAAATTTGTGGCTCCCTTAATCTGATCAAATAAATCATCAATGCACTGAAGGGGATAACAATTATTGATCATTACTTTGTTTAGCTAGTGTTAATCAATACACAACCGCAAGGATCCATCCTTCTTCTTTACAAAGATCACCAGTGCACCCCAAGGGGATACACTAGGATGAATCAGGCCTTTCTCCAGAAGGCCCTCAAGCTATAACTTGAGCTCACAGAGCTCAGGGGTAGTCATTTGATAAGGTGCTCATGAGATAGGACTCTGCTCCCAGAACTAGATCTATATGAAAATCTATCTCCTGTGGGGGTGGTAACCCCAGTAGCTCCCCTAGAAAGACATCAAGAAAAATCTCTCAAAATGGGATGGTCATCTAGTGATGGTCCACTAGACCCATCTTTTGATCGGTCACTAACTGTGACAATAAACATCTGATAACCTTGTCACACACACCGCTTAAGTTACATAGCAGAGATGGTGCAAATAGAAACGGGTCTCCTGACCCCCGCTATCACTGCATCAACTCCTAGATCATCTATACAAGATATGATCTTGTGGTAACAATCCACTCTGGCTCTGTGTGCAGATAACCAGTCCATGCCCAAGATGACTCCATAAGAGCCCAACGGAAGGATACAAAGATCTGAGGTAGTGGTGAAAGGTCCCAAATCCACTACACACTCCTTAACTAAGGAGTCTACAAAGATCTTGGCTCCATAAGCCATCTCAAACATCCTAACTATGACCTTGGCTAACTGCCACTAGCCTGCATCACTCTACTAAAGATGGTGCAATAAAAGAATCAAAAGAACTAAAATCAAACAAAATGGAGGTAGGAATACCACCAATGTTACCTGTAGTCTCAATAATTGTACTCTGATGCTCTTCCTGGTAGTTCTTGATTGCTGCGTACATCCTATGACTATGCCCCATGTCACCAACAGTAGGCTCTGATATCTGTGTCTTACCCTTGTTATTAGGGTTCTGTGGGCAGTCTCTCTAAAAATGTCCAGAAACACCACACCCAAAACAACCACCTGATCCTCTCCCTTGAGTAGAAGCTCTAGTCGGTGCCCTAGAGGGGTGTGTTGTGGACCCTGATGACCCTACTGTGGAATACTGAGGTCTCTGCTGGTGAGCTCCTACTGACTAAGATCTAGGTGCTCCATGTGTCCTAATGGGACCCCTAGGAGGAGGCCCCATACTCTGACCCCTCTGTGCATCAAATCTCCGTGGAGGTCTATATGGTGGGTGAGACTGTTGTTGTTTGTGGTCTAAAGGATGATTATGTTGAACCCTGTCCACCACGAGGAGGAGGTACTGACCCCCTCAATCTGTTGTCCTGCATCTATTGTATACGGCTCCAAACTTGTTCTCTAGCCTATTGGGTCTTTCCCTGAGTCTCCTCTGCTATATAGGCCTTCTCAATGGCCTCAGCCAATGTCTATGGACAATGGATCCACACTGCACCTCCAATGTCTAGATTCAGGCCCCAGATGAACCTGTGGATCCGCACCACTCATCCTGCATGTAATCAACATATTAGAGTAGATCTAGAAATCTACTCTCATACTTAGCCACTGTAAGAGATGCCTATCAGAGGTCATGAAACTCATCAATCCTCTGTTGTACAAACCTCTGAGATAAATATCTGCTCCTGAACTACTCCTCAAAGAGCTCCCAGGTAACTTTCTTAGAATCAACATGGAGCTTTTGCTCCTCTGTCCTCCACCATACGCCTTCCTCCATCCCTTAGAATATGGATCGCAACATGAGCTTTCGTGTTGCTAGAGAAAGGGCAGAGCTTGAAGCACCCATTCAAGCTCACCAACCAGGCCTCTACCTAAAACCACCTATGTCACCAGAATAATGAGCTGGTTGTAGCTTCAGGATCTCCCTGATATGGTCTGCAGCGGTGGTCTGGCGACCCCTATGCCTCTCTACATGGTCATCCCTAAGCCTAGGGCAATACGAGACCTATCTCTGTGTCCTGAAACCTGGTCTCCCTGTCCCCTCTATGGTGACTCTACTCTGACTGACTCCTCATGGGAGTTCTCTCCTCTATGCTTCTCACTATGCCGAGGAGATGCATGAGCCTCAATGGATGTCATCCTATCATGTCCAATTGAATGTGCTCCTACGGTCCCTCCACATAGAGCGGCATTAACATCCTGAAGTGTGTGTAAAATTTGTGGTAGGATAGCTGCTACAACATGATCTGGTGGTGGTAAGTCTAGGTCTATGTAAAAATACCCCTCATCCCAACTGCACCTCCTAAAGAGACCAAGGCGAGAGTTAGTTCATCTTTCTAAGTTTTATTCAGTTTCCATGTTTACTAAAATATGTAATTTCCACGCAAAGTTGTTTTCTAGATTCAAAAATGTGCTAGGTTAAAGTTCATGTCTCAAGTTTTCTAGTGTGCCCAATGGTCCAAACTCTTGAACCCACACTCTGATACCAAGTGTAATGCCTGCTAAAACAACCCACTTGAGACCCAAGAACAACCTAGGATTAGTTAGAAAAATTATGGGATAATTTTTTTTCTTAATAAAAAGTGTCTGCTACCAGGTTACAAAACAACAGTTGCCATAAGCAAGGTTTTGAGGCCAAATAAAAATCTTAGCTCATTATTTTCCCATTACAACAATTATTAAATTTACAGGGTCAAAACTAAGGGTTAGAATAGTTATTAAGATTAAGAGGGCAATTTCTCACTCTCCCATGCCCTAACAAGCTTAAGAGATTCAGCCTAGTTTTTCTCAAAATTAACACACTTGAATACTTCCCAAAAACATTTCCATTAGATAGGAAATTTTCTCACCTTTCCAATGATATAAAGAAGTCCTTCTAACTCCCTATAAAACTCAAGTTATGCTCGAACCTTGGGAAAATTTTCCCCAAGAGGCTTTGGGCCTAGAGAAGAAAATTTTCCCAAAAAGGGATTTGAGTCAGCGAGGCTGGGGAGGCAGTTTGGCTTTTTTGCACTTTTGGAAAAAATAGTAAAATTCACCTGCTCCCCTGAGTACCCGCGGTGGGACTTCACACCCCAAGAGGAAATTTAAGTTTGAGGCCCACAATGGAGATGTGTCCAAAATTCTAGCCTAGGTGGAAAATCAGAATGCCGAAGGTAAAATTGACTTTTTTCCTTATTTTTTTTTTGAAAGGGTGAAAGGGATCAAAATTACCCGCTCCTGCCAGTGTGTAGAGACACCACATGTCAGTCCCAATTTTCCAATTGGGGAAGTGGGCTTCGGTAGCAAAGAAAACTTAGAAAATTTGACTTTTTCCGGAAACACGTTAAAGGTTAACAATCACCCGTGCCTCCGCCGATGCCCAAGGATGCCATGTGTCAATCAATCATTGGTTGTGGGCCAGTGGGTTGGCAGGGAAACTTAAGAATTTTACCCCTAATTTTTTTTTAAGTGTTAAGTCAAAAAGGGATCCACTCCTCTGCCAATGCCTTGTGAAGCCACGTGGTTGTGGGCCGATGGGGAGGTAGAGAAAATTTACAAATTTTTCCAAAAACTTATTTTTAAAGTGTTAAGTTTTAAAGAAAACCATCCATCCAATAGTGCCTCCTTTATGCCATGTGGTAGCACCTAATTGGCTGCAGGTCAGTGGGGCTACGAAGAAAAATAGGAAAATTTCCCAAATTTTAATTTTTAAAGCGCCAAGGTTAGAAGGAATTTCATGCCTCCGATGGAGCCTCGTTAAGCCACATGGCAGCACCCAATTGGTTGCGGGCCTACGGGAAAGTGGGGAAAACCTAGAAATTTTTCCCAAATATTTTTTTTTAACTTAGCTTATTTTGACCAATCAGAAGGTTTGCGGGTCATCGAGCAGTGGGAAATTCATGCCTTAAGTGCATTTTGGGAAAAAATTGCAAAATAAAATATTTAGCCTGCAGGTCCGCCCAAGAATATTTTATTTAAATTTGACAGTTAGATTTTGAAGCCAAGATGAAGTAAAACTTCATAAGGCCATAACTTTCAACTGGGAGCTCCATTTTTGGACAAACAAGGACTTTTTGGAAATCTCTTGAAGTCCTCTTTGCACAGGAATATTATGATTTTAATTTTGATAAGGTTTGAGTGGTAATTTATAAGAAAATTCGTTTTTCTGTCACTTAAAAAGTGAACTGGTCTTTTTAAACTTATAAATTTTGTTCAAATTTTCCATTAACTCTTTCTCAACATGCCCAACAGGAATGGAGGATTTTACTTGGAAGATTTTAGGATGGATTGCAAGGTTTAAAAATGTTTGATTGATTAGCAATTCCAAAATTACCATTTTTTTTATACAACAAAAGTCTGAGTTTTTGTCTGAACCTGATTTGAAAGGTTCTATAAAATTTTCATAAGTATTTTAGTTTGTTTGGGCTCGTTTTGATATTTCTTAGATTGTATTAGTGTTTCAATTGTTTTCCATAGTTTTACAGGTTTTTTATGTATTGTTTGATAAAAATTTGTAAATTTTACACTGAAATAAAAATGAAGTTTATACATTTCACAACCAAAGATTAATCTATTTATTTTGCCATACGATACAAACATTGATTACATTTCATGCTAGTTTTAACGAGTTATCATTCTTTCAATCAAAATGTTAAAACAAGAATTCAGCTTCTATTTTTCCAATCATGCATTTCATAAAAAACAAGAGTAATATATCTTCTTCATACATGTTTCTCTCTTTCAAACATAAATTCCTTGACATATTTCAACATAGATTTTACACAGCAAGTAACTCCATTTGTGGAAAAGAATACAACTTCTATTTATATTTATCACATATAACTTTACCAATTACCACTTTCTCTTTTCCTTTCATTCAAATGCACTTTCACGTGTCTTTACATAGTACAAATTTCAGTGCATATCTCTTTCTCATTTAAACATAGGATTTCATTTCCAAAACATAATAACTATCCAATACAAATAATATTACAAGTCATCCACTTGAAGTGGGAAAAAGGCCTACAAAAATAAGTCTTGCAAAGGACTACCAAAATTTTTCTTGTTTCTCAGTTTGAAAACAACAACATGGAGATCCTCTATGTTCTTTATTTCAATTCGATCACAACATAAAAAGGGGAAAGGCAACACTCTCCACCCAACCAAGACATCCAATGACAAGGAGAAGCCATCCTTCTTCATTGGCCCCCGAGCCCCAACCACAACGCAATAGAAGATGTGTTTCAACTCATGGCAACAACAGGCTTCCACAAACACACATGTAAATTTCACATTAAAACACAATCCAAAATATAATGTAGTTTGTAACCACATTAAAAAATAGAAAATAAAACTTAAGCTCCATCATGCAAGCCAAAGGAGCAAGAAACTATGGGGGATGTTGCTTATGCCTCCCAAAGGGGAAATGGGTATCACCACCTGAGAAAAAACCACCAAAATATATATATATATATCATTTCAGATCCATGACATGCCCTTATGCCTACCCCAAGTACCCCTTATTCCTCGTGTTTCCTTATGCCTCCTCAACCTCTTATGGCACCCCATAACGAGTAAAGAAATGAAAGATATTTATTTTTAAGGTGGAACCAAAATCCCAACTCCCTCCACACTTATACCTCCCCCAAACACTTATGCCTCCCATAGATATACCCCATAGTCTTCTCTTACACCATCCCTAGGCCATCTACCCAAACATCCCACACACATGCCAAAACATTCATAACAATAACATTTGCACAATTAAAAGAAGAGCATTTCAAGAGCCAAGCTCTTACCTCTCCATAATGGAGTTTGTTCCAAGTTCCAACCAACAAGATTTCCAATAAAAAACAACCCAAGATCAACGAAACACAGGCCTATAAAAAGTATGCAAAATTTCTCCAAAAGCAAGAGCTCCAAACAGTAAAAGAATTCACCCCAAATGAAGTATACAAAAGTGAAGCAACCAAAAGAGTGTAACCCCAAAAATAAGCTAAGGAATTCCAATATATAGACAGGGAAGAGAAGAGGATGAGGTGGATCCAAGTGGGATGCCACATCACACATCCTCAACTCCAACTCATGAGTCAACTTCAATCTCTAAGGCACAATAAATAAGTAGGTGAATAATATGACAGTTTTACTTACACACTCAAATCAAGCCCATACCCCAAAGGATACTGAAATTAATTTCAAGCAAGAAGTGCAATTAAAAAATTCATCTTGACTTACAAAAAAAAGCATAATGAAAGCTAGATTTAAACTCTCCAACCATAGGTAAGGTTGGTATGCAAATTTAAGAGGTATGGGACAAGTTTAACTTGTCCCACAAGCCTCCAAAATCGATATCCAAGGACAATTTCGAATTCCAAAGAAGATAAAGTGTTTCATACTCCAAATTTTACTTACATATCTCTTACACATCACTTACACATATCTTACAACATTTAATACAAGAGTCAACCACTCCAATAATTACTTTCTTATGACCCAATTTGATTAATTTATTTTAACAATATGATTACTCACATTATATACCACAATTTATTTAAATAAAAGGGTAAACACATCACTTAATAAACACATACAAACATCAATAAAAAGGAACCAAATAAATAAATACACATAATCCTTGGTCACATTTAAAGGTGATCCCCCCATGGGAATCCCTAACACAATCAAACACACAAACAAATACAAGTTGTCATGGTGACCTTGTTGAATTCATCGAGAATTCCAATGTGGTTGGTCTCCAATCCCTCGATGTTTGTTGTGATATTTTAAACCTGCAAAATACAAATACCTCCTTCAGTTTTGTGGCCATATTAGAACATCCAAATGAATATAAATATAATTTCAAGATCATCGACATATATGTGAATCACAACAAACATCAAGACAATCAGCAGTATCACTTACAATTTCATCCACAACTATATCATTAACAATTTTAATTCAATTCTCATTTTCTAGGTCTACTCAAAATATCCAAATATCACAAGTTTGAACAACATCTATAATGTAACCATGTCAAACAATTTATCAACATCAATATCTAAAATGTCTCTAATAATCATCATGCACCATATATGAATCAAATTCCACAATAAACCATGATCTAACATCTAACATCATGCTAAATTAAACTATAACAATGTCCATAATATAGTTAGCAGTATCAGGATCAATATCACAAGGTATCGAAGGAAAGTAAGCACTACAAGTTCATAATATTTGATTTTACGAGACTCAAAGGCAACTACTGTGCCCTCCTACATCAACACACCTCCAAGTCCTATCAAAGAAGCGATCTGTGCAAATGTAGAACTTTCCCTAAGGATCTAACACTGCTAAAATAGGCCATTGTCCTGAGGCAGTCCTTCATCTTACTAAGGACATGCTCACATCTGTCTGACCAAATAAACTTCTTCCCTTTCCATTGAAGGGAATTGATGGGGTGCGTAATCCAAGAAAAGTCCTGAGTAAATATCCTGTAATATCTTACTAAACCCATGAAGATGCGCATCTTGGTCACGACTAGTGGGTGTTGGTGAATCCATGATGGCTCGAATCTTGGAAGGATCAATTGCAATACCTTCCCCATAAAGTGATGTGGCCCAAATATTGCACCTCTATATAAAATAACACACACTTCTCCAAGTTCCCATAAAGATTCTGCTTATGAAGACACTAAAGAACTTGGAAAACGGTTCTCCTCTTTCTCGTCATGCGTACGTGAGAGAAATAAAAATCGCATCAAGGAAGATGAGAACGAAGTTATCTAGACAAGTCCTGAATACCCCATTCATCAAACTCATAAACACCATGGGAGAATTCCTCAAACCAAAAGGTACCATTATGAACTCGTAGTGGCCATATCTCGTATGGAAGGTAGTCTTATGAATATCTGCCTCCATGATCCTCAGTTGATGATAACTTGACTTAAGATCAATCTTGGAGAAAATTGTGGCCCCCTTCATGTGATCAAATAAATCATCAATGCGTGGAAGTGGGTAACGATACTTGATCGTTACTTTGTTTAGCTGGTGGTTATCAATACACAACCATATAGATCCATTATTATTCTTCGACGAAGATAAACGGTGCACCCCAAGGGGGATACACTAGGATGGATTATGAATTTTTCTAGAAAGCCCTCTAGCTGCAACTTGAGCTCACATAGATCAAGAGTAGTCATCTGATAAAGTGCTTTGAGATAAGCTCTGCGCCCAGAACCAGATCTATATAGAAGTTTATCTCACATGGGGGAGGTAAACCCAGTAGCTCCCCTAGAAAAACATCATCAAACTCTCTCAAAATGTGATCATAATCAAGGGATGGTCCACTAGTCTCATCCTCAGATCTATCACTAACTATAATAGCCTACAACTGACTACCCTGTCACACATACCACTTAAGCTGTAAAGTGGAGATGGTGCAAATGGAAACGGGCCTCCTAACTCCTAATATGACTAACTCCATTCCTAGATCATCTATACAAGAAATAGTCTTATGGTAACAGTCCACTCTAGATCTGTGTGTAGACAACCAATCCATGCTTAAGATGACACCATAAGAACCCAATAGAAGGATTCGAAGATCCAAGGTAGTGGTGAAGGGTCCCAAATCCACTACACACTCCTTAACTAAGGAGTCTACAGAAATTTTGGCTCTAGAAGCCATCTCAATGTCCCAACTACGAACCTACCTAACTACCACTAGCCTACAACACTCTACTAAATATGGTGTAATAAATGAATCAAAAGAGATAAAATCAAACAATATAGAGGTGGAAATACCACCAATACTACCTATCGTCTCTATCACGATACTCTGATGCTCAGCCTGGTGATTCTCAACTGCTGCCTAGATTTGATGGCTCCATGCCATATCTCCAATAGTAGGCTTTGAGATTTGTGTCTTACCCTTATTGCTGGGGTTCTGTGGGCACTCTCTCTAATGATGCCCCACAACACCACAACCATAACACCTTCCTGGTCCTCTCCAGTGAGATGCAGCTCCAACCAGTACTATAGAGGTCTGAGTTATGGATCCTGATGATCCAACTATGGAATGCTAAGGTCTCTGCTGATGAGCTCCTGCTGACTGAGATCTTGGTGCACCCTGTGTCTTGATGGGACCCCTAGGAGGAGGCCCCATACTCCACCCTCTCTGTGCATCAAATATCTGAGGAGGTCTGTAAGGCATGCGGGTTAGTTGTTTCTGCTACTGCTGAGGTGCCTACTGTGGTTTCCTGAACGAAGCCTATCCTGAACTCTGTCCACCACGTGGAGGAGGAACTGACCCCCTCAATCTGTCATCCTACATATGTTGGATACAACTCCAAACTCTGTCTCTAGCCAATTGCATCTTCCCCCGTGTCTCCTCTGCAATATAGGCCTTCTCCACCCAAGTTTAGGCCCTTGATGAACTTGTGAATCTGTACCTACTCATCCTGCTTATAGTTGATGTACTGGAGTAGGTCAAGAAATTGACTCTCATACTTGGCTACAATCATCGATGCCCGACGGAGGTCATGAAACTCGTCTATCCACTACTGAATAGAGATCCTAGGAAAATACCTACTTCTGAAACACTCCTCAAATAGCTCCCAGGTAACTGTCTCTGAGTCAGCATGGAGCTTTTCCTCCTCGATCCTCCACTAGAATCTTGCTCCATCCCTTAGAAGAATGATTACAACACGAGCTTTTGTGTTACTAATACAAGGGTAGAGCTTGAAGCATCTGTTCAAGATCACTAACCAAGCCTGTACCTGAAAACCTCATGTATCACCAGAATAATGTGACCTTTGTTGCTTAAGGACCTCCCTAATATGGTATGCAGCTGACGTCTGACAACCCCTAGGTCTCTCTACATGCTCCTCCCTTTGTCTAGGGCTCTGAGATGTGTCCCTATGACCATAGATCATGTCCCCATGTCCTCTTTGTGGTGACTCTACCCTAGCTGAATCTGAGTAGAATTTCTCTCCCCTATACTCATCACTGTGTCGAGGGGATATATGGGACTCCACTGACGGCTCCATGTCATGTCTATCAAATCATCCTCCCAAGGGCTCTCTACGTATAACGACATTGACTTCTTGAAGTGTCTATAAAATCTGAGGTAGAATGGCCGCTACATCCTGATTTGGAGGTGGTACATATAATTCTATGTGAAAAGACCTCTCATCCAATCCGTGCATCCTGCACATATCAAGGTGAGAGTTAGTTAATTTTTCTAGGTCTTTTTTTAATTTTCTATGTTTTCTAAATTCATCCAAATATCAGCTAGTGTGGTTTTCTCGATTCAAAAGAACAATTTTTCACTATGTTAAAAGTTCATGTCTCAAGTTTTCTAGGTGTTCCCAAGGGTCCAAGCTTTGAACCCATGGCTATGATACCAAGTGTAACACTCGTAAAAACGATGACCTAGGAGAATGCTTCAACCTAACACCTAACCCAAAAATTGTGACTAAATTTGTTTTTATTTAAGTTATAGGAAGGTTACAAGGGTGACTAACCTTTTGGGTTCGTTAAGTTGACTTACACCAGGAAACTCGACTTTATGATTGAAGAACCACGTCTAGTTAAAAGTTGACATATTTTCAAATTTATCTCTAAATTCCATTAGTCAATTATTCATTAGGAAGGTACCAAAGATTAATTTACTTATTTAAATATTATCTTCTGTTTAGATAATGTTCAGTCTTAACAAGGTTAAGATTTCATTTAAATTTGTTACCCTATTACTTAGAGTTCTTTCCATTGACTTGTTAAGGCTTTCTAAGAACTAACAAAGGTTAGCATTCTAAATCAATTAGATGGCCCCATTCACCCATCTACACATACCCTTAAGGATTTTAAATTAAACATTTAAAATTCATTTCTACCTAACAAAAGTAGGGTGAATCCTCCACCCTTAGATCAAAACAATCTTGGCCACTAGAACCTAAGGTTCCAAAATTAGCGCTAAATTTCCTTATGAATTTCTATTAAAACCTTTTTTTTCTTATTCTATTTCCCCCATTTGGTCTATTTTTTTTGCTAAAATTGCAGGTTGGAGAGGAGGAAGCCATGAGAGAAAAGGAGGAAGAGCCATAGAAGATTTTATAAGAAGATCTTGTTTATATTAGCTGAGATTAAAGTTTTATTGTTGTTATTACTTCTATTCAAGGATTGAGAGGGGTTTCCTCTACCAATCTGGTTTTCATTTCAAGTTATTTGTATATTGGGTTTTTAATTTTTGGGCAAACCCTACCCCCATTGTTGTAAATGAAAGGAATGTTTTTAATCCACCATTTGGAGGTTTTTATTTCCCAATCCAAGGGATTTACTCATGGTTTAATTTTTGGTAGATATTAGTTAAATTTTACAACTTCTAAATTTGTGAAAACCAGTTAAAATCGGTGCCCAGGCACGGATCCACAGATTTCTATCGTAAGTGAAAAAACCACAACCCAGAGCAGAACCACAGTCTTGGGACTACCACCCTACCTAGGTAACAAACCATGGACCACCACCCTATGGAGCGGTAGTATGGAGACCGCCGCCTTAGCCTGAGAAGTGGTCCTCTTTCTGAAAAAATAGAACCTTTATTTTGAGATTTTCCCAAAATCAAATTTTACTACAAGGTCCTAAAATATATTTTGAGCTTGATTTTATGCTCCTAAATTTTACATTTTTGGAATTTCATTTCATTAGTTCATTTCTTGGTTAAAATTTACTTATTTTAAGTTTTTGAAAACCAATAGTTACAATAATAACAACAAGATCAATTCCACTTTGTTCAACTAAATATTTTTCAATATCAAGAATAAAAGGAATTTATATCTACTTCTAACATTGTTATTTCCTTACTACAAATCACCATTTCCAAATAGCACATACTTCCAAAAAAAATTATCTTCCATTCAATATAAATTATAGATTCAAAATACTACAATAACTTTATTTTCCATTCAAGTTTACTATGCATACAAGTTCAACTTATTACAACTTCTATATTTCCTTCTTTCTCATTTTCAATTAGACAACTTCATATGAAATTAAACTTTCTTTTCCCCTTTGAGTATAACTCATTTCTTTTAACACAAGGAACTACTTTTCTCACAATACAACCAAGATTCCAAATAAGGAGAATTACTTTCTTTTATTTTTGTAACTCTAACTCTACAATACAATTCTTTCCTTCTTCCTTTTTTTATTTGTTTATTTCCACATACAATACACTATCAATAACAACTATTTGAATACAAATTTCCTTTACAATATCAATACAATTCCCTCCACTTGAAGGGGGAAAGATCATACAATAATACAAGCTAAAATAGAATATCATATTACAAGTTTCCTCCACTCTAAGTGAGAATAATACTAAGGAAGGTTTTCACAAGGTCTCCACCAAGACTCCAAGCTTCACAACTCCAACAAGATAGCTCATCCAAGATTTTTTGATTCACAACATAATGCAGGGAGAGGCAACGCTCTCCACCCAGCCAAGATACCCAAAAAAGAGGATAAGTGATCCTCTCCATTCATCCCCGAGCCCCAACCACATTACAATGGGAGATGATTCCAACACATGGCAACAACAAGCTTCCACAACATAAAAACTATTTCACAACCATTCCAACCACATTTCAATCATCTACAACACAATAATGAAAGGAAAACAACAAAAACAACAAGTAAACAAGGCTTAAAATGAAATCTAAAGGAGCAAGACCTATGGGGAGGCCACTTATACCTTGCAATGGGAATGGATTTCCACCTCAAAGCATCTAATAAATATCTCAAATCCCCTAGATACTCTTTTACTCCCTCAAGTACCCCTTATACCTCCCACATACTCTTATGCCTCCCTCATCAAAGAAATAAGAAATAAATGTAAGCATTCCTTGTACAAGGTGGGGCATCCAACCCAAACTACCTCCAAAAAAAGGGTAAACTCTTATGCCTCCCTACATGAAATCTCCTCATAGTCTCCTCCTACTCCAAACTTAGGCAATCTACCCACACCCAACAATCATTCCAAAGAAAACAATACTCAACACAAGCATATAAACACAAAATAAAGCATAACATAAACAAGGGAAGGCTCCTACCTTTCAATAGTGGAGCTTGTTCCAAGAGTAAGTCTCCAAGCTCCTCAAAGCCAAGAAAGCACCCAGAAGCTCCAACAATCCACAAGCACTCTCAACAATGCTCTAACTCTCCAAAAATGCAAGAGTAAAATATAATGAAATAACCCCCAAACAAGCAAAATTATTTCAATAAATAGAAAAAGGATTGGAGGATGATGTGGCTCCAAGTAGGATGCCACCTCATTTCCTCTCCACTCCACATTACCTTAGTCAGCCTCATATTCCAAATCACCATTAATAAGTGGTTGAAATACTGACAAGTTACCTACACACACCAGCTAAGCACACACCCCCTATGGACAAAATTAATTACAAGAAGGGAACTGCAATAAAAATTTTACCTTTTTATCTTCCCAAAACATCTAATAGGGTCTAATTTTGACCCCCCAACTAATAGGTAGGGTTGGCATAGTAATTTAAGAGGCATGGTACAAGTTTGACTTATCCCACAAGCTTCCAAATTTGGCCTCTAAGGCCAAATTCGAGTTTCCCATGAAGGGTAGAGTGTACAACACTCAAAATCTCTCAAGCATTCAACACACAACACAAAAACCAAGAGCAAATCATGTCTAATAAACGATCTCCTTTTTGGTCACTCATTTAATTAGTTTAGGACAAGGTTAAATTATCTTAATTAAGACACTACAATCCATTAATAATAAAGGGGTAAAACATACATAAAAATCTAAATAATTAAAACAAGTAAATTACATTACTAAAAGAAACACATACTAACATTAATAAAAAGGGAACTAATAATAAAAGACAACACATGACCCCTTGGTCACAATTTTCCCCTAGCCAAATAATTCTAACACACACACAATTACATGTTTCCATGGTGACCCTTGTTGAAGTCATCTAGAATTCCAATGTGGTTGGTCTCCAATCCCCCCGATGTTTTTTGTGAATAATTTGACCTGCAAAACACATTAATACCATCTTCAGCCTTGTGGCCACATTAAAAACATCCATGATAAAATATGTAATATAAATCCAAAATCATCTATATACGAATCAAATATCATCTAGGAAAATATGATATCATTTACAATTTCTAGAAGCATTTCTATTCCACCTTTCATCCATGTCAAAATGATCACAACATTCATCTAATTATCAAACGTCTACTCAATAGGACGAAATATATCACATTTCATAAATATATATATAAATAACCATGTCAGCAGTATATCAGCATCAATATAAAATGTCTCTAATGGTCCACCTGCATCATATATAAATCGAATCAACAACATTCCAATATTCTCTAACATCTACTATCATGCTAAATCAAAAAGTGACAACAATGTCCATAAGTGCAATCGACAGTATCGAAATCAAGAAAAAAGGTTTCGAAGGCAAGTGGGCACTACAATTCACATATTATGAGTCTTTTAAGAACTTAAGTCAAATATTGAAACATAATTGTAATAAATAAGTAATCCTAAAAATATCATGTCGTGGGAAAATCCTATCTATAAGTTTATATTGTAGTTGAATCATTATGTTGTGCCATGTCATTTGAAAAAGTGGCCTTGACGTGCACCATATGTTTCATGTTATCTATGTGGGTTAATGTTTGTGAAAACATTTTATGTTTTGTGTATATTCCTAAGTGATCTCATGTAGTGTCATGTTTACTTCAATGTAAGTCAAAAAAATAAATTATTCCAATATCTTTAGTGTTGTATTTGTGTGTGTAAATTGTGGGCATTACAATGTCAAAGGGGGATAAATCCTTACGTAAATTAGGCACTT
Organism: Taxus chinensis; assembly: GCA_019776745.2. Taxonomy (NCBI): domain Eukaryota; kingdom Viridiplantae; phylum Streptophyta; class Pinopsida; order Cupressales; family Taxaceae; genus Taxus; species Taxus chinensis. The sequence goes on from CM034148.1 coordinate 706,007,070, forward strand.
GTATAGGGTGCCATTAGTCAGGGGACGCCAAAATCTACATATATTTTTTTATTATTGGTTATGTATAAAACTTAACATAAACAAATTTATTAGAAGATTCGATATGAATTGACCTGTTCATAAATATTGTTGTATAGTAGCATAAATTTCATGCATACACATAAATATGTACTATAATATGTTTGCAAGTAAAGTAAATATGACATATTTCTGAGCTCATATGATTTTGTTGGTATTGTTAACCATTCTCTAATGAATCTCTAGATTATGCAGATGTGTAACTTTTTCTAAGAAAAGGCTCACGTATTTTTGATATCATGATTGGTGTAGCCACAAGAGGTGAGTATAATTGATGGAAAGAAGTAATTAATTCACTATTCCTATTTTTGGGGGAAAAGTCTTTCATTTTTTAATGGAGGGATTGGTAAGCCTAGTCCAAATAAAGTTCTCTTCACAAAACCATGGGAGATACCAAAGCATTTTAATCACTTTGTGAAAAATTAGTGCTTTGTTCAAGTTTAAGTCTCATCACCTACTTAGTATTGGTAAATTAAAATTACAAGCAACTTTTTATTAAAAAATAGATTATTTGTTATATTTTGAGCACCTCCTGTGATTCATTCTCTCTATCAACAAAATATTTCTTTCCCTTTTGTGATAATTTGATAGTATAATTTTTTCTTTGTCTATAACAATTTCTCCGAATTTGTGATTTATTATGATCTTGAAGAAAATTTTAAAATATGAGAATGCTAGAAGCTTTTATGTATTTATTTGATGGGAAAAAATTATTCACTAAAATTGTGAGAAACATGTCCACTTCAATTATTGTTTAAGGAACTCCTAACTGTTAATCCAATATGTACAAAACCATTTGATTAATACAATATATATTTAGAAAATAAGGAGGAGAGGGAAATGAGCTTCACACAATTAAGTACATATGAATAATGATATATTAAATTGAAGTTAACGGAGTAAAAAACTATTTGATTTGGGTAGTGAGGTTATATTTAGAGGCAAATAATGAGGAGAGGGATATTCATAAAGTTAAGGGAGTCAAGGCTTCATTTATTTGAGATCAAATAAAATAATGAATGATATTTGATAGCGACACATGGAATTGAAGTTAGTAGAGTCTAGCTAAACTAATGAATATAAATCTAGTTATGAATGATTTCCTAGATAGATTATATTTTAAGTGAGAGGATATATTTAAATTACATCTTAAGGGGGTGTATACAATCATGTAAGTATAATATAAGTATAATATAATTGAAGTAAAAAATATTTATTAGCTTATAATCTCTTTATGTCATTAATTTCAATTTTCATTTTGTGTATTTAATTTATGTTAAAATAATTTTTTAAAGATATTTAAATTAGGATGTTTTAAATACAGAGAAAAAAAATGGCCTTGATTTACAAATTTGTGGGTTGAGGGCCATGAAAAAGTGTTGCACGCGGGATTGGGTTATATGGAAAAATGAAAAGTAAAAGGAATTTTGGATCTACTTGTTAGCACTACATGATTTTTTATTGTTTTTTTTATATCATAATAAGATTGGAATAATGTATTCAAACATGGAAATTAGTTTTTTGGTAGATTAGGTCTAGTGATGATGTTTTGGAACCCTAGCTTTGATTTTTCACAAGCATGTATGTGAGTATAAGTGATTCTAAGGAGTGGAAATTCTAATGGGGCGATTATTTTCATTTATTTTGGAACTCATAATAAGAGGCATATGTACATATGAAAAAAATTGTGTTCAATTACACTCAAGTAAACTTTTTCCCATAAGGGTATGGTTAAAATCTCTAAAGAGAGATATTTGAGAATACTTGGGCGATGAGAACCTCCCTTTTTGGTGCTCTATGTGCTACAATAAAGGTCATTTAGATCAATATTGTGTGTGGCTCCAATCACTGAAATGAAGAGGAAAAATGAGGAATTTTAGTTACTAGCTACAAAAGAAAAGAAAAATACGAACCCTGGTGGTGAAGGGTTGACAAGGGATCAACATGGGTTAAACCATAACCCTTTTACAGTATTGAATTCTGATGTAGATGAAGGTATAATTTTTTTTTAATACAACCCCTAAACGATAGATAGATGACATAGATATTGATGTCATTGTTAATCCCACTTGGAAGTCTTTGAGTGGCCTCACTTACAGTACTACTCGTTCCTTTTAAAATTATTTGGTTCAAGGGAGTTTGAAGTTTGTTAACGAAACCAAGAGTATAGTGGATCCTTTTAGTATGGTCTACTTGGAGATAACTCTCATTGTTGATCTTAATAAATGGGGTGGTACTACCATATATCTTTTCTTAATTTGTAGTTATAGTAGTAATAGTCCAACTAGTTTAAGTGGGTCAAGTGTTCCACACAAAAAAAATATTTGGGTGTGATTTGGGTTTTTTGAACATTTGTATTGGTTTCTAATATTTGTTTATATCTCAAAGATTATTATAGCTTGATGTGTTGGGCATTCTAGGTTGTGATTCCTTCCACCATGTTTTTATATGATTAACAGTGTACTATTATGTTTTATTATTAAAAGCATTATTTTCAATAAAAAATACAAAGAAAATTAAGGTGAACCATTACTTGAAGATTAACCTGAGTATTTGGTATCCACGTATGTGTTATCATTTGATTAGCTAGTTGTTTAATCTAGGTTTTGGTGATGTCTAGTTTCTTGTTAAATTATGTTGTGAAGGTGATATCTACTCACTATTATTTAAACAACTAATAATGTTTGGCTTTACATCTAAATTCCTAAAGGGGTAAATTTAAGAATGAAAGCCTAAAATTTTCTATAATATTCTAATGAATTGTAGAGTTTATACACAATTATACTGGCTAATATTTGGCAAAATTGTCATACAGACATAAATTTATCATCTACTCTATTGACTATTTTTTTAAAATTACGATTATTCAACTAATTAAATGAAATATTCAAAGAAAGATATAATAACATAAAACAAAATAAAATAAAAATGAATAAAACTAACTAAAATTTGAATTTTTTCTTTTATAGTGATACAAAAACGACGAAGCTTATCTAAAAATGAAAATAACCTATAAATTATTGTTGAATACTATTCTAGAATTGTTAGTTAAATTAGAACATAGTACTACAAAACATAATAGAATAACAACTTTATTACAAAATGTAGTGTCCAATACAATAGTTAGTATATGAAAGACATATCACATCAACACCCTTAGTTCAACATGCATCATCCTATTTATAAGAAAAAAAATCCAATAGTATTCAATTAAAATACAACAATAATCTTTTCCCCAAATTTAAAAGTAATAAGAAAATGATTGAAACTTTCACTTGAAATTTAATGCTAATGTACATATAAGAAAAACATTAGAAAGATATTTCTGATCAATCGACAAAATTTACTTTTGATATTTCAAAGTTGAGTAACTTACACAACTAAAGATTGCACCTAAAGTTGCAATGGACACATCGATATTAATAGGGTAGAAATAGGTACCCTTGATTTGTAGGGTTAAAGAGGAGGGAAGTAAGTGAGGAACATTATAAAGAGTGTGTTATATTTTTCTAATTATTTCTTATATATATATTTTGGTTGTTTTCCTTGTAGGACATATCATTTTGAGCATCTCCCGTGAAATCCATCATGTGAATTGATATCAAACTATCATTTTTAAAAGGAAGTTTAGTGGATATGGAAGAAAAATAAAATACATAATATTTAAAGGAAAATAAAAAGAATGTATATTAATGAAAAGAATAATATTTTAGAACCTTCGCCCCCTCTCTCCATCCCCCAATGCCATAATAATATCAATGCAAATATTTAAGGGAATGTTTTTTGAAAAAAATACAATTAAAAAAATTAAACTAATTCTCTTAAACTAAGTAAAATCAACTAAAATATTTACTTGTAAAATGACAATTAACTATGTTAAAATAGTATCATATTGAATAGGAATTTCGTAGGCCTATTTCTTTAGTTCCAATCAAATTTTGAAATATCCTTAAATCATTTTTTTTCTTGAAAAATAGATAATTAAAAAAATTAAACTAATTCTTTTACACTAAGTAAAATCAACTAAAATATTTAGTTGGTAAAAGAAAATAAGCTATGTTAAAATAGTATTATATTGAATAGGAATTTTGTAGACCTACCACTCTGGATCCACTCAAAATTTGAAATGTCCCCAAATCTTACTTCAATTTCATTTATAATTTATTATTTTGTGTACATCACTGAAGATTACTATAAAAAAATCATTTGAGTTGACTTAACGCAGTTATGAACATTTTTTCATCATGTTCTCAAAGATCTACAAACTAACTATGTTAACCAAGGCATTTAGCAATAATGCTAAAACACCTCTTCAAATTTTGGAGGGCTCTCATAACATTAATCTATTCTCCTTAACAAAAAAGACCAAGTGCTTTATATGCTCTTTTATTTTATGTTTGTTGTCATTTGTCTACGTTCTTACATAATTATATACTTTCTAAATTTTCATATTTTTACTATTGGTAAAATTGTCTCAACAACTCTACAAACCTTCATATTTTTGCTATCAATAAAACAATGTGCCTTTTTTTGGTGTAAGTGTTTGTATAAGTAAAAATTATAATTATTGACATTCTACAATGGTAGCAGCATGTGGTGGTGGAGATATGGGTAACAATTAATTTTAGATTTTAGATTTAACATTTATTTAATTGTTAGAGGAAAACAAAAGTCAATCAAAAAATTATAATATATTAATGGATATAAATTTACAAAGGATTTGGTTGTTTCCAATTTTCAATCAATAAATCATAACATGGTGATTATAAGGTAAATTAGGAAACCTTTCTTGACGTGGAAAGATTTTTTGATCCCTATGCAATAGTTAATGTTCGACATAACCAACACACAAAGTGGTGGGGCCCACTTTCTCATTAATCACAAAATCTATAGAAAATATAAAAATATTAAATATATATTTAAAAAGTGATTGATGGAGAAAGACAGATCCCACCATTATTATAACTTGTTGGATAAGCTCCACTCTCTTTGCCACCCTAAATAAAAATTATGAAGAAAATAATAAAATTATTAATCAATATAATATACCAAAAATAAAAATATGAATACTAATTATGTGATTTACGCAAGAGTAAAGCTGTTTCCATCCCATACGCGTTATACCCTTTTTCATTTGGATAACATGGAAACTGTTATGCATCGACTGTGGGTTCAAGTACTACAAAATTTTACCAGGAAGAAGCTTATCAATCATGTCAATGTAAATAGTAAACTGGTCTAATCAAATTCATTAGAGTTCAGATTAATCAAATGTGAATGAAAGGGATATATAGTCAGAATAATGTCAAGAAAATCAACACTATTAGAAAGCCACATAATTTTGGCATTCTACATCCACTTACAGAGAAAATCCATCCAAACAACAGGAAATTTCTTCGATGAAGCAATCAAACAATACCCATATCTCAGTCTCCTGCAAACATGTTTCAAAACACACAAGCTTGTAAGACTTTGTTTAGAGAGATTCAACCCCATCCGTAGCGCATTTCATCAAACTTGGTCTTGAGCCATCTGAAACTGTTCTTCATGGACGATTTCAGCTTTCCTTCAACAGCAAATACTTTGTAAGAAGTCACTCGTCTCTTCCGCTTCATCTCCGGATCATTGTGCAGGGCAAAACCATTGTGCTTTCCTTTGGGCCCATTGAAATTGTATGCCGTCTCTGATCCGCCAAAGGAAGAATATGAAACAGGAATGGGCTTGGGCTCCTCCATTTTCAGAACCTTCTCCCTGTTAAAAAACAGAAGATTATAAGATCAAGCAGAGCACCAAAAATAAAGCTTTTCAAGCCTGTTCGGGCTCTCCTTACTCTAATATTTGCTATAAACCACCATTTTATATCGTGTGCACGATTGGTGATTCATAATGCACGATAAAGCAAGGATTTATTAGCACTCAAGAGCATGATAAAAATTGGGTCCCAAACCCCACGTTTTGTATGGTCTCTACTTTTATAGTGCTCTTAGTCCCAATCCCATGAAAACATGCTCACTTTCATGATTTGGGGAAAAGAATTCGTGATGTTGCATAATCTACTAAAGTGAAAATAATAAGACTTGTGGGGGACAAACATGGGAGAGAAAGGTTCATCTCATTATGAGTGGAGTACTTTGTCGAAGATTTGTTCTTGTTAATGGTCCAATATGAGTTGTAAGTTAGTGGGAATGGATTAATTTGCTTGGATGCGGACGTCCAAATTCAAGTACAAAGCTCTAGAATGTATGAATGAGAAGTTTAAAGTTATAAAGTAATTATGCACTAAAGAAGTATAATCTCATTTGGCTAGTAAAGTGGTATAATCTCATTTAGGTAGTAAAGGAGGGAAATGACCGTCACACAATTAACATATAAATCATGATATATGAAATTAAAGTTAAAATGGAATAACAAAACTATTGTGGATAATAAAGGTTTATTTAGAGGCAAACAAAAAAAGAGAGAGGGTTATGAAATTGAGGTGAAAGGAGTCAATACATGATTCATTTGAGATTAAAGAAAACTAATGAATGGGATTTGAGAGGGACGCGTGAAATTGAAGTGAAAAAGGAGTCCAACCAAACTAATGAATGTGAATCTAGCTATGATGGCTTTCCTAGATATTTTATATTTTAAGTGAGGGGAGATATTTAATATACATCTTTAGTTAAGGGGTGATGTATGTATTATATAATTTTTTTATTATTTAAATTAGATTATAACCTTTTCATGTTATTAATTTCATTTTTTATTGTGTGTATTTAATTAATGTGGAAATTATTTTCGGAAAAATATTTAAATTAGAATATTTTAAATATCAAAAAAAAAAAAACATTTTGATGTACAAATTTGTGGGTCTTGGGCATAATAAAGTGGTGTGGGATTGAGTTATATGGAGCAATGGAAAGTAAAATGAGTTGTGGATCTACATGTCGGCATTAAAGGCTTCTTTAGTGTTGTTTTTATAGCAAAACAAGATCAGGTTAATATGTTTGAACATATGACTTAATTTTTTTTGGTAGATTATGTTTATTCATGATGTCAAACCCTATCTTTGATTTTTCTCAAATATGTATGTGAGCAAAATCCATTCTTTCAAGGAATGGAAACTCCCTTGTGGAGATGATTTACATTTCCTTCGAAACTCATAGTAAGAGGCATATTGCATAGGATTATTTTATGTTTGATTAGACACAAGTAAACCTCTTCCTAGAAGGAGATTGTTAAAATCTCCAAAGGGAGAATATTTTGAGAAAATCTTGGGGTTGCTCATGACTCCAGTGTTTGAAACGAGGAAGGAAAATGAGGAATTGTAGTTAGTAGGTACACACAAGGGATTCACTATGTAATCTTATGGTATATCACATGCATTCTTAGGATAATACACAATACCCATATTTCCAAATCTACATCTCAATCTTCTATTATTAACACCTCCCCTGAATACCACGTCTTTTCGATTCTAAATTACCCCTTATGCTACCATATATCAGAACTACTTAGTTCTCTATGAAACTTTTTATACCCCCCTTTATTTCCATGTCTTCATTGTTGCATTAAATGTAGATTATTATAATTTCATAAACTTTAATTATATTTCCACTTAAAACCTTGATGAAATTCATATTGCACTTGAAAAGTACAAACCTTCATTATGTGTATATGATTCCTTTATTCCTTCATTTTCTATTTATATTTATCACACTAGTCAAACTTTGTATAGTAATGTGAAGGGTCATGTGTGGTTGCATTATTGTCAATTGAATTTATAAATTTTCATGACATCCATTCTCCAAAATGTTTTAATCAAATGACAAGAAGTATACATTAGCAATCATAGTATAAAGGATGTCCCAACTATTGAGAGTTAGTTAGTGCTACTACTCTAGAAAAATATTCTACTTCCCTAAAAACAATGACGTTACTTTGAAAATCTTGAATTTGGTTCAAAATTGCACAACTGAAATAATATAATATAACATTCATACATTTCATAGGGAGAGACTACACAAATAAATAGGTGAATACTCTCCTATAAACTAGGATATACTTACAACAATACTCCTCACAACAAATTATCTATGTGAGTTGTTATAACTCATGAAACTAACTTACTAACTTAATTTTTTTCACACACAATTACCATAGAACACTAGTAATTTCCTAACATTTCCCCCCTTAGTGCAAACATGAGGAAAACCTTTCTTTGTGCTTGCACCTTCTTTTACGATTAAGTGATTTTCACAGGACAGTCACAAACCCGACGGATGGTTTTACAACGGCTGAACACAAACCGATAGTGGTGGTTATCAAGTGGTTTACCAGAAAACACATCATGATGTGCCAAGTACTATTTTTAGCCCTCATTAATATTTCACTGCAGGGAATAAGATAGGAAAAAAAACTCACCAAACAGAACAATAAAACACACATTGGAAAGATTTCACAGTACCACCTGTAAGAATCGTAATGTACTTAGTTTCAACCACTATCATCGATCACTGCCACTAGATCTCGAAAAGTAAAGGAAACTGCCACTACCACTAGAAGTTTCATTTGGCATTAGTCAATTTAGGGTAAGAATGGAAATGGAACATTGGTGTCATGTTCCCCCCACAACATGAAATTTCCACATGCGAACATTGAGAAACAAACTGTATCGAAGTACATACTAGTGAACGGATCTTTCTAGTTAGATCTTATTGCACATGGTCACCATTGCAAGTGAATGTATTTACAAGTGGGCCATCTTCCAACGAAGTACAATAGTCAGAGGATCACTGACAGTCATCTGTGCTCTAACACAACTATTTTCCAGTATCCACCAAACACGACACAAAGCAATAGGAACACAACAAATTGAAGTACACATAACCACACTGAAAAACATATACACATTCCATATATGTGACCATAATAGATAGGCGACATTGTCGTTGGTGACTGACGAGAAGTCGTTGATTAACCTGAAACTTCTGATGCCTCCGTCCTCTAATGTCATGCTACTAACTTAGAGAATTTGGATTTTAAGGCTCAATAGTTCCCAAGACATAGGGTAACACCGAAAATACGTCCATAAAGAAAAACTAAATATTTTTCGAAACTTTAATTTTAAATACAAAAGAGTATATGGTTTAGGGTTTAAATACTTTTGACTTTTAAATAAAATCACTTATTAAAACCACTAGTTTCCTTGACTTTATACACTGAATCGACTCAAAAAAAAATTGCACTAAACATTTTTTAGAGGAGAGTTTATCAAGTTTATACACATTAAAAATTCATATGACCTAATCTTGAGATTGCAAGTCGACCGCTGGTGTTAAAGGACGTCAGTTTGTGCATCGAGTCGAATCAGTAATGGAGGTAGCTATAAATGTGGTGGTGATGAATTTGGAGTCAAGCTGGCAGCTATGACGTGCGAGATTGCGAATTGTTCTAAGGACGTCCCACTCAGCCAAATCAATATGTTGAATTCAATACAATTTGGTGGGAATCTCCAATGCCAATGCAAACATTGGAGCCGGATCCAAAAACAAATATAGGTCTGTGATCATGCAGATCTAAGCACTAAATGTACATCGTCCAATGCAAAAACTACTAGTCGGGCGGAGTGAGTCTGAACGCAGAAAATGATGTTTCCAGTCACCGCTTGGTGCTGCAGAAGCTTTTCAATTAAGTAGATCATCCTAAAACAATGCGATGGCCATCCAAACTCAGCAGTCAAGGAGACATCAGTCTCGATTCAAGAGGACTGTAAAAAACTGGAATGGTATGCTAAAACAAAAACAACAAACAATAATGATTGACGCCAAAGGCTGAGCACAAATTTAAACGCCAATCATTGTCGCTCAGGGAAATGACAGAGAAATAACACAGCAATGCTTCTATATGAAATTATTACAGATCGGGAATCACTCTAATACCAAATCTAGAATTTGGTTCAGAATTTCACAACTAAAATAATATAATATAACCTTCATATATTTCATATGGAGAGACTCTACAAAAAAAATAGGTGAATATTCTCCTATAAACTAGGAAATAGTTACAACAACATCCCTGGCAACAAATTATTTACATGAGTTGTTATAAATCACGAAATTAACATACTAACATAATTTTTTTCACACACGATTACCATAGAGCACCAATAACTTCCTAACACAAAAACATAGAGAGAAAATGATATGAATTTAATTCTTCTCCATATACCCTATAAATACTCCTCCTCCTTGCTCCTATTGATCCACATACCCTACCCCTAATATATTTTTAAGAACCTTTATACGTTAACCACTTATACACCTTAATATGGGATAATATATTGGGTCCATTTTAACTAAAATTAAAACCCCAATATGAAATTATGTGGCTTTGGTTTGTGAATTCCCCATGTAGGTATGCAAAGAAAAAGAAATACCAAACCTAGTTGTAAAGGATTGTAAAGGGATCAACATGGGTAAAGAAATAACCCTTTAGTAATATTAAGTGCCATAGATGATGGTAAAGTTTGGTTTTAGTAGAACCTCTAAAGGATAGAAAAGATGAAATAGTTCCTGAGTTAATGCTAATCCCACTAGGAAGCCTTTAAATGGCCTCATTGACACTGTTAATTGTGTCATTCAAAAGGGTGTGTTCAAGGAAATTTTACCCCTATTAAACTAACCAAGAGTGTCGTGGATTCTTTTAGTAGGGTCTCCTGAGAAAGACCTCATGGTGTTATTTTCAATTAGTCGAGGTGGTAGTATTATAGACCCTTAGTTTTTAAGTATACACACAATGCCTAATTACGCACTAAAGGGAGTAATAGTCTAGTTGGTCTAACCAGGTCAAGTGTTCCACATAAAAAATGAAATTTAAGTGTTATTGGTTTTTTTGAACCTTTGTATTGTTTTTCCCATTTGTTTATATCTCAAGGCTTTTTGTAAGCTTAATGTGTTTGGAATTGTAAGGTGTGAATCATTCCACCCCCTTTTTATATGATTAGTATTATACTATCATGTTCTATTAATAAAAGTGTATTTTTCAATCAAACAAATAAACATAAGAATAAGGCGAACCATTTCTTGAAGATTAAGTTAGGTATTTGGTGTCCACTGATGTGTTTATCATTAGATTGGATAGTTATTTTTTGTGACTTGTGGTGATTCTAGTTTTTAATTTAAATTTTAGTTATGCAGTTGATATCTACTCACAATTATTTAAATAATTAATAATGCTTCGTTTTACATGTACATTCCTATAGTACCTATAAAATTTTTAAAAGTAATTACAAACATAAATTCTTGTGCTTATATTAATATATATTCCATTTACACTTACTTGGACAATTTTAGTTGTATTGTTTTTTTGTTTTCTTACAGTCTCTAAACCACTACTTTCTTCAATTTAGCTTATGAGAAATAACCTAATTCAAACATTGTTATAGACTCCTTTTGTCTCAATTTAGATTTATGAAAATCCCAAGAAAGATCATAGGTCTTGCATAGTACCAACCTCGTTGTTTTTTATCCCCCGCAAATTTTTCTCTTGCTCTCTAACAATCATAATTTCAATTGGAATAACTTGGATTAGTAATCCTAGATGATATTGTACAACCAGTAGGGTGGTAAAACTAACGAAAGTTCACATATAAATACAAAAAATCCATAAAATATTATGGTTACCTAACAAGTATATATGATCACTCGAAAAAGGTCACAGAAGGATATGTAATCTAGCTGCAATCATCATAATATTTCATATTAGAAAAAAATAGAAGTGAAGCCATAGGTTAACCTTTAAAGAAAGAGTGAGTAATTCCAAAATCACAAAAGATAGGTTTGTATCCCTAAGATGATTTATAACGCGATATTTTCCATTCTTCCATAAACCCATACATAGTATATTTCTAGGTTCTATGATTTGTTGAGTACCTTGACGATTGTCTTTTATTCTAATGTACATAATCCCAACACCTTATCTTATTTTTGGTTTGCATATTATAACTATTTTATTCCATATGTTAACCCTAGTTCCACTTTATCATATTGGGATTAGGCTGACAATTTAAATATCAATATTTACAATAATTTAAGACTATTTTGGAGTTCCCTTTACTAGTTATAAATAATTATTATTTTCGATAGGTAGATTATGTTTATAAATTATTTTTCCTATCAGCTTTATTGGTGAACCTGATATGAATCAAACATACAAAATTATTGGTGAACTAAATCCTTTATTGAACAAATGAAACTTAGGGTTTCATTCACCATTTAGGTTTTTAGATGTAGGTATGATGTTTTTCTAATTTTATAGTGGTACAATTTATGGTTTCATTCAAACCATTCCTTTAATAGATCTTGCCTTATTATTATGGGTCAAAATTACGAATACATATTGCAGACACCAAAAATATGCTTACATAGTTTTAATACTTAAATTGTACAAATTATCCTCTTTCCCATCAATTGTTGAAACTTCATCAAATAGACAATTCTTCTCTTCTCATTGGGTCAATTAAAGACACTTCCCTATTTACCCATGATCTTCACTCTCTTTTGGTTAATTGAAGACACTTTGTCAATAAACCACCATTCTCCCTCTATTCTTGTTAATTAAGTACATTTCACTGATTAATTAGCCTTCCTATCATTCAGTATATTGATTAACGAACTTTCGTTAATTAATATATGCTTCTTCTTGGGTTAATGAATTATTATTAATTAATTACACTTGCTACTCTAAATCAATAAATCACCATTTATTAAATCAAATATCTCTTACATCCCCCAAACACGTCTAATTTTCCTCTAAATTCCCCTAAATTAATTTCTATAAGCTTACATCTACTTATTAATTAATCGCACTTGGTTAATTTAAATATCCCCCAACTCCCATGAGTTTTTAATGACAAATTAAACTCCTTTAAATCAAACTTACCTTTTCCAAAGCATGCTTATCCATTTCTAATCTTTCTTTACCCTTATCCCACATGAAATAAGATGCAAAGCTCTCTCAAACATACAAGCTATATAAAAGAGCAAAGCTCTTTCATCAAAAACACACACCTCATTTACATTAGTGAAAACTATAGGCATTTTTGATCTTGAGCCATTCTCCATTGTTGGAAATAGTTTCTCCATCTTCTATCCATTCACTCAAATTATAGTAGTATGGGAAGATCCAAAAATGGCCTTTGTAACCATTTCTTGGTGAGATTTCATCCACAATTCTTGAGGTCATAAACAATCAAATTTGATTGTTAAATGATCTTCATAGGTTCATAGTTTGAATTAGCAATCTAAAGAGTAGGAAATACATTTGCATTTAGTTGGTTATGCATTGAAGAAGTTAGTTTCTATAAGCTCTCATCATGATGGTTCCATGGTAGATTAACATTGCTTTGAAGCTATTAAATGTTAGTTTCAATGAACATAACTTAGCTAGTTTTACTTGAACACATTTGGCACACTCAGTGGGAAATTTCCTTAGTCCCTTGCATTTGATTTCAAGTTTTTTCTTAATTTTTGGTAACCCTTATTATGAACATGTTAAATAGCTTGAATTCCTTACTTTATTTTGATAACTTTACATGTGTTTGTGTCTCTTTTGTACGTTTTAAACAAGATGGGTTGTTGTTAATTTTGGGCAAAGATTAAAAAATAATGACCTTTTTTTTATTTTAATGATGTCAAATATGCGTTGTTTATGACATCACATAGGAAAATCATGCCAGTGTACCCCCTGCCTTGCGTAACTGATGAGATGGGCATGTAAGCATCTCTCTGATTGCACTATTGTAACACTGATTTCTGTCATTTTGTGTCAGGGCACGTATATTTCATTAAGTGCACATATATCTCATTAGGGGTGTGTATATGTCATTAGGGGGAATGTATATGTCATTGGGTGTTTGTATATTTCATTAGGGGTGCATATATATCATCAAAGGCACGTATATATCATTAATGGGGCATGTGTGTCATTAGGGGCGCTTATATTTTTCTCATGCCCCACTACCCGTAACAATTCTTTTATTCATTTTGTGCCATGACACGTATATGTCATTAGGGGTGTGTATATGTCATCAAGGACATGTATATGTCATCAAGGGCATGCTACTATTGAACCTTGTGCATAACCTATCTTCTCGATGTCATAAATTTTTCTCCCAAACTCGAAATGAATCCATTTTTTTGTGTTGGAAAGGTATTGAAGAGAACTACACAATGAAAACATAAGATTTGAATTTTGACTTATAGAAAATTTATGGTTTCCTTTATTATAAAACTAGTCATTTTCTAACATGTCTAAATGCTTTGTAAAATTTGATCTTTGATATTTCTAACATATTTTACAGGTTTTTGAAGCTAACTTTTGTTTACAAGATATTTTCATCCATATTTTTCTAACTTATTTGATGATCTTTAATGAATGTTGTGCTTTCATATCTTAGGGCGGGATTGATTATGCTCTTTCCTTGCACCTTTTAGGTGATCTTGGGAACTAGAAACAACTCTAAGCCTTCTTGCTTTTATAAACACTTCATTAAATTCCTGGTTAAGGGAATGAACAACAATTGGTTAAAAAAAGTTACCTAATCCTTTGATTTACAAGCTTTTCCATTTTTCAATATAGCTGAATTTATTATTGTGTATGCTCTTCTCTTGTGTCTTAGGATGATATTAAGAATCAAAAACAACATTTTATCCTCTTTCATGATGTTTTGATCTTGTGGTAAACTATTAATATTTCACGTGTAGGACCAAAATTCACTTGTCAAAGAATTAGGATTTAAACCAATACTGATACAATTTGTTGCAAGTTGCCAATAGTGTATAAAACTACACTAAGCTAAAAGATAAAAGATACACCACTATTCAAAACATTGTGTTTGTAGGTTTCAGTAAAGAGCTATGCCTCGTTCGCTTTGAACTGGGGAAGTTCCTTGGAATAAGCCATATAACCCATAAGGATGCCTCCAGGAACCCCATAGTAGTTCACTCCTTGACGAAACCGGTGAACAAAATAGGAAGCACTCTGCTTACCACTTGACTAGTACACCTTTGTGAGATTAGAGTCAATCATATTCATGCGACCCAAGTGAGATACAACTGAACACAATAATTTTCCCCATTATATCGAATGAGGTAAAGTAAAGTTGAGATACTCCTTGGTTTAGTCAGTGAAAATTCCTTGGACCACGCTCACAAAGATAATTTGTTACACCTAAATAGTGAACTTATTAGGAATCCATATTGCACAGGCACCAACTTTACCAAAACCAATCACGTTTCAAAGATCTCTCACAAAGAAACAACTTATTCATACTCAAAACCTTATTTTTTGAACAAGGGGAGAGCCCATAAAAGTTAGTGCCGCATGACATTCATCAAAAAATTCGTAAAGTATTACTTTGTCTTAGTTTTTCACTTATTTTAAGACAAGGAGAAACTCTACCAAAGTGACACCAAGTATTTTTCATCACCACTTGGTCTACTCCTATTTTTTTTTGTTTCCCTTTTGGGAAAAAAGAAATCATACATATGTAGTGTTACTTAATATTGTGTCGACCAATTTTGTATCCGCTTACATCCTTCCTTATTTTGATTGCGATAGTAAGCATTGAAAGTGTGTTGGTATGTCCTCAAATCTTGAGTAGCCTTGTCTTATTACCTATGTCAATAAATTTTGTCATAGTTAGGCTTTCTTCACCATCTATTCTCCATTGAGGTGTTCGTTTTCTTGCATCGTATTGATACAATTTTAATACTTACATCTTGTTTCTCGTAAACTTGATTTAAGTGTCTAAATTGTACAACTACATTGCTCGCACCTTAACAACTCCTTGGTATACTTTGACCTTGTCTCCTTCCAAACATTGCCTCAATCTTGAAAAGTGTTTTTGATACATTTTTTTTGTCGTATTAATATTATTTTGATACTATTATCTTTCCTTTTTACAAATCTTGATTAACTTATTTAAGTGGTATTATTGTGTTTCTCACATTTCTAACTTCGACTTTTAATATATATGCCATGTTTGTATCTAGATTGGTTATAGTATACTTTTATTTATAATTCATTCGAACCCATTGTTAATACTTATGCATTTTTTATTTTAAACTTGACTTAAGTGTTGACATTGAGTTGATCATCTTGCATTAAACTACCATTGAAAACACATTTTCCTAGGGAGTAGTTTCTTGTAGATTGGATTGGTTTACCGAACTTTTGTGATTGTTCCTTGTGATATTTCATATTGTAGACTTGTTTTCCTAGGACAATCCTTTTTATCCTTTGATCCCTTGGTTCTTCATCTTGACATTTGCACTTACAACTTCTTGTCCAAAATCTTATTGGATTTTCGAAATTATGTCATCAATATGATTTTTTTCTTTATATCCCCTTTAGAAAATCACACAAACATCCCCTATTTGTTTTGAAAATTTCTAGTTGGTCGTCATTGCGCTACCTGAATCAACATGGAAATTCCTTCCCTTTGAAGGGGTTCAATCACACTATCTAGGTCTAAGCATTTGGGCCCACGGATTCCAACAATTACTAACTATCACATGGTTCCTCACACTTACAATAATAGGCAAGCTAGGTTTACGAATTCACATCAAAATATGCTTATCATGACTAAACCCCATTTGGTTCTTCGAGCTAGAGAACCCATTTGGATACCTATTTCCCCACCTTCATCTCATAGTCGGTGGTATGATTTAGATGCTTCTAATCCATGTCATCCTTTTGATTCTAATATAAAATATTCTTCTGATTCCTCTCAATATTCTAAGGATTCTAATCCAAACTATGTTTTTGATTACTCTCGGTCTTTTGAGCTTCATTCAATTGACTTTCTTCTAAGGAATAATTAGTCACCTAAACAACGTTGTCCTCTACATATTTTTGTCACCACAAATTCTCCCCATCATTCTCCTAATTCAAATCATATATCCCACTCCTCCATTTCTTCACATGAACCCCTTTATTAGTCACCTTAAAGACGAACTTCAATCCTTTAAAGATCTGTATGACTCCAAGTTCCTCCAATCATTCCTCTAATTTGACTTCTGAGTCACATACCTCCCTATCTTTCAAGGAACCCTTTTATTATTCACCTCAATGACCTCTTCCTTCATCAAATATCCTTGCAACTCAAAATTCCTCTAATGAATCATCCAATTTGACCCCCACGTCACAATCCACTGACTGGCTACATGATCCTCTTTGTCTACCTACATTATTCCATCTTCTAGGAAAACCAATACTAACCCATTCCAAACCTACATCTTCTTCCACTCGCGAGACATCTAAATCCAAATCTAATGTATCTCCTGAGTCACTTGCTTCTATTAATCATCATCAAACATCTTCTAAAACTTCCACACTTATCAGACCTATTTCTTCTAATCAACCTACTATCATCAAAGAAAAACAACCCATACTGATCAATTTCTTTCAGAATCAAGAATCAATTAGAGAATTCATGGGGTTACACAATGACATTCCTCTAGAGGATCATGATAAAGGACTCTCTTTTGACCCTTATGAATTTCTGAATTATGGGAAAGGAGTTGATTCGTTTTGTCAGAAAACAAAGGAATATCCTAAGATCGTCAAATTTGATCCTCCTCTTATTCTTCCATTTTCACCATCCCCATTACATGGAGAAATTCCTGGGTTTTTCATTGATCACTGGCCTATCTTGCCATCACCCACTCATTCTTTACATATCAAAATTCCTTAATCACAATCTTTCCTTGGGTCACCTCTCGGTATCCCATTGTCTTCTTCTATATGTGGGCCACCTCCTAGTATTCCATCATCTTCTATTTGTGGGACACCTTCGAGTAGCCCATTATCCTCTATTCTTGGGCCACATCCTAGTATACCCTCATCTTCTACACTTGGGCCAAATCCTAGTAGCCCTCCATTTTATATTTATGGGACACATCTAGGTATCCCATCATCTTCCATCCTTGGGACACCTCTTGGTAGCCAATTTTGTTATATACTTAGGCCACATCCTAGTATCTCTTCATCTTCTATCTGTGGCTCACCTTTCAGTATACCATCCTCTTCAATCCTTGGACAATATCCTCTTTTTCCATCATATCATCATTTTACAAATGACTTGGGAAATCCCACCATCATTTTTCTTATTCTTATCATCAATCCTAGTCATCTACTTTCATCTGCCATGTCTCGAGGTCAGGAAAGTCACGCATTAGCTTATATGAAACCCAAATAGTTTCTTCATCAAGTGAAGATAAAAAATATGAAGAGCTCTAAAGATCTTAACAATTCAAACAAACATAATGTTAGAAATCAAACGCGATTCAAGAATGCACACCAATGTAACCATCAAGTAAGGTTCAAAGTGCAGAAGCCTATTGATAGGAAACTTAAGATCCCACCTAAAAAATCCATGTTGAAAGATAAGTCACGGTCACTTATCGAGTATGATCTCACTACAGTCATCGATATTGGAGATAATATCACTCTTGATAAGAAAAAACTCTAAGTCTCCCTTATAAAAGAAATTACAAACATCATTCTTAGATCTTATCACGTGGAGTTACATTCTTGGTCCTAACTTCCCAGTCATACATGTTCATCATTTTATCCCCAACAAATTAAAAAAATTAAAAATACAAAAAAATGAGAAAATATTAAAACATTAACAAAAACAAGATAAAAGGTACAAAGATCAAACATTGTAATCAGGCATTACGTACATGGATTTTTTTCCTTTCATATTCCTCTGAAAGATTCCCACCATTTTCATCCCTTCGATGATCTTTTGGTTAGTCTATTCATGCTCATTGTGATACATGTATCTCTATGGTATCTATTTGACCTTGGTCTTTCATCACCTTGGTAAATTAAAGAGCAATTGGCCTCTTAGAGATCCTATCACTATCTACATCTAATAATCTTTTCATGAAGAAATTTTTGCCATACTTGTTGACACTAGCCAATTTCATCATCACAATCACTTCCACATCCTTCCGTAAAGTCATCAGTGGTCCTTAACCCCTTATAATTTTAAGAAAGTAAACAAAATCAATCAAAACATCAAAAATCAATGGAAAATAAATATATGACTCTCTCTTGGGGTATTTCGAGTATCTCTATTGAGGCTATGGATGTCTGACTAACAGTAGATAAATGTTGTGATTAGAATCAAATACATCTCCATCGGCGCTATAGACACCTAGATGACAGTGGAGTAATGTATGTCTCTCCTTCCACCCTCCATTCACAAATCACCTTTCAAAATAAATCATTCGTACACAATGGCTAGCATGTCCTCACTTGCTACCTATCAAATATTCACTTCAATAGGTAATTAATTTCCACATGCACACACTGGATCTCTATGAGTAAAGAGGATTAGTATGTTACTAGGTGTTGTTTGGACCTTGTTTAAACTCTTACTTTAGTCCTCATTTTGACTCATGATTTGTGCCTTTGGATAATCACTTTTACATTGCAAGGATTGTTGCTACATTTTCCATATCCTTCCATAGCATTTGTACTATTCTTCATCTTTGTTCTGAACATCCATGCGTATAAGTTTTTCTTTTTACCATGATTACAAGAACCTTTTCCTTTTTTTAATAAAATAATATTCTACTTCTTTTTTATCATATGTTTCTTGGCCAATATTCACTAGGGGCATGCTCGCTCTTTCTTGGCACTTCATTGGTTTGATTTCATCATCATGTTGAACCTATCTTTCATGGCCTTGATGCAACTTATCTTTTTCTTGTATATATGCACAAATATTTCCCCTTGTTTATTCGCATCTCTCTCTAGGGGCATCTTTACATATTTATTTTTGTTATACATAGATTCCAAAAAAAATTCAAAAAACCCTAAAAATAATCATCAAAAATCATTAAAAATCCAAAAAAAATGGTATAAAAATAATAAATTCTATCAAAAATTTGTAACAAACATGCACGCAACTGAAGCTTCTATCAAATTCATCGTACTCAAACATCAAATATTGTCCTACAAAACATTTGTTTTTGTTCTCGCATGTCCATGTGTGCGACTCGTGGATCATTTTAATGTACCTTAATTAATAAAGTTGGTTTTCTTACTATGTCTGTACTCTTTGGTAAAACGAGTTGTTTGGTACTATTTCATAATGCACGGTTTCTATTTCATAGGACCCATGTGCCCTTCCTATTTTTCCCTCACATATATCTTTCTTGGGGCACCATTTTTAACCCTTTTTCGTTAAATCAAACATTTGGGAAATGAAATTTGACAACAAAAAACATTGGTGTGACTATCTTGAATATTATTTGTTTGAGTATATGTGTTTGTACTTGTTTCCCTATCATGTTAGCTTTTGTACTTTCTCATATTGTATTGCGTTATGCATGTCTCATTTAGTTAGTGTTTTAGAAATGATAAAATGTAATTATTAATCTTTTCATGTAAATTTACACTTTTTTTGTATCCTTATATTTTAATAAGGACCGATGGCGTACATCAAAAAGAAAAATAATGAAATAATGTTGTTTTTACATCACCTGGATGAAAGCTATTTTAATTCTCTTTATTTTTCTTCCATATCATTTTCTTCTATCGACACTATTCTTCCAAATCACTTGGGGCAATAGGGATCACCTTTTATCCCCCTCTCCCCCTCACATTTCTTCTATCTGTTTCTTTCATCTTTTTCAATCGTCGATCGACCTCTTCCATCACCCCATGGATACTTGAGAAGGCATCCTTCATTATACTAGTTTTTTCTTCTATCCCTTCAAAATTTACTTAATGGTAATTATCTACTATCTTTGAAGTGGCATCACTTACACCACCCCAAAGTGGGGAAAATGTAGAAACCTAAAATCTGATTACGCAATGTTAATACTTAAATTGCACTAAATATCCTCTTTCCCATCAATTGGAGACACTTTGTCAAATAGACACTTCTTCTCCTCTCATTGGGTCAATTAAAACAACTTAGCTACTTAACCATGATCTTCACTCTCTTTTAGTTAATTCATGATACTTCATCAATAAACCACCATTATCCCTCTATTGCCATTAATTAATTACATTTTTCCAATTAATTAGCCTTCCTATCATTTAGGATGTTTATTAAAGACCTTTCGCTAATTAATGTCTGATTCTAATTGGGTTAATTATTTATTATTAATTAATTACGCTTGCTACTCTAAATCAATAAATCACTATTTAATTGATCAAATCTCTCTTACATCCCCCGAATCAGTCTAATTTTCCTCTAAATTCTCCTAAATTGACTTTTATAAGCTTATATCTAGTTATTAATTAATCACATCTAATTAATTAAAACATCCCCTAACTCCCATGAGTTGCTAATGAAAAATTGAACTCCTCTGAATCAAACTTAACTTTTCCAAATCATGCTGATCCATTTCTAATCTTGCTTTACCCTTATCCCACATGTACTAAGATCCAAATCTCTCTCAAATATGCAAGCTATATAAAGGACCAAATCTCCTTCATCTAAAACACACACCTCATTTGCATTAATGAAAATTATAGGAATTATAATCTTGAGCCATTCTCCATTGTTAGAAATAGCTTCTCCATCTTGTTGTTTCACCTTTTCCTTAGATTGTTTATTTGAGGTGTTGATGAAACAGATAGGGTAATGGGCATAGGAGGAATACCTGTTCAAATGTTGGTTGATGGGTTATTATATGCGTATGAATTCTAGATCCATAGCTGATCATGAGAGATTCCTTTTAGCTAGGAGGAACTACATGTAATGAAAACAAGACCACCATAAGGAATTAAACAATATGGGAAGTGAACTGCCTAGCGTATACTAGATTTGGGAAGTACGGTACTTCCTAGATGGCTATTAGTCCACTATTTTAAACAATTTAATTTTGTAAATAAAGTAAATCCTATTGTTATTTTAAATTGATTTAGGTATCTCACTTAAAAACACAATAATAAATAGATCTAATCTAACAGGATAAGCAAGAATGGAATCAAAAGGTCAAATAATTGGTTTTGGGTCTTTGCAGGTCTGATAAAGGTCTCGGGTAGATCACAGGTGAATGAGGGTGAGGTGAAATTTGGTGGGTAGGTATCTGTTCTAGGTTGTGTGGGAAAACACAGAGATTGGTGTCAGTCAAGGATGACTAGCGGCGGTTAAGTGTAACTGGTGCCGGTTACAGTCAGATCTGGAAATGTCACAGAACAAGTCGGGGTCTCCTTTGTGATTACACAAAGGACTTGGTTTGGTCAGGACGAGGTATTCGGTGACTGGAGTAGGATTTTGTGAGATTTTAATGGGTATATGGAGGTGAAAATGTGGAGAAGGTCAATAGGGGGAAAGCTAAAACAATGGATGATAAAATGATGATGAAACAAAATAACCAGGAAAGTATGATGTTGTACTCAATTGGATTCCATTCCAGAATGTTTGTGTGTGCGGGATGGAGGTGTTGATGATGGGTTTGAAGGTTGCAAGTGATCACCAACTAGAGAAAAGCTTCTGCATGGGCTCCATTTACACTCCTCTTTTCTTGGATAGATCAGATCATGGCTGGGATGGCTACGCAGGAGAAGATGCTCAATCTCCTTCCTTGGATGTGATTTTTTGCTGGAATTTTTCTCTCTGAAGATGCGTTATCTCTCTGAGATGTGTTCTTGCTTGTCAAATTTCTCCCAATGTTTTCCAACCTTGAGAATAAGGTAGTTTAGGGGTTAAAAGGGGTAACTGATGGAGGTCTAACTTAAATGGTAACGGTTAAGGGTAACTGACGTTGATCAAGAAGGGATTTCCTAGGTTTAATAAACTAGGGAGATCCTCCTGATTTCCTTGGATCTCGTGTCATTATCCCACGGATTAGACTAGGAGCTTCTTGTGAGCATGCGGGAATGTGGTTAGAGGGAATGTAGGCATTGATTTTTAGGGTTTGGGTAAGTCTTTGTTAGTTATGGGAACTTGCTAAGAATAGGTCTTAGGTTGAGTTGGCTTGGTGATGTGTCTAAGTGAACTATATATGGGGATATTATTTAAATAAGATATTTAAATAATAAATATAGTGAGGATAATGCATTAATTTAATTAAATTAATTAAATTAATATTAGTGGGGGTGAAGAGGGTCAGGGCTAGGTAAATGTAATAAATGGTGCTTATATGTCGAGGGACAAAAGGGGAGTGTGACCTAATTTTAGTGTCTACATTTTTCCCTTTTTTGTTGTGTAGCTTGTAATGGTAAGCGGCGCTCACAAAAATAAGATGTGGTTACCCCATGTGTGGGTGAAGGTGATCCCCCTCAAACTAGGAACTAACGAGGTAGCAGGATGAAGCGGTGAGTGGTTTGATAAAAGGTAAATGTGAGGAAAAGGCAAGTGGGATAGGGGAAAAGGGTGAAAGCTCTACTCTGGAAATGTAGGTAATGGGTCAGGGTCACCAGTAGAAACAGTTAAACGCACACACATGTATAAACTGCAGCATGCTATTGGGTTGAAGAGTAGGCAAACTCTACATCGTCTAAGTTCAATAGGTTTATCTGAATAAGGTTGAAGTGAAATGGTATCCAAGGTATAGGATATGGTTAGGAAACACAACATAGGTTAGGTGTAGGAAAATTTAGGTATGTTATGGTACACCAAAGGTAGGGTCAGGATAAACGGTCACGGTAATAGGCTAGGTAAGGTCATTTGGTCAATCAACATAGGTAACAGTGTTGCAGGGTATAATGAACACATGAGGTCAAAGCGCACTAGTGATTGTCTAGGTCCAAATATCTAGGTCATGGCACGGGTAAGGCCGAGGTAGGTGTAAAATAATGATTCCCCAAAGGACGAAAAATGGAGGTAGTAAATGATGAGGCCAGAAAAGGTAAGGAAATGGGTTGGGTAAAGGTTGGATGGGGTGAAGGGGCAAGGTAAAGGGTGGGGTAAAATGAAAAAGTAGGGGCAATGTGTAGGTTAGGTGACTGATGATGGTCATGGATAACTGATGTCGGTATAAGAAAACCAATGACGGTGAGGTAGGGCACGAGATCGATGTCAGTCAAGGGGAACTGACGTCGGTTAGGTTGAG
Organism: Taxus chinensis; assembly: GCA_019776745.2. NCBI lineage: Eukaryota > Viridiplantae > Streptophyta > Pinopsida > Cupressales > Taxaceae > Taxus > Taxus chinensis. Next base: position 706,031,219 of record CM034148.1, read on the forward strand.
TTTGTTATAAAAATAAAAAATATGCATTTGTATTATTCATTTGGTTATTTGCGAAGTGAAGAAATGACAAAAAAGAGGAAAATAGAGAGAAAAGTGTCTGGAGGAAACGGGATAGTGAGCTGGCAGTAAGATTTGACGAAGGTTGGGTTGGTGAGTAGTGGGTCCACAAGATCAGGGTAAGATAGTTGATTAGTGGGAGGTTGTGGGTAGTTATTTGGTGATGGAAGAGGCTGGAGAGAGATCTGGCGAACCATCGGTACAATGACCAGATGTGCCACCGAGATGGCAGAAGTGTGATGAGGTAACCGCCAAACTCTACATGGTTGATTAAATAGATTAGAAGATTTGGTAGTGGTTAGTTGTAGGGTTTTGTAGTTTGTTGGTGGGAATAAGTGAAATGTGGGTATGGGGAGAAAAATGAGAAAAAAAGAGGGGAGGGAGGGTAGTAAATTGTATAGGTGGGGTGGTTAGGGGTTTTGGGGTAGTGTAGGTCATTGTAGGTGGGGTAAAAGGGACAGGTGGGAGGATTTTTGTTTTTAAAAAAATGGGGGGTTTGGGATGTCATGGATTTTTCTGTAATAGTGACTAGAGTCGGTCAAGCTTGGTCAGCATCGGTTGGTAAGATCCGGGATCAGTCACAAAATAAGTGATTGATGCTGGTTAAGTGGTAACCATGGTTGGTAAAGATGAACCGGTATCGGTCACCAAACAGGTGATTGACATTAGTTTAAGGGTGACTGGAATTGGTTAGGATGAACCAGCATCGGTCAAGATTTTGGGCACAAGGGGGCAAACAATGATGTAGGTTAGGTGGGTGAGATGGGTTGGCTAAAAATAGGGTGGTGGGTAATGATAAGTGATGAATATGGTCATGGTAAAGGTAGATCAATGTTTTTCTTGGATCGGATGTAGGGGAGATCGTAGTTACACATGCGGGACAGGGTTCCACCTCTATTGGTGACATTACGTGGCTTAGCAACCCCATTGGAGCTGCAACACATGGAGGCAGTGGGCTTGAGTGGGATTCAGTGCTATCGACATGTTGTCCGGTAGCCCAGTTTGATGGTCATGCTGATCGATAGATGGGACTCCACAACCAACACGTTCCACCTTCCGATGGGTGAGATGACTATCACCCTAGAGGACATGTTCCAGATTTTTCAGCTAACCATATTGGAGTCCCAAGTTTACTCTATCTCCTCTGAGGCCTTAGAGGAGCTCATTGGGACACTTTTTGGTGAGGGGGCGGAAAATCTGATATTTTATAGTGCTAGTTTGAGCTATGGCGAGATGTTCCTAGCCCGTCTAGATGCGACGAGGCTAGTGGTTTTATTGATGGAGGTAGTGTGCTGCTATGCACTGCTAGATGTAGAGGGTGGACGCTTTCCCTGACCACTGATGGGGGTGCTCCACGATATGATTGTGCATGAGACATGCTTTTCCTAGGCACCAGTATTCTTAGTGTAGCTATATAGAGAGCTATGGGTGTATGGGAAGTTGTGCAAGTTTAGCTTGTGTTGTACATTTATATTGCACTGTTGGGCCTTCGAGCACATAGTCTGTGTTTGACCTATAGGGATGCCCTGAGCAGATGCATTTCTTGCAAGATGTGTGTGGTTGGGATACAGGAGATGGGTGTCGGTTCCAAGAGAGTAGAGGTCGAATAGGATGACATATGATGTGGCCCATTTTCGGCAGTTGTTGGAGGGGTTGTCTAGAGTGGACATTCATGAGGAGCTAGCTAAGCTCTAACTAGAGAGGTGGATACAGGGTCACTGTGCCGGGGAGGATGAGATGATCCTGATAGATAGGGTCTGATGGCAGTTCAAGATTGTCTAGGATATTCCTCCGTCCTCCCCATAATATTGGAGAGATGACGTGGAGAGGCCTCTACCTCTACCACAGCCTACAGTGCCTACAGGGCAGGAGGAGCAGCCAATGGATTAGTGGATTGATGACACCAGATGCATAGATAGGTATAGGCAGTTGTGGACGGCTTACTTACGAGCCATACCACCTAGACCGGGGTAGCCTGACTTAGCTACCATTACAGTGTAGAGAGACACCCTATAGGGACAGGTAGCGACACTAATCACACAGGTAGGTATACTTCAGACACAACTGGAGGGGTTAGAGGTAGAGGTAGTAGAGCTATGAGCACAGGTGGCCAGTCTACAAGCCCAAATGGAGGAGGGAAGGGATGGAGGAGATGGAGATAGAGATGGTCAGGTGGCAGCCTTACTGGCTCAAGTGAAAAGTTTACAGGGCCAGTTGGCCATAACCCAGACACAGATTTGGGCTTTACAGGCCCAGATATAGGCATAGAGATAGGGTGCACCATCACAAGGACAGGGATAGGGGGCACCACCACAGGCACAAGGAGTTGGTCCCAGTTCGGGTGCAGGGCAGGTAGAGGGGCCAAGACCTATGGGACCACCACAGACCATTCCTGTATCTAGGTTACGGGATGCCCTAGGTGAGGTGAGATATTATTAGGACCAGCTCATGGCAGATAGGATAGAATTCCTCTCTTACAGAGAGTACAGAGCACAACATACATCCAGTGAGAGGATGAGATCCTGCACACATAGTGTGGAGAGCACAGGAGGTCAGCGAGCTCCGAGGCCTGATCAAGGAGAGGCCACCAACACATGGCGACAAAAGCTAGGTGATCTGCCAACAGGGCCATAGGAGGTTGAGGTGCAGCTGACACAAAGATGGAGGACATCTGGCGAGATTCCTGAGATGTGGTCACCTGATTGTATACTAGTTATTTTTTTGATATATATGTTGGCCTGCATGCCGAAGACAGTGAGGATGTATGAGTGATTTTTGTATATTGTGAGCATATACCCGGCCTGCGTGCCAAAGATTTTTTGTGTTAATTAGTTTATTCTTTTTGTATCATATGAGACCGACCTGCGTGATGATGGCATTTTGTATTATATATCGGCCTGTGTGCTGACATTTTGGAGATGATGGTCATGATGAGATAGGCATGTATTTTGAGATACACATTTATTGATTGATATGATGAGATTTATGGTATTTTGTGATGTGTCAATATGTTTATGAGATATTGGATGTATGGCTTGTGTTAGATGAGATATGGATTTGTTACTTTGATATGGATGGAAATTAGGTGAGTTAGGTATGATGGAGTTAGGTTGGTTTGGGTATGGATCAATTCAGGTCATAGGCATGGATCGAGTTAGGTCATAGGCATTGATTGGGTCAGGTTATGGTTAGGCATGGATCAATCACGTTGGTTAGGCATGGTTGAGTCTGGTTATAGTTAGGCATGGATTAGTCAGCTTGGTTAGGCATGGATCAGTCATGGTGTATAGGCATGGTTGAGTTAGGTTAAAGGCATGGATCAGTCAGGTTGGTTAGGCATGGTTGAGTCAGGTTATAGGCATGGTTGAGTCAGGTTATAGGCATGGATCGTGTCAGGTTATAGGCATGGTTGAGTTAAAAGTAGGTTTAGTTATGATTCATTATTTTGGCAATGAATGATACTATGGGTCATATGTGAAATGTTCTATAATCTATACATAGTGATGATAGAGAAATGGTAGGTGTAATAAATGTATGTTGTGGTAAGAAACTTGTTATGTATGTGGCTTAATTTCCAATTTTGTTATAAAAGGGGAACTAAGTGAAATGTGATGTAAATGGTGAGTTAGGCATGGTTGATGAATTGTTTTAGGGTAGAAAATTGTTGAGCTAACCTCCGAGGGCCCCATGCCCTCGGAGTGCTGCCTACATAGTCCCAGTGAAAAGGGACCTCAGGCTGATGTAGTTCTCCCATGAGCTAGAGAAGAATATGAGAATGAGTTGGTAGGTTTTTGGGCATGTTGTGGGTTTAGGTGTAATAGGTGTGGGTAGATTATAGGTAAAATGATGCAAGTGAAGGAGATTATGGCAAAAAGTGGAGGACTACCGCAAAGGTAAGCATCAAGTACCAAGTCCTGTATAAGGTAATCAAAATCTAAACAAAGATGGTTAAAAAAATAAGAGGGGGGGCAATAAATCCACCTGATTGGGTAGGATCATACCGAGTAGATCATACCTTGGAGGGGGTGACGAACACAAGACCGGAAAGGCATTGCACGATTAACGGTTCTACAGTGAAAGTAGTCATAGGATCACCAAATGTCAAAATTCCAAGATGTCCCTTGAGGTGATTGAGGAAATGAGAGTGAAAATGGTAAGGTGGGTGAAAGGTAGTTAATTTTATATGCTGAAGTAGCAAGACCTTTAGGCAAGGGGTCCTAGGTCACAATGGGCAAGTCCATGACTAAAAGGTTTTTTGTGTTGATAGACTGATTGATGTGAGAATTCTATATGGGATAAATAATATGGTACTCCCTTGAGGTCTTCGTGAAGCTGATCGATGTGGGAAGCTTCGATTTCTCTCATTTTTTTTTTAAAGCTTCACATAGTTGTCCTTCGAGGGAGCAGTCTATTTATAGCAGTCAATTTGGTCAAGAGGAAGATGTCCTTTTGAGAGAGTTCATCTTTTATTAGAAGTTTGACTCAAGGAGTTAGGTCCCAGTGTGAGGTCTTTGAAATCATGGACAAGACCAAGGTGGAGGATAGGACTCTTGTTTAAAAAGGCAAGGTGGAACGACCATGGGATCTCATCTAAAGGTAGATGAAAAAGTATCCATGAGAATCATGCTATGTGCAGTTGCGTGGTACACATATTCAAGATAAGATAACAAGTGAAGGGTACTCACATGATTCTTGTTTAATCATTAGGGAGGTGTATGAAGTGGATGGTGCTCAAGGGACGAGCCTGGAAAGAGATAAAGGGTGAGGTAGGTAAACGAGTCAACAATAGAATGGTCAAAGATGTAATGTGTTAAGCGGCTCAGGGGGTTTACCATCAAGTGAGGATAAATGATAGGAACCTAATCCATAGGTATGAGTTACGATGTATGGTCCAAGCCAATTAGGAGAAAATTTACCTCGTTTACTTTTTTCTACTTTGGTTACGTGTTGATTTTCAGACGAGCCTGGAAAGAGACAAAGGGTGAGGTAGGTAAACGAGTCAACAATAGAATGGTCAAAGATGTAATGTGTTAAGTGGCTCAGGTTCGGGTTTACCATCAAGTGAGGATAAATGATAGGAGCATGATCCATAGGTATGAGTTACGATGTATGGTCCAAGCCAATTAGGAGAAAATTTACCTCGTTTACTTTTATTCTACTTTGGTTACGTGTTGATTTTCTTTCAAGACAAGGTCACCTAACTTGGAAGGTTCGTCTCATGAACACATTTGTCATAAGCACGTTTGATACGTTGTTGATAGACTTGGAGGTGATCCAGAGCATTAAGATGACGTTCGTCTAATAAATCTAGTTATGCTAAGCGGTCGTGATACGAAAGTCATCATCAGTATGCATCTCATGGAGATAAATGCGGAGTGAGGGGATCTAGATTTCGAGAGGCAAAACAACCTCTATACCATAGACTAGTGAAAAGGGGTGCGGCCACAGTGGAATTGTGAATACTAGTGTGATATGCCCATAGGGCAAAAGGAATGTGCGTATGCCAATCCTTCCCAGTATTGTCAACCACTTTCATGAGAATTTTTTTAAGGGTTTTGTTAGTGGATTCAGCTTGGTCAGTTGGTTTGTGGGTAATAAGGTGATGAGAAAATAAGCTAAATGCCGAAGGCGTCGTAAAGTTTCATACAATGTTTTGTTTTTGAATTGTTTTCCATTGTCAGTGATGAGGTGATGAGGAACACCAAAGCAACAAATGATGTGATGGTTAATGAACTCACATATCTTCTCGGCTTTCATAGAGATGAGTGGTATAGATTCCACCCATTTTGTGTAGTATTCGGTAGTAGTTATGATCCATTGATGGCGTTGGGAAGAATGAGGATTGATTTCTCTGATAAGATCCAAACCCCATTGAGAGAAGGAAAAAAGGTCACGAGTGACCTGTAAGGCATGACTGGGTATATGATGAAGATTAGAATGTTGTTGACATTTGACACAATGTTTGACATAGTCGCAACAATCATGGTTAAGGGTCAGCCAGTAATAGCCTAGGTGAAGAATACGCTTAGCCACAGCAAGGCCGCTAAAGTGACCTCCACATATGCCATCATGAACCTCCTTAATGGTATAGGGAATTTCAGAACTTGTGAGGCATCGTAAGATAATACCATCAAATCCGTGTTTATAGAGGAGTCCTCCCAGAACAACGTAACGAGAGACCTTTTTAAGGAAGGTGCGTTGTCTGTTACAGGTGAGATCAGGAGGTAAGATGGAAAGAGAAAGGTAGTTGGGAGTACTATTTATACCAAAGGTCACTTAGGTCAAGGGTGTTGGTTCCGATCGAGTAAGCATCATGAGGTAAATAAGAAGGTGAATGGAGGTGTTGTACGGGGAAAAATATTTTGGAATCGACAGGGGAAGTGGGTATTTGGGAAGCTAAGCACGGCCATGGTATCGAAAAATTTGTTGGTTGAACGTAGGATGGTTTGAAGGGTGTAACAATCAAAGGTGGTCAAAAGTATGCCTACATGATGTTTATACTTTTGAAATATCTTATTATGACATTGGTATATACCATTGACTTGGTTTATGACCAATTGTGAATCACCAAAGATGTTGATTGATTTGACATCTAGGGCATATGCGGCTTGGAGACCTAGTATGAGTGCTTCATACTCGGCAATATTGTTGGTGCATTCAAAGTCTAGTTTGATAGATAAAGGCATGGGTTCTCCATCTAGAGGAATGAGGATAATACCAGCCCCTGCCCCCCCACGCTGACACTTGGAACTGTTGAAGAACAGTGTCATTTGGTAAGGGGGTTTGTCCAAGGAAAGGGTAGCAATTGATTCATCGGGAAATTCAAAATTAGAGGATTGATCCCTAGAAATAGGTGCGTCGGGCAGTTGGTTGGTGATAGCTTGACCCTTGATGGACTTTTGATGAATTAATTTGAGGTCAAGATTAGCTAAAAGCATAAGCCATCACGTGACATGCTGATTTTGATAAGGTTTTGCGTACATGACGTGTAAGGGATCAGTGTTGGTCACAACATAGGTTTTTTGGTTGAGTAAGTAAGGGCAGAGTTTGGTGGCAACGAAAAACTAAGGCTAAGAAAAGTTTTTCTGGATGGTTGTATCGGGTTTCATATTCCAAAAGAGTATGGCTTATATAATAAACCGCTTGCTCCCTGTGTTTTTCATCGTGATGAGCGAGCATGGCTCCCAAGGAATGATCAGTAGATGATATGTATAGGTAAAAAGGTTTATCGTCTTTAGGTGGAATGAGGACCCAGGTGGTTGGAGAAGGCATTGTCTTAGGGACTCAAAATATTTGTGACAGTTATCATCCCATTTAAAGGAGACATCCTTCCTAAGCAAATGATGAAATGGTTGACATCGATCAGATAATTATGAAATGAAACGATGAATGGACTACAATTTACCTTACAGGCTATGGAATTTGTTTAAGGTTAGTGGGTAGAGGCATTTCCAGAATGGCCTTGAATTTAGTAGGGTCAACTTCTATACCATGGAGGGAAACGATAAATCCCATGAGATTTCCTGAGAGAACCGTGAAGATGCACTTTTTAGGCTTAAGGTAGACGTAATATTTAATGAGGTGGTCAAAGATGGTTTCAAGGATGGCGAGGTGCTCGAAGCGACATTTAGATTTGGCCAAGATATCATCCACATAATCTTCCAATATGCGATGCATGATATCATGGAAGATGTAAGTCATAGCACATTGATATGTGGCACCAGCATTTTTAAGGCCAAAAGGCATGACTTGATCGTAAAAGGTTCCCCAAGGGGTAATGAATGCGGTCTTGTGTTGTTCTTCTAGGCCAAGAAAAATTTGGTTATAACCCGAGAAGTCATCCATGAGTGAGAGCATTTCATAACCAGTGGTAAGGTCGACTAGTTTATCAATACCAGGCAAGGGAAAGTCATCTTTCGGGCAAGGTAGGCTGAGGTCACGGAAGTCTGTGCAAATGCGGAGTCCCCCTGTCACTTTAGTAACAGGGAAATTTTTTGAAATCCAATGAGGATAATCAATGGGTAAGATAAAGGAAACATAAATAAGGCACTAAAGTTCTTCTTTGATGAGAAGAGTAATGTGAGGGTGCATTTTCCTCAGGTTTGTTTGATAGGTTTGGCATCGGGAACGGTTACGATATTATCGACCACTATGGTGGGGTCAATATTGGGCATGGCTATGAATAAGACCAAGTGAAAACGTGGTTATCATCTTAGAGAAAAGAAGTGATGGCTTCCTGTTCAGTAACATCTAAAGATTGTTCGAGCTTTAAGATGTGTGGGTCGTCCTGAGTATGAGTGTTGATCTCAATATTCGATTCATTCAACATGGTTTGAGTCTTAGAGGGTAACGACTGATGAATATATGAGTCTTCTACACCAAGGTAGGTGAGTATGGATTCATCATCTTAACATTGAATGACATTAATTATAGGTGTGTCATCATTGATCATCTTAGGATACAGGAATGGAAGAGTGGAAGGAGCCATACCTTCACGTTGATAAGTCAGAGGCCCCAAGGAAATGGTGTTTATGAAAAAAAAAGTTAGGGGGATTGATTCAGGATCCATCGACTGTGTCGGTGAGGGTGGTGATGAAGGTGGAGTGGGTGAAGGTAGTGATGAAGATGAAGGTGGAGAAGGGCTAGGGTCCTTAATGAGTTCAATGCAGGCCTGTTTGGTAGGAGGTTCGGGGAAGCCGATACCACTACGGTTGTTATATTTGTAGGTGGTACATGGAATAACGGTATGGCGGCCTTGCTCATAAAATCTAAAAACCAAAACCCTTCCACGCACAGTGGTTCAGGAAGGTGTGGGCGAAGCGGCGATTAGTAAGTGATTGGAATTCAGTGGAAAATTGGCGGGGTTGTGATGGTGGTTCAAGTGTGTAGATGGTAGTATCAAGTCCCCCATAGGTGAGACTAGTACGAAGATGAGGAGGACCATAAATGAGGCATTCTCCTATATGGTGATCATAGCGAGGGTGTTGGTGAAGGCTTCCATACTCGTGTGGAGTTAGGAATGTGTTGACACTAAATAGGCGGTACTCCCCCAGAGTGAGGTGTTGAAAAACACCTTCCAAGGGATCACTGATTCGTATGTAGGTAGTTGGAATGGATGATGTGTCAGAGGTTGATGTGGAGGTGGAGTTAATGAATTGGGAAGCTAATGGGTCAGCCATGGAGGTTATAGAAGTGGTAGGAATGGAGGAGGTATGTGTGGTAGAAGTAGCAGCTGTACTAGTAGGTGGAGGCATAGGTGAAGCGATATTGGTTACGGAGGTAGACGGCTTGATAGGCATGAGCACATCATTGGGTCAGTAAAGCATGTTACATGTTTTGAAAGGTGATGGGTCAGTTGGAATGGTATAAGTGTGTCTTTCGTGTTCAAAACTTTACACAACAATGCAAAGTGGAAGGAATGCAACCCATGACATAGATCCACGGTCTAACAAGAAACAAGTTATATTGGAATTCCCCCTCCAAAACATAAAACAATTCTAGAACAGTGTAGGGGCCCACGCGAACATGAAGGATGAAAGTGCCTAGTGTGGAGGTGATAGCATCATTGAATGAATGCAACATGACCGGATGTTTATGCATGTAATTGTCAGGTATGCGCATTTGAAAAAATACATGGGATGAAATGATGTTAATGCTAGTGCCTCCATAAATCATCACACGGCGTACCTATATGTCATCAATGTGGAGGGAGATGAATATGGTTGGGTTTGGGCCATCATTTTGGTGTGGCACAATCTCCTCCTCTAGGAAGCTAAGGGAGGCCACTTGGTGAGCAAGGTGAGTTGAGGATTAAGGTGGTAATTTGGTAAGAGAGGTTACATGATGGGGTGTGATAATGGAGGCTACAGGTGTAGGGTCATTGGGTAAAACCTCAATAGATTGAAGAACCTCCATGAGGGCTTGACAATGGGATTCCAAGGTTTGGATGAGGTCATATAAGGACATTTTGAGGGGAGATTGGTGTAGTTGTTTGAGCATGGTGCGATGTGTGACACCATTAGAAATGGGGTATGTGGGGCCATAGATAGTTATTTTAGGTATGGGTGCAGATGGTATGTTGGGTATAGGATTGGTTGGTGGGTCAGTTGCCTTTTTGTTTCCCTTCTACACATGTGTAGTGACGTGTATCATGTTGATTTGAGGGGAGTTGGAAAATGGAGAAGGTGTAGGATGAGTGGTATAACAACATGAAGGGTGAAAACCTAATGAAGGAGAAAAACTTTGTGAGGTCAGTTGGGCACAACAAAATTTTGGTGGTGGCGTTGCAAGTTCTCTAATGCGAACCATGCTAATTTCAAATCTTAAGGGTGGCTCTAGGAGTGGTGAGGGTGGAGGTTGTGGTTGTTAAGTGGGCAATGTGGGAATGGGTGTCAGTGAAGAAGGATTCTCATTAAGAAGGTTGTCATCATCAAATTTGGTTTCTGGTAGACATAATTGGATAAGGACAGTTTTCAAGGCCTTGCAGTTCTCCACATCATGTCATGGCACACAATGGTATGCAAAAAATTTTAGTATCATCAAACCCTTTGGGCTTGGGTTTGAGGGGGTTGTAAGGTTGGAGTGGCGATAATGTGATAACAGAAGTCTCGAGGAGGTTGGTTACAATTTTGGAATAGGACCCTGCTAGTGGATCACAATGGGAAGTGAACGTGGGTTTGGGTGTAGGTGTGGTTGATTGTCGAGGAACTATTTTTGGAAGAGTTGGAAAGGGTCGAGTTATGGTTTTAGGAACCAGTGTGGTTTTAGGTATCGGTCATGTTTGTTTGGGTAGGGGTACAATAGACAGAAAGGTAGGAGGGTGTGGGGTTGTTTTGACTACCTTATTATGGGGTAGTGGGGTTTTTTATTTTGGGTTGCACCTTTTTGGGTAAAGGTGATTTGGGTGTACGAGGTCTAGAAGGAAAAGTAGATGGAGGAAAAGGGCGAGTTAACCATAGGTATAAATGGGGTGTTGTGAAGGTAGATGACACGGTTCGTTACTTGGGGTGTGAGGGACAATGACTGAAGTGTGGTGGGTAGTGAAGAAATTGATGAAGGTATTAGAGGTATTGGTGGTAAAAAGACTCCAGGTGTGGGTGTAAGTCATGTTGTGTGCCTGGGTAGGTTAGAGGTTTGTGAGGAAGGAATGGGTTGTTGTGTTATTGGTTTATGGATGGGTGAAGGTTGCTTGACCATGTTGGGCAGCTAAGGTCTTAAGAAAGATGGGACAAGTGTGGGCATGACTGGTACGGTCAAGGTATGAGGTCGATGAGTTTGTTTCTTTAGTTTGGGTGTTGAGAGTAGGTGTGGTTTTGACATTGGAGGATGTAGCTAAATCCAGTTTAATAGGTGGATGAGTAAGGTTGGTGGTCAGGGTGACCCCAAAAGTGGTAATAGGTTTAGGGTGTGGGTTTGGGTTTAGATGTAGGTCGGGTTATGGGTAAGGGTATGGTTTGAGCGCTAGTAGGTATCGTGGAAGGGGTTATGACAACAGTGGTTGCTTTTGGTTTGATTGGTTGAGATGTGTTTGGGTAGATAATAGAGGTATCAACGAGGGATCTCTGCATCTATGTTGAGATGGGGAGTAAGAGGCGCCCCCATAGTAAAGCCCTATCCACATAATCTAAGTGATTGGCCAAACGTGAGAACGGCACATCTGTGGGTGGAGTTTGTGAGGACCTAATGGGAATTCCCATAAAATGCATCTTAGAGACAGAGGAATTGGCTAGCTTCAACTTCTGTGGGTAAGAGAGCTGAAAGTAGGTCTGTTGGATTTTGGGTAGCAGATGGAGAATGCTCACTGAGAGGCAAAGGTATCTCAACTGGGTCTATGATAGGTGGAGGAGATGATGGAAGCTCCTCTATAAGTGGAGGAATGGATGGGCACTCCTCTGTGGGTGGAGGAGGCAATGGGTACTCCTCTTTAGGTGGAGGAGATAATGGGATCTCCTCTATGGGTGGAGGAGGTACTATGGGTAAAGGTTATCTAAGTGGTGAAGCTAGGGGTGAGATGGTCTCAATGTTAGCGGAAGACCCCTCCATTGCTAATGAAGGAGATGAAAGGTGTTCCTCTATGGGTGAAGGAACAGGGGAGGTTGGTTCCAATGTGGAAGGAGGATTTTAGGCTAGGATCTCCTCTATGGAAGGGATGTGAGGTAATTAGGAGGATACAAGTACCTTGTTAAAGATAGCGGTGAACCTCACGGGTATGGGTATCGTGAGTTGTTGTCTCACCGGTTTGATTGGATGAAGGGGCATCGTTGGGAAATGATTTTTTGAAGATTTGTAGACTTTTTATTGGGGATGGCGTTGGGATTATCCATAATTAACTCACCTTTCTCAAGCATTTCTGGACAATATTCTTGAAAGTGATGCAGTTGTCATCACTATGACCCTTTACTCGATGATAATTATAGAAATCATGTTCTTTATACCATGCAGGCATGGGGCGAGCAGGGTCAAAACCAGTGTGTGGTTTTATAGGTGGAAGGGTGATGGCTCCAGCTTTGATAAGATTTTCTAATACAGAAGAGTAAGGTTCCCTAATTGGGGTATATTTTCGCTGCTCTCATTTAAATTGAAAAGTCTGGATAGGTGAGATATTGGATTCGAGTGTACCTTGATTTGATGGATGAGATGGGCCAGCCTTGAGTACCACTTTGTTAGTGGTGCCCTTAGCTTTTGAATAATTGGTTTGTGGTTTGGAAGAAGAAGAGGTATCATTTGACTTGAATGCCAAATTCTTATTGCGTAATTGGATTTTCTTCTCTTCGATGGCCCGAATCTCTAACTTTCATGCCATAGTGAATGCCTCATCAAATGTTTGGAAGGTTTGGACCTGCAAGGTCGGGGAGATATGTCTAGCACAAGCTCATGTGAAGAGCTCGATGAGTTTAGTTTGTGGCAGTTGGAAGGTAAGTTGATTGATCAGGCTACGCCAGCGAGTGACAAAATCTGTGATAGATTCGTCCTCATACTAACGTGTGGAATATAGATCGGTCATGGTAACCTTCTTGACGATATTGATAGAGAAATCATCCAAGAAGGCTTGGGCTACCTGATTGAATGAGAATATAGAGTGTTTAGGTAACCCACTATACCAATCTAATGCAGGTCTGGTGAGGGACATGGGAAAAGGTTCTCAAAAACAAAGCATCATCATGAGCGATCAGATAACACCCATGTTTGAATGACCGCAAATGTTGTTGGGGGTCTTCTTTACTATTGAAATAATTGAATTTAGGCATTTCCCAATGCATAGGGTATGAATGGATAGGAATGGAGGGGTGAATAGGGTCGTTGAAAATCTCATCATAGGTGAGAGTGTTTCGGGAGCTAGAAACTGATGCCTCCAATGTCTACATCTTGTCCAACATCAATTTAATTAGGTCATTGGTGGGTTGTGATGATTGGATGCCTCCTGTAGTGTGAGGAGGTTGGTTTTGGGCATATAACAGGGGTGGCACTCCAGTGTATGGGGCTGCCATGTAGGATGGTGGAGAAGAAGGTAGTGAAATAGGGGGTACGTACCCGGAATGAATAATGGATGAAACAGGAGGTTGTTGGTAGTATGTATATGGGGGTGGAAGGGTCGTGGTAACCCTAGTGGAAATAGGGGCTAATGATTGTGGAATGGAAAGAACCATGTTCTAAAATGGGGTAGGGATCACCGACACTGGAGGTGGGAATGTAGCTACAGGTATGTGTGAGACATTAGGGGTGGATGAGGTTGTGTTTGGGGTAGTCGTCGAGGGTACGAGTGGATGTAACGAGGGCCACAGAGGTAACAGACCTGGCATTCATAGCGGGTATAGAACCTAACTACGAAACAACTAGGGGTAAGGTGGATGCGGGTAGCACGGAGCCAGATGGAGCCAATGTGGAAGTGGGTATGAGAGTTGAGGGGATAGATACGGGCATGTCGTATATCAACTAACCCGAGGCATCTCGAGTGGATGAGTGGGAAAGGTAAAACTGCAAGGCGGCAGGGTTCTAGTCAAGGAGTCATGCAAACTCCTCATCTCCAGTAGCGATAGTAGTAGGCTGGATGGGATCCATGGCTGGTGATAAAATAGAAGGTGGTGAAGGACTAGGTGGGAGTGGTTGACAACTACCATGAAATATGAGGGCACTTGCTTGTCTTTAGGTCAGCACCATGTGAACCAGTATTGATTAGGTAGGGCTGCTTCTCTATAAATGACACAGAGAACAGACAGGAATAGGTGAATCTGGTGATAAAAAGTGGATGAAGTACCAACCGGTGGCTAGAATGTGAAACAAGCTAACCGATGCCGGTTAGGGAAAACTAACGTCGGTCTGGGGTAACCGGTGCCGGTCACTGTAGAAAATGGACAGTGAGTAAACAATAAGGTAGAAGGTAAAATTTGACAGGTATGCCAAATCTGAGGATGTTTAAAATGTCAATGGGAATAACAACAGTGACAGAGGCTGTGAAAAGTGGAAGAAAGTGAAGTAAAATGTCCTTTTGAGTAGGTTAGCAAAAGGACCTAGAACCGACAGGTGGTTGGGTATAACCGATGGCGGTCAGAGGTAGCCAATGACGGTTACTGTGAAATTGAAATAGTGATGAAAGAAAGTGGTTGTGAATTAAAATCTGATATAGAATCAGACCCAGAATTCTGAGAATGATGATGATATGGCCCAGGAACACTCAGGTGAAGCTGGAATACACCAGCTATGATGAGGAGTGTGCAAGGATGAACAAAAAAAAAGTGATGAACATGATCTCTCACCTCAAAACGCAAGCCAAGCAAAAACACTAAGAAAATGTGATCCTAGGAGTGCCCTTCCTATTATGTTTGTTTAGCTTATGCTATTTAGGGACTCGACACATGAATTGTGAAATAGAGTTTTTGGTGAGGATGGCTTCCTACAAAGAAGGAGATCTAAAAGGTGAGGTTTCAGGTATGTTATGGTGGGGGCGGGCTTCGCTCTGAAGTATGACTCGACAGAACAGCGAGCTGGGTGCCCACTGTGTCGTGATCATGTGATCACCTACAGCTTCTTCCAGGTAGGATGTTGTTTAAGAATGTATGTATTTTGAATTTTTGTGTGGTTTGGTAAGACTCAGAGAAAGAGAAAAGGATAGAAGTGCTTTTCTACGATTCGTTTGTCAACCATCAGCTGGTCATGACTTCCAGCGTATAGGTTGCCCTCAATTAATGTGAGATAATGCAATAAATCAGAATGCAATGCACTTATTTTTAAGCCCAAATCGAAGTGTGAAGTTGGATGACACAAAAAGATGAAGAGGAAGAGGGATGCTCTTTCACTACAATGCAGAAAACATGAAGAAATGGTTCTTTTTAATTACACCAAAAGAAGGGTTTCCTTTAGAGCAAATAGAAAGAAGAGGTGGATTACTAGGGAAGAAAATTAGTGTGTATGCTTTTCAGAAGGGAAACAAACACACATTTTTTTCCTAGGAATGAATGAAATGCAAGGAACCCCAGATGGGTCTCACTCGGGCATGCCAAAATGTTTCACCTTTTTCTTAGATTGTTTCTTTGAAGTGTTGACAAAACAGATAGGGTAACAGGCGTAGGAGGAATACCTATTCAAATGTTGGTTGATGGGTTGTTGCGCGCGTATGACTTCTGATCCACAACTGATCGTGAGAGCTTCCTTTTGGCTAGGAGGAACTACTTGTAATGAAAACAAGACCACCAGAAGGAATTAAACAATATGGGTAGTGAACAAACTAGCGTATGCTAGATTTGGGAAGTATGATACTTCCTAGATGGCTGTCAGTCCACTATTTTAAACAATTTAATGCTGTAAACAAAATTAAATCCTATTGTTATTTTAAAATGATTTAGGTATCTCACTTAAAAACACAATAAGAAATAGATCTAATCTAACAGGCTAAGCTAGAATAGAATCCAAAGGTCAAATAATTGGTTCTGGGTCTCTGCAGGTTTGATAAAGGTCTCGGGTAGATCACAGGTGAATGAGGGTGAGGTGAAATTAGGTGGGTAGGTCTCTGTTCTAGGGCTGTGTGGGAAAACACAGAGATCGAGTGTTAGTCAAGGATGACCAATGGCGGTTAGGTTATGTGTAGCGGTGCCGTTACTGTCAGATCTGGAAATGTCACAGAACATGTTGGGGTCTCCTTTGTGATTACACAAAGGACTTGGGTTGGTTAGGACGAGGTATTGGGTGACTAGAGTAGGCTTTTGTGATATTTTAATGGGTATATGGAGGTGAAAATGTGGAGAAGGTCAATAGGGGCAAGGTAAAACAATGGATGATAAAATGATGATGAAATGAAATAACCAGGGAAGTATGATGTTGTACTTACTTGGATTCCATTCCTGAATGTCTGTGTGTGAGGTATGGAGGTGCTGATGATGGGTTTGAAGGTTACAAGTGATCACCAACTGGAGAAAATATTTTGCATGGGCTGCATGTACACTCCTCTTTGCTTGGATAGATCAGATCATGGCTGGGATGGCTGTGCAGGAGAAGATGCTCAATCTCCTTCCTTGGATGTGAGTTTTCACTAGAATTTTCTCTCTGAAGATGTGTTATCTCTCTGAGATGTGTTCTTTCTCGTCAACTTTCTCCCAAATGTTTGCCAACCTTCTAACCTTGATAATAAGGTTAGTTTAGGGGTTAAAAGGGGTAACCGATGGTGGACCTGTCTTAACCAGCGACGGTTAGGGGGTAACCGACGTCGGTCAAGGTGAAATTTCCTAGGTTTACTAAACTAGGGAGATCCTCCTGATTTCCTTAGATCTCGTGTCGTTATCCCATGGATTAGACTAGGAGCTTCTTGTGAGCATGCAGGAATGTGGTTAGAGGGAATGTAGGCATTGATTTTTAGGGTTTGGGTAAGTCTTAGTTAGTTATGGGAACTTTATAAGAATAGGTCTTAGGTTGAGTTGGCTTGGTGAGGTGTCTAAGTGAACTATGTGTGGGGATATTATTCAAATAAGATATTTAAATAATAAATATAGTGAGGATAATGCATTAATTTAATTAAATTAATATTAGTGGGGGTAAAGGGGGTCATGGCTAGGTAAATGTAATAAAGGGTGCTTATATGTCGAGGGACAAAAGGGGAGTGTGACCTAATTTTAGTGTCTACACCAATCAAGGTCCATAGACTCAAAGTTCAGTAAATCATGGAAAGAACTAGTCATCAAAGAACTAGGTAAGTCTTATAGCCATTTCTTGAGAGAGACTAGATCATCAAGGATCTTGAGGTCACATACCATAGATCAACTTTGATTGGTAACTGATACCTAACAACTAGATAATATCCCCCTAATATCTAAATCTAAATAAAAAGAAATATCCACACAGCATGTAGTGGGTGATGGATTAAATACAATAAAGTTTTAAATAAAATACCTAGGTGAACATGAGCTAAGGTAAATACCTACTATAACAATATAGATCTAGATCTTAACAATACGCAAGATTAACTCATACTAGAATTAGGATTAACTTTACCATGTATGGACTAGTATCATGTGTGTCAACAATCAATATCCAGCCACAAATATCCATCATTTTAATTACCATAAAACACATAATTTTCATACATATATAATAATGTCACCATGATTCATGCACATAAACAAACCAGCAGCATAAATCTATTATAAAAGCAATCCTCCAAAACTATGCAGATCATACATATATATAGGGGTTGGGACTTGAACTTCACTACCCATGCATCCTCAAAATAGAATACTTGCTAAGAATAGCCATGCACCACTACAAGCTAAATTTAAAATCATGCAATCCTTTCTAATAATATATCTACTACAGTTAACTCTTAGTTCAGGTCCTATAATTAGCTCATAACTATGCATGTCGCTTGGACTTCCTCTTATCCCAAAATAAACCTTGCTTGGTATGCAAGTCTTCTTGATTTAATCTTATCTTCAAAACCTTACTTGGTCGTCACTCCAAGTCTATATTTAGATTTGCATCCCAAAACTGTCAAAGTGTTAAGTCTTCCCATTCTTTCCTCTTGCATGCATTCTTATCCAACTTCAGCATGTTAACCTTGTTCTCCTCACACACGTATCCTCATGCACCTTTCTTATACAATGCCTCTCGTATGTGCTAACCTTTATTCTCAGGGAGTTATCCATTTTTCATGCTCAACATTACCCCAAACTTTCTTCATTTCCACCCCTAGAAATGGGTAATATGATTAATCTTTTCGTGAATAAAGAATAAATAATCTAAAAATCATAAATAATAAAATAATATCTACTATCATCAAGGAATAAAAGAATTCGATCATTGTGTAAGGAGGGTGGTAAAATCATTTTTTAATGATGCTTCAATTGCATTCCATCCCTCCACCTCACTTTGCACTTACTTTAATAGATCCCTCATCATTGCACTGACTTCTTCAAATGTGATCTCTTCATCCTTAGCTTTGAATGTGTTAACCAAATTTTCCAATTGTTTGCCAATGTCTTTCAATGCATGAATTTTTAATGTTACCTGGGATTACAATTCCTAGAGCTTACTCTTTATAGAGGTCCTTAATATATCAATAACATCACTCTTATTCTCAACCTCTGTAAGGATTTATCTTATTCCACCTTATTGTCTTTGTTCTTGGCCTAGAACTTCTTTAAATCCAACTCATGAGTGGCAACCGACATGTTTGCCACCCAAACCATGTCTTCACAGTTGTCATAGAAAAATTCGTCCATATAAGCCGCAGTCTTAACTAATGCAAGAAGTGTAATGTACTAAGTTATGGCCACCTCGATCTGTTCCTTCTCCTGATGTTTCTTCTGCGCTATAAATTCTTTCATAGACTCTAGTGTTATGGGTTACTTTGACATCATGATTATGAACGTTAAATCCTCCAAACAATGGAAACCTAATTCATACTTCTGTGAAGGGGTTTCATTTTTTAGTGTGATAGTATTATTGAATATGATATCAACTATTCATTTTTTATACTTTGCGTAGTTTTCCATTTTCCTCCCTCAACTCAACCTTTAACTGCGCAACCATCTTCTCTTTCCCCTGTATTTCCTTGTCTCTCTCAATAATTTATTTATTCTTTTCTTCTAACTACTTTTCAACAGTGATTTTATTTTGTTATTCCTCCCAGATAATCTATCCTCAACTTCCACTAGTAGTTTATTAAGTGCATTACACGCTTGTTCATCAGTTAATTGTTGTGAATTTACTATACGATTTATCTCCTTAGAGATTAGTGAAGTGCATGTACCCAGTAACGCTCCTATTTTGACTTCAAATTCAGGTTCATCAACATGGGTCTCAAAGTTCCAGTACAACATCTTGCTTGTGCATGGGAATGCACCTTCCCTATCAAAATATGACCAACATAAGAGTTGGCATGTCGGTATTGTACTTTGGTAGCAAGCACGTAATACCTTTTTGGGGTCTACATCATAATACATAGTAGGCCTTTGTTGTGTGGACACGTGCCTACCACCCATGCATGCACCCTTTAGGAAACCTACCACCAAATGTTTTTCTCCTCCCATACTCTCACCTTTCTATTTTTCTTCTTCTTCCATGTTACACTCCACCTCCTGATCGACTAAGGTCATGTATAATACCAGTGAACTCAATTTCTTCCAAGGTATTTACTTTCGGGCTGGAGACGCACATAGTATCCTACACATTTATCCCATTTTCTTCTTCGTCTCTAACCTACTCAAAATGCATGCTTTGATCCGCATCAGATTCATGCACATTGTACATGGCACGGTTCTTCTCAAAATCTCATTCTTCCTCCTCCCCCCTCAGTTTCTTTGTTCTTCAAACTCTGCATTTCTTCAGATTCAATACTCAAAAATACCCTAGGTTTATTCTTCATCACAAACATGTCTTTTAGTTGGGACCTCTTCCTATGAGTATAAGTACTCGTATCTGCACCTGTTTCCTTTGTCCCCGTACCCTGGCCTTCATGTGCACTTGGCACCCGGCTTATTGTAGGAGTATCATCTTTATCTTTCTTCTTTGTTTCCACCTTCTTTATCACCTGATGGGTTATTGGGTATACTTACATCATTCTTTGAGTATGATCCATGTTCAAACTTCGGTTGTAGATAGATGTATACCCTTGTTGTAGTGGCCCCAACAATTGGTATTGTTATAGGATTGACCATATGTATGTCATGTGAGACATATATTTCCAAATATGCATGCTTCTTCAGGAAGAAAAGTGTTCCACACAGCTCATGATGCTCTTGATCTACAAAACTTAGACAAAATCTCAGCTTCTTTGCCTCTTTAAACATGTTAACCATGCTTTGGAAGTACTGTGTAGTGAAGGAAAATAATAACTTGTACCATAGGCTCTTTGTGCCATCATTCAAAGTGAACCTTCTAATATAAAATTGTTGGTAAACTAAAAACTCAACATCATTCTTTACTAAGGTTGGCAGTTTCTCAGGGATCCCCCACTTGGCACCAAAGGCATCACACATATTCTTGTACCATTTATCCAAGTGTTCCTTATACGTTGGTGTCATAGTATCAAAATTATAATTCACAAACCTCTTAAGCAAGATAGATTTCTTCTTCAATGTACTTTCACATGTTGTTATTTGGTGAACATTCCAATCTCATAAAACATGATCAATCGAAAGATATTTCCATACATCATCTTGTCTTCATATTGGGTTGCATCAATTATATATTTTGTAATAAACGTCAAGATGTTCTAGATGGTTCCCTCAGCTATCTTCTTGCATACATTAAACCACCTCTTATTAACTTGGGCCCATCTTTCATGTCCACTCAATTTGGTAAGTAAGCACGTAGCCATCTTTATCACTGGATTACTGATCTTTGAGATATCAAAGGTGCGCCCTCGTTTCTTATATATATATTCCTTAGATGTTTCTTTGAAAACCTCATTATCACCCAAGTCATCATCAAATGACTCCCCAGTATAGATGATTCCAATGAAATTTGAGATTAAAAGTGGATTTATGTGCATTCTTCTTCTGGGTAAGTAAAAAAATTCTTCATGTACACACGACATTAGCCACTGTTACAATCTCTCAGGTTTGCTGAAAAATGGTAGTTCATACAGTTGTAGTAATCTAGCCTTATCCAAAGTCTTCTAGACCGAGTCATTATACACTGGTTTATCATCGGTTGTCCACTCACCTATGGAGAGCCAATTCTAGAGTCATTTCCTTCTCATTCAGATCAGTTTGATGGTTATAATAACTTATAACCATGTTCCTCATTGAAATTTTTTGTTGTACTTGATTTATCTTTGCCCTTTCCCTTTTTCTTGGGTGAAATAGTTTCTTCTCTTCTTAGTTGGGTACTTGTTAGTTTTACGTTGTGTTTCAGTTTCTTCGATGCCTCAAATTGTATTTTTAGCTTTCTTATGCAAATACTATGAAACATGCCCTAGTTCTTCAAACCCTAACTAGAAAATCGTCTCTCCTACACACTACACCATCCAAACCAACATAACTCCTTTCCCAAGCATTTTCTGTACACAATTGTGTTTTTCTCCACAATCTAGTTTACAAATCTTGACCTTCGCAATCAATCCCGAGCACTAATACTCTCGAGGATGACATAGTTTGCACAAACTCATTCAGAAATTTTCACAAGGTAAAAATGATTTACCACAGCCCCTTATTTATAGTTTTTCAATTTTTACCGCATTAATTATGATGCCACCTACCACTATACTTCCACAATAAATTCTATTTTTCCTTCCTTTCTAAGCATGTTTCTGTTATATGTCCAACTACGTGTCACGTCTATAACCCTATGGTTTACAAAACTACCCTAACCATAGACCTCCTTATGCATGCTCCTAGTGCCACAGTACATCAACTAATGTGTCATACCTTTTGTTTACACCATTTTTAGATTAAGAACATGATGTGTTATCTTAATCTATATTTGATTAAGTGACGTCATATTTAATTAAATTGATGCAAGTTAGATACGTGTGGCTATTTTGATTAATTAACTTCCAACATTAGTTATACAATATCAAAATAGTGTTCTAAAGTAGAAAATACAAACTGTGAACTTGAAAACACAAAGGAATGAGTGTACTTAGCTTGCTATAGATGGTTTTAACAATTTTTGGGACTGTTCACTAATGAAACTACATGATCTGAACCTTAATGACCCTTGAAATTAGAATTGTGACTGTAAACCACCCCAAGTTAGTATCATATAGTTCTTTCATAACCATACAATATAATCTAGCCTCTTTTGTATGGCCTTGGAACTACTTTACTTCTTCTTCTGTAACTTTTTGTGATGCCTTCCTATATTTTTTATATCATTTCCATACCCTAAGTGTCATATACAATGAATCTCTCTTAATGGAATAATATTTGTCTCAAACTCTATACATGGATGAATATTCCTACAAAACAAACATTATAATGGTTGTGGGAACTCATGTATATGGTCGATGTTGGCACTACTCCAAAGATGACTCAAACCAGATGCCATTATCAACATAGTATGTGATATCTAGATAGATAAATTAGATTTGGTAATTTCTTTTACAATGCTTGCTTTGGTTGTCTCTTGCTAAACTACTTGGAGAGAGAATATTTGAATTGTTGTGAAAGAGAGAGATTGTTTTCTCGACCTAGTTTGGATCTTTAGACCTTATGTGGGTGCTTCCCTAATGACTTAATATGTGTTATTGCAATATTTAGGAATATTTGGATGCCTTTTACAAGCCTATGAAGTGAGTGCTCTGGTGTATTTCCTTAAGAGTTCTAGGTTAGCAAATGAGGTAATATTTACTTACTTATATAGGGTCATGTAGGTTATTTATCTAAGAAAGGCCAACCCAAATGAAGTATAAGACCCAAAAAATATATCAATTTGAAATTATATTTGGAGGACATGTCGTTCCAAGACTGTACAGGATGGTTAGGAATAGATATAAATTCCTAACCAAACTATACGGCCCTGATTAGGGAAGAAAAGCATGCAAAATGAAGTTTTGAGCTTGTCAAATGATGTGTGTCTATGTATTTTGTGCATTGTTTTATCTTATTTTGTCAACATGTCAGTGTGTAATGATTAAAAAGCTAAACAATGGACCTTAGAATATGTTAAGTGTGAATAAAGAGATGGTATGTGTCATGACATGAGTGCATTGTTAAATCAAGTGTCATAAAAGTATAAATTGCCAAATTTGAGTGTCTACATTTCCCCCCTTCAAGTATGAAATGAAAATTACATGCTGAAAAGAAATAATACCTAAGTGTGTTTACATAATTTGTCTTTTCTCGAATGTTTGTTTTGTAGTTTTTCATTTTGTCCTTGGTCTTGGTAATGCCCCACGTTGAAACATACATCATAGAGTGTATTCAATATCCGTGATAAAGAATTGAAATTTAAATCAAATATAAATTGTAATGTGAAATATTTTCATTTAAATATAAGTGAAATTAAAATATGTAAACAAGGAAGGAATACACTTGTTTACTTTGCAGAAGGAGATAACATTATTTTTTCTTATGCTTGGAGATTTGTATTGTTGAACTTGTTGAGGTATTAGGGGTGATCAATCCCGAATCTATGCCATGGTGAAACCAGATTGTTAGGTGCATGCAACCCAACATAGAGATGTAAGGAACAAAACATAAGAATGAGGTACAAATGCACCCCTACGAAGGAAGAAGATCCTGTATCAAATTTATTCAAAAACCTTGATATCTTCCCCTTTGAATGTGAGAGGAGAGGAAGAGCTACCTATGAAGACCTTGGATTCCTTACTACCATCCATAATTCCACAAATCTCACTACTGCATATGGACCTAGAACCAAGTTTTTAAATAAGTATATGCAGTATAAAATAGGATAGGTTACCCAAAACTCTCCCCATATGTGATACAACTAATAAGAACTGAGTAAAGTTGAGTAGAAACTGAAAATATGTTAAAATGTTGGTAAAGGGGGGAGACTCTTTCCCCCAATATCACTAAAACTATAGTAGAGACTGAAATGTCATCACAAAGGATTGAATTATTTCACGCCTCCGCTACTGATTTGAGCTAAGTAAACTGAGTGAACTAAGTTAGAAAATGTGTCAAAATATTGAGAATGAAGATGAGAATTTGAAACTGCTAATAAAACTGATATTTTTTCCCCTACAAAAAAACATATGGGAATTTCAAGACCGTACCATATGGTTTTGACCCAATTTTATGGTTCTAAACATGTAAATATTTTTTTCTAGCTCTGTGTTTGACTTCATTTCTATGTAAATGTACTTTATCTATACATGTGTATGCCCCCAAAAAAATTTCACTGCATGTTGTGAGTGTAGCAATAAACTTGGATGGATGCCCCCTATTTTTTAGGCATGTGTGAAAACCATGTTGAGTATGTGGCTCAAAATAAATAGATGTGTGATAATGAAGGAGACGTATGTGAAACTATAGTAGAGTGTAGAATGTTAAAGAGAAGGCTACCTGAAATAACTTTTACTTACAAAAGGGAGGTATTTATGCATGGTGAAAACCATGGCATGTAAGAAAAGTAATGATAGTAATATATTAAAACCACATATATAATAATAATTGTATTCTAAATATATGTAAATACATCAATAGTAAAATAAGATGTAAGAAGTATGAAAATAATGTCACAAAAAGGGGTAAATCCTATAAACATGGGATACCTATGATGTTGCAAGAAAATCAAGGCCTGTAGGCTTACAAACAAGAGAAATTAATTATAAACAAGATAGGTATGATTCCATAAATATGGTACACCCATGGTATTAAAATAAAAACAAGGTACATAAGCCATAAGAAATAAATAACACACACACACAAAAACCAAGAGTGTCAAAACATGATAATATGATATAGTATCCCACATGGGTAAAATATGTGAAATAAGAGATTTCAATGCTACACAAGACACAGGTATAAGTCATATTAATAGGAAATATAACAAGTACACAGTGTATGTAATTGAACATAAATTAGTAAGTGGAAAAGCTATTATAATAGAACAATAACACATATAGGAGATGGAGGTGACGCACCTAAGAGAAGAATGTAAGGAGTGACATGTGTTCCTATAAGCATGTATCAATTTTTGTGACTTTCATATAACTTAATACACCAATTGAATGCATGTGTGTAAAGGAGAAAGAATCATGTAATTTATCAAACCAAAGAGCTAAACAACATGGATAATGTATAGTGCTAACAACATAACTAAATTAAGTAAGTCTTGATTTTATATTTTGGAAAATATCTTAATTTTTTTGTATTATTATAATTTATAGCTATGCGAATAAAGAATGGGATAATAATTAAGTATATTTTTTTCGTAGATGCATAATGTTCATGGAATTTTTCATATGGTTGTCATCAAGTGCAGACAAGTAATAAACACCTAGGTGAACTTATTTCATATAGTATATGGGTCAATCCAATTAGCTTTAAATTTTCCCTTTAATGCGTTGGTTGCATTTTTGTTCTTTTGATTTTATTTAATCACCAGGTCATCCACTTGAAACTCATGGGCATGAAATTTTTTGTTATAATTGCATTTGATGTGTTCCTAGTATAGATGTAGCTTTTATAGTGCCTACACTCACTTGGATTGAAGCATCTCTAAATCATGTAAAATATTCTCATGTAAGGATCACCAAAATTCCTACACCCTTTTTATATCAATAAAATGATGTGTCCTTTTAATCTAAGTTTGATCTAGTGAAGTTATATTTACACTAGATGGATATAGGTTAGATATAAGTGGCTATTTTGATTAATTAAATTCCAAAATTAATCATACAGTATCAAAATTATGTTCTAAAGCATGAAATACAAGATGTGAACTTGAAAATAAAAAGGAATGAGTATACTTATCTTGTTAGAGATGGTTCCAAAAATTTATAGGATTGCACACTGCTATAATTGGGTGATGCAAACCTAAATGAAATTTTAAATTGGAATTTTGATTATAAACCACCCTAGTTTAGGACTCTACAATTCTGATAGGACCATATCGTATCGTCTATCCCCTTTTGTATGGTCTTATACCTAACCTTCTCCTACTTCTATAACTTTTTGTGATGCTCGCCTTCCTATATTTATTTTTCGTTGTCAGACCCTAGATGCCACATGTATAGTGAAGCACTCCAAATGGACTTATATTTTCCTCAATACCAAACCATAGATGAAGATTCCTAGAAACCAATATTAGAAGGTTTTTGGGAACACTCATGAACCGTCACCATTGGAACTACTCTGAAGAGGCCTCAAACCACACATCATTCTCCACCTAGAATGTGATATCTAGATATTTGGTAATTTCTTTTATAATACTTGCTTTGGATTTTGATTTTGGTAAAATATTTAGAGAGGAAATGTTTGAATGCATGTGGAATAGAAATATGGCTATCTTGACCTATTTTAGAGCTTCAAATATGATGTGATTATTTCCCTAATTCCGTCATATTGGTTTATGTGATATTTACGGAGTCTTGGATGCATTTTACAAGTGTATAGAGTGAGTTCTCTAGTGCATTACCTTACGAATTCTAAGTTATCAAATGAGGTAATGTTTAATTATTTATATAGGGTACCATAGGTGAATTATCTAAGGCTAACCCAAATGAAGTATAAGACCAAAAATAAAATATCAATTTGAAGAAAATGTTTTTCCAATATTGTACAATCAGTCTGGACTAGATACAAACTCCCAACCAAACTATACGACCCTGAATGGGGATATAAAACATGAAAAAGGAAGTTTGGAGATTGTGAACTTATGTTTGTCTATGGATTTTATGCATTGTATTCTTAAAGTTTTCTGACATGTTTCTATTTGTCAGAGTAAGGTTAGGCTTGGAAAATAAGATAAGTGTATTCAAATCTCATGATAAATGAAATTTAACTATAAATTAGTAAATGTGAAAATAGAAATTCATATAGAAAAATAAGTGAATCAAGAATAAAATACGCATGAATACTATGAGATAAAAGATAGAATTGTTCAATATTGTATGTTTTTAACTTAGATATGTTTCAAATAATACTGAGGATTTAGGTTTCCTATCGCTATACTAAGGATTTAGGCTTCTTATCACCATACTGAAGATCTAGGCATTTTATCGCCAAGGGAAGAGTATTTGGAGAACTACAAGATTTGCCTTCCAAATGTTAACACTTCTCCATGGATAATTACCACTAAAAATGGTTATAAATCCAATAAAACCTAGTCTTAGATGACACATTGTTCTAGGAATGTCACTTTCCTACATATTCCCTAGGTTTCATTCCTTATTTGATCCCGATAAAACAACTTATTAGTTCCCATTCTCACATTATGTAATTTGCAACTAATTTTTTTCATGTTATACATAATGGTAACATGTAACTAAGTATATAGTGTTATATTTTGGAGAAAAATATCACTAGAAACATGTTGATCCTGTATTATACCTTTTTTCCTAAAGACATAACCACCTAGGTGGTACACTAGCACCCATTATTCCTTTTTGTACTAGGTGCTTCTGTCCCTGCTGTGATTTTTTCCTAACTCTTATTTTGAACCTATTTTTAGCTCAAGAACTGTTTATTATAATTTTTATTTGTAACAATTTATGTTTAGTATTTGGACTAATGATAGGGTGAAATATTCACCCGATAATTACCCCCACTAGTTTGGGGTACATGAGATGAAAAAATGTGAGCGCAGAATAAACAAGGAAAGTTGAAACTAATGTGTACATATGAAATAGATCTCCTGTATGGTTAATATTAAATGTCCATGGTAACAACCATGGAACATGAAAAAAAATGGGAAAAATCTAGTATAAAGTGTTAGTAACAAAAAAACATGGCATGATATAATATAAATTAGTCAAAAAACACATTAGCATGAAAAAGGACACAACAAGTCACTAGTTGAATACATGGGACACTGCTAAGGATGTCACAATACACTTAACGCCTTCAAGTATGATAAAAAAATAAATCAATCATAGAGTATAGCTCGCAAATAATGACAATCAAGACACAAACATAAACAAGATACAAGAAAATGAGATAACCATGGTTGGAAGTAAGCATGAAAGATAAATACTACACATAGAGAACCCATTAGCATGTTAGAAAAATGAATAGTATGTCACAAAATATTCAAATATAAAATAGGAATGAAAGTAGTAGATATTAAAATTATAAAACTTAAGTATAAAGAAGTATGAAAAGTTATATACCCCCAGGATCCTCAGTGGGACTAGTAGAGAATAGTGAAAAGTGTAATACATCATGTGATAACCTATATGTATCCTGAATTCACCTAAATATTATCATGTGAATGTGCATATGTGTATGGAAAAATGATAGAGCATACTATGAATCAAAGTAACATGGTAAGCAATGTAAAACATATAATAGTATAAAAATGTATTAATACATCCAATCAATATTTTTTATTCTTTGAAAATATTTTAATGTTATTGAATTATTAGAATATGAAATAAAATGACTGGGAAAGAGTACCAAGGTTTTCCCCAAGTGTGTGTGCAAAGTGAGGTCCATGTAGGTAAGTTTATCCTCAACAATCATGTTTGAACCTAGAACAAAAGTGCATCATCGGGTAGTATGGGAGGATGGTATGCCTTGAAGTGTGAATGCCATGATGATCTATCCAATGAGTATAGGGGGTGAGGGCCTACTACCTACTAATGGGAAGAATAGGAACACATGTGAACATGATCCAACGACCTAGTGTCATATAAAAGTGCATGTATCATAACATGTCGAGTAGGATTGTGTCATGCATGTGGAGAAACTAGAATAGGTGGAACATTGGAAAGTGATAAGTGTATATTGGGAAACACAAGATCTACCAAGGAACAATGTCAACTTAGTGAGGGTAAACCCCAATGGATTTTAATATCTCAAATGTATGAGGAGTAAGTGCAATCACATAAACAATAATGGTGTGGTCATTAGAAGAAACTAGAATAGGTGGGAGATTTGGATTTAATATCTTTAATTATATGTCTAATTCAAGATATGTCTAACATATGTAATGTTAGGAAGCTCATCGGTATCAACTTTAAGAAATTGAGGGAGAGATATAAGACTCTCCGTATCAATATGTGAAATTTGGGAAGATTGGAAGCATTACAGTTGTATGAATGAGTCCTTATGGCCATAGACATAAATTTGGAAAGAGGGGAATTGATTTCCCTATGGATGTAAAAGATGAGGTATAGCATAGTAATGAGTCATGCATAGAAGATTTGAAAGTGAGAGCATTAGGAATCATTATCAGGTCAACACACTTTTTAATAACTTGTGATGAGGAAGGACAAAGAGTGATGTAACATTTGAATCAGTAATCATATGCTCATTATAATTACATCAAGAGTGAGACATAATGGGAAGAGTATCATCGGTGCTAATAGAAATTTTATCATGTAAATAAGTAGCACTATAGTCCATCATAATAGGATAATGATGTGCAATGTAAGTAGTAACTTCATTATCATGTATGAGAGGAATATCACAAAGAGTAGAAACATGAGGTGTGGAATATGTTGTAGAATTATCTATGGAAGGTGTTATAAGGGAATTTTATGTTACGTCATGGGTAGAAAGTATGGCATTCATAATATGTAACCAAGGATGACCTAGAAGGATATTATAACTAAGACTATCAGGAATAATAAGACAAAGAAAATTAAGAGTGAAAGGCCTTAAAGTTATAGGTAAGAATATTTATCCCAACACTTACATATACAAATAAGATATGGATTTAGAACAACAACGAATTATCATATTTCATGGAGTAAGGAAATGTTCCATATATTAAGACCAAACCCATTATCAAAAAAATCGTGCTTAACAAGAACATTATTAATTTTAACATAAATATACAGTGGAGGAAAATTGTCAACATTAGTTTGGGAATGAATAAGATATTCAAGATATTGTGTGCTAGATTAATATACATGGTAGATATGATAGCTAGGATATGTATAAAATATAGATTTATATTTATAATGATCCCTAAGAGTCGGTATGATGAAGGAAATTTATTAAAATCCACAACCAAAGAAATAAACCTTAAGGGTATTATGGTTAGGGATACGATGGAGTAAACAAAAGAAAGGATCCTATTTAAATTGAGGGTAAAGTCAATAATTTGGTTCACCAAATCATTTAATAGAATTAAATTTTATCAGAGGACTGAGATCAAATAGAAATAATAGTAACAGGTAAATCTATCGTGCAAGATACAAATAAGTGTAAGAAATAGTGAAATAAGAGTGAATTATCTTGTGTTTGAATATCTTAGTTGATGTTGGGTTGTAAACTGAGTCGAGTAAGATGGATCTAGACCAAGTATGCTTCATTTTGAAACTAAAACATGAAAATCCTTTGGATGGAACTACCTAGAGAAGGACAAGATCACTTGGGCACTGGTGCCAAAAATGGGCATGAAAAATTATTTCCTTCTGATCTTTTCAAGTTTTTAACTTTTCTTCTTCCTTTCACTCTTTATTGCTTAGGTTCGATGTAGGGTTTCATTTTCACACATAAAACTACAAAAAAAACCCTAACTACCTGCACAAGGTTCAAGAAAACATTAGATGAAAAAAATAATGCATATGCCTGAGACATAATGATCTCAGAAATCACCCCAATTTGATTATCACTGAGCACTACACTAAATTTCAGAATCTATATAGTTCTAGTGTGTGTGTGATTCAATCGTGTCCCTCGAAGCTAGGTTTCCCTTTTTCCATTTGTACCAAGATATAAGGCTACAACTATTTTCCCCCCATGATGAATGTGTGAGATGGAATTCATAAATTAACCCTCTTATGTAGTGAACAATGCAACCCAAATACAATCCTCGAATGTTTCTCTTTCCCTAAGTAGTAGATAGTAAATAATAGTCCTAGTTAACCAACCCCTAATAATTTTGAGTAAGTCATGTATATATATGATTGCCTTATTTTAATTTAGCATTAATAACTAAAAATACCCACCCAAAGTGATAGGAAATGTTTTACAAAAGATAACGAGTAATTTGGAATTTCAAATTTTAGAAAATGAGGGAAAAGGATAGAAGCACACAAAAGGGATAGTAGTGGTTGAATGCTCTTTTCCATAATGGGTGGTATTATCTAGGATGCTTGGAGGATATAACGAAAAATATAGATCTGAGTCACATGTTATCCAATGTCCAAAAGTAATGTGGTCATTTTATAAAAAATAGATAATAGAAGTATGAAAATGATAAAACAATGTAAAAGTAAAAAACATGTTGTTAATGACTAGTTTTCTTACTGAGGAATCATGCATATAATGACATAATTAGAAGAATGATGTAAGTAGTAATTACGTGATTTTTTTATACACATTATATTTTCAAGAGCTGTTGACATGTTAGTGTGAAATGATAAACACGTTAAACAATGGACATCGAAAAGTGTTAAACCAAAATTGATAAGTTGTATTTATCATAGAAAAAGTGCAATGTCAAATGAAGGGTTTCCAAAGTAAAAAATACAAAATTTCAGTTTCTACATTTTCCCCCCTTTAAGTATGAAATTGAAAAGTACATGCTTAAAATAAATTATACCTAAGTGTGTAAAACGCAATTTACCTTTACTTGAAAAAAAATTTCAGTTACATATGTATACTTGGTGTTGGCATGATCCATGATGAAACTTGCAACATATAGTGTAGTTAATGCCTATGATAGATGATTTACTGTAACTCAAATAAATCATATAATAGAAAATATTTCACATTTGTATATATGTGAAGTAAAAATATGTAAATAATGAAAGAATACATCTATTTTCTCATTCTTTCCTTTCTTTTGGATATTTCCATTACTTGAAATTGGCTAAAGGATTGGGGATGATCATTCCCTAATTTTTGTTGAGGATAAATTGGAGTATTAGGTGCATGCAACCCAACACAGAAATGTACAAGAGAGAGATGAATAAAGAGGTAAAAATGCAACCGTATGAAGGAATAATACCATGTACTAAATTTATTCAAAAAAAATTATATCCTCCCATTTAAGTGTAATAGGAGAGGAAAAACTACTAAAAATCCATTAGTTGTGTGCGCTACCTTTCATAACCCCATGGATTGTACTATTGTAATTGGATCTAGACCTAAGTTTTCCAAATAAGGATATACATTACAAAATATAATTGATGCACCCAAACACACACTATATGCCAAACATCTGAGTATGAACTAAAATAAATGTTGAAATATGTTTAAAGTGTGCTAACAATAGTATAGTAGGAAGGATATACATGCCCCCAAGATTCCTAAAATTGATCATTAATATGAGTTTTGATGCAAAGAAGGATTGAAAACTTTCATGCCCCTATACTAATCTAAACTAAATAAATTAGATGTGAAATTTATCAGGATATGTGTATACAGGTGAAAATATGAAAATGTTGAAAAAAAATGATGAAATTACCTCTAGTTAGAAATATATGGGGGTCATTATTATACCATATGGTCTTGACCAAAGTGTATGGTTTTGACCTTGAGAATTTTTTACTAAAATTTGTTTTATGATTGTATTTTTTAGTACCTTTCCCTTGTATATACCATAATTTTCCCACAAAATTATTTATGTATTTACTAAAAATGTAGAATAAACCCTAATAGAGGCCCCTTTTTCGATGCATATGTGAAAACCATGTTAATAATGTGGGTCAAAAGAAATATTTTTGTACTTTTGAAGGAGATGTCTAAGACGTTGTTCATAACATTAAAGAGGTGGATACCTTGATGAACCTATATATCCAAAAGGAATGGTGTTTGCACATGGTAGAAACCATGGTACATAAAAAAAAATCTAGAAAAAAACAATAATACTAAAGTAACCAATAGAAACAATGCTTGTAGGAGAAAACAAGAACAAAATCAATGAATCAAAATGAAAACAATGACACACAAAAGGTATGAAGCCTCCAAACATGGAACACCCATGGCGTCACAAGAAAATTAAGGCTCGTAGTCCTACAAAAAAAGAGTAGAAATGTTTTAAAAAGATTGACGTTATGCCACACACATGGGATACTCATGGTGTCACAAAACAATCAAGGCACATAGGTCATAATCAATGAAGAAAACAATCAATAACACACATAACTAGAAAGTATGTATAACATCAAAGAATATTAAAATGTGATAACTAATAATAAAATTAATAATCAAGAGATGTCAATTATTTACAAGACACATGTGTTAGTCTCGTTAGTCTAAAAAATAGTAAGTACATAATGTATGTAATTGACCATAAATGAGGAAGTGAGAAGGGTACTATAACATAATAATAGCACTTGCAGAATGTGGAGGAATTTCCCCCAAATAATGAGAATATAAGGAAGGAAGAGTGATCCAATAAGCATTTGTATGTAAAGGAAAATTAACATAATGAATAAGATAAAATAAAACAAACAGATAGTATACCTTCTCTGTAATTCTCACAAACCTCGAGTAAGATCATAGAAGATCTTGGAATTGTTTGATCTTATTGAAATTTAGATTGTGAATGTTCTTGATATGATCTCCGAATGGATTTACAACTATTACGAACATAGACTTATCTTAGATATGGCTTCCAATATGAAGATATTGGATAGAAAATTTGATAGATTTTTTTTGTAAGAATCCAAGAGATATTTGTAAAGGGATAGGAATTATCTTTTATAGAGGATAAATAGTGGTTGGGTGTTTTACTAAGCTCCAGGTTATTAATTATAATCACCCAGAAATAAAAAGTAGATTGATTCTGGGAGTTACATATTTAAAGGGGAAATAGACATTTAGAATAGAATAAGTTACATCTAGAATTTGAATTACACATAGAGCCCAATTTCCACCTCCTTTCTAGGATTATATAAGTGGATTCCAAGTGGGATAGGGAAGTGGAGTTCAAGTGTAGTTAACTGGAATGAAGAAGTGGAGTTTCAAGTTGATTTAACTAGGCTAGTGAAGTGGTAGTTGACTATGAAAATAGGTGTATTTTAATATTTAACTAATTTAATTAGCTACAACGTGCAAGATAATTAATTAAAAATTTATTTGATAAATGTTAATTAACTTAGCTAAGATGGTCTTATGGACCAGTTTATGTAATCCAAGGGGTGTAATGTACATGATTAATTAGTTCAATTAATAAATCATAAGGGGATGAATAATAGGATGTGAACTGGGATAATATTGGGAATACACATGTAAATTTGGGGTGCCTACATTTTCCCCTCTTTATAGTGCTATTCTGAAGTAATATTGCTTTTAAGATAGTAGATGCATGCAGATTTGTGAGCGAAAGTGGTAAAGCATTTAGATGCCTTGGAAAGTAGAATTGGTAAGGGAATTCCCTCTCAAGTAGGTTGATGACACAAAAATGTGGTTGACGGCCACTTGATAGGAATAAAACAAGGGAGTTATAATAAGGATGGGAGGAAGTGTGCTCAAAGCATGAGCGTTGTTTGGAGAGTGTGAATATAAGAGAAACCTTTATTTTTTTGTTTCACAATAGAGTTTTCACCATGATTATGAAATAATAGAGATGGTTAACCCTTGTATCATAGGTCCATAACATATTTAAATATCTATTTATTCATATTGTCTAATGCAAAACTTGACTACTACAACAAAATATGCAGAATTTGTTTCTTCTATGGGGTCCTCTCACTGATATTTCATACCAAAACCATCTAGAGATATCTTAGAGAGCCCTCTACATGATCCAATCCTTTCTGATCATTTTTTATAAATGTCTCTCATATTGACTTCAAGCTAGGGTTTAAAAAGGGTTTATGAGCGGTTTTTGTGTTAGTGATTATTTATAAAGGTATGGGCCTTAAACCCCAAATAAATGCTAGGAGTTATTAAATAGAACCCTTACCCATCTATCTTGAAGAACTCATACTCCCATGTAGATTTTACACATTCCAATGAGCTACAAAAATATCACTTTGAGCTAGGGTTCTCCATTCGTAAGTAAGGCCAAAAATGCTATATATTGCAAAATTCTTCAAGATATGACCTAAAACATCACCAATATACCTGAAACAACATTCCATACCTATTTCCATGCTCAAATTTTCATACTGACACTAAAAAATGATCAACCTACCTCATTAGGACAAGAAGGACTCAATAATAGGTCTAAGTGTAGACCTCAAAACTAGTTTTTATGATTTTTCCTTCAAGCACTGACCTTAAAACATCATGAAAACAATTAGGAAAACTCATTACACCTCTAAAAATGATCAAATTCCTGCACTTACCTTGCGAACATAACCTCATACCTCATTAGTTCATGTTTTCTTCACCTTTTCTCTCTAGACCTTGATCTTCATACTTAAACTATCCATGAAACCTTTTTCCATGCATCCTAAACCATGTTATCATGCTCAAACAGTGATAAAACAACCTTTACATACTTGATAAACATCCATAGTGCATCCATCTTCCATCATGCATCGTGACTAGGCTTCCTCTAGAATGACATATACTCAAACATGCAAAACTTGACAACATTCATGTTGTCTTCAAATTCTCTCTCTATATATCCTCAAGAACCTCTAACATCAATGAATCATCATGCTTGATATCAAAAAGAACACTCAAAAAATCTCCACATCATCCTTTTGTATCAACAAGGCACAATCTCCATCTTAACATCAATGAAAACAATCAAAACTCACAATAACACCATCTTGACATCAATCATGCACAACATCATGACATAAATGACAAATTACAACATGTATGTCTTATACTTAGCCACTTCCTGAGCCCAACATTACCCGACACAAGGTATATTTTCTATCCTAAAAAATACAAAGAATGAAATAATAAGTGCAATACCCTAATGCAATCAAAGAATAAATAATATGAATTCCTCCGTGCACATCCAAAAAATTACAGTCATGGTGATGGTAGAAGTTTTGGGAACTCTATGTTGATTCCTTACTCCAACTTCCTCTATTATGTGATCCTAATGTATACCTTATCTAGTGTTGAATCAATAATATATGGGATTTTCTCTAGATTCAGTTCATCAACCTTCTCACACATCTCTTTTAATACGACATCCAATTCTGTGGCGATGCCCTCCAAAACGTTTACCCTTCGCATCACCATTGTTTATATCTCTTAAATTAATTATTCTATCATGTCACAATTGGACTTTATTTCCTCTTTCTTTTCTCCAACTTCATGCAAAATTATCTCGTGTGCAGCCCTATTTGTTAACAAGGAATGTAATTATTTCAAGTCTACCTCATCCTCTAAAGTTCATGTGTTGAAGATCATTGAAGCATCCTAAGAATTTGAAAAAACTTTCTCATCCTTCTGCATATATTTGTTCAATTCTATTCCAAGTGCTATATTTTCTTCTAATTTTTGGTCCATCTTGGCCTTATTTGCATTGGTCAGTTCTTCTATTGTAGGCCCTACCCTTTATTCACTTTTACTAGGAGTAGTTGTACGAGTTCTTCATATTGGTACTATGGTCAATGATGTCCTACATTACCACATATGGGAATACATGGGTAATATTAATTACTAGGTCATCTTCTTTATTTTACATAACTAGTATCCTTTTATATGTATCATTCATCTTCTCAGCTAGCTTTTCATCTTCCTTTTTCCTCTCTCCACATATATTTCCACGCTACGTAATGCGACATTTTTATCAAAAAAATTCCAACCTACCTCATTAGCCATTTTTATTAGAGCATATATTTCTTTCTCATCTAAGAGTGGAGTAGAGATATTATTGGGAAAACCTTCCTTGGTTTCCTTATCTCCGTCCAAAATTAACTGTTTCTTCACTTCAAACTCTTGTTCCTCCATCTGTGTCTGCATTTCCCAAGAGAGCATCTTACACGTGCGTGGGTGGGATTTGACCTTATTAAAAATGTCCTAAAATAATATTTTCTCAGTCTACACTGAGCTCTAAAATCTTTCCCTAAGAAGCTTAGTCATTTCATCTATATATGACATTTTTAGGGTTACTTCTAGTGGTTACCTTGGCCTTTGTCATGTCACATGTTGTGTGCATGGTATATCTTGCATAATACCATGATGTGCAATAATCATTTCCTCACATGTTCCTTGGCCTTCCCGAAGTCCATCCTCTGGAGGATCCTCTTCATCATACACTTCTTCACATACTTCCTCACGTTCCTATTTATGTGTGTGTTACTCCTCATGATTTTCTTCATGATCTTCTTCTTGTTCTCCATGTTCCTCCTTTTCATCAAAAAAATGGATTACAAGATAACTCCTTTCTTCTTATGTTCCTTTATTAGTTCAAATAGATTCTTCAACAGATTTCTCTGAATTCTCTTCCTCCTATGTGTGGATGGTCCTACATGCACTCCCTACTCGAACAGTTGGTGAAACTCAAGGATTTTGTGATGTAATTTCTTCTTGGTCTTGCTCACACATCCTTTTCTACATGTTGTGGTCTAACACATCTTCATTCTCATCCTCTTCAGGATTATGCTCACACCTATGCTTTAGAATTCTAACAATTTTATTTTTCGAAGGAGGTGGTTAGAGATTGTTGTTGCACACATGAACCACCTTCCCATCCTTGAACTTAGGCTTTAGGTAAATATACATTTGGAATTCCTCTTCCCCCACTTCTAGTGTCCTTATGGGATGTAAATTCATCATGTCAGATTCCATTATTTCTAAATAGGGTTCCTTTTTTCGTACCTATATGTTTTTGGATTATATGGTATCTAACATCTACCTTGTCTACATTGAATTTTAGTGGTTGTGCATCCTTAATTATATTCACCACACTCTTGAAGTATCTTGCGGTGAATGCAAATGGTATTTTGCACCAAGGATCCATGTCTACATTATTCAACAAAAATATGCTAAGGCATAAGCTATGTATCATAGAAAAATATTCCTATCCTCTCAATCTATTTGGAAGCTCTTTATGCATGTACCATTAAATTTCAAAGCCATCGTGTAGCCTGTTGTAAAATTTATCCAAACGCAACTTATATGCATTAATAACCCCTCCATAACATGTATGTATTTTAAACCTTTTGTTCGCTGATAAATTCTCCACAGGGTGCTCTTATTTATTTCCATCTATTCCATTAAGCACGCCTATCTCCCAAAATACTATAAGAAGGAAGATTGATCCCCAAGTTATATTCTCACCTTTCTCATTATTGGCTCTCAAAATAGCACCCCTAGGAGAATGAGCAACTAACCTAAGCTAGTTTTTTTTGAGATAGTTATGAATAATGAAAAGATATTTTCATTGATAGAAGTGGATTTTTTCAACACTCAACTCAGTGAATCAAAAAAAAAATTGTCAGGAGGCACATGTACACACCCAAAATTACATGTGTTACATTGTTAGAGAACAGTTACAAAAGTCCCCAATGATGATTCTGGTCCTTTCAAGAAGGTTTTCGATCTCCAAAACCCATTCGCAGTGTATATTTGTAGCCTAGACATCCTTACTTAGCCTTCCTGCATATTTTCCCAACTTCCTGCCTCTTTTTGTGCATGATTTGGCCTTTAGTGATAGGCTCGTTGCCTTGCCTAGGCGTCGGTATTGACTGATTTTTCCATATTCCGTCATGTATTTTTCTAACATGCGATGGTTCACTTAACTTCACTTTTAGCATGCGTATGTGAGCCAAATTGTCTAAAAATAGTGTTGATTACTTGGTTGTCCTTCCCTCTTCTATTTTTCATGTGCTTTAGTTAATTAGAGTTTCCTCTTCTTGTCTTGTGCATGAAGGCACATCCTAGTGCCAATTCTTATATATTTCATGCATGTGTTCAAGATAAAGGCCTTAGAATTTTTTTGTATCTTGCATTGTATTTCTGCCAAAATATTTCTAGGAATTGCATAGCAAAGCTCATATCTCTTGTGTTATATTTCTTCTACTTGCATTGCGTCCAGACTATACCTTCAAGCTGCCATTTCTCAAGAGCCATCCTCATTCCGTTGTTCTTGCATTCCTAATCCCTTGGACTCATATGAACACTCAGATAAATAAAGGAAAAAACATAGGGGACAGATATAGATATAACTATATTTGCCAAATCTCTTGCTTATGTAGGTTGGAATTATGTGTTTGTTTGCTTTATTTGTTAAATTGTCAATTTCAAATCACTAGTTTCAATTGCATATCAAATAGAGCAGTAAAATTTTTCATTTCAATTGGTTAGGTAATTAAAAGTAGATCAAATCATTAGAAAGTTTTATCTTTAACATTACAAGGGAGGTTGTGGGGAACCATAGCTCTTTCAAGGTCATGATTTATTCTTCACCTCTGACGTAGGGTTTTGACTAGATTAGGTTATTTATTTTAGATTAGATTCACATATTTGCAATAATAAAATACGTACATTTTTTATCCTTCGGTCCCACAACCCAACGGGCCAAAATTGATAATTGAAATTGATACAAGTTTACATTTAATAGTCTTACGAACACCTATAACTTTTTCTGAGAAAATAGAACAACTAAATGTGCTAAACATCATTGCTAATCAATCCTACGATTATTGGACTACTCCTGGCAATAGGCTTTGATTACATGCATGACCATATAAGGGCCATATCCTCCATGATTCTTTGGTTATGATCCTCAAGTCCCACAACCCAACATGTCTACTGACCAGTTAGACATTGGCACTAGTTTGCATACATTAGTATTCAGATCTTCACCATTTCCACTAAACATTTATGCATAACTTTCCTTATTAAACATAGTAGCCGATCAATCTAATAGTTTTTGGACTAGACCATAAAATCATCCATAGTCCCTATGGCTCCACTACGTCTCTTGTTCCCACTTCCATGACCTTATCTATACTTATCTGTATATCCATAATAGGTTTCTACAGGTCACTTTCTACGTGTTCAACAACTAATTAAAAAAATGTCAGTAGAGCTTGATATCGATTGGAGTCTCCGAGTAGTTATCATATCAGACCAAGCCATTACACCACTTCAAGTTAGGAGAGCATTCTTTGCCTTAAACTAGCAGATTCTGATATTACGTGTTGAAGATATAAAATTTCCCAACTAGATTGATCGTCATCACCACAATCACATTCACTTCCATTTTATACCAATTGTCTCAAAATTACCTCAAGAGGTTAGGTGCAAAGAAGGTCACGTGTTTATTTTATATCATATAAATTGGTGAACCCGACGTGAAGAGCTAGTCTCTAAAACATTTTAGCATTATTCATCCATCCTTTATTCACTGAGTATTCTTATTGCCCCTGAATATGTCGGGATATGACAAGTATGACTGACCCATCCCAATTTTTGACATGTACAACTACTAAACAAGTATACCACAACAATCACTTTCACTTTCAACGTAGGTGGACAACCACTCAGCTACTCAAAACCATCTTCGTTAGGGAACCAATTTTGGTTCCTCTGTGCATATTGAGAATCTTGACCAAATCACGTGGACTTATCCTCACAAAAAATCAAGTTCAAACAACATGAGTTTCAATGGGGAAGAAAGTTCATCTCCTCGGGTATTGTTTTGACAGCCCATTATCATGCAATCAGACTGTTATCCAAAATTCACCCCTCAAGGATTCCCTCGGATTTTTTCTAACTCCCCTGTCCAAGAAGAAAAGAGCAAGTTCTAAAAAGGGGTGAAAAAATTTGCAAAAAAAAAGCTCGGGGCAGAAAAAAATCATGAAAAATGGCTAAGTCCTAGTCCTCGCAGCAGTCGGGACAGTTGGGACGTCAAGGCACGAACCGGCCAAAAATCTGCCAGGAAGTCCATGCAGCAGTTGGGACGTCGAGACATGCGGGACATGAAAATGTGAACTGGCCAAAAATGGAAAAAATCACCAAGTTTTGTTATCGTGCGGTTTGGGACATCTGGGACAAAGGTACGCGAAAGACGCGGATTGGCCGGTTTGGCGCAAGTCAGTCCATTTCGGGCGGTTCGGAGAAATTAGTCCCAGGAAGTACGAGATAGTTGGGACAAAAGTGCACGAAGGGTGTGAACCGCCTGAATCAGCTGAAAAAGGGAACTTTAGTCTGTGACAGTTGGGACAAAGGGACGCGGAGGACGCGGAAAGCCAAAGGAACCGAGAGCGAATGGAATCTTGCCACGTGTCTTCACCGCAAACAGGAACAAGCGAGCCCGAATCGGCCGAAGCAGGAGATTTTCATCCGGGACAGATGGGAAAAAGGTACACGCAGGATGTGAGGGACGCGAAAAGCCAAAGCGGCCGAACGCAAAGAAGAAAAGTCAACGTTTGACCCGTGAATCTTCAAACGGCCATAACTTTTGACTCCGAGCTCTGATTTTCATAAAATTGGACTTTCTGGAACGAGCACGACGTCCTCTACGCCACAAAAACTAGATTTATTAATTTTAATGAGGGTAGATATATCTAAATAAAAGAAACATATTCGGTGCTCCAGTCAGTTAATGCTCATTCCCGTCAGATGACAGAAAACGCCTGCCAGACCCAAAATAGCTGCCCGCACTCAAAAGGCCATAACTTTTGCATTTCTCAACAAAATCACACAAAATTGGTACCGTTGGAATCATAGCTCCGAGACCGATACAAAAAAATCAATAAATTCTAGATTTGGTGGGAGATTGATTGATATTTTTAAGAAAATGTGGCCGGGTTCATAACAGTGTTTTATTTGGTAGTTGGGAGTGCAATTAAGAGGCATGGTCATCATTCTTTCTCTGTTACAGCACATGGGACAGTATGGGGAGCCTTTTACAAGTAATTTATAATAATTTTACTCCATTTAATGCCTCTTATAGGTGGTTGAAGGACAGATTTTGGGATTTCCATTTTCCCTTGTCTTTCCCTTCTCATTTTTCTATAAATTGGAGTGTTGGGCTCATTGTAAAGGAGGGTGTTTTTTAGATAGCAAAGCTCTGTCAAAATTGCTTTGTGAAGCCAATGTGCTGTAGGCCCTTGTGGTGGACTCCTTGCATGGTGATCCAGGCCCTTATCTTGTAATAGACTGAACTGTGCATATCATGAAGCAATAAAATATTAGTTTGTGGATGTATCTTCCCCTGCTGTGTTTTCTTGCATTCTTCTTGCCCCTTTAATCTTTCTACAAAAATATTGTGTCTATTTTTATGTTCTTGCAGGGATCCATTATCATTGTGTATGCTTGGAATATCATTGTGAATGCATTTTGCTAGATTATGGAGAACTGTCATCACCTCTTCTAGTGTGCACTTTGCTTTTGTATTTCATGCATTTGGAGAATACTCTCACACCCTCCTTTTCTGGTGTAACACCACTTTAGTGTAGGCTTTCATTTTATGCATTCTCTCTCCCTAGTCTCTTGGAAATTTAGATTAGAATAGTTAGTTTCCCCTGCATTAGAGTAGATTGTGGCAGGTAGTTTAGGAGCAAGAACCAACTTTCTCTGGGGGTCTATCTCAAGTAGCAAGTCCCACAACTTGGAGGTAGTACCCATGTTATCCAATCACACCGTGAGTTAAAGTATATGCACTTGTATAAACACAAGGGTGCTGTGATGCAGTGATAACACAGACCAACTCCAACATCTCGATGAGGAATACTTAGCACGATATGCTAGAAGTGAACAACACTTCCAGAATATGAACTGGGATTTTAAAAGGCTGCAAGGAACAAGTGATGTTATTCTCCAAGACAATAACACTACCCCTCCATGAACATAAAATATTGCTAATGAGGGGTGGTAGCATAGTTAACAATTCATAGCAGGATACCACATTCCTCAACAACCTCTGAGGGTTCAACAAAAATCACCTAAGAAAATCACCACCCCATCAATAGGTGATGTCATCTCGGCATTGTTAGACAAATTCAAGGAGCTAGAGCTTTCCCAAAATTCTCAAATTTCATGCAGGGCAAGCAAGAACTTCTCCCTATCTATAGAATTATGAACAAATACCTATTGGGAGGGGTAATTAAAACCCTAGAGATATTCTTACTGGGATGGGCACCTTAATTATGCCCTCTCATGCCACATATGGATATATACAATAGGCAATAGCTGGAAGTGCATTCTCAAATTCCATACTCGCTAGAAATGTAGCGTTCCTTGGCTTCGTGCCTTTGACTCAATATCAAGGTAATCAACCCCCTACATACACATGTATTCTAAATCTCTGTAGGGGGGTATGTACACTTACCCGGGTCCGTATGGACAGTTGCAAGGGACATCATGCACCCCAAAAAATGTTGACAATGTCCCATTTTAGCAAATGATGCAAACTCCATCACCCCAACAAGGATCTTCAATGGTGGAAATGTATGCAATGGGGACCTATTCTAAATATCTTAAGGATCTTGTATACTTCTCCATCCACATAGTCATGCTCCCAATACCCTTTCCTGATATTTTGAAATTCAAAGGGGAGAGTGATCCTAATGCCCACATCAAAGCTTATGCAATGGCCATTCGAGAGCTACTCCCATGGGATGCAGTTATTACAAATATTTCCCCTACGATGCTACAAGGTATTGCTCTCGATTGGTAGTATAGGATACCAGAGGCTTCAATACACTCATTCAAGAAACTCGTACCAAAATTTATTAAGTATTTTGATATAAACAAACTTTTGAGAACATGAATCAGGGAATTACTTTATATTAAGCAAGAGCACAACGAGTCTGCAGGTCACTTCATTTAGAGTTGGTGAAAAGTTCTCTACTCCTCTGCAAGTGCT
This sequence comes from Taxus chinensis, assembly GCA_019776745.2. Taxonomy (NCBI): domain Eukaryota; kingdom Viridiplantae; phylum Streptophyta; class Pinopsida; order Cupressales; family Taxaceae; genus Taxus; species Taxus chinensis. Next base: position 706,075,028 of record CM034148.1, read on the forward strand.
CCAAATATGGATTAGATGGAGCTTTTTGATTTGTTCCTCCACTCTCTAAATAGGGAGACAAAGGAAGAAGTTCAAAAGTTCCCACTAAGGAGTTATGAAGAGGTACCTGAGTGATCCGAAAATAATCAAGTTATTACTACCTGATCTTGGTCCCTTATAGGCTTTAAATATTTGCTGATAGTTTACTCCTTTTAAGTAATCAATTTAAAATAATGCAAGATAGTAATGACAATTACACATAGATTGATTACGGAGTTCGGTAATTGCCTACGTCTCCAGGTTCATGGTCAAACCGTTCCACTAGTCAAAACTTGTAGGTTACAATAGTACTTTTACAAGAAAACCTACTGGAATTTTACTTTCCTATCAGTATCATAGTTCTTAAAAAAAACTTCTGATGATCATTCAAATTATTTCTTCACCTTCCTGATGCATAATCTCCTTCGGCTTCGATCGACCTTCCCGACGCTATCAATGTGATGCTAGCACTCTGGTCGACAATCCAAGATTTGCAAGTAATTGATGTGGCTCAATGGGCCTATTGGGTATTTTAAAATTTACTCCCAATCACAAATATTTCATCTACTATTGCCTAAAATAATAGGCCAATAAACAATATTTGTTGACAACATCTCACAAAAAAACTTAACAAATAATAAGCTTGTTGGACTAATGTGTGTGTCCCCACAATAAGCTTAACAAATAATAAGCTTAGGTTGTGTGTGTCCAAAATAAGCTTAAAAAATAATAAGCTTAGGTTGTGTGTCTACAATGCAAATGGGTTCCCTGTTTATACAAAATTTAGGGCCCAAAAAATATGGAATATAATTTATCGTAAGGCTATTATAAGCCTCATCCCGTAAAATGAATGGGATTAAATATTCCCAAAAATCTGGTTTGCATGTTTAAATGGGATTACATACCCATATTGGCGGATTTGAATTTTTAATGGGATAAAATCCCAATTTGAGCAGCTTAGGGTGAAGGGGGCAGTTTTGTATTGTAAAATGGGTCTTAATCCCACATTTTGCGGCCTTTGAGTTAGGGAAGGTTTTAATAAACCTTATTTCTCCCATTCTCCACGTGGATCTTACCACACATGGCTTTAAGCCCCAACAACCACTTCACCTCCTCCCTTCCACATGTTTAGCATAGCATTTGGCAGTTTATGTGGGGTTTAATACTAATGTATGAACATTAATATATATATATATATATATATATATATATATATATATATATACACGTGGCATTGTGAACTTACCAAGTAAATAAAAATTTGACTCATACCATGAGGTATTGAAATTAATTAACTTGGTCATCATGTAGTCCACTTGTCGTCTCCTGATAGGCAAATCGAGTGAATTCAACAAGCAATGGCAAGCCACGTGTCACATTGTGATTCAGTCCAATATTGACCAATTGACCAAAGTTGACTTTCCCGCTGTCTGAACTTTGACTGAACATATATAGAGCTCCTAATGTCCATTTTTCACATTCTCATAGTCGTTAGAAAGATATCAAGATGATCTTCTGCACTGACACCATTTAGGGATGTTTAGGGAAATTTTTAAAGTGATCCCCTGATCATAGAGGGTGCTCTTTGAATTGACCAAAAATCCATTGACGTTGGTTGTAAGACTTATAGAGATATGTAAGGTTAATCACCCCTAATCAAAACAACCCTAGTTACTATAACAACATGAATAACAATCAAGGACCAAAAATCCTTAATAAGAATCATGTAGTCACGAAGGATGGGGTGATAGACCAACCTAAGAAACCTACCGTTCTTAATACTCCCAATATAAGCACTTAAAAAAACGCCAATAACAATGGAAACAATCAAAGAAACAATAACTTCTCACCCGAATTCAACACTGTATATTTTAACCATCAACAATAACAACAACCTCAAAACTCAAAGAAAATGTAAACCCAAGGCCCTAACCAATACCTAGGTAGGTATCCAAACCGATTTCAAAACCAAGGGCAACGGTTCCCAACTTTTAGCTATAACAATCAATAGTAAAATAACAATCATAGTTTCAAACCGTAACTAGGTATAAACCAAAGGCCTCGAGATTATGATCCTGATTTATATTTTGGTTTCCCATAGGGTTTGCAGGCATGATGCAAGAACATACTGCAATTGTAACAAGTTTTTACAGCATTTTCCAGAGAATGAAAGACAGTTATTTGTTGACATATTTTTGGCAAACCTAACAATGCCCACTCAAAACACTTACTTGGGACTGGTATCTCCACAGAATACACCACTCAAAATCTTTAACAATCCTCTCCCTACACATACAAAGGACGGTAGAATAGATCCCAATGGTTCAAAAAAAGGTATTATAATAGGGACCCATGATCTCAAAGCCTCAACTTCGTAAAACCCACAAGTAGCACGTCCTTTGGATGGTCGCCAACAAACAAAAATTGTGGGGCTGGTGGAGTTAGACATTGAACCTCAAATCAACATTACAACTAGAACCAAGAATTATTCTTCGTTGCCTATCCTGATCTACCCAACTATATCTAATGACATTCATGATATGCTAGGTAAGCTAGTAGGAGCTTATGACTTGATTAGTGATTTAACCAATACTTTCTCTCACATTTCCTTCTTGGATCTGTTAAAGAATTCCCCTGCTCAAAGAGTTGCTCTACTAGAGGCACTAGGTCTTGGTAATTTGATTAACATCACCCCTCCTCTAGAAGCACAAATAAACCATGTGGACTTTGATGTCTATCCTACAGGAAAGCCTGAAAGAGATGTTGGATTTGTATTCGACATTAGCAAGATTCCCACAAATGCTGAAATAGCTCGTAGAGGTGATCCGACATTTTTTTTACAAGTCTTTATTTACAATAACTATGTAAAGCATGCAATGATTGATAATGGGGAAGCAGTTAATATAGTTCCCTTCTCTTTCCTTCAAAATCTAGGTTATGGAGAGACCAATTGCTCTTCAACATGAAACACACTGAGAAGCTACGACAGCCTCAAGGCAATGTCGATCAGAACTATAGTGTTTTCAGTCACCCTCATCCCAAAGACAGTAGTGACCAAGTTTTATATTATAGTTTAGGAAACCAACTATAATATGATCCTTGGCCATCCATGGATTCAAATGAGGTTTTTATGGTTGAGGTAACTGAGGTAAAGGGGGAAGATTCAAAAGATGATGCAACATCCATTTTTCCAAGTAACTAATGGATTCTTGATTTTGATGGAGCCAACTGTCATTTTTGGCATCAAGGTAGGTGTTATTCTCACCTCTCATGAGGGAAGGATTCTACTTTGCACCTTCAAATTAAACTTCAAGTGCACAAATAATGGGACTGAGTATGAAGCCCTTATACTTGGTCTCATCGTAGCCAAGATAATGGGTGCTCTTAATATTAGGGTATTGGGTGATTTGCAACTTGTTGAAAACTATATATCCAAGGTGTATGAGACTAGAGCTGAGCATTTACAAATTTACAAAATAGAAGTGTTGAATCTAACAAATAGGTTTTACTTCATATCAATTGAAGTAATTCCCCGAGAGAAGAACCTCCTCACAGACTTGATAGAAAATTTCACTTCTCCCTTTAATCCAACCGATGAGTTGGAAGATAAAAACTTCATGTTCTCAGTTCATGTAAAACCTTCGGTTCATAAGACATAGGTAACTCCAATGTTGACATACATAGATACTGAGAGCAAGTTTGTCATTGCAAATCATGTTGACCTTGACAAAGAAACTCTATGATATCTAAACACTCTTTTAGAATTACATCTTACTTATCAGGAGGTTAATATTTCTCTAATTCCACACTCTTCCTCCTATTTTGGAAATCCCATGATAGAATCTTCCCCTGGGAAGGTACTCAAAATTTATGGGGTAGGAGAAGAGGGGGAGTTAGATTTGCCTTCGGCCCTGCCTGAGTTTGTGGAAGACAACGCCTCCTTAATCAAGGGGACAATCGATATAAATATCAGGACTGAGAAAGAATAGAATGTCTTGAAACTATGATCCTCTTTAACTCCTAAGGAATTTGAAATACATACCCGTATCCCCAAGGAGCATTAAATATCATTTTCGTTTAGCTATAAATAAATTATGGGAATTGTATCATAGATTACAGTGCATAATCTTGTCACCAAGTGAGATGCCAACCTAATTAAGAAAAATTCAAGGCCCATGAAGCCAAAGGTGGCCCTCATGGTGAAGGAAGAAGTGATGAAAATCCTCCAAGTAGGGTTCATCAAGTCATTTGACTACTCACAATTGGTGTTTAACATAGTCCGCGTTCTCAAGAAAAATGGAAAGATCCGAATTTACATAAAATTTTGAGATATAAATAAGTCTTGTCCCAAAGATGATTTCCCATTACCATCCATTGATGTTATTTTTAATGCAAAATTTTGTTTCGAGTTGTTGTCTCTCATGGATATGGTTCTTTGGGTACAATAAAATCAGAATCTCTGAAGAAGATCATGCCAAAAATACGTTCATAACTCCTTAGGGAGCCTACTGTTATGTTGTTATGCCATTCGAGATTAAGAACGATTGTTCTATGTACCAACAAGTGATGACTTATATATTCCATGATCGTATACATAAGATTCTGGAATCCTATGTGGATGATATTCTGGCTAAGGCCAAAAAGCATTGCAATCACCTAGAGGTGGTTCATATCATCCTTTATCAATTAATCGAATATGAAGTCACATTGAATCCATAAAAATGTGTGTTCAGTGTAACATGAGGTAATATTTTGGGATACATCATATATTCATGAGGTATTGATGTTAACCCTGCCAAAATCTGAGTTATACAAGAAATGACCTCACAGACAGATGAGTCTGGAATTAGATATTTTCTTGGAAAACTTGGGACAATCCGAAGGTTTATCCCTAACTTGACCTTTGTTATTCACCCAATAAAAAATTTGTTGAAAAATGATTGTAGCATTGATTGGAAATATGAATGTAATGAGGCATTCAAGTCAGTTAAATGATTCTTATTATCCCCTCCCACACTCATGATGCCTAGGTCAGGTCACCCCTTGATCTTGTATTCATGAGCTAGGGATGTTTCACTAGCCTACATGTTTGCTCAAAAAGATGATGATAAATGATAATGTGTATTCTATTTTATTAGTCAAACATTTCTTGATTATGAGACATGTTACATACAGTAAGAAGAGAATGCCTTTCTATAGTCTTTACAACAAATAGTTGTAGACACCATATGTTGAATCAAGAAATGAGGGTTATTGGTAAGTCAGATCACTTACAAATGTTCTTCACACAAGGATCCTTATCTATGAAACTTGAGCACTTCATAACTCTAATGGGTGAATTTGAGTTAACATTTGTTAATCAAAAACCCATCAAAGGAAAAATCATTCCGGACTGGTTGGCTAATAATCCATTGGATAGAGGCGATTTGCTAGATCTAAACTTCCCTGATGAGTGTGTATACTTCGTCGAGACCAAGTCCCCTATTTCTATCTATCCATGGTATACTGACATCATTAATTTTCTAGTGGACCATACATATCCAAAGGGGGAAACATTGTGATAAAGAAAGTGGTTACGTGTCATTTCAACTAAGTACATTATTTTGGAACAAGTGCTCTATCGTAGAGCCTTCAACGGATTGTTGTTGAGATGTGTTGATGTAGAAGAATCCGAAAATATTCTTTATGAATCACATAGTAGAGTATGTGGAGGCCACTTTGGCGGCCACGCCACTTCTCGAAAGATAGATCGGATGGGCTATTTCTGGCCCACTCTAGAGGATGATGCAGTAGAGTTTGTTTGTAGATGCCATAAATTTCAAGATTTCTCCCATGAGATCCACATACTGGCACAGGCTCTACAACCAATTGCAACTCCATGTCCCTTTACCATGTGGGGCTTGGATTTGATAGTGAAAATTCTCTTCCTCATCAACAGATGGCCATAACTTCATAATCATGGCCACAAATTACTTTACTAAGTCGGTAGAAGCCATGCCTCTTACCATTATACCTGGGTTTGTGATTGCTAAGTTCATCTTGAACCAGATCATTTATAGGTAGGGGTGCTTTAGGTCATTATCTCAGATAATGGCACATCTTTAAAAGTACGTGAATTGTGTGCAAAGTTCAAGATAAGTCATCACACGAATTCTCTTTATTATCCTCAGGCCAATGGACAGGCTACGGCTATAAATAAGACATTAAAGTCCATCCTCCTTAAGACCATTAAGGAGAACAAGCTAGATTGACATTTAAATATTTTTTCGGACTTGTGGGCCTATCGAACATCATTTTTAACACCAATAGGGGCAACCCCCTTTTCTTTGGTATTTGGTGCAGAAGCCGTTTTACCACTCAAAGTCAAAATACCTAGTCTTCGTATTTTTCTACAAGGAATCTTGGGAGAAGAAGGCTATCAAGAAATGTGACTCTCTTAGTTCAAAAGTCTTGATGAGGCTAGACTTAATGTTGAACAACAACACAATGTTAATGTGACTATATGGCTTGGTAATACAACAAGAAGGTCTATGACTATGAAATACATGAGGGAGATTTGTTCTTAAGACTTGACAACCAGATAGACAAAAATTCCGGTGAAGGAAGAAAATTCCAACCCAGGTAAAGTGGTAAGAAGCATATCGAGTAGTAGAAGACTACAAAATGGGGCATTTCACCTATGTATACTAGAGGGTATGGAGTTTAACAAATCTAAGAACTCTTTTCAGCTGAATTGGTATTATGCATGATCCATTAGCATTTTCATATGTACATTACTACATATGCATTGCACTTTCATCTCCCAATTCATTTTTAAAAATTTGTGATCAAGGGACTTATTCTTATAGCAATTCTAAAAAACTTCTAAAACAATGGAAAAACATTCAAATCATATCTCTTCAAAATTTTCATAGTGTCATCAAATATTTCCGAATCATTTCATCAATTCAAACAGGATAAGAAAAAGTTTTGACGATGACCATACCAAGGCCTACATACTTGGTTTTGCTTATAGCCTCTTTCTAGGTTAGGTGTCTTTGCCTATAGTTTTTTCTAGAAGCTTCATGGTGTCACATATATCCCATAAATATCTCTTTGGAAATAAGAACGTGATAAACATTTTTCCTAAATAAGTAACTCAAATGCAAAATCCACAAAAAAAAATTATTTTACACATTTCTTTGCCCTACCAACCTTTGGTGTTGAGCCTTCATCTTGTACTGGTGATGTAGGGTTGGAAAAGGAGAGAAAATTCCCTTACTCGCCTATGCCTTATCCACAGTGATGTGCCCATGCTTCCTACTGGTAGCATGGGGCAAGATGTAGGGGGTCTCTTCGATAAACTTGAAGGTTAGAAACAATCCATTCAAATAGTGTGAAATCATAAGTCAAAAACAAAGTGAGTTAGATGTCCAAAATTCCAAAAGAGTTTAAAATCTCAAAACCATACTTTTTCAACCAAGTAGCCATCTACGGATCTAAGTATAGATAAAATGGAAATAAAATCACATTCTACACTATGAATTAGCTTAATTAGGGTGAGGTTGTAGTGTCTCAATTTGGTTCTGTTAAACCATTATCTTTCCCTCATCATTATCATTCAACAAAGTTTCATAGCTTACACCTTTTATAGCCCTTGGTGTTGAGCCCTTGCATCCTATAGGTTGTGTGGAGTTAGGAGTGGGGAAAGTACATTTTATTATCATATCATTGCATCTCCACATTTTTCCAAGCCAACACGAAGTATCAAATATTGCTTAAAGAAACTAAAGTTCAACATCACATTGTGTTCACATTATCATATATCAGCATTATCAAATACAAAAAGAAATCATTTTGTTATCATTTCACACCTACTGCATGCATTCTTGAAAGCATAGACAAATAGAAATTTTGAATGTATAGAGTACACAAGAGAAATAAGCCAAAAGAAATTCAACTCAGATACAATGGATTACCAAACCAAAAATAAAAGTTTGTGTATATCATGGTGACTAAATTTTGTATACAATTCCATCACAAACTAAGGAATGGTAAAAATTATCGCAATGAGCTTGAGATATATAAAAAAAATCATGTAATGCCCAAAAAAATGACAACAAAGCAATAAATGGCCCAATGGCTTGTTAGTCCCTGTGGCATCCCTCGGATGGTGCATGAGCACATCCAGAGATCCTACTGCAGCTGTAATGATGCTAGGAATGAACCGAGTGGTGTGAATGCTTGTGGTCATGACTGCTAGTTGTCTCATTGCGGGAATGGCTCCACCTCATCAAACAATTGACAGTATCATATCCGACCACCTGGGTATGAAGGGATTTCACCACCTTCGCTATCCTCCAAATAGGAGAAAACACATCAGTGTCTCTGTTGGTTGCTAGCAAATGACCTGAATCCTCATTTAGCTCAGCTCGGGTCTTCCCGAGGGGATCAGCAGGGTATCCACTCACACCCATTGAATAATATTTCATCACTCATGTGTAGTCACTATAACTAAGAAAAGAAGAAGAAATTGTGAGTTATAAAACCAAAAAATGTAAATAAAATTAAGTACCAAACTAACGCTTCCAACTAATAAAGTCGATAGAAGAGTATTAAACATACTTGGATCTTCAAGCATCTAGGTAGGGTTAGTAGCTGTTATTTTTTATGCTACTAGTGGTTGTGGAGGCTCCCCAAAGATAGAGGCCAAATGTTTTTCCATCACAAACTCATCATCCCCTCCCCCACGGCAAGGAAGTGTCTCCTCTGAGACCAATGTCTCTCTCTCCACACTCTCCTCCTTGCGCGCTACTCTTAGCATATCCTGAGTATCATGCCACTTACATTTGCACTCCTCCTACCCCATATGGGCTGCCTCACTAGCCTCAACACCATCCCCCTCATCCTCCATCTCCTCCTCAGTGTCATCTCATGTGTGCTCCTCAGAATTGGATTCTATGTCAATGGGCTCATCCTCCTCTCCACTATGAGCAGGAGTAGATGCAATCTAAAGAAAAGGTTCTCGAGGGGCACTAGGTTCCTTTCTAGCATGCACCACATGCCTAAATGTGATAGGAATCCCTAGGGTAACCACTTTCCATTCAGGGCCTCCTTTAGGGCCCTTCCGGGCCTCTTGAATGGTCATGTAAACCGGTACCACTAGGGGAAGACATGTCAACATAGGGAGGCCAAACTGCTGAGGAAACCTGATTCAAATGGATGAGTCTCGAATCTCCCTGCCCTATCAAGTAACTAACATGTGGTGGAGAAAGCTACCATCTATGGTCACCTCTTATCCCCATAACCCTGTCCATATCCTGGTAGGGTGTGGCAACCATGTCTGTTGTGGTCAAATAAGCCACTGGCTGATGTGGCATCCTAAGAACTGACATAGTTGTCCACCTTGTCTACCTAGACAACCCCTGGATCCAATACCTACACTCCCCTTCCATAGGGGGTGATGCGCTCATAGATCCAACTCATAACAAGAGTGGGGTGGCTCAGTGACTGCCCTGCAATCTAACTACCATGTACAAGTCATGATAAGTAGTCCCTAGGATGTCTGCTCCCCAACCGCATATGTATGGCCATGTGCCTCAATCTGTGTAATAATAGGATCCCGAAAATATAGAAGGGTGTCACCTCCCTTGTCCCCGATCAATCAGGAGACAAGATGCCCATGATGGATCTCTATGGATGATAGGAATAATAGTAGGATGGATCAGACCCCAATTCCCTTCTTCGAACCAAATGAAAGAGTGATGTCTCCCATATAGGTGGACCACTGAGTCATCTCAGCCCTAGATCCTGTTGTCTCAAGATTCAGTATCCTCCCAAGTATCGGAGCCCAAGAATGTGGTATACATCCTCCACAGGTGATGGTCCACTCACCCCTGACACCTGGCAACCAGAAAGTGTTCTGTTTTGCATCCCAGTAGGAAAATAAGTCACATAATATGTGACTAGTAGGGGCAACATGGGGCACCCGTGTAATCCTTTAGATACCTTCCCTCTGCAGAGTGTCCCTCTCAGCCTGGGTTCAACTGATCCAACATCCCAGGGAGCCAATCACACTCCCTCTCTCACTCCAGCATATGTACTCCTTCTACATTCACCAAAACATGGAAAAAGAGAAACTAGTAACATATACCAGAATATAATCTCACCAAAAACATGATAAAACATCAAAAATCCAAAAAAAATCAAGTTAATTCACATTTTTGTCATTCTGTTCAGAAATACCACCCAGTGTATGGGCAGTTGTTCTAGGACCGCCGCCCTAGTAGGGTGTTGGTCTCATGACCACCGCCCTGTTTGGGCGACGGTCCTTGGGACAATTTTCAAAATATGCCCTTAACCCTAAAAAAATACTCAAAAACATGAAAAATGACCATTTTGGACAAAACAAAAGACTACCCTATGGGTGCCCCCCCTAGAGACTCATTTAAGACCAAAATTTTGAAAATAATCCCCCCTAGGTAAAATTTTCAAACATTTTACATTTTAGGTATGGAAAGGAAAAAGTGAAAAAATGCCAACCTTCGACCGTGATGGTTGATCTCCCACTCATGGAGGTATGGTCATGATCTTTTAATGGTTGTTTTGGCTTGTACTCTCATCGAAAATGGTCACCGTAGGTCCAGAGCTCCAAATTCACCAAATCAAATATGCACAAATGAATTGAAAAAAATGAGTTGTTTTGTATATATATATGATGTTTTGACCTCGTTTTGAGTGTATGTGTTTACAGGGCTGGAGCGTTGGTACGTGGGTATATCTCTATATCCCCACACAAATGGTAATTCCTCTTGTCATTTTATTTTAGTGTTTATTTTTTGATATTTTATCTATCTCCACTTGAGTATTCTTTTCTCTTACACGTAGCGGGAGTTTGGATGGTGACGTTTCAACATAGAGTGCATGTCAGGTATAGATTATAACTCCCCATTTCGGGAACTCCATACTTGGACTCTATGTTTTATGCCTTTTCATGGCTAAGACGCTTCTCAAAGGGGAAATATGTACGCACCCAAAATTACATGTGCTACATTGTTGAGAAAATGGTTACAAGAATCACCCAATGATGATTCAAGTCCTTTCAAGAAGGTGTTCGAGCTCCAAAACCCATTCGCAGTGTATATTTGTAGCCTAGACATCCTTACTTATCCTTTTCATCCTTTTTTCCAGCTCCCTGCATTCTTTCTGTGCATGTTTGGGCCTTTAGTGCAAGGACCACCGCCCTGCCTGGGTGGCAGTTCTAAAACTACTGCCCAGGCAGGGCAGCGGTCCTACCCACTTTTTCTAGATTCCGTCATGCATGTTTTTAACATGCGATAATTCACTTAACTTCACTTTTAGGATGCATCCATGAGCCTGAATTTTCTACAAAATAGTTTTGATTGCTTGGTTCTCCTTCCCTCTTCTATTTTGCATGTGCTTTAGTTATTTGGAACTGCCTCTTCTTGCCTTGTGCATGAAGGCACATCCTAGCCCGAATTCTTATATATTCCATGCTTGTGTTCAAGAAAAAGGCCTGAGAATTTTTGTGTATCTTGCATTGTATTTCTGCCACAATCTTGTAAGGAATTACATATCCAAGCTCAGATTTCTTGTGTTATCTCTCTTCTACTTGCATTGCAACCAGACTTCCTTCAAGCTACCATTGCTCAAGTGTCTTCTTACTATTGTTGGTCTTGCATTCCCAATTCCTTGGACTCATATGAACACTCAGAGAAAGAAAGGAACAAACTGAGGGGACAGATACAGATACAACCAGATTTTCCAAAGATCTTGCTTATCCAGGTTGGAATTGTGTGTTTGTTTCTTTATTTATTAAATTGTCAATTTCAAATCACTAGTTTCAATTACATATAAAATAGAGTAGAAAATTGTTCATTTCAATTAATTAGGCAATTATAAGTAGATCAAATCATTAGAAATTTTTCTCTTTGAACATTACCAGGGAAGTTGTGGAGAACAATAGCTCTTTCAGGGCCATGATTTGTTCTTCACCTTTGAGGTAGGGTTTGGAGGGTTTTGATTAGATTAGGTTATTTGTTTTAGATTAGATTCACATATTCACACAAGTAACCAACTACATCTAGCTGATTACTTGTCTTTAGTTTGTTTATTAGATTAGATGCATTGCTTAAAAATTAAAAAAGATTAAAAACATTTACTTTCACTAGATTAGTTTGATTTTATTGTTTTTGTTCTGATATATTGTGAAAACACCAAAAACATAGGTTATATTTCATTTTGATAGTTATTTGTGTTATCAAAATCATTTCAGTTCAATCTGTATGACCATCAATGGTCCACAACAAGAAAAGACATATAGTTGTGATCCCTTGGTCCCACAACCTAACGGGATGGAATTGATAACTGAACATTGATACAAGTTTATGTTTGAAAATTCTTATGACACACCTGTAACTTTTGCTGAGAAAATAGAACAACTAAACACTCTAAACATTGTTGTTAATCAAGCCTACAATTATTGGACTGCTCATGGCAATAGGGTTTGATTATGTGCATGACCATAAAAGGGCCACAACCTCCACGAGTCTTTGGTTATGATCCTCTAGTCCCACAACCCAATGGGCCTGCTGACCAATTAGAAATTGACACTAGTTTGCATACATTAGTATTCAGATCTTCACCACTTCCACCTGACATTATTGCACAACTTTCCTTATTGAACATAGCAGCCGATTAGGCTAATAATTTCTGGACTAGACCAGAAAATCACCCATAGTCCCTGTGGCTCCACTATGTCTCTCATTCTCACTTCCATGACCTTGTCTGGAAATCCATACGAGGTGCCTATAGGTCACCTTTCTGCATGTTCAACAACCAATAAACAAAATCTTAGCAGAACTCGATATCAATTAGAGTCTCCGAGCATCTATCATATCAAACCGATCCATCACACCACTTCAGGTTAAGAGAGAATTCTTTTCCTTAGACTCAGAGATCCTGATATTACATGTTGAAGACATAATATTTCCTAATTATCTTGTTCTCCACCACCACACTCACACCCACTTCCGTTATACACTGGCTCTCTCGGCACGACATCAAGAGTTTGGGTGTGAAGAAGGTCACGTGTTGATTTTCTATCGTACAACACCTTCACAAAGGGGATGGATTTACCCTGATATTTCTATCTCTTCTTGAACCAAGTTGAGAGGACCTAGTTGGGGGATCTGAATAAACAAAATGCTCTCAAGGATAAATTTCATTCATGGTTTGTGTAAATCAATTTGAATAAAGTTTAACCATAAATACAATACATCTCTCAAATGAGTTGTCACTTGATTTATTATAAGCAGTTAACAATAAAACACAGATCTAAAAGGTAGTTAGTAAAAAACTTCAGATATTGTATTTTTTATAGCAATTTAGACCAAGTATTCTTTTAATGATATTGGATCACAGACTTGGTAGGATTTTTTGCAAAGCTTACTGGTAATGGACAAAATTGAAGCTTATCTTTGTAGAATAAGCATATGTATAGTTTTTAGGTATGATATGCTCAGTAGGTATGTAGATAACATGGTTTTTTTTTTATTTAATTGATATTTGGAGGGGGTGAATGAAATTTTTCTTTTATGACATTGGGATAATAGTGTTCCCATGGAAATAATCCAGCGTTAACTACAATGCTTGCAAATAACAATTAATTTAACATAGTCTGTGAAATAACATTTGTATTCATTGATACTCAATTCACATAAACGCCATTTACAATTTTCTCAATCCTAACCACAAATCATGGAGTTAGAGTTGTGATAAATAATTTTCTATATTTGTCTTGTACACCCAAAATACCCTTGAGGGATTACAAAAGATATTCAAAAGTGATGCTACCTTTAGGATTTTATAACTGAGCTAAACCACTACAAAATATACACTATTTTCCAAAGCTCACAGTAACCAGAAGAATACGACGAATAAAAAAAACCTTTGTGTACTTAAGAATGTAAGACAACAATATAACTATATTTCCTCTTTTATTCGTTCAAAACATGATAAATGGAAAGTGTAGCTCTATCAAAACAATCAGAATCTTATTCATGTAATTTTTGGATAGGGGACATAAAAAAATTCTTTCAAAACCTACTAATGGTTATACAGCGTAACCACCTTAGATCTTCCTTATAGAAATCAATACATATAGATGTTTTGAAAGAAAATAGAAACTAGAACCTAAAACATTTAATAAAAAAATCAACAAATTCCCCGAAATCCGCCTCCTCACACAAGATGGTAGACTATTACAATATATAGCAGAATGACACAGAGAGAGAGAGAGAGAGAGAGAAAGAGAGAAAAGAGAGGGAAGAGATTGAATTTGATCTTGTCATTAATGAAGATATTTGTATTCCTTAAAACATGGATTTTTAAACTTCAACCATTGTCAATCATCTATTAAACTTTGTAAAAAACCATGGGAACCTTGTTAAACTCATCCCCTAACGTCTTCATGCTTGTAGAAGAAGGAAAGAAGATAAATCAAATCATATTCTGAGTCATTGAACTATTTAGATCTGCACATTAATGGACCGAGCTGGATTTTGTATTTTTCTCCCTCGAAATTTCATAAAAATGTGATTTGTATAATGCCAAAATGAATAGCTTGAGAAGACCTTTCCATTGATATAATTTTTGTTAGATTTGGATCCGTGAATTGAAAGACATGGCCATTTGAATTTTTGCGTGTCAGGATGAATAAGAGCTTGACATGTGGAAACAATTGATTATCTTGGTGATGGCCTCTACTAGTGTGTGCATTTATGTTCCTTCAATTATGTGTCGGTATTTTGTTGGCTCGTGGGATTGGGATTTACTTATTTTCTTTTCCTTCCTTTTCCTTTTTCATTATGAGAGTTTTTTCGTATTGATAAATACAGACCAATATGAATTTTCTACATTCCGTCACATTTCCAGTCTATCGTAAGACCTTGTCATTCCTTTTAAAATGCAATCTAAGTAGAAGGCTCTACATTTCTTCATAATCTTCCTTTTAACCAGCCCCTAACTGACCACTGCAAAGTGTGAGATAATAGAAAATCTCCAAACACTTTGTATGTCAATCTTTTTTATGTCTGCCTTTGAAATCCACAAAATACCAACTAATGAGGAATCTCCATTCCTTTATGTGTTTTTCAGACTCTTGATATCCTCATCTAAAAATTGTGAAGGGTGAGCCAATGAAAAATCTCCACGTACTTCACAATGTAGGTCTTTCTTTTATCTTTCTTTTCCCACTATGAAACATTGACCAATAAATATTCCCCACACCTTTTGCAATGTCGAACCTTTTTAAGAACTTGAATGGCAACTACAAATTTTGAGATGATAAGAAAGCTCCACGTACTTTCACAATGTCATACCTTTTTCATAGTTTCTTTATCCTTTTCATTTGTTACACCTACGAAAGGAGATCCAATAAAAAGTATCCACGTAGCCTCAGGATTTTCAAACTTATTAGGCCTCAATGGCTTTGCATCGTAGCCTTCTACTCCTTCCATACTTAGAAAAAAAATTCTCTTTGAAGACTTCCACCTATCCTCCTTTGACCTTACTAATTTTTTCTTAACGACACTGTGATATGGACACAACGAATTAAGAACTTGTGTTTAATCAAGGCTTAGAATCTGAATGAGCACATCATCTTAGGAATTTATGGAATGATGACATGTAGCCCACTTTTAGTCATTGATCTATCACTACCAAGCCTATTTGATGATGAAAATGAATTTTATGGGAAAATGAACATCAGTCATGGAATTTTATAAACAACCCACTGATGTCTTAAATTGCGCTTCCTTTGGGTTCTTGAATCCAAATGTCTAGTGATTTTGGGGAAATGTAATTTGATGGTCATTTGAACATCCTAGGCTTGTTTAAATGGCGAAGTCTATTTTAAATGATTTTTTCAACCATTCCTTCAAATTTACACTTTATGGTTGGGTTGCATGCTTTTGGACCTTTAAAACTTCATACTTTGGGATTAATTTAGATCATTTTTATTGCTGATTTTTAGGTTCTTATGAAATATGTAGACACACACCATTTCACCCATATGTTTGAAGATTATTATTTGATAAAATAGACCATTAAACCATTCCCCCAACATTTTTTTTGAATCATTTCATTTATTTCACTAAGGCGTGAAATTTATCACAAATTAAAGCTCTTTCTGGACTCAAACTAATCTTTAAAGCATGGGGCACAATAGGAAATAGATAGAATTAGGTTAAATACATGGAGAGCCAATTGAAAAACACCATTTCAATCTAAGGAACTAGATTGAACTCCAACAGGGGCTCCATTGGGAAAGGATTCATGGGTTTAAAACACACATGGCTTCAAAAATATATGCATGACAGAACATTGGGGAAAAAAAACAAGACAAGAAGCCTGATCACTATAGATTAGAGCACAAAAAGGGAAATAAAAGACAAACAAAGGAAAAAACAACAACACAAACATAAAAAAAAATAGAGTTATACACTATACAAAATCATACCTGACCTTCCAGCTTAGTCCAAGAAATGTTTAAGATACATGTCATTATTATGAAACTCTAGAAAATGTCCTTCTAAGTCCTTTAGAAAGAAAGTATTCTCATCCAATCCTTATGTCAATAGAATATGGTCCCATCCATAGGGCATCAAATTTTCCATTATTTCCCTTATCTTCATGTTTGATTGTCCCATAACAGGACCAAGTCTCCAACATTAAAAACTCTTAAGTCGACCTTCTTGTCAAATATTTTCTTGAGTTTTTCCCTGAATTTGACATGTCTTTGATGGGACTCTCTTCTCTCCTCATTGAATTCCATAATCTGATTGATTCTAGTTATGGTATGTACTTCTTCTCCATCTCCAAATTGTTGCATGAACTGATATATGAAAAGTTTCAAATGCAAGGGGAAAAGGGCTTGAAGTCCATAAACTAACTCAAAAGGACTCTTTCCAATTGACCTCTTGGTGGTAACTCTGTCTAGCCCATAGTGCAAATTTCAGTTGCTCTCCCCATTTTGTTTTCTTTCCAATGTTCTTCTGAGGATCTTAAACAAGTTCTTATTGTTTGAATTCATCTTGGCCATTTCCTTGAGGATTATAATTTGATGCATAAGACAAATTTATTCCATATTCCTTTCAAAAACATTTTCCCCAATGGTTTAGCTCTAAAGCTCATGGAATTGTCAGCAACTATCTTGGCATGAATTCCAAATATATAAGTTATACTATTGAGAATGAAGTCCATGACTACTTGGTGAGTTTTTTTCCTTGGTTGGAATGGCTTCAAACCATTTATTAAAGTAGTTCAGTAGCTACTAATATCCATTTATGGCCAACACTTGAAGAATCTAATATCTCACCAATAAAGTTCAATCCCCATTATTTGAATGGAACTTCTATAGACACATGCTACAAGGATAGGGACCCAAATGCTTTCAATCTTCCAGAAAAACATTGGCATCTCTCACGCCTTCTAACCAACAAGGCAATATCTTTAAACAATGAAGGCCACCAATAACTTACCCTTAAAATCTTATGAGCAGTGACTCTCCTAGAAAAATGACCTCCACATACTCCCCCATGGAATTCTACAATTATCTTAAGTGCTTATTCTTCAGTGATACATCTAAGAAAAACTCCCTTCAGGTTCTTCCAAGATAGCTCATGATCAATCAAAATATACTTTTGGGAAACTAGCTTGAGTTTCCTTGTTGATCCAATTCTAAGTGCATAGGAAAAAAAATTGGATCAAATAGGAACTTGCATGCAGTTAAAATGGAGGAGTTGAATACCTTTTCATGAGAGCTTGACCTTTCAGATTCTGATCCAACAGTTTGTATTAGGCATGAGCAAGTTGTAGATTTATCTTTGGGAAAGGAAGAAGACCCCCACCAATTATACTTTTGGACTTTCATATTCTTGGAGCTTTGCAGAGGTGGCATAAGGTAGTTTTTTAGATACCTCCATCTGAGACAAGAAATCTTTGACCATTGTGTGAACATAAGCTCCAACGTTTGAGCTAAAATTTCATACTTTCAGGTTTTGAGGTATCTTATAATTCTCAGGACGAAGTCGGAAAATATTTCCCCATAATAATTCTGAAATCCTTGCAAGTCTGAATGCTAAAAAATTGAAATAGGATTTTCAGGTGACCGGGTCTTCAGGGATCTCGGTGTAGGGGACAACATAGAAATAGATGAACAAAGTTTGAAATCCTGAAAACATATGAAATTCTAAAAGTTCTATAATTTCGGGTTTCGAGGGGGTTCGAAAGTCTGGGTGCATAGTTTTGAGCCATCCCTTTTTAAACAATGACAAAAGGTCCAAAGACTCAATGTCCAAAATTCCAAATTTTGAAAGTCCAAAATTTTGAACTTTCAGACTTTCGGGTTTCAAAGTTTCAGATGACTGAATCAAGCCCCAAAATTTAAAAATCACGAATCAAGTATCTGAAATTCCAAATTTTGAAAATCCAAATTGCTTCTACCCTTTCAGGACTGATCAGAACTCCTTAGTGACATTTTGTGTAGGGAACAGTAGCTTTCAACTTTTGCAACACCAAAATGGAACTTCTTATGATGTTAAAACTCAATTTCAAGATTTCAGAGGTTACATGCTTTTCAGACTACAAAGTAGTACAAAGATGACCACCCACCATTTTTACAGAATATTAATATCACCTTGACCTTCAGATGGCCATAAAGTTTTTACTGAGAGCTTGTATTTTCATTAATAAAGGACTTTTTGGTTATCTTAATTTGAGTGGGACTTGTGTAGAGTATCTTCAAAATGAAAAATACAGTCTGCCATTTTTGAAGGTGTTATTGGCTTCCCACCTACCATAATAATGAATCCATGGGCTTCCTTTCTTTCCCAACAAGTATGAGTATCATGGAGGCATGGGTTTTGCAGTAGAATTATTTTCATTATTGTAGGTGATTGTTCAATGCATTTTGGGATTGGTTGAAGTAGGAATCTAAAATTCTTCTCTAAATCCTTATCTCATATTCCTCCTATATATTGTAAGGAGGGGCATTTTTCTAAAGGTTGGACATTTTGGCTTTTTGTAAGTGATCTTTTAAAGTTCAAACATCCCTTTCAAGTTTTGATGCAAGTTTACTGCCTCTGAAAGGCCATTGCAATGTACTATATCAAATCTGTGGAGCAAATAATAATAAGTCTGTGGATAATTTCAACCCTCTCTTGTGTTCATTTTCTTCATTTGATCTCTCATTACAATCCTGGTTATCTATGAAATGGTGGTTGTATTACAGTTTTAATGGATTGTGTTTAATGGAAACCCAGAGTGTTCATCATTCCTTTGGTGCATTAGTTACCTTTACAAAGCTTAGGCATTATTTTCTTGCATCTTCTTAACCTTGTCTCCTTGGCAAGTTAGAATATATTTTAGGTGGATCCTCTACTATATGAATGTGTTCATCTAAACAAAGGAATAGGAACCGATGCCTTCAGTCTGGAGAGATTTCCTGATTGCAAGATTCTAACAATTTGGGAAAGGATACATGTTATGTAATCACATCGAGAGTTTCAACCCATCGAGGTTGCAGACATTCATTGGTGTTACAATTACACATCAACATTTCCTTCTCTGATTTTTATCTAAGTGCATAATAAAATTTAATTTTTTCAAATAATAGACAATGATCTCTATACGAAAATGAAGTTATTACCTTTTCATGAGGGTGCAACCCATCTCTTCAACATTTTGTATGTTAATACATGCAAATTTTACTCATTCTCTCATTAATTTTTGCAAGGCCTAGACCCTACAATCAGCTTCTGGAAGTTTGTATTTCCATGTCATATTCTTGAAGCTTTTTTAACCATCTGCATATTTTTCTAGATACATCCATCTGAGTTACAAGATCTCCTTCACCATTTTGTGAGGCACATAGGCTATAATATTCGAGATAAGAATATAAGATCTAAAGATCTTATTTTCTTTGCCAAGAGAAAAAGCTTATTTTTCCATGATAGAATATTTTAGCTTTGATCCTTGCGAATATTTTTTGTGTAAAAAAGTATAAAATAATATTTTCATGACCTTCTTCATTATTTTGTAACAACACAAAGGTAATAGTGAATTTAGAAGAAAATGAAAACATCTGAGAATTCATTTTCTATAATCATGACTATTCAATACAAGGGCATAGTTTTTGAATGCCTCTTTTATTCCATTAAATGCTTAGATATCCCCTTCTTCCCACTTAATTATATGATAATCCTTTTAGCATATAGTTGATGGGAATAGTGATCTCTAGTAAAATTAGAAATGAACCTTCTCAATTAAAGAATTTATTGTCCAAAGAAAAACTGAATGCCCTTTCTTGGACATAGGTATTGGAACCTTACCAATTGCTTCTGATACCCATTTCTAGATCAATCATGCCTCCTTCTTGTGACACAATGTGTCCCAACAAATTTGATTTCTACACATCAAAATGGCACTTCTTAGGATTTATTTAAATGTCATACTCTCTACACCTCAACATCATATTTTCAAGGTGCCCCAAGTGGTCACCCCTATTCTCAGATAGAAAAATTATATCATCCTGATATACTGCAATAAATTCATTGATAAGACGAGAGAGAAAGACATCCATGGCCCTTTGAAAATTTTCTCCAACATTCATTAAACCTAAATGACATCTTGGCATAAAAATACATTCCCCATGGGGTAGTGAAGGTATTTTGAAATTTCTCTGATGGTTTCACTACAACTTGGTTATATCCAGAAAATCCATATAATGTAGATAACAACTCTGATTCTGTTACCTTTTGCAATAAATTGTCCATATTTGGAAATTGATAATTATCTTTAAGTGAAGCTTTGTTGAGATTTCTAAAATCTACACAAAGCCTTATGTCTCCATTCTTCTTTCTGACAGAACCAAATTTTCTACCCATGAAGAGTATCTAGTGGGTTGGATTATCCCACCATCCCTTAGCTTTGTCAATTCTTCTTGCATCTTAGTTGCAAGAATATGATTAATAGGCCTTTTCTTCTATCTAAAAGGACTTAGTGTGGGGTGCCAAGGGTATCTCATGCTGAAATAAATCCTCTCTATAGGATTTTGGAAATTCAGAATAAGACCAGGAAAGGAAGTCTTGATACTTTTTTAACTTAGTATAAGCCTCTCTTTCATCCTTGTTCAAATTACTACCTAACCAGACATTTCTAATATCTTGGTCTGAACCTAGATTGCACTCCACAACATCTCTTGGAAAAGTAGCAAATTACAAACTATTCTCTATCATTACTATCAAAGGAAGATTCTAAACTAACTAATCCTCTTGAGATTACATTAGTTTTTAACTAAATTACTTCTTTACTAAAGAGAGTCTCTTTTCCCTCACACACCTCTACCATAGGTTCTAAATCAATGATCTGGTCAATGAACTCACCTTGGAAATTCAGAAATATTTTGATGTGTGAATCATCATCAAATACTTTCCAATGTTGAATATTATCAGGTACAGAAGGTCAAACCAATATTTCTACTTCAAATTTGCAATAAGGGGATGAATCCTGGTTGTCATACTGTGAACCCAAGACTGCCAATCTATCAGGTGACTATGTTTTTGATTTCTTTCATGATATTCAATATTAAATGAATCAAAACATTCAATGAGATCCCATACTACATTTATGTACTATTTCAGTATTTGATTTTTTTCTACATATAATTTTGCTAATTTTCTTAATCACTAACTCAAAATCCCCTTTAACTATGAGGTCTTTTATTCCATGCCTCCAAGAAATTCTTAATCCTAGCAATAGTGTTTCATACTTAACCACATTATTGGTGCATTCAAAATTCAATTTAAAAGAAAAATTGAAAGACTCACTGTTTGGAGAACTTAACACCACTCCTGCACCATTACCACTACTTGAGAAAGATCCATCAAAGGTCATGGTCCATGGGACCTCAAGAGTCTTCAAACTGAGCATTTTCATCCATACATTGGTCTTCAAAATCAGCATTTCCTATAAAATTCTCCATGTCAACATCAGCAAAAAGTACTTCATAAGAAGAATTGTTAGGATCTTCAATGAGGTGTAGCATCTTATCTTCTCTGTATAACTTGACCAATTTTCCTTCCAATGGTATGGAATCATATGACATATCCATTTGGACACTACCTTCCACACTAGCTGCCCACTTTCTTGACAACAACATTCCCCATTTAACAGGGTAGTCAACAATGACAACATTCATAGTCAAGTACTTTCCTAGATGTTCTACCAATTATACAATCAATCCTTTCACATAGCCCACCATAGGTAATTCCCTAGAATCCATAGCATAACATCTACCAAAATCAACAGTTATCTTAAGGTTTAACTCATTCATGACTGCAAGAGGCATGATGTTACATGAAGCTCCAGAATCAAACATACAATTATGTAAGAGCCACCCATTTATAATAAGTGATGTGAAAAAGGGGTCAACATCCAATTGTGTTTCTACTAAATAAGTTCCTAGATATACCTCAGGAGTGGAGTTTCCATATCTTCTTTAGTTTCTTATACCTTAGCTTTAGCAATGGTGGGAGTTGATTTCTCATTAACATGTTATTTATTTGTAACAATCTCATCTTCTTTAAAACCCAAATACTCAAAGGCCCACTTTCTATGCTCAGGGATCCTTAACAATTCTACAATGGGAACTGTAATCTTTATCTGACTTAAAATTAGCCATATCACATACATTATACTTGGGAAGAGGAGCATTGGAAGGAAGTTGTTACAGTTTTATCAAATGGAAAAAGGTTCTTCTTGGTGGGGTTTGGGGCATAAATTCTTGGTTCAAGATGAATTATAGGAGTTCTATTTAACACATTCTTCTGAGGAGCATCTTTGGGATATTAGAAAGAATAGGCATATTAGCTTTGGTTACAGGACTGGTCCTTTAACTTGTCTATTTCTGAGATTGTACTCTTTTTCTTGAGAAACTGCAACATTGATCAATAAATTTCTATCCTCACTAGAAGGAACACACGCCATCATACTTCTTGATCATCAAGGCTCTTAAATACTCAAAATCATGATTAGGAAAATCAAAATCTTGGGCCATATCAACCTCAACATTAATTTCAACTAGGGAGAGATCTAACCTTTTCAACACAAGTCCAGAAATCAACTACATTTTGAGCACAAAGAGGAGATCAGTAGAAGATACATCTTTCTCACATTTTGGTTGACATTCCATCATGCATACATCACTGAAATCAGCTTCATCACTATCATCATCTACAGGTGGATCACAAGGCATATGGGGTAGAAAGAATTTGTCACACCAATCAATGGCATGTTCTTCCTCAATAGCAGCTACTCTTGCCACTAAAGGTCAAGGAACTGGTGCTTTGTTATCTCTATGATTTTGTTGCTTTTTACCTGAACCCATATGTCCTTTTCCTCTATCTTCATCCTGGTGCTCTCCTCTAGCTTGATTTCCAAATCTATTGTTTCTAGTGTTTTGATGTTGATTTTGAGGATTGGGAGATAATCCCTTTTAAGCTCTTGCTAACTTATAAGAAATTTCTTTAACAACCCCTACCAAAGTTTTGAAAACTTCTTCAAGGTCAATTGTCTTGCTAGTCTGAGGTTTTTTTGGGTTAACCAACTTCACACCCTCCCTCTTTGGTGGCTTTCTTAAAGCTTTAATATTATTTTCAATCTAAATAGCCATGGTAAAATCATGTCTCAAAGTTCTAGGATTTTGTCTCTTAAGTAGTATGTTGTTTTCTTATCAAATGCATCTGAATACTTAATAAGACAAGATTCATCACTGGGTCTTATACTATTGGGAAATCTTGTCAATTTTTATTGAATCTTGGTATTGAAGTTCTTGGAAACACTCATTGGGATTCTTCTTGATGTTCTCAAACTCAGACAATAGAAATCTTGGATCAGTTCTATCCACCATATGAAACTTTGAATGCATTTTTCATCTCTTCACATGAATCAATTGATCCATCAGGAAAGGCCTTGAACCAATCACGAGCATCTTCTTCTAGAGTGTGTACAAAACAAACTTTACATATACATCCTCAAACTCAACTTCATAATCATCCATCAAATTCTGAAATAAATTTAAATGATGATCACCACTAATAGCATTATTTCCTTGAAACTTAGGCAACCTCATTCTTATCTCATTGGGGAAATCATTTGGATAACCTTCCATTTCATTAAAATCAATAGGTTTATAAATGTTAACTCTGAAAGGTTCTCTAGGAGGTGGATCAACCATGTTATTCTTCACAGGAACTGAAGGTAGAGGATGGTGTAGCCAATGTTGAATAGGAGTTTTTTTTTTAACGGATTTTGAAAAGTTTGATGAAAGATTGAGGGAGGAATATATTCTAAATCAAATCCTTGGTTCTCCTTAATAAATGAAAGAATAGGATTAGGCTTACCAGATGCTTCAAAAATTTCAGATGTGCTAGAACAATCCTCAACCAGTGGAATATCAAGCTTATTATCTTTGACTGCAACTGCTCTTTGAACTTTGATCAATTACAAGCTTCCATATCTACTTCTTTTTCCTAACAGATTCAAACTTGGGAAGTAAACTTCTTTGTTGGATCAGATTTGAAAGAATACTTGCAATCCTTCCATTTTTGTAAAATAGAAATCAAATCAATAGTTATAATGGGATGAAACCACTTATGTCCCAAATTTTCTTTTAGGGAGTCACCACTAGAATATCAAATTCTAGAAATAGATAGAACCTTTAAACATGTATAATGTTTTGTAGATAGGTCCCCAGATAATGGCGCCACTCAATATGGTGTTGGCTCCCAAAATAACACCCCTGGGAGATGAGAAGCTAACTTGAGTGGGTTGGCTTTGAGATAGATTATGAACAATGAAAATTTATTTGTCATTGATAGTGGGGGATTTTTCAACACTCAACTCAATGAATCAAATAAAGGAAGTGTTCAGGAGGCACCTTCACAAAGGGGGTGACTTTATCCTGCTACTTTTGGCTCTACCATGGACCAAGGTGAGAGGACCTAGTTGGGGGATCTCAATAAAGGAAAGGATTTCAAGGCTTGGTTTCCTTTATGGTTGGTGTAAACTTAATTTGAAGCAAGTGTAGCCACAGATACAATACTTCTCTCAAAATAGTTGTCACTTGATTTATTGTAAGCACTTGAACAATCAAACATAGATCCAAAGGTAGATAATGAAACAACTTCAGATATTGCATTTGCATAACAATTTTGACCAAGGCTTTTTTAATTGATATTGGATCATAGACTTGGTAGGATTTTTGGAAAATATTACTGGTAATGGAAAAATTTAAAGCTCATCTTTGCAGAATAAGCATATGTTTGGTTTGTAGGTATGATATGCTTAGTAGGTATGTAGATAACTTGGTTTTTTGTTATTTAATTAAGATTTGGAGTGGGGAAAGGGAAGTTTACTTTTATGACCTTGGTATAATAGAGTTCCCATGGAAATGAATCCATCCTTGACTACAATGCTTGAAAAGAACAATCAATTTAACACAGTATGTGAAATAACATTTGCATTCATTGATACTCAATGTGCACAAATGTCATCTACAATCTTCATCAATACTAACCACAAATCATGGAGTTAGAGCTGAGATAAAGAACTTGTTGTATTTGTTTAATACACCCAAAAGACCCTTAAGGGATTACAAAATATATTCAAAAGTGATGTTGCCTTTAGGATTTTATAACTGAGTTGAACCACTAACAAAATATACACTATTCTCCAATGCTCATAGGTAACCAGAAGAATACAACAACTAAAGAAGACCTCTGTGTACTTAAAAAATTAAATCCAATGCAAGAAAACAACATAACTATATTTCCTCTTTCATTCATTCAAAACATGAGAAATGAGAAATTTTAGCTTTGTAAAAATAGTCAAAATCTTATTCATGTAAGTTTTGGCTAGGGGACACAAAAAAATGCCCTCAAAATCTATGCTAATGGTTGTACAATGCAACCACCTTAGCTCTTCCTCATAGAACTCAACACATAAATGTTTTGCAAGAAACTAGAAACTGGAACCTAAAATTTTTAATCAAAAAATTCTACAACTACCCCCAATCTGCCTCCTCTGGTAACAAAATGGCAGACTGTTACAATATATAGCAGAATGAAAGAGAGAGAGAAAGAGAGAAAAGAGAGGGAAGAGATCAAATTTGATCTTGTCATTAATGAAGATATTTTTCTTCCCTACAACAATGGATTTTCAAACTTCAACCACTCTCAATCATGCATTAAACTTTGAAAACACATCATGGGCACCCTGTTAAACTCGTCCCCCAATGTCTTATTTCTTGTAGAAGAAGGAAAGAAGCTAAATCAGATCAAATTCTGGGTGGTTGAGCATTTGGATCTACATGCACATTAATGGCCCATAGCCATATTTTCCCTTTTTCTCCCTTGAAATGCCATAAAAAATATGATTTTGATGATGCCAAAATGAAGAGCTTGAGAAGACCTTTCCATTGATATAAATTTTGTTAGATTTGGAGCCGGGAATTGAAAGATATGGCCATTTAAATATTTTCAATTATCGGGATGCACAAGAATTTGACACTTGGCACCTTTGATTGGTTTGGGGATGGCCTCTACTAATGTGTACTTTCTTTTCCTTTTTCCATGTGTCTACCTTTCATTGGCTTGGGGTTCGAGGATTTTGTTTCTTTTCTTTTCCTTCCTTTTCCTTTGGCTTTATGAAATTCTTCTATATTAAGAAATACGAGCCAATAAGAATTTTCCACATTCCTTCACATTGTCAGTCTTTCCTTAGACCTTGTCAGTCCTTTATAAATGCAATGCCAATGAGAAGGATTCCACATTTATTCACAATTTTCCTTTTAACTAAGCCCCTGACTGACCAATATGAAGTGTGAGCCAATAGAAAATTCCACGCACTTCACATGTCATCCTTTTTATTTCTACCTCTGAACATCTTACAAAATGATCAACCAATGAGGAAGCTCCATGCATTTATGCATTGTCAGACTCTTGATAGCCTCAATATGAAAAATTGCAAAGTGTGAGCCAATGAAAAATATCCATGTACTTTCATAGCCTGTCAGTCTTTATTTTATATTCCTTTTACCGATTGTGAAACTATTAACCAATAAGGAAGCCCCAAGGCCTTTTGCTAAATTAGACCTTTTCAATCTCTTGAATGGATTATCATAGTGACTTAATAGGAATTCTTCCACGGACTTCAGAATTTTTTTTAACATTAGGAAAACTGCCACATGTCCATCCTTTCAGACCTACGAATGACTTTTTCTTAACCCCATTGATGATGTAGACCTCAACAAATTATGAACTTATCAGGCCTTAATCCAGGGCTTTTCATCACAACCTTCCTACTTATTCTGATAGAGTTAGGAAAAAATGTTCTCTTTGAATACTGCCACTTGTCCTCCTTTGACCTGCTGAATTTTTTCATTAACCAACCTGTGACCCATATAGACCCGAATGAATTATGAACCTATTGTGTTTAATCTAGGGCTTGAGTTCTAGATGATCCATCACCTTAGGAATTGTTACTAGAATGCTAACACGTAGCCCACCTCTAGTCATTGATCTATCGCCACGTGGCCTCTGTTGACTGTTGACAGTAAATTTGACAGGGAAAATGAATGTCAGTCGGCTTTTTATAAGCTAAACTCGCTAATGTTTTAAACTGTACTTCCTATTCATGTTTTTAAATGCCAACAACTGGTGATTTTTGGAAATGGAATTTGATGGCCGTTTGACGTCCTAGACCTATGTTTAAATGGCCAAGTCCATTTTTAATGAATTTTCAACCATCCTTAAGCTTTACACTTCTTTGTGGATGGGTTGCATGCTTTTGGACCTTTAGAGATTCAAACTTTGGGAGCAGTTTGGATCATTTTATTGTTGATTTGTGGGTTCTTATGAAAGATGTAGACATAGTCCCTTTCACCCATTTTTATGAAGATTTTTCTTGATAAACCAGACCATTAAACGAGTACCCCGACATTTTTGTTGAATCCTTTCATTTATTTCACTAAGGCATGAAATTTATCACAAATTGAGGCTTTTTCTTGAACTCAGACTTAGTCTTTAAAGCACAGAGGCACAATAAGAAACACACATAATCAATTCAATACACGGGGAATCTATTGAAAAATACCACTTTTATCCAAGGAAGTTGATCTAAGTCCAACACTCATGATGGAAATTCACTTCCTCAACAATTCTTTGTGTAATTTAAATGTTGTGTTATACTTTCCCCCTACGCCATATTCCATGCAATGTGAAATAAATTCTTGTTAACCTCAGAAACATATCTTAGAGATCTTAATTTATAGCTTCCCAGTGCATGGCTACTCTTTTACCTGGGTCAGAAATATTAGTTACATATGGAGAATGTGTCACCTCCCCTTAGATAGTAAAAATTCACAGTTGTCTTCTCTATTACATCCTTATCTTGTGTGTCTAGAGAAATATCTACACCATATCCTCGCAGCCCTATTAATCTCCTAATTAATTTTGTGGTGATGCACATCCTTATGTCGGTGAAGTAGAAATAATCCTCATGTACCCTAGACATGAACCATTGGTACAGGCA
Source organism: Taxus chinensis (assembly GCA_019776745.2). Classification (NCBI taxonomy): domain Eukaryota; kingdom Viridiplantae; phylum Streptophyta; class Pinopsida; order Cupressales; family Taxaceae; genus Taxus; species Taxus chinensis. Next base: position 706,103,696 of record CM034148.1, read on the forward strand.
CACAGACTTACCAAAGAATGGTAACTCAGTAATTTATAACACCCATACATCCACTCAGGTCTTACCCACCTCATCTTTAATAATAATTTTACCTGTGACAATTAAGTGTCTTGTCTCCTTCATTACATCTCTTCTAATGTCTCCTTTATGGTCTAGCATGTGGTGGTTATACTCACTAATATTACATTTCAAAGTTTTCAAAGTCCATGGTTTTCCAGCTATGACCTCCTAAGGGTACTGCATCTCTGAGTACCAATCATCATGAGCTTCATATGTTGTCCTCTTGTTATTTGGTACCTTCCTTAGCACAATTTTTCACTTTGTTTAAATTATATGAAACTATTCTAACCTACAAATTTGTGCCTTAAGTGTTGAAAACCCAAGTATAAATTTCTCAATCCATTCTTCAACCTTGTCAATCACACTCAATCGTGTAACCCAACTCCATGTCCTAGCTCAATAGTGCAAACCAACTTCGTGCCCCTAATCTTTTAAGTATCTTTGTTACCCTAGCTTCGCAACCTTTCTCTAAGCCTTTCCACTTCGCACAAGGAGCTTTTTTATTTTTTGAGTTTGCTACTTCATCACTTCCATCACAAATTTTTTTCATAATTTTTCCCACTTATTCTCTAATTTTAAAGATCTCTTTCACACACCAATTATCAAATCTCAAGGGAAAAATGACTACACTCACCCTCCTTTTATAGATTGGGTATTTCTAATAGGATTAAATGCACTTACGTACTACCATTTTTAGCTTTAATGCATCTTTTTCTACTTTTTTATTTTTCTTATGTTTTCCCTCCTTTTCCATAAGATTCTTTCACACGCAGAAGTCCATAACCTTCTAACATGTGACTATTTATAAGGCTTTAGCCCCCTTTATGTGCACCATCCTGTACTTTGTTGAGTGTGGAGCTTAATTGCTTCACAATAAGCTTGTTTTTACATGTTACTGGTTTTGATAGTGACCAACATCAGTCAGGGGGAAAATTGCATTGGTTAGGATGTAACCAACATTGGTTAAGAAGTGACTGACATCACTCAGGCAAGGACCAACATTGGTAACATGTGTAGTGGTGATTTGTTATTTAAATGGTAATTAGAATAAATCTCTTGCTTTAAAGATGATTTATTGATTATAAAAGAATAGTTAGTTGCCCAAAATAGATATATATATATATATATATATATATATATATATATGCATGTATGAATTGTATGAGGGTTTGGAGAAGAAAATAGGAATTGTTTTGCATGTTAGTTTTCTTGGTGAGTAAGAAATAACAGCTGAGTGAGGGAAAAGAATTGAACATCCTATGAGGTGTTGGAAGACAATATTTCCTCATTGTATTTCCTTTGAAAAGAATTGAATAATAATATTGGTCATTTCTTGGTGGACGTAGCACACACTGGGTGAACCATGTTAAATCTAGTGTTATCTTTCTCTTGTTTATTTTATCTTGTGGTTTATTTCCACATTAATTTCTTGTATTCTTTATCTAATAATAATTTTTTACAATATTGTTATATGGTTTAACCCCAACAACTGGTATCAGATATTTTTTTAGAGGCTTTGTGTGTTGAAAGGATTTACTCACAGAGGGTTTTCTTATTGAGTGGGAGCAAAGAAATTATAGAAGATAGTAAATACTGAGTAGAGAAATTTTATAGTCGTAATTATCAACTATGGAAGATGTAGGTGGAGGATTATTTGTATCAGAAGCATCTATACTTACCGTTGGATCAGCATGCAAAGCCAGACACGATGACTGATGAAGAATGGAAGGTTCTTGATAGAAAGGTTCTAGGATCTATAAGATTGATCCTGGAAACATCGGTGGCTTTGAATTTTAAAGATGCAAAAACCACGGTAGAGTTAATGAATTTTTTAGAAAATTTGTATGAAACTCATAGTGCTTCGAATAAGGTTTATTTCATGAAAAAAAATAATTCTAAGATGCAAGAAGGTGGATCTGTATATAATAATTTGAATGATTTTTGGTCTATTGTGAATCAATTAAAATCAGTATAAATTTCATTTGATGATGAAGTGAAAGAACTTTTATTATTATGCTCTTTGTTATATATTTGGTATAACTTGGTAATGGTTGTAAGTAATATAACATCTTCTTCTAAAGGATTTTAATTTGATGATGTGGTTAGTGTAATCCTTAAAGAGGAAATACGTAAGAAAATCTCATGAGAAGCATCATTTGGAAACACTTTAAATGTAGAAAGTAGAGGAATATCTAAGGAGAGATCGTCTAAGAGAAAAAAGAATGGGAGATCAAATTCAAGACATGATAGATCTAGATCTAGGTATAGAGATTTACTTTCATGGAATTGTAGAAAGAAAGGAAACATAAAGGAGTGTTGGCTCAAGGAAAACAAAGAGAATACATTAGGAAAAGGTACAGAAAAATGTAAAGAGGAAAACATTACAAGTCAAGTAAAGCAAGATGCCCTTATTCTCTCCTTGGATAATAAATTAGAATCTTGAGTTTTAGATTCTAGTGCTTCTTTCCTTGCTACCCCTAATAAGGGTTATTTTAGAAATTATGTTCAAGGTGATTTTGGACAAGTTTATTTAGGAGATGATGAGCCATGAAATATTACTAGAAAGGTGATGTTTATCTAAAGTTTCATAATGGAAATCCATGGGTATTGCAAGATGTGAGGCATGTGCCAAGCCTCAAGAGAAATATAATATCTAAAGGGAAACTAGGTGAATCTGGATACGTGGTTACATTCACATCCAACTCTTGGAAGGTTACCAAGGGATCTCTTATTGTGGCAAGAGGTAAGAAGTTAGGAAATTTATATCTATATACCTATGTTACTGATTATTTTTCTATGCTATCTACTATAGATTTAGATGCAACCATGTGGCGTAATTGTCTAGGAAATATGAGTGAAAAGGGAATGTAGATCTTAAAGGATAAGGGTAAGTTTTCATATTCAAAATAATTAAATATTGAATTTTTTGAGCATCACATATTTGGAAAGTATAAGAGAGTGATATTTCTCAATTTTGGGTCAACAAATAAGGAGCATAAATTAGATTTTGTATAGTCAGGTGTGTGGGGACAAACTAAAGTAGCTTCTATTAAAGGATCTCGATATTGTGTGAATTTCATTAATGATGCCACAAAGAAGGTATGGATTTATTGTATTAATTATAAATATGATGTTTTTGATACTTTTAAAAGGTGGAAAGCCCTTGTGGAAAATGAAACAAACTTTAAATTAAAGTGCTTTAAATATTGCAATGGTGGTGATTACTATAGCAAAGCTTTCAATGATTATTGTTCAATGAATGGAATATGAAGAGAAATAATGGTTCCTAGAACTCCACAGGAGAATGGAGTTGCAGAAAGAATGAACAGGACAATCATGGAACATGCCAAAAACATGAGGATACATGTCAGTTTTCCTTTGAAGTTTTGGGCAGAAGTAGTGGATACAGCAGTGTACTTGATCAACTACGGGCCTTCAACAAAACCATATGGTGGAATACTAGAAGAAGATTGGTCTAGAAAAGATGTAAATTTTTCTTTTCTTAGATTTTTTGGCTCAGAAGCTTTTTTGCATGTTAATAGGGAAAATAGGAAGAATTTGGATGCTAAATATAAGAGATGCACTTTCATTTTTTATGGCTCTTGTGATTTCGGATATATATTTTGGGATTTAGAATATTATAAGATATTTAGGAGTTCTGACATTGATTGGAATGAAAAAATAATGTATAAAGATCAGGTTTTGGTGCCTAAACATGAATAGGTTGATAAGATTTTGAAGGAAAATAAACTTTCATACCTAAAGAAGACATCCACAGACACTGACATCAGTTCTATAGGAACCGATGTTGGTTAGGCTAACCTGCATCAGCAGACAAGATCAAGTTCAGAGCAGGTAGCTATTAGAACAAGTGTTGGTACTCCTCGAACTGATCTCGGTAAGGAAACTGCAGTCAGTCAATAGAAAGAGGAATCATGGTGGGTTACAGAACCACAGTCAGTTATAGGTGACCAATGTCAGTCACTAAAAAATATTGACATGAATATCCAATAGACACAGAATGATCCCAAACACCCCAAATCTCATTGAGAAGGTTACAAAGGGTAAGTAGACCTCCAAAAATATTTTCATTTTCATTTTCTTATTTATTATTGACTGATAGTGGTGAACTAGAAATATTTGAATAAGAAATGCAGGTAGATATCCACGAGCACTGGGAACATGACATGGATGAGGAGATAGATTCCTTGGAACAAAATCAGACATGGGATTTGGTCAAGTTACCAGCAGGTAAGAAAAATCTACAAAAAAAAAAGGTTTTACAGAATCAAGGAAGAAGAGGGTGGATTGAAAAGGTACAAGACGAGGCTTGTGGTAAAGGTATTTGCACAGAAATCAGGTATTTACTTTGATGAGATTTTTTCTTTTGTAGTTAAGATGTCTTTTATTCGTATTGTTCTAAGTTTGGTTGAAATAGAATATTTGCATTTAGAACAGCTTGATGTTGAGATAGATTTTCTTCATGGTGATTTGGAGGAAGATATTTATATGCAGCACTCGCTTGGTTATGAAGTTAAGGGTAAGGAGAAAATTGTGTGAAAATTGAAAAAGATCCTATATGAGCTCAAGCAAGCTCCAAGGTAATGGTATTTGAGATTTGATGGTTTTATGCATGAGCATAGTTATATGAGATGTGAATCTAACCACTGTTTATTTTAAGAAGCTTGAAAATGGGAGCTATGTTATTTTGTTATTGTATGTGGATGATATGTTTATTTTCAGATCTAAAATGCAAGACATTGGTAAAATTTAATAAAATCTATCTCTCATATTTGCAATGAAGGATTTGGGAGCTACAAAGAAAATCCTTGGCATGCAAATTCACCAAGATGGGAAAAAAGAGGTTTTATTTTTATCAAGAAGATTATATCAATAAGGTGTTAGAAAGGTTTAACATGAAAAATTCAAATCCTATTAGTAAACCTATGGATAGACACTTCAAATTGAGGAAAGATCAGTTTCCTTCATCACACAATGAGGTTGAGTACATGGAACGTGTTCCCTATGCTTCAAAAATAGGAAGTCTTATGTATGTCATGGTTTGGACTAGACCATACATAGCACATCGAGAGGGAGTTGTGAGTAGGTTTATGTATAATCAAGGTAAAGAATACTGGAAATAAGTCCAATGGATTCTCAGGTATTTAAGAGGGACATCTGGTATGGAGTTATGCTATGGAGTGTTGAATACTTCTTTACATAGCTATATTGATTCAGATATGGCTGAAGATTTGGATGGCAAGAGGAGCACCACTGGATATATTCTCATAGTAGGTGAAACGTCAATTAGCTGGATTTCAAGATTATAGAAGGTTGTGGCTTTGTCTACTACAGAGGCAGAGTATGTTGCAGCTACATAATTTAGCAAGGAGATGATATAAATTATCAGGTTCTTGAAATAATTTGGTAAGGAGTAAGAGGATTGTAGATTATACAATGATAGTCAGATTTTGATCCATTGGGAAAATAACTCAACATTTCATTCAAGAACAAAACACATTCATTTGAGGTATCACTTCATACGGCAGGTGTTGGAGGATGGGTAGCTGATGTTAGAGAAAATTCATATAGATGAGAACCCTGTGGATATGCTAATGAAGTCATTGGTAAGGGAGAAGTTGGAGCTTCACTCCACTTCTATTGGTCTTCAAGTTTGAGACTTGAAGATAAATAAATGGGCCAAGGATGGTGATGCACAGTACAGTGCAATAATTAATATCCAAGTGGGATATTGTTGAGTGTGGAGCTTAACTTCTTCACAATAAGATTTTTTTTACATGTTACTAGTTTTGACAGTGACTAGCATCAGTCAGGGGGAAACTGACATCGCTCAGGAGGTGACTGACATAGGTTAAGAAGTGACCGAAATTAGTCAGGAAGGGACTAGCATTGGTCACCTGTGTGATGGTTCTTTGTTCTTTAAATGAGAATTATAATAAATATATTGCTTTAGAGATGATTTATTGATTGTAAAAGCATATTTATTTTCCCAGAATAGATATATATGCATGTATGCATTTTATGTGGGTATGGGAGAAGAAAATAGCAATTTGTTTACATGTTATTTTTCTTAGTGGGAAAGAAAGAGTAGTTGAGTGATGGAAAAGCATTAAACATCCTGTGAGGTATTGGAAGATAGAAATTCTTCATTGTATTTCCTCTGAAAAACACTGAATAATATTATTGGTCATTTCTTGGTGGACGTAGCTCACACTGGGTGAACCATGTTAAATCTGGTGTTATGTTTCTCTTGTTTATTTTACCTTCTGGTTTATTCCTGCATTCATTGCTTATATGCTTTATCTGATAATAAATCTATGCAACATTGTTATATGGTTTAGCCCCAACATACTACACCTATTTCTTCTCTCTACCACTTACTCATTAGTTTTCCTCCACATTGTCTCCCTCACATTATATTCCACACATCTCTATCCATCAAGTTATCTATATGATAAATTCCACCAACCGAGCATACTCGTACCTTATCAATCCAATCACAAGAATAATTTTTTCGCATGCCTTCATATATTTACCTACACGCACCTTTACCTTCTTATCCCACACTAAAAGCATGCTAAGTATTTTTTGCATCATTATAGAAACAATAAATCATCCCATGTGTGTGAATGCACTTATTACAATAAAATAACAAAAATAAAGTAGAAAGGAAAACCTAATCTAAATGAAAATACTACTTTATTACAATCATAAAGGAATCCTACTTATAGTAGGGCTTTATCCTACTCCCATTAAAGTAACCAGGAAACATATTTCCATCCAATTTCTGCAACTTACATGCACTAGATTCCAAAATCTTTGTTACTTTAAATGGTCCCAACCAATGCACTTTGAGCATCTTCGGGTGGCACGTAAATTTTAAATCATAAAAAATCACAATTTTCCCAATTGTAAAAGGCTTGTTTTTATATGTTTTTCATGTCAAGCCTTTTCTCTCCCTTTTTCTTTCTTCTGGCTCCATTTCACAATTGTGCATCATTCATCCAATTACATTAATTTTCAATTTTCCCCTCTGCTTCCTTCTCATTAAAAAGTCCTCCTGTGCATGAAATATGTAGGGAGGGTAGCATGATTTCCACAGGAAAATTTCCCTCTGTACAAAATACCAATTGAAAGGGTGTGGCCTTAATCAACCTCTTGTAAGTATTCTTGTATGCCCATAGTACAAATGATTCTTTATCATCCCAATATTTTCTTCCCACATCACATGCTTTTTTCGATGTGTGTCCAAAGATATTGTTGAAGGATATTTTAGTACTATTGGTTTATGGGTGATAAGAAGTAGTCTTGTGATGAATGACCATAAATTCATCTAACAATATCCTAATTTTTTCATTCAAAAATTAGTTCCTCTATCATTAGTAAGGCTCAATGGACATTCATATATGCTAATAATATTATCTAATAAAAATTATGTTTTTGTAGTTGTAGTGAAATCCTTTGTGTGCATTGCTTCATCCCACCTTGTTAAATAATTTGTGCATGTGATGATGTATTGTGGCTTTTACTCTACGCATTGTGTGAAATTGGGCTAACAAAGTAAATTTCCCACTATTGAAGGTTTTTCTCTTGTTATGGTTCACAGTGGCATCTCATCATGCGGTCCTATTTTTTCCATTCTTTAACAATAATCAAAATATTTGATAAAGGTATTAGTATCCTTGTACAGTGTCTCCCACCATAATTCAGCAAGTAACATATTACCTGATGTAGCTTGTTTTGTATATAGTCCTCCAACAATCCCACCATGTGCTTCTTCCATGATGGCTTCTATTTTATCCTCCAAGAAAATTATACGCATAATTTCATCTATATCCATCTTGTATATGTATCCTCCTACCAATTGATAAGGTGCAACATGAATGGTGAGTTATTTCTTCTCCAATTTTTTCATTCCTTTAGACGTAACACATATGTGAAATATAACTATAATCTCTTCAAAGTCAGCTAACGCATGGTATAATCTGAATAGTTACGCATCTGGTATAGTTTCCTCTATGCTCAGTGCGTCCTTGCTAGACTTAATATGTGCTAAGTGTTCTAGTCCCAAATTACTTTTTTCAAACTTGACTATCACTAAAAACTCAAATTCTTATAATAAAATAATCCAACAATAGATGTGCCCTTGAAAAACTGGCTTGTTTACTTAATAATTAAGTTCCATATGATCATTATAGAAGATAAATGGTGTTTCTAGTAGATACTTTTGGAACTTATGAAACATGTACACCATGGAAAATACCTTGTACTCTTGGGTTATATAGTTATGCTCAGCCAATGTCAGCTTCCTGCTCCTGTAATAGATAGGACATGATCCACATTACCTTCCCTTGGATAAGCTAGTATTAATCCAATTGTTGTTCTAGAAGCATCCACATGGACATGAAATGGTAAATTCTAAGAAGGGAGGAATAAAATGGGTGAAATGGTTAGTCTTTCCTTCGAGGTTTCAAATGCTTTCTACTACGCATCTATCCAATATAAATTTCTCTTTTCCTTCAGTAGCTCCTCTAGTGGCACAAAATTTTTGGCATACCCCTTAATGAAATTCTAGTAATGTCTTGTATTGCCAAAAAATCCCTGCACTTCACTTTGATTAGATGGATACTCCAACCCCAAAAAGACTAAAATCTTTGTTGGATCTACCAACAAGCCTTCCTTACAGATGATGTATCCCAACAAAGTTATTAAGGGTGTCACGAAAATCAATTTCTTAATGTTCAGGGATATACTAAGCTACCTACACCTTTCAAAAATTAGCCTTATATAATAGAACTGATCCTTAATCATCCCATATACGGTCAAGTCATCTAGGTAGACTTGAAGAAATTTAGGAATAAAATCATGGAATTCCTATACAACAATGTGTGAGAACACCGTTGGCACACTTCAATTCAAATGACATGAGTTTGTATGTAAAATAGCCCCACTCTTTTGCAAATTTTGTATTTTCTTGTTCTTCATGCATGATCTTGATCTAACGATAGCCTAAAAAACATCAGTAAAAGAATATATCTCCCCTGCAACACCCTTTAGTATCTCTTTAGTGAATGGCATAGTAAAACGATCAATGATGCATGAGGCATTTACAACTCTACATTAAATACATATTATTATCCTCCCATCCTTATTGAAAATTATGACCATTGGATTGATCCATTCTGATTCTTAAATAGGTTCAATAATACCTTATTTTAGCATCTTATCAATTTCATCCTTCACCTTGATGCTCAAGTTGGGATTCATCTAATAATGCCCCTTGGAAACTGGTCATTTGCCATCTTTTAGCATTATCTTCATCTCTCCTAGTGATGGATAGACACCCTTCAACTCATAGTATTCCCTTAGAAACAGATCTTATATGTCATAGATTAGTTGAATTACTTTTGTAACATATGCCTCAGACCAGTAGTCATCAATCGCTACATCCTTCGACATGTTGTTAGTAATGATGTTCACCCTTTTTGTCTTTAGTGGCACATGATAGGCATGCACTTGTTCATGTGTGGTGCCTAAAATATTTCTCTTACCTTCTACATGTTCTATGTTCATATCTTCAATCTCTTCATCATCAATGAAATAGATGATCTTCTCGTTTTCCTTTTCCTTCCTGATGCACCCCAGGAGTTTCTCATCAAAATTCATCCAGTCATAAGCATTCGTGTACCATGTTAAAATAATCTCACCTTGTAACAAAGTTACAAGCTCTTCTACCTTTGCATTTTCTCCCAAAGTGATGTATTTAATTATTTATAGGGATTCATTGATAAGGGTTTTAGTAGAAAATTAACGCATGTACGATACCTATGGTTAATTTATACCAATTTTTTGTCTCTTTCTTTAGCTCTGGATGTATATAATATGTGTGTTCATATCTGTGCAGTGTAGAATAGAACTTATGAACCCAAAGCCATGGGGGTAGTGCATGAAGACCCTGTAGCTAATCTTTTTCACAAAATTGTACATGATCATGTGGAAATGCCTTCCCATCATACACTAGTATTAGAGAAGGAAAATTATTTCTAAAAAATCTTTTCAAGAAGGCAATTCTTATCTCGTACCAACTGAATAGTTTTTCTCTATGTATATCCCATCAGTGTGTTATCATTCCCTTCAAGGATTAAACCAACATATTTATCCTATCTCCTTCAATCTTCAACTGCTCCTCTATTGCGCATAAGAAATAATCATTTTTTCCTCGGTATATCTTGGTAGCACATATCTTCCTATTTTCTTAACTATTTGTGGTCTAATGAATCTTATTACTATGTCACGACACTCTCAAACAACCATATCATACATACCATGAGCCCAATTGTGTCAAGAAACACCGGTAGTGTTGTTAATGGAATGCTTGTCTTCCCACTTAAGCACTCCCTCCTTTTTTGGCTCAACATTCTCCAAATTGCACACTATCTACACATAAATTTGGTTGAATTCCTCTTCATTTACTGGTTCTACATATGGTGTAATATTTGTATCACCCATCAAAATCACAAATCATTCCTCATTTATAGGATATATTACATAACATTTATTAAGTCATAAGTATACATTGTTAACATAACACCAAGGATGTTCTTAACAAATGGAAATTATTTTCTACAAGAAAATCTAGAACCTAAAAGTTACAATTGAATCTTTCTCCCTGAACAGTGATAGTGGCATTCTTCAATACTCCAATGGGCATGGCCCTTATTTTTTTTTTCCATATACAACACACTTAATAATGGTTGAAATTGTGGCCTTTCCCATTCATCTCTAATCATAAAGTGTAAGGACATTTATTTCTATGCCTATATAAATCAAATTTTTACTTACCAACCATCCATCTATAATTGCATCTAAGATAATTTCCTTATCGTATTCATGGTCATAGGGTGGAAAATTAGCGTGTAATATTTTTATATCCCTCTTTGTTCCTACATGTAATAATTTCTCCCGCATGCGAGAAAAATAATAAGGGAGGGCACAAAATAGAAATGTCTAACCTTTTACAATGAGCCCTAACCCTTCCTTTATATATTCAACACAGAGGGAAGAAGGAGAGAGAGGAGGTAAAACTATTTCAAATCCCAACCACTAGACAATAATGCCTCCTACAAATCTGTCCCAATTCTTTCATGTCTACATTGATTACTTGTTCGGTGCCTTGAAGGAGGAAGAATGGCGGATCAGATCAAATCTGATCTGGTTGTTGGAGTAGATAGATCTTGTATTAATGGAATGAAGAATTCTCTTTTTTTTCCCTAACTAACTTCTTAAATATTAAATTTTCATATCTCTATGGCATAGACGAGGTCAAGATATTTCCAACGGTGCCAAATTTGTCATATTTTGAGCACTGAGTCAAAAGATATGCCCATTTGAAAATTTGAATCGGGCCCATACAAAATGGCGGGAACTAGCTACCAAAATGGATCCCTTTTTTTAAACTGAACACGTGGAGGGATGGCACATGTTTCAAAACCTTCCCCAAATTTTATTCTTGAAATAGTGTCGTGTTGACACTTGGCTCCCTCTGCTGGCCTATCTCTAGTTTGACTATTTAAACCCGACCCTATCCCTTTATTGGACCTAGGACACGTGGAAGGTCCACGCTCATTTGGAAACCCACTCAGGATTTTACCTTTGAAGGAGCATTAGGTTGACACATGGAAGCCTCCACATGATCTTGGACTTTTCAATGCCTACTCTCACTTTTTAGGCCCTGAACATGTGGCGATCTGGCGCTCCTTTTGGGATCGCTATTTGGGCTGCACTTTTGAACTTACATTGATGCAACACATGGCATCATTTGCTGGTTCTCTGTACTTAGTAGATTTTGGGCCTGATTTGTCCCTTTTTTAAATTGAACTATGTGGCAAGCCCGAGCTCATTTGGGTCTCCACTTTTGGATTTACCTTTGGAGATGCGCCAAGTTGACACGTGGTAGCTTCCCCTAGCACCTTTATACTTAGTCCTTTTAGGCCTGCCCTATCCACCTTTTTGACTTTTAGCTGTTGAATCTGCCTCTCTTTGGGCTTGGGACACATGAAGTCCTGACACTTGTTTGATTCTATGCTTTTGGATTCAATCCTTGCTGGTGCACCATTTGGACACTTGGCAACTTCCGTTGACTCTCTATACTCAGCCAATTTTTTGAGGCTCATTCTGAGTCATTTGCAGAGCTCGAAGACTTTGATTTTTTCCATTTCTTCTCCCTCAAGCCTCTAATTTTTTTCTTCCTTGACCATAGCTCCTCCATTTGAGAACCTTCTTGTAACCTACTAATGCATTTCAAACATGGATTTGTTTGATGGAAATGGTTTCTTGAATTTCTTCCTGCCCGAGCCGTGTTTGATCTATTTTTTTAGGGGATAAAATAGAGATAACAATTTGGTGACTCGGAGGGGTATCTGAATATGAGGTGAAGAGATCAGTTACCTTTTTATATCCATTGGGCACAGATTCATGATTGGTGACCCGAAGTTGATACTATTTTTTTGAAAACGGACCTTTTGGAGCCTGATTTTAGTTTCTCTACATGTGTTCATTAGAAAATGGGCAACTGTCATGGCAGCTATGGGCCGCCCTGCTGCAAATGCTGAAGGGAATAACATGCTCACTTGGAGGCACATTGAACTATGTAACGACGCAACCTAGAGCAACAAATAACCTGTGCCATAGCACTTAGGGAAACAAAACCTACGCTACAACAAAAAAATGTGCATATGCACCTAGGGAAAATAAAAACCTACGCTTATATTTACAGGATGGAACCTCCTTTCTAGTAACAATGTTAAAGATGGATCCTGTTCACTGGGATCTGCAATTCTTCACCATCCAATCTAGCCAACTAGAAGGCATTATTACTGTTACACCTTGTGATCATGTAAGGGCCACTCTAGATGGTATCAAATTTGGAGTGCTTTCTTGGATTTTCTCGATCTACATCCCACTTTAGAACTAAGTCCTTTTTATCATTTCTTGATCCTTTTTCACGACTTGCATTACATGCTCTCTTGCCTCCCCTACCTCCATTAGCTCTGCATACTTGATTTCCATAGGTTCAAACTCGGCCAGATCCAACTATTTCATAAGTTCCAAAGTGGGCAAGTCGAATGAGATGGGCAATACTACCTCTTTTCCATATACAAGCTTTTATGGGGAGCTACCTATGGATCTTTTGGATGTGATCCTATCAGCCCATAGAGCTGATTTGAGCCTTGTATGCCAAGTCCATTGATTTTCATCAAGAGTCCTTCTAATAATTCTTAATAGGTTCTTATTTGTTGACTCTTCTTGGCCATTACCTTGAAGGTAATAATTTGATGAGGTGTTGAGATATACACCATTCTTAACTACCCATTTAGTGATCCTTGTACTAAGGAAGGCCAATGCATTATTTGATATAATAGTGGCAGTGAATCCAAACCTAGTGGCTATTCCTTTATAAAAATCAAATATGTTGGATTCATTTGCTTCTTTTAGTGCCACTTCTTTAGTCCACTTGGTCAAATAGTCTATTAAATTTGGGTTAATCACCCCAATGAAGTCTAGTCCTCATTACATGAAAGGCTGATCCACTAAAATGGGATGAAGGGGTAGGGTTGCTAGCTTCTCCTTTCCTACGAAGAATGCACATTTTTTACACTTCATGATCCATGAGTAGAAGTCCTTGAACACTATAGTCCAATAATAACCATCCTTCATGATCTTGAGATCTGTTACTCAAGGGGAAAAGTGAAATTTTGCTTCTCCATCATGGAATTCATGTAACAATCTCTCAATTTGACCTGTCCCAATGCACCTCAATAGAACACTATTGATATCCTTTTTAAACAAGACACCACTAACAATCACATATGGGATGGCTTGTAGTCTGAAGTATCTTCTCTTTTCTTTTTTCCATTTTGGAGGGCACAAACATGTTTGAAGGTAATGCACCAAGGATTGGGTCCAAAATGGAGTAGGTGCATCATTAGTTGATTGTTATTGATCATTCTGTAGAAATACGACAACCTCTTTTTCACCCATTGACTTAGCATGCTGCTTAGAGGCAAGTTGTTCACACAGACCCTTACCTCAATCCAATTTGGTCACCTTGATCTCAATGTCATATTCCATTACCCAAGTGATCCAACCTTCTCTCTTCTCATTCAAATCCTTATTTAAAAGGAAGTCTTTAACACTAGCATGTGATACTAGCATTTGAATCTTTTTATTTGAGACCAAGTGTCTGAACTTTTTCAGGATTCAAATAACAACAAGGACATGTTTTTCAATGAAAGAGTATTTTACCTCATAGTCCTCCAAGATCTAGCTAAAGAAAGCTATTGGTTACTCTAAACCTTCATTGTTGGGCTGGACCAAGATGGCTGAGATGGTGTCTGACCCTCCAAAAGAATATAGCCTAAATTCTTTGTAAAAGTCTGGGTTAATAAGAGTTGGGGCCTGTGATATTGCGAGCTTGATGGCCTCAAAACTCTCTTTTCCTTCTGCTATCCACTTAAATGCAAGACTCTTCTTTAACATCATTGTTAAAGGCTTCATAAGAGTAGAAAAATCAGGTACAAACCTGTAAAAAAACTTTATCCTCCCCAAGAAGCTTTGGAGAGAATTTTTATGTTGTGGCAATGGAAGTTTCTGGATGGATTCAATCCTTTTAGGATCATTTGTAAATCCCTCTCTTGAGACAATGTGGCCCAACAATTTCCCTTCATGAGCCAGGAACACACACATTTTTGGGTTTAATGACACCCCGAACCTTCTACATCTCTGAAATACATGTCTAAGGTGAAAGAGATTGTCTACAACATTATTTGAGAAGACAGTGATATCATCAAGATACACCAAGACTATGTTGTTAATTAAGCCTTTGAATGCCATGTACATAGCTCACCAAAATGTTGCTTCAACATTTGATAGTCCAAATGGCATTTTCTTATAAGCATATGTACCCCATTTAGTGGTGAAGGTTGTCTTGAATTGATCTTCTTATTTCACCATAATCTGTTTATAGCTTGAATATCCATCTAACAATGAAAACCTCCTAGAACCAACTACAACCTGTAAGATCTGTTCCATTGGTGGAAGTGGATAGTGATCCTTAAGTGATGCTCTGTTTAGATCATGAAAGTCCACACATAGTCTGATTTCTCCATTTTTCTTCCTCACATGTACCAAGTTAGTAACCCAACTTGAATGCTTGATAGGAAAGATGATACTGACCTTAATTAGCTTATTCAATTATTTTCTCATGAGAGGCTCAATGTGGGGATTTATTGGCCTTTACTTCTATCTTAAAGGCTTAGCTCTTGGATCCAACTTGATGGTGTGTTGTGCAAGCTTTGTGTTAAAAACTCTTAAATATTTATAAGTCTAGGAAAAGACATCTAGGAATTCTTGATAGAGTTAAAAAAAAGTCAATTTTTTCTTGTTGAGTGCTTACCTTGCCAATCTACAATGTTTTTCCTTCTTCTATAAAAATGGGTTCTGAATCTTAACCCTTTACCTAAATATTTGCCTTCTCCTTTTGGAATTGATCATTTGGGTTGAAGATTGATTCCAAAGTGACAAGACACTTTAGTATTTTGTTAGTCCTCAGTTGCACTACTTGATCACCATACTACTACTCCAATTTGTCTTGATTCGTGGAGGAGAAATCCACTTCCTCTTCTAGAAATTTTACAATTTGTTGATCATTTTCAAAAAAATTCCAACTTATGTTGTTGTCTGGGATAGTTGACCTTACAACCAGCTTGATACGGGGCTGATATTTATCATTCTTGATGCTCTCCACAATGTCAAATGCTGCCCCCAATTACTGTCAGTCTATTTGTTTCTTCATTCTTCTTCCTTGTGATGGAGTTGATGCTGAATGCCTCAAAATCCTCAATAAGGTCCCATACCTGGTTCTTGTAACACTTTAATAGGTCATTCTTGGCATCATTTATCCTTGGACCTGATTAGCAACTAGTTCATTGTCACTAAACAACTGCAAGTTCTTGATTCCTCATTTCCTTTCCTAATGCAGTCCATGAACCAAATCCTCATACTCTATTGTGTTGTTTGAACAAGAAAATTGGAAACAAAAGGCTGAATATTATTTCATACCTCTAGGCGAGACAAGCATAGCTACTCCTCCAGCTCCTTGCCTACTTCTTGATCCATCAAAGAATAACTGTCATACCTCATTGTCATCTTTGTGGTTGGGCTTAATGATGTCAAGAAGAGGCTGATTTTCCTCATGCAAATAATAGAATCCTAGCTCAGATTCCTCCATCTCTTTATAGGGGTCAAAGGCATGTATCTTGTTCACCCATTCGTCGAGGGTCAAGTCTGGGATACACCCCACCTTGGTATCTTTTTCACAAGTTCTTGGGAGGTCCTCCTAATCAAAGGATGAACAATTGGCATTGATTGGGTTGGGCACATAAGACCAAATATGGTAATTTGTAATGGGCTCAGATATGATTGTGGCCTTAGCTCCATACCGTGTTCTAAAAATCATGTGTGACAAATCAACAAATAAATAGCCTCCAATCTTAGCAATGAAGTATCTCAACAAACACAATGCAAAATGGGGTGGCAAGTCTATGACTGATATGTTTTGCAATACATTCACATTGGGACATGCATGTAGTGTGAGGCTCAAATCTTGGATGAATCCAACAGTTTTCACTATTGTCCCATCCAATTGCACTACCCCTCTAGAGATGAATTCATATGGAAAACCCAGATGATCAAGTATTTGTTTTGGCATTACAAAACTACTTGCCCCCGAATCAATCATGTAATTATGTACCAATTTTTCCCCAATGATCAATGAAACATAGAATGGGTGAGGCTTCAGATTCTTACCTTTTTGTCCTCCATGGTTTCCCTCAGGTTGAGACACATTGGTGAGCACTTTCTCTTGCTGCCTAGGGGGCCTATTTGTGCTTGATCAGTTGGCCATAGTAGTCTACAACAAATATCTCTATCCTGGAATGGCCAGTGACTCCCACATTGAAATGTTCACATTTGTCTTCTTCATTTGCCCAATGATATTAAATGAGATATCCTTTTGCTACCCCCTTCCTTGGCACATTTTTCTCTTATACATGGGTCCTTACAACTAGTGCCTAGGTGGATTTGGATGGTGGATTGGACTGACTCTACATATTGGAAGTTTCATTCTAAGTACCAACACCTTGTAGAGTAATGGAGGATTGAGGATTACTCGAGTTTGATGATTTCCCCTCTCCAATATTTTTCTTCTTGGATCGTGTATTGGCAACTACACTTTGAGAAGAGGCTTGATTCATTCCATGGAAATCTTCAGCTTTCCAATTGACAAGCATAGTTTCACTTGGAGGTGGCTCTTGCTAAGATCCTTACTACTAATTTTCTTCTTGGCTAGACTTTTGTGACATACCAATGGTCTGTCGACACTAAAATTTTCCTCCATAATTTCTATTTCATTAATGTATGTATTAGGAATAGGATGTTGTTAAGTATAATTAGTAGTAGCATCTGATAGAAGATAACGGTGCCATCAGTACGGTGTCGCCAATAATGTGGAGTACGGTAACAGTCAAAGTACAATAGGAATGTTGTAAAAAGTAAATATTTGTCGTAAGTGGTCCGGTAATGTTAAAATGTCAAAGTTTGGGTAATTAGAGAAGTAGGGTCTACATGATTAGGAATTAGAAATATTATATTGGTAATAAGGACAAGGAGTGAGGTCATAAATATTTTGTGTATTTTATTTGTAAAAAGTCTAAAAATGTGGAACCCATGTAAAATGATAAGGTTTATCTTATCTTAAGAGATAAGCTTACATGTACAGATAAGAGTTAAGGTATGGAATATGATTCGTCAGAAGTGGATTTCTTATCCTATCTTAGAGATAGGATGGATAAGCCTGGAAGTTCTATAAATAGAGAGGCCACCCCCCTCATTTAGCATAGAAAGAAGTAGTGAGAAATATTGTAGGAAGTGTGCAAAGGAAGCCATCAGTTAAAGGTGTGTTGAAGAAGCCATTGAGAGGTGTAATTGTAAAGTTTCTCCCATAGTCTTGTTGAAGTACCTCATGGGTGAGATTGTAACAATTTCATGTTAATATTATAATTTACTTTGATATTTCAGATTTGTCATCATTCCGTCTTATCATAGTCGATGGTATTCTTGTGTTCGGTTGTTGTTTTGTTTCCAGATTACATCCACCAAACTAAAGGCTGTGCATTAGTAAATAATCATAGCACGAGGAGTTCCCGGTGAAGAATTATCATAGTGCCGGATTGGTGATGACATTTTGGTTCCGTTGCTGGGACCATTCCTCGTTGGTGGATTTTCTGGAGAGATATTCCCACTTAGTCAAAAATCAATTGGAGGGTAACCTTGTTTTTACTGTGCATAGTAGTTACCATGGTAAAGTCATTTTTACCGTGAATAGTAGTTACCATGATAAAGTCATTTTTGCTGTGAATAGTATTTATCGCAGTAAAGTCACTTTTTACCGTGAATAGTATTTACCACAGTAACTTCACTTTTTACCGTGAATAGTGTTTACCACAGTAAAATCAGTTTTTACCGTAGTAAGTCAAGTTTTACCATAGTTTACCGTGGTCATTTCTATAGTAATTCCAATTATTTGTGCACATAAGTCTTGTTGATTGTACTTGTGGGTTGGTATTTCACGGTGGTTACTTTTGAAAATGGGAAAGATTCCTATTTTTTTCAGCTCAATCTAATGAAGATGCTTCTTCTTTCATTCAAGAGTTTAAGCGATCTTGTATTTGTAATGGCCTTATAAGAAGGGAACAATGGACTGAATTTTTTCCTACCTTTTTGGATGGTTCAGCACTTAGGTGGTTTGAAACACTAGGTGATAATGTAAAAAATTCATGGGATTTATTAACTGAAAGTTTTCTTGAAGAATTTGGTGAACAACAGAAATATGCAGATCTCATGATCGAGATCACAAAGCTATCCCAAGGAGAGAAGGAGAAGATAAGGGATTATCATGCTCGTGTTCTAGAGCTAAGGAGGAAGCTCGATGCCCAGATCCAGAAGGAAGGATTAGCGGATGGGTTGATGAATGGCGTGGATAATCTCCTCTGTAAGCACTTCATTCTTGGGATGAAGCCAGAGATCAGACAACGAGTGAAGTATGACCGCCCAGCTACCATTGAACAAGCAAAGGAGATTGCAAGAAGGCAAGAAGAAAGCATGGAAGAGGAGCCCAAAGAAATTGTTGTTAAAGTAGAGCCTACACCAGCACCTTTGGTCCAGAATCCACAACCACTCCCGGTGAGCACAAATATTTCTCCTAGTACATCTACTGAGTATGAAGATCTGCTTAGGAAGATGGGACAGTTAACTATTAATCTTCTTCAAGGAAAGGAATTTAGTTCTCAGGGAGGAGATAGAGGTCCAAAAAGAAATATTTCTGAAGTTGTTTGTTATGGTTGTTATAAAAAGGGTCATTATAAGTATAATTGTCCAGATAGAGCTTCTACATCTGGTACAAGAGATAATGATAAAGGAAAAGCACCTGTGAATTCTCTTGATGTAGTAGATAAGAGTAGAAATAATGAAGTAGATGTGTTTGTAACAAAAAGAAAGAAAGAAAAAGATAATCAAGATGGAACTGATCCTAAGAAGATGAAAGGAGAAACTAGTAAGAAACATAGGAGAAGAAAGTTGGGTGTGCAGGATTTTCTGATTTCACAGGGGCAAGGACCATACTCCATCTTGGAAGATCTGTCCAAAAGGCCTGCAAATATTACATATGGTCAACTCTTGGCTATGTCTTCTGAGAAGAGGCGGGAGTTGTGAGGTGGACTCAATGCTCGAAGAAGGAAGGAGGTTGAGGTCCCTGTTTTGGAGGCAGAGGCAGATCCCTATGCTCCACAAGCTGAGGTATTATGTAATGGTATTTCAATTCATGATGTCTTAGTTGATGGAGGTGCTGCAGTTAATGTAATGACCGAGTCTGTAATGAATATGTTGGGTTTAAAAATTGATCGCCCTTCAACACTTATGTTAAGGTCATTAAATAAGGGAAAAACTAAACCAGAAGGTGTAGTTTCAAATGTGGCAATATCTGTTATGGGTGTTGTATGTGTGGTAGACTTTCAGGTGATGAAAAATGGTACTGTTGCGTACCCAATGCTGCTGGGAAGACCATGGCTAAGGAGAGTTCATGCAAGAAACTACTGGAATGAAGGTTTCATGACACTTGGACGTGGTAGAGAGAGGGTGAAGATAAACGTGATCCCTCGACATCATAAAGCAGAACCTGTGGATTCAAGTGATGAAACTGATGATTGGACATCCTCTGATTACTCTAGTACTAGTGAAGTGGACACTGAAGATGAAGAAAGTGAGGTGGATGTTTCAGTCATGGATATCCTGCCAGTCACACCAACTCATGACCCCATAAAATTATCTGAAGAAGAAGTTGATGATCGTCTCCAACAAATAAAGATTGGTGATGCTGTGATGGAGAGTGAGAAGGAATCCTACCTCCAGCTCTTTCGAAGGTACATACACCTATTCACTTTTGATTACAAGGAACTCCTGTCAAGTAAGTTGGGTAGAACATTGTATTGAGCTGGTAGATGGTGCTAAGCCCATAAAGCAAATGCCATATAGAATGAATCCTAATTTTTCCAAGACTGTAAAAGAAGAAATAGATAAGTTGCTTGATGCAAGATTCATATTTGCTGTGGAGAATTCAGAATGGGTTTCTCCCATTGTGATCTCAATAAAAAAGAATGGGAAGCTACGCATTTGTGTTGATTACAGGAAGCTCAATAAGGCAACAAAGAAGGATCATTACCCTCTTCCATTTTCAGATCAGATCTTGGACGAAGTAGCTGGCCAGGAGTGCTATAGTTTTGCTGATGGATATAGTGGCTACAACCAAGTTCGTATAGCAGAGAAAGATCAGCTGAAGACCACGTTCACCACTCCTTGGGGAACATTTGCTTATAGAGTTATGCCTTTTGGGTTGTGTAATGCTCCAGCAACATTCCAGCGTTTGATGAATAGGGTGTTCGAACCCTATATTGGGACCTTCATCAGAGTATTTTTGGATGATTTTTGCATCTATGGGAGCAAGTTGGACCACCTGCACCAAATGGAGACAAAATTTCAAAGGTTAGATGAAGCACAAGCCTCACTAAACCCTACAAAGTGTGTCTTTGGATGTTCTAAAGGTGTTTTGTTAGGGCATGTTGTATCCAGAGATGGTATTGGTACTGATCCTGATAAAGTTTCAAAAATCAAAGATTTACCATTTCCTCTTAATAGAAGTAAGTTGAGATCATTTTTAGGCCATGTGGGTTACTATAGAAGGTTCATCAAGAATTTCTCAAAGATTGCACAGCCACTAACCCAGTTCTTGAAGAAGGATGTTACTTATGAACCAGGAAATAAGGCGCATGAAGCTTTTGGACAATTGAAGGAAGCCCTGGTGTCTTCACCTGTTTTGAAGAATCCAGATTGGAGCAAGCCATTCATTGTGTACACTGATGCCTCAGATGCAGCACTAGGAAGTACTTTGAGCCAAAAGGATGAAAATGGGAATGAACATCCAATTTACTTTGGGAGCAGACAAATGAGCAGTGCTGAGGTAAATTATACTGTAACTGAAAAAGAGGCTCTGGCTATCATTTTTGCTGTAAAGAAGTTTAGAAATTACTTGCTATGGAAAAAATTTCTAGTTGTAACAGATCATCAGGCTCTAAAATATATTGTAAATAATCCTAACCCATTAGGGAGGATAGAAAGATGGATAATTTTGCTACAAGAGTTTGAATTTGATATTGTAGATAGGCCAGGAAAGAAGCATGTCAATGCAGATGCACTCTCTCGAGCCTATGATGGTTTAGGATCATCTTGTGATGATGATGATTTTCCTGATGCAGCATTGTTCTCACTTGACACAATCCCTAGTGAATACATAGATATTTGGAATTATCTGAATGAATTCAAGTTTCTTGATGGTGCCAATGCAAAGACTAAGAGAAAGATTACTCAAGCTAGTCATCCATATTCTATTCTGCATGGAGTATTATTTCAAATAGGACCTGATGGACAGTACAAGAGGGCAGTTGGACATGATCAAGGGAAGGAACTGCTAGAAGAATTCCACAATGGTACATGTGGAGGGCACTTCTCTGGACAACTTACAGCAAGAAGGATCTTGGATGCAGGTTATCACTGGCCCACTCTTTTTAAAGATTGTTATAATTATTGTAAGACATGTGATATTTGTCAAACACATGGTAACCGTAAGACTTCATCAGCTCCATTATGTCCTATTCTTCCCCTTGGTCCCTTTGAAAAGTGGGGAATAGACATTGTAGGTCCACTTCCAACTACATCACACCAAAATAAGTATATTGTAGTTGCCATAGATTATTTAACCAAGTGGGTTGAAGCTAGGCCATTGAAGACAGCTTCTATGGATGAAGTGGCAAGGTTCATATATGAACGTATTGTCACCAGATTTGGTTGTCCATTAGAAATTGTAACAGATCAAGGAAGCCACTTCATTAATGAGGTAGTAGAAGCCCTAGTCAATAAATTTTCTATTAAGCACAGGAAGGCAACAACATACAAGCCAAGTACAAATGGATAGGTGGAACAAAACAATTTTATGTTGTGTCAAATTCTAGCAAAAGATGCAGCCTTGCAGGTACATAAATGGGTTAAGAGGATTCATGCAGCATTGTGGGCATATAGGGCAACATCAAAGTCATCAACAGGATACTCCCCATTTTAGTTGGCCTATGGCATTGATCCAGTTCTTCCTATTGAGTTTGATATTCCCACTGTGAGAGTTATGAAAAATGAAAGGATGGATGAAAGTGATTCAGTAAAAGAAAGGTTGGTACATCTTCATTTGCTAGAGGAAATGAGGGAAATAGCAAAGGATACAAGCCATAAGAAGAAAATGAAGCAGAAGGAATATTTTGATCAAAAGATAAGGTGGTCTCCATTTCATGTGAATGACTTGGTCCTAGTATATGATTCCAGATACTAAAAAAGAAGACAGAGAAAATTTCTTCCAAAATGGATGGGGCCCTACAAAATAGTAGTTGTGCATGAAAATGGTACGTACCGACTGGAGGAATTGGATGGCACTCCCATTACGAAATGGGTCAACCACGACAAGTTGAAGATTTTCCAAGCACCAGAATAGTCTACTTCGAGCACGGAGTAGAAGCTAGGAAGGGGGAAGATGTCGACACTAAAATATTCCTCCATAATTTCTATTTCATTAATGTATGTATTAAGAATAGGATGTTGTTAAGTATAATTAGTAGTAGCATCTGATAGAAGATAACAGTGCTGTTAGTACGGTGTCGCCAATAATGTGGAGTACGGTAACAGTCAAAGTACAATAGGAATGTTGTAAAAATTAAATATTTGTTGTAAGTGGTCTGGTAATGTTAAAATGTCAAAGTTTGGGTAATTAGAGAAGTAGGGTCTACATGATTAGGAATTAAAAATATTATATTTGTAATAAGGACAAGGAGTGAGGTCATAAATATTTTGTGTATTTTATTTGTAAAAAGTCTAAAAATGTGGAACCCATGTAAAATGATAAGGTATATCTTATCTTAAGAGATAAGCTTACATGTACAGATAAGAGTTAAGGTATGGAATATGATTCGTCAGAGTGAATTTCTTATCCTATCTTAGAGATAGGATGGATAAGCCTAGAAGTTCTATAAATAGAGAGGCCACCCCCCTCATTTAGCATAGGAAGAAGTAGTGAGAAATATTGTAGGAAGTGTGCAAAGGAAGCCATCAGTTAGAGGTGTGTTGAAGAAGCCATCAAGAGGTGTAATTGTAAAGTTTCTCCCATAGTCTTGTTGAAGTACCTCATGGGTGAGACTGTAACAATTTCATGTTAATATTATAATTTACTTTGATATTTCAGATTTGTCATCATTCTATCTTATCATAGTCGATGGTATTCTCGTGTTCAGTTGTTGTTTTGTTTCCATATTACATCCACCAAACTAAAGGCTGTGCATTAGTAAATAATCATAGCACGAGGAGTTCCCGGTGAAGAATTATCATAGTGCCAGATTGGTGTTGATAGGTCTGTACCATCAAGGCTGGATTTAGTGCACCATTGAAGTACATTGATTAGTTATGTGATTGATTGCATGGGAAAGACCAATCATGTTCTTGGGCCATGTTGTTTTGTCCTGGAACCAATGCCCTTGATGTTGAAGTTGTATTTTGATCATATGACCTGGAAGGTCTATCAACTTGAGGTTTTCCTTGGTTTTGATTCTGATTTGTAGCCTGAAATGGTGGCCTATTTTACTAATACGTGGGTCTAGCCTAATACTGAGTCTGAGGCTGATATGGCCAAGAACTCTAAGCTTGTTTCCTCTTGATAGTTACTAACTAATTCCCTAGGTTTTGCACTTGTTTCATAACTTCTTGAAGCTCTTTTGAGGTGTTAGAGGATGAGGTGTAGGCTTCACAAACTTTGATTCCTAGGAGTAGGTATAGGAACTAGTGTGGGTGTCTGGCTAGTGCTTGGATCTCCTAATTCTGGGTATAGAGATATGGGTGGCCTAGAAGCAAGTTTTCCATCTTGAATTAGATAATTTTTGGCTCCTATGGAAATGATATAAGCTACAAGTAAGGTTATGCCTCCCATTGACTGAATCCTTAAAGCAATATTAGAATTTAGAGCTCTAAGAAAGTATAAGAAAGCACCTTCATCTGTGGGCCTTACATCCAATGGAATCTTATACCAGTTCCTTTGGAATCTGAAGTTGAAATCAGTTAGCTTCTCATTAGGGGCCCTCTTGATGGTTGTTAAATTCTCCGACAAGGATAGGTTATCCCATTTTTCTCCAAATTGATCATGAAGAGCTTTGCACATATGGTCCCAAGTTTGAATAAATCCTACTGTTATACTCCTGAACCATTGTGAAGCTGTACCTTTAAGTGAAGAGGCTAACAACTTCACTGCAATAACCATCTCAGTGATCTCATGGATTGCAAAGAAATTTTTAATGTCTTGAATGTGGTCACTAGGAGATGTTTGGTTTTCTCTAGTGAAGTATGGGATGCTCTTTAATGTTGCCACTGGGACTGGATTTTTTGCATTGAGAGCAAGTGGGCTATTGCCAGTGAAATTGACATAAGGGTTGGGTGGTTGTGTCATTTTGATTGGCCTGAGAACCCCTATTGATTGAATGAATGGCCTACCAGGAGGAGGCATTGAAAAGGTTCTATTTGGTGGAGATGGAGACATTTGGGCTCTTCTCCCCCTTCTCCTTCTATTTAGGGACAAGTGTAGATAGTTAAATAATCCCTCCTCTCTGATTCTTGACCTTGTTTGTATTCTTTTCATGAACTTGACAAGCTTGGACTATTAAAACTAGTGGATTTCGTCTCTTTTGGAGTCTCCATATGTGTAAACTTCAAATCTTTTTAAAAGCTAAAACTTGCAACAAGTGCACATCAATCTTTCTACGATAAAAATTTAAGACCTCTAGGTCCCACCAGGCGTGCAAAAATTGTTAGTGCAAAATCACAACACCCCTGAATGTCTGCAACTAGATGGATTAGCACTCTTAGTGTGATTAAAAAACATGGATCATCTCTAAAAGTGTGGGATCTTGTGAGTTGAGAGAGCTTTTTGGATTGAGGATGGTTCCTATTCCTCTGTTCAAGTGCATACAAATAAATTACAAAGGGTCTATTCTAAATTACTCCATTCTACCAAGGGGACAGGGTTCAGGAGATGCAAGAAAATAAACTAAGATAACGATGTGATGCACCAAAGGAATTTTAGACACTTGTCTTGCAATTCAACACAGACCTCAGAAATGTAATACAAACACTATACACATATGACCAAACTATAACAAGAGATCAGAAAAACAACAATGAATACATGAGAGGGTTGAGAGTCATCCATAGGCATGTATACTCTTACTCAGGATTTGATACAGTATATTGCAGTGGACAAGAAGAAAAAATTTCATTACAACCCAAATGAGAGGTTAAGAAATATTCGCAAATCCTCTTACGAGAAAAAGAAGAAGGGAGGGCGTAAAATAGAAATGTCCAACCTTTTACAATGATCCCCGACCCTTCCTTTATAGATTCAGCACAGAGGGAAGAAGGAGAGAGAGGCGAGAAAACTAATTCAAATCCCAACCAATGGCCATCAATGCCTCTTGCAAATCCACCCCAAATCTGTCATGTTTGCATTGATTACTTGTTCAGTGCCTTGAAGGAGGAAGAACGGCGGATCAAATGAAATCCAATCTACTTTTTGGAGCAGATAGATCTTGTATTAATGGCACAAATAATTCTCTTCATTTTTACCCACCTAACTTCTTCAAAATTAAATTTTCAGATCTCCATGGCGTAGACGAGGTTGAGATCTTTCCAATAGTGCCAAATTTTTTCAGATTTTGAGCACTGAGTCAAAATATATGCCCATTTGAAAATTTGAATCGGGCCCATACAAAATGGCGGAAACTAGCTACCAAAACGGGTCCCTTTTTTTAAAATGGACACGTGGAGGGTTGGCGCATGTTTAAAAACCTTCCCCAAATTTTACTCTTGAAATAGTGTCATGCTGACACTTGGCTCCCTTTACTGTCCTGTTTCTACTTTGACTATTCAACCCTGACCTTGTCCCTTTATTGGAGCTGGGACACGTGGAAGGTCTGATCTCATTTGGAAACCTGATTAGGATTTTACCTTTGAAGGAGTATCGGGTTGACACGTGGAATCCTCCACACGCTCTTGGACTTTTCAATAGTCACTCTTACTTTTCAATCCCTGAACACGTGGTGATCTGGTGCTCATTTGGTGATCGCCTTTTGGGCTGCGCCTTTGAAATTAAGTTGATGCAACACGTGGTGCCGTCTGCTGGTTCTCTATACTTAATAGATTTTGGGCCTGATCTATCCCTTTTTTTAACTTGGACTACGTGGAAAGCCTGCAATCATTTGGGTCTCTACTTTTGGATTTACCTTTGGAGATGCGCTATGCTGACACGTGGTAGCTTCCGCTAACACCTTTATACTTAGTCCTTTTAGGCCCACCCTGTCTGTCTTTTTTAATTTTAGCTATTGACTCTGCTACTCTTTGGGCCTAGGACACGTGTAGGCCTGACGCTTGTTTGATTCTTCCCTTTTCGATTTAATCCTTGGAGGTGTGTCATTTAGACACTTGGTAGCTTCCAATGACTCTCTATACTTAGCAAAAAAAATTAGGCTCATTCTTAGTCATTTGCAGAGCTCGAAGACTTCAATTTTTTTCCATTTCTTCTCCCTCAAGCCTCTAATTTTTTCCTTCCCCGACCATGCTCCTCCATTTTAGAACCTTCCTGTACCTTGCTCATGGATTTGAAACGTGGATTCGTTTGATGGAAAAAAATTCTTGAATTTATTCCTGTATGGGTTGTGTTTGATCTATTTTGTCGGGGGACAAAATAGAGATAACTGGTAATGAGTGTCTATTTTTCTCTCTCACTATGGTATATAGTTGTGTATGATATGAGAAACTGCAATGGTAAAATGGAATGTTTTATTTCATTTGGGTTGTTCATATTGCAAATAACAAAAATAAATGAAATAAATGATATATTTGAATGATTGCAATATAAGAATCTTACACAAATCATATAATGATTAATTAGAAAGGAAACTAAAGTAAATAAATGTTGTGAACAAAATGGGTTTCTATTTTACAGGCCCCTGCCCTTCAAAATATATATGAATACATATACAATATTGTAAATTATGGATTGATTTACAACCGAAAAAACATAGTAGTCAATTTTCAAAAGACTCAACTTCATTCTGGAACATTGGAGTACGTTGTAATAGGTGATCCTTGTTATAGACACCAAAATCTAGTATCTCTACCCTTATTTCTTGCATCCACTTCTTTCACCATGGTCCTATCTAGACCCCCTTTATTTTAATCATAAATTATATTTTAATTCTCACCTTTCCTATCTATTAACCTATCAACTTTAATTTTTAATTAATATTCATTTAATCATTTTCTAATCCTCATCTTATTATCTTATTACCTCTAATTTTATTTCATTTCTCCTCCCAAAGTTGTTTATCAACCCTAACTACCTAATCCTATATCCCTATTTTTTTTCTAGCTTTTATTTAATCCATCTTTATCTCCCACCTACGCATATCACTTCCCTAGGAAACCGTAACCCATCTATAGGCTTTAAAACACTCATAATCATCTATTAAATCCCCATATCATGAATAAATCACCCTTCCAACACTCAAAGGGATGGTTCCCCATAGTTGGAGGTGACCCACCTAGGTCAACATCAACCCTATAAAGTTGGTTTTACCCCCCTTCAAAAAACCTATCATATTTTTCTTACAGTGTATGAACTTATCTTCAATCTTGAGAAACCTTGTAGCTGTGTTGAACTTCTTGGAGTCCATTTGAGGTTGTTTTGCATCTCTTGTGAAGACTTTGGGAAGTTTATCCTTACTTTATGTTAATTTATGTTATCATTGCTTATTATTGTTATTATCTTTCAGGTACTAACGTTTTTCAGGTTCATTTGTTATTAGAGCCTCATCCTTAGCTTCCTTTATAAGTTATTATATCTACAGTTTGACCATCTAGCCCATCCACCCTCACCTTCATTTAACACTATCTAGGTCATCGTCACTCCTCCTAGGTCTCCGTTGACCTGAACATGTTTCGTCACTTATCCTATCTTCCAAATCTTTGTTAGTGTGTTTCTCGGTTCTGTTATAATACCCAACTCTCAAATTTTTCATCCTACCTCTCTTTTAGTCTAAATTTATTGTCTTTCTCTAGTCACTATCTACTCACCCCAATCACCGTCAACCTGAGCCTGGCATCCATCCAATCCATGCAAATCTATGTTTTTGTATCCTTTATGTATCTATGTCTTAGATCTCCCTCTACAGGTTATTATCAGTGTTCTCAAGCCTCTATAATCATCTTATTTGCATTCAAATATCTTCAGATCTACAATTCTAGCTTGTTGTCTAGATTTATCTGTTCATATCACTGTTGACCTACCTTCTGCAGCCTAGGTCGTTGTCAACCCAATCAGGTATCATTTTATCTTATGTTGACTCATATTAGATCTGTATTTTTCATCCATTTCTTCAATTTCCAAATTTTGTTTAGCTTCAATTTCTGCATGTTATTCAGTCCTTCCATTTATTTCATCATGTTTATCAAACACAGGGGTTGACATCTGCCTAAGGTAGTTAACTCTTCTTGGAACTGACTTCATCGAGCATCCCCCTCATCTACCATCCAATCCATTTCTTTTCTAGTTACCTTTGTTGTGCAAATTCATTGAGTTTGTAGTGAGGTCCTCTACTTTACACTCTTCCATTTGCATGCATCATACATCAAGCTACCTTTAGCCCTTACATTTTAGAGTTATTTGGATTTCTTGAGTATATATTTCACTAATCTGAATAGGAATGAGAAATCTCAATCAACATTCTAGCACACCTAGTAGGACCACCCTCCTAGGTGAGTCTCTTGCATTTTATTTAATTTTTTGTTTTCCATATTTCTTCTATTGTCCACTAACATTGTAGGTGGAGGCTTTGTTTTTACTTGTTCATGTTGGGCTTTTGGATTTCTTGGATTTTTCACTTTTCTTGCTTCATCTTGAAGATTAGATAAAAAGGAAAATTGAAAACTAGGTATTCCTCTTTTTTCCTTAATTTCCCCTTCTTTCATCGCATTTTCCCTTCCATGTGTGTTTTCTCTCATCAAACCTTCACATTTGGTTTTAGGCCTTAAAAATAACCTCTTCCATCATTTCTTGTAAACATAGTGTAAGCAGGAGATTAATCGGCTGCATTTCACATTCCTTCACACAAATCCAAACACACTCATCAAATTTACACATCAAAAAAATCCCAAACCAGGTGGACCTAATTGGGGTTTGATAACCCAATAAGGAAGTCGTCGCAGTGTTTTAACCATGTTATAAATCCTATATAGAATTAGGCCTCATGTACCTATGGGTATATTGAGTACTCCACAGCCATAACTATCTGAAACTATTCTTAGACAAAAATCTCGTAGGTTCCCTCATTACCCACCTTTTATTTTTCTCACATCTTCTAAATAATTATGATGATTAAAAACTTGTTGCTTGATTTTTTTATCAAACATATCTTTTCCCATTTTATACCTATTAATACCCATTTTCAATACAAAATAAGGCAACAATCTAACCCATTTAACAATATTCCTTCCTCGGACTATATTTTCCAAAAAAAATTTGAACTTGAGACCTTACCTTAGGTCTCTCAACCTTGTGAAAACTATGTCATCTAAATCGATCCCACTTTTGAAACTAGTTTTCCTATGTCTCATCATCTCATTTCCCCTCAAGTCATCACACCACCATCTCCTTCCATTTATAAAATTGTAGGCCTCCTTCTATACTCATTCATGAATTCCTATTTCGTAGATCTCCCATGATCTCTCAATCATATCAATCCAATCAATTGGTGGATCATATTCAACCCCCATCACCTCATATCAACACTATCCCTACTTAATCTAATATTATCATCAAAATTTCTATCCAACCATATCAATCTCCTAAAAATCACTTTCTCACTCATCATATCCCTCAAAAATCGAATATCCCTATCTCACAACAGTATTTTCAATCTCAACAATCACATCACATTCCTATCTCTCAACAATTAATCACTATCACAACCTATCCCATCCCATCACATTCCTATTTTTCAGCATCAAGCGCTCTCCCAACCAACTCAATATCCACCCCTTAATTATATTCCCTCTTATAAAACATTCCCTTCAAATTTAACATACCCTAAGCATCTTTATATCCTTATCCCTCCACTTCTCATGTTATGTAGCCACAAACATCTACCTCTTAGGTGGTTCCTTCACATGAAAATTTTATACCATATTCTAATTATACCCCCTTGGGGGAATCTCAAAGTTTGATCTTTGATAAGTTTACAATGGTTCACCTTATCACACTTCCTCCTATATGACCTATTGATGACTTGCATCGCAAACCCGCTTGGTATCATGAGGGTCACTATTGTAAATATCATCGAGTCATGGATCATTACATTGAAAAGTGTCATTCTTTTAAGATCATGTTCAGAAACTTATAAATAAGGGGTATCTCCAAATAGATAATTTTGTCTCATCTCTAGGCCAACCCCTTGACATCTTCAAACACCCCTTTCCTAACCCTCCATTGACAAATCAATTTCCAACTTCCACATCTTACAAATTTAACCCTTATTCATTCAATATTATACATCAAACACCTCCATCCTTGCCTATCTCATCTACCTCATCATCTACACTTACCCTAGACATTGTGCCTATGACTTCTTCAATATATACACCCACATCTATATAAACCATATCCAAAAATACCACACCTATCATATTAAACTATACCACTTGTTCTACATCTACATCTATTCCTACCTTTACCACATCCACATCGAATTTGACTATACCTACCAATTCATCCACATATATCATGCCCCAACCTATCATATCTAACCCCTTATCCACATCTACATCAAACACACCTATCAATAGATCGCTTATATCCCTAAATTTCCTAATTATACCCACCTCCTATCAATCCCAACTACCTATATATTTACCACATCAACAAATTAACTTACATCCACCTTGACATATTCATCACATATACCTACATCTTTTCCCATGGCCACATCACCTATTTTATCCCGATCTTATACATCATCCTAAAGAGGGTCCTCCCTTGTTCATCGATATTGTTTGTCTTTCTAATCACCCCTATGATCCCCTACCATCTATCCAATCCAAATCTAAAGTGGTCCTAAACATTACTTCTAATGATCCCATCCAATCTCCTTTGACATCCACTGGCCCATCTACATCTAAGTTACCCAATGTAATATAGTCTCTTTCATGAGGGGGGAATATTCCCCTAGTTTTTGGTCCTCTTGCATATTTTTCCTCACCCACACATCTTACTCACATCAATTCATCCCCTATCCATCTAAAAAAATCCCTTGAAGTTGGGGGAACTTCACTCTAAGATCGGTTTGCTTGTGGATTAATTCCTTTTCATCCTTGACATTGTCTTATTCCCCTTATCTAATATTCTTCAACCCATCTCATCTTATCTCATCCATTTTATTGTCTCATCTTATCCAACCAATCTATCTATCACCTCATCTCATCATAAGTCCACCTTTTGTGGCCATATTTGTGCCCTTCTTGGGGGCACCATTTTCTCATCCACCTTTTGTGGCCATATTTTTTCCCTTCTTGGGGGAACCATATTTTCATCCTAATTTCACATATTTTTCCATGTTTGTGCCCCTCTTGGGGGCACCATATCCTCATCCTAATCCCACTCTTGTGGCCATTTTTTTTGTCTCATAATACACATATCTCTTGCTTCCTCATTTTTGATATGATGCGTATATTCTATCAAATCCATCTCATTCAATCTTATCTAATATATCTTGTCCAAATATTCTTATATATCCTTCTCATCCAAAGTCCACATTTGTGGCCATATTTTTCCTTCGTTTGGGAGACCTTTTTTAATCAAGTCCACTTTTGTGGCCATATTTTTGCCTCTTTTGGGGCACCATGTTTTCATCCTAAGCCCACTTTTATGGCCATCTATTTGTCTCGTTGGGGATGCATATCCTTATTTTCTTCTTCAATGGTAGCGCATATATTTTATCTTATCTCATCTATCTTATCATCTTTTTCAATCTTTCATCCCATTTTATCACAACTTTAACATTGGTGACCTTGTCCCTAAAGAAAATTAGAATGTTATCACTCTAGAAAGTAACCAACATGGAAATTTAGCCCCCAATTGGATTGGACCATACGTTATCACACACAAGTATGGGTTGGGAGCCTATCGTTTGGCCTCAATTTATGGTAAACCAGAAGTGGAACCACTTAACACATTACACTTGCGACCATTTTATTGTTAGTTTGTCTACCAGTGAACACTTTATCGTATCTTTGGATTATTCCTCCATCGTATCCCCTTCCATCTATCATTGTAATGATTTAGAACTATGTGATCTACTCTCACTTTCCTATATATGACCTTAAATATGGGAAACATGACTCTATCCATATAATTTTACTTATGGATAGATTCTCCCTTATTTCATGAGGACTCTACAATCATTACATCCATCACCTTCTTGTTTACCAATAGGAATCATGCTAAAGGTCCATGGGTGTTTCTTGTACATTCATTTTCCCCTTCTAAGTGATCTATCTATCTATCCCCAGGACTTCCCCATGTAAAAATCAAAATTCATGGATGCTCTTACCAAAAATAAAAGTTATCGAAAAAAGTCTTCTTACTTGAAAGACAACTATTCATATCAAAAACAAAATCAATCAAACAATTAGACTGATCCTTCGAAATAAGGCTATCATGTATATCAATCTTGTCATCAAAATCATAAATGTTTAAAGTATACCATACCCTCGAACAATGGCTACTCTTTTGTATCATGGAATTGAAGGCTTCCCATATTGATCAACCTTCTTTTTTATAAGCATCCTAAGTAAGCTTCCCACATTGAACATATTTTCTTGTAGAAAACTTCCTGCATTGATTAGTGTGCTCTTTCCCCTACCCAAAGTTGGGACATAAACCTAGGGAACACCAATTATGGATAACCCTCTTCGAATGTACAAGTTACATCACCAACCCCTTTTTCGTGTAGAAATTAGGTCTATGAGTTCATTCCATCCATATTTGCTCCATGATTTATTTGTATAACTAACTATCGTTGGTTATGTGTTAACATGTGTTTGGTTGCATGTGACTTGTTGTAGTCATAAAATCATGTACTTTATACATTAGTTATCCTGGTTTCATACTACTATTTAGAATGTTCTTAAGTGAAGAAAGTACTAATTAACCTCGTCTTTTGGTCATCTTGTATTTTTTTATTTCGTCGTTACTAACCTCTTGCACCCACATGCCTAGTCATTTTTTTTCATTTCACATTATTTTAGACTTGACTTGGTTTCCCATATTAGTATTAGGGATCCCATGGGCACCCTGGTCCCACCAGGGGTGCCCCAGTCCCTTAAGAACTTTTATTTCATCTTTTGAGCTCTTTCTATCCATTTGAGATCTTTACCTCTCTTGTGGTCGGCCTTATTGGGGTTAATTACGAAATTAGATCAAGAGAACCCTATAAATATAAAATTATGAGACCATAATGAGGGACCTAACATCATTCACTACTATCATCCATATAAATTTGCATCCATTTATTGCATTAAAGATCACTTTTATCCAAATAGCTCCATTATTAAAGCACAAGGATAGTACATATGCATCACACTTCATATGGGAAGGGAATCTATTCTATTCCATGCACACATTCTGTTACATTTTCTACATTTAGTTATTGTTTGCTACTTCACAAAGTTCGACTAAAACAAGAGAAGCTAGGGCACATTATACACACACTTATCATAACTACATTTGGGTCTTAAATGTAGTGTAGCACATAATAAGTAAGCCAACTATTGTGGTAGTTGAGGTCAGTACGACCCATTCATTTGCATATTTATTTTTTTAGGGTTTCAATACTTGTTTTGTTCTTTTGTAGGTATTTACCTCATCTTGGATTATTGATGACACTCATTATAGGATAGAAAATATGATGTGACACACAATGAGAGTTTTGGAACACTTCCCATCCCTATGAGATTCAGTTTCAGAGATTTTGCGTAAATCAAGGCACAAATTTTACAGACCAGAGCACCCAATTTATAGAGTAGAGCACCCGCAGGTACCTCAGTCCCTCTCCAGGTGCTCTAGTCCATCTACATACTACAAATCCATCCTTTTTAGGGCTTTTGTATAGTCGTTACTACTTCCATATTTTCCAATCACCTCTGTGACACATTCTCATGAGCATATATTATTTAGATGATTTTTTTCCTCTTCTCTTTTACACATTAGGGTTAGCATTTGATTTTTCATAGTTTTTTTGTCACTTTATTTACTTCTTTACTCCATTTATTTAGTTTATTTAGAATTGTTCATAGCTTAGATTAACTATCTCACATACAACATATCAGTTAATTTTGGTTAATCATTTTGGTAAACCTGACTTGATCGTTCATGCTTCTATATTCTTCAATTATTTTCATCCTAGGGTTTGGTCATCATGACTATCTCAATCAATTCATATTTTATTACAAATCCTAATTTACTATATAGAGTCCAATATTTTCTTGATATTACTTGCATTCATGCTGACATGCATCCAGACTCGGTTTATTAAGCCTTCATCAATTCATTTTCTTCACATATCGTATTCAAGTATAACCTTCCCTCTAATGTTCATACGTTTGATAATGACCCACCTCTGCATATCATATCTCGTATATTTAATTTCATTGTTAAGTGTACTTTGATTAATAATGGGTCTGAAATTAAGTTGTGTCCTATATCATTCCTTAAAGTTTTAGGCCTTTCATCTCATTATGTCAGTCCATCTAGTATTTCACTTTGTGCTTATGATGGTTCTTTCCATCTTTGTCTTAGTCACGGTGCCATACATATTACTATTGGTGTAAAGATTATCTACGCTTTCATTTTTGTTGTGGATTTCCCATTCTTGTATAATTGTCTTTTGGGAAGGCTTTGGCTTCATGCCATGTAATTTGTTACCTCTACTATACATAATTTTGCTAAATTCTTACATGATAACATGGAGTACATTTTTTTTCGTGACTGTGATCCATTTCAATACTGCAAGTAGGATCCTAATACTAATCTTCCTATCCCACACATAAATATTTTAAATGAGCCCCAACCTGGGGAAGAACCACCTTACTTGCCACCACTTGATGGCACCATTTGTGTGATATGTGTAGTTTATTTTGTGCCACCTGCTACTACTATTGCTATGATTCCTTATTAGGATCTTATCCATTCCACATATATCACTTTATCAGATACACATTCACATGTACCATCTCCCTTAATACACTCGCCATTTAGTTACACATTATTCCTAAATAATTCGTATTGGGAACATATTTTATTTGACCCTACATGTGATGACATTATATGTACACCTCAGATTTTGGCTCACTTAGGATTTTCTTTGGAGGACCTCTATCCTACACCATATGATTCTCATCTTTATTATGGGTATGTCATCATCATTACACCTTATGGTATTCATATCTTTCACCTCACGATCATTCTCACATGCACTCCTCAATCTTCATCACTTACCTTAGGGAAATCATGGCTTGATTATATTAGGGGATCTCTAGATCTAATCATATAGACATTTCATTTCCTATGCCTTTTGGACATGTTTCCATTTGCAATATCTCTTTCCTAGGATACACTCATAATCTCACTCATTGGTATGCACAAGGTTGTCCACTTCTTCCATTCACTGATGAGTATGCTATGGGCATGTATAACTTATTCCTTAATGCCTCAATATGCGATCAACCAAACAATATTGCTTATCAAGTCACCAATGCTTATCCATTTGATTATGATCATGAGAGTGATGATTTCCTAGATGAAATTATATGATAACCTCCCTCATCACACACACATTGGGGGAATAGTACTTACATCCCCCTCTCTTATCATCATATCTTCATAGGAAAATTTCTTATCTGTGCATTATCATTCCGTTACATCCTTACATGGTGTTATATCATACTCCTAGAATATGAACATACATTTCATTAGCATCATTATTCATACCTCTTATCATCATGTGTTATCATCATCACATATATAGAATAACTGACCTTTGTTATTCACTATCACTGGTCCGTTTACTCATTCATATATACTTGGGGGGAATCAAATAGCATACATCCCCCCACTTACCCTAGAATATATCATCTTTGCATTTGTATATATGCATTCTCATCATGTGTTATAGCATTGACCATTACTAGATGACACACTCTCATGCTTTAGTTCACACCTCATTATTGATGGCTTACTACACATGAACCCCACACATTGTACCTATTCATACATTACGTGTCATACACCATACATTCTACACTTAGTCTACAAAATTTTCACATTTTTGCATTTATACATCATACATCATACTATTTGTCATTAGGCATATATCATACTAACGTCACATGTTATTCATCATAGTGTCCATTATACATATCACACACTTCTTATTGTTAGGTTGCATACACATATTTCCTTGCATTCTACACATAGTATTTATACACTGCATCTAGTGACATAAACCTTACATTACAGACTGCACATATTCACATCATGCATTTTCTCCATGTTATACTAGTCTCTGTTATATATGTTTCTAACATCATTTCATTATACATATTACATCACTACTCTAGCTATATGTGTTACATCGCATCCTACATATTACACTTTACACATTCTACACATATCACATCGTGTGTTATACATTACATTTTACATAGTTTACATTGCATTTTACGCATCACATGGTCACCTTTCATCATTGCTTATAATACATTGTCTTCTATATGCTACACTCAACACCCTATGACGAACTTTAGTTCCTTGGTCCATACTCGACTATTGAGGGTTTACAAATAAAATGGACATCACACTCATCACACATTTACTATTCAACCTTTCATCATGTGACATTTACATCCTAGTGACATATGCTTTATATGAAATCATAAACTACTCTATCATTTTATAGTGGTATACACCTTAGGTTACATCACCACTCCCTCTATTCATCTTGTAGTGATATACACTTAAATATAAATCATAACTCATCCATTCATCTCATATTGATATACACTTAGAATAAATCATCACTTATATGTTAAATCAGGTCATGAGATATGCTTTGGCTATAGGTTTCAAGCACACATCTTTTCTAGGTCACATCTCATCACTACACCTACACATTCACCATAGCACATTAGACACACGACACACACTTCGACCATCTCCCTATGATACACTCTCGTTTACGGTTCATTATTTACTCCTAAGGGGGAAAACTAAATGAGCCTAAATGCATACATTTCACCCAGGTGGCACACGATTGATATCACTCCAATTTTCATTCCATTCCATCCATCCAAATTATGTTGCATATCGTGGTAACTTTTACTCTTTCTTACTTGTGCTTGTTCATGTTCACTTTACTACACATATTATATTGATTTCATATATGTCATTATCTATACCATCCACACATGCAAGTTCACATCTTTGTTTAGTTTTGATCACCAATGCAGGTCTCTTTCACACAACATGGATGCTCGCCTTCTACCCTTCCTACACTTGGTGTTGGCGGCATCCACATTCATCTCTCACTTGTTTTATTGATTCATTTTATACTTATCACTTTATATTACTTTGTTATACACACTTTTAACATACTAGTATATTTCTAATAAGCTAACGGGTGCTTCATGTGCAAAATTTGATATACAAGGATATTCGCTTCCATACTTGTTTGTTAGATTGTCTATCTTTTTTTGCTTCTTGTATGTGGGATTTTCCCTATGTTTGGTGTGCACACTTGTTTTTTTTATTTGGCCATGATGGCCTTTATGTGTCTTGCAACATCATGAGTGATGTCACATGTTTCCAACCCACTCTGTGTGTCTTTTTTGTCTTCTTGCGTGTTTATATTACTTTTTTTTATTACCTTATAAATTGTATTTTACATGCATGGTTTTTCATACTAACACTTTTTTTTACAGCCATCCTTGTTTTTGCACACCTCATTTTCTACCAAGTGCATCCCTTTCCTCCTACAAGGCATAGTTTCATAGTACATGGGGTTGGTCCTCTTTTGGGGCTACATTATTATATCAATGACATCGCATATGCCCCTAAAAAGGGGGCATCATTTGGGGTTTTAAATACTAACACAACACATTTACACTAGTTCAGTTTAGTGCACTTTCCTCCCTTGGCATTGTGGTTTTACATACAGCGGGTGAGTTCAAACCAATCTATAAACTCTGTACACAGTGGATTTTACAAAACTTGGTTTCCTTAGCATTCAGGGGAGTAGTTAATTGTTGGAGGATATAGTGAAATTGATCCCAATACTTCTTCTACAGTTGGCATCATATCTGCCAAAAAATAAGGACAATATATATATATCTTCACACACAGTTTAGGGAAGTAGTTAAAGGTTGGAGGACACAGAGAATTTCCTCCCGATACATCTTCGACCTATGGCATCATATCACCCAAAAAACCCCGATAGTACAAGATATCCTTATTAAATCTTTCCTTCGACATGGATTAGGTGCACATGTTCCATTTACACTCTTTTCATTTGTGTATTTTACATTTACATAGTTTTACATCTGTCTTTTACATAGCAATTTTACACTTAGATACATATATATTTGACTACTTAATCATTTTCTCCTTACAGGTCCAGCCGTATGATAAACAAACACTCAAATGGGGTAATAACAACAACAATAATGACATCAACAACAACACTTTATGCTAACACACACTATAGTAACCATGTAGGTACACTACACACATCAATATCAGCACATGCGTTCCACCCTAGTTCACTCTCATCACTTTTTTGCTCATTTTCATCTTTAGTTTCCATGCTCCTCCATATTTTTGTCATTCCACACTTTTTCAAGTTCTTTGGCATGCTTCTACAACACTCTTCATGGACATCAAGTACACATCTCTATCTACTTTATATTACCAAGCTTTCCACTCACCAACATAAAGTGGGGGAAAAATGTAATCACAAAATCATGCACAGTAGACATTATTTATCTCAATATCATACTACTATTTAGAAGGTTATTAAGTGAATATATTACAAATCAACCCCATCTTTTGGCCATATTTTTTATTTTATTTTGTCATTACCGAGCTCTTGCACCCATAAGCTCAGTCAAATTCTGTCATCCCACATTATTTTAGCCTCGACTGTGGCACCCAGATTAGTATTGGGCCACCCTTTGGTGCCTTAGTCCTACTAGGGGGTGCCCCGGTCTGTTTTGCACTTCCCCACCATCTTTTGGGATTTTTCTAGTTGTTTGAGATATTTATCTTTCTTGTGGTTTGTCTTTTCAAGGTTAATTATGAAATTAGATCAAGTGAACCCTATAAATATAAATTTATGAGACCATAATAAAGGACCTATCACCATTTACTACTATCATTCATCTAGAGTTACATCCATCTATTACATTAGAGATCACTTGCATCCATATAGCTCAATCATTAAGGCACAAGGATAGGACATCTGTATCACACTTCGTAGGGGGGGGGGATTATATTTTATTCCATACACACGTTCTATTACATTTTCTGCATCTAGTTATTTCTTTCTACTTCACAAAGTATGACTGGAACAAGAGAACATATGACAGGTTATGCACACACTCACCAAAACTACATTTGGATCCAAAATGTAGTGTAATTCTCAATCATTAAGCCTAATGTTATGACAGATGAGGTCATTTCAACCCATTAATTTGCATATTTATTTTTTATGGTTTTTATACTTCTTTTGTCCTTTTACATGTCTTTACATCATCTTCGATTACTGACCACAATCAATGCAGGACAGTGATCTAATGTGACACATAGCGAGGTTTTTAGACTACCTCCCATCCCTGTGAGATTCATTTTCAAAGCTTTTATGTAGACCAGGGCACCCAATTTACATACCAGATTTCCTGTAGGTGCCCCAGTCCCTCTCCAAGTGCTCTAGTCTGGCTAGATACTCCAAATCCATCCTTTTCAAGTCTTACGTATAGTCATTCTTGATCCCATATTTTCCACTCACCCCTGCAACATAGTCTTGTGAGCATTTGTTATTCAATATATTTCTTTCCTCTTCTCTTTTTCACATTAGGATTAGCATTTTCTTTTGCATAGTTGTTTGGTCACTTTATATACTTCTTTACTGTATTTATTTATTTTATTTATAGCTTTCCATTGCATAGATTAACTATTCCACATACAACATATTAGTTAATTTTAGTTGATCACTTGCATTACTTAGATTCCTTTCTTGTTTACCTCCAATGTGCTTGGAGGCATCCTTTCCTTACGTGCTCCTTGATATGAGGTAGCTTCATTCATACCTATAGGTCATCAATCTTTGAGTTGTGCTTCTATCCATCTATATTTCCTCCTTTTCTTATTATCATAGCATTCACTCTATCTAACTTATCTACATACTATCTTCCAACCATATCAAATTTAATTGCATATTTATATCCATCATCATATATGTATATCATTTAGCACATCTATTTTTAAACATCATACATCATATATTAACCTTCCAACCATGCATATATATTTACCATCATCATCAAATATAAAGTAAAACATAATATCATCATCATCATCACATTCACAACATCATCATCAATATAAATTAACTCATCACATCATATGATCCATTATTTCGTCTATGGGTGACTTATCTCATCTCGTCCAAATCTCATCCAATCTAACATCTTACCTAATATTATCAAACTATCTTATCTTATCCATCTAATGTAATCAATATCTATTATCTCATCTAATCCAATATATTGTCTCATCCATCATCTTATCACACCTTATCTATCTCATCCAATATTCTCTAATTTATCTCATCTTAAGTACACTTTTGTCGCCATCTTTATGTTCCCGCTTGGGACATCATATCTCACATTTTCCTTTCCTTTTTTGTCCATTGTTGTGTCCTCTATTGGGGCACCATTTTATCATCCATGTCTCATCTCAAGTCCACTTTTTTTTCCCATAATTGTGTTCCCTCTCAGGGAACCATACCTCATATTTTTATATTTTTCCTCCTTGGCCATTATTGTTTCCTTTATTAGGGTACCATTTTTTCTCTCCTCATATATTTTGTGCTCTTTTACTAGGAGGCCATCTCATCATCTCATCTTGTCTCAAGTATACCTTTAGGGAGATATTCATCCCACCTTGGGGCATTTTATATCATCACTTTTTTGTATTCTTCCTCTTTAACCATATTTTTTCCCTATATTGGGGCACTATTATTCCCATTCACTTCCTTTCTAGATGCATACCTTCCCATCTAATTCCTCATTTATGAAGGATTTTCATTTGGTTGTGCATAATTTAAATGTGTGCATATCAACCATTGGTGCCCATGGCTTACATCCATTTGAGAGGTTTCCCATTAGGATTTCCTCCATTTTGCAGTGACTTTTGCCCACTCATTGGTGTATAGGACATTTCCACTATTTCCATTTAGACCATCCTTTGTTCCCTACCAAAGTGATATCAAAATCACCACCATATTTTTTATTGTTTCTTGAATCCTTCTTTCTTGGGGAATCTTGTCTCGACTTATCATTTTACCCTTCTTTCTTTTCCCACCCACCCTTCTTCATCTACCTCTTTCAACATCGTAATTGATTCCCCTATTCATTTTCAATCCCTCATTTGAGGGGGAGCTCACCATAAATATTTTTCATTCTTCATTGTACTCTTTATCTCTCATCATTTTTATCTCATGACTTGCTAACACAAACCACTTGATATAAAGGGGAAAATCTAGACACCAAAATTTGGTATCACTATGCTTGTTTCCCACATCCTCTTCTTTCACCATGGTCTTATCTAGACCCCTTTTATTGTAATCCTAATTCATATTTTACATCTCACCTTTCCTATCTATTAACCTATCAACTTTGATTTTTAATTAATCTTCATTTCATAATTTTCTAATCCTCATCTTATTATCTAATTACCTCTTATTAGCTTTCATTCTCCTCCCTAGGTTTTTTATCATACCTAACTACCTATTTCCATATCACTATTATTTTTCTATCTTTTATTTAATCCATCTTTATCTCCTACCAACCCATGTCAATTCCCTATAAAACCCTAACCCATCTATATGCTTTAAAAAACTCATCTTCATCCATAAAATCCCCATATCTTAAATAAATGACCATTCCACCACTCAAAGGGATGGTTCCCCACAATTGGTTATGACCCATCCAAGTCACTGTAGACCCTATAAACC
Source organism: Taxus chinensis (assembly GCA_019776745.2). Lineage (NCBI taxonomy): Eukaryota > Viridiplantae > Streptophyta > Pinopsida > Cupressales > Taxaceae > Taxus > Taxus chinensis. Next base: position 706,146,919 of record CM034148.1, read on the forward strand.
TAGTTTTTGTTGGAAAAAAATGGAATGAGATGGGGGCGAATCATTCCTACAAATAAATTTACTTCATCAATCAAATCGTAGAGTCAGGAATTAAATTATCCATACATCATTCATAACCATGTGTGCTTATTCAGATATGTAACATCAACCACAAGAGCAAAAAATTAAATTACTTAACACAATAACACCATATGTAAGTGGGAAACCATCCTGGTGAAGAAAACCCAATGAAAGTTTTTAGATATTACACATAACACATTAATGTAGTGAAGCACCATTTTCACGTCAACCCTAAAAGGAGCAACAACTCCTAATTTAGTGAATCACCCACTCCACAAGGAGGATATAACCCCTTAGGATGAAAAAATACCAAAAAAAACCACCATACTATGTTTTATCTATGATAATTCTACTGCCAAAATTGATTGGGATCACAATTTCAGCTCATAAACCCTAGCTCATACCCTAGGGCATCACACTTACTCTTTCTCCTTCTTTCTTCGCATGTCTTACCTCTAAAATATTTCTCTCATGTTTTCATGTCTTCATAAATATGAAACACATATTATCTTCCCTCAAAACCTTCATTTTTACTTGCAAATAACTCATCTAGATCGCACTACTCTCCTATGCAAGACTAGCTCTCAAAATGAGCTAAAACATCCCTTTTTAGATTCTTCTTCTCATTTACCAAAAGGATTTCGGTCCCTCATAATAATTTCCACCCAAAAAACTCTATAAAATTCAAAATTTTGAATTTAAATAGCTACATAAGACCCAATTAGGTCGGCCTAGCTAAAACCCCCCATTATATATGCCAAAAATGGTTCAAAAACCCATAGGCACATTCTTTAAAATGACCTTACATTGAAAGTACACAAATTCATAACCCAAAACACCTTAAATACGAGTAATACATCACTAAATATTCATATATTATCACACATTTAATTAAGTAATCATATTATTTACTTTACTGGGCCCAGTTCCCTTTACAATTCTCAAAACAGTTATTTCCTTCACCCTTCAACACCCTGGAAAATTCATAATGCCACCAAATGGATTATACTTAACCAAAACATGACATGTGAAAAATTGAAATAAATTTCAGAACCTATAGGAAACTTATAAGAAATGTAAAATTCATGAAACATCATTTACTTCAAATCACAACAACATTTTCCTTCACGAGATCAACTTGCCAAAAACACTATTTCCAAAGGTTAGCTCATAAAATTATTTTTACATGGATTTAATACCTAAAAATGGATTCAATAGATGAAAAATTCATCCTTATTCACATTCTAGGTGATAGGAAGAATCACCCAATCTATATCATGATTCAACAAACATAAAACTTTCACTAAAAAATTTATTGTCTTGAATTGCAAAAACTCTTCTTGCTCATAGAATGCCCTAGAAACCTTGTCAATGAAATCATCATGATGGAATCATTATATCATTAGAAATATATTTTAATCCACAATCTAACACAACTTTAATAATATTAGGAATCCACCTGTATCTCAATGTATACTCATTTTACTAGACCCTACTATTTGAGATCCCAAAACTGCCCTTTGACAAGTCAACATGTTCGGACCTCAAAAACCATGTAACTACATGAAAATATTATAATACCTACATGTATATCAATAAAAAATCCCATAAATCATATAACACTAGTTTTCCATTGTACTCCTTTGGACCATCTTGTCCTAAAACATTCTTCTTTTGAAACTACCATTTTTTAGGTGTGGCCCACTCATCACCATGGCATCAACCATACATTTTTTTAAATCATCAGAAGACCTATACAACATAAAATCATCATTTTTTCACTAGAAATAAAAACTAGATAAGTATACTTCACTTTCTATAAGATACTCCTAGCTAGGGTTTAACTAGGGTTTTAAACCTCTTTTCCTTCTTAACATTCATTCATAAAAAATGTGACGATAAAACCACCAAATTATTTTTGTGAAATCTGAATAAATAATATAAGAATCTATCCCTAATATCTTAGGTCCCCATCCAAAGCACACAGCTCACAATGAGCATCAGAAGGTCAACTTTTGCTTGAAAAACACACTACTTACTGAGTTTTGCTAAAACTTGCATATCTTCAAAAATATTCAGCATAATGAATGTCTAAAACTTGGCATGAAGCACCATGAAAACATCCTCTAACTTCTAAATCTCACCACATAGCCCAAATAAATCTCAAACTCTCTAACCAATGTCATTTATATGTGTTAAATTATCAGTTCTCAATTGTTTGTTTCCCAATGACCTCATAGAAGCACCGTATCACTGAATACTAACCTAAAACTCACCATAAACCTCAAGTACACTAATATCATGCTAGAACCATGCTCCAACAAGACTGATTTTGTCCAAAACTTACATCCCTACCTCATTCTTCTTGCACCAGTGCTAGAAACATGTCTAGAATGAACTGACTCAACCATGATCTTACCATGTTGACTTAATAAAGACCCATGTATACTCATGAAACATCATATGGACCATTTATAACCTCATGACACATTCTAAATAGCTTGGGAAGACTCATACCAAGACTAGGTATAATTAACCAAGCCACAAGACACCATATAACTTTACCAATCTTGACAACCAACATGCTTAACACTTGAATAAAATCATATGATGACTCACATATTTTTATGAAATCCTTTTCCATTAATGGGAGTTGAAATTAATGAAAATGCAAGTCCCCAATCACCAAAAATTTCTCCCTTTGTCATTGATGACCACCATCATTCAAAACATTGATGGCAACCAACATGAAAAACACACTAAAAAACCTCTTAGCATGTTTCAAATGTCTCTCTCACCCTTTTCCATCTATGAAAAAGGCTACACTGACTCATATCCATGAAAAAAAAATGACAACACTCAATGAAAATAAGGAATAAAATGCACAAACTTGACTTACTTGCACAATTAGCTCCATCTGGGACTGAAAAACTCTCATTTTTTACTCCTACAGAAACAAGATGAACCTCTGATCCTGATGAGAACCAAAAAAAAATCTCCCCCTGAATTGATACACCTATTTTAGGCCTTCATTCATGATTCTAAACCTCCTTCTAGGTCAATTCAATGCCAAAAGCACATTTTTGTCTCCAAATTCAACATTTTCACCCTTTAGGACAATGGTCTCTGAACTACATCTTTAGTCAAATATTGACAAAAGTTTCAAGGTTCTAGAAGTTAAAATTCAACATATCAGATATCTTTATATCTCCCCTGGACCTATTTCATCAAAGATTAACTGAAAACATAGAATCGGGCTTCATACCTTGCTTAGAGTACCTTACAAATGGCTCAGTCTCTTTTTCATAGTTCTTGAAACAATGTTTCATTAATTTAACACTTCTTTGAGGTCTTACCTACTCCATATGGCATTGTTATAGGAAATTTTCACTTAGTATTACCTCAAGCACTCAAACAATCATAGAAGTGAGGTCCCCCTATCCTTATTAGGTCTTCACAGGCCTGTAGCTAAAGATTTGTACAACCAATGGACATCAAAATTATCCTTAAATTGTACCTAGTCCTAGAGCTTACATGCATGCCTATGTTAGCTTTCAATGATCACTCAACTTGGTTTTCTCAAACTTCTCTATGTTATCAATAATATTATACTTCAAGATCATATAATTTAGGAGAAGATACAACTCTCCTATCTTTAGCTAGCCTTCTTAGGTTGTAGATAAATAGTACATATCAAGAGCTTATGTTATTCAATATTATGACTTTGCACAAGAAATTAGAGTCCATACTGACACAATATATGTGATACAAGGATAACATACGTGAAGATTATCATTTTGAGATTGATTAACTAAAATAAGACTAAATGCTATGATGTTATGGAAATAGTAAAATCTTAGTTAATCTAGTTAGGAGGACTAAAACGTTGTAATAAAAGAACTAAGACAATATAGAATAAATGTAATTAATTACTCTAAGTTAAATAAAAACCATAAATGTATAAAAGGATGAAAAATGACTTATTTGATTGTTGTAGATAGTTGCACAGTGTCGCAGGTCTAAAAATAAAATATAGAAGTGCAGATGACCACTCAGAAGTCCTGCGAAGACTCGATCTGGAGGATTTAAACTAACTGAGGCACCATGGAAGGTACAGGGGAAATTTGGGGAACCCTGGACTACAAATTAGGATCCCTGATCACTATAAATGTGCAAAAACTATTTTTTACAGGGTCACGAGGTGTTTCCAAACAATGCAAATCTATCACGCTGTATTTTCCAGATGATTTTTGAAACGAACTATAATAGTAGTATCAAACCCTAAGAAAAAAAATATGTAAATGAATGGGTCAGAATAACCTCAACCGCTAAACTAGTGGTCTTATCACTGAGAGTTGCACTACATTTCAGACTTGGATGTAGTTCTGGTGAGTGTGTGTGTCATTCCCTACGTGGTCTTGTGATACCCACACTTTGTGAAGTAACGAGTAGTTATAAGTATAGAAAATGTAAATATCATGTGTGCATGAAATAGAATATAATCCTTCCCTCTATGTACTGTGTGTGATTTAGATCTCCTATCCTTGATGCATGGCACTATGTGGATGCAAGTGATGCAATGGATGTAACTCTAGATGGAGTGATAGTAGTGTGTGACGCTAGGACATATAACACTCATTATCGTCTTATAACTTTAAATTTATAGGGATCTCAAGCTTAATTTTGTAATTAATCCCAAGAAGACTGACTGAGAAAAGGATAAGGAGGAAAAATGGCTAGAAAGTCCCCAAAAAGAAGAGAAAATAATGTGCCTAGATAGGAGTGCCCGAAGTGGGACAAGGGAACCCTTGCATGCCACAGTATAGGCTGAGGGAACCCTGATTTTGGGCTAAAATGATGGGTTAGTTATGAAATAGACAGGTAAGTTCTGGAAAAGACATGGGAAATACAAAAAAAAATATAAAATAAAGATGTCCAAAAGGTGGGATTAATTAGTACTTTATTCACTTGAGAACCTTCTAAATAGTAGTATAATGACTAGGCTAAATAATTTTGTGTTCATGAATACATTATTTATGCTATGTAAATGAATTTAAAACATATAACTTCAAAGTATTGATCTAATCTACACTAAACCATCATGATAAGAGCTAAACAAGAGAAAACTTCTATCATAGCATAAACTTAGATTAAATCTAAACTAACATGATATGTGTTACTCTCTACTCTTTAGATCACTAATTAAGTATTGAACCTAGAAAGACCAACTTAGCAATCAAATGGGTGATTATTTGTTTATTATTTCCAAGCTTTCAAGAATGGAGTCTTTCCATTAATGGCTACAAGGCCATATGGTTCTCTCCATATTAGTTAAATCTTGGTTTAATGGATGCAACTGAAGGTATTAGCTCAAGATCAATGGAGGAGATAAGTTTAAGATCAAATGTCTAATTATCTTAAAGCTAATACGAATGAGATCTCAAAACAAGATTTTCTTAATGTTAATAAGGTATCCTAAGTGTGAAGGTGTAAGGTTGAATGGGAAGGCTTAACCTTGTATTTATAGTTTTCCACTGGGGAGAGTTTGGGACTCTTGTGCATGTGGGAATAAAGGCAAGCCAAAAGCACTTTATGATTAAGAGTGGTAAGTATGCTTTAGGATATTTAAGGTAGGTTTAGGCTAGTTAAACTTGATTAGCAAGTGATTAGAGACTCATTGAGAGTTGAGGGGAGAATGATTAACCATATGTGATTGATATATAGCTTACGAAGCTAGTAGAAGCGGTTCAGAGAGTAAAAATGGTTGAAAGAGGATGTTTAGATAATAAAAGGGTATATTAACCAAATTATAAGGATTATAGGAAGATTACAACTAAGAAGGTGTCATGAATGGGCATCTGAGAATGGAGCGAAGAGTATATAATTGATGAAGTGTCATGAGTTGACTGAATTGGAGGAAACACCAGGCATAAGCAAACTTTAGGTGTCGACATTTTCTCCTCTTTGGGGTGGCATAATCAATGTCACTTCAAAGATAGAAGACAAACATGAACAAGTAAAAAAATTGAAGGGATAGAAGAAAAATGAGTAGAATGAAGGATTCCCCCTCAATGGTCAATGGGGTGATGAAAGAGGTTGATCGACGATAAACAAATATGAAGGAAATAGAAATAAGATGAAAAGAAGATAGGGAATATAAAAGAAAATGATTATGAGGAAGGTGGAATGAGCTAACATCCATCCAATGCCTTGTAAACAACTTATTTTTCATCATATTGCTAATGATCTTCATCATCAGTCTTTATTAAAAAATAATGAACAAAAGTGTAGTATGACATGAAAAGCCATATACGAACAAATGTCCATTGCTAAAAATACCAACTCCTTGTAATATACCAAATGCAATGCAATATGAGCAATTACAAGATTCCTTACTCCATGCAACATACATAATTTAATGCAATACAAGAATGTAAAAGATGCATAATTCCATGCAACATACATAATGTAATGCAATATGAGAAAGTAAATAAGCTAACCTAACATAGAAACATAATGGAGAGGGACTGCTAGGAGGTAACCCACAAGTAGAAAATGGAGGGCTACCAGATGGCAGCCATAGGATAGAAAAATATGATGGGGTACTAGGACATGGCCTAAGAATGGATTATAAAGGCATACATGGAGAAAACCCACTAATAAATGATAGAGTGCTACTAGGATGTGGCCAAAGAGAATATGAGGATGGGCTACAAGGAGTAGACCAAAGGTGAGATTTTGATTGAGGAATTGTGATATAGAAATAATGATTGGATAACGAGAAGATAGGGCATCGATTAATACTAGACCCTGACACCTCATCATGCTCAGAGGAATGTGAATATGGGATAATATAAGAAGAATCAAGTTCCATGAACTCAGGCTCTACCTCTATGTTCTAACAAAAGGAATCAACTTCTTCCTCCCCATACATGAGTGTAACGAGTTCTATAAATAATCCTTGTTTGTAATCTCCTACAGGGATATATTCATGTAGTATGATGGTTTCTTCATTCTGAGAGAAATGAATCATAGAGGCTTCACTAGAAGAAACGGGTTTCAACAAGCATGGAAGTTTTAGAAGATGTGTGATGAGGTAGACAAGGGGAAGACTTGACCCTATTGTTTCCACAAAGGAATTTGATAGTGCATCAAAAATATCTTAGCCCATCATTTCTTGTAAAAATTTTCTTTGTGCGCATAGGAATTGATCTTTAGAAGATGGTACCATATGGTTGAAAAGGCTTAAGGGCCAAAGAGGGATTGGATTCTGATTGATAGAAGAAGATGAAATGGATTTACCTATATAATGATATAGTATCGAGAAACTAGTAGGATTAAGTCTCAAGTCTACAAATTGCGAAAAAGGAGTCAACTTGGATGACTGACTAGAAGGACTTTGAGTCACACAAATCCTTGAAGAAGGAATAATTTGTTGAGGTGATTGATGAAAGAGGTTCTGCAAAGAAAGGGAAGACCATGACTAAGGATTCATATTAGATAATTTATTAGAAGAATTATGACTTACACATATCTTCAAATGATGAATACACTGTTGAGGTGACTAATAAATGAGGTCCTGCGAAGGAAGGGAGGACCGCAACGTAGGAGTCGATTTTAGAGGAATTTGAATAGTAGTTTGGATCAAAATCATTTGAAGATGGAGAGGATTCTAAAGAATAGTTTGAACATGAATCATAATCAAAGTGTGGGGAATCCAAATAACAATTTGCATTAAGATTTTCAAAAACCATACCATCGACTATGAGATGAAGGTGGGGAACAGGGTACCCAGATGGGTTTTTTAGCACAAAAGAACCAAATGAGGTTTAGTCATGATGGGATTATTTTGATGTGAATGTCAAAATTTTGACTCCTTATTGTCATATGTATAAGGTATCTTGTGATAATTATTCATTTTGGGTGTTTGTTAGTTTCAAAGGCCTAGACCTAGATTGTATGATCAAACTTCTTCAAATTGAAGAAGGTTTCATGTCGATTTGGGCAACATAATGACAATCAACTAGAAATTTCATAAAGATGGGAATACTTGTGTTATTTTCCAAAAGGGATATAAGGAAAACATACATAGTGATGATAATATTTTGATGATCCAACAATATTGTCCTAGAATAAGTATATAAGTTTGTTAACACAAGGAACAATCATGCAAGTCTATGAGTAAACTCATCAACCAATCTAAGAGTTACACCTTATGTTTATCAATGGTAGTTGGATGCTAGATAATCGATTCAGTTTTAATATTTGTATCAAGTTCAATATGAATGAGGCATAAGTATTAGCAAGGGGTAGATGTGACTCCTAATTAAAGGATGCCATGATGATTTTAGCAACCAAAAAGGCCTAAACATCAAAGGGCAAGGATTACAAATGTGAGCTATGTAACTGTAAGTGCATAATCACAGCACCTTTGAATATCCTAATTATGAAATGGGGCATTCGGAGTGATTGCACAACATTGGACCATCTCTCAAGCTATGGGACTTGTAAAACTTGAGATGGACCTCCAGAGAAGGTTGGTTCCTACTTCCTAAACTACCTTCCACAAGCTACTCTAGTTCAAGCATAACTAATCTATCATAATCTAATTGCTCCAAGGAGACAGGGAGGGATATAAAGTGAAAGAAAGACTACACAAAGTGGTGATACACCAGAAAAGGAAGTGGCTAATCACATATCTGATTTCCTGAAGCAGAGAGAGGTGGGCAGAGGGGGTTGACAAGATGCACCATAAACCAAAGATGAATGTCACACACAAAACCACTTCAAGACCCATTAAACACAGCTCCCAAAACCTGAAACAAACATTGGAAGTATGCACATTATACCCTATAATGATGAGAGGCAAGAAGAGACAAAAAATATGCAAGGATGGACATATTCATCACAAAACATATTCTATTTCCCTAAATGTCACATGGTACATCATTAGTGGGCAAGGGGTAAGAAAATGCCATTACAGATCCATGAGAGGAGGCTTAGACTCCGCGTTCTACCCTAAGGAAGAAAGAGAGAGTGGTACATGAGGAAAACAATGACCAACCGTTTTAAAATGACTCTCCTTTACAATATATAGAAGAATGAGAGAGAAAGATAGAGGGAAAATAAAACTTTGTTCCAACCACCCCAAGATATGTATTTAATTATGCCTACTCCAACCACTCAAAAAGCATTGAAATCCACTTGTAACAGTGATGGGATTTACTGCAAGACCCATTTCTCCATCGTTGTCCCTTACTAGGCAAGAAAAAGGACCATTCTTCATCATGGAAGTAGGTTGGAGACTCGATAGCCTCAAAACTAGTGGGCTGAAAACATTAATGGAGGTAGGTGAGAAGAGCCAAGATCTTTCCAAAAAGTCCTCTCCCGCCCAAATCTGAGTTTCTAGTCAAAATATATGGCTATCTAAAGATCAGGGTCACAAGCACGTAATATTTAAAAGAGTCTGTCCATCCAAGGTCCATGTGGTAGCCTCGCGCATCATGAAGATTCAAACCCTTCCTCTTGCTCTTAAAATTACACCAGAATAACACATGATGGCTTCTGCGGGCTCCTCAGTTTCCTTTGTATTCTTCTTGAGTCCCTCTTATGGGTGAAGACACTGTGCCTGACCTGAGACACGTGAAGCCTGTGTGCTTGTTTGGAAACTACCCCCCAGTTTTTACCTTTGAAGTTACGTGGTCGAGACATATGGATGCCTCCATGGGGTTTTGGACTATTCAATGGCTTACCTTACCTTATAGGACTCTGACCACGTGTCGGGTTGGCACTCATTTAGGGACTGCCTTTGAATCGTAACTTTAAAATTGTGCCAGAGAGACATGTGACTCCTTTCGTTGGCCTGTTTTGTTTCTTTGTGTTTTGGCTAAGTCCCTTTTTGCTTGGTAGGGCCATATGTCTGAACCTATACATGTGGAGGCTTAATGCACATTTGAGAACCTGCTCCAAATTTTTCTTTTGAAGTTACGCCAAATTGACATGTGGCACCTTCCGCTGGCTCTACCCTGTTTGGATTTTTCAACCAGGTTTTTCAGGATCTAGACATATGGAGAACTTACACTCATTTGGGGGATTTCTTTTGGTTGTGCCTTTGAAGTTGCACCGATGAGACATGTGGAGGATTTTGTGGGTCTGCGATACTTAGCTGATCTGGGCCCACTCTGTCCCATTTTGACTTTTCAACTGTCAACTCTATCCCTTTCCAACCTGGGACACATGGAAGCTTGGTGCCTATTTGGGGTGTCTTTTTTGGATTCCATCCTTGGAGTTGTGCCGATGATGCACATGGCAGTCTCCATGGGTCTGTGACTTTTCAATGGCTAATGAGTCCCCACAAGCTTGTGGGCCCACACTTGGAAATTACACAATTTTGTGAAAAGTTAAAAAAGTTCTAAAGTCCCTCACAGATCCATCGACCCACATTTTTACTTGGGTAAAATTTCTTCCATAGCCCCATAGACCCGCCTTTGGCAAAAATTCTTCCCTAGGCCCACCGGCCCGCATTTTCCGTGTTTGGGGAAAAAATACATTTCCAAGCCCCACCGGCCCACTTTTTTAACTTGTGCCTTTTCGAAAAGTGAAAAAATGACAAAATATCTCCCACCGCTCTATCGGTCCTCAATTTCCATGGCAAAAAAATCTTCCCTAGGCCCACCGGCTCGTTTTTGGCAAAAAAATCCTTCCTAGGCCCATCGGCCCACCATTTGTAAAATACAAGGAGTTAGAAGGACTTATTTATATCTTTGGAAAGGGGAAGAAATTTCCTATCTGATGGAAATGCCTTTAGGGGGGCTTAAGTGCTTAAAATATGTAAAAATTCATATTGAAGCACAAAATGGGAAAAATGGTGTTAGTTGACCCAAAATAAGTGTGCACTTATTTGGTCAACGGTAACCACACTAATTGGGACACATTAATAAAGCTTCATGAAGAAGTGATTTATTAGTGTCAAAGTGGTATCAAAATGATGCAAAAAAAGGTAAGCGAAAATCTTAAAGATTTTGGACAATGTTTTGAAGTCAAACTAAGTCAAAGTATACTAAGGATGTGCTAAAATGTGGGCATTGTAACACCACAATGTGGATACTTCGATCATGTTTATGAGAAACATGACGTAAGTATATTAATTTTTTCAAGACAATATGAACAAGGGTAACATGTATTAGGGGTATCAAATGATGAACCAATCCTAAATGTGATGATGACATTGAAATCAATATCAAGTGGCTATCAAGACACAAAAACATACCCACACACTTTAGATGTTTAACAAATCAGTCACAAACATGGATGAGAATAAATGGACATAAAAGTGATGGACACAATCTATTGATAACACTTAAAAAACATTCCTTCTTTTTTCCGAATTGGGAAATAATAATGTAAATGTATGAATCAAATGGGGTGGAAATGAACTAAGTGTTACTTGGGTAGTGTTTTTGCCTCGTCTTAAGAAGAGAAAGAAACTAAGCTAAGTAATACATCATAAATCTCGTGATGGGTGACACTTATTTTCAACTTAAGTGGACTCTTTTCCTTGTTTAAAAAACAAAGTTTTGAGTTCAAGTAAGTTGTCACTTCACGAAAGTTTTGACAAGACACGATGTTTCGGACTGGTAAAGTGGGCTCCAAGAAGATATGGGTTTTCTAGGTAGTTTGCTCAACTAGGTGTCACAAGTTTTTCTAATGTGAGATTGATTTTCCAAGGTTTCCCAAGGAGTATCTTGAATTTAATTTACCCCCTTCTAATAAAATTAGAAACCAGTGTATTCATTTATATATTCATTGGGGTCGCGATACATACAACTTTGACTCTAAATAGTAAAAATGTGTTACTACTCAAGTAGGTAAGTGAAGCACTTCCCATTTCATCTGCAAGTTTACTCAGTGGTGGACGAATTTGGGGTTCATAGAACCAACCCCATTGTTATATCTTAAGCATTTATGCCAAAGGGGTTACATTCTTGTCAATCGGATAGGGACATACCCTTTTTTGAACCAGCATATACAATGTGATGAATATGGTGTGTTTTTTATCTCTATAGACTTAGTGTGGTTTTGTGTAGCACATATTTTGACAACCTGTATCAAACATGCTAGTATTGTTTTAGAATTTCAAACCTCCTTTCTTTGACAATTGAATTTGGTCCTACACCAAGATTAGTAATTTTCCAATTACATCATATAAAGAGGATAAGATGTTTATTTCGATTTCCCAGATCATCCTAAAACGCAAGGAAAGAGAATACACAACATAATATCCCACTCAAATGTGGTAAGAAATGGAAAATAATTAAGTAATTTTGAAAAAGAGTTCATTTTAGTCAACTTTGAAAGTTAATCCTCTATAAAAATGAAATTGAAGTGTTTGGAAAGAAAGAAGGTTTTTCAAATGTTTTTGGTTCCCAAGGTGCAAGGGAACAACATACGTGCTTCAAAATACCTCTACAAATAAAAAGTGCAAACACTTAACTAAATTAGTATGAAAAATATGATGGAAAAGTAACCTGTAAACCACTAATTAGTTCCTCAAAGACCCTTCAAAGTGTTAGAATAACCAAGAAAACAATTTTACAAACTTTAAGACATGTTAGAAAATGACTAGTTATCCAATAAAGCAAACCATAAATTTTTTGTAACTTAAATTCCTAATTTTATGTTTCCGTTGCATATTTCACTTCAAAACCTTCCCATTGCAAAAAAATGGATTCATTTCGAGTTCGAGAGAAATGTTATGGCCTCCAGAAGATAGGTTATGAACACAACTCAACACATGTGCACCCAGAATGACATGTGCGCACCAAGAATGATGCGTGCATGCCCATAATGACACGTACGCACCCCTGTGTAAAAAAATAGTAAATTTAATGCTTGTACACCTAGAATGACGTGTGTGCACCTAGAATGACATGTGTGCACTCAAAATGAGGTGTGCGTGCCCAGAATGACGTGTGCACGCTCATCCCAGAACCCCTGCATTTGGCCCTAAAAAATCACAAAAAACCACTAAAATGAAAAATATAAAAATGCTAACATGTTATTGTTCCATCATTTAAATCTATTTCTAAATTAAACCTATTAAATACTCATGTAAAAGGGAGATTTAGCCAACTTAAATTAGTAATTTTTTTAGAAAACAAGATATTTAACCCAAAAAAGCATGAAAATATTTAGAAATGGAAATGAAAAGATTGAAATATCTCCATTAAAGTAGTATGGACTAAAAGTACCAATAGGCATGCCAAATGTGTTCATGAATAAATTAGTTATGTTATGGAAATGAAGTTAAAACATATAACTTCAAAACATTGATCTAATCTACACTAAACCATCATGATAAGAGCTAAACAAGAGAAAAATTCTATCATTGCATAAACTTAGTTTAAATCTAAACTAACATGATATGTGCTACTCTCTACTCTTTATATCACTAATTAAGTATTGAACCTAGAAATACCAACTTACCAATCGAAGAGGTGATTAGTTGTTTATGATTCCCAAGCTTTCAAGAATGGAATCTCACCATTAATGGCTACAAGGCCATATGGTTCTCTCCATATTACTCAAATCTTATTTTAATGGATGAAAATGAAGGTATTAGATCAAGATCAATGGAGAAGGTAAACTTAAGATCAAATGTCTAATTTGCTTAAATATAATACAAATGATATCTTGAAGCAAGGTGTTCTTAGTATTAATAATATATCCTAAGTGTGAAGGTGTAAGGTTGAATGGGAATGCTTAGCCTTTTATTTATAGTTTTCCATTTGGTATATATTGTAACTTTTGTGCATGTGGGACTAAAGGAAAGCCAAAATAAATTTACAATTAAGAGTGGTAAACATGCTTTCGGATAGTTAAGCTAGGTTTAGGCTAGTTAAACTTGATTGGCAAGTGATTAAAGACTCATTAAGAGTTGAGGGGAGTCTGATTAACCAGATGTGATTGATATATAGCCTATGAAGCTAGTAGAAGTGGTTCAATGGGCATCCAAGAATGGAGCAAAGAGTTTCTAATTGATGAAGTGTCTTCAATGGACCGAATTGGAGGAAACACTAGGTGTAAGAAAATTTTAGGTGTCTACAAATGCCTAAAGTACATAATTTTTTGTTTATATTTCCCCCCCTCTTTATGTTGGTGAGCGGAAAGTTTGGTAACATAAAGTAGATAGAGATACATACCTGATATCAATGTATAGTTTATGAGAAGATGTGTCGATGGACTAGACTCAAGTGTGGAATGACAAAAAAATGTGGAGGAGCATGGATTCTAAAGATGAAAATGTGCATAAAAAGTGATGAGAGTGAACCTAGGGCAGAACGCGTGAGTAGTTATTTTTATGTGTAGTGTACCTATATGGTTAGTAGAGAAAAATTCCTATAGTAGTGTGTCATCATTGTAATATTTTGTGTTGTTATTTCCCCTAATTTGACTTCTTGTTTCTCAAATGGTGCACCAGAAAGGAGAAAAAAAATCAAGTACTCAAATATGTATGTAAGTAAAAATTGTTCTGTAAAATACGCATCTATATAGAAATGTGTAAAGTATGTAAATGTAAAATATGCTAGAAAAATATGTACATGGAACATATGCACTTGATCCACATCGAGAGAAGGGAAGATAAGGATATCTTGTACTGTTGTAAGGTTTTTGGGAAATCTCACACCACCTTGGCTTAATAAGTATAGGGAGGATATCTATTGTATCCTCCAACTTTAACTACTTCTACTAAAAGGTGTAAAGAGATCTATGTATTGTCCTAGTTTCTTGGGCAATCTGAAGCCACTGGATGGATAAGTGTAGAGAGGCACACCCACTATAACCCCCAAGCTTGTAACTACTTCAAATAATTTCTTAAGGACATCATGTCCAATTAAGGCCGCTGTGTATGGATTTTGTAGACTAGTCTGAAATCACTCACTGTGTGTGAACCAGTGTAAATACAATGTGTTAGTAAAAAAACCTCAATGATACTCCCCTCTTTAGGGGGCACATGCAATGACAATGGAAGGATAATGAGGCCCCAAAAGAGGACCACCCACACCCTGAACTATAGAAATATGCTTTGTAGGGGTAAAGGGAAATGCTTGGTAGATACCAAGGCATGCACAAAAGGGTATGGCTAGCCAATAAAAGTGTTAGTTTGAAAACACATGCATGTAATAAGACAAATGTAAAATATGCAAAACAATGTAGCAACTACCAAACAAATTAGTGTAAACAAGCAAGAAAATAAGCAGACCACACAAAGCGGGTTTCAAACATGGGACATCACTCATGATGTCACAAGACACTCAAGGTTTTCATGAATGCAAACAACAAAAAAGTGTACATGTAAACAAAGGGTAGAGCCCACATATAATAGAAAGCAAAGAATACAAGTAGATAAAAACAAGTAGTTATGGAAACATGTAATCTAGAAAAATAAGTGTTGCAGATTGAACACCTGTTAGCATGTTAGAGTGATAACCAATATGTCAAAGCATGTATTATCAAGTAATGTAATATGCTAAGTACAAAATGAAACAATATCACCTATATGATACAAATGTGGATTCCACCAATGACCAATATAGTAAGGGTATAAGGTGAGAATCCATGCCACATGTAAGTGTCTTATATCTGCAGTCACAATAGATGAAAGCGTGAATGCACATGTGTGTATTATAATGACATATAATAAAGAAATCTAACATGTGTAGTAAATTGAACATGAAAAACATCATTAAGAAATACTAAATGCCCACAAGACAATACAATATGTTTTGGATGGATGGAATGGAATGCAAGATGGAATGATAGGAGCAATGTGCCCCCCAAGTGGATGGAAGTGTATGTAATGAGGCTAATTTTTTTTGCCCTCAGCAATCATGAATGAATCATAAACGAGACTGCATCATCAATAAATGGTCAAGTAGTGTTGGTTTTATCTAGCGTGTTGTGATGAGTGTGTATACTTAATTGTGATGAGATGCAACATGTGAAGAGATGTGTATGGACCCTATATCCCAAGTGTATTCCATGACTTGTTGAATGGAGGAGTGATGATGTATTTCTAAGCGTATATCACTATAGAATGAAAGGATGATGATGTAACATATGGAAAGATGTGTGTGGAATGTATAGCCTAAGCGTATACCACAACTTGTTCAAGGGAAGAGTGATGATTTATCCCTAAGCATGTATCACTATAAGATGAAAGGATGAGGGTCGGTGATAATGTAGTATAAATCATATGTCACTATGAGATGGATGTATGCCGTGGTAATTTAACCTAAGGTGTATACCACTATGGATGATAGAATATGAGGGTGGTGATTTAGCCTAAAGCGTATACTACTACAAAATGATAGGATGGGTGATAATTTAACCTAAGGTTTATGTCACTAATGTTAGAAATGTCACATGAAGAAAATGTCACATTGGTGAATAGAAGGTCCATTTTATTGGTAAACCCTTAGTAGTTGAGAATGGATCGAGGAACTAGAGTGTATCATAGGGTAGTGAGTGCAGTGCGACCAAGGAAGGAGTAGGCTGTGTAAATGCACTGAGTGAACAATGCATGTAGGATGTATATCATGTGTAATGTATTAAATACACTAATAAGGGTATATGGTAATGGAATAGGTAAGGATGCAAAATAGAACTAGACCCATATATAATTGAATCTGGTTTAGGATAGAATTAATAGGATGGATAGATGCATTATGTGAATAAGACAATTTAAGAAAGGTATGATGTGCAGATGATGTAAGATGTGCTAAAAAGGGGGAGAAGAAATAGAATTTGTAGTGATAGAATGTAAAGCTAGACCCATATATAATGTGACCTAGCATAAACGTGAAATGTAAGAAAGGAATACAAAACTAGACGCATATCATATGATGACTAGTATATTATGTATAAGATAGATAATGTATAAATGACTACAAGATGAGTGATGTATAAGATAAAGTAGGATGTAGAATATTTGTAAGATGGATGGTCGTGTATGTATGTTGTATATGATAGAATGTAAGTGTATAGAACCTATAGTGTGGTGTGTGGGGTTTAGTGTAATGGTGATCCCTCAATATTCTAGTGTGAACTGAAGCACAAGAGTGCATCATCAAGAAATGATTGAGGTGTGCTAGATGAATGACGGAGTGTGTGATGAAAGATTCTTAAAAATAAACCCTCAAAAGTTGTTTAAGAACCATAAGAACACAAGTGCGTCATCGAGGGGTAAGGTGATATAAATCACCTACTAAATACAAAGACAATGGGTAGCAGTGGAGACATGTGGAATGGATGGAGCATGAGTATATGGACTAAATGGGAGATCATGTGTAGTGACAACAGGGTATGAAGGGACTGGTGAAAAACCGTGAGATGTAGCAGCATGAAGCAATGGATAATGTGAATGTAATGGATGCAATGAATTTGATGGTGGAAATGATGGATGAGGTATAGAGAGAACATGTGGTGGTGGAGCATTAAGAAGAAACTAATTACCTAGTGGAGAGGACATAAGTGGGATACGCCTATTCTGATGAGGTGAAGGAGACAATGAGTGCTCATGAGAGACAAAAGAATGATGTCAAAATCCACTAGTTGTATCTTTTCACGTAAGGCAAGGAAATCATTGTCCCTATGGATAAAAATGTGATGATAATTTCAATAGTGTTGGTCATGTTGCTATTGTAATAAGTGTGGAGGATGGTGCTGGTTGGAGGGTAACCAAATTAATCACTCATTGAGTAATATGTGAATTATATCATGTGGCTGAACATGAGGAGAGAAGTATAAAGTCTCACGTGAAGGAGGTGGAGTTGTGGAAGTAGCAGCTTTTTGGTGATCTGGAGAAGAATGTGAGGGTGGGGAAGAAGATGGTGGAGCTTTCTTATAATTCCCTTTAGACAATGGTGGAGGTTGCTTTGTATACTCAACTAGTGAAGAGGGTAGATGAACAACTTATATAACTAAGGGAGAAATTTGTATGGGTGTAATGACATGTGAGGATGAAATATATTGTTCTAGATCAATAACCTTATAACAAAAGAGATTGAATGACTCACAAGTGTCATATTGGATCCTTTGTTTAAGTGGAGGAATAATGCCATGACAAAAGATGAATTTTTTTTCTAACTCACTAGGCTAGAAAATGAGCTGATGTATACAAACATTGAAGTGTAAAATAAAATATGTTATGGGTTCAAAGGAGCCTTGATGTAATCTATGAATGTTGTCTTATGTAACCCTAGGGCCATTGTTAATAATAAAGTGATAGAGGAAAACAACCTTCATGTCATAAAAATTACTAAGGGATATAAATGGTAAGTGGGTGTACCATTGTAGTGCCTCATTAGTAAGACTAAAACACAAGGCCATAAGTAATAATTTATCATTATAGTATTCATCCATAAGTGTGTGATAATGAAGGATATGAGCATGAGGATCACTGGTACCATCAAAGCATGTAAAAGTAGGCATGAAAAAATATTTGAGGAAGGAAAAATTAAGAATCTTTATAAGAACGAGATTTCCATGTAAATAGTAGTTGTTAATGGATGCATAATAGGCTCTACTTTTTAATGTAAGAGTATGAAATTACAATTGGAGTTTTCCTACAACATGCATGAGAGATATAATATCCTATAAGGGGATGGTAGGAGATGGAAAAATTGTATTAAGTGGTTGAATTTTTCCATTATGGGTGATCATGGGAATGTCAAGAGGAGATATAGTACAATCATAAGATAAAGGTACAATGGTAGATGTGGATGTAGGAGTGGTAATAGGACTAGTATCAACATAATACGTAGTATGTGTGGTGAGAAAGGAAGAACCCTCAATAGGTGAAGATTTGGGAATAAAATAAGAAGAAGCAATGGCGAGGGGGTGACTCATATGCAATATTAGATACAACATCATGAGAGGATAAAATGGAGCAGGAGAGTTACATGCAGTATTATGGAAGGAAGGAGATCCATGAGGTGGATTAGTAGAAGGTGGGGTCCCAAAAATAGTGATATGGTCATCAGAAGAATAAATAGGATCATCAATGTAATATGACGAATAATGCAAGCTCAAAGGAGATGCATTTAGAGAACTATCAGAAGTGATAGAAGACATAGGAGTAGCTATAGGAGTGATCAGACGAGAAGTAGGAGGTACACCAGATTATGAATATATTCCTAATAAATAATCAATGATAGAAGGATATAAAACATCAGGTGGCATATTCGAAAAAGGATAAGAAGGATAACATGTAACTAGATGGAATGGCATACAACAAGTGAAAGCAATAGGGTCATCAACAAGGCATATGCCTATAGGAGAATCAGAAGGATTAGTTGGCACATGTTGTTGGACTTATAACAGGTATTGTTGAGTATCATGAGATAAGATCATATGAGTGCTATATAAATCCTTAAGTTCGGCTATGACAACCTCATCGTAGATAGAGTTGACACTAAAATGACACATGATGAGGAAAAATAAAAACTATGTCTAACCACTAGGGTATGAAAGAGGATCAAAAATAAAAATGTTCATAACGTTGGGTTCACCAAAATGATTAACTAAAATAAGACTAAATTCTAGGATACTATGGAAATAGTAAAATCTTAGTTAATCTAGCTAGGATGACTAAAACGTTGGAATAAAAGAACTAAAACAGTATATAATAAATGTAATTAATTACTCTAAGTGATATGAAAACCCTAAATATGAAAGTAAAAGAGGAAATATGACTTAGCTAATTGTTGTAGATTGTCGCACAATGTCACAGAGCTGAAAATAAAATATGGAAGTGCAGATGACCACTCAAAAGTCCTCAAAAGACCAAATTTGGAGGATATGAACCGACTAAGGCACTCTAGAAGGTACTGGAGTGTCCCGGGAAACCTGGCTTGCATATTAGGCACCATGATATCTGTAAATTCCCAAAAATTAATGTTTACAAGGTCGCGAGGTATTACCGAACACTTCCTATTTTTCACGTTGGATTCGTTGGATGATTTGTGGGATGACATGTAATACAAGAGTAAATATCAAACCCTAAGAAAAATAAAATATGCAAATGAATGGGTCAGACTAACCTTAGCCTCCAAACTAGTGGTCTTATCACTAAGTGTTGCATTACATTTCAGACCTGGATGTATTTCTTGTGAATGTGTGCACATTATGCCCTAGGTGCTCTTGTGCCAGTCACACTTTATGAAGTAGTGAGCAATACTAACTATGGAAAATGTAAATATCATATGTGCATGTAATAGAATATAATCCCCCCTACATAGTGTGTGTGTGATGAAGATCTCCTAGCCTTGATGCATAACACTATGTGGATGCAAGTGATGCAATGGATACAAATCTAGATGTAGTGATATTAGTGTGTGATGCTAGGACCTAGGAGCCTCATTATGGTCTTATAACTTTATATTTATAGGGATCTCAAGTTTAATTTCATAATTAATCCCAACAAGGCCAACTGAGAAAAGGATAAGGATGAAAAATGGATAAAAATGCCAAAAAAAGAAGTGAGAAATAATGTACCTAGAATAGGGCACCCAAAGTGGGACTGGGGCACCCTATTATAGGCTAGGGCACCCTGATTTTTTGATAAAATGAAGGGAAGTTGTGAAATGGATGGGTAAATTCTGGAATATACATGAGAACTATGAAATAAAATATAAAATAAAGATGGCCAAAACGTGGGATTAATTAGTAATTTATTCACTTGAGAACCTTTTAAATAGTAGTATAATGATCAAGCTAAATAATGCCTATTGTGCATAATTTTGTGTCTATAGAGACCTACATGAGTCAACCTTTGAGTAGAGCCATTAAATTATCATTCACATATGACCTTCATGATGCCGATCCACCTAGATCTAAGACAAAGCACTTAGACCAGTCACCTTGCTACCAGCTTGCTCATTTGAATCTTGTAGTCCTTTGAAGTCACAGTACACTATACCTTTGATATACTTGAGGGAATGGAATTATCAGTCTTTTGGATCCAATCACCTTCATCTTTGATAATTACCTTGAGAACATGTTTCTCTAGAATTTTCACTTTTAGAACTATGCAAATGAAACTTCTTCACAATGTTTAGTAGGCTCAGCCTTACCTCCATAGTTATTTTATCCCCCAAATCTGGTATATGGAATGTACACACCTATAGTATTACATTTGAGCTTATTTTACAATCATTCAGTGCACTATCAAAATCCTTTTTGCATGTTACATTCACCTTTTGAGCTCTTAAAGCTTGTAGACACCATGTAGCATAAACAAATCTCACCCTCATAGTATCAACACTTGCTTCCATTTTCTCAAAAGCTCCTTCAAGCCTCAACCTGACTTATTTTACCCATAGTATGTCATCTTGAACTCTAATAGACTTTTTAAGATCCGTAGTAGTATATTCTAGTGGATAAGACCATTCACAGTCACATCACATACATTCCTGTTATATAATCAAACATAATGAACACATGGACATGACATTCCTTAAAAATGATTTTATTTAAGGCTTGGAACCATGATCTCTTCCTCCTTGAAAAGAAATTTTCTTACTTGAATCACTATATCATACCACAAGGGCACACTGTGACCTTCATAATTTTTTTTATCATGATTATTTGACTTACATGCTCTTCTCAAGTCTTATTGATTATAGTTCTCATTATTAAGACTTCAATAGCTTTGTAAATTTCTTGGATCATTAGTAGATGCTTGGTTCATTCCCTTAGCACTTACATTACTAATCTGTCATAGTGATTTCATACAAAGATTTGAACTATATCTCTATTTATAGACCATGCATAGTCAATCACAGTTGTAGATCACTAGTTGTGCAACCTCAGAATCATTAAAAATCATCAATCTTGACAATAGATGCCTACTTGGCTTCATATTTCTTTCTCAGACCCTCTGTCTACTAATAATTCTTGTAGAGACACACTTTGAAGAAAACTCTGTGATATTTAGAAAACTTAGGGCATATTCATATAGTTCTCAGTTCAAATATTTGTCAAGATACCTTCAAAATTTTAACACTAATATCTTTGACCATGGATAGATCACTTTTGGTGCAAATCAAGATTACATGGAACACATAACTAGATTCTTGCATGGTATATAAATTGTTCATGTCTTTAACCTGACCTCAGGGTTTTAGGGGTCAAACCCTTCACTCATACTATGTGTACAATCATCTTGAATAATCCCATATTTTTTTTAGGCATATCACACTCTACCACCACATTTTTTATTCTTGAACACTTGTTCTTGTTTTCACCATCTAAAGCTTTTGGCATTCCTTGACAATGACATTGAAAAAATTTGACCTTCCATCATTGATAACATACCAAATACTAGTAGAGGAATATACTGCAGAGTTCTATCAACACAAGAACCACTTGATACAAGACTTTCTAGCTTTTGAAGTAGACATGAACTCATAAAATACACTTTCACACTCACTATATAGACCACAAACCTTCAAACTATATCCTACACTTGTGCAACATTTTTCTCACTTATTATAATCTTGATAACACTGATTTTTTAATGATAATCCTTGAAGTATATGGACTGAGAGAAACTAATGATCCTTCATACCACCTTACTAAGAATGCCAAATTGGATAAAGATCTTGAAAAAACCCCTTACGACACTATACATATTGAGACTAAACCTTTTCTTGTATTATAACCTTTAAATTATTGTTTCATTGAGCTATATACCTTTGTCAAGATTGCATAGTACCTTCATATAGTATCTAGAACCATATTTGAAGCATTTTCATACATGGAAACCTTTATAGAAAACTAAATACATACCTAGTTGCCTATATATTGATTTGAAATATCTTCATAATGATAAGATGGAAAAAAAAATTAAGTGCACTACAGTCAGAGAACAATTCCACTTATGGATCATTAATTATTCATGATTGATGGTTATGCAAGAGCATTTTGGAAACTGCACCATCTGAGTACACTGTGTCCCTTTTTTTTGTTTCTGAGATTCATGATTTAATAATTTGTAGAGTCCTTATTCCAAAGAGCATAGGATATTTTGATAAGCTACTAAGATAACTTCTTTGACACAACATGATCACACACTTGGTGCCAACATGAGCATTGATCTCCATAACCTCAAATTTAAACTATGACTGGGTTTTCTAGAGATATACTAATCACAAACATTAATCTCATGATTCACTCTAAGAAGCATTTCATATTAACACTTTGGAGTGACCTAAAATCTCTATAACCCAAAAACATGGAAAACTTTACACTTTGAAGAGACACTCAAAGATCATGGATCAAAAAATTTGATACCTCAATTAAAGACATTACAGAACTTGAAGTACGAAACTTCTCTTTCTTAACAAAAATATGATGATGGCTATATGCTCACACAGAATTAAACCACTTTAGACAAGCCTTATATAACCTTGTACTAGACCTTTGATAACCACATGACCTTAAGACACATTAACACAACTCAAGAAATGACATAGAGCATCATCATAGTGGCTCAATGCAATTGGGTTATTTTTAAGAATAAGGACTTGGATCTTTGACCTATATGATTGTATAAAACTCATATCAGGGACCTCTTCATGAAAAGAAAAAACTATAGCATTCATAAATACAAGTTAATGACCATTTTGACAACTATGACACATGACTAAAGAGAACAACCTAACATATACACCTAAAAAGGGAAAAGGACTTTAAAAAAACATAAGTAGGTCATTTTTCATACCTTATTACTATTGATGTGTTCCATAGGCCAAGTTTCTTCAATTTTTATTACACAAGAGATTGATAACCATTAAAACGAATGGGTTCTTCTTCAACAAGTGCAAACATGATTTCTTGACTGGATTTGGACTTGTTGACCATGTTTCTAACATTGATGGCACTAGATTTTTCTTTGGCAGGATTCATACATTGTATGGTAGGATGGGAATCAATCTTCTTGACCTCCTTGACTTGAGAAACCAATTTTTTGTTCCTTGGATCAAACCTTGTAATATACCTCTTCTTGCTTTGACAAAATTTAGCAATATGACTAGAATTTTGACAATTAAAGCAAACTACCTCTTTCTTTCTTTCTTCTTAGCTCAAAAACTCTCAAGCTCCAACCGCAATCCTTGGTTCTAGTACCAAACTCACAACATGAATGACATTCACCATTGAAGAGATCTATATCATTCTTAGGAGACCTTATTTTTAAATCTCTAGATTTATGACCAAAATCATGACACTCATAGAAATATCCATTGAAAATAGTATCATACTTCATAGTATTAGGTTTTATAACTAAGTTACACATTCTTGGATCATACTTCTTAGTCACCTTTGCATCTGATTTAGAACTAGGACTAGCTTCGCGACCATTCTTATTTTTCTCTCCTTCAAACCCTAGGCCTATTTTTTCATTTGATCATCTTTGACCTTCTAAAAAATCACCAAGAGCTTTGGAACTATTAGTGAAAAATCACAGCACCCCCAAATGAGTTCTATAGATATGCTTTTCTAAGGTAGATTCATTTGGTGTGATTGCAAAACATTGAGTTTTCCCCAAAGTGTGGGAATTTTCAGAGTTGGAAAAGCTCTCCAGATTAAAGGTTGGTTCCTATTCCTTTGTTTAGGTGCATACGTGAGAACTTGCAGAGGATCTATCTCTATATCTAATATAAAATTTTCCAAGGAGACATGGATAAAAAGGAATACAAGAAACAAGAAATAACTAAACTACAAGGTGATACACTGAAGGAATGATGAACACTATTTTTGTTAATAGACACAAACCAATAAAATACATGCAAAATCAAGCACAGATAACCAAATTTATAATGAAATACCAGATGTGAGTAAAAGAGACAAAAAGGATCTAGAATTGATCACAAATGTGTTTTATTGCTCTACATACTGATATAGTACATTACAAAATAGCCAGGAGTCAAGAAACATACTGCAATTTTAGTGGAAGGCTTGAACTCCACGAATTCCTTTGTTAGAAGGAAAGGGGAGCATGTAAAACAAAATAATGTCCAACCCTTTATAATGCGTCTTGACCCTATATTTATAGACTCAATTAGAGAGAAGAAAGAAAGAGAGAGAAGCAAGAAAAGTAGGTTGAAGCTCAACTACCACTATTAATGTCTCCTACGAAATCTGCCCCCAAATCTACTTTGACTACATCAATCTCTGGTTCAAAACCTTGAAGAAGGAGGAAACAACAGAGCAAATCGAATCTGATCTAGTAGTTGTGGTAGATGGATCCCGCATTAATGACCCTAAAGACATTCTCTCCATTTTCCTCTACCTAACCTCTCCAAACTGAAATTTTCAGATCTCCATAACATGGAAAAATATGAGATCTTTCCAACGGTGTTAGATTTGCAATATTTTGAGCCTTGAGTCAAAATATATGCCCCTTCGAAGTTTTCATCAGGTTCGTACAAAAGGGCGGGAAAACTAGTTTAAAAAGGGGCCTCCTTTTAACCTCTGGGACACATGGAGGGCTGGCATTGGTCTGAAGGAAGCCTCTGTATTTTTCTCTTAGAATGGTGCGGGGTGACACATGGCCCCCTCCGCTGGCCTGCCACCATACATTGACTATTTAACCCGACTCTGGTTCACTTTTGAGACTAGACGCATGGAGGCCTTGCGCTTGCTTGAAAACCCGATCAAGAATTTTCCTTTGAAGGAGTGTCATTTTGACACTTGGAAGCCTCCACAGGTCTTTGGACTTTTCAATGACCTTTCCCCTCCTTTTCATTCCTTGGGCTAAGTGGCGAGTTTTTGCAAGCTTGAGCCTCTGCTTTTGGATTTATCCTTGGGGAAGCACTGCTTGGACACATGGCAATCTCTACCCATACTTCTTTACTTATCCTTTTCCGAGGCCCACCCAATCCACCTTTTGACCTTATTAACCATTTGCTATGTGGAGGGTTGGCGCAAGTTTGAGCCTCTGCCTTGGATTCCCATTTTGGAATTTTGTCGAGCCAACACATGGCTCCTCCCACTGAGTCAAAGACTTTTCAACGGTTCATGCTACTTTTAGGGCTCTTGAGACATGGAATTCTAGCACTCGTTTAATCTTCCCCTTTTGGATTCAACTTTGGAGAAGCGTCGTGTAGACATGTGGCTCTCTTTGTTACCTCCTCCATACTATCAGTTTTGGACTCCTTTCTGAACTATTTCAAGCCTGAAAAACTTTGAATCTTCACCTATCTTTCCCCCTCTTGCTCCTATCTTCTTTTTTGCACTGCCCCTTCTTTTATGACCCTACTATTCCATTGTTGAGTCTACCTGTAACTTGAAAAATGGATTTAAGACATGGAAATGGCCCGACAGAGTCATTTCTTCTTGTATAGGATCATTTAGTCCTTCTTAGCTCCCACCACTCCATTGTTGATTCCTTATGTGACCTGTTTATAAGATTTGAATGAGATTTCTCAGGTTCCTTCTATGCGGGGTCATGGCTGATCCAATATTTTTCCTGAGGGAAAAATATGGATAAAAATTTGGTGACTCACAGGGGTATCTACCTACTAGATGAAAATACCAATTTCCTTTTCATATCCATTGGGTATGGAGTTGAGAACAACGGTCTGATACTGATTCTACCTATGATTCATGAGCCCCACTATTTGCACTTTCAATTTTAAAAGAAATCTCAAAATGAAGGTTTCTGAGAGTAGAAAATTATTTTGACACGGGGCTTCATCTACTTCTCTGAATGGACTGCATAAGAGCAAAAAAACATCACCATAACTATATAGAAAATTTAAAATCATACATGCTCCACATAGAACATGTAGAATGTGCGAATAAATTAGGAGAAAAGCAACCCAAACTACAACAAGATAATGTGCACAAACACTTAGAGGGAAATGAACTAAACTAATATGTACAAGGTGAGAACCTTCCTTCTAGTAACAATGTTTAAGATAGATTCCATTCACTGGAATCTGCAACTCCTCACCATCCAATGTAGACAATTGGAAAGCATTACTACTTTTACATTTTGTGACCATGTAAGGGCCACTCCAAATGGCATAAAACTTGGAATTCCTTCCTAGTTTTTCCCAATTTGCATCTCATTTCAATACCATATCTCCTTCCTGTAAGGTCCTTATTTTTACCTTCTTGTCAAAACATCTCTTGATTGAGGCCTGATCCTTCTCTATTGCTTGGAGTGCATGTTCTCTAGTTTCTTCCAATTCCATCAGCTCCGCATACCTAGCCTCCATGAGTTCAAATTCACACATCTCCAACTGCTTCATGAGCTCTAATGATGGAAACTCAAGTGATATAGGAAACACTGCCTCTTTCCCATAGACAATTTTGAATGGAGAGCTGCATGTAGATCTCTTAGGTGTTATCCTATCAGCCCATAAGGCCGATTTGAGCTTTGTGTGCCAGGTTCTTTGATTTTCATTTAGAGTTCTTCTGATGATCTTTAGTATGTTCTTATTTATGGAATTAGCTTGGCCATTACCTTGAGGGTAATAGTTTGATGAAGTGCTCAAGTAAATCCCATTCTTGATATCCTATCCTGTGATCTTGGAACCTATGAATGCCAATGCATTGTCTAATATAATGGTGGCTGGCACTCCAAATATAGTTATTATCCCTTCATATAAAACTACTATACTAGACTCATTAGCTTCTTTGAGTGCCACTGCCTCAATCCACTTGGTGAAATAGTTTGTTGTTGTCAGAATCCATTTGTGGCCTTGGCTTGAATTTGGATTTATGGCTCCAATGAAGTCCAATCTCCATTTCATAAAATGTTGATCAGCTGATATTGGGTGTAATGGAAGTTCTGCTAGCTTTTCTTTGCCCTTGAAGTATGCACAATTCTTACACCTTTTGATCCCTACATAATAGTCACTAAAAACTCTAGGCCAATAATAGCCTACCTTTATGATTTTGAGTGTTGTCACCCTTGGAGAAAAATGACCTCCAGCTGCTCCAACATGGAATTCTTGTAAAATTCTCTCAACCTAATATGTCCCAATGCATCTTAGCAGATTGTCATTTATGTCCCTTTTGAACAAGACACCATCAATAAGAACATATGGGATGGCCTGCAATCTGAAATGTCTCCTTTTTTATTTACCCATGCACTAAGGACATAGAACTATTTGAAGGAAGTTCACCATGTCTTGAGTCCAACAAGGAGCAGGTACATCAACATTTTCTTCCTCTTGATTATTATGTAGAAAAATAATATCCTCCATTTCACTATTTGCTTCATCTTGTTGACTTGAGGCTAGTTTTTCACACAACCCCTTCCCACGAACCAGCTTAGTGACCTTGATCTCAGTGTCATACTCCATGAAACAAGTGATCCACCCTACGCATTTTTCATTCGGATCCTTGTTGAGAAGGAAGTCTTTAAATCTTGCATGGGAGACTAACAATTGGATTTTATTTTTTGAAACCATATGCTTAAACTTATTTAATAGTCTAATTACTACCAGGACTTTCTTTTTGATGAAGGATTATCTCACTTCATAGTCTTCTTGACCTTGACTGAAGAAAGAAATTAGCTATTCTGTACCTTATTTGTTCTACTGAACTAAGATTGTAGAAATTGTGTCACTTCCACCAAAGGCATACAATATGAAGTCTTTAGAGAAATTTGGATTCATGAGAGTTGGGGCTTGTGATATAGCTTCTTTGATGGCCTCAAAGCTTACCTTTCCTTCAGCTGTCCACTTGAATGCTAAGCTATTTTTCAACATCAATGTTATTGGCTTAACAAGGGCAACAAAGTTTGGTACAAACCTGTGAACAAAATTGATTTTTCCCAAGAAGCTTTGAAGAGCTTTCTTGTGACCTGGAAATGTTCTTATTGCTTCAACTCTCTCTGGGTCAATTGCCAAGCTTTCCTTTCATACAATATGGCCTATAATATTTCCCTCATGGGCCAAGAATATGCATTTTTTAGGGTTCAATGATACTTCAAAAATCTTGCACCTTCGAAACACTTTCCTTAGGTGCAAAAGGTGGTCTATTGCATTTTTGGAAAACATCGTAATGTCATCCAGATACATCAGTACTATTTTTTTGATCAGTCCTTTTAATTCCATATCCATTTCCCTCTGAAAAGTGGCTACGACATTGGACAACCCAAAAGGCATTTTTCTATAGGAATAGGTGCCCCATTTGGTGGTGAAAGCTATTTTGAGCTGATCATCTTCTTTCACCATGATCTAGTTGTACCTTGAGTACCCATCTAGGAGGGAGAATATCTCAAATCCAGACACCACTTGCAAGATCTACTCCATTGAAGGGAGTGGGTACTGATCTTTGAGGGAAGCTCTATTCAAGTCTCAAAAATCTACACACAACCTAATCTCTCCATTTTTCTTCCTGACTGGGACCAAGTTTGCAACCCAACTCGAGTATTTGATTGGAAATATGATACTTGCCTATATCATCTTGTTTATCTCTTTCTTAATCAAAGGCTTAATGTGTGGATTGACTGGTCTCTACTTCTTCCTGATAGGCTGTGCAGCTAGGTCTAGTTCAATTGTGTGTTGTGCTAGCTTTGGATTGAACCCTCTTAGGTCTTCATAGCTCCAAGTAAATACATTTGGAAATTCTTGGAAAATTTGTATGAATTCATACCTTTCTTGCTCGGTGGAAAATTTTCCAATTTGAAGTGTTTTTCCTTCTCCAACTGGGACTAACTCTAAATCTTCCCCTTTGAATTGTTGTTCCACAACTAATGGAGATCACAATTTCATCGCATAAACCCTAGCTCATACCATAAGGCATCACACTTGCTCTTTCTCCTTCTTTCTTCACGTGTATCACCTCTAAAATATTTCTCTCATGCTTTCATGTATTCATAAATATGAAACACATATTATCTTCCCTCAAAAAATTCCTTTTTACCTGCAAATAACTCTTCTAGGTTGCACTACTCTCCTATGCAAGATTAGCTCTCAAAATGAGCTAAAACATCACTTTTTGGCTTCTTCTCATTTACCCAAAGGAGGTCCATCCCTAATCATAAATTTGACCCATAAAAATTTATAACATTCAAAAATCTTATTTACATTAGCTACTTATGACCCAGTTAGGTTGGCCTAGCTAAAAACCCCTTTACATATGCCAAAAATGGCTCAAAACCCCATGGGCACATTCTTAAAAATGGCCTTACATTGAAAGTACTAAAATTCATGACCCAAAACCCATTACATATGATTAATATCATAAAAAATTCATATATATTCATACATTTAATCAACCAATTATATTATTTCATTTACTGGGCCCAATTCCCTTTACAATTCTCAAAATTATGGTTTCCTTCACCCTTCAACACCCTAAAAACTTCATAATACCACCAAATGGATTCTACTAAACTAAAACATTCCATGTAACCAATCCAAATAAATTTTATAACATGGAGGACACTTCTAAGATACTTATAAGTCATGAAGCATCCTTTACTTCAAACCACAACAACATTTTCCTTTACTAGATCAACTTACCAAAAAATAAGTTTCCAAAGGTTAGCTCATAAAATGATTTATAAATAAATTAAAGACCTAAAAATATATTGATTTTATGCCCAACACATCCTTCTTCACATTCCAGGTGATAGGAAGCATCACCCAATCCATATCATGCTTCAACAAACATCAAACTTACACCAAAACAGATGTTGTCTTGAACTACAAAAAAGTATTTCTCAAATAATGCCCTATAAACCTTGTCACATAACCTCATCATGATGGAATCATTATATCACTAGAAATATATTTGATTCCTATTTCCAATACAACTTAAATCATCTCAGGAATCCACATGTAGCTCAAGTTATACTCATTTTACTAGACCCTACTATTTGAGATCCCAAAACTACCCTTTGACTAGTCAACATGTTTAGACCTCAAAAAATCATATACCTACATGAACATATTCTGAAACCTCCATAGAAATCAAGAAAAAATCCCATAAATCATGCAACATCAATTTTTCATGTTACCCGTTTTGACTATCTTGTCTTAAAACCTTCTTCTCCATAAAATGTTATTTTTAGGTGGGGCTCACTCGTCACTATGGCCTCAAACATATATTTATGGAAATATTGAGGATTCCTATAGAACATAAAATCATAATATTTTCACTAGAAATCAAAACTAGGTCAGTATTCTTCACTTTCTACAAGCTACTCCAAGTTAGGGTTTAACTAGGGTTTTAAACCTCTTTGTCTTCTTAACATTCATTCATAAAACCATGATGATCAAACCACCTCATTTTTTAAAGCCACATAACTGACCTTAAAATCTATATATAAGAGCTCAAGTCTCCATGTAAATCACACAACTCACAACAAGCATCAGAAGATCAACTTTTTCTTGAAAACACATACAACTTACCCGGTTTTTCCAAAACTTGTATATCTTCAAAAATATTCAGCATACTGACTTTAAACTTGGCATTAAGCACCATGAAAACTTCCTCTAACTTATTTAGTTCACCACATATCCTGAATGCATCTCAAAATATCCATCCAATCTCATTTGCGCTAAATTGTTTGTTCTTAATTATTTTCTTGCCAATGACCTCATAGAAGAATTGTATCATTGAATACTGACCTAAAACTATCCAAACACCTCAGGGAAACTACAAACATGCTGCATCCATGCTCAAACAATACTAATTTTTTCTAAAACTGACATCTCTACCTCATTCTACATGCATCATGAATAGAAGCATTCCTATAATGAAATCAATTTATCATGATCTTACCATGCCAACTCAATGCAGACCCATGTATACTCATGAAACATCATACGAACCATGTATGACCTCATGACACACTCTAAACAACTTGGGAAGAATAAAAACATGACTAGTTATACTTAACCAAGCACCGGGACACCATATGACTTCACCAATTTTGACAACCAACATGTTTGACACCTGAATAACATCATATGAGGACTCACATAGCTACTTGATATCCTTTTCCATCAATGGGGGTTAACATCAATGAAAAAACAACTCCACAATGGCCAACAGTTTCAACCCCTTCAAAACAAGGCATAATCAAAGTTTTCTCACGTTTTGTTAACCTTCTTGGATTCCATTTGATCTTATCTTACATCTCTTGTGACTACTTTGGTAATTTTATCATTATTTTTTGTTGATTTATGCTATCATTAATTATCATTTTTATTATCTTTCAGGTACTAACGTTTTGTCGACTTAGCTATTGTAAGAGCCTCATCCTCAACTTCTTCTTTAAGGTATTCTATCTGTAGGTTGACAATCTAGCCCATCCACCCTCATCTTCATTTAACACTATCCAGGTCATTGATGCTCCTCCTAGGTCACAACCAACCCAACTCTTTGTCATCACTTATCGTGAGTGTGTTTCTTGGTTTTTTTATCATACCCAACTCTCATATCTATCATCCTACCTCTCTATCAGTCTAAATATATTTTTTATGTCTCCATTCATCACCAACTCATCCCTGTCAACATCGACCCGAGCCTTGATTCCATCCAATCCTTCAAAATATCTATTTTTTTTATCCTTTTCATTTATTTGTCTTAGATATCCCTATGCGCATTATTATCATTTTTCTTAGGCCTCTATAATCATTTTATTTACATTCAGATCTCTTCATATCTACATTTCCAACTTGTTATCTAGATTTATTTGTTCATGTCATCGTCGACATTCCTTCTACAACCTAGGTTTTCGTTGGTCCAGTCAGGTATCATTTTATTTTGTGTTTATTCAGATTAGATCTATATTTTTAATCCATTTCTATAATTTCTATATTCTTTTTAACTTCAGTTTCTATAATTTATTCACTCCTTCTGTTTATTTCATCCTTTTTATCAAACACGAGAGGTGACATCCACATAAGGGAGTAAATGCTTATTAGAAGCAAATTCATTGGGAATCCCCCTCATCTACCATCTAATCCATTTCCTTTCTAGTTACCTTTGTTGTGGAGATTCATCAAATTTGCAACGAGTTTGTCTACTTTACGCCCATCCATTTACATCCATCATATAAAAAGGTACCATAAACCCTTGCATTTTGGAGTTGTTTAGATTTATTTAGTATATATATCACTAATTTGAACATGAATGATAAATTTTTATCAACATCTGTGATGATCAAATTCCTCATGAGCCGCTGCACTAGAAACAAACTAGATGTCACCCACCAAACCCCGTGACATGTCCTTCTCCAGAAACTCTTGGACTCCCACCCATGGTACATTCAAGATCTGGGTAATCTCTCCTTTCTTTTCAAGTGAGTTCACCCACTCAGAAACGGAAAGTCCCCCTCTTATGTATACCTTTGTTTTCCTACTAGAAGAAAGCCAAGTTACAAGAAAATGAGAGCTTCTGCTGGAGGAGATTCCCATCACAGTTTTTCTTTTCTTAGGAGGAATGGTATGAGTTCCCATCACGGACCGTATCTTAGCTAGAGTAGTTTCCAGTGCTAACAACCGCTTTTCTATTTCATCTTTAAGAAAGTTTGGGGTTTGTTCTCCTCCCTATCGAGTAGGCAGTGGGTTTGACACTGGGAGCTCCGTGGATAGTGAGGAAATTTGGTAGTAAGTTGGCTTCATGTGCCATTGTTTGTCATGAACATATGGGAAATGAATAATCCAATGATACTTTAGATTCTCTATATTCATATGATACTTCAGGGGAATTAAATGGAAATGAAGATTTTGGAAGATGGGAAATGAAGCACATGATTAAGATAGTCGATGAAGAAAGGATAACACTATGCTCTCTAAGGAGGAACTATCTAGAGGGCTGACCCTAGTGTCTAGTATACTAAAAATATGACAAAGGAATGATTCATTAGGCCCTTTCAATTGAAAAAACTCATCCAAATGGGTAATTTATCCATTAAAAGTATTCAATTTTATAGACGAGGAAGACATGGAGGTAAGACTCTAGATTTTAAGTAGATGGTAGAAGGATCTTAGTAAGAATAGGTGACGAATTAGTAACATAGTGAACTAAGTATAAATATGCATGGCTTTTGAGCTGATATTTATGAGATAAATATTTTTTCCATCAATTTCATATCCTCCCGAATTGCTAGCCTTGAGTGAAAATTGAATTGGTATTGATAATTTATGGAAAGTGTGTCACCAGAGATCAATTAAATATCTGTGTTTAATAATTGTCTTATCAGGTTTAGTATTTGGCCACGTCATATTTGCTTGCCTAAGGAAGGTTTGATATTAAATAAATTGACATGGAAAAGAACTTGTCTTATTATAGTGGCATGATGATGCCGAGTTGGTTGTGGGAAGGATTAAATGTTTTCATAGAAAATTATTCCCTAATACTCCTACGAATCTCTAGGATGTGAACTAAATGTGATTCGGTTAGGATCTAGATGAATATTATCTAAAAACCCATGGATGGATAAACATATAAGGAAGCGGGATTACAAATGAAAGGGGTTCTTTGCGAGGAAAAGAGGATGGAAGTTCTTCAGAGGAAAAGGTTGGGGAAATTATATCAGATGTGTCGTCAACCAAGAAGAGACTCATTTTTTTATGGAGTTTTTTGTCATGTGACCCATTGAATTAGAACTCTTGTTAAGGTGATTTTGCATATACAGTCATTAACAGGATTTGATAGCATGAATATATGTTTCCCTTAATTCTCCCAAGTTTAATGGATTTTTCATGGATTACCTACTAGAATTATTGGCATTTTTTTTCTTATCATGAAATGATGTTGAGGGTATAATGGTGTGTGTCTTTGATTTTTGATTATGTGAAAATTATGATTGTGATAATAATTTGGAAATGCCTTGTAACTAATTGGCTCTTATCTAGGAATGGTGCGAGAGATCGATTTCCTCTAGTTGTATCTATGGATATCATTTTTGAGACCTATAAAAAAATACCTGCAGACTGAGTAAAATTGGGTGGTATATTTATAATCTTAGGAGTCTCTCGATCTAGAATGCTCAACATGATTTTTTCATGATGATCTAACCTTAGGTGTATTAAATTAGATTATAAAGAATTTGGATCTTGTGATTTCTTGGAGATTTCCCTGCAAATCATTTTATTATGAGATACCCATTGTGTGTTTACTTTACCTTCATTCAATGGAGAAATACACAATGGTTACCGTTTATTCTATGATCTTCCCAAAACCCCTCAAATTTTTAGTTTCTTCTCCTTATGAGTTCAATCTTGTCTCCACCCCACAAAATTTGATCAACATTTTTTAATATTCTTGGTTTTAGTTTGGATCTTATCCTACCTATTTATCTCATTTGATTTTTTAAGTGAGCACACCATATTAGCGCATATACCTTAAGTGCATTCACTCACAATCTAGAATACTCATTATTAACCTAAAACAAGTCATGTAAATCCTTGGATTTAATGTTTAGATCATACTAGATCTTCCTCTAGCAGTCCATATCAAGTTCTTGGGTTGCAACAATGCTTAGTGGCCAATTTTTCAAGCGATCATTTCATTTTGTGGCTGCACCCAACCCTGATTTTTTATTTTTAAGGTTTTTGGACATCACCATGACTCTTAGCCATACCTTATGGTCCCCTGACCGCATCTCGTGTCCTCTCACCTTGACTGAGGAAGATGTAAAATCATTAGGGACATCAACCACACCCTTTGTCTAGGTTCCTTCCCATCACTCCCTTGGGTAGAGTGGGTGGGCGATATTCCATCCTTAACTACAATACGACACTTAATGTGGGTAACTCTCCCTTACCCCATTCCCCTTTGCATTTTTGTTTCCTCCCTCTCTTCCGGGGGTAAAGATATGAACTAATACATCATTCACTTATGATTTTCTTTATGCACTGGTCTGGCGCACTCCCATCTCTCAAGCCTCATGGATTTAATCAATCAAATGGAAATTGGTTGTGTTCTACCTGTGAGTATAAAAACTCTTACAATACAATGAAACATTATTTTGTGTGGCGTGTTGTAAAAGGGGTCATTTTTGAACATCATGATTCTTATGGAGAATATCACAAGCTATAATTAGTGTGTGCACATTATTGCATGGAAAACTATCCTTAGTATGCCCCTCTACATCACATTTTGTACACCAGATTCCACTATGAGTTTCATGTGCCGAATTGGTAGATAGTTTTTGCATTTGAGTGATGATTGTTGCAATCTAGGATTCAAGAAATGGAATCACTCCAGTATCCACACTTCATAATACTTGTATGCATAAGGTTTCCTCAAAATATTCACGCGGGTTTGTGAA
Organism: Taxus chinensis; assembly: GCA_019776745.2. Lineage (NCBI taxonomy): Eukaryota > Viridiplantae > Streptophyta > Pinopsida > Cupressales > Taxaceae > Taxus > Taxus chinensis. The sequence goes on from CM034148.1 coordinate 706,183,292, forward strand.
TGTCTTGTGTGAAAGCACCCTTTTAAATGGTGTTAATAAACAACCTTCAAACCATTATACACGTTGCCTCTAATGGATTTCGTAAGAGAGTTTGGAAAATAAAGTATTAAATATCACATCATACTCTCTAACACTGTTGGATAAGCATTACTTTATGTCCTTAAGTGTGTTGATAAAATTTTTTTCAAACTCAAGGATGTGAAACTCTACCAAGAAGGTGACGTAAAATGTATTATAGTCCACCACTTTCTGATGGGGATCATACTTCATGTATCATCTATGTGCACGAACTTGTAATGTGGTTACAAAATCACTTTTCCTTCTATCTAAGGCCATGATTCCTTTAGCCATCCATAATAGTTTGCACTTTTGCATATGTTCCAAAGAATATTTAACTCCCCTATACTCTAGTATATGGAGTGACATCTAATAATATACATGTGGTTGCTTACGTTGTTGTGTTGGTGTATGTCCTTGTCCTAGTATGGGACTGGATCCAAATCCTAAACCCCCACTATGCTTTCCTCCACTTGGGGGGGAAAATTTTCCCGATCCTCCTTCTACTACTTGAGGACCTATAGAATGGATACTTTACATCCCTTTAGTAGTGTGTTAAATTAAATGCTAAATATTTTTTCTAGTATCCATCCCATGGGATTACTGCCAATGGGGAGCGCACCAACATTTTGTATGACGTTGCACTACCAGAATACTTCCAAAAAAACTTTTTTTCCAACCATGTAATCTTGTTGCACTACCATATGTGTTGCAATAATCTGTTATGCCTTTTGAGCTGATATCAATATGTATCTTCCTATATATCTAACCCAACATGGTAATCCTCAATTACGTTCTTACTCCTCATCACTATGATGATATTCTATAACAACTTCTGGCTTTTAATCCTATGTGCAAGGCCTAGGATTTTGGGATGGGTTATATATGTGCCAACGGTTCTTATTCTTTCATAAAACTAATCTTCATTTGATGTTGAGGTGGTCCTTCTACCGCAATTCCCTAATATTTGTGGGACATGTTCCTACAATACTTCACCTTTTGTAGGGTTTTCATCACTTCCATCCATCTGCATTCCTCTTAGTCCTAACGCCACTTCAACTTCCCTCTCTTACACATAATTATATTTAAAAATTATTTATTATCTATTTGTATCTTCCATCCGACTCATTGCAATCCTTCTCAATATCGTTCCTTTCCAATACACATGGAAAACGTATAGCTAGCCATGGGTAAGTTTTCCATTCCCAATTCAATCATCAAAATCTTAGTTGCTAACGATAACGTGTGTAGATATAATCCCCTTGGCTCTCACAAAAATTGGAATTCTACTTCTTTCGGGTATGAGTATGTTGAAATTGTGTATTCTAAGGTATAATTATGCAACACTCCTTCTCACCAAAAATCTACTACATATATCCTTGGTTCATTCAAATTAAAGAGTGTTTAGTGCTTTTCCTAGCTCTGCACTTGTTTCTTTCCCAATCGATGCCCTCTATTATGTCTGTAAGCTATTAACCAATCGTAAAAATATACTGGGAAGAAACTAAAGAATGTCTCATACAGTTCATCATATAAATTATACTATACCCATTTCCATGGATTATAAGTGCTACCGGTATTATACCTCTGTACAAACTTGTCATGGTCATTGTGAAACCAACATTCAATATTATCCAATGTCAACCAGAATGCCATGAATACACATCTTGAAGGTCGAAGTAAAACAAGGGTCCTGGAAAAAAAACCAAAATGTATTCTTTATGGTTAACACCACTTAGTTAAGCATGTTGGCACTTCACTTAGAAAAATTTCCAAGCACTCAACCAAAGCACGTGCAACCTTCTAGGTCCCTTCTCTTCTTGAATTGTCAAGATGTGGATCATACACTTGTATTTAACATAAGGTAGATGATATAATGCAAATATGAGACAATGCATAGATAAAATATAACAAGCGGTTTGATCATTCATTCATTAATGTAAATAACTAACAACAAAATCTGAATGCCAATTACACTTTTTTCATCTCCACTAACATTATTGATCCACATTAGATCATTCATTATAGACTCGTACATGATCCCACAAAGTATTACAAACTCAAAAACCCCTCACATGCTTACGTCTTCCAATCACGGCTCTATTCACACTCTAAATTACATGACTCCTCTCTTATTACACAAACATAACACCTATATATAGTTGGTGGAAAATTGTCCTTCATCGCTTTACAATGTTGTTAATCTATTAATAGGCTATCCTATAATTAACCTACATGTACCTTTATTTTTTGCCTTACTCTCTGACCGGTTGTTCAATATCCACCTACACCATTAATAGGTTGCTTTTATCCATGCTCAGATCCTATATTTAGATCCATTCATGAACAATACATGTCCACCATGTATGTGCTTTACCCTCTAGCCGTGATTTATCTTTACTGAGTCTATTTCTAGACTTCTCTTGTCAAACATATCATCTCTAAGTTATTCTTTAGTTAGGACCTTCATAATTGTGGCTAACTCTTGTAATTTTTCCCTGTGTGCGTAGCTTCATGCCTTCCTATCATTTTAACCTTGTGTGCACCTTCACGTGCATCTTCTTGTCTCATCAATACCTCTTCTTATGGTTCACATGCACCATCATGCGTGCGGTCTTCATCCTCCGCACGTGGCTTATACTTAGCCACTTTCTCATCCTAACATTTATGTACATGTCCAAATCACCTAAACAATTTAATTATGATTCTAGTGTGATTTTAGTGTCCTTAATTCAAATAATTTACATCCATCAATAATCAATCTTAAAACACTTTTAAGGTCTCCAAAGGTCATGGCTCAAGTATATCATGTATTTCATAATTTGATGCATATCCCTACATAAACTCTTTTAATTCACCAACATATTTTTCATTAGAAGTATCAATTCATCTATTCAACCTCTAAAAATCAATGAACTCGCATTTTGCTCAAGAAGGTAAAAAATGCTCAAATACGCCAAAAAGATTCAAACATTAAATAAAAGCTAAAAATATTTTTAGACATTCTTAATTACAACATACCAACATTTTTAAACCACCATATTACTTCCACAACTTCTTTTCCACCTATTTGCCTTATAGATCTCAAACTTGCTTTCTAGCCCTAAAACCCTATTTTTCTAACATAACTCTCAAAATACATAGTTCGAAATCTTTCTAGTAGACGTTTTAGATAGCCTTTAATCTCTTTTAGCTACATGTCAAATTTCAGGACTTAACTCCTCATCAATAAAACAATATGATTCTTTTAGTGTTTTTTAGCCTTCCCAATTAGCCCTCCTAGAGCACAAATATTGAAATTGTGAGAAATATAAAGAAAAGCAATCAAAAATAAAAAAAAGTAGATATCCTTTTGGCTAATCTTAATTTTTTCCAATTTTTATGTCCTAACTCTTTCTTTAACACTCCTAACACCAAATTTCACTTTTTTCCTTGTCTTGCTAGACCTAGCTAGCTTTTATTTATTTATTTTATTATAGGTGAAACAAGGTTGAGGGGGGCCTACCCCTTACAAGTTAGAGCTCCAAAAAGAGAATATAGGACATTACATAACATTAAAAAAGAAAGATATATATCGATTATTACATCCGAGCTCCTCCATGAGCATATAGACCAGTTTAAAACCCAACAAAAAAGAGTAATAACAGTAAAGATAAAACCACATACTAACTAATAACAAAGTTAAAAGAAAAAAAATATAAAAATAGCCTCCTCGACAAACATCACTTTTTGGCCTTTTCAAGACGATCTAGTACTTTCACCCACTCCTTTGACAGAGACTCAATGTTGACACCCAACAATGTTAGGTCACATCCAGTAGCATCCTCCTTTTTTTTTCAACTTTCCATGCTCATCCACAAGCCTGTAAGCATAGGCCAACTGACTAATATTTTGGAGCTATTGCAGAGTGGATTTCATAGTAACAACACTCCATTCCATATAGCTATGTAAAATATCTTTGATGTGATCCACCTCATTAGAGAGGTTGCTGCAGTTGACTTTCATAATTTCAAGCTCACCCTCATTACTGATTTTCGTAACATCTTCGACTTGCATTTTCATTTTGTGCTAGTCATTAAAGAGGAACTGAACAGAACTCTTTGTAAGCCTCATGTCACCCTTCAGCTCTTCAATATCCATGTCCATCTTGGTAAGATGATTATCCCCTTTCTCATGACCCACTTGACCCAAATCTTCAATCTGGTGCTCCAATTGGGCATTCATAGGAACCTGATTCTCCTACATGCTTGATTAACCTTTGGTTTTGATAGATCAACTAGGAACATGCTTCAATTTTATCTCTCTAATGTTCAAAGTGGTAACAATTTCCATGACATCCTTATCATCCCCCAATGAATCTCCTTCCTGAGACTCTGAATCTTCACTAGAATCCTCCTCCTCCGAGTTTGAGTCTTCTTCCTCAGCATAACCCTCAAGATATTTCATAAGGGTAACCATTTTATCAATATCAAGACCAACTCTTTTAACTAGGGAAAGAATAAAATCTTGGTGAAGGGGGAAAGCGGCTTTATTGTTTTTAAACTGGGAAATGGAAGCACTCAGAGAGTGAAATAAAAAATCTGGTAAACTGAAACTATGACCATGACGAAAAAAATTAAGCATAGGAAAATGGTAGAAATAGATGCACTTATGATGGCCTTCTAGGGTAAGAAACTGAATAAGGGTTGAAGCCACATCGTTAAAAGGCCTGGGTAAAGTATAGTGAAGAAAACCAAGAAAGTGAGTGGTAAGTTTTTCATTACCTTACAAGAACAACTTCAGCCCATCTGTGACTTCCTTTTTAGGATTATAAACCTCCCTACCATTAGTAGGTACACCCATCACTTTAGCAACATATTGCACAATATTATTGATATGTACACCTTTCATGTCCACAATTGCACCAGGTTTTCTTGTCGTCTTCAAAGCTCTAGAAAATTCCTTACTCAGATTTTCATAATGACATTCAAAGATTTTGAGAAAAGGTGAGAAACCCTTTCTATCAAACACTTCCATGGCTTTCAACATAACCCAATTTAGGTCAAAAGGCTCAATTATCACAAGATCACCCTGCATTTAGAAATAAAATTACCAGTTCACAGAAAATCCTATTTTCAGATTACTCAGAATGATATGAACAATCCCAACAATGCACATTTTACAATCCTAGACAGAAATAATAGCCCTAAGGTGACATGAGTGTATCCAATCCCAAATCTTCACATCATCCCACCATATATTCACATGGTTCATACAACTCTTATACATTATTTCCTTAATATACCATGACCTATCATTATTACCTAGTGGTGACATGTCCATGTTGATCTTTTTGGACTTGTGCTTGCACCTTAGTATTTAAAGCTTCTTCATCATTGATTAATGTCATCTCATGATAATTAAGCCCCTTTTTGGAAAAATAATCAACAATAGAATTTTCCTCTTTATAGATAGGTTTAAAACAAACAAGTTAGACATTTCCTTTATACTAGTTATAGAGTTTTTGATAGATGTAGAAGTAGTACAATTACCATTAATGTTGTTAATAATGTTCAAAGAGTCTCCTTCCACTTCCAATCTAACAAATTTGTGTTAATAGGCTATAGATATCCCTAATAAGAAAATGTTGCTTCAACAACATGATTCATTTGAATACCAAGATTACAATGATACCCAAGAATGAATCTTCCTTCAAAATCATGGAAGACCCCTCCAAAATTAGCTTTTCCAAGGTTTCCTTTAGAGGCACGATCAAAATTCAGCTTTATCCATTCCTTGCTTGGTTTCTCCCAACCTTTTAGCCTAGGATTAGGTGTAGTAAGGTTGGTTTGAGTAGGGCTTAAACCCATATTCTTAGATAATTTACTCTCATTTCGAAGAATAGTTTTCTTGTGTGGAGCTATGTTTGAGAATTTTGCATTAATAGAGTTAAGAAAATGAGTTCCAACTTTCTTTTCTTATTCCTTCTTCCCTTTAAAAATATGCGTATTCTCTCTTTCCAAATTTCACAAGCCAGGTGCATAATAGAAAGGGTCCATAGATGTTTGAGTCCTTGACTCCTAAAAGGGATAAACCATTGGGACCACAATTGTTTAATGGAGCATGGGAAAACCCTCTTGATTTCAAATAGGTTAAGAAGGGTGTTTCTAACTAATACCAGAAAAAGGCAGTGGAGGAATAGATGTAAAGAGTCTTTAATATATTTTTCACACAAAACACACCTATTCCTCATATGAAAATTTATCTTATTAAGATTGCTGAAAATAAGGATTTTATCATGGAGAACCAACCACCAGAACATATTGATCTTGGAATTAACTTCTTTGACCCACACACTTTACCATTTGAAGCTGTCAGAATCAACTTCGTCTAGAAAAAAGGGATTGTAAGAACTTCAAACTGAGAAGATTCCATTATCCTCTTTAGACCAATATAAGCTATCATCTTTTAAAATCTCTTTATTAACAATAACAACTCTTAGTTTTTTGTTAATAGAAATTATATCATTGTTGTTATGTCCATCGAATTCAATTATTTTCCATTGACCCAAGGATTCTTCAAAATTGAAGTAATATTTGACCTTAGTCCTATATTTAACCACATCATCCTTATAGATGTTAGGATAGATAACCTTAAGAGGTTTTTCACCTAACCATTTTTCTTCCTAGAAATTAACCACTCTCCCATTTCCAGTCATCCATTTTCTTCCCTTGGAGACAATTTGTTTAGCCCAATTTATAGATTTCCAGAAAGTACAACCATTAAAGTCAGCATTGCTAAAGCACCATTCATTATCTAGAAGATTTGGCTTGTATTTTTTTCTTATTATGGAATTCCACACATTGTCTTCCTTAACCAATCTCCAAATCATTTTTGGAAGCATAGCTTTACTCATTTTAGCCCAATCTCTAATACCAAGACCCCCTATTTTCTTTGGCTTACAAACCTTTTCCCATGTAATGAGAGGAATTATATCTTTTTGTTCTAAGCCACTCCAAAGGAATATTTTTTGGATACTCTCTAATTTATTAGAAATAGTATAAGGTAATCTCTAAATAGACATAGATTACACAAGAAAATTGTTAAGTGAACATTTGAGAAGGACAACTTTACCTACTTGAGATAAAATTGATCCTTTCCAAACTTCCAATTTCTTAAGAAATATGTCTATCAAAAAAATCCATTCAGCAATATTTGCTTTTTCAGTTCCAATAATCATTCCCAAATACCTAGTAGGGAATGTTTTAGTCACAAAGCCAAGAATAGGAGCAATTTTGACACATCTTCTTTTAGTGGTATAGATAAATAATACTGAACTTTTACCATAAGTAATAATTTGGTCAGAAGCTTCCTCATAATCAGTAATTATTTGTTTAAAATCTCTAGCCTTTGGGATGGTAACCTCTCTAACCAACATAGTGTAATCAACAAAATGTTGATGAACAACATTAGCACTATTAAAAACTAGAGAGATTCCTTTAATTCTTCCTTGAAAATTAGCCTTATTGAGAGCTCTGGTGAGAGTTTTAGCCATGATTATAAATAGAAAAGGAGAGATAGGATCTCTTTTTCTTAATCCTCTAGAAATATTAAAAAAACCACAAGGAGTCCTATTGATCAAAACAAAAAAATTAGCTATGGAAATACATGTTTGTGTTAGAATCTTGAAGTCTTCACAAAATCCAAACCTGGTTAAGACATTAAGATGAAAGGACAAGAGACACAGTCATAGAATTTCTCCATATCAAGCTTAATAAACATAGCTTCCTTTTTATTTTTCTTGGCCAGGTGAAAAGTCTCATGAATAGTGACAATACCATCTTGGATCTGTCTTTCCATTACAAACCCTCCCTACTAATCAAATATAATGGTTGGTAGAATAAGTTGAATTCTTAAAGCTAGGATTTTAGAACATGTTTTGTAGATATAATTACATAGGCTAATAGGTCTAAAATTATTGAAATTCGTAGGATTGTGATTTTTAGGGACTAAATCAAGGAAGGTGTTGTTTAATTCGTGAAGCATATTTTTATTCTTGAGAAACTCTTGAATATCTTTGCACATATCATCCTTGACAATCTCCAAAAAAAGTTGAAAAAATAAAGTCGCAAACCCATTAGGCTCTGGAGCTTTGTCATGGCTCAAGGTTTCAACATAAATAAAATTTCGTCCATTGAAGGAATCTTTGTGATCATACTATTTTCAGTCTCATTTATTAGATGAGGAATGCAATCCATAAAGTACTCTTCCTTATTGTTGTTAGATGAACTGGTTGAAGAAAGAAGTCTACTAAAAAAGGAGGTGGCAGGATGTTGAATTTCCTTAGTATCAATGAGCATCACACCATCTTCACCTGTGACACACAATATTCTATTAGTGATTATCATTTTCAGGGTTGAAATGTGGAATAATTTTACGTTTTTATCACCTTATTTTAGCCATTGAACCCTAGATTTATGTCTCCATAAATTCTCCTCTTTTAGAAGAATGTTAATGGTAGTAAGACAATAATTCTTTCTCTTTATGTTGTCCTACTTGAGTACTATCATTATCAAGAGTTTAAAAAGTTTCCTGAAGGGAAGATATCTCATTTTCCAGAGACTTATTTTTCTCGAAAATGTTACCAAAACATTTTTTATTCCATCCTTTCTAATTATTTTTAACATGAGCAAGTTTCTCAAAAAATTTAAACATGGTAGTTCCTTTGATTTTCACACTCCACCAATCTTTCATAAGGTCAAAAATTTCCTTATTTTGTAACCACATCCTCTCAAATCTAAAAGGAGTTCTCCTCCTCTCTTCATCTTTGATTTGAAAAAAAACTAGATTATGGTCTGAACCAATCTGAGGGGGAGAAAAGAGGCAAGCTTCTTTATTCAACAACCCCCATGAAGTTAGAGCCCTGTCAACTTTGACTTGAATCAATTGATCTCCTTTTATCCTATTAGACCAGGTAAATATGCTACCCTTCAACTCAATATCTATGAGATTATTTTGAGTGATAAAATCCTAGAGATCTTCCATGCTCTCAGTTAAATCAATATTACCACCCTTGTTTTCCCCTAGACTCAAAGGGGTGTTGAAGTCACCCATAATCAGCCATTCAGTCCCTTTAATAATGTTTTGAAATTTAGAGAGTTCAACCCCAAAAAAATTTCTTTCTCCTTTGATTTTTAGAGCCTATATGTTAGATAACACCTAAAATTCTTTAGATTTTTTATCTTGAAACAAAATAGCCATATGATTACTTATTTTTAGAAGACTTTTACCTTTGAGTTTTTCCTCATTCCAGATGACAACCATTCCTCTTGCAGATCCTTTTGAACTAAAAGCTAGTCCCACAAGTTTCTTGCAGCATTTACATTTAGATTCCAAGAAAGGTCTTTCCTCCATCTTAGTTTCCTATAAGACCATGATATCAAGTTTTTGTTTAGAATCCTAGTTATTTTATTAACTTCCATTTCACATGGTTATTCAAACCCCTAACATTCCATGAGACTATATTCATTTAAACCCTTGGTTTTTGGTTCTTCTAAAGCTCTATAGATCGAGTTTAGACTGAGTTCAATCATCAATATCCTTTTAACTCTAATTTTTTCTAGAAACCTACTTAGTAGGTCTCCCTGAACCTATTTTATTCTCTTTTGGGGTGGCCTATAAAGAATCCCCTTTTTTGGAAGGATTTTCCAAAGATATATCAATTTAAACCTCTTTGGGATCCTCTTCCATTGATTTGTTTTGGTCTAGAAGAGATTCCTGCTATGGGGATAAAGATTCTTGGATGATCCTTTGGAATTTTCCAGCTTCCATCTTTTCTTCATTTCCAATCATTACATCATTCTCCTCGTAACCCATAATATTGTCAAAAGGATTAGTAAAAGGACCCAAAGTTTCATCAAGACTCATTTCCCCTACTTTTTTACGTGGGAAATGTTCCTTAGCAGCTTCCTTTATAATATTAGCCAATTTTTTTGATGGTACGAGTTTCTCAGCCTAAACAAGGTACTTTGCCATCTGGAAATGAGGTTCAGATAATGATTTCCATTGATTCTTATTATTACTTACTTCTATAGAGCCATCATCTGTTAACTTAGGAGTCTAAAATTGATTTATATTTGACCTCTCTCCATTATTATCAATGATAATGCCCTTATTTGGATTAGAATTCTTTGTAGTATTATGTTACAAAGAAGCTACTTCATTACATTTACCTTGTTCCTTGACTGGATTCTCCTTATAAACCTTTAAATTTTTCATTTTACATTGTTGCTTTACATTCCCCCAACCTTGTCATTTCTCCCAGTTTTTAGGGTAGTTTTCAAACTCAATTCTTTGTTCCCAGCTTCCTAGTCTAGATTAGAGAGTAATGGATTTGGGTAAAGTCGAGCCCATCAAAGAGTAGATACAGAATCTTGCAAAACCAATATGTTTTTTTAATAAGGGTCTATTGGGCCTCAGAATATTGGATAAATACAAGAAGGCGTGTGGGCACACAACACCTATATGAAGAACGGTATGTAAGGTGAAGGCATGCAGGGAAGGGTTCTAGTAGGGATTAGTAGAACACATGGCATGCATGTAAGACAAGATGGGTTTTTGGAGTTATCCATATTCAGAGTTCCAGACAACACAAAAGAAAAGTGTGACCTGTCTAGTATGTGGAGTGGATAAGGTGCCAATCTAACAGCTGTAGGAGCAAGAATGGAATATTCCATGCATGTGATGAAAGTATCAAGAAATACATCATTGAAAAGAGTGGAGAGCTCAGATCAAAAGAGGCATGCTCCATGGGAGGACCACTTGGACACTTGGAAACCAATCTGTTACCTCAGAAGGCATGGTGGTGAAGGAAAAAATCTATATATAGAGATGCTCTGGGTAGTAGAAGGGGTGGTAGTGGTGGTGGAAGAGAGGAAAAGCTCTGTAGAAATATTATGGAGGATTCTATGGTTGGGATTAGAGGAAATATAGGAGGGATGACATATTTAGAGGGATGGGTCTGTGTTTATCCTTGTAATATGAAGGACGTAGTTTAGTTTCTAATGCATGACCTTGCTCTGCATTATTATATTTGTCTATTATGACCTCAATGAATGTAATGTGGTTATTGAACTCATTAATATGAATATAAGGTTATGTTTTGAAGAATATACGTGTGCTCATGAGCATAAATCCTAGTGCATTTCCTTTGTGTTATGAATTAGTTCTGTATTTTATTAGATACTTATCTTTTATGGATTCATTGATATGATAACTCATCCTAGAATCTTAGAATGAACATCATGGTTCTTTTCCATTCTCTTACACTTAAGTATCTATCATGGATAATGTATTATTACACAACTCATATAAAAGGAGGGATCGGTGACACCCGTGCATCCCTCGGGTGAGTGCCAATCACCTGTACATTCCTTGGGCGAGTGCCCAGTTCCCACTGGGTGGTAGGCCATCGTGCATGGGATTAGACTGTTGTTCTAAGGATATAAAAATGACTACATCTTGGTTCCATTGTCGAGGACCTCTTTTCAAAGTTGTTGTGAGAAATGACATACATATTTGTCCCTGTGATGTGTGATGAGAGAAAGTATGACCTCGGAAAGTGTTGAAGCATTGTTCAAGAGCACAGAGGATGGAGTTGGCTCAAATATTTAGCACTGGACCTGAGTTCGATGCACATAGATGGGTAGAAGAGAACATGTACCATGAGTTGTATGAGACATTCTTATGTTGTTTTCTAGTAGAAATATATGAATGGATTTCAACATATGCATCCAGATCAAGTTGGTACTATAGATCATGCACGTATGGATCCAAGATGATTACCAGAGGATATATGATGTATATCTGACTTAGACACATGTTGTTGATCACTAGTGGAAAGGATTCCTGACTAGTTATACCTTGGAATATGCCATTTCTACGTATTCTTACCCATAAGTTATTGAGTTCAAGTTTATGAGGGAGACCAAAGGATTATTTTTATGTGCTCATCCCTTTGGATATGAAGATCTCGATCATTACCTTAAATTTAGAGGCATTTCCTATGGCCAGCTAAGATTCTCTGAGCACTGGGTGAGGAAACTAGGGTGGAGGAATATGGAAGACATTGTGGTTGAAAAGGAAAGGGAGGAGAGATGAATTAAGTATAGTCAAAGCTCATGAAAGGGAGACGACTAGAACAATGTGAGGTTATAAGTTGTGATAAATCTCTGGAGGTAGATACGTTGTGGGAAGGATTTGAGGTTCATGCAGAGGATGTGGAACCTAAGCAGTCTATGCTACTCACATCTTGGAAAATGCGGGAGAGAAGCCCCTTCAGATTTTGATGAGATTTCATCACATGGATAAAGGAGATCCATCGGTGCGCATTTGAACCCACATGATGACCAACCCCTAGCGCTTAGTTTTCCAGATCAAGGGAGAAGTATTGCTAACCCAGTTGGTATTGGTGGGAGTAACCAATCTGCGCCCAAGAGATATAATTTCTCATTCGGAACATCCATGGCTACGTGAAAACCATTCCATTATTTGGAGGAATTTTCAGACAAGGTACAAGTACACAAGGTTTGGGTATCACATCTATAAGTGGTGTGGGACACATGACTGGAAGTGAGACAATATCACAAACCATCAGCGCACATAGTTTAGTGGGATGTTGGGAACACTAGGCGCGACCACTTGAGGTCATTTTCTGACTACAAGAGGTGGATCTGGTTATATAGGAGCTGGAGGACCTAGTGGACCTAGTGGATCTAGAGGATCTGGTAGGTTAGGAGGAACAAGACCTTGTGGATCCAGTGGATCTGGTAGAGGAGGAAACACTAGGAGGGAACTAAGGCTCTAGATCAAGAGGACAAGGGCTACTTTGCCACCTTCATAACTATTATTTGAGATGTCTTTGAATTTTCCAAAATGTAAGGGTATTGAAGATGCTGCAGAGAATGTCCACAAGTGTGAATTACCATGGCACACAAAAGTGATAACTACCCCGGAGCGGAATTAAAGTCAGTTTGTAATGACGTTACAAGGGTGCATGTATAGTTGGTATCGGAAGTATGACCCCCATCAAACAATTGTAGATTACACTACATTATAGAATGCCTTCTTAGTAGAGTTCTCATATCCTTGAATTTGAGCTAAAATAGCATCAACACTCTGAAGGATATCCAACAAGGAATGGCATAGAGTGTGTGGGAGTACGATGCATGTGGTTCAAGACTCTCTTATCAAAACTATCCTATGAAATTCATCCTTCTCAACATGATCACTGGTTTGTTGGAGGATTGATAACATCATTAAGAAGGGAGCTGTCACGCAAGAATTTCACAGATCTGCGCGAGGCCTTGGAAGCTATGCCCTACATGCTGATGTTGTTAGGAGTGTTGATACTAGTGTTAGCCATTTTCTGAAGGCTCAAATTTCTACAATGGCCAAGCAGTTGGAGAATCTTGTCTACAAATTCATCGCATGAGGTTCGTAGTGGATTTTGGTGTACATGCTATGAAGTGTAAGGATATGCAAAGGATAGTTGCCCTCGGAAGTTGGTACGTGCCATGGCAGTAGACTATGTGTGATTTTCCATGGGGATCATGATGCACATAGAGTGTCCTCTACTACAATGCGTGCAATCTAGAAATTTTTTTCTTTTTATTTACAATATCTGTACCTCTATGACCCATGATACCAAGGAATCATAGGCTAATTGATTAGATTCATGATGTTATTGATATTGGTGTGTCACCAGACTAGTCTTGCAAGTAGTTCTAAGGATGATGATCGTTGTTATGAAGGGTGTGCAGATGGAGGAGCATGTGGAAGATGTTTTCGTTGAGGATTTCTTGGTTGTACTAACCATGGCAAGAGGAAGAAGTGAGTTCCCATGACAAACCTGTTATAACTATGGATATATAGAGCATTATAAGCGTGAGTGTCCTGACCTATTGCAGTGCTCATGGTGCGGGAAGAAACATTAAGTATGCGGAGTGCTCTAGAAGTTGTTTGAACACATGAATCCAACAACATTGGAAAGAAAAAGGCACTGAGATGGTTAGTATAAAGAAATCCTACCCTCAAAGTGGATGCCAAGTGTGGTGCACGTGAATCATGATTAAAACCTATGTTGGTAACAACGCATGAGTAGAGGCTCGTGTATGTCAAGGGAGATGCCAAGACAGAAACTAGTTGTTAGGGAAGAAGTAGTACATGGGAAGTATCTAGATCCTACTCATTAGAAGGAGGTGTATCAAGAGACTATGGATGTGATTTGGAGTTTGTAATGGGGAGATTCAATGTCTAAAGGAGAAATAAAAGTAGTTGGAGCAAAGAAAGAATGATGAGGACTTCTAAAGGAGGATCTTGGATGAAGTCAAGGAAGTATGTAGGATGTCAACGAAAGATAATATTATTACCTTGCTAGGAGAATGGACTGAGGGAGAAGGTACCGCACGTCAGGAGCAAGAGCATGAAAGGAAAGTTTTGCATGTAAACCTTCCTCCTAATAGCCTTGACTATGATAAGGAGATTACATTGAATGCAATTGTTGATGGGTGGCTCCTTAGCAATATCCTCATCGAAAAAGGGGTGGAGGTCAATGTTCTTACCTTGGATGCATGACATAAAATGGGAAGACCCGCATTACAACCTTCTTTGAATGTGTTATGTATGGAAAAAAAAGACAACAGGAAATGCCCATTGGAGTCTTGAAAGATGCGGTTATCACCATCTCAAGGGGATAAGTTCATTAGAGACTTTAGAAGTCATGGCACTCACCAAGGCGGACAACTTTCCTAGCATTACTTGGGCATCCTTGGTGTTATAAGAACAATTCACGACCTGTGGTTTAACACGGGGTATATCAGATTTGAGAACAAGGAAGAAAGGGTGATTATCCATTTAATAGATGGGAAGTAAAAACCCTATACTGAGCTCTTAGGAGAGGAATTCCTCGACAGAATATATGTGCACTCCATCATAGATCCTAAGATAATTCATCCCATGGAGGGAGTTATCCCAGTTTGAAGATGCTCAGTCCTTGACTGATACCACTAGCATGGCATGTGACAATTAGGTGCATAAGACTTATCAGTTGATTGGGTGACATTTGAGAGGATCTAGTAAAAAGGGTAACAAAGGCACACTCAGATCAAGCACCTAAGAGGGAAGAAGTTTCCAAGTTACTCTGGAGGAGCATACCCTAAAATGTTCTTACGAGAAATGGAGGTTCAGTGGAAGAATGAGGATGAGAGAAGGGGGATACTTAATTATAACCTTGCTCAAAATTACAATGTGCGCTAGTGGGCTACTCATCAAGTAGAACATCCTAGAATGGCATGCAAGGTAAGGGTCACATTTTTAATAAGGTTCTCTAGGAGCAACGCACACAATATGATCCAATACTACCATGGTAAAGAGACCACCTCATTTCATGTCCAAATGTATGAGAAGGCTTGGATGAGAAGTGAAGAAGCATTACCACCTTTGTTATGGGTGCATTAGTTATATTCCATCTTACAAGGTTGTGTGCATGTGTGGTATATTCATTCAGAGATGCGTCATCAAACAGGTAATCGGCACGAGTTGGCAACTAATCTCATTCAAGCTTTCAAGTATAGGAGTAAAATGCCATCAGTGGATAAGGCATTACAAGTAATCAAGCACCTTGTGATGGGATATAGTGCTATGGAAAAAGATAGGCTACTAGGGTTTGTCGGGTGATCCTTATTTGGAGATGATCCTCAATGAAGAAGAATAAGAGGAAGTAAAACTTGAGCGTGTGTGTATGGAAAAATAAAAATGAAAAATGGTCTATGGAATAGATGGTGAGGAGATGGAAATTTTAGATGTAACCCATTTGATGGTACATGAGAATTCATATATACTGATGATGAGGGAGAATGTTCCTACCGTGAGCCATTGAAAACAAATAACTTTAACATTGGGATAGGGACAGAACCTAAGGAAGCTATCATGGGGGACTATTGGTCGGAAAAGGAATTTTCAAAGGTCATTGATTTCTTATGCGAGTTCAAGGATTTTTTCCCTCACAGGTACCATGAACTCAAAGGCATCCACCATTCCTTGGGGGAAATGAATATCAAGTTGAAGGAAGGTGCGCTCCCAATCTAGAAAAAGGCCTTATCGGATGAATCTGAATTTGTGTGTACGTTTCAAGGAGGAAATAGACAAGATGATAACATATGGTATCATTAAGGCTATAGAGGAATCTGAATGGATAAGCCCAATTGTCATCAACATAAAAAAGGATAGAATAATAAGGATCTATGTGGACTACAAGGACCTAAATGTAGTGTGTGTCATTGATCCTTTCCCAACCCCCTTTACTGATGAAATTTTTGAGGGAGTGGCCAGGTGCGAGGTCTACTCTTTCGCGGATGGATTCTCAGGGTATCACCAAGTTAGGATTGCAAAGGAATACTAGAGAAATACAAATTTCAGCACTAAATGGGAAATTTTTTCCTACATGGTTATGCGTTTTGGATTGAAAAATACACCTATTGTGTTCTCGTGCATCATGGTTCATGCATTTTAGGACTTCATCCATAAATTTATTCAAGTTTATGTGGATGACTAGACTGTATATGGGTTGGTAAAATACCATTGTGATAATTTGAGCTTGATGTTTGAGAGATGTCGACAATTGAGGATATCCCTCAACATTATGAAATGTGTCTTTGCTACTCCATTTGGAA
The DNA here is from genome assembly GCA_019776745.2 of Taxus chinensis. NCBI lineage: Eukaryota > Viridiplantae > Streptophyta > Pinopsida > Cupressales > Taxaceae > Taxus > Taxus chinensis. Next base: position 706,200,058 of record CM034148.1, read on the forward strand.
CCATGTTAGGAAATATTTTATGTAGAGAAGGCTTACTAGTGGATCCCGACAAAGTTACAATTATTGTGGGATTAGGGGATCCTACTAGTCAAAGTGCAGTGTGCAAATTCCTTGGACATATGAGGCATTATAGGAAATTCATCAAGGGGCATGCAAAGATTTCCACTCCCTTGAAGGAATTGCTAAGACACAAGAGTGCCTTTTATTGGGGAGAGGCGTAGCAGAAGGCATTTGAAACTTTGAAGGATAGGCTTTTCTTCACTACACCCATAATATCCTTTCCTTCTTGGGATAATCCTTTCATGTGCATGTCGATGCCTCAGGAACAGCCATCAGTACTAGTATAGCCTAGTGAAGATATTGTTGATCACCCCTTATTTTTTGTAAGTAGGAAGTTAACACCAGCAAAATAGAAATACACAACTACTAAACATGAGGCACTGTCAATGATCTACATGCTGCATAAGTTTAGATAGTACCTGTTGGAAACACCCTTTATATTCTACACGGACCAAATGGAATTGAAGTACTTATTTAACAAGCCCATTCTACAAGGGCACATATGTTGTTGGGTCATGTTATTTCAAGAATTTGAGTTTTCAGTTGTAGTAAAACTAGGGAAGAGTAATTATGGACCTGATCACTTATCTAGGATTAACTCAGGGGAGGATGTGTAAAGCATTGAGGATACAATTCAAGACACACAACTATTTAGGATACAGTGCCTACCCTTGGAATTGGAAGACACAAAAATGTTTCTCAAAACAGGTTTGGCACCAAACGAGATGAAGGTTATAGAGAGGAAGTAGTTAGCAATACGTGCCACACCCTACATGTTGATTAGTGGAGACCTATATAAGTTAGAAAGTGATGAGGTTTTGCACCGATGCATATTGGAACATGAGTGTGTGGAAATTATGGAGGAAGCGCATGATGGGATTGTACAAGAGGACACTATGCAAGGAAATTCTACTACAGTTGAAGATTCTACTCGTAAGGATTTGGTGGGAAACCAACTACTAGGATTGTATTGAGTTTTTACAAGGCCTATGACCATTGCCAACGCCTTGGAAAACCTAGGAAATAGGGATAAAATGCCCTTGTGAACCAATATCTTGCCTAGAACCATTTGAAAAATGGGAAATCGTACTTTATAGGGTGAATTTCACTAGCCGCGCAAAGGACTGGTTCGATGGTATATCATTACTTGTGCTGATTACTTGACATGATGGGCAGAGGTAGCACCTACAAAGGATTGCATTGTAGTCACAGCTAATTAGATTTTTATGGGAGAACATAATCAGCAGGTATGGTTGGTCCTTTAATCTTAACAAGTGATAGGGGTACACATTTTCTTCAATGAAATGATTTAGGATTCTGATAAAAAAATTTATGGTGGCCCATCAAAAAATTACACCCTATCATCCACAAGTAAATGGAATTGTGCTAAGGAATTTAAAAAAATACTAAGTCACGCAATGACCAAGATCTGTGACATGTCGGAAGACAAGATCATGGGACGACAAGGTATTAGTCATTCTAAGGGCATATAGGACAAACTTTAAGAGGTTAAACAAAGCCACACCATTTCAATTGGTGTTTGGCGTGCAAAGGCTATTTTTTTGGTTGAATTCATGTTACTATTGCTGTGTATAGCACGCATAAGAGGGTTGGATGATGAACAAGTGCTGGAAGAGAGGATTGATAAGTTGATGTAGTTAGATGAAAGACAGATCACTTGTTAGATGGAGTCAGAAGAAAGAAAAAGCAAGACAAAAGGCATGTCATGATCATCATTTAAAAAACAAGCAGTTTGATATTAGGAAGATGGTTTTGTTATATGATTCCAAGTATTCTATGCCATCATGGAAAGATGTTAAAAGTCCATTGGTTGTGTGACCTTACATCATCTCAAACATACATTGATTCAATAAGCTCTTACCAATTACAAGTGCTAGATGGGATGAGATTATCACGGTCATTTCAATGGGAGTAGGTTGAAGCCTTACATATAAATAAGTCTTCTTGGTGTTTGTAAATAAGGCTAGTATTGTCTAGTTAGCTTAGAATTTACCTTTATGTACTTTTAATTTTCTTGTGTTTCCCTTTCTTGTTGCTCATTCCTTTATTTCTTGTTGCTTCATTTTACATCATTATGCACCGCTAACCACATTATTTTATAAATTTGTGTATGCATGCAGAGGACCGCACATCTATTTTCAGTGTGGGGTGGAGTAATTCAAAGAAAATTATAAGCCAGTAATAAAAGTTGAGTTTCCTAGTAGAAGGAAGTGTGTAAGATTGAGAAAGTGCATGGGGAAATGAGTGGATAATGAATTATGGTGTCAGGAAGGATCCTAAACAAAGACCACGTAAAAAGGATACAGATAACATAGAAACAGCATGAGGTAGGTGAGGGAAAAAATTAGGTAAAGGATAGAATAAGTGCCTTCAGCGCTGTAGATGTGCGTGTAAGAGTCTTTGGTCAGATTGGGTTTTTGTGTGCACTAGAAGGTTGTAGAAGGTTTTGTCATGCAGGATTGGGCGTGATGGGTAAGGGTGCTTAAAGTCGGCCTAGTGGAAAAATTCATATTTAATGTTGATTACATTGGTAGGTGGTATAACATTTATTACTGGAGGGGAGAAAAAACTATAAATATGAGGTTGGCAAAGTCATTATTTTACCTTGCTACTACGAAGTTGAAGTGCTCTTGCCAACTAGGGAATCCAGAGAGATTTTTGTGAAAGGAAGAAGAATCCTAGAAATCTAAGTGCGTGACCAGAGTAGATCTATAGACTATAGTGGAAGGAGTACACGGGCAGTGGGGAAAATTAGTTTGTAGTGCACCGTCTTGTGGAGGGTTTTCCTATTTAGGGTTTGGCAGCTAGGGCACAACAAGAGAAGTATTTCTTCGCAAAGTTAAGCCTATAAAATTGAGAAGAGTAGTAGAATAGAAGAAAGGAGTTTTAAATTTTAAACCGACAAGAAGAAATGACACCAAAGAAGGTGACCATTTCGCCAGATGAAACAAAAGGGAAAGGGAAAAGGAAAACAAACCACTACTATCACGATCTCCAATGAGGAATGGTATATAAAAATGTAGTACCCAGATAGAGTGTTGTTGGGAAATGAGTGGGTATCACACTTGAGACAAATGGCCATGAGTGATTACAACCATCACATGAGCACTACACAGAAATAAATGAAGTTAAATATGGTTCGTTTAAATAACAAGAGGACACTAGATGGAATGCCAATATAGAGTGACGAGGTGAAGGTAAAGATTGGAAAAGGTAGGGATATTGCAAATTTATGAGTTTCCTTATTTTGGAAAGCCTGAGTGGCTATATTAGTGGTTAATGTCACGTGTAAATGAAGACCATTTCTACTTTGCAGGCTATAAGATGTGCATAACACCTCAGTTGATATCTAAATTCATTGGCCTGAATTATGAAGGATAATCCATAGATGATGATTTGAGTGATAAGGAGGCCATCAAAGAAACAATAGTAGCTTATGACTACAAAAATGGTTCGCGGTACTTTGACATCATAGAAATTCCATACCCTATTATGTGGATGGCCGCACACTTGGTCACCAAGCTTAATGATCAAGAAAGATGGACGTAGTTGAATAAGTCATGGTTGAATGTATGCCAAAAAATCTTAGAATGGACCATCTATAACTTGTCCGCCTTTATTGTGGCTGAAATCATAAGCACCGCACAAGAAGGAGAAAATATATTATTTGGAAACTTCCTCCTCACCATCGTCATCTTAGAGATTAGAGTACTAGATGGGCCAAAAAAGTTTGTTTCAAAGTATCCAAAAGAGAACCCCTCACCTATAAAAAGGTTTGAGAACTATACTTGTGAAACCATGATGGTCGCTCACTAGGTGCACCAAGAGAAGTGGTACAAATGAATGCATGATGCATTTGGGGTAGAGTGGAGGATCCCAGAGTAGTTTCCTACACTCATGGATGGAGAGGTAGAGTTTGTAGTTTATCAACATTTCTGCATTGGCAAGTTTACATTGACAAATGGGACTAAGATCCCATGGTGCAAGCTACCCTTCTCCTTCACCACGTAATACCTCCAAGTAGGGGTTAACCAGTTCAATGAGGAAAAAAGGCTAAGGTTAGACCTTAGTAAAGTTAACCAAGACCACCATGAGCTACACTGAAAGCTCATGTACCCTAAGAAGCATGCACACGTGGAGATATTTTTCTCCCATAAATTACAAATGATGAAGCTGATAACGTTGCTGATTGTCGAAAGGGCTACAACAAGGGTATATCTATGCATAAGACCTAAGTTTGAGAAAGCTGCCTATCTGGAGAGTGATGTATCCATTCTATAAGACCCCGCAAGTTAGAAAAATGTTGTGTTAAAGAAGAGGGAAAGAGAAGAGGTGTAGGAGAAGAAGGCACCAAGTGTGTAAACCACAAAATTGGTGGGTGCACCGGAAGGATTCGCGAAGCCTAGCACTTACACACGTAGAAAGAAGTCCTCAATCAAGGTGAAGACCAGAGAATAAGAGGCGTCAGAGCATGAAGATCTCCTCACACATGAAGAATCACCATTCACCTATTAATGAGAAGGAGAAAGAAGAATCTCCTATACTAGAATCACCAGTTAGGAAGAAGCAGAAGGTGGAAAAAGAGGAAGACTCAGAGGAAATAGAGAGCCTAGGGGCCTACATTGGTATATGATATACATCGCTCTGAGGAGGAGGAGGATGAAGAGAAGAATTATGAGGAAGATGAAGAGGAGAAGAATGAGGAGGAGGAATCAGAGGATCAAGGCAAGGGGGTGATCTAATAGGTAAGCACAAAAAATTAGGGAACCCCAAGCCTCACTAAGGAACAAGTGGAAAAATTAGTGGAAAGAGAAATGGTGGGAATCATTAAGGATTTAGTGGAACAAGAGTTAGAGCAGAGTGTGGATGAAATTTTTAAGGAAACAAAAGCAGAGAGCATTGGGAAATAATATGGCAGCATGGGTGGGAATCCCAATTAGGCGGTAAGCTTCCTAAAGGCTACGCGTATAGGTGGGAAGTGCGTAGTGGTAGCACAAGGGAAAGGAATGGGATACATCAATTATCCAAGAAAGGTGTTATGTGCATGCTTCTAAAGCACCGTACCAATAGAACAACTCCTGGCTATGTCTTTGTTTGATAAAGAAGGCACATATCTCTGAACCAAGAAGATGTTATCTTGGGAATTTGAGTTCCACGTGGATAAGCGTGAGTTCAAAGTAAGTCAAGGAGCGTTGATGAAGGTGCCATAGAAAAAATGAGTAAATACCTTGGTGAATGCTCAACAACTATCAAATGAGCAAGTTTGTAATGCTCTTAACAAATTTTCAGTTGAGAATGAGGATAAACTATTCAAAAGGAATGATAAAGTGAGATTCCTAGAGGAGGAGTTAGAGAAGGAGAAAAAAGAGCTCACTGAGAAGAGCAAGGGCTTGAAGAAAGAAGAGCTTATCAGGGTGCAGTTAAGGCTTGAACTAAAAGAGGAGAAGGAAAGGGTACACAAGCTACACAAGAAAATTTAAATTATTATAGGTGTTATCATCTTAAAGCATCCTGACTTAGCACCACCTAAGAAAAAATATGAATAAACCTTGTAGTGTCTAGAGGATTTGACCCGCATCCTCATGATGGAAAGGTGGCCACTTGCCTTAGAGTCTACAAAAGAATCACTGGTGTGCCAAGAGAACTAAGAGAATATGAAGGTTGTTGATATTGTTTCTCAATATACTAAACTCTTTGTAGAGGTAAAGGCCTCTACGTAAGTCATACAAGCTGCATATGACAATTGTGTTGATAGAGATAGAGTGGTAAGCATCCTGGTCGCCACACATGAAATGGAACTTAAGGATTTTCAAGAAAATAAGAATGGGAAAAAGGTATAAAGAGATAAAATCCTAGCCAAGGTAGAAAATAAATCAGAAGCTATCAAGACCTTGCGAGGCTCGATCAAGAGATGGCTAAAAGAATTATACCCCCAGATCAGCCGCATGATGGATGCACTTAAGGACATAGGAAAACAATTAGAAAGTATTGTTGAGACAATGAGTTTCAAAGGGGAGGGATTAAGTTTTGAGGAGGTGAGCGCCTTAGTTGGATACCTCTATCAGCAAGCACAGAGCGAGGTTGACGCCTGGGAAAAGCTAGAGGCATAAATAGGGAAGGATTTCCCTCTCCTCCTTCAAAAATAAGCATTGTTCTCCTTCATTCTCCCCATTCTTTCATTATTTCACCCAATTATTCATTCCTTCATTCGTTTTCCCCCTATTCAGAGCCTACCAATTTTTATTCATTAAAGAGAAGTGTCTCTGAGGATGGAGAACAAGCATAATGTGGGGTAATGTTGGGCCTCAGAAAATCAGCTAAGTACAAGAAGGAGCATGGGCGTGCAGGACATATATGAAGAAGGGCATGCAAGGTGAAGGCATATAGGGTAGGGTTCTAGCAGGGTTTAATAAAAAACATGGCACACGTGCACAAGACAAGATGGGTTTTGGGACTTAGCCATATTCGGAGTTCCAGACAACACACAAGGAAAGTGTGACCCATCTAACATGAAGAGTGGAAAAGGTGCCAGCCTGACAGCTGTAGGATTAAGAACGGAATATTCCATTCATGTGATGGAAGGATCCAGAAAGACATAATTGTAAAGAGTGGAGAGCTCATATCAAAGGATTCATGCTCCATGGGAGGACCATTTGGACACTTCAAAACTGATCTATTACCTCACAAGGCATGGTGGTGAAGGCAAAAATCTATATATAGAAATGATCGAGTAGTAGGAGGGGTGGTAGTGGTGTTGGAAGAGAGGAAAAGCTTTACAGAAATATTATGGAGGATTCTATGGGTTGGGATTAGAGGAAATATAGGAGTGATGACATATTTAGAGGGATGGGTGTGTGTTTATCCTTTTCATATGAAGGATGTAATTTATTTTTTGATGCATGACATTGCTCTGCATTATTATATTGGTCTGTTATGACCTCAATGAATGTAATGTGGTTATTGAACTCATTAATATGATTATAAGGTTATGTTATGAAGAATATATGTGGTCATGAGCATAAATCCTAGTGTATTTCCTTTGTGTTATGAATTAGTTATGTATTATGTTAGATACTTGTCTTTTATGGATGCATTGATATGATAACTCATCCTAGGCTCTTAGAATGAACGCATGGTTCTTTTCCATTTTCTTGCACTTAAGTATCTGTCATGGATGATGTATTATTACACAACTCACATAAAGGAGGGGCTCATCATCCACGCATGCCTTGGGTGAGCTCCCAGCGCCTGCTGAGTGATAGGTTGACGTGCATGAGATTAGATTATTGTTCTAAGGGTGTAAAATTGACTACAGGGTCACATTATCCACAATAATAAAGGTACAGAGAGTTTTTTCAATCTCTTACATAACATCAACATCCCATATTTCCAATGGAAGACCTAGTGACCTCACCCAGATAGGGAACTGATTTATATTTTCTTTATTAGGGTTGATAATAGGAGTCCACTTCCTTAGGAATAGTATGAGGTTCCTTAGGAATCACGTGCCCTCATTTAGGATTCTTTGAGGGTATTTCAAATTGTTAAAACTGAACAAGAAGAAACCATTTGGTAAATTTCTTACTTCCATATGAGCTTTGGGTTTCCATTTTAGAAATGACCAAGATATTATTGATTCTATATTGGGTCTTCCTTTAATAAGTTTCCCTATCAAAGCATTCTCCATATTGCTCAAATTCCTATCAATAATGCTATCAAGGATTTCTAAATAGCTACCTAATTCACCTTGTTTAAGTTTTGGAATGATCCCTAAAATTTTTTTATTCCCATATATCAATATTTTTGCATATGTACGAGGGGCCCCATTTCCCACAAGGGTCTTCGAGATAGGTCTAGTCTCGTCCTTACCTTGCTCCATCGAAGACTAGTCCTTTGAGACTATCTCGCCCAGGAGGAATCTGTATGCTGTCATTTTCCCATCCATCGTTGTTTGAAACCTTGTCTCTCTCTTCGAGCTCCTTGCATCTCCCACCCATCACTAGTTAATTAAATATTCACATAGCTATCATTTATTAGAAAAACCTAGGGTTTGATCTTTCACAACTTATTTCAACTCCTCCAAAACCTTATACCACCTATTTTCATCATTTTTTACACCATTTTCAATTCAATTTTTATCTTAAACATATTTCTTGACAACTCTCTATTTTTGGTCTTTACTTGTCCTTGTAGACACAAAATCACGCACTTAGGTACATTTCTAGGTCTTAAAAGCATACTTGCACTTATATAATTCTTGATCGAGAAAACTAGTGGAAAGCTACCTTTGACCTATTTTCTTGGTTTCTTGTCTTCTTTCTTGTCTTTTACACCCTACAGTCAAGTTATTTTTTTTCTTTTTTTATATTTTATGGCCTTGAACACCATTTCCCATCAAGGACGCTAGTGCCTTAGCACCCCCATCCCCTCTGGGCGCCCCTAGACCTTTCTCACCTTACTCAATTATTTTTGGTATCTTTTATCTTTTTTTCATCTTAATTTCTTATGGGTTGGCCTTCTATTTTTCAATTAGGAAATTCAACCAAAGGAATCATATAAATACATAGATATGTGATCATAATAAAGGACCAAACTCTAAGCATTAGTATTGTCACCTAATATTCCACTCCAAAGGAATCTAAGAGCATTAAAGGCCTCCATCTAGCACTCATTCAAGGGTCAAGGGACTACATTTTTTACATACACTTTATAGGAAGGGTAAGTTCATTTTTCCATCCACACATTTATTTAAATCGATACATCTAGCTACTTACCCACTTATAAAGTGTGCTTGCACAAGGGCCTCATAGGGTACGATTCTTTCATACATGCACAAAAACTACATAGATTCTGAGATGTAGTGCAACGTTCAGTTGTAATCTCAATCTATTAGGTGACTGACGCGGTCATTCAAACTCATCATTTTGCATCTTTATTTTTTGGGATTTGATGTAGTTTGAGTTTTTTCCAAGTGAACATCTCTTTGCATGTTACAGGAAAATTTCTGCGATCAAGCTACGACATATAGGTGACCAACAATGACTATCAGTGACACTTGTCTAACACCACAAAAATAAAGTTTTGACCATTTTCATAGTCATGGGTGTCCAGTAGTAGACACATGTACCCATGCATCCCTGACATATTCCAAGCACCCTAGTCTATCTTGGTTTGACAACTCCTAAATTTACAATACATAGTTGAGATGGTCTTCCCTTCCGGGTCATCCATTTTCCAGTCCATATCAGTTCCAAGATCAAGCAAAAATCATCTAAGTCCTCTTATCTTTATCTTGAACCTAGGGTTTCATATTTTAATAGCTTATTTCTTATGTCAAATATGTACTTTAGTTTTTATTTATCATACATGACTTTGTAATTAGAGTTTTACAAAACCTTATTTTTTGTTAAATCAGTCTTATTCTCTCAAATGCACAAATACTTTGTTTTCCTACTTCTTTCCTTCAATTTTTAAAATTTCCACACTCAAATTCTCACACCAATGCTCCAACACTCCCAACTCACCTTCTTCCATTGGTCATTCAAATCTTTCAACTCACCCAAATCATTCATTCACCTCTTTGCCAACTTTGGATACCTTTTCAAGTTTTCCAACATGTACTATTCAGGAGAGTCATACCATGCACCTAATTTTTCACTTCTTAAGGACTTCTTCACATTATTAAAGATTATAACCTACCTACCATAACCCCTTAAATATTGTCATACCTACTTGTCACCTTACTTACAAGAGTTATTGTTACCAAGTCTCACTATGGATTGTCACAGTTCTTCTTTAGGGACTGCGATTACATATTTTTTGTTATTTATTCATTCTCCCTCAACTAAAATTCTTATTGAAATTTATTTTCACATCTTATAGCTTTTTGATCCCATTAAACCCATTCCTCACTTCTTTTTTCTCACTAAATTGTTCCAAGCGTAAAATTATTTTCTTGCACTTTCATATCTTAAGCTAATCTACGACTGAGACAAGATTACTGTGTAATCAATATATTCCTCTTTAATATCTTAGATGATATCATGAAATGATTATTAAACCCTTAAGACTCTTTTCAAACTTTCTATATTATTCATCGATTTACAAACAAGATTAATTCTGATCATGCTCAAACAGTTTCCCAAAACCCTCAAATTGGAAACTATACCATCTAGCTCTGTGATCACCAAATATTGGCACAAAATATTCTATCATGGTTTGTCACTTCATACACGTATATTACACTTCTTGACTTACCTTATGAACCTCCTGATATTTTATTTATAATAGAGGAATGACTCTCTATAACATTGTATGTTTCTCTGACTTGTATCTCTACAACAAGGCAATCACATTCCACATAGGAAAATATGGTTAGTTACCTCTATATTCAAGTTCTTCAAATGTTCTTAATAAATTCAAACCCCAAGTTTTCTTGGAATTATTCCCCTCAACGTTATATTCCTCATGAAATAACTTATAGTTCTTAGAACAAGCATATTGAAGACTGTCAAAAAAATATTTATAATTTAAACTTTTATCAACTCCCTTGAATGAATTCTTAGATGAATTTACCCTTAATCACTATGTATACAAGGATTAAATTAAAATTTATTAAATACTCTCATACTATATTCAATGGCCCATTCACAAAACCTCACCTTTTAGCATTCAAGATTATATTCCTTGATCCTTCTTGAGAAACTCGTTGTCACAATTATGTCTACAATCTATTTCATGCAACTCTAAGATTTTAACCAGCTCATATGCTTTCACTCACACATATACATGCATAAAAATTCACAAAAATCACATTAAATAGGATTCCTTTTTTCATTATTCATAATATTTCATTATTTCATATGAAAACTATAAAACAAAGATGAATGCTCAGAGAAGTCTTTGATTCATTAAATTAGTTAAAGCACAAGGCTTCTAGATCCATATTTCTGATATAGGATTCTTACTCTTATTTTATAACCTCTCCTTCCTCCTCTCATCCACTCTAACCTCCTAAATGTCTATCCCATTCGAGTATAACACCTTTTAGATCAAGATAGGTGGTTACATTTAGTTACTTAACCCAACTAGGTTTGATTGGTGAATTAATACAATAAACCCTCACATTATGAATGATAATGTGTTACATATATTGATAAGAGATCATAGGGAACCTTTACATCACCTTATATCACAAAAAATTATTCTAAGACACCTAGACATCTATTAACCCAATTCAAATATTTAAACTAAGGTTTTGGATGGAAACCTCACAAAACCAATATTACAAACTTAGAGAGTCCAAATGGACTAGTAACACCTCAAGAACTCACAAATGGATCTCTCAACACCTACTCAACTATAGAAATAAAAAATTGGAATAATTACAATTATGCTCATATATCATGATTTAATTTGTTTTATCCTTTCATTTAGTTAATCATGTCTATTATTTTATAAATCTTGAAAGACTAGGGATATGACTGAGGTAGATCTCCTAACCACCAAAAATACTAATCCATTTTCTAGTTTGTGTTGTGTAGATTAAAATATGTATCATTTTCCTTTTCATAATAACTTGATACGTTGTCCCATGACTTAACAATAACGTATTAAACCCATTTATTTTTTGTTTCTATTAGATTAATGGTTTATTTGATTTCTAAAACTTTCATCTGACCCCTAATTGTTGATATAACTCTTCTTTGATGGTATATATCATTTCGCATTCATGTTACATTCTTATATAACCTTTAAAGACTATGGTTACATCTTTTCATACCTTATTACCTTTCATAACTATTAGTTTACACTTATTAACGTTATTAATTACTAATTGGTGTATATTTAACATATACCATAATATATATGTATTTTTCCTTTTATACAACATAGTGTATAGATATATTTTTTCATTATATGTTACTGTGGCATACCAATTAATTGAAATATGAAGGGATATGTCCCTTGGACATGTATTTTTATGAACTAGATCCTTAGAATATACTACAAATTTTTTTTTGGTTATACAAAAATCTTACAATACTTTCTCCATATTTCTCTCTATATGCCACTCTTATCATTGTGGTATGTTTCTTAACCTCATGTCACCTTCCATTATTCTATAACCCTGATATTCATCCATTCTACATCTATTTACTACCATGAATATCTATATGATGTCACATTTATCTTATAGTATTACTTATCTTCTATATTTGTATCTCCAACATTATCATTTTTGTATATTTTTATGGCTTACATACTATACTATAATGTTGGTCTATAGTATTTATTTAGCGTCTTTACTATTTCCATGTTACAAAGAAATATCCAATGTTATACAGGTTCACTTAGTATTTTACGTTATCACTCAACTCACGATATACTCTAAATCTTACATGGTCAACATATACTAATAAAAAACTATGAATAACCCTACCAATAGAGATAAACATGTAAAAATTAAAACATAGGCACATATATCACATCAAAAATTCCATACAATAAGGACATGGTAATATAGTTTACTTATTCATTAACCATTTCCATAGGTAAATCATGGTTTGCTTCCTGCAGTATCTTTTGAACTCTCTCAAACACTCCATATTGGAGTTTCAGAAGCATACCCGTGCTACCCCCCTACATCAAGGTCTTATATTCTTGTTTCACAAGCTTTGTGTTACTAAATACCCCAGTCTCCCACCCTCCCCCTACACTGTTCCTCTCTTTCCCACCACCACTACCCCCATCGCCATCCCTTCCACCATGGCCAAGACTAAAACAAGGAACCATAAGAATCCTAAACTGGACACACCTATTTCGGGAAGAGTCCTTTGCAGCAATAAGGAATTGGAATTTGTCCAAAACCTATTACACATCAGTAGTACAGGCCATGAATATGCCTTTCAAAAAGATGGAAACAATACTTCCCAAAGGATGGAAGCCTTGGAGAATAAAATGATGAAACTAAAAGAAGCAGTGCAGCATTTGGCCAAGAAAAAAGGAAAAAGAAAGATGGAAGATGTTACTGATCTTGGCAATAAGAAAGTTGAGGACATCTATAAAAATATTAACTCCTTGAACAATCATCTGGGGAGAGAAAAGGATCGCCATGAACACAACATGGCAATTTTTAATGTAATCAGTGATTTCCTTGAACAATATGTTCGTAGAATTTATGTGCTCAGTGGGATACCAAACACTTTGTGGGGAATAGACAAGTAGAGCAGTCAAACCTTAACAAAGCTGGATTCTAAGTACCCCACACACATGACAATGATGGCTCTCTTTACCTTGCTTCAAACCATTAAATCTAGAATTACCAGAGATGCCAAGAAGTAAAGGAGGTCTTCATTGCAGAAGCTGATCTTCATCGTTCTTTTTACTATTTTTTGGTTGCTTTGTAGCAGTGCACACTCTGTTTTACTTTTCTATTGTAACTTTTTGGCTACGGTTGGCTTTAACACCTATTCTAGATGTTGATCCATTTTTTTTGGAACCTATTAATGTTTTATTTGGCTTTTAGGCCCTCTATGTAAATAGGGTATAGTCCCTTCAAAACTATTTACCATTAATAAAAAATATAGTTTACTTATTCCATACTAGTCAATTTTTCCTGGGAGTAAACAAAGACCCAAATTCATCGAAAAAACATCTCAATTCACATTTAATCATGTTCCTTCCGGTTTCAAGTCCAAATCATCCCACCAAAAGATAGAAAAGTTAACTATATTATCCTTTTTTAAAATATATTTAGCATGTTCCATAATTAGTCAAACATCTTTATCATTTACTATATTTTCATATATGTATATGAATGTGTAATTTTTAATTTGAATACATAATTTCTAGATTCCAATATTAATTAAATGCCCCCAAGTTTTTCATAAATATGGGGTTTCATCAATATACTTCATTATCTTCTCCCCACTTTTCTATGATTGGTTTATGGATTGAATATGTTATTACTTGGGTCTCCTTCACATAACTTATGTTATTGTTTATTTGAGGGAACTCAAAGGATATATATTCTCATATGATCCACACTTAAAATGCTCAACATAAATATTGTAATAATTATATACTCTATCTCCTTGTGAATTTTTAGTTTCCCCGTAATCTTCCTTATCCAATTATTATCTTACATCCTCGTATGAGGTATCTTCATAGTCACCTTCACCATTATGAAATAATTTTTTTTTATAAATTGTATTCACCACTCCCACTACTAGTGGTTTTCACATTCTTATACTTCCTTATTCCAAATTTATTTTCTTCATTTAAGGTATATCAGTTTGTATCTACAATTGTTTGTCACTTAATCCTACATAAATCATCCTGAATACTTGTCTTAATTCCATTTTTGTAACTAGCAACATTTTCCTTATCCAAATCAACATGGGTTGATCAAATGGATAATTCATAAAATTTGTTGATGTAATTCTTCTTTGAGGCCTTTCTCTACCTAAGGTTCTACAACTATTTCAAAAAATAAAGATCATAATAAATAGATAGAAACTTACCCTTCAATTTTTAGTCATCATTTCCCATGAGGTGAGATATCATTCTACAAATTTTACCACCATAGCACATCATGTACTTTAAGCCTTATTTGAATGAAATTTTCTCTCCTTATGCCTTCAATCTCCCCACATTCAAATTGGTCATAGATTTCATATATTTAATCTATGAATTATTCTAAAGTAAGAGATCTAATGAAGCGTCATGCCTTCATTCCCACACTACTACTCATCTTGGAAATGACCATAAATAATCTTCATTCATTATGTTTATCTTCATTATTTATACCTCTTCATGTAGATTCTTCCCTCTCTTTTTCCTCAACATAACTATCTTCATCCACATGTTTTAGTCTTTACCTTATATCCCTCTCTTGATATGCTTCTAGCATGTCTTGTAACTCTCTAAGTAACTTATCCATTGTAACCTATGTTTATACATTTTTTCATTTCTCCTTGTATTCATCCATGTTACTCCCGTCACTCTCCTTATACTCTTTAATAATATTATTTCATGAGATAAACGCTACTACAACCTTCTTGAGACAAAAATAAAAACTCAAACACAATCCCACTTTAGACTCTCTTCAACAAGAACCGGAAACTTACTAGTCATAACTTGTTACTCTTTTTCTCTACCCACCTATATTATATGGAGAACTAATCACACTATTATGTACTCACTATTACATCTCCTTAGCTAAGAATTCCTTATCCCTCTACCCAACACATTATGATGGATGAAACACTAAACTAGTGACCTCTCTACCACTGCCTTAACAATACACATTCACACTCATCCTATCACAACTCTTAACTTTTTATTTTACTCACTCCTCTTTCAGAAAAAAAATCTCAATAAGAATTCTTACAACACTTTTACAGACAAATCCACTAACTATAATACTATCTATAATGCAATTTTAGTAAAAAAAACTTCCCAAAATATTAGAGTTATCTTTGAGAACAAATTGGTGCATTGTTAGGGATAAATAATCAAATTAACAAGTTCCCAACCAAGAAGTAATACAAAGGAAATGTGGAAGATTAAAATTAGACACTCACTAAGACTAAATCAAAGACAAAATAAAAAATTATATTTTCCATAAAACCAAGGTCATACAAAATCTACAATGAAATATAATCTACCTATTATTACCTCTCCTTAGTGGAGGATTCCATATCCCTCTACCCAACACATTGTGATGGATATAAAAAATCAACTAGTGACCTCTCTACCATTTTCTTGACAATAAATATTTACACTCATAATATCACAAATTTTAAATTTTTCTTTTACTCACATATCTTTAATTAAATAGACTCTCAATAAAAATTCTTACAACACTTTCATAGACAACTCCACTAACTATATTATCATCTCTACTGCGATTTTAGTCAAAAACCTTCCCAAAAGATTTGACTTAGCTTTAATAAAAAATTGGTGCACTGTTAGGATTAAATACTCGAATGAAAAATTTCCCAACCAAGAAGTAATAAAAAGGACATGGAATATTAAAATTATACAATCACTAAGACTAAATCCAAGAAAAAAAGAATGACTATATTTTCTATAAACGCAAGGTCATACAACATCTACAATGAAATAGTAAAATTACAAAGAATTTATTTTCCTTAGTGTGACTCTAAGTTATCCTCTATACACAATCTATGAGCCTCAAAGTATAATAGAATCTGTAATGTATTGGGATTTATTTATACTTCATGGAGCCTCCTAGTTTTGTGAGTAACATTATATTTTTTATTTTTCATTCTTTTGAGCTTTCCTAAACACCTTATGCTTCTTTTTTGTTATATTTATTCCTTCCTTTGTGACTTTAGAATCTATGTCTATTTTTACTGACACACGCTTTCCCAATTTCCTGATTTATTTGGGTCCCCCTAATCCTTTACTTACTCTCTAAGTCATTTATAATGTCCCCAACATTTCTTTCTAGGTTATTGTTGTTTAAGGGTTAGCAGAAAGTTGGGATCTCTATTTTCTTTAGGCTCTACGCGACCCATAAATTTTTGTGTGTATTTCAATCATTGTGATACATTTTAAATAGATCTTTATTCCTTTAACACTTTTTGGGTACCACACAAACATCTAATGACTCTGAGATGACAACTAATGGAAATATATTAAATATTTCTTTCCAATGAGTATAAATTCATCTTCATTCTTACTTTATAATGAAATTTATGCCCATTTGGATATTCATTATATTATCATCTTCGTTGTGCATAGTTAATCTCAAGCCCTTTTTGTAACCAGCTATGATCATGACACATGTCAAGATCATGGGGTTTCTAGAATCAATAGAGTCTATGTGACCAAGGCTCAAGTCTATGAATTTAAATTTTGTGGCCTAATGTGTCCCTAACATATTCCTTTTAATTGTAATATGAGACCAAAATAATAGGGGCCATATTCAATGTGTCACGTGTCCCATTTATACACTACTCGGGATCATGCACTTCATTTAGGTTCCACAATATTTACATGTAAATAATGGGATCTGAGTGCATCAAGTGGGCACAATATGAGTGTGAGACTTGTCACATTTAGACTAGCTCAGGCTTTGTAGACTCTGCGTGCTTAAATATTAAATGGGCCCAATGTATCATATGCCCCCCTTAGACTTAAATTGACCCATGACCTTTTAATAATAGCAATCACACCAAAGGGGTGTAATAAAAATGTTGATAGGCGCAAAAGAAGTAATTGTTTCATGTACGAAAGAAGATTTGAAATCTAATTGTTAGATGGGATTGCACCTTCTAGTGTATCTGAGTGAATATATAGGAGGGAGTGTAATGAAAAAATATTTTGAGAAGGAGGGAACAAAAATTATTGAATTCAAAGAAAGATACAAGTATTGAAGAAAGTGAAAATGATATTTTTATGACATAAAGGTAGAAGGAGGAAGAAAAAAATTGGAGAGAAAGATTTGAATAAGAATAAAAGAGGTGTAGATCCATGAGGTGGTTTCTCCTATTTCCTTTCAAAGTGGGTGTAGGCCTCAGGAGACATCTTATACTACCTATTGAATGAAGAGGATCATGATATGAGAAGGTGGTTTTTGTTGTAAACTCTTTATACTTCTATGATTGTAAGAGCCATCTCAATCTTTATCTCCAATGTCAATACCTTCACATATCCTTATGAAAAATATTGGTAGAGCATTGGGCAATAAAGATGATTCCTTTAAAAGATAAACAATATAGGTTTGTTTATCGTGAAAGAAGGAGAATGTGATGAAAACCCTATAATTGTCCATTGGTTATGTTTCTTCCATTTTCATCATAACCCAAAAAATTGGGACAAGAAAAAAACTAGCATAAAGCGATTATAATTGTTTGTAGGTTTGTTTTTATCTATATTGGTACTTCAAATCCTTGGAGGGAATAAAGGATGACATGAGGGAAGATCTCACCTCCATTGATCATGGAGACCACCAAGTAGAGGATGAGTGAGGCACAAAATCCCAGTTGATACAATCTTGTTCAAGTGGAAGGAGAAACTATGTACTCTCGGCATCGATGGTGGTAAAGTGTGAGGTGTAAATGTAGCGTGGGATCTGAACCACCTGGAATTTATGAGGAAGCATAAATTTAGGAATCTCAAAATTATCATTGTTGATTATTTTGATGTGTTGGATGGCACATGAATTGTAGGGATATAGATGAAAATGCTCTTTTCTAACAATGCAATGCAAAATAAAGGATGGTGATGCAATAACATGAAATAGCGATTCCATCTGAAAATAAAAATTCATGGCCATATATAGTTCTATGCAATGTTACAAATGGGGAATTCATTGCAAATGATGTAGAAATCAAAGGTGAAAGGTGGAGAGGCAAAAATCATTCCATTAACAATGTTTTGTAATGGGTGTAAGATCCATTCCTAGTATCTCCTTTAACACCCTCTATAAAACCCCATGTTGATGAAGTGTTTTTGAAGAAGGAGGTGTAAATTGTGAATTTTTAGTGTCAATATAATTATCTTAATGTGAGGCATACTTATGGTGCAGGATCTTACCTATGTGGAGGGTATGTTTAATTGCAATCTTGGAAACCCAAAATATGTCAACTTTAAGGGTTTAGCATAATCACATTTCGATGTGTGTTTTATGAAAGTAATTGTGGAAGGTAAACCCAAAACAACACTAAACACAATTGAAAGACATGGTATAATAAGAATTAAATTTGAGACATAGTTTAAGGTTCTTATAAAAACCACCTCCATATTTTGTATATCGAGCATAAGTTATCATAAATAAAATTTTATAAGCCATTTCGTTGTTGATGAAATATTGTAAACAAGGTGCTTGAAATGAAAAAACTTCTCCACAAGGTTGAAACTAAGAGTTTTTAACACATATAGGGATATCATTGGCATACATTCATGTGAGGAATTTGGGGTGGAAAGTGGTGCAATGTGGTAGAGGGTAGAGAATTCTTTGTGCTAAAACATGTGAAAATTTAAATTAAGTACATTTTGACGAGATGGTTAGTTGAGTCTCATTTTTTCTTATGGTTTGGTTATTGTTCATGTTTTATGGTGGGAATGTCATCCAGGAATATGGGGGAGTAGCTCGATTTAGATTTTTCCTTTTCGTAGGAGCACTAACATAAGGGCATAGACATCCACAGCTCCAAGTGAAATGCTGAGTGATTTGGTTGTTGTCTTGATGTCTCTTAATGAAGAGGCTAAGATGGATGATTAGGATGAGTTTTATAACAAGATGAGAAATGGTATAAATGTGGGAGATTCAAAAAAATTCAAGCTTCCTATCTACATACAATGGTGAAGGATGCTCCTCTAATCCTCTGAGGGTGTGGAGAATGTGGAAACCATAGTCAATGGGTCAATATTTTACCCCTATGAATAGTTCATCTCGCACCCTGAATATCCTGCAAAGAGATTAGTTTCATAATTGAATAAGAATTTTCAAAATTGTTTCTCCTCATTTACAAGGATTATGCATTGTAAAGAGGGTTATGCTTGCTAGCGGGAATGTTTGTGTGCCCATTCACACCATTACATGGATTTGTTTGAGGTGATATAACTGTCTTGTGAGATAACATCGTTGTTTCATGTTGTTTTGTTAAGGACTCAATTTTTTGGAAATTAACATGATTTCATCCATCCCTTTTCAAACATGCATCAACATCCTTGAAGCTCTGCTAAAATGGGACTTTAGAGAAGGGTAATAAAAACCATCAAGAAATAATAGGTGGATTTCATAGATGTTATTGCCAATGTCAATGGTGGAAAGACTCTTGTTGCTAATCTTTTGTTCTGCACATGGCACAAGGTTATGGAGGAGTGACAAAGGCATTACCAGGACGTCACTCATCAAAGAACAATAGAAAAAAAAAATCTTGATGGAAAAAGAACACCCAAAGCAAGATTTTTTATTTTATTTTATTCAAAGCTTTTGGTGTGCAAGTAAACATCAACAAAAATGCAATATAGTTAGGTCAATTCAATACAATATTTTGGGGATGAAAGATTATGTTTGAATTTCTACGACATGCTATTAAAGTTATTTTAGAAAGTTATCAATGAAGTGGGTCATGAGATATACACCGGGGAAAAAAATTGATGGTTTTTTAGACGTTTTTCATGATTCTAGACATAAAATACTTGAAATAATGGTTTCATATGACTTGTATTATTTAAAATACAATCATATATATATATATATATATATATATATAGTATAATTTTAAGAATATATTGTCGAACATTATTAATTAGTCTTCCAAGCTCAAGAGGATACTAATGAGTGAGCTTCTGCTTTGCAGCAATGTATTGAGGTGGTTCCAAACAAGCTTTCTCCTAATGATCAAGCTCGATGCAATGCTCCTCTTTCTTTAGATGAGCTTTATGTATCTCTATTGTTCCTTGTTGACGATAAATCTCAAGGATTGGATAGATTTCTAAGAGAATTCTACAAATCCACTTGGTCTTTTATTGGTCTAGATCTACTTCATGTTTATAATGAAGCTGTCTAATCCAATTCTTTAGGGAGTTTCATCAATCAAAGAAAAATTAAGTTCATTAGTAAAGATGGTGATATAGAGCTAATTTCTAATTGGAGGCCTATCATATTGTTGAATTTTTCTTACAAAATTATTTCAAAGGCCCTAACTCTTCACGTTGTTGACCTCTTACCCAAGAGTTTTCGACCCGAGCAAATGGGATTTTTTAAAGACCGATACATTTTGGATAATCTTATAATAGTCTGCGAAGGAATGGAATGGGCTCTGTTTTCTCTGCAATGGCCCTTATTTCTCAAAATTGACTTTGAAAAGGCTTATGATCGCATTGAATGACATTTTATTCTAGAAATTCTCATAGCCTTAGGATTTAAAGAATTTTTTACCTTAGTTTTCTGAACTCTATTTTCCATTGCTTCTTCTTGTCTCATGATCAATGGGCATCAGTCCTCCTCAATTTGCTTTTTCCGTTCTATCATAAACAGGTTCCCTCGTTGCACATACTATATTTTTCTTAGTTTTCGATGCACTTGGATACCTTATTACTCAACGTGCTGATTAGGGCCGTATTCAGGGAATTTGTTTACCAGATCATTTGACTCAACTAATCAATGGATACTTTGATGATGAATTCTTTCTTACCCTTGCTGAATTGTAGTAGTATTTGGTTGTTATTTTTGAATGCCTTGAAATATTTTGTCTTGCTTTAGGTTACAACATTCAGATGACTAAAATGTTGGGCTATTAGCAAATTTGTTGGCCTATGCCTACCTAGTTGAAAGATTGCCCTTGAAAGTGGATTGGGTGTGGAGAAGAACTCAAAATTTTAGGCATACCTTTCACCTTTGATAGTGATTGTGCTACTTTTTAGCACTGTGTGATTCAAAAAGTTAAACATAAATTCTATCAGTGATCTTTCAAACCCCTTTCATTAGCTAGTAAATTTCCACTAAATTTTAGGTGTGTACTAAGATTCTTCTGGCCACTCATGTTTACTATTTTACTTGTTGGTGCCCATCCCAAGCTTCCTTTGCCAAACTTTCCAAGCTACTCAGGGATTATTTTTGGTGTAAAATTTTTGTTTTAGCTGTCTTTCATCGGGGTGACATGGGTATTATTGATGTTTACAGACAAACTGTGTCTTTATGTTCCAAATGGGTTGTGAGGTCTTTTGGATGGTCAAGCCTAAAAAATTCTATTTTGGCATTATATTTCTTTGGGTGCACCTTATGGTTAAAAATGTTGGAATAATATAGGGTTCCATACCTTATTGATCCCCAAGTCTCTAGTCAAGATTACTGGCACGTTTGTTACCAAACATATATGAAAGCCCTTTAAATCTATGAAACCTTTGTTGCATTAGATTGGAAATGGATTTCGCACTAGGATCTCTTTCGATTCCTAGAATATCTGACAGTCTCCCATTATCATAGAAGATAGTATTATATTTATGAAAACTTTGGGCATCAAAGATATTTATCTCGCAAAGGGATTCACACCATTCAGGATTTGGTTTCCCGCAGAGACTGGATTTCCTTTCCCGAGCTCAATACTAAGTTTAATATTTCTAATTCAGATATCTCATCTATCTATAGAATTTAAGAGTTAATGTCAGATGTCATTCTCCATAAACTGTGACTTAAGCCTTCGAATTCATGGTGGTGTGATTAGCGGTGAAATCATGAAATTTCCTTTCTTCACTACAATGATGGCACCATATACTAACTATTGCTCCTCATCTCAGCTATCATTGACAAGCTCAATGCCTACCAGGGCCTACAACATGCACATTCTACTTGGCTTTATCAACTTTCCCATGCTTGGAACCCCTCACTTGAGCCTAAAGTTAACCATTTTATTTAGTTCATTATCTATCAGTGCCTTTCTATTGGGGAGCGTCTTAGACACATTGACATTCCCAATCTAAAATTCCCTTTCTACTCTCAACCTGATTATTTTAAGAATTTATTATGGTCTTGTGCCTGAGCTCAAGTCGTTTAGTCTTGGATTCATCAGTTCTATCAACCCTACCAACCTGAATTCTTTCATTGGCATTTTTCTTTCTTCAAAGATTTTAGTCCTTGCTTAATTATATTGAGACCTTGTAGCATTTTTTTAGAGCTTGTATTCTCTTTCATATTTGGAAATCTCATATACTATTATATTCTAGAATGATAAAATTGTTTCTTTATTCTCCTCTAATGATAAAGTGGCTATTTTTTCTATTGTGTGCATACAGATTAAATCTCAAGCTGAAAAGGTTTCCCTAAAATTTTCTCATTTGCAAGAATTTCTCGTAAACTTGGGGAGTGCTCCTTACATAATGATTCAGGTCCCTTTTGGCCCTTTTCTTTTGCCACTTCGGCCATATCCACCTCACCGACCACCTCCGTAAGGATTTTTTTACATAGAATCTGCTCTCGCAGCCACCTCTCCACTTCTCCCCAAGGTCACCCTTTACCTTCATCCTCCTTTGGGTCATGTTGATGCAAAATCACAGCACCCCTGGACGCACATCAGGCTTCTAGGTTGATGTTCAGGCATCCAGTGTGATTGCACAACATGGAAACCTCTCTCTAAGCGTGGGACTTGTAAAACCGAGAGAGGAATCTCCAGAGAAGGCTAGTTCCTGCTCCTAAACTACCTGCCACAAGCTATTCCAGTGCAGGCAAGCTAATCTAATCCTAATCTAACCATGCCAAGGAGACAGAGAGAGAGAGAGAAGGGAAAAAATAGCAAAAGCCTACACTAAAACGGTGATACACCAGAGAAGGAGAATGTTGGACATCTATCAAAACTGCCATGGGACAAAGAGAGGTGAGCAATGGGAAGGATGGACAGATGCATCACAGGCCCAAGGATAGATTTCACACAGAAAATGTCCCAAAACTCCATGAACACAGCTCCGAACCTGCAATGAACATTCAAACATGCACAGACACCTGCAATGAAGAGAGGCAAGAAGAAGACAAGCAAAAACGAGAGAGGATGGACAGATGCATCACAGAACACGTTTTGTTGCTCCAGAAGTTTACACAGAACATCATTCCATTAGTAAAAGGAAAAAACACCATTACAGAGCAAGGGAGGAGGTTCGAGCTCCATTTTCAACCCTAGAGAAGAAAATAAGGGAGGGCAGAGTAGAAAGAATGAACAACTTCTTTTTTTTTTTTTAATGAGCCAAATCTGGTTTTTACATTGCATGGGTCGAGCCCAGGGGACAGAAAACATGGGAAAACGTGTAATCCCATTCCTCATTGAATGCCAATGCATTAAAATGGCATAAGATACCTTACTAACCCATACCCTGCCATCTTTGACCGATTTGGAGGAGAATGCGACCCATTCTGCATTAATTTGGCCGCTGAAATGTCACTTCTGGCCGTGCACACGCGTCAGATCCGTTTCTTGATTTTCTCTCTTACAACTACACCAAAACTTGAGGTTGATCCCAGAATCATGTAGAGCATCTCAACAACTTTCTGTTGATATAAAGAACGTGGAAATCCGAGCTCTGGATCAAAAGATATGGCGATCTGAAGATTTAGGGCACGGAACAGACCAAGACAGATTTCGAAATATTTTCCCGCGCTTCGCCACCTAGACGACACGTGGCAGGCTCTGATTGGTCGCGTAATTCTCTCTCCTCTACCTTTCAGTGGGCTGTCTTTTGAATTTTCCTTGTGGGCCCTAGCTGGGACACGTGGCACTATCCCATTGGTTCAGATCGGTGCTCGAAAATTCGCCCCTTGACTTTTTGACTTTTCTCCTGTGAGGACACGTGGCAGTTTCTGATTGGTCCTCGGCTCCTTCGCGTACTTTGCCTCCATTTTTCCCGGATGTCCCATTTGATTTTGGGCCCTTTGTGCTCATTTCGGCCGGTTCGGGCATTTCACGTCCATTTGTCCCAGATGCCCATTTGATTTTGGGCCCTTTGTGCTCATTTCAGCCGGATCGGGCATTTCACGTCCATTTGTCCCAGATGTCCCTGTTGCTTTGCGGGCTGTTTGTGCTTACTTCGGCCGAGCCGGCCGGTTTGGGCCTTTTTGTCCCAAATGTCCCGACTGCCCCTAGGACTAGGACTTAGTCATTTTTATGATTTTTCCTGGATTGACCTATTTACCTTTCTGCAACTTTTGATGCATGTTATCAAAATTTACCCTTGGGGGGGGTGAAATTTTTACAACAGTTTGGCGACTCAGCGGGGTCATCTGCCTGCTAGATGAATGATCAGTAGCCTGAAGCATCCATTAGGCATGGAGTCATGAGTTGCAACCTGCAACTGATCTGAACTTTGAAAACCTCCCTCTGAGCCACTTGGAAACCCATTGAACCTGGAGTGTCTTCACCAAGATGCCACTGAAATGAACTGTGCAAGACCAGAACCAGCAACACCAAAAACTATGTACAAAACTGAAAATCATACATGCCCCAAATGGAACATGCAGAGTGTGCACAAGCACTTCTTCTATTGAAAGCAAACCTAGCTACTCTACTCTAACTGGAAGCAAAGGCAAGCTAAACAAACCCTGCAACTGGTTGTGAGAAATAGCTTCCTTTCTTCAAAATTGGCAGCCATGTAATTGATTTGGCACTGATCATGGTTGTTTGGATGGATGGAAAATCAACAAGAAGCTGGTCTTCTATCCAAATCATCAAGCTATCAACTGAAAAATCCAATACCTCTTTTAGTTGCTCTGCATTTGGATTGGAGAGGTATGGCAGCTGATCCTTGGTACTTTGTAGCTCATCCTCATGCTTAGAAGCAAGCATGACTGGTTGTGGCTTCTCCTTTGGCTCCAATGAAGCCAAATACCTGATTGGGCAAGGTCTGATCCGTTTGATATGCCCATAGCTCTGATTTTCAACTCCAAGAATGGAGTCTTCTTATAGACCCTCTTGAATGGATGGTGTGGAAGAAGTGGTGGGATTCTTCTTTCCTTTCTCTTCCTCCAATGAAGAACATGGAAGATAAAAATCTTCCAATCTTGATCCCAAAGAGCTGCTGTAAGATGTAGGCTGCTGCAAATGAAAGCTCTCCTTCATGGCAGTAGGCTCTTGTGTTTGGAATGTGGGTGATGAAAGAGAGAAAGGTGAAAGCTCAACCGGTTCTCCTCCATCAAAACAATCCTCCAAATCTGACAGGTAAACTGCCTCATTGCTGTCCTGCTGCTCGTTTTCAACTTCCTCCATGGTGTCCTCTTCATCTACAATTTGACCACCATGGTTTCCTTCACTCTCCAATATTGAGTTTGAGAGATCAAACTCCTTTTCAGTACTTGAACTTGAGAGAGATGAAGTGGAAAGAAGAACTGAAGGTTCTCCTGTAGCCTGCTTTGTGCTCAAAGCCCTTGGATCTGCACTTTTCTCCTCCACAGCTAGAATGTGCTCCTCTTCTTTTGGATTTGGAGCAGCTTCCTCTCCCTCCAATGTTTGAAGGCAATCTTGCTCTTGATTGAACTCTTCCTCCAGCATGAAGTTTGTCAAGTCAAACTCTTCAATCTGCTGCTCTAGAGGACAAGTTGGGACTGCAAGATCTTCCTCTTCTGCTACGAAAAAATCAGTCCTGACCACCATTTTTTCTCCAACCCTAGCCTCTTCTGTAGGCTTAACCATCAAGGGGATCTTTGTCATCCCAAACTTGGCAGCCCAAACCTTCAAGTCGTCTGTTATTTCTTTTCTGTTGGGATCCTCTTCTTGCTGTCCTTGATGACTGATTTTTGCAAGTTCTTCTTCCCCATATGAAATTGGGAATGCAAGAGGAGGAATGGGTTGAAACTCAACCGATTTGACACTTTTTTGTGGTGGTGGAGGCAGTGAAACCTCTTGTTTCTTCGGAGGAGGGGGTATTTCTGTTAGCTCTTGTGGAGGGGATGACTGTTTGGAAGGGAAAAGGAAAGAAGAATCGAGATGAGGTGGAAGACTGGGGGGTGGAGAAATGGATTCAACACTTGGGACAGCAGATGGAGGGTTTGAAACTTGACACTGCTGAAATGAAACAGATTGGGAAAGAGGAAAAGGAAAGGCATGAGATGGTGTGCTTACCCGTTGACAAGGTTGCTGAATACTTCTCTCATACACCTCTATTTCTTCAATCCACTTTGCAAGCAAAGGCAGCATTGCAATCATGAAGTCAAGCTTCTCTTGAGGGCTGTAATGCCTTGGAAAAGGTCCCACCCATGGACAGGGTGCTCCATAACCGATTCCAAAAGCTTTCATCTGTGCCTGAGCCCTGGACTGCACTATGTTTACCTCCATCTTTTGGATTTTCTCCAACAGACCAGCATCTTGCATCTGATTGTCTTCATTATATGCATACTCTTGCTCTTGGAAAGCTCCATAGCCAAACTGACTTTGGCATTGCTGTTCATATGAATATGCATGCTGATCTAGAGGATTTGTAAAACCTGTTGGAGGTGGAATATACTGCTGTTGTTGATATGAAATCCATGATGGAAATGAAGTCATGATTGCACAACTTCAAAGAATGAGGAAGAATGAAAGAGATGAATGGAAAATGAATGGAAAGGAAGGTCTGCAACTTCAGAGATGGTTGTTGACCAGATGGAGTCGCCAGATGTGTTTGCAAGTGCCTCCAAAGGCTGAAATCTTCACAGGAACACATCAACCTGCAAAAGATGAAGTGAAAGACCTCTAAGGTCCCACCGGGCGTGCCAAAACTATTGATGCAAAATCACAGCACCCCTGGGTGCACATTAGGCTTCTAGGTTGATGTTCAGGCATCCAGTGTGATTGCACAACATGGAAACCTCTCTCCAAGCGTGGGACTTGTAAAACCGAGAGAGGAATCTCCAGAGAAGGCTGGTTCCTACTCCTAAACTACCTGCCAGAAGCTATTCTAGTGAAGGCAAGCTAATCTAATCCTAATCTAACCATGCCAAGGAGACAGAGAGAGAGAGAGAGAAGGGAAAAAACAGCAAAGCCTACACTAAAACGGTGATACACCAGAGAAGGAGAATGTTGGACATCTATCAAAACTGCCATGGGACAAAGAGAGGTGAGCAATGGGAAGGATGGACAGATGCATCACAGGCCCAAGGATAGATTTCACACAGAAAATGTCCCAAAACTCCATGAACACAGCTCCGAACCTGCAATGAACATTCAAACATACACAGACACCTGCAATGAAGAGAGGCAAGAAGAAGACAAGCAAAAATGAGAGAGGATGGACAGATGCATCACAGAACACGTTTTGTTGCTCCAGAAGTTTGCACAGAACATCATTCCATTAGTAAAAGGCAAACACACCATTACAGAGCAAGGGAGGAGGTTCGAGCTCCATTTTCAACCCTAGAGAAGAAAAGAAGGGAGGGCAGAGCAGAAAGAATGAACAACTTTTTTTTTTTTTTTAAATGAGCCAAATCTGGCTTTTACATTGCATGGGTCGAGCCCAGGGGACAGAAAACGTGGGAAAATGTGTAAGCCCATTCCTCATTGAATGCCAATGCATTAAAATGGAATATGATACCTTACCAACCCATTCCCTCCCATCTTTGACCGATTTGGAGGAGAATGCGACCCATTCTGCATTAATTTGGCCGCTGAAATGTCACTTCTGGCCGTGCACACGTGTCAGAGCCGTTTCTCGATTTTCTCTCTTCAGACTGCACCAAAACTCCAGGTTTATCCCAGAATCATGTAGAGCATCTCAACAGATTTCCGTTGATATAAAGAACGTGGAAATCCGAGCTCTGGATCAAAAGATATGGCGATCTAAAGATTTAGGGCACGGAACAGACCAAGACAGATTTCGAAATATTTTCTCGCACTTCGCCACCTAGACGACACGTGGCAGGCTCTGATTGGTCGCGTAATTCTCTCTCTTCTACCTTTTGGCGGGCTGTCTTTTGAATTTTCCTTGTGGGCCCTAGCTAGGACACGTGGCACTATCCCATTGGTTCGGATCGGTGCTCGAAAACTCGCCCCTTGACTTTTTGACTTTTCTCCTGTGAGGACACGTGGCAGTTTCTGATTGGTCCTCGGCTCCTTCGTGTACTTCACCTCCATTTGTCCCAGATGTCCCATTTGATTTTGGGCCCTTTGTGCTCATTTTGGCCGGTTTGGGCATTTCGCGTCCATTTGTCCCAGATGCCCATTTGATTTTGGGCCCTTTGTGCTCATTTCGGCCGGTTCGGGCATTTCGCGTCCATTTGTCCCAGATGTCCCTGTTGCTTTGCGGGCTGTTTGTGCTTACTTCGGCCGAGCCGGCCGGTTCGGGCCTTTTTTGTCCCAAATGTCCCGACTACCCCTAGGACTAGGACTTAGTCATTTTTATGATTTTTCCTGGATTGACCTATTTGCCTTTCTGCAACTTTTGATGCATGTTATCGAAATTTACCCTGGGGGGGGTGAAATTTTGACAACAGGTCACACTAGAGTCCTGCTCCATGTGGGAAATTTGTGGTAGGATCTCCACATTGGACCTCTCCTCCGCCTAGAGTTCAGATGCTTTTTGTCTCTCTGTCCCCTGGCTGGGGAATTACAGTGCCTTTGCAGATGCATATGCCATAATAGGATGGCTGGTTGGTTCATCCCCCTTTGGCTGAGTCATTGAGTAGATATTTCATCCCTCCTCAAGATGATCCTCCTCCTCCTCCAGGACTGGCGAAATGTGCTTCTTGCTCTTTGGTTTTATTTAATTCTCTTGTTTTCCCTTGTGGCATTCATTGTCTACCCTTTGGGCATTTTGTGGTGCCTAGGTGGCTTTTTTATGGGAGAGTGATTTTTTTGGTCCCCCCTGCTTTTGTAAATATTTTATTTTTTTATTGATATGATGGGACGTTCCAATAGTAAAAATTCAAATGGAGGTCAAGTGGGAAAAATATAAAATTTTAAGAAATTCTTGGAATAACCTCGCATTATTCACGGGATTACAATTTGTAGTTAAAATGGCCTGAAAAATGGGAAAATCCAATAGGTTCAATTTCAAAACACAAACACAATACTTATTTTTCTACCTCTAAGTAGTTTTCAGTTTCACTTATAAGCTCTAATAATTTCAAGAAAACAGGTGATGGGCGAGCGGTCATTGATAAGTAAGCAACCGCTCTACATAACTTTTAATCTATCAGATTTAAAGCTTTAAACTGGTCATTTTTACTAATAATACCATCAAATTATATCGTGTAATGTCCAAGTCTGAATCACCCAGTTACTTGTGCCTCAAAGAAAAATATTGAGGTTTGCCCCCAAAGTAGGATACAAACATGGGAAACTAAATCCCTGCCACTCCACCAGTGTAGTTGTGCCGAGAGGAAACCCCTTTTCTCAAAATTGATCATTCATTTCCCAAATCTTCTATTCGTGCATTGGATTCCCCCGTAAAACAAAGCACTCTGACGACCACGACGTGGAGGAACATGTAGACAGTGACACACATCCTATAGTTAGAGGCCGAAAACTTTTAGAAAAATAGGTTTCCATCAATTACCATTGGCACAAAACCTTGACCTCTCATTTACCTAATGCTTGAGAGGGATAGTTACTGAGACTTGCATTTGGAAATGATTTTTAGCGTAATTAATGGTTGAGGCATTGGAAAAAGAAGGAAAATTTTTAATGCACATTGTTTCCTCCTTTGATCATCCAGGTCATCCAAGGTTATAAAAAGGGAACATTTAAATTTAAAGATTATAATTTGGAGGATCGGTCAAAAAATTATGATTCAATAAGTCGATGTGAAGGTTATAATATATTAACAAGCTAACAAATATAAATGCATGTAATGTGTTGAATGCATGGATTTCAAAGGAGGATAAATGGAGGATATGACAACCCATATGTTGACGGCATGGGACATGAGTATCCAACATCATCTACTTATTTAGAAAGTCGATCAATATAATATTTAACCACTCCATGTGATGTGAAATGGTAATTGAGATGAAGTAAGATGCAGACTCTAGTGATCTTGTTAACGGTGTGAGGAAATGCTAGACGAGAACAAGAATGGATCACAATACTCAATAGATGTTCCATAATATAGTATGAATTTTATCTCATCAAAGGACCAATAATGCAAATACTGGTGCCTATTTATTTCAAAAATTAATGTAAAGCCAATATGGAGCAAATTTGGTAGATCTAGTCAAACTTAGTGAAAGTGTAATCTTCAACATTGTCATGATCCCAATTGAATTGCAGAGGAGAGAAAATTAAATCACTTTATAGGGGTTTGTAGAGGATAACATGTGAGGATAAATAAAAAAAGGTGTTTTCCAAAGTGGAATGAAGAACATGGGACCCTTTTGTGGGACCTCCTCTCCTAAGTAACAAGCACTATAAAATTGTTTTACGGCACATATATGCTCATAAGGAAAGGAACAAACAATCCAAATTTGTCATAATTTGTTGGCAATAATTTCTTTTGGAAGAGAGGATACCGATGTAATTGAGAGTTAACATTACAAATCCAACAATTCGTATTGTCTTTCTTTTTGTAAAATAATTGTAATATGAATTTCTCTTTTTGTGTGTATATAAGTGTCGGTGTCTACTTTTATAGTATGCATTTTTTTGATGTAATGGAGAATTATTTATGTTTGGTTTTGTTTCTATTATTATGCAACAAGTAGTGGGTTGAGGAACAAAATATTTTCACTTGGGGTCTTTCCACCCCCAATGCCGACAAGTACATCTACAAAACGTAATATGAGTTAACCTAATAAAAAATAGTAACGAGACTAATAATAAAATTTCACCACATTTATTAAAATCTATACGGTGGGATTGTTAATTTAGTGGTGTTATATTTTCCATTAGTGCTATGGCATCAACACATGACCATTATTCAACTAAAATAAATCAAATTTGTTTAGATAAATGGGGGAAATGGGCTTTGTTATTTTTTTACTGCACTAAGACTTTCATTTGTACGACATTCTATTTATTAAATAATACAAAGACATGAATGGAAAATTGGAATGAAAAAGGTGGGGATTGAATACATGAATGTATAACACCTCTTCCATGACTCAAATTGTCCCTTCCCAAATGATATATATTATATGTCCTCTACTTTACCATTTCAATTTCACTTACATTATTCATGTGACTACAATTTGCACTTAAATATGGCAAAATAAAAAAGAGGGGGAATCTAACAAGTTCAATATGACTTTGAGTTGTGTTTAAATGGGGTCCAAGAATATTCTTGGTATCTTGACGACATCTCGCAATGGTTACCTAAAGACCTTGAAAATGCAAATATCCATAAGTGGACCATGGGACACATTCTTGGTTGTGACATGACATGTCCTCTACACATGTCAATCAAGTTAGTCAACAAACATTATCCTTACGAAACTTATGTTTCTCTAATGACAATCCATTCGATCAATGCAGAGACAATCGGATGATACAAAATATGAACTACAATAAGCACGAAACCATATGTCAAAATATTTTTACCTTATGATATTTTCCCACAATCTAATGACAACCAAATTTCTTACCTTTTTTTTAAAATAGTTCGTAACTATCCCAACCATCAAATATGGTGCTCTATTATTGGATGGTAGTGATCAAGTGTTGGGAACCTCGGGAGGGAATAAATACGGTTTGAGTGATTCTAGCTGCCTCAGCCAAACAAACTAGATTAGAGACACATCGTGATGTGAATCTAGCTGCAAGAGGTTGAAATACCTCCAAAACACACATAAACGGATTTGAAAATAAAAAATAGGAGTTTCAAAATATCTTACTTCTCATTTTGGAATCCACACTAATTTATTACATCATTATAATCCTCCTTTTATTTCATGTCTACTCTAAAAACCCTAAAATGCCAAATATTACCTACTAGAAAAACAACACGGATGGACCCAAAATTTTGCATGCCAAATATAACTTCATAAATTAGGGCTCATGCAAAATTTGGACTTATTCTAACAAGCACAACAAAAGTTATTAAAGTTCTAAGACCTAGTCAAAAGTGAAAAAAACATTACGAGCCAATTTTAGGCCACTAGATGAAGGAATCCGGGCCCAAAAACGTGCCAAAATGGGCACAACCTTGCATACCAAGTTGACCTTGGCATAGTAGTAATGTATATCTACCATCTTGTAAAATTTCAGGATGATCCAATGGTTAGATCAAAAGTTATGGTCTCTGCAAGTTATGCTCCTATGAATTATGTTGATGGAACTCATCTAATTTTGCACTGTCAATTTTCTTCAACTCCCACTCAGGAATCCAAGTATTTTATTCTTGCTACAAACCTTCCCACTATACCAAATATCTATTGTAGCTCTCACGTCTAGTAGTGACTGTCTTTTGGTCCAAGACACGCATTACCCTCTCCTTTTTCTTCTTCGGCATCTATTGCTTCCAGTTTATTTCTTCCTCCTCTGCAACATGTTCATCATGACCTAGGAACTTATATAAATCAGAAACATTAAAAACTGGTGAGATAAAAAAAAATTAGGTAGCTCCACCTTGTAGGCATTATCACTCATTTTCTTTAGAATCTTACATGGCCCAATCTTCTTATACTTGAGTTTATTATATCTCCCCTTTAGAAACCTCTCTTTTCTAAGATGAACCATCACCATATCTCCTTCTCCAAATACACTTACTCTCTTACTAACATCTACAGTTGTTTTATATTGTGCATTACTCACTTTCAGCTTTTCCCTCACTTCATCTTACAACTGTAGAATGTGTTCTGCAAATACTTCTGCATCATCACTAGTTTCATCTTCACCGGGTAGAACAATTAGGTATAGGACCCCCTTGGGATTCCTACCATATACAATCTAGAAAGGAGACCTCCCTGTTGACCTTTTTACCAAGCTATTATTGGCAAATTCAGCTTGAGGTAAAGCTAAGTCCCATTATTTTGGCTTTTCTCCAACTATACAATGTAGGATATTTCCTAAGCTTTTGTTCACTACTTCCGTCTGCCCATCAGTCTGGGGGTGATATGCACTACTGAACTGTAGCTATGTCACTAGTTTCTTCCAAAAAGTCATCCAAAAGTGAATCAAAAACTTCTTGTCCCGATCTGAAGTGATCGTTCTTGGAATTCCATGCAATCTAACCACTTCTGAAAAAAACAAATCTACAATTCTAGAAGCATCAGTAGTTTTTTTACAAGAAATGAAATGTGCCATCTTAGAGAATCTATCAACCACAACAAAGATAGAATCATTTCCTCAATGTGTGTTAGGAATCCCTAACATGAAATCCATACTCAGATCAACCCACGACCCTGTAGGGATAGGTAATGGCATATATAACCCAGTATTCTGTGCATGACACTTAGCCATTTGACACACTCTACATCTTTCTACAATCCTACTTATGTCCCTCTTTACCTTTAGCTAATAATACTTTTCTATAACAAAAAAAATTCTCTTACTTATACCAAAGTGTCCAACCAATCCCCCAATATGCAATTCTCTTATAATATTTTCTCTCATTGAACCAATAGGGATGTGCAATTGTTTCCCCCTAAACAAATAACCATCTTGCATCAAATAATCAAAAGAATCACTACCTATTGTAGGATCCTTAAGTTGTCTCACAACATCACAAAAATCTGGATCACCTTCATACAATTCCTTAACTGCCTCAAAACCTAGTACTTTATTTTCCATTGCTTTCAAAAGGGCTACACGCCTACTCAAGGCATCAGCAACTTGATTCTGCTTACCAGACTTATGCTTTAAAACAAAAGGATATTCTTGCAAAAATGAAACCCATTTTGCATGCCTACTATTTAGTTTCTTCTATGTGTTTACATACCTCAAGGCTTCATGGTCAGTGAAGAGCACAAAATCCTTTGCTACCAAGTAATGTCTCTAGCTCCTTAATGCCTAAACAATAGCATAAAATTCCAAAACATAAGTAGAATATTTCCTCCTTACTTCATTTAGCTTTTCACTGAATAATTCCACGGTTCGTCCTTCTTGACTCAATACAACTCTAATCCCAACATGTGAGGCATCACAGTCAACCTTGAAGACCTTACTAAAATATGGAAATACCAAAACATGTGCTTCTGACACTTTCTTCTTCAACATTTCAAAACTATTTGTTACTACCCTTGGTCCATACAAACTCCCTCCCTTTTGTGCACTCTGTTATGGGTGCACCAATGCTACTAAACTTCCTGATGAATTTCCTATAAAAATTTTCCAATCAATGAAATCTACAAACCTTTTTCACATTCCTTGGAATAGGCCATTCCAAAATTGCCTTTACTTTTTCCTCATCCATCCTCAATTCATCCTTTGATATGACAAATCCCAAAAAAATAAGACTCTTCTGAAGAAATCTACACTTCTTTAAGTTTGCATATAGACTCTCTTTATGTAACAAGTCTAACACCAATTTTATATGCAACAAGTGTTCTTCGACTGTCTTACAGAATATCAAAATATCATCAAAATAGACAACAACAAACTTACCATTATATTCTAGGAGTACTCTGTTCATCAACCTCATGAATGTACTGGGTGCATTAGATATCCCAAATGGCATCACCATCCACTCGTATAATCCATCTTTTGTTTTGAAAGCATTTTTCCATTCATCCCCTTCACAGATTCGGATCTGGTAGTACCCACTCCTGAGGTCAATCTTGTTAAAATATCAGGCTCCTGCTAGCACATCCATCATATCATCTAATCGTAGAATTGGGAACTGATACTTGATTGTGATCTTGTTTATGGCTCTATTGTCTACACACATTCTCCAGTCTCCATCATTTTTGGGAGTCAATAGCGCTGGAGTTACACATGGACTCATGATTTCTCTCACCAACCCTTTCTGTATTAAATCTATCAAGTTTTTCTAGTCAACTCTTCACTCTGTGTTGGACTCATCCGATAGGCTAACTGGTTTGGAAGGTCCAACCCTGGGATCAAATCAACATGGTGTTGAATATCTCTCTTTAGAGGTAACCCATTTGATAGCTCATCTATTATGACATCTTTGTATTCTTTTAGTAACCTTTCTGTAGCAATAGGTATATAAAACTATTCTATCTCCACCTTATTTGACATTAGTGCATAACACCATCCAACTTCTTCCATTTCTGTAACAAAGTATTTTGTAGCCAATAATCCCTCACTCTTCTCTTCTTCCTTGAAGGGTAACAAGATCACCTTTACACCATCCTTCCAAAACGTATATGTATTTTTCCCTCCATCATGTGTAACCTTTCTATCATATTGCCAAGGCCTGCCCAGTAATATATGGCATGCATCCATTGGGATAACATCACACCACACCTCATCCTTGTAGGTATTCCCAATTGAAAACTTTATAACGCATCTTTTATCTATGGTTACCTCATTTCCTTTTTTGAACCATGATCTATAATAGGGATATGGGTGCTTCTCACATTTCAAATTGAGTTTATTAACCATTAAATTTAAAACCATATTTTCACAACTACCACCATCAATAATAATTTTACATACCTTTCCTCTAGAGGTTCATCTTGTTCTAAATATATTTGTTTGTAGCCACGAATCAACACCAACAACATCATGTTCTTTCTCCTTCCTTAGGACAATCATCATCCTCCTTATCATGATGGTTTCACCCAAGTCTACAGCAACCCCCATTTCTTCTTCCTCTTCAACTTCAACCAGATTTAATCGTGGTTGTTCTCGTTGCCATCTATCTTGTGTACGATAGTGTAGACACTCAAAATATCTGTGCCCCTCTTCACCACATCTGTAACATGTATATCTCCTTTAGGGGATATTCTGGTCCTGTCCTCCATTATAACCTCTTCCCCTCTCAAACCCCCTACCTCTTTGGTAGTTACCATGACTTTGACTAGAATCTTCAAGCCCTTCTGTGTTAGACGATTCACCTTTTGTAGATTCAAATCTACTCCTACCTCTCATTGGAGATGATGATGGACATCTCTTCACACCTCTTTTAAAATTATTCCTCTTGTTCATTTCTTCTGCCTTTAATGTGAGTTGATAATAATCATCCAGGCTATGGATCTGCAGCATACTCAGCTCATCTTGTATGGTGTAACTCAACCCATTTATGTACCGTGTAGCCTTTTTTTCTTTAGACTCTCCTTGTTCCACCTTGATTGACAACTTGTAAAATTCATTAGTATACTCCTCAATGTTGAGAACCTTCTGTCTTACGTTTTGGAATCTCCGAAAGAGTTTCTGAGCATAATCTATAGGAAGAAACTTTTCTTTCATCTTCTTTACCATTTTATTCCAGTTTATAATCTTTCCCTTTCCATTCCTTTTTCTTTCATTTTGTAGGTGATCCCGCCAGATCAATGCATGTCCGGACAACTTAGTGCATGAAAACTTAACCTTCTTCCCCTCTGAAAGATTTTTTCCACTCAAAGAATTTTTTCATGTGATTTAACCAGTCAATCAACTCCTCTTGTCATAACCCTCCACCATAATCAGGAACAGTAATCTTGATGTCGTCATCCTTTCCCTCTAAATCCTAGATCAATCTCTCCTCAAATGGTCTCTCATTTAAGGTTTCTTCATCTCTCTCATTATCTTTTTCATATCCTCCTTCATTCATTAATGGATTTCCTTCTTCAATATCACTATATGGGTCTACATCCCCATTTGCATGTCTCCTTCTAAGGCGAGTGACTTCTCCTGTGAGCTCAGCAACTTGTCCATGTAGCTCCTGCATATGCCTATTCATCTAGGCATAACCTCCCCTCCCGTGTCTAGCCATGATCATATAAAATAGAGGTAAAAAAATTTACACAGAAAAATGTAATATGTTACCTTAACTATTTCGGCAAGATCAAAATCCTTCTGTGATACCAATTGATGTGAATCCAGCTGCAAGAGGTTGAAATACCTCCAAAACACACATAAACGGATTTACAAATAAAAACCAAGAGCTTCAAAATAGCTTACTTCTCATTTTGGAATCCACACTAATCTATTACATCATTACAATCCTCATTTTATTTCATGTCTACTCTAAAAACCCTAAAATGCCAAAAAACCCTAAAATGCCAAAAAAAATCCTAAAATGCCAAATATTACCTACTAGCAAAACAACTCGGATGGACCCCAAATTTTGTGTGCCAAATATTCCTTCATAAATTAGGGCTCACATGAAATTTGGACTTATTCTAACAATCAAAACAAAAGTTATTAAAGTTCTAAGACCTAGTCAAAAGCGAAAAAAAACATTACAAGCCAATTTTAAGCCACTAGATGAAGGAATCCAGGCCTAGAAACGTGCCAAAATGGGCACAACCTTAAAGGCCAACTTGAACCTAGCATAGTACTAATGTATATCTACCACCTTGTAAAATTTCAGGACGATCCAATGGTCGGATCAAAAGTTATGGTCTCTGCAAGTTATGCTCCCACATCACATCGGTATAAGCTCTTTTGATTAATCAGTTTGTATTTGGAAGACATACATGAATGGTGAAGATTGAGTCAGATTGTCAATGTCCCTATAATTTTGATGTCAACCATCCCACTCTCTAATTGGTGTTAGACAAAACATCTCCGAATCCAATGGGGGCAAGGTCTTTGGCGTAAAAAAATTGAATAATTTATAATTTTTGCATTGCAGATGTGCAAAATCCATGTGATAATTAGAAGAAATCGGTCAACGTCAATAATAAGATAATAATAATAATAATTTATAATTTTCACTTTGGATCTGGATAATAAATACAAATCTCTCAAACCAAAACATTAATGTATTCAAAATTTCATGGCGTATTCTAAATTTTTGATGCTTATGCTACTTGTATTTACACTAGGTGGGTATTTTTTATTTTGTACTCGGGTTTGAGAACTATATATTAACTACCGACAGATATTTGGAAATAAATATAATTTGAAGGATACACAGTTTCCCATGTGAGGCTTGACATGTACTACTCAATTTTTCAAAAATGGTTTTCAGCTGTTGAAGTTGAGGGTCGATCCCTCCAATACCCTAGCCCATGCCCACAGCCCATGTCCATGTCCATGCCCACACCCATGTCCACGTCCATCGCCCACGCCCATGCCCACACCAAAGAAAAAAATCATTGAAACAATAACAATTTTAACAGTAGGAAATCTAGAATTGTGTTGTCACAGTTGATATAATATATGAAATTAAGATGTTAACAAAGTTGCTAATGTACAAATGTCGGAGGTAGTAAGGCTCGATACAATTGGGGTTTACATGTAATGAAGGGTTATATTCAACTATCATTTAGACTTCTTTTGTAAATTTATATGTAAAATACTTGCAAATATTTAAATTAAATGTCGATTGTGACTTGCATATTTCCAATTAATAGTATTTAAATAATATTATTTTATATTATTAAAAGACAATATTAGAAAATTAACATCACCTAAAAATTGTTTGACTAGCATAGGTGGAAGCCAAATTTCACCCATCCCTGCAACATAATAATCCAGGTGCTTCGGTGGCAATTAGTCTTTCCTCCATTTGATGTTTTACTTTGAATTTGATTGGTGAATTATTTGTTTGCGGTGTATGAACAATATGGTTGTTGGTTGCATTCCCTGTGCATAGCCATTCTCTTAATGACATGTACACATTTATCTCAGTTCATGTCTATATTTTATTTGAAGGCACCAACATTGTGGGATAATATTTTAATTTGACGAGAAGCAATTTGTCACGTTTGTCGTAGATTCTCCAATCTCACAAGCAAGTTTTTCTAGTGCTAAGTCAAAACTCATCCACACAATTGTATTTTTTATGCAAACTAATATTTTTTCAAAATTAATATTAAATCAAATGGTGTCTAGAAGTTCGTGCATCACACACACCCTTCGCAATTCATGACCATCAATTTTTTATGATTGTCAGACATAAAGACCCTTTATCCAACTAGAAAACACCTTCAACATAATAAAGTGACAAGAATTTAATATTTAAGTGACCTTGCAAGCCATAGGAAATTTAAGTGTGAAATATTTAAAAATAACTTGTTCCTCGTGAACTTAAATACAAAAGTAAAAGTGAGGACCCTAAGAACACTTAATCGATTAAATGAGCCCCGAAGATTTTATTTAAAATCCTTCTTTGTGCTCGCTTAACTTTGATACTTAGGTAGGGCTCCCTATTAAGTATGCACTCTTGTGAGTCCACGTGAGAAAAATAATATTATTTTTAGTGAGGGAGCATCATTTGAGTGGATGTTCCCACATCACATGGGGAAGTGAGAGAAAGAGGGGAAAAAGAGAAAAATGTAGAGTATAAAATACAAAATAATAAATTGACCCAAAATGTACCATTGAATTTCTCAATACAAATTCAATTATAGGGTAATAATGAACAAATACATAAAATCTTAAAATAATGTAATTTTAGGACTTATAATTAAGTTGTAATAAAGTTATTTTTTATTATTGGCACTGCCTTTTATATTAATTAAAATAAAAGAGAGTTATATAGTAAGGGGGTGACTAAATAATACACAGTCTCACAAAATGTCAAAAAGGCAACCAAAAATGTCACAAGAGCACCAGAAAATGCCACGTAGACTTACATTAACACGCCCATTGGACAACCAGAAAGAAGAAAAAACCAACATTATGGACTCTAGTAATTTATCATTCTTGAATTACATCATATGATGAAGTGTAGTAGCCTATATTA
This sequence comes from Taxus chinensis, assembly GCA_019776745.2. Classification (NCBI taxonomy): domain Eukaryota; kingdom Viridiplantae; phylum Streptophyta; class Pinopsida; order Cupressales; family Taxaceae; genus Taxus; species Taxus chinensis. The sequence continues at coordinate 706,240,309 of CM034148.1, forward strand.
GTAGAATATATATCTTAAATAAATTTATATAAAGTATTTTTCACGTATCATATTATTTAATAATTCTATTATTATTTGTACCAATTTCTCATTGACAAATGAAAATTGACATTTATCTAGTTTTATTACTATGTCATCACAAGGGGTCACTTGTTAGAAAACAATCCAAAACACATTCGACCATGGGATTCTAAATATTGCCTCTTATATTTAGGATGTACCACTACGTACTCTCATTATTGGGGGCCTTTGTACAATATTACCCTATTTATATTGATATTGGTGCAAAAAAATGTAAATACAAATTTACGCCTAGTTATATGATTACACTCGTTATATACCGCCTTACCAAAGTGACTCCTCCTCCATGTGTCGTGGTAAAAAAAACGTTCTCCACACAAATTTAAAACGAGAATGAAATGGACTTAAACTTTAAGGTTGAAATTATCATATGATGATCAAATAGACATCAAATTTAAATTTTAACATAGAAATGAACAACTATATTACACTCCACTCCGGAGTGATTATCATAATTTTGAATATTTAACACTCTTATTTAAAAAAATTAACATCCCCTAAACAAATTTCACCTAAATCGAAATATTAGTAACATCATAAAGCGACCATCTTGTATAACACCGAAAACCTAACCCCCATTAGTATCCCTTAAACCAGAAAGCAAAAGTATTCTCATTCCTTGCTTGCCTCCCTGGCTTTCATTATTTTTTTAAATCAAATATTTAATCCATCAAAAGAACACTTGGGTCTCTATAAACTGTCTAAAGTATAGATTCTCATCCCCTGCATGAAGAATTCCTTTTCTACTTAAATACAGCATTTTATTCCTGAAGAAAACTACATTTTCCAGAGATGGCAGCCAGGTCTCTTTTCATTCCAAATTCATGTTCTCCATCCATATTCTCTCGCAGGAAGCACAGTCTAACCTCCAAATCATGCCTTCAAGAATACCCAAATACCGTTCCATTTTCCAGTTTCTCAAGTTGCTTGAATAGCCATAACCTCCATTATTTCTCCACACCCAAAATCTCTTCATTGAGAAGAACTCATTTCCACAAGCACTTCTTGGCACCAATTGTAAAGGGTGTGGGGAGCTCCAGCTTCGAATCTGTACGGGACGAATCATCAGCAGCAGCAGACATTGTTTATAGTCTTTATGCTGCAATAAACAGAAAAGATGTTGATTTATTATCCAGTCTTTTAGCAGAAGGATGCACCTTGAATTGTATGTTATTCTTTCAGCCTTTTGGAGGAAAACAGGTGAGTAACATTATCATGCACTCTGAACTATACAAGAAATGTTTATGTTTGTTTGTTTCACCAATATTGTTGGTGTTTTTTCCTTAATACAGACAGTTGTAGGATTTATGAGGGATTTGATGGAGGCCATGGCCCCTGGTATGCTCTTTGTGATTGATGATACGATCGAAGGAAATTCTCACAAAGTGATAGTAATGTGGCATTTAGGTGAGTTATTCCTCAATCTTATTGGGCATTGAAAGGTTACTCTTACAATGTGAAAACTCTTGACTGATAGGAGCTTCTTATAGAAGCTATTAGAGTGTCTTCAGTTTTTAAACAAGTTCTCTTAGTATCAAGCATTTTCATAATTTTATTCACATATAATTATGTCGAGAAGCGTTCTACAATGGCAAAAGTTTTTTAAAAATGACATTATGTGACATTATAGTATGTTTACTATTAAATCCGAACTTTAAATGTTATGAATTGAATCTTGGTTGTGAGATTATAATTTTCTTTTAAATTTGAACGATTTAAACCCTATAAATGTTATATTTGTGTTGTTGTGACATGGATGATCAATAGAGAAATAACAATCAAAATAATTGCATTGTTTCCTAAAACAGAGTGGAATCAAATTAAGTTACCCTTCAGCAAGGGTTGTAGCCTCCATATCTGTAAAAACTTTCACGGAATATTATTAATCAGTGACACTCAAGTATTCACAGAATCACCAATTAAACTTGGCTTCCCTGCTTTGGTAAGTAATTAGGAGTTCCTTCTCTAGCACAATCAATGAATATGTTAAATAGAAATCACGAAAATTATATATATATATATATATATATATATATATATATATATTTTCGGTGATTTGGGTATCTCTATATTCGAATTCAAGTTTTAAGTATTTTTTAACCAAATTCTCACTTGATTATTATGTATGCAAATTACAGGGGTTTATGAAGATCCTTGCTAAGGTGTTGGAGCCATTTCCATCTCTGGCTACAGAAATGGAACAATTTGCCAACCCTAAATACCAATTTCTATTGGTGTCGGCATTTTCCCTGTTGGTGTTTGGTAGTTTAATACATGCCATTGCAAAGTTAAAACTTAAACTGATGAATTAGAGATTGGCTTCCGGTACTCATTTCTAAAACAACCACATTATTTATATTACTAAAAAAAATTCTTTCGATCTAATAAATTTAAGGCTGAACATCTAAAGTTTTTGCCACTACTCAAATTCGTTAGCACTCTGAATTTTCAACCCTGTTTGGTATCAACCATTTAGCCTATCCCCAAAATGTATAAGAGATTTATGATGATAGATATGCCAACAATGTGATTAAATATGAAATTAGATGAATTATTGCATGATATAAAGAGGATATTTCCATAGATGTGGGAAAATCTTTGAATAAGGGGAATGATAATATTTGAAACCGTGTAAGCTAAATGCTCACGAGTGTCATTTTGAAGAAACGCTAGCAATAATTAAAAGTAAATTTCTTCGAAGATAGTGTCTATTTCCAACATAAGCAAGTGGTTAGTCAGGGATGCTGTGAAGAGTAGCTTTTTCCTAAACTTAACTAAGAAAAACAGAATAATTGAAAGCGGTTAGTCATGATGTTGAGGCTTTGAAAGTGTAGATGTGAAGAGTATCTTTTTCCTAAACTTACATAAGAAAATCAAAATAATTGAAATGTTAGAGAGAATTAGGTTTTTGAAGTGACACACAATCATATGTAAATTTGGAGATAGTTGTAATAAAAAATTTGTGGAAAATAGGTTCAAACATCAAAGAGAATTAAATTCCAAAAAATTAGTAAAAATATAAAATCTTGATTAGAATCGTATTTAGATGGCACAACCAAAAATTATAGTAGCATTACAGTTCTAGCAATTATTAGAAAATTTTGAAACTAATTTGACAACCGTCTTAGTTTTTTTGGGATCTAAAAACATCTCCAACTTTTTCACAATTTGTTGTGGGTCTTCTCTCCTTCCTCAAAACCCCAATTCTACATCAACACTTGAAAAATCATCTAAAATATGAGTTGGATTTGGGGTCTCTCTTGATCAAACCTCTTTTGGTAAACAAGTCTTGAAAACAATGAATAAATATGATGTAGAGTTAGCAGGTATCTAATGGAATGCAAAGTGTCCCACATAGTATCCTCTCAATGTATAGAGTAGGTAACAAATGACATATGATATCCCTAAATACATGAATTATTCTTTTTGCGGAGAGATATTTCATAAATAGATTAGATTACTTAATTTGCAACTTTAATAAAATTCACTTGCATTCAATATATATCATAAATGTACTAATGCACCTATGTATTTATAGACTTATTGAATTCAAATAAGGACCTTATTGACATGCAAGCCGGCATATAATGGATGAAAAACATTGACAGAGTAGGGTCATAAACCTTGAGGTACCCAAGTCATAGCTCAAAAAGGTCCATAAAAGAAGGGAGACGTAACCATAATGGTATGGTTTTGGCAAATCAAAACCATAGTGGTAAGGTTCTGATAGAGAAAAATCTTATTGTTATGTAGCTCAGGAATACCAAAACTATATTCCTACAATTCTAGGACTAGAAAAGAAGTGAAACAATATTTTAGCATTCCGAAAGGTTTTTGAGTTGTACCATAGAATGTAAATAGTGTTTTTGTAGGTTTTTGGGCGTTTTTAGTGTTATTAGTGATAGATTACCAAGGAAAAGATAAAATAAAGGGGAAATGGAAGCATGTTGGGTCGAATAGAGAATAGCAAAAGAATCGATGAAAGGAAAATAGAGTCACAAGGGATAATGAAAAGTCAAAATCATTTGGAAGCTCTACACATCATAATGGGAACATGAAAGAATTGAAACATCAGAAGGAATATGCATCAACAAGATCCTAATTTGCATGAATAATCAATAAACACATAAGTTTACTATTACAAAAACACTTTATTATTCTCGTAGAAAAATTAAGTGTTTCCATAGCGCCCCACTTTGATGTATGTATGCATATATATTAAAGTAAAATCAATGATGTGGATACAAAGAAGTTATAGCCTCCTTGCCACATGTTGAGAGTTTGTGAAGTTAATTTGGGAACAATAATGAGTTGAAAGTAAAAAGAAAGATATATCACTTAATTTCCATTAAAAATGAATATGAATATTTAGCAACTAACGTCAAGGCCCTTGTTTATAGAATATAAAAGCATGTGTTTGTGCAAACATATGGAAACACATTTAGAAGTGAATTAGTGTCTATATATAAAACTACAGTTAAGAAACTATTGAAATATAGTAAAAAAATATGAGAATGAATGCACCTAATAGAGTTGAAGACAATAAAGATGCCTATGTTAAATCCATATTATAAAATATGTGATCTATCTAAATCTAAGTGTATCTTGTGGTGAGACCAACCAGAAAATTTTATGTACTGCCATGTGATTTCTTCCATATGATGGATTGAGAGAGTGTCATAAAAACATAGGAATCAAATATAAAAAAGCAAAATATATTTTTCATTTAGAGGTGTGGGATGGATCTATGGTTCAAGTATCTCAAAAGAAAGGGATTATATATTGTTTGTATGTTATGAAGTAAACTTATGATGTAAAATATAGTAATATATTATTGTGAAATCATGTATGCAAAGAGAAAAAATATTCCCCTATGTGAATATAAATATAAGTAGCGTAAGAACATTAGTAAAAATCCCTAACTGACTCAAAATATAATCTATGCAAGAAATATTTTGATATGCCCCAAGTGGGCCTAAGTTATGATTTTTGTAAACACATGAAAGAAAAATAGTTTAGTAAGGAAAATCATGACCCATGGAGGTGATATGTAATCAATGCAAGATTGGAAATATCATACATATTTAAGGGTAATATATAAGTAATGTAATCATAAGGACAAGTTTCCCCCTCGTGGGAGAGATATAAACAATGTTGTCATAATAATAACGTGCCCTTTTATGGACAAGGTAAAGAATATAAAATTCCCCCTGTAAAAAAGGTAAATAAATAGAGAAAAAGAATTGATATTCCCTAATGTGGGAAAGGTAAAATAATAGACCAGACAAGAAAGAGTCCTTTCTCCTAATAAAGGCATGATATGTATCGTGACAATAGGGGCAAGGATAGAGAAACATGTCTATGCATGATATGGATCATGAAACCCACAAGACATAACAAACATATGATAAGGGTAAGCATAGTAGAAATATATTATGTACACATAGCGTATGAAGAATATATCTTAGGAGCACCAAACATAGAGTAGGAACATGAGGAAAATTATATACGATAATCACATAAAAAACATAGAGTAATGAGTACACATCAAGCACACAATAATCAAAGGAAGCAAATTGAAGCATGTCTAAAACATGTAAAATTTACTCATGTAATATAAAACATGTCATAATTATAATCAATATTATAACAATATTTCAAATACATTGATCATGGAATAGGAACACAAGACAACAATACATGTAAACCATATAGATTCATGTAAAATTGTGAATATACTTCATGCACATAGAAATAAGAGGAAATGCATTGAAGCATATCAAAAATGTTGAAGCTATATCAAACACACAAAACGTACCAAAAATAGAATCCATGCACTAGAAGCACATCAAGTAAGGTGTAAACATGCCACACAAGGAGAATGCACATCAAAGACATGTTAAGAACAATCTGAACGCTAGAATCATGGATATAAAAGGCACAATAAAGACATAATAAAACTAAAGATATGGTAGCCACATGAGAATACATTAATGTGTGTGTGTGTGTGTAATTAATTAATTCATAACAATTCATAATTAGTGTAAATAATAAGTATAAAGAATCAATTTAAGAACACTAACTTCTAATAAATAACCAGTGAAATACAACTTGGATTAGGATTAGGAGATGCCAAAACATGCCTCCAAAAATTCCCTAAGGTGATCCTAATATGTTCTCTCATCCTACTCACACTCTATAATCATAATCATATAACTTGAGCAACAAAAGAAGCATAAACCAAACCCTATGATATTATCAATTGAATTGATATAATAGGGTAAGCTTATGGTGATGGGGGGCCAAAAGGGGGTCTTAAGTAGAACCATTTTTCGAAATATGAAAAACTTTAACTTCTATGAGTTATTTGAGATGACTACACTCAAATTTTGAAAATGCTATAACAACATGAATTGTAGCATTTCGAGTCTAGTTTCCAAACTACTATGTTTTATTGAAAATGGTTAAGCATAAGTAGGTCAAATAGCTTAAATTCCAAGAGGTGTTCCTATTTTCTCAAAAAAAGAAGAAGTAAATAGTCGGTCATTCACCCCCATTTTTAGCATTATTTATTAGTTTTTAAAACCCTTTAGTGGAAATTTAGATATGATCATCTAGTTTAGGATACAAAATTTATTTTATTTTTTTAGTGAGTATTTATTTTTTTATGGTTTTTCTTGCAAATTGACTTTGAAAATTGATAAAGAATGGATAGTTGACTGTGTGTGGACACCCTCGCACCCTAAGCATCTCAAAAACTATCTAAATTTAGAATTTTTTTTGAAATTATATAGAATTAGTCCTAGTTTGGGACTGTATAATTTTTATTCAATTTTGATGAACGAAACAAAAGATACATGAAGAAATAAACACGTGTATAATTATAACAAATAGAGGTATAAAAGATAGTTTGAAAATAATATGGATGAAAATCAACACGTGACCTTCAACCACACTCGACTCCCCTAGCTCGTGCCGAGGTAGTAGATGTAGAAAATGTGAATGGCTATGTGGTAGAAATATGATAATGGATTACACATGCGTGAAAATGGTAAACAAAGGTGGTTAAGGAAATAAGATGTTTTCGACTTGCAATAGTGGAATATGCTCGTCAAGCACAACAAAAGCCTATCTAACCTGGGTGGCTCGAATGGAGAAATAGGAAAGGATGGCAACACAAAGGCTATAGTAAATATCAAGCTCTAGAGACACTATGTCTATTGGTTATGGGATTCGTGGAAAATAACCTTTGGGCACCTCGTATGGATTTCCATAAAAGGTCATGGAAGTGAAAGCGAGAGGCATGGTGGACCTACAAGATCTATGGGTGATTAGTAGGCTCCGTCCGAAATTAGAGGGCTCGATGAACGTATTTTTTAGGATGTTTAACTACCTAATAATGTCTAGTGGTAGTGGTGAGGATCTAAATACCAACACTCTTAATCCAAGGTCCTCGTGTAATTTGCTCTTGGTCCCCTTTAGTTGGGGAGCCTTAGGATCATAACCGTAAAATCTCTCTAGTTGTGGTCCATGTATAGTCATGCAGTGTGATCTAGAATGTAAGCCCAAGGGTGGTCAGGTAACCTACGCACGAGGGCGGTCCAATAATCGTAAGTCTTTTCTACTTCAAAATTTAATATCTCAAGTTGTTCAATCCTCTTGACATGTCGGGCCAGTGTTTTTTGGACAAGGAGGCAAGAGTCCCGTATCAATATCCATGAGCAGTTCGGGGTTGTTTGGTTGTGGCACCTTTGGGCTACTTCTGTAAGTATGCTCTTGCTATGGACCTCTAATGGTCATGAATTGATAATGTTCAAGCTAATCTATAACTAGGTTTCCTTGATCAAAATTCGAATGACTTGTCATCTTCAACATTCAATGTGTCTAATTATCGGTTGATTCTTTGTATGTCTCTAGTAGTTTTGAAAATTTTGAACCTAAGGCCTTGATCTATGTCTGCTAATGGTACTGCTAAATTTGGTTGGGGTACTAATGGTTTGAACACAAAATATCTATGCTCTTTGGGTCTTGGAATTGTCATATGGAACTACTGAACTGATCTAAGTAAGAAAACTATGCTTAAATTTTTTTTTTGGTATTTTCTGATATATGAATGAACAAAAGTAGTAAAACATCTAATCTAGTAAAGAAAATATTTTTGGTTATTTTCAGGTATTTTTAACAAAACTTCTAATCTAATAAATGAATCTAAAATAAGTAATTAACTGGATGTAGCCAAGTGCTTGTGCAATCATGTTAATTTAAATCCTAAAAAAATGAACTCACTGAAATATTTCAAATAAAATATTCAATCTTACTTCAGAAATAGAGAATAAATCATAGCCTCAAAGAAGTTATTAGTCCCTGCAACCTCTGTGACAATATTAAAGAATAAAATTTCTAATTAATCTGATTTACTAATACCTTGATAATTAAAAGAATGAAACGATTTATCTACTTTATTTGATATGAACTTGAAATGATAAATTCAAAATTTATAATTTGCATGAATGAAGTAAAAAACACCACCAACCTGGATATTGCAAGAACAGTGGCAAATCTGGTTGTATGAATATTGTCCCCTCAGTTTATCTTTTCAATATTTGTATCTACGTGAGTCCAATAGTTGGGAATGCATAAACAAAAAAAGAAGAATGATGCGGGAGAAACAATAACTTAAATTGGCATGTTGGGAAGTAATGCAAGTTGAAGAGTGCAAGCACAATTGAACTGAGATTGGATTTGGTGATTTCCAACAAGAAGGCAACAACTTTGCAATAGTAAGAATACAAATTTTCTCCAAGTTTTTCCTGAATACAAGCATGGTATTTATAGGAACTTGGTGTTAGGAAATAAGGGATAAAATATGTGGAATAATCCCTCACAGAATCACAACAGTAGAAACTAATATGCAGAAAATATTACGGATCTCAAGTAAAACTATAGAATAAAATAACACAACACAGAGATAGTATTTAACGTGGTTCACCAAATTTGGGATACATCCACCAAGAATCACTTTCTCAAATTTTATTACAAGCCACCTCTCTCTCAATATAATACCCATATATGTTTCGAGCTATGCTCACCAAACTCTACAGAATTCACACCCGAATTCAAAACATGTCTGCAATGTTACATTATGCCTACCATATGCATAAAACCATATAAGTAGAAAACTACCTAAGCAGTTTTACAAAACTGTGGGTATCAAAACCATGGGCCAATACTGTGCCATAAACCTTTGGGTCAAAAATCCCGCCCATTTGACAAAAAAAAAGGTTTCCCAGTATATCGGACATGTTTTAAGGCCAAAAATTTGTTTCTCACGGGCTGTACCCTTGAACCTTGGCGAGACAACTGTGGAAAGTGTATAGTACTCTTAGTGTACATTATTCAACACTTTCTCACATGAAAATAGGATCCACAACCTAACAATCTCCCACCTGGAGACTAGTTTTCCTCTGAGCAAGCTTCTCAACCCTTCACTAGTTTCCGTGAAGACCAGCCAAAGCTGAACACAACTTTAGTTTTTCCCTTATGAGCACCTTGGTCATCATGTCTGTAGGATTCCAACTAGGATGACTCTTCTCCAGCTTCAACTTATCTTCCTCCAAAGTTGTCTTGATGAAATGGTATGTTAACTATATATGCTTCATTCTAGAGTGGAAAGCAGAGTTCTTAGATAGGTGTATAGCACTCTAACTATCACTATGTAGCTTTCCTTCCTCCTACTTATGCCCCAACTCCTCAAGAAATTGCTATAACCAAATAATTTCTTTACTTGCCTCTGTGACAACAACATACTCAGCCAATGTGGTTGATAAAGCCACCAACTTCTGTAGTCATGAAATCCAGCTCACTGCTATCCCTGTAATGCCCCATTCCCTATCATGACAACCCTGTTACTAAGCTTTTAACACTGTGGTGCTCCTATTGATCTTTTTTTGGCTTCGCCCTTGTCACATACAACAATTGGAATTCTCCCACTACGTCATGTATTCTTGTGTCGTGTTGTTGTTTTCTGCGGTTGGCCCCACCTCGTCCATTACGTTTTCCTCCTATTAAAAGAAAATGGTGTGCTTGATTTATCAGGCTCATAAGTTTGTTCTTGTTATTATGATTAACAAGTATTAATAAGTGGTAATAATAATTATAATAATAATAATATTATTATTATTTATTATTATTATTTTATTTATCGATCGACCATAACTTCGTTATCTGATCGTCGACTTGTTATCAACTTGTTGTTATCCACCGATAAGTGATTGTAGGGAAAACACATAAACTTACAAAATCTTTTAATTAAATAAAAATACATATACAATTTAATATAAAATTAAATAAAACTAATATGAAGTCTAGGGTGAAAAGATCTAAAATGTTTGCTTTTAGGGTTTTGTCTTGTTTGCATTTGGAAATGGGGTGAATTTGGTGGGCGGAGGCAGAGCAGATCTAAACCAGATGTCTTCTCTTGGAGTGCAATGGTGTTTTGTGGCCTCCTCCCAGCCTCCCAGCCTGTACAAACATCCTCCCAGCCGCTCCAAACTACCTGCATGGACTTCCATAAAAGCATAATGGAGGAAGGATTTTTATCGAATGTTGTAGTCACAAATACTTGGGAGGGGGGGCCTTGTTTCTTGTTTGACCAGAGGAAAAAAAAAGGGACAAAAGCTCTTTGGAAGTGTGTTTTATCTTTGTAGCGTACAGAAGACACGAGTTTTCCCATTTAAGGTAGTCACGCCATTTCACCATGCAACAAACAGGTCTCCAACCTGATCAGTTTACATTTGCCAGCGAATCCCTATCCTGTGTCAAAAAATACACCCAGACCTACGTGACTTCTTTCTACGCATAAAAGATAGAAATTTTTGTCAGATGTTGAAGTTACAACTGCCCTGGTAGACATGTATGCACAAAATGGATTTGTTGAAAAGTCATGTGGATTTTTTTGCTAGTTCTGTGTAAAGTGGGTTATTTGAATACACCTTGGAACCTTTAAAACAAATTCTGCATCCATTTCTAGCATCCTCACACCAGTTTCTTAAATAGGAGCTTTTACAGGCATAGATGTTGCAGGTGCTCGGTTAGATATGAATTTATAGACAAAGCCATGGATTGTGTGAGAAAATACTTGCAAAAAAAAAAAATGTGGCTTTGGATTTCACCTTGACCATGGAAGCTTCATTTTTGGTTTATTTGCTTATGGCTGCCAAGCCTATGGTGGCTGTGTCATTATGTTTGCTTGGTGTTTGATGAGCACATGAGAATGTGCAAAAATGTGGAAGCATGCGAACTGTTCGATCTAAATGCCTGAAAGGAATGTGGTTTATGGGTTGCAATGATTTGCAGGATGTGTAAAAAAAATGAGTTTGTTGAAAAGGCCTTGGAAACTTTCAAGCAAATGCAATTGGTATGTGTAAAGAAGATTCCATAACCTTTGTCATCATCCTCCCCACATGTGCAAAAAAAAGATCTTTAGAAGGTAGCATGGAAAACCATCAAGGCATAGAAAACAAGATGTTTTTGTTTCCAATGCAACTTCCCTGGTAGATGTGTATGCAAAATGGTGGAGCTGAGGATGCTCGTGAACTGGTTGACGAAGTGCCCAAGCAAGATGTACTGAACCGAAGCCTGCGGCTTCGACTGACTTCGTTCTCCAGGCATGGTTCTTCTTCCCTTACCTCTCATAATTATCATGTTTTAGTTCTCTTTTGCAACTAAATAGAATTTTAAATTATTAGGATTTTTAATACAGTTAAATGTTCCCTTCAACTCATTGCAAAACAATAAATTGTCGTGTCAAAAACTCACGAAGTCATTATAACTTGTCTACTTTAAACCATGAACTATCACCCTCACTTCGAGATGATCTAGAAAACTCTTACCCAACTTGATCGCTCCAATATTGTTTTATCGACTAGACAAATTTTTGACTTCCCATTGAATATTGTTGACCTTCTTCCTGCATTAAATAGTTAAATTTTGCAAGTTTTTCAGAGACTCACCAAGTACCCTTCGTAACTCTTGAAAATGAGATGTGAAGTTTCATTCGTGTACCTTGGTATACGAGGAGTCACCTTGACCTTTGGTTTGACCCTGAAACGACATATGACATCCTTTTGGTGCTCTTATAGGAGCCCTGTTACACTGGTTTACAGCAGTAGAAAGTTGTTAAATCTAGAAAGTTGGCTTTCGTTTTGGACCACCATTTGAAACCTGGAAAGAGAAATCACTTCCCGTCTTCGCAAACCTCTAGTGTTTATACTAGAAAATTGCATGGAACATTCAGTTTAGGAAAAAAGCACTTTTCGGGATAGTTTGGCAAAGCCATTTTGTAGGCCTCCAGTCACAGTTTGACGAGGTCAAACTGGACCAATTTGACTTGTCACTCCAGAAAACTTGTTGCCATTTGAAAATGGTTTTCTAGTTCTCAGTCCCGTCGACTTTGATGAATTCTCCTTATATAGGGGAACTAGTAGGAAGTGTCTCGTTGCATGCTCATCCATTGAATGTCAGTTTTGGACGGTTTTCTGAGCCCTCGAGCTAACTTTTGTTCATTTTACAACTGGGTCAACTACGACCAGTGGCCCCAGAAAACTAGCCGCCAAACGCAAACCGTTCACTTTTTTCAATTCTGTCAGTTGCTATGAATTCTTGGTATATCTGGGGACACGTAGAAAGTTAATCGTGGTGTGCGTTCTCATCAGAAGATAACTTTTGGAAGTAGTTTCTTAGCCTCCGAGCTTGTTTTGAACGTTTTGTAGCTAGTGAGAAAATGTAAAAATAGAAAGCTGCGGGACCCTCATAGGGTTGCCAAATCACCCTAGAAACTTTTAACACATGTAAATAACTGTTTAAAAACACTATAATGAAACTTGTTGTGTGTATTAGAACTTTTGACAAAATGATGTTTTCTCTCTCTACCCTTCTCTTTCTCTCTCCTGGGTTACCAAAAAGAAGCAAAATGAAATGCAATGAATACATGTCTCTAAACTTTTTTTTATTTTGATTGCAAATTGTAATTTTTATCAGTATGTAAATGGGAAACTAAAAAAATGATAATTATGATTGATTAGGGTGGATGCCATGCCAGCGATTTATCGCTGATATCTTGCTCACGTGGTTTTTGCAGGATGAAAGAATGATGACGTAAAGGCAATTGAGTAATTCATTATTTATTTTTGGTAATATATTGAAAGACTTACTGTTGAAATTGGTAGTATGTAAAAGTTCGATTAGATTAATAAGTGCTTGAGAAATTGGTATTTCTTTCATGGATGTTATTTGATCCCAAAATTGTTATGGTAAAAGTGGAATAAAAATGTTAAAAGGAATTGAAATTTATACCTTGTAGAGAACTTTCATTTTGCAATTATTGGTTTAATAATTTGGTGTTGTGTTTCTTACCTTGAAAATGTAATAAAGGAACCTAACCACAACACTCAACCTTAGTTCAAAATTTGTATATAACTAACTTGCCTATGTTGACCCCTTAGCGTAGAAAACTGTGACCTTTAAACGAACCTTTACACTTGATGGAACCTCCTAGTTTAGGTAAATAAGATCCCCTGAATGAGTTGATCGTCTTAGTAGGTACGTTTAGTGACATCGTCATAAACTAGACATATAGGAGCAACACAGTCAAACTCGACCTGGACTTTAAGTAGAGCTAACGCTTCCTTTGTGTCCTAGTGGATTGCCTTGTCTTCGCGAAGATAGATTTAGAATTAAATTTTCTGCATCAGAATGAATTTCTTGTGGGATCCAGATGACATCATGGAGCTAGAGAAATAGTGGTTCTATCACTTAAAATTTTGTTAATGAATAGATCCTCTTAGCTATATGTACTATCTTTGGCTCGTGATCATTATAGTGTTTTGATCTTTTACAGATGGGTTTATAGGGTGAATATGTTTTGAACCTTAATCTAATATATAATAGAGGCGTAAATCCCTAAGTGGAAATTGGAATTAAACTAAACCCTAGTTGATTTTTTTTGGATGTTAACTTGTGGGTAGAAAACTATAATTTAACTCGTTGCATATGAAATTGTTTTGAAAGATGTTGATTCTAGAGAACCTTAGAAATTGTAATCTTGTCCCATAATCCCTTGTTATGTCATTCTATGGCATTAAGGAATAAAGAATATTTCTTATGCGGAATCGTGAAATGCAGAGACATGGGATCTTCGTGAACATAGGTCACTTGTGGTTCATGTGTAGTTTATAATGCTTCTAACCATGTACTTCCTTAAGATGTCAGACAAGTGCTTTCGTAACTCTTTTGTTTATAAAATGATGGTAATAATGTGATGTAAAATTAAGTGCGATAGAAGAGCATATCAATAAAAAAAAAAGATTTGAGATTAGGGTTACTGTCACTCTTGGAGTCCTTATAACTCAATTAAACTATCTTTCATGTGTTACAAAGAATATGTATTACCTTGGTGTGACCAAACTTCGAGAAAACAAAAGATATATAAATATAAATGGAAGTCAATAAGTTATTGAACTTTAATAACTATGGTAGCGAAATAACTATTCCGTGATCGAAGGATGTTCTTGGGAAAAAGCTATTTCGAATCTATGTCTTCCTTAATCCCAAGATTTCATCTTGACATCACGTTAGGTTCACTTGTGTAGCAAGGTTAAATTTTAAACATTGAATAAACGTTTTGGGAAGCCTAATCTTAACATAAGAATGAGAGAATTAGAACTTTGTATGTGATTTGAAATATGTGCCAAATATGCCTATGTAAGTTATGGAAGATTTTGTCATAAGGGTAAAGAGAAGCCAACTTAAATGGTTGAACTATAAGTGAAATGTGAAACGAATTTTCAGAACATGTAGGTGGAAAAGAAGAGAAAGAAATCCTTACATAATAATGTTATTAGGATGTTTAATCGTACACTAAGATGTAACCATGGTAATGATGTGTTGTGGGTTCATCAATCCTGAATTCATGTTTCTTGTGGTTGGGTCATTGCTAGTATTCGTTCATTGGGAAAAGTGTGGCATCGACATGCCTATGTCATTTTCATGTGTCTATGTGAGTCGATGACTTATGTGATTGTCGTATGTGAGTCGAGTTTTTGTACTTGGAGCCCTTGTTGTGTTGTGTGTAGTGAGCAATGTAAGTCAAAAAAATAAAAAAAAAAATTATCCTGGTATTTTACTGTTGTATTTGTGTGTGAAAAATGTGGGCGCTACACCTCGTCTACCCCTATAGACTTGAGCTCATCATTTGCATGCTTAATTACCTATGGGACAGAGATGGAGTCTAGATGATGTCTACATGACTAGTGGTGGATCAAAGGAAGAGTAATGTGCAAAATATACTTGATACCAACCCAACTGAATGTCGTGATTGTGACCTTATGGAAGCTCATGTGGTGCATCCTCACTTCAGTGTGATCTTTGTGGTCATCTTCATGTGCATATGTCACTGAGACCAATCATTCTCTTCATCACCTTCATGTATTCAACTTTACAAGATTCTTCCCAAGCTAGGGTCTTGACCTATCAAAATATGAACGAAAAGATCTCTCCGTTTCCATGCGGAGTAATTGTGCATTGTTGACCTCTATCTCACTGGTTGAAGATGTATTGATATTGGTATCCCCCACTGAAAAATTTTACAATAACCAGTAAAAATTTCAGGGTCTCTAATTAGGCATGAGATATTGAGATTAGTTGTGTGAAAATCGTCGAGCTGTTTTGCAATTGACTATATGTCATTAATGTTAGACATTGTGTTCTTCATACTTATAAATCGGGCCCGAGATAGGAGAAAATTACAATAAAAGTCAAACTAGGCATTTTCAAGTCTCACAAAAATGGTGATGTATGCCACTCCTTAGGTCCTGTAGATTGCATCCTATATGGGTGCAGAATGTCATGTAATTTGATGCAAATCGTCACCTGATCAAGGGTAATGATTGGGCTCACTGCCCAGTCATATTTCTATCATGCACAATCCACGTTAAAACAATCATGTGAACTCCACCATTCATAAATACAGATGCAGTTCTGTGTATATAGTACCTTACACTAGCATCACCTTAGTGTATATTATTAGTCAAGAACACACCTGTGAAGAGAGGAGGCGTTGACAGGTTTTCATAATCTTGAGCCGAGTATAAGTGACAAAGTGGAGTCTTATATAGACTGAAAACCCACTTCATATCTGTTTAGTATATTTCTTGCTCAGATATATTATGGGTACGCACCACCTTAGGCTCATCTTATGCAACTAGAGTTCTTCTGCTCTTTCTTATTGGATTCAAACATTGAATAATCCTATGTGATTTTGACTAAGTTGATCCTTGTGGGAGTCCATGGAGTAATGATTCAGGTAAGATGATGAGAGTTACATTATTTGATGTACTCATTCAAGCCTAATGTATATTTCTACGAGTTGAGGCTCGATGTCTGAGTGCCACAACTCGATGAGTACTCCCTTTGGTGGCTGTTATGAGGCCACATAGTGATTGTAATGTGTTATTTTCCTCAATACGTTTTTTTATTCGTAAATAAATCATTACACACCTTTTAACTACTAGAACCAGTTGTTTTCTTGATTGACATGTTCTTATATTTTGGGCATTTACTTGATTGTTGCATTAACATTTGGATTTTGCACTAACCATGGCTTATTAGCCATTTGTTTTTTTAGTTTTATGGACTTTCTTTCATATTTATTCAAAGTTTTGTAGCCTATGCTCCAAGGCTTTTGATTTTTACACTTGGCCTTTGAATGGATTGTTATGCTGGTTCTAATGTCGTAACAATGTGTTGGAATAGGGTCATGGGATTACCATGGAGTGGTGGAACCTGTATGACCCTTCGTTGTATGGGGGTACGCCCCAAGGAGTTACAGATAACTAGCGGGTTGTTGAACCATGAGTTATTATGTCACTTGGGTTAGGGGTGACGGGGCTCTATGTGCCTAGGGCCATAGGGTGACAAGCCTCATTAAAAGGAGAAAGGAGACGGGCCTCTATGGTTGAGTGACCTGTTATTCATTCATGGAACTCTATGGTTGAGTGATGATATTCTTGATGGGGCTCTATGGTTGAGTGACCCAGACTTGACTTCATTGTGCACTATGATTCACATTCTAAAAGGAGGTATATGGACATTATCTGGTGATGCTTTAGAGGTATATGGCTAGCATTTTGCTGCTTTTGGATCAATAAAATGGAGCAAATTTTTTAGAATGCCTTGTGATGTGTGGAGTTGGTATAGTAAGTTATGTGTACTCTTGTGAGTCTGGTTAGACTTTGTTATGATTGAGGCTTGACTCTCCCCTAGGTTGGTATGGACTAATGGATATTGGATTTGGCACTATGTTGTTAAAGTCATGGATTTTTGGAAGTAGATGTGATACTTCATTGTTATGTAAATAAGGCAACCACTGTTGTAGCCTTAGGGCCTTTGTTAGTCATATGTGTGTACTAGATCTATGTCTAGGAAGTAATTGTTGGAAATTATTTGTTATGTGGTCTACTTGTTGTCATTCCATGGTCCCAGTGAAACCCTAATAAATGTGATATCAATGTCATGAAAGTATGACAAAAGTATGCTTGTGAAATTTTAGTGTTGTGTATGACCCTGGTAGGGTGTTGTGACTGTAGTACCATCATGGGAACCCATAGGAATGAAATTAAAAAATTCTTACAAGAATGAAATTTTAAATGGACTTAAATTAAGAATAATGTTAAGGAATAGAGATTAGAATGAAATAACGAATAATAGGGAACTACCAATCTTCACAGGTTAAAGTTGGAAATTTCTGCCAAATGTAACTAAGGCCTACCGCATGCATAAGAGAAATGAATTTTGAGGAACATACATAAGCACCTAAGTGACTTCATTCAAATTTTAGTCTACGATTAGTAGTACCCACCAGAACACTAGCATTCATTAGAATGTCGCATCGAGGACGATGCTTTCATATAAGGGCATGGGAATGTAATGCCCCATGGGATTTACCTCTAGTGATTAGGATCTAAATGGATGATCAACAGTCAACTAATAGGAAGCATTGCAATCATCCTAGTTGATATGTATCGAAATTTGGCTATGTGCCCTGTCAGAAAGAACAACATGTTCATTTTTCCTACTGCGTCATATCTTCTATGCATCGTTAGTTCTATAAGTGCGAAGATAATAAGCCCCCGCCTAATCCATTACATTTTCACACTTACTTTAAGAGGAAAATAGTCTTGCACCATTTATCAGGCTCACAAGTTTGTTCTTGTTATCATGAGTTTAACAATTATTAGATAAGTGGAATAATAATCAATACAAGTAATATATATTATTTTTTTATTCAAATGGAACAATAGAAGTGTAATGGTTATTGATGTCGACTTGTTATCAACTTGTTGTTATCTACAATCAAGCTGATTTTAGGGTATTCAAGATAAGGATTAAACGTAATCATTTTCATCTAAATAAAATTCGACATAACAAGCATAATATATCATCTAATAAAATCATTTTCATGTTAGAGCGAAAAGTCTTCCACATAAAACGTAAAGCTGTTAAATTCATCTGTTTGTGCATTAGGAAAACCAAATTGGGGGGGCACTGGCAATCTAGATCATATATAACATTATGTCTTCATTATATAGTGTGGATGAGATTTTTTTACTCATGGTCAATAATCCAGCCTACGCCATACATCCATAGGGTATTCATGAGTCCAAGAGGTGGGACCTGAGTGAGGTCATCCATAAAAGCATAATGGAGGGAGATGTCTGTAGGAGGTGATGTGCAGAAACATGGAGGATGATCGGTGAATGGTTAAAAAGAAAGATCTAAATCAACGTCAAAGACTAAATCATCCCTTAGGGAGTATGAAAATAGAGTAACATACTTTACATCCTACATAAGTGGGTATTGAATTGGTTAAAGGGATAATAACCATTATTCCTCCGCAAAGCCTAAAAATAAGTCTTGATCACACACAAGAAAAAATTACATTTTCATAGTGAACAAACATGGCTTTTGTACCCTAATTCTCCCAACACTAGGATTTTAAAATCAACAGACCTAAACTATAGAAACTTGGAAAGATATTAGATTAGGTGAAGGATTCAATTTGTTGGGTTCACCAAATGATTTCACTTTTTAGTGAATTCCTATCTGCAGATTCCTTTTTGAGTTTTCTATGATTTAAATTCGAAACATACATAAAAAAGACTAAAATAATGTTATAGGTGGATATTTTGATTTAATTAACTTCCAACATTAATTGCACAAATCAAAAGAATGCTTGAAAAAGTGACTATTGATCTAGAAACTTAGCTGATTATATGTGGGTACTGGACAAAGTCTAGGTGACCTTGAATGCAAGAGTAGGCTAGTTTAAGGCTGAAAACATGTTTCGTTACTGGAATTGGCACTTGAAACTGGATCTGAGAAAAACTGTAGAAATAGGTCAATACAGTATGTATGGTTTTAACCCTACTATATTGTCTTAGACTTGTTTGGAATCTGGGCATGTATGAACTTCTTGAGTAATGTCATCTTCCTAGAAATGAATGTCGTTATTTATTTGATCTTCTTCTCTCACCTTCGTAATGGCTCTGTAAACTCTACTGCAAACCCTAAAACCCTTGTAGAATAAGAAATGAGTTCTTGCAAAAGGCCTTTGAAAATTTGAAGGAAATGGGTTGGTGGGAAACCTTATGCACTGAAAACGTCACCAATACTCTGAAGAGGGATCAAACTACACGTCATTATCCATTGGGACATGTGACATCTACCATAGTGCAATTAGATCTTGACAACTGTGCTTTGACAATGCCTTGCTTGAGTATCAAACTTACTCAAATACTTGGGCATAAGGGTCACTTTGCTCGTGCCTTCAAGTTGAAAGAATATGGAGACTCCTAGACATGAAGTGTTAGGATCCTAAATGAGGTATGATTGACTTTCATTATACAGGATTCAGATGGTTTTTTATGTCATGAAAGGTCGACAAAGAGGGAACATTAGTCCATATGATAAATGATGGATTTTAGTTCTTTGTGCCCAAAACATGGTTCGAAACTGTACAATAGGATCAGAATTGACATGTTCAATATCGACCGAAACCTATGGTTCTGAACAAGAGGCAAAAAAATAATTTGTCATGTTGCAAAAACTCACTAAGTCTATTATAACCTCGTTTGCATTATAACCATGAACTATGCCGCCCTAATTTTGAGGTGATGTAGAAAACTTTCGTATCCTAACTTGAACCACTACAACATTGTTTTATCGACCAGATGAAACTTACTTTCTAGAAATAATGTTGACCAATTCCCTGTAAAAAATAAAGGAAAGAAGAAGTTACATTTTTTTTTTTGCATTTTTGAGAGACTCATTAAGTACCCTTTGTAACTTTGGAAATGAGATGTGAAGTTTCATTCGTGTACCTTGGTATACGAGGAGTCACCTTGACCTTTGGTTTGACCTGAAACGAACATATGACATCCTTTTGATGCTCTTATAGGAGCCCTATTACACTAGTTTACAGCAGTAGAAAGCTGTTAAATCTAGAAAGTTGGCTTTCATTTTGAACCACCATTTGAAACCTGGATGGATAAATTACTTCCCGTCTTCGCAAACCTCTAGTGTTTATACTATAAAATTGTATGGAACATTCAGTATAGGAAAGAGAAGCACTTTTTGGGATAGTTTGGCGAAGCCATTTTGTAGGCCTCTGGTCATAGTTTGACGTAGGTCAAACTGGACCAAATTCCTCTTGTCACTCCAGAAAACTTGTCACCGTTTGAAAATGGTTTTCTAGTTCTCAGTCCCGTCAACTCTGACGAACTCTCCTTATATAGGGAAACTAGTAGGAGAGTGTCTTGTTGTGTGCTCCTTCATCGAACGTCAGTTATGGATGCAATTTTTTGGGCCCTTGAGCTAAACTTTTATTCATTTTAAAACTGGGTGAACTACGACCAGTGGCCCCCGGAAAACTAGCTGCCAAACGTAAACCATTCACTCTTTTTCCAATTCCATCAGTTTGCTATGAATTCTTGGTATATCTGGGGACATGTAGAAAGCTAATCGTGGTGTGTGTTCTCATCAAAAGATAACTTTTTGACAGTGGTTTCTTAGCCTCCAATCCCGTTTTAAAAACGTTTTGTAGCTAGTGAGAAAATCCAAAAATAGAAAGTTACAGGTACCCTCGTAGGGTTGCCAAATTTCCCTGGAAACTTTTAACACATATAAATAACTATTTAAAACACTATAATGTAGCTTGTTGTGTGCATTAGAACTTTTGGCAAAATGGTGTTTTCTATCACTACCCTTTTATTTCTCTCTCCTAGGTTACAAAAAAATGAAATGTTATGAGTACATGTCTCTAAACCTTTTTATTTCAATTGCACATGGTATTAATTATCAAATGTAAATGGTAAACTGAAAAATGATAATTATGTTAGATTAAGGGGATGTCATGCCAGTAATTTATTGTTGATATCTTGCTCACGTGGTTTTTACAGGATGAAAGAATGATGATGTAAAGGCGTTGAGTAATTCATTGTTTATTTTTGGTATTATATTGAAAGACTTATTGTTGAAATTAGTAGTATGTAAAAGTCACTAGATTAATTGGTGCGCCCTTTGGCGCTAATGGGCAGATTGTGCGACATGGAAAAAAGGCGCGCCAAAGGTATATGGCGCGGCGCATGGGGGAGCGACACAACATCATGTATTTGCAACGGAAGGTGCGCCCGCGCCTTGGAGGCTTTACGCTTGCGCAGATATCTCTCGCTTTGCATGGAAGCTGGGCGCGCCCTTTAGCGCATAGAAGAGGGATGCAACAGGGGTAAAAGATGCGCCAAAGGGATATAAGAAGGCGCGGGTTTTGAGCGCGTTACAGGCCGAAAGGGTGCGCTTAGGGGCGCATGATTCTTGACTGCAGCAGGATGGCAGGGTGCGCCATGGGGCGCGTGATTTAGATTGTTTACAAGGCGCGCCGGTGCGCCTTGTGAAATAAGTTCTCAAACCTCTTTCCCTCTTTCTCTTCCTCTTCAAAATTTACTTGGACAAGTAAGGTTTTTACAAAAACTTGTAAACAGACCAAGTCAGCTATAAAACGACCCCTTTTCCAGCAAATCCGGAAAAAGGGAGGGAGAGGAAGAATAACAGAAGATAATGAACAGGACAGCACGGGGGGGAAAAAAGCTCAAACACATCGAACCACGATGAAAACCGGCCAGCAAGCTGGCACACACACCAAAACTGGACAAAAACAAACCCAAGGAACTGAAAACGTAAAACAGGGAAGGGGAAGAACCTCTTACCTTAAAAATATAGCGAAAGTTCCTGAGCGGGTCCACAATACGATGAAAGTGACAGAGCAGGGGCTGACACACCCAGAGCAATCACGTGCTTTGAAAAAAGAACAATGAAAATGACATGGCGCGCACTGTTATATATAACAAAACTTTGTCATAAATGCGCCACCCA
This sequence comes from Taxus chinensis, assembly GCA_019776745.2. NCBI lineage: Eukaryota > Viridiplantae > Streptophyta > Pinopsida > Cupressales > Taxaceae > Taxus > Taxus chinensis. Next base: position 706,262,872 of record CM034148.1, read on the forward strand.
CTTTTGAAAAGGCGCGCGAAAACGACTGTCGACAGAGGAAAGCATGCGCCCTTTGGCGCATGGAAGTAACTGACAACAGGAGAATGGGTGCGACCTTGGCGCATCAAACGTGTTGTCGACATGAATTATTGTGCGCCCTTGGGCGCACCAAAACGCGGTGTAACAAGGAAAGCACATGCGCCTTTTAGCGCATGGAAAAGAGGCGCGACAAATGATATGTCAACATCGAGGCGCATGCGCCTCGGCGCACGCAAATAAGGCTTAACATGCTTTGGCGCACCAAAAGACGTGTTGACATGGGAAACCATGCGCCAAAGGCTTTTTGAAGGGGCGCACCAAAATGTGGTGTTACAGTGAAAATCCATGCGCCTAGCCAAAAAGGCTCAAAAAGACTAAGTTCGAAAGCTAGATTTCCTGAGAAGGAATTTTAAATCGTTTCGAACGCGAGGGATCCCTATCGAGGGATCAAGACAAAAATTTTCGGTATGGTTATCAGTAAAATTGCCCTTGTCAATTTTACGGGATAACAGCTGGCTCCTCCTGGGGACTATCCTTGAGTAAACTCAGGGGTAGAGAATCCCAGATCACATGTGCCTATCCATTGGGTACGGAGTCAAAAACAAGGGGGACCAGAGGGAGAACAAAGGAAACACACAACAAACGAAAGCAAACACGCGACGAAAGCAAACACACAACCAAAATAAACTGTACAAAGAAGAGAGCAAGCTCTACTTCCTGAAGATCTTGAGATGTTGCCCGCTGTAAGGAAGCGGGAGTTCAGCTCCATCCAGATACGAGAGATAGAAACTATTCTCTCCATTGAGTTGCTTGATTTTGAAGGGCCCCTTCCATAGGGAATCAAACTTTCCATGCATACCCTTTGGCTCTCTTCGCTTGTCCCAGAGAAGGACAAGATCTCCCACTTCAAAATCTCTCTGCTTGGCTTTCTTATCAAAAAGCCTCTTTACTTGATTCTGATGTTCAGTGATCCTATCGACCACTTTCACTCTCTTTTCTTCAAGTTCTGCCAGATACATAATTCTCTTTTCTAGAGAACTCTGAAAAGTTTCATCTTCGATTGCTCGTGCCAAGCGTAGAGCAGGAAGTTCCGCGGAAATGGGGAGTTCGGCATCAGTGCCATATAACACTTGAAAAGGTGACATGCCGAGAGACCTCTTGGGAGTAATACGGTCCGCCCACAAAGCGTCGTACAAAGACTTGTGCCACATCCGCTGATTTTCATCTACTAATTTCCGTATAATGGTCACTAGGTTCTTATTACTGGATTCCGCCTGACCATTTCCCTGAGGGTAATAATCCGAGGCGTGTGCTAAAGTTATTCCATATTCATAGCAAAAACTAATAACTTCCCGTGAGGAGAAGTTAGAAGCATTATCAGCAACGATTTTGTTCGGGATGCCGAACCTGACAATGATATTTTCCTTGATAAAACTGCAAACCACCTCAGAAGTGGCATGCTTAACTGGTATGGCTTCCACCCACTTGGTGAAGTAATCAGTTGCTGTAAGGACATAGCTATGTCCGGCACTCGATTGGGGATTGAGTGCGCCAATAAAATCGATTCCCCACTGCTTGAATGGCTCATTGATAATAACCGGCCTTAGGGGAAAGGCAGCCAATTTGGGCTTACCAACAAACTGCTGGCAAGGCTCGCATTTCGCTACCCAGGTAGCTGCATCTTGAAAGAGCGTCGGCCAGTAGTACCTGGCTCGAATGATCTTATGTGCCGTCACGGAAGAAGAGAAATGGCCTCCACAAGCCGAATTGTGAAAACTCTCCAGCAGTTTTACTTGCTGGGGCTTGTCAACACATCGCAGAAAGATACCATCTATCCCACGCTTATATAAACCGTCATCCCAGATGACATACTTGGCCGCTCTGAGCTTTATAGCACGCTTCTCCTTTGCATTCAGGTGCACTGGGCATTCGCCATAGGTGAGGAAGAAAGCGATGTCGGAGTACCATTCGTCACAAGTTGCCACAAACAAAACCAGAGGTAGAGAAACAGGCTCCTCCAGAGGGCTTTGCGCTTCGTTGGTGCAATCTCTTTTCTCTCTAGGGCTATCTGAGTCTTTGTTTTCAGCCATTAGCTGACACAGGCCCTTGCCTCTTACCAGCTTGGTGGGTTTGATATCCAGGTCATATTCCTGGACCTTTGCAATCCAATTCCCTCTCAAGCTTCCCAACTCTTGTTGAGTTAGAATTGATTTCACCGCTGTGTCGGGAACCAGCACCACTGTATGCGAGTTCAGAATGTAATACCTGAAACTCTTCACCGCTTTAACGACGGCAAAGGCGTGCTTTTCCAATTGAGTCATTTTCAACTCGTGAGGCTTGAGAGGAGAACTCATGAATGCGATTGGAGATTCAATATCCTCCGAGTTCCTTTGCATCAGGATTGCAGAAACAGTGTGTTCGGATGCATAGCTGTACATAATGAAGTTCTTGGAGAAATCCGGACATACCAAGACCGGTGCATGAGCAACAGAAGTTTTTATCTCCTCAAACGACCTTTTCCCCTCATCACTCCATCTGAAAGTGGGTGACCCTTTCATCATGTTCAGTATGTGGCGAGTCTTCTCAGCAAAATCAGGGACAAAACGCCTAAGAAAGTTCACCTTTCCGAAGAAAGAATGAACACCATTCTTGCTTGTAGGCAGAGTAAGGCTTTGGATAGCCTTAACTCTTTCGGCATCAATCTTGGTTCCTTCTTTGCTAACCACATGGCCTAGCAATTTCCCTTCTGTAACCCCAAAAATAGACTTCTTTGGGTTTAGGGAAATCCCATGTTCTCGACACCTGGCCAATACTTGCTCCAAGTGATCGCAATGATCACTTCGTCGTTTGGAGAACACGGTTAAGTCATCTAGATAGACTACAATGACTTTTCCCATCATGCCTTTGAATGCAAAGTCCATGGCCCGCTGAAAAGTGGCACCAGCATTGGTTAGGCCGAAAGGCATCCTGCTATAGGCAAATGTACCCCATGGAGTAGTGAATGCTGTTTTGAATTGATCTTCAGGCGAGACTTCGATCTGATTATAGCCTGAAAAACCATCAAGCATAGACAGCATTTCTGACCCAGTTACTGCTTGCAGAACTTGGTCCATTATGGGAAGAGGGTAGTTGTCTTTCAGCGAAGCTTGATTCAAGTTTCGGAAGTCTACGCAGATGCGTATTTCACCGTTTTTCTTGCGCACCGGCACAATGTTCGCCACCCAAGTGCTGTGATGGATAGGGAAGATGATTCTTGCGTCCAGCATCTTCTGAATTTCGGCCTGAATGGTGCCCGAAATCTTGGGATTATAGTGCCTCTGTTTCTGACGGAAGGCTTTGACATCGTCTTTCAAGGGAATGTCGTGCTGAACGTCTTTTGGCTTGAAGGACTTTAAATCGGCATATGACCAGGCCAATACATCCATATATCTTTTCAGCAACTTGACAAATTTCCGCTTTTCTTCTGGCGTGCAACATTTCCCGATGTTCACGAATTGCGGATGTGCCTCAGAACCTATATTGACCGGTTCTGTCTCTGGAGATGAGCCAGGATCATCCCGCCTCTTCTTTTTTACAAAACGGTCATGCCTGTCAAACAGGCGCTCCAGAGAAACCAGGCCCTTCGGAATTTTATTTCCCTTAAGCTGACAAATGCCATCGTTCTCCTTTGTTTCGTGGTTTTGACTGTTGATTGATTCACGGCATGAAGAGGTGGATCCTTCAAAATACAACTCATCAAAATTTTCTGATTTTTCTAGAAAGGCAATAAGGTGATTATCATCGTTGAATACCTGCCAATGCTGAGAGTTGTCTGGCACGCTTGGGCGGAAAACCACTTCAATGGTGTATTTGTTCGTTTTCAAACCCGGGTGCGGGAGCATGAGAGATGCTGAAACAGCCAACGAATCAGCCATGTCGTTTTGGGCCCTTGGAATGGCCTCTATTGAAAAAGCGTCAAATTCCTCAATGCTGTCCCATACCGCATTACGGTAGTGCCTGAGCCTTTCATTTTTCACTTGGTAAATCCTTTTGACCTGATTTACAACTAGCTCGGCATCACCTTGGACTTTCAGATTTTTTATTCCTCTTTCCTTTGCAGCTTGCATACCGAGTAACAGAGATTCGTACTCAGCAGTATTATTAGTGTTGAAAAACTGCAATTTGAAAGAAAGAGGAATTACCTCCTCCTCGGGAGATATCAGCACAACTCCAGCGCCACATCCACTAGTCGCGCAGCTGCCATCAAATTGCAAGGTCCAGATCTTATTACAATCCTTTTCCTGAACAAAAACGTCCTTTGTATCCGCCTCGGTGGATAAGAAGTAGTTCCCCATCCCTGATGATTCGAAAAGAATTTGGGCTTTGGGGTCTTCAGAGCTAGTGACCAAGTATTTCTTTTGGGATTCCGGCTCCAAAGTTTGCATTACGCCTTTGACTGGAATTCTAGCTTTGGACCAGTCCATGTGAATCTCTCCACCAACTTCGCTGCAAAAACTCCTTCCTAGCAGAATTCCATAGGCTGCTGGGATGTCAGCAACAAGGACTGTCATTTTTACTCTTTTATCCGGGAAGGCTGCGAACGCAAATTGTGCGTCCTTGATTTGGCCAACCAACGGAACTTGCTTGGTCTCCAATGAATAGCATCTGCCGAATGGTTTGGTAAGAGTGAGGCCCAAAGCATGGGCAACTTTTGCCGGCATGACGTTATCAGAGGCTCCGGAATCAATAATGCAATTGCTCAACTTATGGCCATTGATCAGGAGGGAGAGATAGAAAGGTTCTATCTTGCCAGATGCGGATGTCGAAGCAACATTTATATGGGATTCAGGGGGAGTGGAAAGGATTCCTTTTGGGGAAACCTGTTTAGCTATAACAGCTTGACTTTGGATATACTTAGTCAATCTTACAAGCTGTTCGGGGTTTGACTGAAGATACTCAGCTTCAGACATTTGAATCTTGGTCTTCTTTGCATGATCTATTATATCAAACGCGGCCAAGGGTTGCGTTGGTGAGGGAATGAGTCCTTCACTTCGCGGTGGTGGAATAGGATTACTGATCTTAGTAGGAACTTGAGGGGGCTGACTTGGAGGAGAGATGGGCGGAAAAGACTTCTTAGCAAAAGACTTAACAGGGAATTGAGTAGGAAGAGGATTACCTCTTCTAGCAATGGTTGGAGGTGCGTTTGACGCGACCTTCTCCTTTTGTACGTGGGCAGCGACTTCTGCCTCTTTTCCTTGCGAGCGGGTGAAAACAGCATATGATTGTCCGCTCGCGTAGCCCTGAGTACTCTCTTCTTCGTCAGATTCATCCTCGTCAAATTCCATGTACCCAATAGTAGAGTCGCCAGTCGGTTCACCGACATCTTGATCATCTTCGTCTTGAAACGAAGGTTCTTCATAATACTGCTCTTCTTCTTCAACTTCGGCCAAAGCATTGACCGGAGGAGCTTCAAGCGCCAACCGTGGAGCAGTCGCAGGTAGGCGCGGCCTTTGTGAAGCGTTGTTAGGAACAAAATTCCTCCGCGGGATATCCCGATACGAGGAACTGGGAGAGGCCTGGGCCAGCTGCTTCTTTAGTGCAAGCAAATCATTTGCCATTTTTTGGAATGCTGGATCAGACGAAGTGATAGGCGAAGGGCCCAAAGACTTAGGCTTAGCTGATTCTTTTCTTAACTCGCCAGATATTATCAAATTGTCTTCTATACGGATGGCAGCAGCCTGAGCGAGAGGCAAAGTAGCTACTCGCTCTTGAAGGAGCAAGAAGCTGACTTTTGAGCTCATGGCGTTTACGAAGAAGCACTTCTGATTCTCCGGCGTTGGAAGCATGGCAGGAGGGACACGGTTGATTAGCGCATTGAACCGGGCGACAAAATCGCGCATGGTCTCATTTGCCTCCTTCTTCAGATGAGTGATTCGTGACAATAGAGTAAATGCATCCTCTGAAGGTTTATACCTGTCTTCAAAAGCGTCCCGCAAAGTTGCCCAACTAGTGATAGATCCGGCCGGCAAATGCTGAAACCATTCAGCTGCAGGTCCTTGTAGAGTTTCCAGAAAGAGGCGAACTGACACGTCTTCGTGGGTTACGTCCAATATACTGCATGACATAATGAAAGCAGAAATGTGGGAATCCGTGCTTTGATTTCCGCTCCCGTCGAATTTAGGAAAATTCTTTCGATTTCCGTGAGGGAGTGCGTGAACTGGATGTGGTAAAGCCAACGGACCCATAGCGTTTCCCCATGGTACCGCCATCTGAAAAGCCGGAAAGAGAACGCGAGCCGGAAGTGTAGTTCCGCTGAGTAGTAAAGCACTACAAAGGGATGTAGATGCTTCTGGTAACAGACCTTTTCTTTGTGAAGGTGAGACACTCCTGGATGACCGGCTAGCTGAGCTTAGCGCTGAAAAACGTGCCGGTGTTACGCTGAAATTGTGCCTCTGAAGCAGATCGAAAGTAGGATCAGCTTCTCCTCGGGCTCTCCTGCTGCGCGTAAAAGGTTCACTCGCCAGTGTACCTTTCAGATCTGCAATATTACAGCGCAGATTTAAACTTTATTTTTGGGTGTGCTTGCTGATTTTCTGGTTTTTCTGACAAAAACCAGCAGCATGCACTTTTTTGGATATTTGAAAACAATCCTCTTCGAAAAACCGATTGCGGTTAAATGACAAATAGCAGCGAGGATAAGATGGCAGGGAAGATAGTAAGCTGATTTTTCAGATCTGATTTTTACTTTTCAGAGGGTTTCAAACTTTTTAGGAAATAATCAAAACTCAGATCTACGGAAAAATAATAATTTCTGTAAAAACTCAGCGAACTAAAGATATGTAAAAGGCCCAGATCTATGACTTTCAGAAGAAAATTTTTCGATTTGGGCACTTTTGCAAATTTTTGGATTTTCAACAAAAAGCTCAGATTTGCAAACTGGCAGCAACCTACTGATTTTTCCTGATTTTTTATCTTACTACCAGCATAGATCTGACAGATCTGTCTGTTCGTTCCCCAGCGGAGTCGCCAAAAACTGTTGGTCCGAAAATCTGTCGCGTGGACAGATCTATGGATAGACGAGCCAACAGTGTGCAGGGCTTAGCCCCTCTTTGAGACAGCAAAGCGAAACTGGTTTATTGCTACTTCTACTAGCAGGAACCTATGCAAGTCTCACAGATTCTGCCTTCGGGGGTTGGGATCTCATCCCAGTAGAGTGTTCTAGGCTGCGAAGAGAAAGGAATGAAAGAGGGAAAAGAGAAAGATCAGATCCGAAGGAAGAAAAGAAATGAATTCCAAAGCAGAAGGGTCAGAAGATCTATGCTTTTAGTTTGGTAGTAAACAGAGCCAAACCTACTTGCATAAATAAACAAAGCAATACTGGTAAACAAATGACGGAAAAGTAGATATGAATTCAACAGATTAAACACATACAGATCTAACGTAAGAAAGATCTAATGCATAACACAGCTATTGAGCACAAAGTCTGAATAATTGTATTACTGTTCTTTTCTGTTACAAGAAAGCTCAAAGTCTTTCTCTCTTCACTTCTATTTCTATCTGAAAAATGTTCACTCCCGAATACCACAAGTATCCTTGTATTTATAGAAGATGAGAGAGAGAGAGAAGACAAAAAGGAGCCAACCACTTATCTACAAGATATTTACAAAATATCTAAAGTCATGTTGACTTTTACATTTTTGAGTGGATGACATCATCCCATGATGCAACATGGATGATGTCATCGTTGGCACCAACATACTTGAGATATTGCGAAAAGAAAGTCGGAGAATAGCGAGAGGAAGAAGAAGAAGAGGAAGAAGAAGAAGCTAGTCATCATCATCGTCCTGCGGCCGAAAAGGGGTCGCCTGCTTCTGATGCTGCTCAGGAGATGAGATGTGGAACTGAGCGCGGTATTCCAAGAACTTGTTGATCATTGACCCGAACTGATCCTGTGATGGATCCTTGTGCCGATCACTGATTACTTCGCAAGTTTCCCGCTCTTCTACAAGCTTTTCGGGAAGTTTGGAATAATCTTTCACCGCCTCAATCAGGAAACCGATGAAGTCCCTGCAAGCTAGCAGGTTATTGATGGATTCGGTATCAAACGTGACTTCCGGCCCTGTTCCTTGAGAAGCTAACTCCTTGAAAACCCGGATAGTATCATCAGCCGTTCTTAAGGTGAGGGAAGGAGTGAGCAACCCTGGATTCATGGATAAAACAATTTTCTCCATTTGATACATCGCATCCAGGGCCTCTTCCTTCACCTTATCTATTTTTTCTAACACAAACTCGAGCTGATCTATCCGATAGTCCAAAGTGGACATAGTCTTGTTGAGGGTCCTTGGGTGACCGAATACTCCGAATTTGACCAAATCTTCGACTGAACAGTCGAACATCTGTTGGAAGGCCTCGTGTTGGAGTCTAGCGTTTTCTAACTCTTCTGATATCGGGACTGCTAATGCTTGGAGCTCCTTATTCGCCTTTTCAATGTTCAGAGATAAGTTGATATATTCGGCGATTACCTTTTCGCTATCTTTGAGAATCTGGCTTCTCCAAGCAGAAACAGCCATGCCCTGCTCACCGATCTTTGAATATTCATTGATCTTGTCCTGACTGAGCAGCTCAGGAGTCTCGGCGGCAGTTGTGGGAGGTGCACTTCCCATCTTCTGTAAGGCCTGAAGCAGGTATTTATTCTGTTCTTTCAGCAGCCTTTTCTCTTCTTTAGCTTCTTGAAGCTTTTCACAAAGTGCATCAATCGCGGAACGAGCTTCCCCCTGGAGACTTTCAGAGGACGTCCCCATCGTGACTTGGGTCACTGTGAAATCTGCTGGAGACAGATCTTCTTTCTCTTTGGTGGGATCGGGGTAAGCTATTTCCAGGACTCTCTCACCTGCAGCGCTCTTTGAGAAGCGTGTAACCGGCTTGTGCTTCTTTGCTCCTTTAGCCGGAATAATTGAAAAGTCCATCGGAGCGATGGGGACTTTCCTCTTTGGCTGGCTCAGCTGCTGAGAGATCCAAGCTGGTCCTATTGAAGAAGGACCAGAGACAGAGGGGGAGGCAGCAACGGTAGAAGAGGGGAAGAACGTGGAGACACGCGGCGGTGGCATTGAAAGAATAGCCGAGGAAGTGTCCACGGGAGGAAGGGAAACCGGGGCTGCAGAAGACAAAGGAAGGGAAGGGAGCCCGGAAAGGAGAGAAGAAATGGAAGGAGACAAATCAGCAAGAGAGGAGAAGATGGATGAAGAGGCAGGGGAAAGGGTAGAAGAAGGGGGAGAGGACACAACCAAAGGAGTGGTTGCTGACACCTGAGGAAGGGGAGGAAGAGAAGAAGAAGGGACAGAAGGAACCTCCGTAGTTGTAGCAACGCCGACATCCTGAGTGGATGGGCCTTCGGGAACATCCTCCATGAACTCCTCTTCCAAAGTTATGACTTGTTCAGGCTCCGAGGGAAGAGGACTTTCAGGGGCTTCCTCCTGACTGGTGCTTGATTCACCTATTGCACCCTTGCCTTTTAGCTGCTTCTTTGATCTTGGAGGCGCATTACCCAATGGAGAAGTTATAAAATCTACGCCGAGGTAGATCAATCCATTCATACGGCACCAGAGCTCCGTTCTCCGCATGGTTTCTTTGACCCTCTCCTCAATTGTCTGAGGAGCCTTGCTTCTATCAATGGCCGGGAAGGGCCAATTGTCTCCATCTGTGTTATTATACACCTTGTCTACTTCATCTTCCGAAGTTTGGAAGCCTTTGGGGACGATGGCCACTCCATAATGAATAATTTCTGCCAATGCTAAGCGGGAGTGATCCAGTCTCCTGAGTGCCACCTCATGGATGACGTCAATGTAAATGTCCTCAATTTGAGGGACATGGATAGGATCAAGCTTAGCCCTTGGCAAGCAGCTTCTTGGGTCGAATGTAGGCCTTGCCGGGAAATCATGCTTTAGATTGAGCAATTCTAGCTCGGCAAACATCTCCTTCGCCTTGTGATAGCTGGAACAAGTGTATCGGCCTACTGTGAGGGGGAAAGGAGTTCCACCCTTCTTTCTCTTCTGGCACTTCTCATGATATGTGACCAGCTGCCTTGACAATTCCAATAGAACCAGCTTTGGTCCAGCATACCTTGGCAACCTAGTGGGCTCGCCCAAGAAGTTAACCGCCCTCAGATAGGTGAATGTGGGAAATTGGGTGAACAAGGCCCCCCACTTTTCCACAGCAGAAACAGTATTCTTAATTGTGCGGCCATGAGTCAACTTTGGTCGCAGCATGCATATAATATGGTAGAAGAAAGCATCATTGATTTTTGAAAAGTGTTGGATGCTATTCTCCAGCTTCAGCTCTGGGTAGTATTCATATATCTTGGCCTGAGGCCAAGTTCCACTTCGGTGCAGCCCTGGATAGTCCCTTTCAGACGCTGCAGCATACACTACGTAGGAGTTCATATGAAACACTCCTGTTGTGGCAAACTGTTGTAGCTGCTCAGAAATGGCGCTGCTTATTATTTCCCCCCAGCAGAAGCGCTGATCGGGCAAATTTTTGTTCATCGTCTCCAGGTACCGCAGCATCCATTTATGGAAGTAGTGGGCGTCTGAAAGCCCGAAGACTCTGCTCAGGAAAGTGATGGTGTCACTGAGTTCTTCGGAGAAGTCGCTTCGGTGGATAGTCTGGGGCCACCGGGTCACTACCTTCTTATTTTTGAGGTAGACTTCATTCATTAACTGCATGCATAGGTCCTCATTGTCCTCCCAAGTCTTGATACATTCTTCTTGGGTAACGGCCACGAAGCTTCGGTGATGAGGGATGCCAAGAATCTTTTCAAAATGGCGAGCGGTGAGGTCAATGACCACTTCCCCCTTACTATTTTCGACACACCTGGTGTCCTTGTTGTAAGATTGGGCAACCACCATTATGAACTCATTATTAATAGCGCTGACTGGAATCCCACCGGCGAAATGTAGAGCACTACCCATCAATTTATCCATCCAGGGGCTTCTTGATACTTTCTGAGTTCTCACCCAGAATTCGTCCATGTCAATGTGGCCCAGTTCAGAATCTCTGACATCCATATTGCATTCCGCCTGAGATTCGGGCATTCTAACCCTTTGGTACTTATACTTCATTTCTTCCTCTGTTAGCTTAGCTTTTCCTCTTGGTTTGGCGGGTCTCTTGCTTGAGGTAGACATGTGTTCTTCAAGGCTTATCTGATGATCTGCACGTAGGAGGAGTGAAACCCAATCCAAGAAGCTTGAATTAGTCATTTGATTTTCAATGGGAACGCTAGCAGAAGAAAGAGTTAGAATTTTTAAGGCTCGGGGTGCAGGGCGCATGGAAAATGTATATAACAGGCTGAATAGACAAGGCGCACAGGAAAAGGACGTAACAGAGATAAAATTGGCGCCAAAGGCGCATGGCGCATGGATGAAGCAGACTGCATTTTATAGAATGGCGCACAGGAAATGCATGTTACATTGAGGTTTGGTGCGCCCTTTGGCGCATGGGCAGATTGTGCGACATGGAAAAAAGGCGCGCCAAAGGTATATGGCGCGGCGCATGGGGGAGCGACACAACATCATGTACTTGCAACGGAAGGTGCGCCCGCGCCTTGGAGGCTTTACGCTTGCGCAGATATCTCTCGCTTTGCATGGAAGCTGGGCGCGCCCTTTAGCGCATAGAAGAGGGATGCAACAGGGGTAAAAGATGCGCCAAAGGGATATAAGAAGGCGCGGGTTTTGAGCGCGTTACAGGCCGAAAGGGTGCGCTTAGGGGCGCATGATTCTTGACTGCAGCAGGATGGCAGGGTGCGCCATGGGGCGCGTGATTTAGATTGTTTACAAGGCGCGCCGGTGCGCCTTGTGAAATAAGTTCTCAAACCTCTTTCCCTCTTTCTCTTCCTCTTCAAAATTTACTTGGACAAGTAAGGTTTTACAAAAACTTGTAAACAGACCAAGTCAGCTATAAAACGACCCCTTTTCCAGCAAATCCGGAAAAAGGGAGGGAGAGGAAGAATAACAGAAGATAATGAACAGGACAGCACGGGGGGGAAAAAAGCTCAAACACATCGAACCACGATGAAAACCGGCCAGCAAGCTGGCACACACACCAAAACTGGACAAAAACAAACCCAAGGAACTGAAAACGTAAAACAGGGAAGGGGAAGAACCTCTTACCTTAAAAATATAGCGAAAGTTCCTGAGCGGGTCCACAATACGATGAAAGTGACAGAGCAGGGGCTGACACACCCAGAGCAATCACGTGCTTTGAAAAAAGAACAATGAAAATGACATGGCGCGCACTGTTATATATAACAAAACTTTGTCATAAATGCGCCACCCACTTTTGAAAAGGCGCGCGAAAACGACTGTCGACAGAGGAAAGCATGCGCCCTTTGGCGCATGGAAGTAACTGACAACAGGAGAATGGGTGCGACCTTGGCGCATCAAACGTGTTGTCGACATGAATTATTGTGCGCCCTTGGGCGCACCAAAACGCGGTGTAACAAGGAAAGCACATGCGCCTTTTAGCGCATGGAAAAGAGGCGCGACAAATGATATGTCAACATCGAGGCGCATGCGCCTCGGCGCACGCAAATAAGGCTTAACATGCTTTGGCGCACCAAAAGACGTGTTGACATGGGAAACCATGCGCCAAAGGCTTTTTGAAGGGGCGCACCAAAATGTGGTGTTACAGTGAAAATCCATGCGCCTAGCCAAAAAGGCTCAAAAAGACTAAGTTCGAAAGCTAGATTTCCTGAGAAGGAATTTTAAATCGTTTCGAACGCGAGGGATCCCTATCGAGGGATCAAGACAAAAATTCTCGGTATGGTTATCAGTAAAATTGCCCAGTCCATGATGGGAACCCACACAGGAATGAAATAACTAAAATTCTACAAAAATGAAATTTTAAAGAACTTGAATTAAGAATAATGTTAATAGAAAGAGATTAATAAAATAACGAATAAGAGGGAACTACCAATCTTCACAGAACCTTGAAAGTTAAAATTTCTACCAAATGTTCCTAGGGCCACCCCGTAACCGTGATTTTGTATCTGAAATCTTAACCTTAGAACTTACCCTCGCCCATTTTGTCCCTTATTTCTCACCATTTCTCTTTCTTCATTATATGTCGCATCAAGGATGATGCTTTCTTAAGGGCAGGAGAATGTAATGCCCCATTCGATGTTTCCCTAGTCCTTGTCATGATGACCCAGTTACTAATATTTTAACGTTGTGGTGCTCCTGTTGATCTTTTGTTGGCTTTGCCCTTATCAGAGAGAATAATTGGAATTCTCGCACTGCGTCATGTCTTCTTGTGTCGTGTTGTTGTTTTCTGTGGTTGGCCCCATCTCGTCCATTACATTTTACTCCTATTAAAGGAAAATGGTGTGCTCGATTTATCAGCTCATAAGTTTGTTCTTGTTAATATGATTAACAAGTATTAATAAGTGGTAATATTATTATTATTATTATTTTATTTATCGATCGACGATAACTTCGTTATCTGATCATCGACTTGTTATCAACTTGTTGTTATCTATCGATAAGCGATTGTAGGGAAAACACATAAACTTACACAATATTTTAATTAAATAAAAATACATATACAATTTAATATAAAATTAAATAAAACTAATATGACGGCAAGGGTGAAAAGCTCTAAAATGTTTGTTATTAGGGTTTTGTCTTTTTGGCATTTGGAAATGGACTGAATTTGGGGGGGGGGGGGTAGTGACAGAGAAGATTCCAAACCAGGTGTCATCTCATGGAGTGCAATGGTGTTTTACGGACTCCTCCCAACATCCCAGCCTGTATCCACATCCTCCTAACCGCTGATCCAAAACTACCTACATGGACTTCCATAAAAGCATAATGGAGAGAGGATTTTTTTCAGTTGTTGCAGTCGCAAATAATTTGGGGGGCGAATTGTTTCTTTTTTGACCTAAAGGAAAGAACGAGACATCAATTCTTGTGGAAAGACATGGTTTTGTTTGCAGTGAATAAAAGTCATGGGTTTTACCTCTCAAGGACAGTCACACCATTTCACCATGCAACAAATAGGTCTCTAGCCCAATCAGTTTACTTTGACAGCGTACCTCCCATCCTGTGCCAAAATAAGAGATTTGAAACTGCTGTAGACGCCCATCAAAGCATTTTGGAGAAGGGATTTTGTATGTTTTAGTTGCAAAGTGTGCTAGTAGACAAGGATGCAAATTTTGGAAGCATACACAAAGCAAGTCAATTGTTTGACAGAATGCCTCAAAGAAATGCGGTCTCATGGAATGCCATGATGGTAGCATATGCAAAAATGGATTTGTAAAAAAAAAAGGGGGCCTATGAACTATTTGATAGAATGCCTCAAATAGATGCGGGCTCATGGAATGCCATGATGGCAGGATATGCACAAAATGGTTTTGTTGAAACTGCATTGGAACATTGCAAGCAAAATGCGGTTGGTAGGTTTGAAGCCACACCCCACAACCTTTGCTTAATTATCTTCCCAACCTGTGCCAAGATGGGAAAATTAGAACAACGCATGGACATCCATCAAAGCATTGTGGAAAGATAATATTTTTCTTAAATGTCTTGTTAGGTGCCCAGATAGGCATGTATATAAAATGTGAAGGCATAAACAACGCATGCGAACTATTTGACAAAATGCCTGAAAGGAATGTGGTTTATGGGCTGCAATGATTGCAGGATGTGTAAAAAAATGAGTTTGTTGAAAAGGCCTTGGAAACTTTCCAAGAAAATGCAATTGGTACGTGTAAAGCCAGATTCCACAACCTTTGTCAGCATCCTCCCCGCATGTGTAAAAATAAGAGCTTTAGAATAGAGCATGGAAAACAATCAAGGCATAGAAAACAAGATTTTTTTGTTTGCAATGCGACTTCCCTGGTAGACGTGTATGCAAAATGGTGGAGTTGAGGATGCTCGTGAACTGGTTGACGAAGTGCCCAAGCAAGATGCTGAACCGAAGCCTGCGGCTTCGACCGACTTCGTTCTCCAGGCATGGTTCTTCTTCCCTTACCTCTCATAATTCTCGTGTTTTAGTTCTCTTTTGCAACTAAATAGAATTTTAAATTATTAGGATTTTTAATACAGTTAAATGTCCCTTCAACTCGTTGCAAAACAATAAATTGTTGTGTCGTAACTCACGAAGTCATTATAACTCGTCTACTTTAAACCATGAACTATCACCCTCACTTCGAGATGATTTAGAAAACTCTTACCCATCTTGATCACTCCAATATTGTTTTATCGACCAGATGAAACTTGACTTTCCAGAAATAATGTTGACCAATTCCCTGTAAAAAAAGAAAAAGAAAGAAAAGTTAATTTTTTTGCATTTTTCAGAGACTCATTAAGTACCCTTCGTAACTCTGGAAATGAGATGTGAAGTTTCATTCGTGTACCTTGGTATACGAGGAGTCACCTTGACCTTTGGTTTGACCTGAAATGAAACATATGACATCCTTTTGACGCTCTTATAGGAGCCCTGTTACACTGGTTTACAACAGTAGAAAGCTGTTAAATCTAGAAAGTTGGCTTTCGTTTTGAACCGCCATTTGAAACCTGGATGGAGAAATTACTTCCTGTCTTCGCAAACCTCTAGTGTTTATACTAGACAATTGCATGGAACATTCAGTATAGGAAAGAGCACTTTTCGGGATAGTTTGGTGAAGCCATTTTGTAGGCCTTTGGTCGCAGTTTGACGAGGTCAAACTGGACCAATTTCGTCTTGTCGCTCCAGAAAACTTGTCGCCGTTTGAAAATGGTTTTCTAGTTCTCAGTCCCGTCGACTCTGATGAATTCTCCTTATATAGGGGAACTAGTAGGAAGTGTCTCATTGCATGCTCATCCATCGAATGTCAGTTTTGGATGTGGTTTTCTGAGCCCTCGAGCTAACTTTTGTCCTTTTACAACTGGGTCAACTACGATCAGTGGCCCGGAAAAACTAGCCGCCAAACGCAAACCGTTCACTCTTTTTCAATTCTGTCAGTTGCTATGAATTCTTGGTATATCTGGGGACACGTAGAAAGTTAATCGTGGTGTGTGTTCTCATCGGAAGATAACTTTTGGAAGTGGTTTCTTAGCCTCCGAGCCGTTTTGAACGTTTTGTAACTAGTGAGAAAATGTAAAAATAGAAAGCTGCAGGACCCTCGTAGGGTTGCCAAATCACCCTGGAAACTTTTAACACATGTAAATAACTGTTTAAAACACTATAATGTAACTTGTTGTGTGCATTAGAACTTTTGACAAAACGGTGTTTTCTCTCTCTACCCTTCTCTTTCTCTCTCCTGGGTTACAAAAAGAAGCAAAATGAAATGTAATGAATACATGTCTCTAAACCTTTTTATTTCGATTGCAAATTGTAATTTTTATCTTATGTAAATGGGAAACTGAAAAATGATAATTATGATTGATTAGGGTGGATGCCATGCCAGCGATTTATCGCTGATATCTTGCTCACGTGGTTTTTGCAGGATGAAAGAATGATGACGTAAAGGCGTTGAGTAATTCATTGTTTATTTTTGGTATTATATTGAAAGACTTATTGTTTGAAATTGGTAGTATGTAAAAGTCGCTAGATTAATAAGTGCTTGAGAAATTGGTATTTCTTTCATGGATGTTATTTTGATCCCAAAATTGTTATGGTAAAAGTGGAATACAAATGTCAAAAGGAATTGAAATTTATACCTTGTAGTGAACTTTCATTGTGCAATTATTGGTTTAATAATTGGTGTTGTGTTTCTTACCTTGAAAATGTAATAAAGGAACCTAACCACAACAGTCAACCTTAGTTCAAAATTTGTATATAACTAACCTGCCGATGTTAATCCCTTAGCGTAGAAAACTGTGACCTTCAAACGAACCTTTACACTCGATGGAACATCCTAGTTTAGGCAAATAAGATCCCAA
Source organism: Taxus chinensis (assembly GCA_019776745.2). Taxonomy (NCBI): domain Eukaryota; kingdom Viridiplantae; phylum Streptophyta; class Pinopsida; order Cupressales; family Taxaceae; genus Taxus; species Taxus chinensis. Next base: position 706,279,782 of record CM034148.1, read on the forward strand.
GAAAGGGGTTGATCGTCTTAGTAGGTACGTTTAGTGACATCGACATAAACCAGACATATAGGAGCAACACAGTCAAATAAATCTTCTACATCGAATGAATTTCTTGTGGGATCCAGATGACATCATGGAGCTAGTGAAATAGTGGTTCTATCACTTAAAATTTTGTTAATGAATAGATCCTCTTAGCTATATGTACTATCTTTGGCTAGTGACAATATAGTGCTTTGATCTTTTATGGAGGGTTTATAGGGTGAATATGTTTTGAACCTTATTCTAATCTATAATAGAGCATAAAGCCCTAAGTGAAAAATTGGAATTAAACTAAACCCTAGTTGATTAGGATGTTAACTTGTGGGTAGAAAACTATAATTTAACTCCTTGCATACGAAATTGAGTTGAAAGATGTTGATTCTAGAGAACCTTAGAAATTGTAATCTTGTCCCTTAATCCCTTGTTATGTCATTTTATGGCATTAAGGAATAAAGAATATTTCTTATGCGGAATCGTGCAATGCAAAGATATGGGATCTTTGTGAACATAGATCACTTGTGTTCATGTGTAGTTTATAATGCTCCTAGCCATGTACTTCCTTAAGATGTCAGACAAGTGCTTTCGTAACTCTTTTGTTTTAAGATGATGCTAAGAATGAGACCATAGTGTGATGTAAGAGCATGTCATATAAGATGAAAACGAGATTGGAGATTAGGATTAAGGTCACTCTTGGAGTCCTTATAACTTAATTAAACATTTTCATGCGTTGCAAAGAATATAAATTGCCTTGGTGTGACCAAACTTCGAGAAAACAAAAGATATATAAATATAAATGGAAGTCCATAAGTTATTGAACTTTATTAACTATGGTAGCGAAATAACTATTCCGTGATCGATGGATGTTCTTGGGGAAAAAGCTATCTCGAATCTATGTCTTCCTTAATCCCAAGATTTCACCTTGACATCACGTTAGATTCACTTGTGTAGCAAGGGTAAATTTTAAACATTAAATAAATGTTTGAGAAGCATATTCTTAACATAAGAACAAGATAATTAAGTACTGTATATGTGATTTGAATTGTGCCAAATAAGCAAGTAAGTTATGGAAATTTCCATGATGCATAAAGGAAGCCAACCTAAAATGGTGAACTGTAAATTAAATGTGGAATGAACTTAAGATTTTGTAGATGGAAAAAGGAGAAAATTATCCTTACACAATAATGTTCTTAGAATGTTAATCATAACTAAGATGCAATTAAAGAAATGATGTGTTGTGGGTTCGTCGTTCTTGAAGTCATGTTTCTTGTGGTTGGGTCATTGCTAGTATTCGTTCATTGGGAAAAGTGTGGCATCGACATGCCTATGTTGTTTTCATGTGTCTATGTGAGTCGATGACTTATGTAAGTGTCATATGTGTTGTCGAGTTTTCCTGTACTTGGAGCCCTTGTTGTGTTGTGTGTAGTGAGCAATGTAAGTAAAAAAAAAAATTATCCTGGTATTTTACTGTTGTAATTGTGTGTGTAAAATGTGGGCACTACATATGGTATCAGAGCGGAGGTTCATGCTCTCGAACCTCTGGGATGGATTGGAGTTGTGATGATTCTGCATGATGGTGGTGGATATGATGGAAGAGTTTATGATGTGATATATGGAAGAGTAATGTGTTTTAAGATGATGTGAACTATGTCGTAATTGTGATTGTGAACACATTATGTGATGTCACATGTGGCATTTTTTATCATGTCATGTTAGTGGGAGTATTCTCTCTTTGTGTGGATTCTATGAAGTTGAATGTGCTTGTGATGAGAGTATTGACTCTCCTTTTCGTGGATCCAATGAGGAATCCGTGTGTGATGTACTGCCTTGTTTTGTGTGAAAGGAATGATATTGTGAATTGCAGAGTGTTGAAACATTTTGACCTTATGTGATGTGAAGATGTATTGATGTATTGCATGACAAAATTGATGTAAAGTGAATCACAGTTTATCGTGATGTCATCACCGTATTGTGATTAGTTGTGTGCATCATCGTGTTGTTTTGCAATTGACTATATGTTGTAATGTTAGACATTGTGTTCCTCATATGTATAATTCATGTAATATGTGATGGTTCATGTTGTGATTTAGGGGCATATGGTGAGTATGATCCCTAGTGTACAGTGATTGCACTTTGGGTGCAGGATGTGGTAATGTGATGTATCGTAACCCGTGAAAGTAATGATTGTGTTATACCCTGTATATATATACCATGCGTAAGACGTTATGGTTAATGTGTGTGAATCACCATTGTGTTAGTGATGTAGTTATGTGTATGTTGTGGACCTTACACTAGACGACCCTAAGGGGATAAACTGTCAAGAGTGTATGTGTGGAGAGAGGAGGCGTGGACCAGGTTTTCATAATCTTGAGCTGAGTACGAGTGAGGAAGTGGAGTCTTATATAGACTGAAAATCCACTTCTATCTGTTTAGTATACTTCGAGCTTGCTCAGTATATTGTGGGTGCGCACCACCTTAGGCTCAACTTATGCAACTAGAGTTCCCTGCTCTTTCCTATTGGATTGTTCATTGAATAATCCTATGTGATTTTGACTATGTTGATCCTTGTGGGAGTATGGAGGAATGATTCAGGTAGAGATGATGACAGTTACATTATTTGATATACTCATTTCTGGTTACATGTATATTTCTACGAGCTGAGGCTCGATGTCTGAGTGCCAGCAACTCGATGAGTACCCCTTTGGTGGCGGTATGAGGCCACATAGTGATTGTAATGTGCTATTTTCTCATTACGTATTTTATTCGTAAATTGATCATTATCTCTTTTAGCTAGAACCAGCCATTTTCTTGATTGACATGTTCTTATATTTTGGGCATTTATTTGATTGTTGCATTAACATTTGGATTTTGCACTAACCATGGCTAATTAGCCATTTGTTTTTCTTGGTTTTAAAACTTTCTTTTCATATTTAAAAGTTTTGTAGCCTAGCCCAAGGCTTTTGATTTTGCCACTTGGCATTTGAATGGATTGTTATGCTGGTTCTAATGTCGTAATGTGTTGGAATAGGGTCATGGGATTCACCATGGAGTGGTTGAACCTATGGACCCACTTCATTGTATGGGGGTACGCCCCAAGGAGTTACAGATAACTAGCGGGTTGTTGAACCATGAGTTATTATGTCACTTGGGTTGGGGGTGACGGGGCTCTATGTGCCTAGGGCCATAGGGTGACCCGACCTCATTAAAAGGAGAAAGGAGACGGGCCTCTATGGTTGAGTGACCTGTTATTCTTTATGGCACTCTATGGTTGAGTGACCTGATATTCTTGATGGGGCTCTATGGTTGAGTGACCCGACTTGGTTCTGGCACTATGTTTCTTTCCTCTTGGGAGGTATATGGAGATTATCTGGTGATGCTTTGGGGAGGTATATGGAGTTGTATTTTGTTGCTTTTGGAGATATCTGGAGTTGTTTTGTGATGCCTTGTGATGTGTGGAGTTGGTATAGTGAGTTATGTGTCCTCTTGTGAGTCTGGTTAGACTTTGTTATGATTGATGGCTTGACTCTCCCCTTGGTTGGTATGGACTATTGGATATTGGATTGGAACTATGTTGTTATAGTCATGGATTTTTGTGAGTCATGTGATACCCGTTGTATATGTATCAACATGTTGATTCTGTTTGTTAGTCATATGTGTGTACTAGATCTATGTCTAGGACGTAATTGTTGGAAATTAATTGTTATGTGGTCTACTTGTTGTCATTCCATGGTTTGGTGAAACCCTTGTGATGTGATACGGTCGTGAAAGTATGTAAAAGTATGCTTGTGAAATTTTAGTGTTGTGTATGACCCTGGTAGGGTGTTGTGACTGTAGTTCATGATGGGAACCCACAGGAATGAATAAACTAAAATTCTACAAAAATGAAATTTTAAAGGACTTGAATTAAGAATAATGTTAATAGAAAGAGATTAATGAAATAACGAATAAGAGGGAACTACCAATCTTCACAGAACCTTGAAAGTTAAAATTTCTACCAAATGTTCCTAGGGCCACCCTGGTGACCGTGATTTTGTATCTGAAATCTTAACCTTAGAGTTACCTTCACCATGTTTGTTCCTTGTTGCTTACCATTTCTCCTTCTTCATTGTATGTCGCATCGAGGATGATGCTTTCTTAAGGGGAGGAGAATGTAATGCCCCATTTCGATTTTCCCTAGTCTTTGTCATGACGACCGGGTTACTAATATTTTAATGTTGTGGTGCTCCTGTTGATCTTTTGTTCAATTTTGCCCTTATCAGTTAAAGGAAAAATTGGAATTCTTCGATGTCTTCCTGTGTCGTGTTGTTGTATTTTAATGGTTGGCCCCGCCTCGTCATTATTTTCCTCCTATTAAAGGAAAACGGTTTGCTAATTTATCATGATTAAGTTTTGTCTTGTTAGCGTATGATTAACAAGTATTAATAAGTGGTAATAATAATAATAAAATAATTAATATTATTATTATTATTTTTTTATTTATCGATATGACGATAACTTTGTTATCTGATTAACATTCGATTGTTATCAACTTGTTGTTAAATTTACCGATAAGCGATTGTAGGGAAAACACATTTGTTTACACAATATTTTAATTAAATAAAAATACATATACAATTTAAAATAAAATTAAATAAAACTAATATGAAGGTTAGGGCGAAAAGCCCTAAAACGTTTGCTGTTAAGATTTTTGGCATTTGGAAATGGGGTGAATTTGGGGGGGCGGCAGTTTGCAGATTAAAACCAGATGTCTTCTCAATGGAGTGCAATGGTGTTTTTGGCCTCCTCCCAGCCTCCCAGCCTGCGCCAAAAAATGCAGCCAAACTACCTGCGTGGACTTCCATAAAAGCATAATGGAGGGAGGATTTCTATCTAGAATGTTGTAGTCACAAATACTTAGGGGATCGTTGTTTCTTGTTTGACCAGAGGAAAAAAAATGGGACAACAACTCTCATGGAAGTGAAATTTGCAGCGTACAGAAGCACACGGGTTTTCCCTCTTAAGGAAGTCACGTTATTTCACCATGCAACAAACAGGTCTCCAAATCAGTTTAGATTTTGCGCCCCTTACAGTGTAATCCCTAGCCTGTGCAAAAAAAGACCTGAAACTGACTTCTTTCAGTGCATAATGGAGAAGGAATTTTGTCAGATTTTGAAGTTTGCAAGTGCCCTAGTAGACATGTATTTGCAAAATGGAAGAATGCATACACAAAGTCATGTGAACTGTTTGTAGAATGCCTCAAATGGGATGTTGAATCTCCATTGGATATGCCAAAATGGATTTTTTTAAAAAAATGATGCAGGATATGCACAAATGCCAATTACCTTAGGGAAATGTGGTCTCATGGAACTGCCATGAGGTAGGATATGCACAAAATGATTTGTTAAACTGTTTGAATAGAAAATGCCTCAAAGAGATGTGGTCTTATGGAACATACCCTGACCATGTAAGCTTCTAAAATTTTGTTTAATTAGCTTTCACCATGCAGGACAGTGCATGAAATAAATACTTCGATGGCATGAGTGCCTCTTATAGTTTTCATGCCTTGGAATGTCTCCAATCATGCTAAATTAATCATTATGTTTGCTTGGTGTTTGATGAGCACATGAGAATGTGAAAAAATGTGGAAGCATGTGAACTGTTTGACAATGCCTGAAAGGAATGTGGTTTATGGGCTGCAATGATTGCAGGATGTGTAAAAAAAATGAGTTTGTTGAAAAGGCCTTGGAAACTTTCAAGCAAATGCAATTGGTACGTGTAAAGCCAAATTCCACAACCTTTGTCAGCATCCTCCCCGCACATGTGCAAAAATAAGAGCTTTAGAATAGAGCATGGAAAACCATCAAGGCATAGAAAACAAGATGTTTTTGTTTGCAATGCAACTTCCCTGGTAGACATGTATGCAAAATGGTGGAGCTGAGGATGCTCGTGAACTGGTTGACGAAGTGCCCAAGCAAGATGTTGAACCGAAGCCTGCGGCTTCGACCGACTTCATTCTCCAGGCATGGTTCTTCTTCCCTTACCTCTCATAATTCTTGTGTTTTAGTTCTCTTTTGCAACTAAATAGAATTTTAAATTATTAGGATTTTTAATACGTTAAATGTCCCTCCAGGCATGGTTCTTCTTCCCTTACCTCTCATAATTCTTGTTGCAACTAAATAGAATTTTAAATTATTAGGATTTTTAATACAGTTAAATGTCCCTTCAACTCGTTGCAAAACAATAAATTGTCGTGTCGTAACTCACGAAGTCATTATAACTCGTCTACTTTAAACCATGAACTATCACCCTCACTTCGAGATGATTTAGAAAACTCTTACCCATCTTGATCACTCCAATATTGTTTTATCGACCAGATGAAACTTACTTTCCAGAAATAATGTTGACCAATTCCCTGTAAAAAAAAAAAGAAAAAAGAAGTTATTTTTTTTGCATTTTTCAGAGACTCATTAAGTACCCTTCGTAACTCTGGAAATGAGATGTGAAGTTTCATTCGTGTACCTTGGTATACGAGGAGTCACCTCGACCTTTGGTTTGACCTGAAATGAACATATGACATCCTTTTGACGCTCTTATAGGAGCCCTGTTACACTGGTTTACAACAGTAGAAAGCTGTTAAATCTAGAAAGTTGGCTTTCGTTTTGAACCGCCATTTGAAACCTGGATGGAGAAATTACTTCCCGTCTTCGCAAACCTCTAGTGTTTATACTAGAAAATTGCATGGAACATTCAGTATAGGAAAAAAGCACTTTTCGGGATAGTTTGGCGAAGCCATTTTGTAGGCCTCCGGTCGCAGTTTGACGAGGTCAAACTGGACCAATTTCGTCTTGTCGCTCCAGAAAACTTGTCGCCGTTTGAAAATGGTTTTCTAGTTCTCAGTCCCGTCGACTCTGATGAATTCTCCTTATATAGGGGAACTAGTAGGAGATGTCTCGTTGCGTGCTCCTCCATCGAATGTCAGTTTTGGACGTGGTTTTCTGGGCCCTCGAGCTAACTTTTGTCATTTTACAACTGGGTCAACTACGACCAGTGGCCCCGGAAAACTAGCCGCCAAACGCAAACCGTTCACTCTTTTTCAATTCCGTCAGTTGCTATGAATTCTTGGTATATCTGGGGACACGTAGAAAGTTAATCGTGGTGTGTGTTCTCATCGGAAGATAACTTTTGGAAGTGGTTTCTTAGCCTCCGAGCCCATTTTGAACGTTTTGTAACTAGTGAGAAAATGTAAAAATAGAAAGCTGCAGGACCCTCGTAGGGTTGCCAAATCACCCTGGAAACTTTTAACACATGTAAATAACTGTTTAAAACACTATAATGTAACTTGTTGTGTGCATTAGAACTTTTGACAAAATGGTGTTTTCTCTCTCTACCCTTCTCTTTCTCTCTCCTGGGTTACAAAAAGAAGCAAAATGAAATGTAATGAATACATGTCTCTAAACCTTTTTATTTCGATTGCAAATTGTAATTTTTATCTTATGTAAATGGGAAACTGAAAAATGATAATTATGATTGATTAGGGTGGATGCCATGCCAGCGATTTATCGCTGATATCTTGCTCACGTGGTTTTTGCAGGATGAAAGAATGATGACGTAAAGGCGTTGAGTAATTCATTGTTTATTTTTGGTAATATATTGAAAGACTTATTGTTGAAATTGGTAGTATGTAAAAGTTGCTAGATTAATAAGTGCTTGAGAAATTGGTATTTCTTTCATGGATGTTATTTTGATCCCAAAATTGTTATGGTAAAAGTGGAATACAAATGTCAAAAGGAATTGAAATTTATACCTTGTAGTGAACTTTCATTGTGCAATTATTGGTTTAATAATTGGTGTTGTGTTTCTTACCTTGAAAATGTAATAAAGGAACCTAACCACAACAGTCAACCTTAGTTCAAAATTTGTATATAACTAACCTGCCTATGTTGATCCCTTAGTGTAGAAAAACTGTGACCTTCAAAATGAACCTTTACACTCGATGGAACATCCTAGAATAGGCAAATAAGATCCCAAGAAAGGGGTTTATCGTCTTAGTAGGTACGTTTAGTGACATCGACATAAACTAGACATATAGGAGCAACACAGTCAAATAAATCTTCTACATCGAATGAATTTCTTGTGGGATCCAGATGACATCATGGAGCTAGTGAAATAGTGGTTCTATCACTTAAAATTTTGTTAATGAATAGATCCTCTTAGCTATATGTACTATCTTTGGCTAGTGACAATATAGTGCTTTGATCTTTTACGGAGGGTTTATAGGGTGAATATGTTTTGAATCTTATTCTAATCTATAATAGAGCGTAAAGCCCTAAGTGAAAAATTGGAATTAAACTAAACCCTAGTGGATTAGGATGTTAACTTGTGGGTAGAAAACTATAATTTAACTCCTTGCATACGAAATTGAGTTGAAAGATGTTGATTCTAGAGAACCTTAGAAACTGTAATCTTGTCCCTTAATCCCTTGTTATGTCATTTATGGCATTAAGGAATAAAGAATATTTCTTATGCGGAATCGTGCAATGCAAAGATATGGGATCTTCGTGAACATAGATCACTTGTGTTCATGTGTAGTTTATAATGCTCCTAGCCATGTACTTCCTTAAGATGTCAGACAAGTGCTTTCGTAACTCTTTTGTTTTAAGACGATGCTAAGAATGAGACCATAGTGCGATGTAAGAGCATGTCATATAAGATGAAAATGAGATTGGAGATTAGGATTAAGGTCACTCTTGGAGTCCTTATAACTTAATTAAACATTTTCATGTGTTGCAAAGAATATAAATTGCCTTGGTGTGACCAAACTTCGAGAAAACAAAAGATATATAAATATATAAATGGAAGTCCATAAGTTATTGAACTTTAATAACTATGGTAGCGAAATAACTATTCCGTGATCGATGGATGTTCTTGGGAAAAAGCTATCTCGAATCTATGTCTTCCTTAATCCCAAGATTTCACCTTGACATCACGTTAGATTCACTTGTGTAGCAAGGGTAAATTTTAAACATTAAATAAATGTTTGAGAAGCATATTCTTAACATAAGAACAAGATAATTAAGTACTTGTATATGTGATTTGAATTGTGCCAAATAAGCAAGTAAGTTATGGAAATTTCTGTGATGCATAAAGGAAGCCAACCTAAATTGGTCGAACTGTAAATTAAAAGTGGAATGAACTTAAGATCTTGTAGATGGAAAAAGGAGAAAATTATCCTTGCACAATAATGTTCTTAGAATGTTAATCGTAACTAAGATGTAATTAAAGAAATGATGTGTTGTGGGTTCTCCATTCCTGAAGTCATGTTTCTTGTGGTTGGGTCATTGCTAGTATTCGTTCATTGGGAAAGTGTGGCATCGACATGCCTATGTTGTTTTCATGTGTCTATGTGAGTCGATGACTTATGTGATTGTCATATGCGAGTTCGAGTTTTTGTACTTGGAGCCCTTGTTGTGTTGTGTGTAGTGAGCAATGTAAGTAAAAAAAAATTATCCTGGTATTTTACTGTTGACATTGTGTGTGTAAAATGTGGGCACTACATATGGTATCAGAGCAGAGGTTCATGCTCTCGAACCTCTGGGACAGATTGGAGTTGTGATGATTCTGCATGATGGTGGTGGATAATGGAAGAGTAATGTGATATATGTTGTCATGTGAACTATGTCATGATTGTGACCTTATGGAAGCACATGTGGTGCATGTCAATTAGTGCTCTATTTGTTGTCATGTTGATGTGCTTGTGATGAGAGTATCGACTCTCCTTTTCGTGGATTCAATGAGGAATCTGTGTGTGATGTACTGCCTTGTTTTGTGTGAAAGGAATGATATTGTGAATTGTGGAGTGTTGAAGCATTTTGACCTTATGTGATGTGAAGATGTATTGATGTATTGCATGACAAAATTGATGTAAAGTGAATTGCAGTTTATCGTGATGTCATCACCATATTGTGATTAGTTGTGTGCATCGTCGTGTTGTTTTACAATTGACTATATGTTGTAATGTTAGACATTGTGTTCCTCATACGTATAATTCATGTAATATGTGATGGTTCATGTCGTGATTTATGGGCATATGGTGAGTATGATCCCTAGTGTACAGTGATTGCACTTTGGGTGCAGGATGTGGTAATGTGATGTATCGCAACCCGTGAAGGTAATGATTGTGTTATACCCTGTATATTTATATCATGCGTAAGACGTTATGGTTAATGTGTGTGAATCACCATTGTGTTAGCGATGTAGTTATGTGTATGTTTTTAACCTTACACTAGACGACCCTTAGGGGATAAAATGTCAAGAGTGTATGTGTGGAGAGAGGAGGCGTGGACCAGGTTTTCATAATCTTGAGTTGAGTACAAGTGAGAAAGTGGAGTCTTATATAGACTGAGAACCCACTTTTATCTATTTAGTATACTTCGAGCTTGCTCAGTATATTGTGGGTGCACACCACCTTAGGCTCAACTTATGCAACTAAAGTTCCTTGCTCTTTCTTATTGGATACATGACTTTCTTATTAAAGACCACATCCCTAGATCGAATGATTTTCTTGTCCTTAATACTCCAACATTTATATCCAAAGTCATCATGACCATAACTAATAAAAGTACATTTTTTCTAATTTAGCCTCTAGCTTGGTCTTATCATCCTGGTCTATATGGACAAACACCTCACATCCAAAGACTCTAAGAAATGAATAATCAACTTTCTTACCATACCAAGCCTTCTTAGGTATGCCTCCATCCAAGGAACTTGATGGTCCCCTGTTTATCAAGTACACAACTGTGCTCGCCACTTCTTCCCAAAAAGAAAGAGGTAGTCCTGCATGTAACCTCATGCTCCTAGCACGTTCCATTATTGTTCTATTCATCGTTTCTGACACCCAATTCTATTGCGGAGTTCCTGGAACCATATTTTTCCTGTGGATTCTATTCTTAGAACAGTAATCATCAAATTCATTGCTGCAATACTCCCCTCCATTATCTAACCTGAGACATTTTAGCTTAATACCTGATTCATTGTCTACCAAGGCTTTCCATTTAACAAAAGTGTCAAATACATCAGATTTATTTCTAATAAAATAAAACCAAACTTTCCTTGTTGTATCATTAATAAAAGTAACATAATAACATGAATCCTGAAGAGATGATACCTAATCCAGCCCCCCACACATCAAAATGCACTAGCTCTAACTTAATCTCTTTCTTTTTAGGTCCAACCTTGAGAAACCTTACTCACTTTTGTTTCCCATATATGCAGTCCTCACAGAACTCCAATCTTGTTTCTATATATCCAAAAAAATCCTTCTTTATGATCTTCATACCCTTATGGCTTATATGACTGAGCCTATAGTGCCACAATGTTGTACCTACTTCTGAAGCCAAAAGATTACAAACATTAGTGATATAAGTGGTTAAATATAGGGTTACAACCTTCTTATCTCTTGCCACCACAAGAGCACCCTTGGTAACCTTCAAAGATTCTGCTATAAAATATCATAGTACAACAAATCACTTCACAACTACCCTGCTGATATCAAATTTGGTCTTAATGTAGGCTAATTTCTGACATCCTTCAATAGCCAAGTATTCCCATTCTGCATATTAACCCAAACAAAAACTTTTCCAAATAAGCTGTAAGGCTCATCATCACCAAGAAAAACATGCCCAAAATATCCTTGAGCATAATAAATAAAATAATTCCTATGTGGAGTAGTGGAAAGAAGCCCCCGAATCTACCCAAGATTCAAAAATATTGTGCAAAGAAAGAATCAAAGCATCCTGACATACAATACCCGTTGCCACATTTCTATTGTTTCTTCTTGTCCTGAAGTTCTCAACAATTCTTATTTGCATGCCCAGACTTTCCACAGTGCCAACATACTATCTTGCTTTTGGATTTTGACCTTGCCTGATCCTTTAATTTTCCATGGCTTCCTCTATTCTTCTTTCTTCCTCTAGTTTCAACTGTCAAAGCATTCCCTGAAGTAGAAGATTCCCCATAGCTTTTTCTTCATTTCCTCACTTATACTCACCCCTACAACATCCTCAAACTTTAACTTTGAGTTAGCTGGAATTGAGTTGCTTACCACCATTGCCAGGCTATTCCAAATCTCAGGTAAAGAGCACAGAACTAATAAAGCCCTAACTTATTCATCAAATTCTATTGTAACCAAATCTAGCGTATTTACAACCATATTAAAATCATTTAAATGATCTACTGCCCTACCAAACCATTCTCAGACATCTTCATATTAAAAAAAAAATTCATTAAAAATATCTTATTAGAGGCAGAGGGTTTTTCATACAACTTCCCTAATGCATCCATCAGTTCTTTTGTAGTCTTTTCCTTTGAAACATTACATAATACTGAATATGAAAGACACAGTTGGATTGTCCCAAGTGTCTTCCTATCTTGAAAATCCCATTCTACATCCATCATGCTCAAGTGTTTGTTCACCTTCTCAGACATTAGAATATAAATATCCTTCTGATAAACGTAATCTTTCATCTGCATCTTCCAAAGACTAAAATTATGACTATTGAATTTATCAACCCTTGATCTTCCATCATCTGCCACAACTCCCACTCAAGTTCAAAATTTCCCTATGATTCAACACTTGAGAAAACCAAACCAGGATTTGATACCAATTGTTAGGAAATAAGGGATAAAATATGTGGAATAATCCCTCACGGAATCGCAACAGTAGAAACTAATATGAAAAAAATATTACAGATCTCAAGTAAAAGTGTAGAATAAAATAACACAACACAAAGAGGTAGTATTTAACGTGGTTCACCCAATTTGGGTTACATCCACCAAGAATCACTTTTTCATATTTTATTGCAAGCCACCTTTCTCTCAATACAATAACCAAATCTTTTTGGAGCTATGCTAAAAAAACTCTACAAAATTCACACCTGAACTCAAAACACATTTGCAATGTTACATTATACCCACCATATGCATAAAACCATATAAGTAGACAACTACTTAAGTAGTTTTACAAAACCATGGGTATCAAAACCATGGGCCAAAACTATCCCATAAACCTATGAGTCAAAAATCCCACCCATATGACAAAAAAAATGTTTCCCGGTATATCAGGTACATTGTAAGGCCAAAAAGTTTTTTCTTGGGTGTTGTGCCCCCTAACCTTGGCGAGACAACTATGGAAAGTATACAGTACTCTTAGTATACAATATTCAACACTTTCTCATATAAAAACAAGCTCCACAACCTAACACTTTGTTGGGAAATGGTTAAAGCCACTTGGATGCCAAATTGTGACATAAAAACAATCAAGAGGGACTTCAAACTATTAATCAAAATCAATCACAAATAGAAGCATAAGAATAGGTTTCCACAAGGTAGTTGGGATTTGGAATCATCTAAAATAGGAAATTAACACGTCTAAAAATGGAAGTTAAGTGAGAGAATTCCACGTCAAAAGGTAAGTCAAATCTCTAGAAAATTCACGCATGACCACCGCCTTGCACATGGCAGAAGTTTGAAGACCACCTCCTTATGCAGGGTGGTGGTTATAAGATTGCCATCCTGCGCAGGGTGGTGACTTAAAGACCATTTCCCTACTCAAAGCGGTTGTCACAAAACTGCCACCTAGGAAGGGCTGTGGTTTTGACAATAAAGGTCCAAACTACTCTAAAAATGAGCGGGAAGCTAGGAAAATTCATGCAAATGCTAAGTAAGGATGTCTAGCGCTACAAACTATAACTTGTGCAATGGGTTTCAGAACTTGAACGCCTTATGAAAGGATATGAATCTCCATTGGGGACTTTTGTAACCATTTTCTAACAATATAGCATGTGTAATTTTGGGTGCATAAATATTGCCCCCTCAGAGAAGCGTCTTAGCCATGAAAAGGTGTAAAATGTAGAGTCTGAGTATGGCATTCTTGAAATGGGTAGTTAGAATCTATACTTGACACACCAATTTGTCGAAATGTCATCGTCTAAGCTTATGCTAATTGAAAAAATAAAAAAGACTCGAGTGTAGATAGATAAAATATTGAAAAATAAACGCTAAATTAAAATGACAAGAGGACTTTACCATTTATGCGGGGATATAGAAATATACATGCACCACCGCTCTAGCCCTTTGAACACATACACTCAAAATGAAATTAAAACAACACACACACACACACACACACACACACACACACACACACACACACACACACACACACACACACACATTAAAATAAGTTCATTTTCAATTCATTTGTGCATATCCAATTGGTGATTTTTGAGCTCTGGGCCTAGGGTGATCATTTTTTATGAGAGTATAGCCAAAAAAATTTGTTACGAGCTCGTGATCATGCCTCCACAAGAGAGAAAGATCAATCCACGTGGTCTCAAGTTAGTTCTCGTCACTTGTTTGTTTTGAAACCTAAAATGTTAAATGTTAAAAACCTTTGCCTAGGAGGGACAATTTTTGAGAATTTCTTGTTTTAAACTAGTCTCTAGGGGGTGCCCATAAGGTAGTATTTTATTTTGTGAAAAATAGTCATTTTTTGTGTTTATGTGAGGATTTTGGAGTAAGGGTGCCATATAGATAAACTATTTAGGATCGCCACCCTGAGGAGGGAATTCGTTACAAGATCACAGACCCTGTCAGGGTGCGGTTACAAAATTTCTGCCATGGAAAGGAAACGGTCAGAAAACTGCTATTTTACACAGGGCGGCAGTTTTGAACAGAATGCATAAATACTTGTGTATATCTAAAAAAATTATTTTTGATGTTTTACGATGTTTTTGATGAGTTTTCCTGTTGAAAATATTACTAACTTACTCTCTTTTTCTATTGTTTTGGTGGATACAGAAGAAGGAAGAGTACATCTGATGGAGCCATGAGTAGGAGGGTGATTGGCTCACAGAGGTCCTTGATCAACTTACTTAGGCTGGTATTGACAGATTGCAAAGAGCGAGAATATGGAGGATTTCTCGGGTGCCCCATGTTTCTCCTATCAGTCACATACTTTGTGACTTATTTTCTTACTGGGATGCAGACCATAACACTTTTCAGTTGTCAGGTTGTAGGGTTGAGTGGACTATTACATTAGAGGATGTGTACATGATACTTGGAGTTTCGATACTTGGGAGGAGGTTGACTCTTGAGATAGTAGGATCTAGAGCCATGACGACCTTATGCGATACTTATATGGGTGATGTCATTGTGTTAGTTAGTTCGAAGAAGGCTATCAAGCTCTGATCTATTTCTACTACTCCTATCATCACTATCCTCAAGGCCATCATGGGTATTCTGGCTTCACGATTAATAGGGGACAAGGGAGGTGATACATTACTTTATTGTTGGGCTCCTGTTATCACACAAATAAAGGCACATCGTTGTATTTATGCTTGGCAAGACGAGATCCTTGGGACTACCTACCATGACTTGTACTGAGTGGTCTATTTACAGGGTCAGTCACTCAACCATCCCACACTCGTGATGAGTTAGGTTTATGAGTGTATTATTCCCTACCAAAGAGGAGTTCCAGTGTAGGATCTAGATGCTATTAGGGATGCTAGATAAATAGGGATGTCAATTCTTAGAGAGCCACATCAGCTAGTGGCTTCATTAACTATTAATGACCTATTTGTTACTCCCTACCATGATATGACAGGATTATGGGGATAGGATGGGACCACAGTGGTATATTGTGCCAATAATAGTTAGTTAGTTGATAGGATGAGGAAGGTGGAGACTCATCCATTTAATTGGGTTTCTATGTAGTTCGGACTTCCATATATTGATATGTTTCCCCCTCTGACACCCATATATAGGAGTGTCAAGGAGGCCCGAAAGGGCCCTAGCGGAGATCCTGGGTGGACAGTAGTGACTCTAGGAGTTCCCATTGTTGTTATAAGAGTTGTTCATGTTTGACGGGTATCTTATGCCTCTCGTGCACCTCTACTCCATATTGAGGCCACACCCACTCACAATGGGGAGGAGGATGTACCCATAGATGTGGATTCTAATTCTAAGGAGGAGACAAGAAATGATATTGGAGAGGAGTCAGGTGATGACAAGACCAATGACGAATCAGACGATGAGGATTTAGGTGATGAGACTGGTGAGGCAATTCACATAGAGGAGTAGGAGAGTGAACCTGAGTGGCATGACACCCAAGATATGTTGAGAGTAGAGCAGAAGGAGGTGGACATGGAGATGGAGACTTTAGTCTCAGAGGATTCACTTCCCTGAGAAGAGGGAGGAGACGAGGGGTCTATCATGGTACAACGCGTAGCCTCAAGAGGAGAGGAGGCACACCAGGTACCTACAAAATCAATTCTACCTATACTAGTTGATCCCACCTAGATGCATGGAGATTCGATTATGTAGATACTCTTTCCTTGACTCTTTTAGATAGAAGTGTTAATCCTATGTCTAGTATTTCTCTTTTTTTGGTTTTTGTAATTTTATAACTCACAGTTGTTTCTTTGTTTTTTAGCATCTACATAGGGATAATGAGATTGTATTCGTCAGGTGTACATGGACACCTTGTTGATCCCTTCAGGGAAGACCCGAGCTGAGATGAATGATGACACAAGACAACCATTATCAGCTGGCAGACAGACTAGCATGTTCACAACTATTTGGAGGGTAGTGGAGATCATGAATTCTCTCCCCACTCAGGTTACCGCATACGAGACAGCCGAGAGATTGATGAGGTAGAGCCGTTCTCCTAGTGAGACCACAACTAGTGGCCACCATCATGAGCATTCTTCATTTTTTAGCCATAGTAGGAGTTCTGGACACAGTCGTTCCCCGTCTCGGGGATCCCATAGGGATTGATAGGCCATTGGGC
The DNA here is from genome assembly GCA_019776745.2 of Taxus chinensis. Lineage (NCBI taxonomy): Eukaryota > Viridiplantae > Streptophyta > Pinopsida > Cupressales > Taxaceae > Taxus > Taxus chinensis. The sequence goes on from CM034148.1 coordinate 706,296,634, forward strand.
CTTCTATTTCTTAGTTTCCATTTTATGGGGTAGTTATACTTTTTTTTGTATATTGCAAGTGTTTTGACCATGCCTAATATGTGATGGCATTGTAAAAACTTAACTTATTATGATATATACATATACCCTTTTTTTGTTCATCTTTTCCTTGCATAGAGTTGACTTCCATTTATGGTTTGATTCACGTGTGTACTCTAGATGTTTATAATTTATGATTTTTTATGCTTTTTAGAATGTATGCAATAGATAATGATATGCTAAATAGAATGATGTGTTTTTGTTGTTTTTGAAATGTTGATATATAATTATTATGCAAGTACAATGTGATCCTGAACTCTAGTTTCTCTAATAATTTTTTGATAATTCTTATTGTTATGGAAAAATGTGATGAGAGAGGGATACAACAATAGAATGATTTTTCCCCACTCTTAACCCCACGCAACCGGTAAGATGTGAGGGCTCAACACCAAGAGCCAAAAGGGGAGCAAGTTATAGAATTTTTTTGAATGGAAATGATGAGAGAAAGATAAGGATTTGGAAAAAACTAAATTGAGAACCTACAACCTCATTCTACTCAAGTTTGCTACAGAGTTTTAAATGTGAATTACTTTCCAGTTTATCTAGACTTAGATCTATAGATGGAAAATTGGTTGACAAAATCTGGTTTGAGGTTTTAAACTCTTTTGGAATTTTGGACTTCTAACTCACTTTGTTCTAGATTTATGATTTTACATCTTTTATTGAATGAACTGATTTTAATTTTCTATTTTGTCAAAGATACCCCCTACACCTTGCCCCATGCTACTAGTAGGAGGTATGGGCTCATCATTAAGGACAAGGCATAGTTGAGTAAGGGCACTTCTCTCCTTTCCTAACCCCATGCCACTAGTAAGAGATGCGGGCTCAACAACGAAGGTTAGTGGGGAAAAGAAGTGTGTAAATAAATTTTTTCTGTTGATTTGCACTTGATGTATATATGGGATATATGTGACACCATGAAGCTTCTAGATCAGAAAATAGGAAAAGACACCTAATCTAGAAGAAACTATGAGTAAAACCAAGTATGCAGGCCTTGGTATGGTTATTGTCAAAGCTTTATCTTATCCTATTTGAATTGATGAAATGATTTAGAAATAATTGATGACATTATGAAGATTTGAAGAGATATGATTGAAATGTTTTGCCAATGTTTTTATATGTTTTTAGGAATTGTTATAAGAATAAGCTCCTTGATCAAAAAACTTTACGAAATTAGCTAATAGATGAAAATGCAATGAGAATTCAGTAGTATACATATGGAAATACTGGTGGATCATGCATAGTATCTTTTTAGATGAAGAGAGTTGACAGATTCACCAAATTCCTCTCCTTCTAGCATACACAAGTGATAAGCCCCATTCTTATAGTCCTCTATGACTTGATATGGGCCTAACAACTTGGGCCTGAACTTCCTTCCTTCATTGTTATTTTTTTCTATCTAGCTGTCAAGTCTTAATACCAGATCTCCCTCACCTATTTCACATTCATAGACCTTCTTATTATATTGCCGACACATCTGGTCAGCGTAAGATCTGTGCCATTTCTCAGCGTTAAGTCGAGATTCATCGAGGCTTTCCAATTAAGATATTCATTCCTCTCGTTAACCTTCTTCTCCAAAAATTCCTTGTAGAGAGATATGGAGACTAGGTATTTCAACCTCCAGCAGTAGAAATGCTTCTGCACTGAACACCAAAGAAAAGGGGGTTTCCCCCATCGATGTTCTTATCGATGTTTGATAGGCCCACATGGCCATAAATAACTTTAAGTTATAATATCATTTTTCTCCTTGACGGTTTTAATGATAATATATTTTAACATCTTGTTTGTAGCCTCATCCTATCCATTGGACTAGGGGTAATAGAGAGTTGTGTGGTGACTTATTTTGAACTTTTCACATAGCTCACACACTTCCTCATTCTTAAAATATGTGCCATTATAAGAGATAATGACTTATGGGACCCCGTACCTACAAATAATCTAGTTTAGAATGAACTTAGCAATTACAGATCCTAGCACGATGGTGAGAGGCATGGTCTCTACCCACTTAGTGAAGTATTCAGTGGCCATGATTATGAAATTATGGTCATTTCTTGAAGAGGGAGATAATTTCCCAATAAAATCTAGTCTCCATGTGGAAAAGGTTCGTGATGTTGTGATCGGTTGCAGAGTCTTTATAGGTATATGGATCTTGTGAGATAATTCTTGGCATTTATAGTATTTACGCAAAAACTCTATCACATCAAGTTCTAACATGGGCCAAAAGTAGCCCATCCGATGTATTTTTTGAGCAGTGACATGACCTCCAAAGTGACCTCCACATACCACACTATGAGATTCATAAATAATCTTCTCATATTCTTCTTCATCAACGCATCTTAGCAACATTCCATCAAAGGATCTGCAATAGAACACTTTTTCTAATATTATGTACTTAGTGGCTATGACGCATAGCTCTCTTCTTTGGTGTGATGTTTCCCCATTAAAGTATGTTTTATCTATAATGAAATTAATAATTTTAGTATATCATGGGCACACAGAAATGGGTGGTTTTATTTTGATGTAGTATATGCATTCATCAGGGAAATATAATCTAACTACATCACCCCCATCTAATGTGTTATCAGCTAACTAGTCTGTGATGATTTATCCTTTAACGAACTTTTGGTTAAAGAATGTTAATTCAAAATCACCCATTAAAGTTATTAAATGTACAACTTTCTTAGACAATGAGCCATGTGTTATAAATGTATGTAAGTGATCCGTGTTAACAATGACCCTCATTTCTTGGTTAAGCATGTAGTTTCTTAACCACTTAGTTGCGAAAACTCTTGCAAGGAATTCTTTTTCTTCTTGTGTATAGTGTGTCTCATAATCGAGCAACGTTTGACTAATAAAGTAGACTATGTGCTCTCATTTATCATCATCTTCTTGGACTAGCATGCAAGCTAATAAGACATCTACGGCCCATGAATATAGAATTAGGGTGTGATCCAATCTAGGAGGAATTAGTGTGGGAGGCAACATTAAGAATCATTTGATTGACTCAAATGCCTTGTGACACTTCATCATCCAAATATTGCATCAATCCTTTTTCAAAAAACAAATTATTGGATGAATGGTGAAGGTTAAATGAAGATTGAAACTCTAAATTGTACCAAGCTTTCCAAGGAAATATTTAATGCCAAACTCATCCGATGGTGGGGTCATTTCCAAAACTGCTCAGACTTTGGCTGGATCTACATCAATCCCTCATGAAGAGATGATGTATCCCAACAAATCGCCTCTCATCACACCAAACACACATTTTTTTGTATTCGGCATAACACCATATTTGATTAGATATAAGATAATTGTATGAATCACTTCAAGGTGATCACATCATTTTATAGCCTTATCCAGGAGGTCATCACCGTATGATTCCATAATCTTATGAATTAGATCATGGAATATATGAGTCATGGCATGTTCATACATGGCACCAACATTCTTGAGACTAAATGAGATGACTACATAATAGTAAGTTCCCAAAGTAGTGATGAATGTGTTCTTCAACTGATCTTCCTCAGAGATCCTCATCTGATTATACCTACAAAACCCATCCATAAGGGACAACAACTCATATCTAGTTTTTTGTGTCAACTATAACATTAATGGATGGCAGTGGGAAATATTCCTTAGGACATGCTTTGTTAATATCCCAAAAGTTGATCCAAACATGGATATTTCCATTCTTCTTGAGAACGGGGATGATGTTGGATAGCCATTGTGAGTAGTCAACTAGTTTGATAAACCCCACTTGCACGAGTCTCATCACTTCTTCTTTAACCATAAGAGCCACCTTTGGCTTCATGGGTCTTGATTTTTTCTTAATAGGTTGAGCATCTCGTTTGGTGACAATATTATGAACTGCAATGTGAGGAGTAAATCATATCATCTCCTTGTAGCTAAATTCAAAATCCTTTGAGTGTTCCTTAAGAATTTGTGTGTGTATTTCTATCTCCTCGGGAGTTAGAGAAGATCTTAAATTCAAAATTCTTGGTTCATCCTCTGTCCCGATGTTAATATCAATTGTTCCTTCAATTAAATATGTGTTACCATCTTCAAACTCAGGTGGGGCTGGAGGTAATTCCATGTCTCCTTCCTCTTCTACCTCACAAATCTCAAGAATTTTCAATGAGGAAGACTCCATGATGGGATCTCCAAAGTAGGAGGAAGAGTGAAGGACAAGAAAAAACCCAATCTTCTGGTGGGTGAGATGTAAATATGTGTAAGCATTCAGGTACCCTAGGATTGATTCATCATTTTCAGTGTAATCTAGAGTGACAAGCTCATTCTCAGCTTCTATTTATGCCAAAATTGGAATTGTTGGCATTTTACGAATCAAATGTTCAACATGAATTGAAATCGTAAAGCTTGTATCTTCTAACTCTTTAATTAGGGTGAAGAGAGAAGAAGAAGTTATAATGGAATCAGCCAAGAGGTTTTGTTCTCAATGTATAGCTTCAATTGAAATAAAATAAAAACTCTTTCTTAATTCCAGGACAACAGTCGTATAGAGCTGTAGGTGTTCATCCCTAGTCTCATATACTTTAGATAATTTATTTGTGACTAGTTTTGATTCACCTAACACCCTAATGTTACATGAACCCATTATTTTTTCTACTATGAGCCCAAGAAGGAGAGCCTCATACTCTACTTTGTTGTTTGTACACTCAAAATTTAATTTGAAGGCAAAAGGCATGGCATTACCTTGAGGAGAGGTAAGGATCACCCTTGCCCCAGCAACAAAGTGGTACTTTGCTCCATCGTATTTCAAATTCAAATAGTCATTTGGGAAGATTAATTTTGGATCATCTTTAGTCTCTTCCTCTGTTACATCCAAAAATTCTACCATGCACACATCATCAAAAGGAAGAGAGCTGAGTCCAAGTACATGTCTTATGCCCATGGAATCAAATGGAAGGAGAATGGGTAAATCATTCTCCAACATCTTGACTATATTTGTGTTGGTTTCTACTAATATTATCTCTATGAAAATAGTTTCATCCTTAACCGTAATAATCCCCTTGATTAAGCTAGTAATTTCTAATTCCTTTGTAGGAACTAGTTTTGTTTCAGGCACTGAAATGGCCAGTTTGTTTAACTGGTTTGCAAGGAGTTCAAACTCATAATGCACCCCTGGTTTGTTTTTGAGATTTTCTAGGTGTATGTCAAAGGGCTTTGGGTCCCCTTATGCAAAAAAGACCTTCCCGAAATGTAAGAATCTTACATATTGAAAAAAAGTAGGGGGAATAGCCTTCATATGGTATATCTAAGGACGGTCGAGAATCATATTATAGTTGGTTTCCTGATCTATAATATATAATTATGTGAGGACCGTCTTGGGTCCTAGAGTGACTAGAAGTACTATGGTTCTGATTGAATTTACCTTGAGGCTATCATAACCTATTAACATGTTTCTCATTGAAGAACAATTAGTTTCTCCATACCCCAACTTTTGGAGAAAAGAAAATGGGACACTATTAACCATTTCCCTGTCATCAATCATCACCATGGACATCAAATTCTATATGGTTTATCTGTGCTTTTGGAGGAGTGACAATAATCAAATGTGCTAGGACCCAATGCTTCTAATAAATCATCTATGTGAGTGGGGGATTTCTTTGAAAAATCCAAGAAGGAATTGTGAGAAAATGTAGTGCCCACTTTCCTTTGACACCTTTTGGTACTAATCATGATACTGCTGATTAGATTATGGACATGATTATGGACCTTATTATAGTATGATGATAGATGTTAGATCATGGAGTATTGTTGACTTAATTTAGTTATGATGCATGATGATTATTAGAGACATTTTATATGTTGATGATGATATATTGTATGACATGGTTATATGATGGATGTTGTTCAGGATTGTGATGTTTGGATATTATGAGTAGACCTAAAAATGGAAAATTATTGGATAATGATATAGTTGTTGATAAAACTATAAATGATTTTGTTAAATTGCTTTGATGTTGTTGTGATTCATGTATCTAAATGATTTAGTGAATTATATTTATATTATTTTGGATGTTCTGATATGGCCATGAGGTTGAAGGAGGTATTTGTGTTTTGCAGGTTAAACTATCACAACAAACATCGGGGGATTGAGGACCAACCACATTAGAATTCTAGATGAATTCAACAAGGTCTCCATGGCAACATGTTTTATTTGTGTGCGCTTGTATTTTTGTTAGGGATTTCCATGGGGGGAAAATCGTCTTTAAATGTGACCAAGGGGTTTTATGTGTTTTTTTTATTTGGTCCCTTTTTTTATGGTTTCTTGTGTTTATTTTGTGGTGCTTTTACCCTTTTCATTATTCTTTAAATGGTGTGTAATATTATGAGTAACCATATTGTTAAAATAAATAAACCAAATATGTCATAAGAAGGTACTTAAAAGATTTGTTGGCTTTGGATTAAAGTGTTGTAAGAGATGTGTAAGTTAACTTTGGAGTGTGAAACACTCCACCTTATTAGAAATTCGAAATTGTCCTTGGGGGCTATTTTTGGAGGCTTGTGGGACAAGTTAAACTTGTCCCATTCCTCTTAAATTTATTTACCAACCATACCTATGCTTGGAGAGTTAAAATTAGAATTTTGTAATGCATTTTGGGAAGACAAATTGTATGTTTTAATTGCACTTCTCTTACATGATTTAATTTCAATCCTTTAGGGTGTGGGGTGGATTTGAGTGTGGAAGTAAACTATCATATTATTCACCCACCTATTTATTATGAATTGGAGAATGAAGTTGAATTTTGGGATTGGGGTTGAGGATGTGTGATGTGGCATCCTACATGGATCCACCTCATCCTCTTCCCTTCCCTCTTCTATCAAATTTTAATTCCTTGCTTTGTTTTAGGGTTGCTTCACTTTGGGGACTTCATTTTTAAGAGAATTTTCTTGCTGTTTTGGGAGTTGTTGCTTTGAGGAGTTTTGGAAAAATTAATGCATACTTGTGCTTGGCTATGTTTGGATTGCTTGCATTGAGATAGAGCTTGCTGTTTTGTAATTTTGAATAACTCCATCATGGAGAGGTAAGATCTTGGCTCATTAAATGCTCTCTTTTATATATGTAAATGTTAATTTGTGAATGTTTTGGCATGTTTGTGGGCTGTTGGGTAGATGGCCTAGGAATGGTGTAGGAGAAGACTATGGGGTTTATTTTGTGGGAGGCATAAGTGTGTTTTAGGGAGGTATAAGGGTAGAGGGAGTTGGGATTTGGGTTCCACATTACAAAGAAAGAGATTGCATTTCTTTACTCATTATGGGGTGCCATAAGAGGTTGGGGAGGCATAAGGAAATGTGAGGAATAAGGGGTACTTGGGGGAGGCATAAGGAATGTCATGGTTTTCATATAATATGTTTGGTGGTTTGTAACTCAGGTGGTGATACCAATTTCCCCTTTTTTGGAGGCATAAGTAGCATCCCCCATAGCTTCTTACTCCTTTGGCTTGCTTGATGAAGCCTTAGTATTGTTTGTCATGTGTTAATGTAGTTGTAAAACTACATTCTGTTTTGGAATGTGTTTTATTGTAAAAATGTTGCTTGTGTGTTTGTGGAAACCTGTTGTTGCCATGAGTTGGATCACATCTTTTAATGCATTTTTGTTGGGGCTTGGGGGCCAATGAAGAAGGATGGATTCTCCTTTTCATTGGATGTCTTGGTTGGGTGGAGAGCATTGCCTTTCCCCTACTTCTGTTGTGATCAAATTGGATGAATGAGAGGAATGCATGTTGATATTCTAGAGCTGAGAAAAGACAGTTTGAAAGTCCCTTGTGAAATGAAATCTCATTGTAACCTTTCCCACTTGAAGTGGATGAACTTTTAAATGTTTGTAATGGAAAGATTTTGTATTGAATGCAAGTGGAAATTGGAAATGTAAAAGAGTTATACTCTATATTTTGTTTTAGAAAGAATGTGAAAGAATAATATTGTTTTGTATACTGTATTTTGAAATCAAATGGAAAGGAGTTTGTATGAGTTTCATTGGAATTATTAGAAGTGTTACCTTATTCATATGATATTATTCCATTGGAAATGTGTGTTTATCATGCACTAGGAAGTTCCTGTTTTGAAAGTGGAAATGTGAAACACGTGAGAAGAAAATGTATTATTCTGTCCTATATATAATATATGTTTTGGAAGAAATAAAAGAGGAAAGATGTAAAAATAACCTTTTGAAATCAATAAATGAATGTAATAACTTTCTCAAATTGCATTTTTGTATTGAATCTGATTATTTTCAATGTATTGGAATCTCTGCTTGAAAGAAGTAAATGTGTATGAAGGAAAGTGCAGAACTCTGTCTTTTAAATGTGAAAAATTTGAAATTAGAATTACATTTTGGTCTTGAATAGTTTGATTTGAATCAAATAAAAAGTGTTAGATTGAAATTGGAACGTATTCTAAATACTTGGAAGAAGAAATGGCAATTAGACCCATCAAAATTTGATCCTTGTTATTTGTAATTTTAAACTGGCAATTATCTAAACCAAAAATGCACAGTTCGAGCCAGCAACAATAAAATAACAAGTTAAATGATTGAATTGGATAGTAGGCCTTAAATTGTTTCAAACAGAAAAAAAATCTTAAATGAAATATTCCAAAATTTGGTAAAACTGAGTTCAAAGTTTTCACAGTCGTTTTGCTATCAAAATTGAAAAAAAAATTGAATTGGAATTCAATCAAATAGATCTACCTCACAATATTATCCTAATTCCTCCTAAGAATGATTCTTCATGTCTATTTGACATGTTGAGAGAGGAAGAAGATAAAATTGGACAAATATCACAAGTTAAGAATTACCAGTTTGCACTGTAATAGCCTGTAGGCCGTTTTCTTAAAATTGACCACTTAAACTTTGTCAAAACCAAAAATTAATGATCCCTTAGTAAAGAGGACATCGAGAAATTTCCAAAAAGTCCTTTTTTTCCCAAAACTGAGCTCTCTATCAAATGTTATGGCCTTCTGAAGTTTTCTTCATTTGGCATTAAAATTTTGGGAAAAATTTCCTTAGCGGGCCCACGACCCAAATTTTTCCCTTAGAGTTTCAAAAAGTTTTTTTGGGAAAATTTTCAAAATTTTCCCCACTGATCTGCAGCCAATTAGAGGCTATCATGGGGCACCATGAGGTTTCAGCATATGGGTGGATCTCCTTTTTAACTTAGCGCTTTCAGAAAATTTTGGGAAAATTTTCCAAACATTCCTCACTGGCCCGCAACCAATCAGGTGATGCCACATGGAATCACGAGGCATCGGTGGAGGAATGGGTCCCTGTTTGTCTTTTAAATCTTATAATTTTTTTGGAAAATTTTCCAAGTTTCCACCACTTTCCCTTTGGCCTGCAGCTAATCAAGGCTACCACATGGCATCCCGAGGTGCCGGCGGAGGCGCGGGTCTATGTACCCTCTTAGCCCTTTGGGGCGTTAAGAAAATTTTCTCCCCATCACCCCGCCTTCCCCGCATTGGCTTAGGAGACATCACATGTCCTTTTTGCACTCGTGGGAGTGCAAGTGCAAAGATGAATTTTCACCTGCGTAAGAGAATTCACAAAATGTCTCCCTCCGCCCTGCCTTTCCCTGCTTTTCCCCACGCTGCCTTAGGGAGTGAAACGTGTCCCTTGTGGACTTGCAGACCTGTGGAAGCGTGGGTACAATTGCATTTTTTTCCCCCACGTGGGAATGTTTCCAAAGGTCTCCCTGCGGCCCGCCAACCTGCCCTTTGGGAAAATTTTCTCCCTTGGGCCCGTAGGCCTACCCTTTGGGAAAATTTTCACCCCAAGGCCGGCCAGCCCATAACTTGAAAAATATGAGGAGTTAGGAGGAGTTATTTATATCAGTGGAAAGGTGAGGAAATTTCCTATCCATTGGAAGTGATTTAGGGAAATTTTTAATGTGTTAAGTGTGAGAAAAATCAAGTTCAAAATTTAATCCTGTTAGAGAGGGGGTATGGTGTGGAATTACCCTCTAAACCTAATTAAAACTTCTAACCCTAAATTTTGGACCTTATGGCTTCTTATAATTGTTAATAAAATAAAAGTATATTCTAGTAGATTAGGATTGTTCTGGAACCTATTAGTGATGTATGTTGTTTGTAACTTGGTTGTAGATTCCTTTAATAAAAAAAATATTCCATAATTTTCCTAACTAATCCTAGGTTGTTCTTGGGTCTCAAGTGGGTTGTTTTAACAGGCATTACAAAAATTGTCTTTGTCAAATCATTGATCAAGTCATAAGCCCCTATCGTGTTTTCCAACATTTTTTGAATATCATCTAATATTGATGGGTAAATAGGTATTGGCTACGAGAAATAATCTTTGGTTCTAGTGGCAACATTTATCTAAGGTTCAATCTCTAACTCCACGAGACCCACTATCTTGGTTTGCTAGCAGCCATCTAATGGAGGTGCCACTAATGGGTTTGATGAAGTAGAATATTCATGATCATTGGCCGCGACCATGATTCCCTTGTTTGATCTGTTAGGGTCTAACTTACCTTCTTTGGGACGTGAAGGGAGAGGATCACTATAGATCTTAAGTGCCGTGTTCTGAGGGGACATCAGTCCCATAAAATTATTTTGAGTAGGTTCTATAAAGTTTTCCAAAAACATATCAACTAAGAGTTTTCTTTGGTATTCTGGAAAACATCGTAGAAATTTGTTACAATCACAGCACGTTCTTACATCATGACCTCATACTCTATGAAAACCATGGTATAAATTAGGATTGTAGTCCCTGGATCTTTGGTTTATATTTTTTTGTGGTCCGAAGTTTCGACTATTGGTTGTTATAATTGATGTTTAGAGCCCATTGCCCTTGATTTTGAAATTGGTTTGGGTACCCACCTTGGTATTGGCTAGGGCCTTTGATATGAATTTGTTGAGCTTGTTTTTATTGTTATTGTTGTTATTGTTCTTGAGGATGATTGAAGTCATTGAAAATAATTGAAGGATTAAAATTATTATTCCTTTGGTTATTTCTGTTTACATTGTTATTATTAGTAGTGTTTACATTTGAAGTATTGAAAAAATTTAGTTTCTTTGGTTGATCGGTAATACCATCAGTCATAACTTCACAAATTATTTTGAGGAATTTTGCTCCATGATTATTTTTCATGTTGTTGGGGTAACCATAATTACCTTGGTTAGGAGTGATCAATCTCCTATTTGTTCCGTAGGTCTTTCGACCATTGTCTATAGCTTCTTGATCAATTCAGAGAGCACCCTCCAATACCTCTGCGTAGCTCTTTAATGGGAACTTTTAGACTTTCTCCTTGGTCTCCCTATTAAGAGAGTGAAGGAATAAATTACAAATCTCCATTTGATCCATGCTAGGAGTGTTTTCTGAATAATAAAGGACTTTCCGCCATCTTTGGATTAAGTGGGCAGCAGACTCATTGTGCTCTTGTTTTATGTGGAGGAATTCTCTGATTCATGTCCTTAGATGTTTTTTCATGTCAAAATATTTAATAAAATCAAACACAATTTTTTTGAATGAGTGTATCAAATGGTATCCTATAATACTAATCGAGAGTGATACCTTCTAATGTCTTAGGGAATATTTTTGTGAAAACTTCATCACATGGGAGTACCTCTCAAAAGGAAGTTGCGTAAGTCCATATGTGTGCATTCGGATCACCCTCCCCCTTGAATTTTGGAAGGTCTAAAAAGGGTATTGGGAGCATAACTCTTCGTATGGATAAGTTGAGAGGCTCATTAAGATATTTAGAGTAGGTCCTCATTGCGTATGACTCAACCATTGATGATACTTGTTAGGGAGGTGGGGGTAGCATTTGTTGAAAAGGTGCAGCATATGCATTTGTTGTGGCATAAGGCATCTCTTATGGCTAACCATTTTGTCCTGGGTAAGTATACATGTCCCCATGTGGTGATTTAGAATACATGTGCACGTAAGGGGGAATATTGTTTTGATATGGATTTTGAGGCATGAAGCCAGGGAACTATGCATTTCCAGATGGCATGGTATTTGAGAACGCACGTCCAACTGGTGCTTGTGGTGGATATTCGTATGTAGCATGAGGGGGCATACCAAAGGTAACCATCCCATTTAGAAGATCCTTTGGACTAGGAACACCTGTGAAAACTAGAGGATTTGGTGTAGTAGGCACTTGGTCATAGTTATAAGGATGGAAATGAATCTTTCCCTTCCCCGTATATTAAGTTTAAGTATTTTGGGAAAGTTACAATTCCTTGACTTTGTCCACCAATGAAAAAATGAGTTCTCCTATTGATGGTGTGGTTTTTTGTTTTGGAGCATGTTGTTGAACCTTTATAGGTGTTTGAGGAATGTGATTTCTTGCTATGAATTGCTCATTATTTTTCCACCCTTATTAGTAACATTTTTTGTTGTAGGAGGGGTAACATTATTATTCTGAAGCAAGACATCAATGTGTCCTTACGACCTATAAAAAGGTTGATTCATTATGTTCCAGAAGCATTGTTTTTTCCTAGCACAACACGTTAAGTACTCCTCATCTGAATGTGGAAGTTGTTCACACTACATACTAATGGGTTATCTGAATAAGACCTGAGGAGATGATCATGTCTCTCCAGTAAAATTTATGTTGTTAGAGCTTGAGAGTTCAGGTTGTTGGGTTTGTGTTATTGATCAATTTCCTCAATCCTTACTAAGGAACCAACATTGGTCCCCTGAGGAGGAGGATTTTGAAGATGAGCAGTTGAATAATTGTCTTCCCACATAGAAAGCGAGGGAAATTGTTGTTGTCTACTCATCTGATATTTATATGCTATAAGACCCACAATGGGTCATTCGTATCTGTTGTATCCCAACATATTCAAGGGGTATATAAATACCCGCAGAATAATGGGAGAGAGGAATATGGATGAAGAATGTGGAAATGATCATATACTAGCTATTCACGACGGGTTCACCAATTTGTACAGATGAAAATCAACACATGACCTTCAACCGCACTCAACTCCCTGAGGTCCTACTGAGGCATCCAATGTAGAAAATGTGAATGGATATGTGGTATCAATTATGATAATGGATGACAAGTGCGTGAAAATGGTAAGCGAAGGTGGTCAATAAAATATGATGTTTTTGACTTGTAATAGTGGAATATTCTCGTTAAGCACAACAAAATCCCTTCTAACCTAGGTGGTTTGAATGGAGAAATCAGAAAGGAAGGTGACATGGAGGATCCAGTCAATATCAAGTACCGGAGACAATTTGTTTATTAGTTTTGGGACTCATGGAAAATAACCTACGAGCGCCTCATATGGATTTCCAAACAAGGTCATGGAAGTGAAAGCGAGAGATGTGCTGGACCCATAAGATCTATGATCAATTATCAGGATCTATCCAAAATGAGAGGTCTCAATGAATGTCTTCACTTAGGACGTTTAACTTCATAATGATGTCTGGTGGTAGTGGTGAGGATCTAAATACCAACGCTCTTAATCCAAGGTCCACATCTAATTGGCTCCTGGTCCCATTCGATTGGGGAGTCATAAGATCACAACTATAAACACTATCTGATTTTGGTCCCTGTATATTCATGCAGTGTGATCTAGAATCTAAGCCCAAGGGAGGTTGGGTAATCTAAGCATGGGAACGGTCCAGTAATCTTAAGCCTTGTCAACTTCAACATTTTATATGTCAAGTTTTTCAATCCTCTTGACACGTCGAGCTATATTTTTTAGGACACGGAGATGGATTCTTGTAACTATATTTGTGAAAGTTTAGGGTTTATTGGTTGTGGCACTCTTGGGTCACTTTCATGAGTACGCTCTTTCTCTGGACCTCTAATGGTCATGAATTGACAATGTTCAAGGTAATCTATAACTAGGTTGCCTTGAAAGAAAAATGAATGACTTTTCGTATTCAACGTTAAGTGCATCTAATTGTCAATTGATTCTTTTTATGTCTCGAGTAGTTTTGAAAATTTTGAACCTAAGGCCTTGATCTATGTCTACTAATGGTACTACAAAATTAGGTTGAGGTATTATCGGTTTGAACACAAAATCTCTAGGCTCTCTGGGTCATGTGATTGTCATACATGGAACTACTAAACTAATCTAATAAAGCAAAATATGTAAGAAAATTAAATTTAAAATATGTTTCTGGTATTTTCTTATATATGAATGAACAAAATCATTAAAACAACTAATCTAGTAAAGCAAATATTTTTTGTTATTTCCCTGTATTTTTAACAAAACTTCTAATCTAATAAATGAATCTCAAACAAGAAATTAACCAGATGTAGCCAAGTTCTTGTGCAATATTATTAATTTAAATTCTAAAACAATTAAATAACTGAAATATTTCAAATAAAGTATTCAATCTTACTTCAGAAACAAAAAATAATTCACAGCCTCAAAGAATCTATTATTCCCTATAACCTCCCTTGAAATATTGAAGAACAAAATTTATAATTGATCTAATCTACTGATAAATTGATAATTGAAACAATGAAGGGATTTATCTACCATATTTGATACAAAATTGAAATGATAAATTCAGAATTGATAATTTTCATGAATGAAGGAAACACCACCTCTAACCTAGATATTTCAAGAAACATGGAAAAGTTGTATTAATATTGTCCCCTTAGTTATCCTTTCAATATTTGTGTCTACGTGATTCGGATGGATGGGAATGTAGAAACATTAGAAGAAGAAGGATTCGGGAGCAACAATAACTTGAATTGACAGGCTGGGAAGTAATGCAAGTGAAAGAGTGCAAGCACAATTGAACTGAGATTGGATTTGGCAATTTCCAGCAAGAAAGCAGTAGCTTTGCAATAACAAGAATACAAATTTTCTCCAGGTTTTACTTGAATACAAGCATGGTATTTATAGGAACTTGGTTGTGCAATGGTTGAAGCCAGTTGGTAGTAAAAGGGTGACATAACAAAAATCAAGAGGGAGATTAAACTATTAATCAAAATCACAAATAGAAGTGAAAGAATAGATTGCCACAAGGAAATATGGCTTTGGAATCATCTAAACCGAGAAACTAAAGCATCTAAAAACGGAAGTTAAGTGACAGAATTATAGGTCAAAATGTGAGTGAACTCTCTAGAAAATTCATGTAGGACTGCCGCCCTGTGTAGGGAAGTGGTTTCAAAACCATCACCCTACATAGGGCTGCGGTTTGAGGACCACCACCCTACCTACTAAAGGTCAAAAGTAATCTAAAAATGAGAGAGAAGCTAGGAAATAGCATGCAAAGGCTAAGTAAGGATTTCTATGCTACAAATATATACTGCAAATAGGTTTTAGAACTTGAACACCTTCTGAAAGGATATGAATCATCATTGGGGACTTTTGTAACCATTTTTCAACAATTTAGCACGTGTAATTTTAGGTGTGCATAGAAACCTTATAATAGTAAAAAAAATATGAAAAAATCATATATTTAGGTAGAGGGGAGTTTTTCTGACATATCAGTCATATTTTTAAGAAATTTCTCTATCCTTTTTGTAGGATTTATGGTGGTGGAAGATGGATTTGAACATATTCAATTCAAAACATGTAGTTTTTTGTGTGGTAGAAGATAAATTTGAAAATATTTAATCCAAAACATGTATTTTTGTGTTTTAGCAAGTTTAGACCTTAGGCTCAAGTATCCAAACCATTTCTGGGCCTTGGGGATTTTTCCTTTGTTTTTATTAATCTAAATTGAATTAAATCTAACTCTATAGTAACTTAGTGTAACTAATGATATTCATGTAACTATATATAGTAGTGCACACGTAATAAGCATTTAACAATGAATGCCCCTAAGAAAATGAGAGGGGAAAATGAATTGACTAATTTTGAGAAACTTGGGAGTGATTTGGACTGAGTATCTATTGGATCTAGATGGAAATAGTGTTGAAAAGGCTCGATGAGGGTTTGGAACCCTGGAATTTAAGGTAATGAAGTGCCCACACGAGGACAGGAGCACCCCAGGTGCTAATGACCAGTCTGGGTGCCTGTGTCTAATCAAATACTTAGAGTCTAGTATTTTTTGGGTTAGAGGATTTTCACTTCCACTCACTCTTTATCACTTTGGTTTTAATGTTATGTTGTTTTTCATACTTGTAACCTGAAAAAAAATATCTACCTACGCATTCCCATAAACCACATTAAATCTAATAAAAAATGTAGAATGGGGAGTGGAACTGACCCCATTGGTAACCCAAAGAGTGAACTTACCACCAAGGGTTGCACTACATCTCAGACTCCATGTATTTATCTGTGCGTGTGTTTGTAATGATGCCCTAGGCTGCCCTTGTGAAAGTTACATGATGATAGTGCGATAGATGCAGATTTATAGCAAGGGTAAGTGCACGAAGTTGGGGGGGAAAAAAGTGGACAAAAACCCTAAAAAAAAGTAAAATGCATACGCGTTCTATTATAATGTGAGCGCATTTTAATTTCTTAGGTTTGGGATTTACCAAACCACAATGCGTACGTGTTATGTATGATATAAATTAAAAAAGAGGCCCGAGCCTCTATTATATCATCTCCTTCAAATGTGAATTTCATAGCTTAACCTTGCCCTCATGTTTTTTCATTCAGCTGGATTTCAAGCTCAAAGGATCATCTCTGCATCACTGGGAAGATATGAATCAATGATGGTGCCACGAAGAAGAGGTAGGCACAATTATTTTCTCAAAATTACATTAAAATATGATAATTATAGAGTATAATTTGAATTGAATACATTTTTTATTGTTATAGTTTGAGGTCATGGGAATCAACCACAACCAAACCCTATTATTCCTGTCATCCCTCCCAAACCTCCCATAGTTATTCAACATCCCCCAGGTAGTCAAGAAGATTTAGCATCCCACAGAGTTAAAAAAAAAAAATTAAATTGAGGATTTAATCAAAAGAATGAGGGATTCACAATCTACAAACCCCCACCATGCCTCTCTTGCAAACACATTGGAGGTATTACTTGCTCAAGTTGACACGGAAATGGGGAAAATTGATCGTTGGATAAATTACAGAGAGGGTTGCAGGGTTTATTATTCCAACAAATTTTCATATGTGGATGTAAAGAAAAAGAAATTACAACATACCTCATATGTGCCTTATTTATGGACCCCCACACTAATTTGCATGTTATGTTGTCATGTAAATGGTTTCCCATCCATTGCTACAATAATAATTTGATTAAAAATTTTTTTGGGACTGATGGTGGATGGTGTGTGATATTCCACCTTGTAATAAAAACAAGGTGCCACTATACTTTCTGAGGAAACTCTATTGTGAGTTTATCCTCAACGAGATCCCAAATTATTTTGATTTCCAATATTTTAGGGCTGAGGAAAAGGATCTACATAGGATCGATCATGTACACAATGTGTACCTATTCAGCAAGGTAGAGTCCTCGCATAGAAGCCCCCTCACCCTGAGACTATCCCTCCAGCAGTGAAGGAGATAGTAGAGATTGATACACTCCACGTGCTTCAGGGGCTATTTGCAACTCTTGTTTGACATATGAGGGAGGTTTCTGAGCCAGATGCTCACAAAGGTACACAGAGTATTCCCTCAGGGAGTACTGGCATGAGGGCACATCTTTTCTCGTCATATGGTAGCATATGTTTGGGGTTCGAGGAGGACGATACTTTCATGCGTACTGATTTTGGTGGAGTTGGTGCTAGGGGCGCACATGATAATGTCATTGACATCACCTTCATAGGTATTTGTTATGTTTTATTATGTGTGCTACAAAATTTTGGAGTGCTTGATTTACTTATATATGTTAAATTTTTGAAATAATTGTATTTTTACATGTAAACGCATTGATATTACAACACACGGGAGATGCATATTCATCCCAACCAACACCATGTGTACACATACATTCATAGAGGTAATTTAGAATGTTAATTGTGTATAATTTTGACATACATGCAAATGTGTGTGTGTGTGTGTGTGTGTGTATTAGTTTTGAAGTCAAAAATATGTATGTTATTGTATGTTCATCTAACTCACGTGATACATGTTTGATAAAGATGCAACTTCACTAAACACCCCAATATCTCTGCGACAAGTAGAGAAAGGTGTTGCCACTATGATTTCATCTACACAATAACTCAATGAGGTATTCAAACATGTAAATTTCTTTAAACTACTCGTGTAATTCATATTATGTTAAATTACATGTTAGTAATGTCTTTCATTGTAGAATTATTAAATTATGTTAATAATTTCCTTCATTGTGTAAATATAGGAGCTACCTGTGACAGGTATCATCCCTATTCATTTGATTCACAAGTGTGGCGAGGTAAGAACAATAGTTCTATATTGATCAAATTAGTTAAAATATTGTCATTACACATATATGTACTTAGTTCTATTTTCGCTAATTCTGATGTTAGATTTTTTATCTTATGTGTATATAGGGAACTTCAACATCCTCCATTTTGACTTTGAGGGCATAGACTCCTCCATCTCGTCATCTTTGTACCCCCGTTCGTACTCCAGGAGCTCCCAATGACTCATCTAAGCGTGAGATATAGATTTGACGTGATCAACAACTTCTAGTAGGTTTTTGTATTTATGTAAATACTTTCATTCTATCATGATCTTAAATACATGTTGAAAACATATATAAATTAAGTTTTGACAAAAAAACATTGTTTGCATTTATAGGTTCATCTATAGGGGAGTATTCAATGGAAGAGGACTCATAACATGGGCTCGGATGATCCAAAGTCATCTCATAGATCTCCATCTTCATCTAAGGGAGGGCCTTCTTCGAGCAAGGCCAAGAGAGGGATATATTTTGATGATTAGGAAATATATATGTCTTACATGAAATTTTTTTTATATGTCTTACTTGATGGGATATGACCTATTTGGGAATTTTTTATATTTATTATGCACATTAAAATTCTATTTGGAACATGATATTTTTGTATGAGACATTACATTTCTAAGATTAGTTTTTCATGAAACTAATATGATGTGCACTTGACAATATTTAAGACATTATGGATTATTTTTTCATTTATTGGTGATGTACATGTACTAGCATTTTCAATGTATAATATGCATCAAAATTTGGAAATCAATATTTATATAATGTATGTATGTAAAGAGTTACCTAATCTAAGTAATTATGCATTCAATTTATCAACATGTATATGTGTATTTACCTTACTTGTGCTTCTTCTTTCTCATGGTCTCTTTGCATTGGTTCCTATTTTATCATGCACATATTACATTATTCAATGCTTCTTAGTCTTCTCCCCTATTAAAACACCCTTGAGTCATCACAATTTGATGTCTTTCATCTGTTGATATTTTGAGAATTTCTCTCCATATGCATTACTCCAATGCTTGAGAATGTCTCCAGATGCAATGACATTCTGATTCAGACACTCAATGATTCTTGATTGTCTAATCTTGTCCAATTCTTGATTGTTGGTGCTCAAATTAATCTCGCCCCGTTTTTCATTGAAGTTATCCAATTTGCGGGCTCTGTGATTTTTTCTATCTCCCTGTATTGATGCTTGAAGACTCTGTCCTCCATTTGGCTGCCATGATCAGTCCCTTCCTTGGTCGAGGATCACTTAAAAGTCCAGAATTTATTTTGCGTTCCTCTATCCACGTGAAAGAGTCTGTAACTTGGGCATAAAACTCGGGTTTTTCCTTTCCTTTCATTTTCCATAGTCACGTTTTGTTGTCCCTATCATTTTTGTCCCAAATACCTATGACAAAGTGATTGGATGTAGCTCAGAGGATCATATTTGAGCCTTATAACATTTCTAAATTCTCTTTCCTTGAAGAAATATTTATTTCAGGGCTCAAATGGAGATTTTCCTATATTTATGGTTTGACGGGTGTGTTTTTCCCTGTCAAATTTACATCTCAGCATTAGTGGAAATGTGGCCCTTTTTGGTTAGATGCAACTCAGTAGGGCACTTTAAAAACTCTAAGGCTCACTTCAGACTCAAAGCTTGTCCATGTGGAGGGTCGGCACTCCTTTGAAAAATCACCTTTTGCTTTAACCTTGGAGTTGCATCGGGGAGACACATGGAGGTTTCTACTACCTTACCCAGACTTAGAAAAAAATTTCATAACACTAGTACTGTTTTGGCGGATTCACACATAGAGGGTTGACACTCGTTTGAGGATCTGTCTCAAGTGATCCAGAGGATCCTCATAGAGAAACACCGATCTAATATCTTCTTAGAATAAGTTACACTCAGTTTTAAAGCATGGAGAAAAATTATACGATTCCGTTATTATCTCGTTTGCAGGAAACAAAGCTAGTATGTAAAAGTTATGGCCCACTGAAATTTCAGGGCAACTGGCAGATTATGGGATTTTGTGCAAGTTGGACGTGTGCACACTCACCAAGTGTTTCAATCATATTGCGACACATGGAAAATTTATGTGACGGACTAAAAGTGGTTTTTGGAACACTGGTCTTGGACCCTCATTCGTGGACACACTTGATTATGGAGGGGTGTCTTGGCCTCCTTCTCATATTATCAATTATACCAACTTGTGTATATATATGCCTCTAGTTGCATTTTTACTATGCACGTGGGACTAATTGATATGCCACTTAAAACTATGCAATATAAAAAATAGATACTAATCCCATGCATTTTCCAAATGCCAGACATTACATAAACTATTTTCCAATGTTCCATGCTTTTTAGCACACTTTTATTTGCTAAACCTATGCCATATTCTAAAATCCCAAGTTAGGCACTATTACCAAGTCAAGTAGTAATTAAATATTTCTAAATTGGGGTGCCAAACTCCTCAAAACAAGGCCAAATATCCTCCATGCACCAAAAATTAGCAATGCAAACCAATCCACGCACAACATAAGGTGGCTCTTAAGCCAATCAATACATGCATCGCTCCTTATCTTTAAGGCTTTCCTCCTTTCACGCACCCACAATGTGGGATAAATCTCTACAAATCCACCTAAGGAGAAGGAGAGGGAAGTGGAGGGGATTTGAATCGCTAACCTCCCATGCAAAATTCTAGGTGCCTAACCGTTGAGCCAGCCACTTGGAAACATTATACAAGGAGCTTTATTGTATTTGAAGGGCATTCAGATCTGTATAAAATATTGAAATGCTCATAACTTGAGCTAGGGAGAGAATTTTGAGATGAAGTAAAAAGTGACTACTATTATTTTTGGTAGAGGAACGTGATGAAAATATCATATTCTTGTAGAAATATTTGTAAATATTTATTTTCAAGATTTTAATAGATCGGTCCCATTCAACCGGACCCGAAGACGTAGGCCACAAGTGTTGAACTCCGTTATCAATTCTTGTGTCAAATTTCGGGTGATTCATCTATTTATCTTCTATTTTTACACATTAATTTTAGTTTTAATTCTTTTATTAAAAATACAAAAGGATATAATGCTCAATTTTTACATCGAAAATCAATACAAAGCAAAATAGTGTCTGTGCACAATTGCTAGTTAAATTTGATATTCAGATCATTGGTATCAAAGCTGGTTTTAACTGATTTTTGGTTCAGATTAACGTGTTTTGGATTGCAACCTATGTGCTGGATGTTAACAAGGTCTCGATCTAAGAAGGGTGAAGGAGAGTTAGTTGAAGGAGATCCCAAAATTGGTACCAGATGATCTCGAAGTCTTACAATGGCGGATCAAGAGGAAGCAACCTTTTGTCAATCATTCCTACAGATGAAGGAAATGGTGGAAGAAATGTACCAAGATAGACAAAGGGAAAAGGGAACTAGAGAAGGTAAGAAAGAAGAAAGCTCTAGTTCTGATAGTCCTATAAGAGACCCTTTAAAATCTGATTTTCCTTCATTAAATTTAGATATCAAGTTTGAATTGCCTATGTATACTGGAGAGCTAAATGCAGAGAAGTTGGATAACTGGGTCAAGTAGATAAAAGTATATTGCAGGGTTCAGAGAATTGTTGATGATGAAGCAAAGATTCATTTGGAAACTCTTCGGATGGGTGGCACAACACTCATTTGGTGGGAGAGTAAGCTTCAAGAAGTGGAAGAAACCAATGGTATGGAAATCACTTCTTGGTCTGAATTTGTTTCAAATCTTAGGCAACAATTTTATCCTCTTGGTTATAAGCAACAAGCTATGATGGATTGGAAAACATTAAGAAATACTAAGGGACAAAGTGTTCAAGAATACACACAGGAATTTAGGAAAAGGGCTCTAATTCTGGGAATTTCCCTAAACATAGAAGAAACACTACTCAAATATATTGGTGGATTGCATAGTTATCTAAGGCATATGATACTTGTTTTAGGTCCTACTAATCTTGATGAAGTATGTGTTCAAGCAACCCATTTGGAAGCACGAGGGAAAATGACAAAGGAGTCCTCTTTCTCTTCTTTTAATCAAAAGAACAAGAAATCTGAAGGAAAAGGTTCGAAAGAACAAGGAAAAGGAAAGGGTAAGCATAAAACAAGTTCTACTGTTAAGAAGGAAGATGAAAAAGCATTTTGTAATCATTGTAAAAAAAACCATGATGATTCTAAATGTTGGAAATTACATCCTGAAAAGAATCCTAAATGGATGGTTAAGAAAGGAAAAGAAAAGAAAACAAACATTGTAGTGCATGATCTGATTCAGGTGATGAAACCAAAATCAAAGCTATGAGTTTTCAAGGTAAATCAACTCTTTCAATTTCCAACAATAGTACTAAAAATGTTGCATCTTCTTCTAGTAAACAAACTATACAGGATGATAAGAAAAGGAATGAGCTTTTCCACATTAGAGTAATTTCAAAGCATATGAAAATTGATACTCTTGTTGATAGTGGATCTTAGGCTAATCTAATTTCTGAGGATGTTGTTAAGAAATTAGGACTCAAAACTAAACCACATCCTAAGCTTTATCCTTTGGGATGGGTTTGTGATGATGCAAAACTATACGTAACTAAAACTTGTACTTTCAAATTTTCCATTACAGACAAGTTTATAGATGAGGTTGAATTGGATGCAGTTCCTTTGGATATTTGTGGGGTGTTTTTAGTAAGTCCTTATTTGTATGATCGTATAGCAATCTTCTATAGGGAAGAAAATAAATATTTGCTTGTAAATGATGGAATAGAGTTTATTGTTAGAGCTCACCGTGAAAAGAATAATCTATCCTTGGTAACTGTAGGTCAAATGAAAAGGCTTATAAACTCAAGAAAAAGTTTTGTGCTCATGATAGTCAAAGCCAAAGAGAAAGAATATGAGATGGATTTTAAGACTTGTGATCTGAAACATAAGGATGAATTGGTAAAAATTGTTTCTCATTTTGATGATGTTTTTCAGGATCCACAAGGTCTACCTCCCAAAAGAGGGGTTCAACATGAGATACAGTTTCTTCAGGATGCACCTCTTCCCAATATCGGAATGTATAGGTTGTCAGTAGTAGAGAATGAGGAAATCAAGAGACAGGTAATGGAACTTTTGGCTCAAGGTATAATTTGTCCAAGTACATCCCCATGTGGTTCACCAATTATATTGGTTCGTAAGAAAGATGGCACTTGGAAATGTGTGTTGATTTCCGTGCTTTAAACAAGATTACCATAAAAAATCATTACCCTCTTCCTAGAATAGATGATTTACTGGATCAATTAAAGAATGTAATTTATTTCACTAAGTTAGACTTAAGAAGTTGTTATCACCAAGTAAGAATTAGAGAAGGTGATGTTTGGAAAACTACTTTTAAAATGAAACAGGGATTGTTTGAATGGTTAGTGATTCCTTTTGGTTTGTGCAATGCACCAACAACATTCATGAGAGTTATGAATGAAATCTTTAGACCATTCATTGATAATTTCGTTATTGTCTACTTAGATAATATTCTTATTTTCAAAAAGTCATGGGATGAACATGTTAAACACATCCAGAAAGTCTTAGATGTACTAAGGAAAGATAAATTATATTTGAAGATGTCAAAATGTGAATTTGGAAAAACATCTTTAATTTACTTGGGTTATATTATAAGAAATGGAGAATTGATAATTGATCCTGCAAAAATAGAGGTTATTGTGAAATGTCCTAAACCCACTAATGTGACAAAAGTTAGGAGTTTTCTAGGTGCAGTTCAGTACTGGAGAAAATTTATTGCTAACTTCTCATATATTTCATCTCCTTTGCATGCTTTGACAAGTATTGAACAGGTCTTTCAGTGGGGAGGAAAACAACAGAAAGCCTTTGATACACTGAAAGAGAAGATAAGTACCGCTCTGATCTTGGAACTTCTAGATTTACAACATTCATTTGAGATTGAGACAGATGCTAGTGACAACACAATGGGGGTATTTTTGATGCAGAACAAACGACCCGTGTGTTACCATTCATAAACCTTTACAAGTATGGTAAGAAACTATCCAACTTATGATAAATAGTTGTATGCTTTGGTTCAAAGTGTTAAAAAGTGGAATCATTATTTAATGGGAAAAGAAACAATTATACATACTGACCATCAACCACTTCAATACTTACAAACACAAACCAAATTGCAGCAGTCTAGACATTTTGGGTGGATGGGATTTTTGCAACAATTTCATCTTGTAATCAAGTATAAAAAAGGTATTCAAAACAAGGTTGCCAACATGTTATCTAGACCACTAGTGGTAGTAGCATCTATTCTTTTGCAGCATAGTTCTTTGGCTCATGTTAGTTACAAGGAACAATATGTAAATGATGTTGATTTTAGAGAAGTGTATGAGGATCTAGTAAGTGGGAAACAAGTAGGAGAAAAATATTATCATTTGCATGAAGGATTGTTATTTCTTCTCGTAAACTTTGTATTCCAGAAAATGAATGTGTGAATATGATTAGGGAAGCACATACTTCTCTTATTTCAGGGCATTTTGGTGTTAGTAAGATAGTTGCACATTTACAGAAATATTGTTATTGGCCTAGAATGCATGAACATGTAAATACGTATATTAAGGGATGTGTTCTTTGTGCCACAAGCAAGCCAAGTAATACGAAATTAGGACTTTACACTCCTCTTCCTATTCCAACAAGGCCTTGGGAAAGTGTTTCCATGGAATCTTTAGGAGGCTTGCCCATGACACAGAAGAAACATGATTACTTATATGTGGTAGTGGATAGATTTAGAAAAATGTGTGTGTTTTTTTTAATATTGGCAAATAGTTTTTTGAAAGGGACTATACCCTTGAATACAAAATAAGGCCTTTAAGCTGGAATAAGAGTGAGAAGCATAGCAGGACTAACCAAGTCCAAGAAGTACAATGAAATTCAACGTAGCCCAGAAACAGCTACACAAGCAAGACTTAACAGTAAAACAACAGCAAAAAAACAGTAACCCGACAGCCAAGAAACAGTAAGAATAACAAAAGAGAGCAGTAGAAGCATGCAGGACTAATTCTTGGCTGCTTGATCAACACTGATCTTGACTTTTTTCCAAGCATGAAACATACCCAAAGTGGTCATGTGGGCAGCATCCGTCTTATCGAGCTCCTCGATGGTCCTGTTGCTCTCTTTTTCATTGCCCCAAAGTGCATCCAAGACACCGCTGAGGTTGGAAACACTTTTTACATCTCCCACGATGAACTCCTCAATGTCCCTAAAGGCAGCAATGTTGTAATCATGCCTAGTCTTAGCCTTCCCAAGGCGGGAGTCCAAGGAGGTCAGCTTTTTGTATATGTCTTCAATCTGACTATTGTCAATGCTCCCTTCCCCCTCCATGCTTTTCTTACCTTTTTTCTTAGCTAGGTTTTTGACCTCATCCTTTAGCATTTTTATCTTAGCCTCTAAGGCCTCCAGTCTCTTAGAAGGGTTATCCATCTGTGCTTCCCGGGGACTGGCACTACTTATGTTCAGCAGGTCACGTGTAATGTCAAGATCAAGAGGCTCTTTCCCTGCTGCAAGAGTCTCAAGGTTGAGTCTCCTAGAAGCCCTGGTGAATGGACGTTTAGAGGAATAGGCGAGGTGGGTGGCAGGAGGAGCAGCAGGAGGAATAGAAGGAGAATCATGTGCAGCCGGCATGGGGGTAGCAGCACCGGTGGCAGGGGCAGCAGCAAGGGCAACAAGGGCAGCAGGGGAAGCAGGACTGGCAGCAGCAGAGCCCATCAAAGGGGGAGCCGGGCTAGGAGAGGAAGGAAGACCGGGGTACTTGAGAAGGCAGTATTTGTGAATTAGCAAAATAAGCCCTTGATGTAAGGGAACCGCCCGGGTATGCTTCTGGAACTCCAAAATGGAGCGCTCAAGAGAGTTTAAAAGATAATGAGGGAAGCAAACCAATCTATTCCTACGGAAGTGAGTTTAAAAGATAATGAGGGAAGCAAAATGTGTGTGTTGGTTCCATGTACTAAACAAATAACTGGTGAGGGAACTGCACATTTTTTTTTCAGTTTGTTTGGGTTCATTTTGGTTTACCTACTTCAATTGTATCTGATCGGGATTCTAGATTTCTTGGGGAATTTTGGTCAACATTGTGGGGTTTAATGGACACAAAACTGAAAAAGAGCACCACTTTTCATCCATAGACTGATGGTCAAATGGAGGTTGTAAACTGCACAATAGTACATTTGCTTAGGGGCTATTGCGGAAAACATCCTAAGTTATGGGATGAACATCTATATTATGTGCAACATGCTTATAATCGTGCTTACATTCTTCTACTTTGAAGTTTCCATTTGAGACTTGTTATGGATATCTGCCTAATTCTCCATTAGATGTATATTATGGACATGAAACTGTTGTTAATGGTTACATTGATTCTGAAAAGGCTAAAATATTTGTGCAGAGAATACAACAGGTTCATCAGTATGTCCGTGAACAATTGGAGAAAAGTCAGGCTAAGTAAAAAGCTAGGCATGATAAACATAGAACTGATCACAAGCTCAAAGTTGGTGATTCAGTTTGGCTTCACGTCAGCAAGGAAAGACTGATAGGTGAAGGTAAAAAATTGAAACCTATACGGTATGGTCCGTTCCAAATATTGGAAAAAATTGGTAATAACACTTTCCGGTTGGATTTATCTCTATATATGCAAATCTAATCAATTGTAAATGTTGATAATTTAAGATTGTATGAACCACCTATGATTTTTGATCATGATGATGCTAACATAATGCCTTCCATTGATGATTTTGCTCCTGAGTATCTTGATGAGTTGCAGGAAGACATCATTTTGGATAGGAAAATAAGAACTTCACGAAGGGGTGATATTGAGTATATTCATGTTGGGTTCAAAGGAATGCATCCAAACAAGGCTAAATGGATGGAAACTAGAAAGGTGAGGGAGAAATTCCCTCACCTATTCAATAATTAAGTTGACTTTTGGGGTCCAAAAGTTTCTCAGTGGGGAGGAATGATGCAGAGGATCCTCACAGAGAAATGCCGATATAAGATCTTCTCAGAATAAGTTGCAATCATTTTTAAAGCATAGAGAAAAATTATACGATTTCGTCAATATCTCGTTTGTAGGAAACGGAGCTAGTATGCAAAAGTTATGGCCTGCTGAAATTTCAAGGCAACTGGGAAATTTTGGGATTTTGTGCAGGTTGGACGTGTGTACGCTTGCCAAATGTTTCAATCATATTGCGACACATGGAGAATTTGTGTGATGGACTAAAAGTGGTTTTTGGAATGCCGGTCTTAGACACTCATTCATGGACACACTTGATTATGGAGGGGTGTCTTGGCCTCCTTCTCATATTATCAATTATACCAACTTGTGTATATATATGCCTCTAGTTTCCTTTTTACTATGCATGTGGGACTAATTGATATGCCATTTAAAACTATGCAATTAAAAAAATAGATAATAATCCCATGCATTTTCCAAATGCCACACATTACATAAACTATTTTCCAATGTTCCACACTTTTTAGCACGCTTTTATTTGCTAAACCTACGCCATATTCTAAAATCCCAAGTTATGCGCTATTACCAAGTCAAGTAGTAATTAAATATTACTAAATTGGGGTTCCAAACTCCTCAAAAAAAGGAAAAATATCCTCCATGTGCCAAACATTGGCAATGCAAACCAATCCATGCACAGCATAAGGTGGCTATTAAGCCAATCAATACATGCACCACTCCTTATCTTAAAGGCTTTCCTCCTTTCACGCACCCACAATGTGGGATAAATCTCTACAAATCCGCCTAAGGAGAAGGAGAGGGAAGTGGAGGGGATTTGAACCGCTAACCTCCCATTCAAAATTCTAGGTGCCTGACTATTGAGCCAACCGCTTGGAAACATTTTAAAAGGAGCTTTATTGTATTTGAAGGGCATTCGGGTCTGTGTAAAATATTGAAATGCTCATAACTTGAGCTAGGGAGGGAATTTTGAGATGAAGTAAAAAGTGACTACCATTATTTTTGGTAGAGGAACGTGATTAAAAAAATAAGATTATTGTAGAAATCTTTGTAAATATTTATTTTCAATATTTTAATAGATCGGTCCCATTCAACCGGACCCGGAGACGTAGGCCACAAGTGTCGAACTCCGTTATCAATTCTTGTGTCAAATTGTTGGTGATTCATCTCTTTATCTTCTATTTTTACATAGTACTTTCAGTTTTAATTATTTTATTAAAAATACAAAAGGATATAATGCTCAATTTTTACATCGAAAATCAATACAAAGAAAAATAGTGTGTATGCACAATTGCTAGTTAAATTTGATATTTCGATCATCAAGGTTCCACCTTAACAATTGCAATAGGGAGACATGTGGAGGCTACCATCGGCTCTGATTTGTACTTAAACTTTTCAAAGCAATTTCAAAAGGCCTGGGACATGTTGAGGGACCGTACCTGTTTGGGGACTGGCCCCTAAGTTTTATTTTGAAGAAGCTCCAAGAGGAAACTTGGAGGCTTCCACTCACTCTACCCTTTGCTTGGAATTTTCAATGGAAAAATAAAAATGTCTGAGACCCTAAACACATGGTGCCTCCGCTTAGCCTTCAATTTTTTTAACAAACTCTACCGGACCGAGACACGTGTTGAGTCGGCACTTGTTTGGGGTCTCTGCTTTTAGGGACCATCTCAAAATGTGCCATTGAGACACATGGAGGCTTCCACTGGCTCCTTTTTACACTGAGAATTTTCAAAGGCCAAAAGGCATTTTTCTTGGGCCCAGGGCACGTGGAAGGCCCACGCTTGTTTGGGACTTTCCTCTGTGCTTCTCCTTTGCAGTTGCGCCAAGGAAACACGTGGATGGTTATGATATAAATTGGAAAAGGGGAAGAATTAATGGTTGCTATGTATTGCATCTATTTTTCTACCATTTTTTCTCCAAGACTCTTGGAGACGTGAATATGCACTATTTTTCATCATTCTTTGATGAAATTCCTTGTCGTCTGTATCTCTAAAGTTCCATTTGATGGATTTAGAACTTAATTTGTGAGTCCAAGGATTGTTAAGGTCGATATTTTGAAGTTCGAATTTCTTAGGCACTTGCAAAAATGGGAATTACCAGAGGAGATGGATGTGGGGAAGAATTGCAGAGGAAAGAGAGGTAAAAAGGATGAAATGATGAAAGTGTAGGCACAAAAGATGAAAAAGGTGTTGCCTCAAGAGCGAAAACGATTACCTATCAGGTCCAGCTATGTAGAACCTCCAAAAAATGGTTAAAAAGGGGATTTCTCGCATGACAGAATCACAATGATTAGAAGGACTCCCAAAAATTTGTGGCATGCATCGTAGTGATTAGTCGAGGGCCCAAGAAATGTGATCAATTCACAATTGGTCCACCTGGTAGCTTTCGGATCTAAATTTGTTAAACTTCCCTTTCTGAAACAAATTGGTAATAAGGAAAGGTCCCTCAAATATTCTTCTCTTTTGGGGGGAAAATTGAGTGAGTAAAATGTATAAATGTAATGCTAATACTCTCACAAAAGGTCAGTGGTTGAATTCTTAAGAGAAAATTTGAGAAATTCGTTTTCTTGAGAGACCAAGCCGAGATAACCTGTTATTTTCTTTTGTGTTAGATTTTCTATCATGTCAAGTTGGTTGAAGATGTAAAGCCATTAACGAGCACTGAGATTTCTCTAGAATATTTTCACTACTGATGAATCTAAGCAATTTTGAAATTAATTTGGAGGCTTCCGCTCACTCTACCCTTTGCTTGGAATTTTCAATGGAAAAAGATAAATGTCTGAGACCCTAAACACATGGTGCCTTCCGCTTAACCTTCAATATTTTTAACAAACTCTACCGGAATGAGACACGTGTTGAGCCCGTACTTGTTTGGGGTCTCTGCTTTTAGGGACCATCTCAAAATGTGCCATTGAGACACATGGAGGCTTCCACTAGCTCCTTTTTACACTGAGACTTTTCAAAGGCCAAAAGGCATTTTTCTTGGGCCCAGGGCACGTGGAAGGCCCGTGCTTGTTTGGCACTTTCCTCTGTGCTTCTCCTTTGCAGTTGCACCAAGGAAACACATGGATGTTTATGTTATAAACTGGAAAAGGCACAAAATTAACAGGTACTATATATTGCGTCTATTTTTCTGCCATTTTTTCTCCAAGACTCTTGGAGACATGAATATGCACTATTTTTCATCATTCTTTGATGAAATTCCTTGTCGTTTGTATCTCTAAAGTGTCATTTGATGGATTTAGAACTTAATTTGTGAGTCCAAGGATTGTTAAGGTCGATATTTTGAAGTTCGAATTGCTTAGGCACTTGCAAAAATGGAAATTACCAGAGGAGATGGATGTGGGGCAGAATTGTAGAGGAAAGAGAGGGAAAAAGGATGAAATGATGAAAGTGTAGGTGCAAAAGATGAAAAATGTGTTTCCTCGAGAGCAAAAAGAATTACCTGTCAGGTCCAGCTATGTAGAGCCTCTGAAAATTGATTAAAAAGAACATTTCTCGCATGACAGAATCATAATGATTAAAAGAACTCCCAAAATGTTGTGGCATGACATCCTAGTCATTAGTCAAGGGCCCAAGAAATGTGATTAGTTCACAATTGGTCCACCTGACAGCTTTCGGATATGAATTTGTTAAATGTCACGTTCTGAAACAAATTGGTAACAAGTAAAGTTCCCTCAAATATTCTTCTCTTTTGGGAGGAAAATTGAGTGAGTAAAATGTATTAATGCAATGATAATACTCTCGCAAAAGGTCAGTGATTGAATTCTTAAGAGAAAAGTTGAGAAAGTAATTTTCCTGAGAGACCAAGCCGAGATAACCTGTTATTTTTTTTTGTGTTAGATTTTTTATCATGTCAAGTTGGTTGAAGATGTATAGCCATTGACGAGCACTGAGATTTCTCTGGAAGCTTTTCCCTGCTGATGAATCTAAGCAATTTTGAAATTAATTTTTGTCCAATCTCTAGCCATTTGTGTCTGCTTTGTTTCAAAATGTATGCCAATAGTTTCTTTCGTTCCTATTGTAATCTTACATGGAAATCTTTGTGAAATCACACAGGATCTCATCCTTGTGACAGTTTAATGGTATTTGAAATTTCATTTCAAGAAGAGTCTTCATCTTGGATGAGATAAACAAATTTAAACTAAATTCATTGTCATTTTTTGATAAATATTGTCTATAAGTCTTCGGGTGTACCTTAGGTGTGATTGATCAGAGACTTTTGTGTTTAAATGAGTCTTTCAATTCAATCCTTCATGTTAGAGTCTCAAAGGTTATGTGAAAACGTGTTGATCTGGGCCTCCATTGAAGCACACCTTTTGGTTGAAGGAACATCTTAATTGTTCTTAATCTTTTTGTTGTTGAGTTGTTCATTGTTGTGAAGTCCCTTCAAAGATCTGGTATAATCAGATTTATCATGCTTCATCTCCCACCAAAATTATTCAAAAAAAATGAATCCACCTTGAACTACCCCTGTTTACCCTGTGTATCAACAAATAAACAAAACCTACTTACTAAAATATGCAAAACAATCAGGATTTATTAATGTCTTCAGTAACCTTAGCCTTGTGTTGAAATTATCTCCATTGTTTATAAGTGAAAACACTTAAGAGTTGCATTATGGAGTATTGACCGTATTTTTCCAAGGCTTTCTTCATAAAATTTGTGTAAAAGAAGGATATCTCCATCTCCTTCATCAAACAGAGGTTACACTAAGGGTTCTCTCACCCTGGTCAAAGAGGCACAACTTAAAGTAGTGAGGACATGTCAAATCCTCTTAAAGGTGCTATCCATATCTCCACAAATTTGAGTGACAACGGGCTAGTTAAATCTCATCCCCAACTACAAAATGACACACACTATGATCTATCTATCTCTAAGCTCCATGTCCAATTTGTGTTAATACTCGGCTTGAAAGGGAGAACAAATTTGGATACCAACACTCGTGGCGCCATTTTTGGAGACTCTGTGAATTATTTAAATAAAGGTGTACATGTACAAAACTTGGTAATGATTTTTATAGATTTTAAAGTGCTAATACATTGTTGAAACGTCATTATCTATTCATATCTGTAAGAATTGTTCAAAGTTGTGAGTTCTGAGTGCAATATTTCTAGCTTATATAGTTATGGCACTAAGATTTGTATCATCGTTGATAAATTTGGGTAAAATAAGAGAAGATATTGTAAGGTTTGCATGAATATGGTATTGATAGACATTTGATAGGTATTTCATAGTGTATTTACACAAACTAAGGTGAAAATACTTAGTGGTGACTTTATGCTGTTTAAATTATTTATAAATACCAGTGTCTTAACATTTATCAAGTAAGATTTGTCATTAATATCTACAAAGATGGAGGGAAGAAGATATTTATTCACCAAGGACCCTAGTAGAAGGTTGTTTCAAGAGCTGAGAAAGTCTAATTCAGAAGGAATAATAATTTGGAAGGTTGTTGGAGATCAAGCATCAAGAAAAGATATCTCCATTGGTGAAACTGATCATCCTGTGATTGAAGATTACTGTACTTCCTCAAGTGCTTTTGAATTAGGTAGTCTCTTTGTTGAATTGAATTCTCCATCTAGAGAGGGTCCTTCATCTGTATTTAAAACATTTTCTTCTTAATTTGCCCCTGTATTTTCAAAATCTAATAGATTTTTCCAAGAGATAGATCCTTTAGAGGGAAGTCATTTTGAAAATTGTATCCCTGTACCACATAGATCCCTCACTCCTCATCATTCTATTTCTCCTGTAAGATCACCTCCTCATAATAATATGGCTCAGGCTCTACCCAGACCTCCATTTGTCATTAATACTTTTGGTCCCATTAGTTTTAGAGGTATGGCTGGCTATCCAAATGTTGTGCCATAGGATGTAAGAAATAAATTGCCTAAGTTTCAAGGAAATAATGCAATCACTAGTGATCAACATTTAAAGCTATTTATCAATATGATGAAGAACTTCGAAATAGAGTTTGAGGATGTATACATTAAATTATTTATCCATACTCTAGAATAAGATGCAAAGGACTAGTATAAATCTCTACCAGATAATTCCATTGACTCCTGGATAGAGATGAAGAATGCTTTTAGAATGTAGTATGGTGATAAAACAAACCCTAGGTTTCTTTTATCAGAGTTTAAAAATATAAAAAATAATCCTAATGAATCAGTACATGATTTCAATACTAGATTTAACAAAACATTTAGAAGACTGCCTAATAATTTGAGGCCATGTGATGAATCATGTCTGATAAATTATTCAAATGCATTTGATAATAAAGTTGCTTACTATTTGAGGGATAAGAACCCTGGGACTTTGAGGTAGGAATTTACCATGGCTCTACAAATTGAGAACAACATTAAAGCAGTTGGAAAACTTCCTAAGAGGGAGGGTGTTAAATTGATCAACCTTGAGAAGCCTCAATCAAGTAAGGTTGTGGATCTTGAGGAATTTGTAAGGACTTTGGCTGGGGCTGTCAAATAAATATCTTACAAGCTGGTCAGGGTAGAGAAAGGAATTGGACAAGGTTCTCAGGGTCAACATAGGCAACAAGGACAAGACAAACCTACAAATCATCCTAGAAATGATCAGAGGTCTGATGACAGAGGTAAAGGACCCATGGGATCTAGACAACCCCAAGATAGGGAAAATAGAGTAGTTCCTGATCCTCTAAATGCCATAGTTGTTGTTGTTGAAGAGACAAATCAAATGGATTGGTGTGACAAATTCTTCTTACCCCACCCACTATGTGAAATAGATCAGCAAGTTGAAGAAGCTGATGATGATGATAACACTGATGATGATGCATGCATGGTGGACTTCTCTATAAGCTCACAACAAGGAGCAACTTCAACTGAGGTAATAAGTGCAAGAACTGCTGTAAGTTTTTGGGACTGCATTCACCAGGTAGCTCTTCTTCCTCCCTCTCATGCTTTAGACATAGATATGGTACAAGAATTTGAACTTCCTAGTAATGATTTTGAGTACATAATATCTCTAATGAGTAAGAAGTACGATGGAAGAATCCCATCAGAAGAGGATAGACAAGTTCTATTACTAAATGTTGTTGTTTCCCAAGAAAAGGATTTTAACACAAGAAGTAAAGTTGAAAAAGGGGCAGGGACTCAAGCCAAACCAAAGATCCCAATTCTCACCAGTGTCCCAAAAGAGGCTCCAAAGAAAGATGTATCTAGAAAATTCTCTGTTGGCTCAAGTAGAACTGGTGTTCTCACCCATGCCCAAAATGTTAAAAATCTTGTGCCATCTGATGAGTTTTTCAATCTTTCTCCAAATGCTAATTTGCCCAAATACATTCCCTATGACACTGCCCAAGTCTTAAGTCAGATCAAGATTTATGTCCTAATTGTTGAATTGCTTAGGATTCCTGAGCACAAGAAGAGAGATTTTGAGTATTTTGGATTGGAGGAAGATAGGAGTGCCCAAGGCAGAAATATAAATAATGTAAACACTCCTCTTCCAACCATTGCAGACCTAGAAAAACCACCAGCCTTAGAGGAGATAGGTGAACCACCTGAAGTTTACTTGGGAACATATTTAGTTAAGTCTCATTTAAATGTTGATCCATTTTTTACAACACTGATTATTAAGGACAAATTGCTGCACAATTTTATGTTTGAATCCAAAGAATCATGTAATGTTATGCCTCTGAAAGTCATAAATGAATTGAACATTAAAGTGAGAGAATCCTATGGCAAGTGTACTACAATGGATTCTAGAGAGGTGCATGTTGTAGGATGTGGTAAAGGTTTGGTGGTACAACTTGCAGCTTATCTGGGTAAGAAATTAAAACTTGATGTTGTCATTGTTGATTGCCCTACCAAATGGGGCATGCTATTATCAAGAAAGTGGGATTCAAGTGTTGGTGGAAGTGTTCAGATGGATATGTATTTTTCCACCATTCTAATTAAAATTATCCTTGTAAAGATGTATGGAAAGAAGAAGATGTTGCACCTTATTGAAGATCCCAATAATGCTTCTTATGAAGTTTTGTATGTTGATGTAGATGCAAATAACTTTGTGGGGTTTGCAGATGGCAAAGAACATAAGATTGATCAATGTAAATGTCTTGAACAAGTAGGTTTACCTTAGACCTTGTTATTTGATGGAGCCTGTTCCAAGTTTGGAAATGGTGCTGGCATTGTTCTGATTTCTCCAGGCCAAGAAGAGTTTGTCTTTTCTTTCAAACTTAACTTTGAATGCAATAACAACATTGATGAATATGAAGCACTATTATTAGGCTTGAGAATTGTATGGAAATATCGTATAAAGGATATCATTATCAAAGGGGATTCAGAATTGATTGTCAAGTAAATTAGAAAACTATATGCTACTAAAACTCAGAGAATGAAACAATACAAGCATGCAGTTTGGGATTTGATTGAAATGTTTGATTCTTTTAATATTGTGCACCATGATAGAAAGATTAATGTTGTTGCAGACAAGTTAGTAGTGCTAGGATCCGAATTTGGGAATTGTATAGTGTCTCCATTTTGTGAGTATGATGTTGAAATACTAGCAAGGCCATATGTCCCTAATAACGTTAAAAATTTGCAAGTGTTTAATGACGATTCCCAGGTGAAATGGTTTTTGCAGAACCAAGGCAAGTTTGCTGACCAAAATATAGATCAGGAAAAAATTGTGTGTGTTGCTGAAGGAAAAGAAACTTTATTTGGGAAAGACATAATCTAACTGAAGACAAACATGATTCTGAGAGGTTTGGTGGCTTTGGAATCAAACTTTGATAATGTTGATTGCATTATTAAAAGAAGTATGTCGGTTTCAAGAGATGTGGAAGATCCCAACCTGGGCACAAAGGAAAAACTACATAAAATTTGGTTAGGAAGCAATCTTAGCAAGGTAGAGAAGCAGTCCTATGTTCAATTTCTGAATAAATATCAAAACTTCATAGCTTGGTCTTATTCTGAGTTGAAGGTATTTAGGGAAGATTTGTTCCAACATGAGATTCCTCTTGAATCTAATGCCAAGCCTTTCAGGAAAAAATAGAGGCCCGTCAATCCACTCCTTTCTTTGAATATGCAATAAGAGTTGAAGAATTTGAGGGATGGAGGGATCATTTAGCCCACAAGGTACTCATCTTGGGTTGTAAACCTAGTGCTTGTCAGGAAAAAGAATGGTGATATAAGGCTATGTGTAGACTTCAAGAACCTAACTAAATCATCATTGATATATAATTACCCTTTGAAAAACATGGAGAATGTGTTATAATTGGTAACAGGCTCTGAATTGTTTAAACTCTGGATGGTTTCTCTAGCTATAATCAAGTTGTTGTGAAAGAGTAAAAAAGAATAAAGACTGCCTTTACTACTCCTTGGGGAACTTATTTCTATGTCAGAATGCCTTTTGGCTTAATGAATGCTGGAGAAAATTTCCAAAGAGCAATGGATGTGGCATTTGCTGGTTATATTAATGACTTCATTGTTCTTTATCAAGATGATGTAACTGTGTTTTCTAGAAAAATAAATGATCGCTTGCTACACTTGGATAAAATTTTGATAAGGTGTAGAGAGTATGACATATCATTGAATCCCAAGAAGTGCCACTTTGGAGTGCAAAAGGTGAAGCTACTTGGTCACATTGTATCAAAGGAAGGGGTTATGATTGATCCAGAGAGAGTTGAAGCCATCAACAAGGTCCCAATTCCGAGAACTAAGAAGGGAATTAAATCCTTCTTTGGAAAAATAAACTTTATCAAAAGATTTGTGTCTAAATTTACTGATCTGACCATCCCCATTACTAGTATGCTGAAGAAGGACCAGGTTATCAAATGGTAAGAAGATTCCATTCAAGCTTTCAATGGGATCAAAGAAGCACTAAAGCATGCCCCTGTTTTAGTAGCCCCAAATTACAAGAAGACTTTTCAAGTGTTTTCTTTTGCTTCAGAAAACACCATTGCATATGTTTTTTTGCAAAAGGATGATGAAGGGGTTGAGAGACCAATTGCCTTTTTTAGTAAGGCATTGCAGGGAGCTGAGTTGAAGTACACCATAATGGATAAGCAAGCATTTTCCTTAGTGAAAGAAACAAAGGTTTTCAGACCTTACATCTTGATCTCTACAGTTGTTGCTTATGTTCCCCAGACCATGGTGAAAGACATATTATTAGAGATGGAGGTATCAAGAAAAATATGCAGATGGGTGAACAAGTTGTCAGAGTATGACATGGATATCCAAACCATGGAATTGGTAAGAGGTTTGGGCCTAGCTAATCTTATGGCTGAGAGAAACTTGTAAAATATTGAGGTGAATGAAGTAGAAGGAGAAAGGGTGGATGTCCTTGAAAAATTGGTAAGTTCTGAGTGGTACAAGGATATAATATTTTATCTCAGACATCTATGCTACCCTGAATATTTGAGTAAAAATTAGAAAAGAGCTCTTAAGTTAGCCTCTCAAAAGTATGTCATTACTGATTTTGGGCTAGCTTGGAATAACCCCGAGGGAGTGCTCTTGAGATGCATTACTGAAGATGAGGCCCCCAAAATAATTACTAATCTCCATCGATGAGTTTGTGGGGGACATCTTGCTAGAAGAGTTACAACACATAAAATCTTGAGGGCTTGTTATTGGTGGAAAACTCTCTTCAAGGATACAACTCTATTGGTTAGGAAATGTGAAATTTGCCAGCATTTTTCTGAAAGAATGAAAGCTTTAGGCTCCCTTCCTTTGCAGCTTGTGTTAGTTGAATCCCCATTTAGACAATGGGGAATGGATTTCATTAGGGAAATTTCTGATCCTTCCAGTGCTGGTCATAAATGGATTCTTGTAGCCATTGATTATTTCAGTATGGGTGGAAGCAATCCCCACCAAGAAGGAAACACACCAAATTATCATGGACTTCATGTTGAACCAAATCATATGCAAATTTGGAGTGCCAGCTAAAATTGTTGTTGATAATGCCATGAGTTTCAGAGC
Source organism: Taxus chinensis (assembly GCA_019776745.2). Lineage (NCBI taxonomy): Eukaryota > Viridiplantae > Streptophyta > Pinopsida > Cupressales > Taxaceae > Taxus > Taxus chinensis. The sequence continues at coordinate 706,334,985 of CM034148.1, forward strand.
CAAACAATTGGTGGCAATGTGTAAAGAGTATGGGATCAATTTGACATATGCTTATAACTACAATCCCCAAGGAAATGGACAAGTTGAGTCCAGTAATAAAAACTTGTTGAAGATCATTAGAAGAACCTTGGAGCTGAACAAAAATAAGTGGGGTGAGAAACTGAAGTTTGTTGTTTGGGTTGACAAAATCACCATCAAAAGAGCTACTAGTAAGATCCCATTTGAGTTAGTATATGGAACTCAAGCTTTGTTTGAACCCCTTCATTTGCATTTTTCTTCATTTCAGTTTTTTCAGAAAATTGAAGATCAAGAAGTTAGTCCATATGATGCTCGAATCAATCAGATTATTGAGTTGGATGAAGAAAGAAGGGCATCTCATTAGCGGCATGTGAAGTTAATTGACAAGAAGGTGACTCCAAGAGATTTCAGCATTGGAGATATAGTGCTATTATGGGATAGTAGGCATGAAGAAAAGGGAAATCATGGTAAATTTGATGCATTGTGGATGGGCCCTTATTCCATTGATATTCGAATTGGTGAAAATAATTTCTTCCTAAAAGACTTAGATGGGGAACTACCTGAATTACCTGTTAATGAAAGACATTTGAAACATTTCCTTGATTGATTTTTCAAGTTATACTCCATTATATAGTGTATAGTTCTTTTTTCTCGTTATGATTTTTTGTTTTTGCTCATTCTGGTCCTTGGTGACCAGGTTTTATTGGTTTCTCGGTTCATTTTTTGGAGGATGTTTATGGTTTCTCTACTCTGCAAGCTTATTCCTTGAATCCATTGCCCAATGGTCTATTTTTGGCACTTGGTCTACTAATTTTTCTTGTGGCACTCATAAGGAGTTCCCATCCCTGATTCGGAGCTGATGTTGGTGCTCAAATTAATATCACCCCGTTTGTCCTTGAAGTTCTCTAGTTTGTGGGCTCTGTCATTTTCTCTATCTCCCTGTATTGATGCTGGAAGAATCTTTCCTCCATTTGGTTGCCATGATCAGTCCCTTCCTTGGTCGAGGATCACTTAAAAGTCTAGAATTTTTTTTTCATTCCTCTGTTCGTGTGAGAGAGTCTTTAACTTGGGCGTAAAACTCAGGTTTTTCCTTTCCTTCCGTTTTACACAATCACATTTTGATGTCCTTGCCATTTTTGTCCCAAATACCTATGGAAACATGATTGGATGTAGATCGGAGGATCATATTTGAGCCTTATAACATTTCCAAAATCTTTTTACTTGAAGAAAGATTCATTCCGGGGCTCAAATGAAGATTTTCCTATATTTATGGTATGACAGGCGTGTTTTTCCCCGTCAAATTTACATCTTAGCATCAGTGGAAATGTGGCTCTTTTTGGTTGGATGTGGCTCAGTGGGGAACTTTAAAAACTCTAAGGCTCACTTCAAACTCAAATCTTTTCCACGTGGAGGGCCATCGTTTGTTTGAAAATTCACCTTTCGGTTTGGCCTTGGAGTTGCACCGGGGAGACAAGTGGAGGTTTCTAATACCTTGCCCAGACTTAGACAAATTTTTCATGAGGCCGGTACAATTTTGGCGGAAAATGCAAACATGGAGGGATTACACTCATTTGAGGATCCATCTTAGGGTCCCACCTTAACAATTACGACATGTCTCCAATTGGGAGACATGTGGAAGCTTTTGTCGGCTCTACTTTGTACTTAAAATTTTCAAAGAAATTTTAAAAGGCCCAGGACACATGGAGGGACCACACTTATTTGGGGACTGACCCCTAACTTTTATTTTAAAGAATTTCCAAGAGGACACTTGGAGGCTTCCGCTCACTCTTCCCTTTGCTTAGACTTTTCAATGGCCAAAGAAAAATGTCTCGGACTCTAGACACATGGCGCCTTCCACTGAACCTTCAAATTTTTTAACAAACTATGTCGGACTGAGACACATGTTGAGCTCGCACTTGTTTGGGGTATTTACTTTTAAGGACCATCTCAAAATGTTCCATTGACACACGTGGAGGCTTCCACTAGCTCCTTTTTGCACTGAGACTTTTCAAAGGCCAAAAGACATTTTTCTTGGGCCCAGGGCACATGGAAGGCCCGTGCTTGTTTGGAATTTGCCTCTATGCTTCTCCTTTGCAGTTGAACCAAGGAAACATGTGGACGGCTATGATATAATGTTGAAAGGGGGTAGAATCAACGGTTGTTGTGTATTGCGTTTGTTTTTCTGCCATTTTTTCTCCAAGACTCCTGGAGATGTGAATACACACTATTTTTCGTTGTTCTTTGATGAAATTCCTTATCATATCTGTCTGTAAAGTTCCATTTGATGGATTCAGAACTTAATTTGTAGTCCAAGGATTGTTAAGGTCAATATTTTGAAGTTGGAATTGCTTAGGCACTTGCAAAAATGGGAATTACTAGAGGATATGGATGTGGGGAAGAATTACAGAGGAAAGAGAGGGAAGAAGGATGAAATGATGAAAGTGTAGGCGTAAAAGATGAAAAAGGTGTTGCCTCGAGAGCGAAAAGGATTACATATCAGTTCCATCTGTGCAGAGCCTCTGGAAAATTATTACAAAGGGGATTTCTCACATGACAGTAGAATGATTAGAAGGACCCCCAAAAGTTTTTGGCATGACATCCTAGTCATTAGTTGAGGGCCCAAGAAATGTGATCAGTTCACAATTGGTCGACTTGGCAACTTTCAGATCTAAATTTGTTAAACTTCCCTTTCTGAAACAAATTGGTAACAATCAAAGGTCCCTCGAATATTCTTCTCTTTTGGGGGGGAAAATTGAGTGAGTAAAATGTATAAATGCAATGAGAATACTCTTGCAAAAGGTCGGGGGTTGAATTCTTAAGAGAAAATTTTAGAAATCCATCTTCCAGAGAGACCAAGCCAAGATAACCTATTATTTTCTTGTGTGTTATATTTTCTATCATGTCAACTTGGTTGTAGATGTATAGCCATTGACGAGCACTGATATTTCTCTATAAGCTTTCCCCTGCTAATGAATCTACACAATTTTGAAATTAATTTATGTCCAATCTCTAGCAATTTGTGTCTGCTTTGTTTCAGAATGTCTGTAAATAGTTTCTTTCATTCCTATTGCAATCTTACATGGAAATCTTTGTGAAATCACACATGATCTCGTCCCTGTGATAGTTTAATATTATTTTCAATTTCATTTCAGGAAGATCCTTCATCTTGGATGAGATAACCAAATTTAAAATCAATTCACTATCATTTGTTGATAAAGATTGTTTATAATTCTTTTGGTGTACCTTAGGCATGATTGATCAGAGACTTTGGTGTTTAATTGAGTCTTTCAATTCGAGCCTTTGTGTTAGAGTCTCAAAGGTTATGTGAAAACGTGTTGATCTGGGCCTCCATTGAAGCACACCTTCTAGTTGAAGGAACATCTTAACATATTGAAGCTTTCTATTGTTGATTTGTTCATTATTGTGAAGTCCCTTCGAAGATCTGGTATAATCAACTTTATCTTGCTTCATTTTTGACCAAAATTATTCAAAAACCATGAATCCACCTTAAACTACCCCTGTTTTCCCTGTGTATCAACAAAGGAACAAAATCTACTTACTAAAATATGGATAACAATTAGGATTTCTTAATGTCTTCAGTAACCTTAGCCTTGTGTTGAAATTATCTCCATCGTTCAGAAGTGACAACTCTTAAGAGTTAAATTATGGAGTATTGACCGTATTTTTCAAGCATTTCTTCATAAAATTTGTGCAAAAGAAGGATATCTCCATCTCCTTCATCAAACAAAGGTTACACTAAGGGTTCTCTCACCCTGGTCGAAGAGGCACGACCTAAAGTAGTGAGGAAAGGTCAGATCCTCTTAAAGGTGCTATCCATCTCTCCACAAATCTGAGTGACAAAGGGCCAGTTAGATCTCAACCCCTGCTACAAAATGACACACACTATGATCTATCTATCTCTAAGCTCCATGTCCAATCTATGTTTTTTCTCAGCTTAAAAGGGAGAACAAATTTGGATACCAACACATTACTCCAATGCTTGAGAATGTCTCTAGATGCAATGACATTCTGATGCAGACACTCAATGATTCTTGATTTTCTAATATTTTCCAATTCATGTTATGAATTTTAAATCTGTAGTCATTTCAAGTTATTTGGAAATCACATCACACCCTTTCACTAGGCTTGATGACTAACCCTATATTTTTTATGGTGCTTTTGAAAGAATCCATGGGTTTATCATAGCATAAATTATAAATGAATGGAAGGTCACTAAGTCTTAGGCCAACTGACTCAAAAACTAAACAAGAAATATTTACTAGGAAATTGATAAATCTTGTGTGTTCTTAAACATTCCCCTATAAAATTAATTCTTAAGATAATCTAGTCATTGAATAAGAACTCCCAGAAGAGGTGTCTAATCTAACGAGACATTTATAAGTCTCACGAAGTCTAAGAAATCACCTGTCGAAGATATAGTGTGTTTTGGTCTCAAGGATCTTAAGGGACTACACCTGGACGAGGTAGCCAAAAATCATGGGGAGCACAGGGAACTAAAATAAATCCTTCCCTAGTATTTACCTGGCCACCTTGATGTTTTGGCATAGTCGGTTTGGCAGCAAGAGCTTCCGTTTGCAAAGTATTGTGTCTGGTCAACTTACATTGACTCCAACTGCAGTATTTCGTGTGTTTGCAAACAATAGAACAACAAGAGAACCAAATGGAGATGGATAAAACTACTAGAGGATTCGTAGAGGGTCCTAATGTGGAGGTTTTTGATGTGACGAGACATCTCTAGGTGCCATGGAGTCTGAGAAATCACTAATCAAAGATATAGCGTGTTTTGATCTCAAGGCTCTTAAGGGACTACGCCCGGACAAGGTAGCCCGAAAGCACAAGGAGAATAGGGAAAAAAAAAACAATCCTCCACTAGCATTCACCAGGACATCTGGACATGTTAGCACAGACATTTTGGTCCCACGAGCTACCGTTTGCAAAATATAGCATCTAGAATCCTTACACTAACTCAAACTACACTATTTCGTGTGTTTGCAAACAATAGGACAATAAGAACACCAAAAGGATATGGAAAAAACCATAATAGTATTTCTTATAGGGCCCCAATGTGGAGGTTTCAGATTTGACGATATGTCTCTAGGTGCCACGGAGTCTGAGAAATCACCCATCGAAGATATGGAATTTTTTGGTCGGACAACCTTGAACAAAAGTCTATTTTACAAAAACTCATATAACTTGAACAAATGACCTAAATTTTTTTAGTAAGCATCATGAAACCTTCCTCTATAATCTCCCATAATTTAAAGAAAATAATAGTTCTACATTTTTCTATCCCATCTCATTTTCATGCTACAATAGTGCATGCTAGAATAGTGTAAGGTTGTCTAATGTAATATTTTGCAAATAGAAGCTCTTAGAACTGAACCGACTGTGCTAACATGTCAAGGTGGCTAGGTAAATGCTAGGAGAGGTTTCATTTTGGAGTCCAAAGCTCCAATTGCTTCTGAACTACCTCGCATGGGCATAGTCCTATAAGAGCCCTGAGACCAAAAAATGTTATATCTTCGACATGTGATTTCTCAGACTCTGTGGCATATAGAGATGACTCGTCAGATCAAAAAACTCAATGTCAGGGCCCTCTATGAAATCCTATTTTGGTTTTTTTTCCATATCATTTCGGTGTTCTTTTTGTCCTATTGTTTGCAAACACACAAAATAGTGTAGTCTAAGTCAGTGTAAGGCTGCCAAACGCTATATTTTGCAAAAGGTATCTCGTGGGACCAAACCATTTCTGCAAAAACATCCAGAAGGCTTGGTGAACACTACTGGAGTATTTTTTTTGTTCCCTATGCTCCTCATGCTTTCAGGATACCTCATATGGATGTAGTGCCTTAAAATCCTTGAGACCAAAACACTCTATATCTTTGACAAGTGATTTCTCGGACTCCGTGGAACCTAGAGACAACTTGTCAGGTCCAAAACCTCCATGTCAGGGCCCTATTTGAAATCCTCTCATGGTTTATCCATATTCATTTGGTTCTCTCATTGTAATAATGTTTGCAAACGCCTGAAATAGTGTAGTCTGAGTCAGTGTAAATTTGTCCATTTTGAATCACCTGAATAATATAGGTGGTTCATACAATATAGGTGGTGAAATGAGAATTTTTGTTTGTTGTTCCTTTTTAATATTTAATTTTTCTTAGCTTCACTTGGCTTCGAGAATAATAAATTATCTACTGATAGTGCCAACCACTTGAAGTTGGAAGCGTTTTTGGCGCCAATAACCTACATAAACATGTTAGAAAGAAATTAAATAGAATTTTAAATCATACATAATTTTTAAAAAATAATTGAAGTAAATATTCAAATTAAATTTATGAAGAACATACATTTAAAAATTCAATCCAATGAATCGTAAGGATCAACTATACTCTTGATAGTAGTGACAATTGCTTCATGATCTGATTCACGAACCTTCAATGGATTCTTGTTTAATTGTCGACCTCGATATTTGATCAATTTAATATTTGTTACAAGAACCAAATGTGAATAGTGAAGTATCTTTCGATGTACTTCATAGTCTTCCAATAACCAAATGTTTTATTTTTTGATAGGATATCATCGAAGCCAAGTTCTAGTGACTACCACTGACCCAATGGGATACTCAAGGTCTTCACGATCAATGACTGTGGAAGTCAATTTTTTCACCTCTACATAATGAGACAAGAAGTAGTATCTTCCCTCTTTGTTAAATTCCATCGTAATAACTACAAAAACATTCCCTACATCACAAAGTAAAACTAAAGTCAAATTTAAAATACATTAAGAGTTGACCATTTAATAATTTATAAATCTAAAACATGGCATGTACATTTATGTATGTACCTTGTTGCACTAAATCATAGACTTGGCAAAGTTAGGTGATGTTGTCATTTGACCTTAAGACCCTACAAGTTGTATTGCTCGTGGAAATTTATTTGTGTCGAGTGGAATTAGAGGTCTACAAGTCCATTCATCCACCCAATGTTGTGACTCAAATTCATTCCATGCAAAATCAATGCATGATATAGAAAAACATGCCATGCACCTAGTATGAATAGTCCAAGCATTTGCATCTAAACTAAAAAATGAGTGCATATCACTTTAGCCTGTAATTTTCATACAATCTTAAAAGTTTTTCAGATGTTTTTATTCTATCATCCAAAAATATCTACGAACCGTTGATCTCTCTTGAGATTCATGGCCCATATTCTTGACACACCAATCAACAATGTTTTTTGCATTTGTAAATTTAGCACCATCCTTGAACTTTAACTCTTCTCTTGTAAGTGTTCTTTTCACAAATGCTCCTGCACCATCATGCTCTCATTTTCCATGCCCTGCCTTAGTAAAACTATAGATATGTTGTACATTTATTTCTTTGTGCATCCTCCTTAGCCAATAAAACATCCGTGCATTCTTGAATTGTGATGTGTAGTTTTCCGACCAAATGTAATGTTGATTAAAACTAATGTTCCTCTCATTCAAATTCGCATAAAAAACCTGGAAACACCCTAGTACATATTCTATAGAATGTGTCTGATCATCACTGATGTAGAAATGATACTCTCTTAATATTTTTTGATCTTTCTCAATACTTTCTGGAGAGTGCATGAATGCTATATGCACAAAAATAGCAACTTGCACTGAGTTATAATATTGAGACTGAACCACCATTTGTGGCTACAATGTGTAATTCTCTACGAATTCAACTACTAAAACAATAGTACCAAATGGGATTGTTTCCTTTCTTAACTTAAATTTTTCATGCATCCATCGAGCTCTATGTGTGTGCATTGCTTACTCATTAACAATTTCCTCTCTGAATTTGACCATATATTCTGATACAAGTAATTATTTTGTAACAAGCTCACACCTCTTAGATTATTTTCCATCTTTTAATTGATATGCCACCGATTTATATTTTCTGAAACTAACCATTTTTTTCCTATTGAATATGTACTCTCCTCATAAATACAACTATTCAGATTTGGCAAGCCATCACATACATTGCACGTTTCATCCAAACATGATTTGTTATAAAAAAATTGTCTAATTGATTTTTCACAAAATATTGTCAGAATAAATTCCATTGAATATTTTGGTGGGAAATTTAATCCACACTCCTGCAACATGATTTTAGTATGCAAAATATGACGTATTTGACAAAAAAAATATCATAATGCATTGAAAATTCAACATGATGCCTGCAACAACAAGTGTTGCATGAGTGATTGATTTTCACATAAAAGGGTTTGCTTATTTCAAATAATCTTTGGCTAATGTTAATTTGTGGATTTTCATTTTTAAACTTAGAGAACAATTGTGTTTTAGTCATATCTAAGAAATTTTTTGCACACAATTCATGATTTCGAGAACCTATTCTTCTTTTTACTGTATCTCTTTTATTCGATGACACCCTTGTGTTCTCTTTCCAAAATTTTACAATTAATTCTTGTAGAATATCAAATTTATTCTTGTCTTTCCATGGAATTCTACTAGAGAAATCCCAATAGTCAGTGTTATTGATTGACTTAATACGTTTACGTCTCTCTATTTCTTTCATTAGTGTTTTTCTATTTAGCTTCAAAGCACTGCTTGTTTTTCTAATCAAACACTTATTAACTGTTTTATCACTTACTATACAATTAGTAAGTTCACGTCGTGTAGCATTACTATCTTTGGTGTATCTTTTGCTACCTATATTTTGGTATGCTTTATGTATATTTTCAACAATTGACGCATTTTGATCAAGAACATTACATGTTCTTAACCCCAGGGCCTTCATTATAGGTCTCATCTTAATTAATTTTATCAATGTAACAAATAATTGACATATTTTTGTGTCATTTAAATTCTCAAAGTAATTATCCCAAATTCCACTAGCTTTTCTTCTTGCATTTCTTTCAGACATTTTGTTAGGCATTGGTTTTATAATGTTTTCATCAATTTCAATTAAGTGAATTGGTTTTCTTTGCAAAATGGAAGGAGGTGTTCTTAGACGTGAAGATTCGTTTACAAGGTTACTTTCTTCATTCATTGTTTTCATACAAATTTCGGGGTTAACATTTGGATTCTCAGGTAAGGTTTCAACAATTGAATTCATATCAATTTCTTCATCTATACCAACATTATCATTCAATTCAATATCATTATTCATTACAAAATCATTATTCATTGTAAAATCATTATTCTCTACATTTTCATTATGTATTTCATCCCCATTTTCTAATACATTAGCTACATTTGATATAACAAATGTACCTTGCCCTGCATGAATTAGTTTTTGCATTCTCTTCAATTTCTTTATTCTCATCTCTTTCAATTGCTCTGGTGTCTTTTTCTTGACTTTCCTCTTGTCCTTAGCTCTAATTTTATCACCCATGATTAGAAAAAATCAACTAGTGGGGTAAGGGACAAAATGAACTACTAAAAATTTGTGCAAGAATGTCTAGAAAATTGCAGACCAAACATAATGTATACAGAAATCCCATGAAATAGATGAAAGGGACATTGGGGGACCACAATAGATAGATAAATCATAACGCATATGCATTATAACCTGTACACATTATGATTTTTACCTTTTCCAACACATGCCTCTAGGCTTGGGATCCGATTTGGATCCCCAAGCCTGAGGCATAGACCTACACAAACACATCAAACAACTTGTTTTTGTAGGAAAATGTAAAAAAATCCACTTCCTCTATGATAAATCAAAATAAAAACAATCGATCCATTTTTAAAAAATTATACCATGACATAGATCAAAGTTTATTCTTTCTAAAAAATAATTTTTCAAATTTTCTGACTAATATAAGGTTTCCATATTATTTATTTTCTAACTATGCCTTTTTATATCTAATTTTTGAATTTAAATATGTCTATCTTTCATTGTGTATCTTTTTTTTTTTGGGTCATCGAAATTGAAAAAAATTATACTAGCACAAACTAGGCATAATTCTATAGATATTAAAAAAAATCTAATTTTCGATATTTTTTGAGTTAGTTAAGGGGGGGCATGGTCAGAGCTCTACTATTTTTCAAAACATAAATTTTTTGTACTAGAAAAATCATAATTAAAAAAACTCGCTAAAAAGTCTAAAAAAATTCTAACACAACCTAGATGCTCCTAGCTATCTTTCTAAAAAAGGGTTTTCAAAAATACTAAATGGTGCTAAAAAATGGTGGGGGGCACGAAAGTCACTCTATTATGTTATTTAACAAAAAAGGAGAATCTATTGGTATTTTAGTTATTTGACCCACTTAAACTTATCTGTTTTCAATAAAATTTAGTATCTTAGAAACTAGACTCAAAATGATACAATTCATATTTCTACAACATCTTCCAATTTTGAGTGTAACTATTTCGAAAAACTCATACAAGTTTAAGTTTTTTATTTTTTAGAAAAATGTGTCCACTCCAAATCCCTTTTTGGCCCCCCAACTTGGTACACTTACCCCCAAGTATGAAGAATGTGTGTGATGGAATATAATAAACTCCCCTCCTATGTTGTGTATGCAGATCAATGCATCCCCTTGTCCCTTGTATGAATGTGCTAGATGTATGCCTTGAAGTGCTCTTGTGCCTTTGTGCAAGCCTAGGTGATGATAGATAATTCTTATAGTTCTTGGCCCCTTATTTAGTATAAGTAACTAAGTATATATATGATTATGTTGTTTGAATTTCGTAATTGACAACTAAAAGGATGACCCAAAGTTTTTAAAGGTGACTAAAGGAAAAAACGGAGCCAAAAGAGAGGGATAGAAGCGCCTGGGTGCTTTTGTCCTAGTTGAGTGCTAGTGTCTGAGGTCATTAAAAGATAAATCAGTCAAGTGCTGACAGATTTGTAAGATGTGTAAAGCTAGTAAAGTGCAATAGATAAAAGAATCAAAATACCAAAAAGAGTTGTCAACCACTAGTTTTCTTGTGTAGGAATCATGTATACATTAGTATGCTTTATGACCTAGAAATGTACCCAAGTGCATATATTTTTGGTCTACATTTGCGTCCACTTTATGTTTTTGAGTGCACACTATATAACATAAAATAGATAGAAGACACGTACCTTGTAAACCGAAGAGAAGTGTAGTCGATAGTGTGTTAAGTGGACAAGTAGCGTGAAGTGATCATAATGTGAAGCATAACAACTGTTATCACCGAATCACAGCACCCCTGTGCATGTATTTGAACTCACAGTGTGATTGGATAACATGGGTACTATCTCCAAGTTGTGGGACTTGCTACTTGAGACAGACCTCCAGAGAAAGTTGGTTCTTGCTCCTAAACTACCTGCCACAATCTACTCTAATGCAGGATAAGCTAACTGTTCTAATCTAAATTTCCAAGGGACCAGGGAGGGAGAATACATAAAATGAAAGCCTACACTAAAGCGGTGATACATCAGAAAAGGAGGGTGTGAGAGTAATCTCCAAATGTGTGAAATACAGAGGCGAAGTGCACACTAGAAGAGGTGATGACAGTTCACCATAATCTAGCAAAATGCATTCACAACAATATTCCAAGCATACACAATGTTAGTGAATTCCTGCAAGAACATAATAATAGACACAATATTCTTATAGAAAGATCAAAGGGGCAAGAAGAATGCAAGAAAACACAGCAGGGGAAGATACATCCACAAACTGGTATTTTATTGCTTCATGATATGCACAGTTCAATCTATTACAAGATAAGGGCCTGGATCACCATGCAAGGAGTCCACTACAAGGGCCTGCAACACACCGGCTTCACAAAGCAATTTTTGCAGAGCTTTTCTACCCAAAAACTCTCCCCCTTACAATGAGCCCAACACTCCAATTTATAGAAAAATGAGAAGGAGAAGAGAAGGGAAAATGGAAATCCTAAAATCTGTCCTTCAACCACCTGTAAGAGGCATTAAATTGAGTGGAATGGTTATACATTACTTGCAAAAGGCTCCCCATACTGTCCCATGTGCTGCAGCAGAGAAAGAATGATGACCATGCCTCTTAATTGCACTCCCAGGTACCAAATAAAACACTGTTCTAAACCTGGCCACGTTTTCTTCAAAAACTCAATTAATTTCTAATCAAATCCAGAATTTCTTGACTTCTGTGCATCGGGCTCGGAACCACACGATTCCAACGGTACCAATTTTGTGCAATTTCGTTGAGAAATGCAAAATTTATGGCCTTCTGAGTGCGGGCAGCTATTTTGGGTTTGGCAGGCGTTTTCTATCATTTGACGGGAATGAACATTAACTGACTGAAGCTGAATTATGTTTCTCTTAATTAAATATATCTACCCTCATTAAAAATAAGAAATCCAGTTTCTGTGGCGTAGAGGACATCGTGCTCGTTCCAGAAAGTCTAATTTTGTGAAAATCGGAGCTCGGAGTCAAAAGTTATGGCCGTTTGAAGTTTCGTAGGTCAAACGTTGACTTTTCCTCTTCTGTCTTCACCCATTTCGCGCTTTCACGTCCCACGCATCCCTCGCGTACTTTTGTCCCGGCTGTCCCGGACGAACCTCTGCCCATTTCGCGCTTTCGCGTCCCACGCGTCCCTCGCGTACTTTTGTCCCGGCTGTCCCGGACTAAGCTATCGCTTATAGGAGGTTCGTTAGCTGTAGCGTTACTCATTTATCCTTTTATCCTATTTATCCCGGACGAATTCTTACGCCCATTTCGTGCTTATCGCCTACATTTATTGGGTTACCTTGCTTACTTTTGTACTAGCTGTCCCGTGAGACTTAGACTTAGCTAGTTGTCGTTGAGTTATCCTGGCTCGAGCCTGTATGTGGAGTTAGCTTACTCAGTATTTTTTCAGTTAACTTTACTACCAATATCATCTAATGGGAGTTCTTTACCAGGGGATTTAGGTAGTAGTCTGCAGGGGACCTCCTCCTATATGTACATGCTTTGCTTATTGAGTCAATATCAAGTGCATTGGTATTTTAATGTATTAAGCATTATGGATTATGATAGATTTCCATATATGGTATTTTATCTCTTCTATTTTGCAAATCTAATGTGGTGTGCTATTATCATATGAGATTTTGGCTCGGAACAATATTCATATAATTCCTTTCAGGAGTATAGGACATACAACATACATAAGGTAATATTAGGGAGCACAAGGGAAAAATTCCATGTAGGAGCCAGAATGGGGGAGTACAAGGAGAATAATTCCTATGGGGGAGGATTTGGGAGTAAAATGGGGGAGATGAAGTGAATCAAGTTAATTCTAATTCAATGTGAAGGGGAATGAGTGAAATCTCAAGTGTGGCATTGTGAGGGACCATATGGTCATTGGACATAACCATGGTCCAACCTTAAAGTCTTTATTTTATCTCATGCTAAGAGAGGTTTTTGGGTGATCTCATGTCAAGGACAATTTTTTTGGGCGATCTTACGCCAAGGATGAGTTTTTTGGGAAATATCACACCAAGAGAAGAGCTTTGAGGAGATATGTCTATTTTTCTCTCCTTTCATAACGCTTCTTATAGTGCCACTGCAGCTTGGCACGTCCCGATTTATAACCGAATTGTAACTTATTGTAACTGAATTGTAGCCAATTGAGTGAATTATGTAACTAAAGGCAAGTGCCCGATACTGTGGATCTGGATTGTAGCTTGTTGGAAACTATGTTGAACTAAGAAACTGTCTGATTTTCCCCCATGACACATAATTAACAAATACACAAAAACCCTAAAATAATGTAATTTTTGGACTTATAATTACCTTATACCAAAGTTACATGCTTAAAGTTATGCCCTCTACTAATTTATCATTCTTGAATTACATTATATAATGAAGTGTAGTAGCATATGTATCTTAAATAGATCTATCTAAATATAGGGCGAGAGATATTCATCTCAATACTTATTTCTATTTTTCAGGTATCATTATTATTTAATAATGCTATTATTATCTGCACCAATTTCCCATTGATAAATGAAAAATGACATCCATCTAGCTACATCATTGTGCCATCATAGGGGATCACTTGTTAAAAAATATCCAAAACACATTAGCCATGGCATTCTAAATATTACCTCTTATTTTTAGGATATACCACTACATACTCTTATTATTGGGGTCCCTTTATACAACACTACCCCTATTTATACTGATATTGGTACAAAAAAATGTAAATAAATTTTTTTGTCTAGTTATATGATTGCACTTGTTATATACCGCCTTACCAAGGTGACTCCTCGTATGTGTCGTAGTAAAAAAATAAATGTAAACTCTATTTTATGACTAAGATATTATGATTTTTTTAAATAACTTTTCCAAACAAAAAGAAATAATTTGAAATGAAAGTGAAATGGACTTAAAATTTACATCTCTATATATAACTTTAACATTCATCGCTATGCCTTCTTGAAGTAATAGAATGGTTTCCAAGTGTCCATGTTGTCCTTCAACGGAGCATGCTTCTTCCCATCCGAGCTCTCCACTTTTTGCAATGATGTATGTCTGGATCCTTCCATCACATGGAATATTCTTTCCTTGACCACTGAGTTTCTAGGATGGCACCTTATCCACTCCGGATGCTCATATGGGTCACGCTTTTCTTGTGTGCTGCAAAGAATTATGAATATGTCTAAGTCCCCGAACACTTGTACTTTGCCTATAAACTGTCCACACTGTGGGTTTTACTAAACCATACCTGAAGACCCTTGTCGTTCACTACCTTCACTCCACATGCCCTCTTCATATAGGTCCCATGCAAACCCACATGACTTCTTGTACTTAGCCAGATGGCATTCTGATGGCCCAACATCACCCCACATTAATCATGTTCTCCATCCATATTCTCTCGCAGGAATACCTTCAAATCATGCCTTCAAGAATACCCAAATGTCATTCCATTTTCTAGTTTCTCAAGTTGTTTGAATAACCATAACCTCCATTATTTCTCCACACACAAAATCTCTTCATTAAGAAGCACTCATTTCCACAAAAACTTCTTGGCACCAATTGTGAAGGGTGTGGGGAGCTCCAGCTTCGAATCTATACAGGACGAGTCATCATCAGCTGCAGCCATTGTTGACAGTCTTTATGCTGCAATAAACAGAAAAGATGTTGATTTATTATCCAGCCTTTTATCAGAAGGATGCACCTTGAATTGTATGTTATTCTTTCAGCCTTTTGAAGGGAAACAGGTGAGTAAGATTTTCATGCACTTTGAACTATACAAGGAATGTTTATGTTTGTTTGTTTCACCAATATTATTGGTGTTTCTTCTTTAATACAGGCAGTTGTAGGATTGATGAGGGATTTGATGGAGGCCATGGCCCCTGGTATGCTCTTTGTGATTGATGATACAATCGAAGGAAATTCTCACAAAGTGATAGTAATGTGGCATTTAGGTGAGTTATTCCTCAATTTTATTGGGCATTGAAAGATTACTCTTGCGAGAAAACTCTTGATTGATCGGAGTTCTGTAAAGAAGCTTGTAGA
This sequence comes from Taxus chinensis, assembly GCA_019776745.2. Taxonomy (NCBI): domain Eukaryota; kingdom Viridiplantae; phylum Streptophyta; class Pinopsida; order Cupressales; family Taxaceae; genus Taxus; species Taxus chinensis. Next base: position 706,350,470 of record CM034148.1, read on the forward strand.
ATCTATTGTATTCAGTTTTAATACAAGTTCTCTTAGGATCAAGCATTTTCATAATTTTATTCAGATATAGTTATGTCGAGAGGTGTTTTACAATGACAAAAGCTCTAAAAAAAGTGACAATGTGGTTTGTTTACTTTAAAATCCAAGCTTGCAATGTTATGACTTGAATCTTGATTCTGAAATTATAATTTTCTTTTGAATTGGAAAGATTTAAACCCCAAATGTTAGTCGTTGTGACATAGATGATCAACAGAAAAATAATAATCAAAATAATTGCATTGTTTCCTGAAACAGAATGGAATCAAATTAAGTTACCCTTCAGCAAGGGTTGTAGCTTCTACATCTGTAAAAGCTATCAAGGAATATTATTAATCAGTGACACTCAAGTATTCACAGAATCACCAATTAAGCTTGGATTTCCTGCTTTGGTAAGTAATTAGTGCTTTCTCTAGCACAACCTCTCTCTTTTATATATATATATATATATATATATATACAATTTCCTGCTTTGGTAAGTAATTAGTGCTTTCTCTAGCACAACCTCTCTCCTATATATATATATATATATAAGTTTATTTTTTGTGATGTGGGTATCTCTATATTTGAATAAGTTTTTAGGTTTTTTTTAAACGGTTCTCACTTGATTGTTATTATGTATGCAAATTACAGAGGTTTATGAAGATCCTTGCTAAAGTGTTGGAGCCATTTCCATCTCTGGCTACAGAAATGCAACAATTTGCCAACCCTAAATACCAATTTCTATTGGTATCGGCATTTTCCCTGTTCGTGTTTGGTTATTTAATACATGTTGGTGTTTGGTTGTTTAATACATGCCATTGCAAAGATAAAACTTAAACTGATGAATTACAGATTGGCTTCCGGTACTCATTTCTAAAACAGCTACATTATTTATATTATTAAAGATTTTTCTTCCGATAATAAATTTAAGGCTGAACATTAAAGTTTTTGCCACTACTCAAATTCGTTTGCACTCTGAATTTTCAAGTCTGTTTGGTATCAACCATTTAGCTTATCCCCAAAATGTATAAGAGATTTGTGATGATAGATATGCCAACAATGTGGTTAAATATGAAATTAGATGAATTATTGTATGATATAAAGAGGATATTTCCATAGATGTGGGGAAATCTTTGAATGAGGGGACTGGTAATTCTTGAAACCAGGTAAGGTAAATGATTAGAGTGTCATTTTGATGAAACGCTAGCAATAATTAAAAGTAAATTACTTACAAGATAGTTTATATTTCCAACATAAGCAAGTGAAGCAAGTGGTCAGGGTGCCAAACAAGTGGGTAGTCATGATGTTGAGGCTTTGAAAATGTAGATGTGAAGAGTAGCTTTTTCCTTATAATATGTAAGTTAGTAGCAGAACATAAGAAAATCAGAATAATTGAAATGTTAGAGAGAAGTAGGTTTTTAAAGTGACACACAATCATATGTAAATTTGGAGATAGTCGTAATAAAAGTTTTGTGGAAAATAGGTCCAGACATTAAAGAGAACAAAACTCCAAAAAATCAATAAAAATATAAAATCTTGATAAGAATCATAATTAAATGGCACAACCAGAAATTTTAGTAGTATTACAGTTCTAGTAACTATTAGAAAATTTTGAAAATAATTTGACAACCATCTTAGTTTTTTTGAGATCCAAAAACCTCTCCAACTTTTTCACAATTTGTTGTGGGTCTTCTCTCCTTTCTCGAAACCCCAATTCTTCATCAACACTTGAAAAATCATCCAAAATATAAGTTGGATTTGGGGCCTCTCTTGATCAAACCTCTTTTGGTAAACAAGTCTTGAAAACATTAAATAAATATAATGTAGAGTTAGCAAGTATCCAGTGGAATGCAAGTGTCCCACATTGTATCCTTTCAATGTATAGAGCAGGTAGCAAATGACATATGATACTCCCTAAATAAATGAATTATTCTTTTCGCAGAGCGATATTTCATAAATAGATTAGATTACTTACTTTGTAACTTCAATAAAATTTACTTGCATTCAATATATATCCTAAATGTACTAATTCACCTATGTATTTATAGACTTATTGAATTCAAATAGGGACCCTATAGACATGCAAGCCAACATATCACGGATGAAAAACATTGACAAAGTAGGGTCATAAACCTTGTGGTACCCAAGTCATAGCTCAAAAGGGTCCATAAAAAAGGGAGCCATAACCATAAAGGTATGGTTTTGGAAAATCAAAACCATAGTGGTAAGGTTCTGGTAGAGAAAAATATTATTGCTATGTAGTTCAGGAATACGATAACTATATTCCTAGAATTCTAGCACTAGAAAAGCAATGAAACAATATTTTAGCATTCAGAGGGGTTTTCAAGTTGTACCAAAGAATGCAAATAGTGTTTTTGTAGGTTTTTGGGTGTTTTAGTTGAGTAGTGATATTTTCAAAGGTCCATGATAAGTAAATTGTATGATTGCATAGATTCCCAAGGAGAAGATAAAAATAAGGGAAAATGGAAGCTTTTTGGGTTGAATGAAGAATGGAAAAAGAGTCAATGAAAGGAAAATAGAGTCACGAGGGATAATGAAAAGTTAAAATTGTTTGGAATTTATACACATCATAATGGGTACAAGAAAAAATTGTAACATAAGATGGAATGTGCATTAACAAGATCCTAATTTCAACGAATAATCAATACACACATAAGTATAATGGTACAAAAACACTTCACTATTTTCATATCAAAATTAATTTTTTCCATAGTGTCCCACTTTGATGTGTGTGTATGCATATATATTAAAGTAAAATCAATGATGTGGATATAAAGAAGTTACAGTCTCCTCGCCACCTGTTGAGAGTTTGTGAAGTTAATTTGGGAACAATAATGAGTTTAAACTAGAAAGAAATAAATATCAGTAAATTTCCATAAAAAGTGACTATGAATATAATTTATCAACTAAATTCAAGGCTCTTGTTTATAGAATATAGAAGCATGTGTTCCTTCAAACATATGGAAACACATTTAGAAGTGAAGTAGTGTCTACTTAATGAACTATTTAAATACAGTAAAAAAGATGAGAATGAATGCACCTAATAGAGTTGAAGACAATGAATATGCCTATGTTAAATCCATATTATAAAATATGTGATCTATCTGAATCTAAGTGTATCTTGTGGTGGGACCAAGTAGAAAATTTTATTTACCACCATGTAATTTCTTCAATATGATGGATTGAGAGAGTGTCATAAAGGCATAGGAATCAAAGATAAACAAGATAAATATATGTTTCATTTTGAGGTGTGGGATGGATATGTGGTTCAAGTATCTCAAAAAAATGGATCATATATTGTTTGTATGTTATGAAATAAACCTATGGTGTAAAATATAGTAATATGTCATTGTAAAATAATGTATGCGAAAAGAAAAAATTTCCCCTACGTGAATATAAATATAAGTAGTGTAAGACCGACTTAAAATATAATCTATGCAAGAAAAACTTTGATATGCCCCATGTGGGCCTAGGATATGAATTTTGTAAACACATGAAAGGAAATCCCCATTGCAGATGTGGTGTAATTAGTTTAGTCTAAGGAAAATCATGACCCATGGAAGTGATATGTAGTCAATGCAAGAATAGAAATATCATACATCTTTAAGGGTAACATATAAGTAATGTAATCATAAGGAAAAGTTACCCCCCTTATGGGAGAGATATAAAAAATGTTGTCATAGGAATAAGGTGCCCTTATATGGAAAAGGTAAAGAATATAAAATTCTCCACGTCAAAAAGGTAAAATAAATAGAGAAAAAGAATTGATATTTCCTAATGATGGAAAGGAAAAATAATAGACGATACAAGAAAGAGTCATTTCTACCAATAAATGCATGATATGAATCGTGACAATGTAGGAAAGGATAGAGAAACATGTCTATGCATGATATGGATCATGAAACCCACAAGACCTAACAAACATATGATAAGGGTAAGCATAGTATAAATATATCGTGTACACATAGCGTATGAAGAAATATATATTAGGAGCACCAAACATAGAGTAGGAACACGAGGAAAATTATATATGATAATCACATAAATAACATAGAGTAATGAGTACACATCAAGCACACAATAATCAAAGGAAGCAAATGGAAGCATGTCTATCACATGTAAAATCTACTCATGTAATATAAAACATGTCATTCTTATAATCAAATATATAACAATATTTCAAATGCATTGATCGTGGAATAGGAACAAAATACAAAAAATACACATAAACCATATAGATTCATGTCAAATAGTGAGTATACTTCATGCACATAGCAACAAGAGGAAATGCATTGAAGCATATCAAAAACATTGAAGCTACATCAAACACAAAGAAAACATACCAAAAAGAGAATGCATGCACTAGAAGCATGCCAAGTAAGGTGCAAACATGCCACACATGGAGAATGCACATGGAATACATGTTAAGAACAATCTAAACTCTATAATCATGGACATAAAAACACAATAAAGACATAATAAAACTTAAGATATGGTAGCCGCATGAGAATACATTAATATATCCCTCATAAAATTTTCATAGCAATTCATAATTAGTGTAAATAATAAGTATAAAGAATCAATTTAAGCACATTAGTATAATAAGTAACCAATGAAATACAACATGGATTCGGATTAGAAGATGCTAAAAAATTCCTTCAAAGATTCCCTAAGGTGATCCTAAGATGTTCTCTCATCCTACTCACACTCTATAATCATGATCATATAACTTGAGCAACAAGAGAAAAATATACCAAACCCTATGATAGTATTAATAGCATTGATATAATAGGGTAAGTACAAGGGGATGGGGGGGGGCAAAAGGGGGTCTTAAGTTGAAGCATGTTTTGAAAAATAAGAAACTTCAACTTCTAGCAGTTATTTGTGATGACTACACTCAAATTTTTAAAATGTTAAATAAGAACATGAATTGTAGTATTTCGAGTTTAGTTTCCAAAGTACTATTTTTTATTGAAAATGGTTAATCATAAAAAGGTCAAATAGCTTCAATTCCAAGAGGTTCTCCTATTTTCTAAAAAAAATATATAGTAGATAGTCAGTCGCGCCCCCCTCATTTTAAACGTTTTTTATTAGTTTTTAAAACCCTTTGGTGAAAATTTAGATATGATCATCTAGTTTGGGATACAAAATTTCTTTTATTTTTATAGTGAGTATTTATTTTTTATGATTTTTCTTGCAAAATGACTTTCAAATTTCGATAAATAATGGATAGATGACCTTGTATACACACCCCCCCACCCCTAACAACCTAAAAAATAATCAAAATTTAGGGGGAAAAAAAATTGAATGTATATAGAATTAGTACTAGTTTTGGATTGTATAATTTTTATTCAATTTGGATGAACGAAACAAAAGATACATGAATAACAACATACATGTATAATTACAACAAATAGATGCATAAAATATAGTTTGAAAATAATATGGATGGAAACCTTATAATAGTCCAAAAATATGAAAAATCATATATTTAGAAATAGGAGAGTTTGTTTGACGTATTAGTCATATTTTAAAGAAATGTCTCAATCCTTTTTGTAGGATTTATCATGGCAGAAGATGGATTTGAACATATTCAATCCAAAACATGTAGTTTTTTGTGTGGTGGAAGATGGATTTGAACATATTCAATCCAAAACACGTAGATTTTTGTGTTTTAGCAAGTCCAGACCTTAGGCTCAAGTATCCAAACCATTTTTGGGCCTTGGGTATTTTCCCTTTGTTTTGTATAGTAAATAATGTGTATAAATTATTTTAATTTTCTATAAATCACACTCACCAACGTGTTGGTTTTGTTTTCTGAGATTTGTTTCCCTATATTGTCTACTTTGCACATTCCTACAAATTTTTTAATTTGAAGTTGTCCCCACCCCAACTATATAATGTTTTAAACATCTTGAGAGATAAAAAAAAATGTCATAGTGATGATAAATAATGATGAACAAGATACCATAACAATTAGAAGCTATTGAAAAAATAAATTGAAATGAATGTGAGTACTTTGTGGAGGGAAAGGTACTTCTACTTACTTGAATGCACTAAATGTTGTATACATTGGTGATTTAATAAATAATGATGATGAAATACATAATGAAAATTAAGAGAATAATTATATTGATAATGAATTACATAATTATGTTGATATGAATAATGATAATGATACTTTAGCTAAGAATCCAATTGTTAATTCTAAAATTACATGGAAAAATCAAATGATGAACATAACCCTAATAGTGAATATTTTTCACTAAGAACATATCCTTCCATTTTGCATAGAAAATCCATTCACTTAATTGAAATCAATGAAAACAATTTAAATTCAATGCTTAGAAAAATGTCTAACCAAAATTTGAGAAGAAAATCTATGGAAATTTGGAATAATTACTTTGAGAAAATAAACGATATTTAAAGATGTCAATTTTGTGTTATGATGATGAAATTAATTAAGATTATACCTATAATGAAGACCCTACGTATAAGAATGTCTAATATTGTTGGTCAAAATGCGATAATTGTTGAAAATCTAAATAAAGCATACCATATCATAGGTGTGAAAAAACATGCCCAATATAGTAATTTTACACAGTATGCACTTAATTAAATAATAAAACATTGAAAAACACTTGATTATAAAAACAAGAAAAGTCTTCAAAGTAAATATAAAACCACTAATGAAAGCAATTAGGAGACAAAAAAGTCTTGAATCATCTAATAACACTCACTACTGGGCATTCTCTAGTTGAATCCCATGGAAAGACAAAGATATATCAAATACTCTAAAATAATTACTTGTAAAGTTTTGGAATAATAAAACAAGGGTTTTTTCAAATACAAGAGATATAGTAAGAATAAGAGTTCATTCTTGTAATTGTGAACCACATGCAAAAAAATTCTTTGATAGGAATAAAACATATTTTTTTCTAAGTTTAAGAAGGAAAATATAAAATCAATGAGAAATTTTGAAATGAACATACCCTTTTATGTAAAAATCAATCACTCATGTACCACTTGCTCTAGGCATCACATTGAATTGTTAATGTGTTATGATGTTTTTTGTCATGTAAGTTGTGTTTTACATATTGACATCATTTCAAAGAAATGTGGATTAAATACTCCACCAATATCAGAAAGGAAATATATTCCTACCATATTTTGTGAAAGAGTAGTTGGACAATTTTCTGATAAAAAAGAATGTTTGAATGGAACTTGAAACATTTGTGGTGGCTTACCAAAATTGAAACCTTTTATCCATTAGAAGATTCATGCAATAGGAAATAATTAGTTGGCCTTAACAAGTACAAATCTATGACATATCAAAATGTAAAAGAATATAAAAGGTGTGAACTTGTCAAGAAGAATTAATTATATAAGAATATATTGTCAAATTCAGAGAGTAAATTGTTTATAAGTATGAAAGGTACACACATAGAGCTCTAAGGTTAGATTATAAATTCAATTTAATAAAGGAAACATTCCCACTTGGTATGATTGTTTCAGTAGTTGACTTTACAGAGAATTACTCATAAGTCACAATACTACAAATTAATGTAATTTTTTTCATACATATAGCATTCATGCACTCTCCCAAAGGTATTGAGAAAGTTCAAAAATTATTAAGAGATTACCAATTATACATTAGTGATGATCAAACACATTCTATAGACTATGTGCATGGGTGTTTCCATATGTTCTATGTGAAGCTAGCTAAAAGGAACATTATTTTTAATCAATATTATTTTTAGTTAGACAACTCCACATCACATCTTCAAAATCCATGGATTTTTTATTGGTTGAATATGATGTGTGAAAATATCCCTTGTAATAGAATAATTGAATTTCAAAGACAAACCTAATTTTATAGGTGCAAAAAATCATTATTAAATGGTGTAACAATAACATCATCCACATCTCTCAATAAATCTCCATAGTTTGAATATATTTTTAGTTTATAAAGGAAGAACATTTTGCGAGATATGAATATCATATGATAGTTACAAGATCAAGTGAGTAACACTCTATTTGTATCTCAAATGTAAGTTATTGGATTATTCATACAGGGTGCATAACATTAGTTTGTATAAAATGAATTGATTTTGTTTAGAAAAAATGTGAGTCACAAGAATGGGTATACAAATGAATTTGTAGACCTCTAATTCCACTCGACACATATCAAGTTCTAAAAGCATTACAAATTGTCTCTTTAGATCATATGAAAACATCACCTAACATTAACCCTATATCTAATCTAGTGCAGTAACATGCATGATTTGTTATAAATTTATAAATTATTAAATGATAAGGCCTGAATGTATTATATTTTAATTAAGTTTTACTTTTTGATGCATGACATGTTTTTACAGTTATTGCAACAAAATGTTTTGGAGAGGGAACATACTACTAATTTTTTCATTGTGTAGAGAAAAAAAAAATTCACTTCCCCATTCGTTGATGATGAATACCTTGAGTATCCAACTAGGTCAATGGCAGCTATTGGAACTTGGCTTCAATGATATCTTATCAAAAAAATCAATGGTTTCATTTTTTGAAAACTATGAAATACATAGGAAGATAATCCATTATTCACATTCGGTTCCTACAACAAATATTTATTCAATCAATAATAAAGGTAGGTTATCAAAAAAGAATTTATGGAAGTTTTGTGATTCATACCATGAAGTAATTCTTGCTATTGTCAAGAGTAAATTCAGTCCTAGTGGTTCATGGGATTGAATTTCCAACCTATATGTTGACTCAAGGATAGATGTACATATGTGTTTCATTTGATTAAATTAAAGTCTTTTGTTAATTATAGATTTAAAATTATATTTAATTTATTACTAACATGTTTATGTAGGTTAGTGGTGCCGAAAAACCTTCCACCTTCACATGGTTGGCACTATTAGTAAATAACTCCATATTCTCAAAGCTAAGAGAAGCTTACGAAATAACTCCGAATGATTTCTCATTCAAATTCCCGCCACACATCCATCACTTATTTTCCATGGGATTTTTATGGGGGGAGATTAGAGGGATTCGATGTGCGTGTTTCAGTCTTGACATTTCATTTAGATGAAAATGGTGACAATTTCATGGGTGCATGAAGTTGGCTTTAAAACCAATATTTTTCTTATATTGATAAGTTATGGATTCCTGTCTACATCTAAGTTACCTATCCTAGTGTGTTGGAAGTGATGGAATAAGTGTTCCACTTAATGAATGAACATGTATCTTGGATACTAGTAACAAGAGTATGATGATATTGGTGGATCCATATGTTGTTCTAAATCTCAAATTATGGTATAAGTTAGGATTATGTTGAAAAATATTGGTGTAAAGAACCACCAATAAATGATATATCCACCATATCTAAGTGTTGGATTGACTAAAAACCCTTCTCTCACACCAAGAAAATCCATTCATCCACTAAACTGACATGGTTGTTTAGTAATAAAAATTGATTGAACACGTATCCACAAAACAACCACAAGTTTAATTCATATTTTGATGAGGAAATTTACATTTTCCACAAGATTGCTAGCAAAACCAACAATTTCAACCATGCATACATAATAATGAAATGTATGAATAACTAAATCCCGCATCAATAAGAGGGCGTTTAAATTTTCTGAACACAAAATATTAGAAGATATTATGTACACATGTATGACAAGTATGCCTACTTAGTTCATAATTACGTAGATGGTGATTGAATGACTTAGTATAAATATTGGAAACCAAAAACAAGCACACACTCTCATTTCACCATCTAAATTATGTTCTTATTAACATGTATCTAGAAAACCTATAAGAAGAACCCATTCTCATTTCACCTTCCAAAATATATGAAAGATTTTTTGGACTTACCTATTGTATATTCAGATGTTTGGGTAAATAATGAGGCCTTATAGAAGCTTCTACCATCTGAAATAGATGTGTGATTGCAAAATATTGTCATTGGCAACCTAACACTAAGATAATTTAAGGCCTTTTACAACGTTTTCTTTGTTATGACCGTGAGAAAAAAGTCGGGACCAGGGAGAAACCACAATATTATTTTTAGATATAATTGATGTCAAACCTTCTGTCTAGATGATACATTACCAAGTTCCACAAATTGTGATAACTAGCCCATCAAATTTAGGCCCTTTTTTACTCTAAAGGATTTTAAGAGACAATACATGACCAATGAAGCTAGGAAGGATATGCGAGATTGTTCTGCAAGGATCAAGATATAACCCCATGCACATTGAAGAGGATGCACTCCAAGAGTTACGTGAAAGCTCCAAGTAGTCAGGAAGTGAAATCGGAAAAAAAGGAAAATCATGCATGAAAAAATAGGTCTACTCATTCTCATAGATTGAAAAGAGGTTACATATGGGAGTGTTGTGTAGATTTTTTTCTTGTACAATCATTCCCTACATGAGGAAAATATGAGTTATAATTCAAAAATAGAATGTAACTCTTATGATGTCACTGATGCATATGACAATGATAGATTCTATGATGGAATTTTTCATTTTTCATATAACTCATAGGACCTGTGATCTCACCTAAGTTATATGAATCACCATGTGAGGTGGACAAGACCCCAAGTGTTGATGAGGAAATTCACACACACCAACACCCCTTCATCAAAGATGCTATATAGGTCATGATAAGTCGGAAACAGAAAGAGAAATCCCCTGGGAAACTAATAAAGATGCATCAAATGGGTCCTAGAAACTAAAGGCATGATAAGGTACCCATGAACAAACCATATTATTTCTGGAAAATAAGAAGAGGAGAAGAGGACTAGAAATATAGAAGAATATGGGAAGTTGCAGAAGACCTCACCCCAAGAAGAGAGCCCAAGTGAAGGAACTCAGATTTAGTGAAGGGATTGGTAAATATGTCTGCAACCTAATTAGGATACTAACAATACTACAATTTGATGATGTATCTATGAATCATCTTCCATATGAAGTGCATGTGGATCTCAATGTGCTTATTTCCCTAATGTTGAACCAAATTTTAGAAAATTCAGATGGTGCTCATGTTGTCATAGTAAATGATATAAGGCTACCAAAATTGAATACCACACTTGTTCAGGATTCCCTACAACTAAACAAATTTTGTGACAACTTTTACTTCACCCCTGTGTTCTACATCTATATAATGATATTGTAATTGCATTATGCTTCTTTCTTGACTAGCTGATAAGACTCAAACCAAGAGAAAAAATGTATCCTAAGGTATACTTTTAATGATTGAGATCACCAACCCAATCAAAATCGGTAAATCCAACCAAATAAATTTACGTCCCTTCTAATTAGTGAAAACTATCATTATGATTTCAATGAACATAGTCAAGGATATTCTTAGCTACTTTCTAATGTAACTCATAAAGATCATACATAAATCTAGACATGATCCTAATATAATATGAAAGATCTGGGTGAGTGTGAGTCAAATAGATGAAGCTCCCCACCAACTAGAAATAAAGGATACCATCAACTATGGTATTAGACTAATCAACAACTAACTTAACCCTCGAAAGGAAAGGAGAAGGATAAGGCTTACAATCAAACATGTGAAATATGGCTAGAAAATCAAGGGCATACTTAGGTTTAGAAATTACAATTCCTGAGTCAAATTGTGAAATTTATATCCCAAGAAAGTAATGAAGAAAAAACAAGTCAATCATAGATAACTTATTAGATAAGGAAATATTCACAAAATTGATGATTGAGGAAGAGATTCCCATAATCAACAAGTCATCAATATACAAAACAAGGATGAGAAAGGATTCATCATGCTGCATAATGTAAACATTAGGGTCAGAGTGACACCAAGTGAACCCTGATTCAAGTAAAAAGGATTCCATCTTGGAATACCAAGCCTTAGGGGAATTTTTAAGGTCATGGAGATACTTCCTTAACTTCAAAACAAGGGAGGATTCATAGACATAACCCAGGGGTTATTCCATATAGATATATTCCTATAGGTCCCTACGAAGGAAGGAACTTTTAATTTCCATCTGGTGGAATTCCCATATTTTTGTGGTACTGATGGCGAGGGTCATTTGAATGGAAGTAATATTTGAAACTGGATAAAATGTTCGTGAATAATCAACACCCAGCTACCTGGGAGAAAATCTTAGCTATAAATCATGCTTTAAACTTTTTGACATCTTTATTAGCACCATCCTTTTTTTGGAAAACCCACTTACACCAAACAATTTTTCTTCCTTTCAAAAGAGGGGTGAGATACCAAGTAGTGTTCTTCATGAGTTAGGAATACTCCTTATACATGGCATAATCAAACTTAGTAATCCCATAAGTCTCCCATAAATACCGAGGGTCGGAAGCAGAGGAGAAGGATTAGGGTCCAGTTAACTTTGAACGGGTCTATCTCTCATTTGAAGGATCCCCAATCTATTCTCTAGTGCTCTGCAAAGTCTTTCTAGCCCATCAAGGAATGGAAGGAGATTCAGCTTTAATCACTATTATCTGAATCAGAAGACTACAAATTATGAGAAGAGGAGTAAAAGGACCGAGAGGATAATTTGGAGGAGTATCAGGGTGCTCTGCGACATGATCATCATCCAAAGATTCAGAGTTAATGTTAGAGATCAGAAGGACTCCAAAGGGTGGAGAAGTGAAAGTTGAAGATGAATCGTCAAATTTCACACTTCTCTTAATATAAATATGATGAGTAGTAGGGTTCAACAATCTATATCCCTTCACACCATTAGGATACCCTATAAAGATATAATGTCTAGACAATGGTTCCAAGTCCTTACATTTCATTTTGGGAATTTGTGCCATAGAATTGGACCCCAAGATGAAATAGTTCTCAACATTAGGTTTGCGTCCAAACCAAGATTCAAAGGGTGTCATCCCTCTTACTTCCTTATGTAGAACATTATTCTAAATATAGCAAGAAAAATTCACTACTTCAGCCCAATATTGTGGAGGAAGGGATTTTGAGTGATCCATATAAGTGGCCATGTCCTTAAGCATTTAGTTATTTCTTTCCACAACTCCATTTTCTTAAGGACTTTACACTACAAAGAAATCCCTTCAGAGGTAGGGAAATATTTGAACCTATTTCTCACATACTCACCTCCATTGTCAGTTTGAAGAACCTTGATAAAAAATTTAGCTTCTTTCTTAGTAAGATCCTTGGAATCTCAAAAGAGATCGAAAACTTCATATTTCTGTTTGAGAAAATATACCCAAGTGTAGTGTGAAAATTCATCAATGAAGGTAAGTATATAAGGATATCTAGTAAATGAAGGAGATGGGAAAGGGCCAGAAATGTCATTACAACCAACATCCAAAAGACGAGTGGCTCTGAAGGCTTTTCCTTTGCTAAAATTTTCTTCGGGGTGCTTCCCAAGGGCACAAACCTCACAAAGACCCTTATAAAATTTGACATGGGGTAACCCATTGACCATTTTGTTTTCGATCAATTGTTCAAGGTCGCAATAGTTACGGTGACCAAAATGCTCATGACATAGCTTTCTGACATCATTTACATGAGTAATAAAGGAAGTGAGCATCGAATCAGAATTAAAGTAGGAGAAATTATATAACTATAAATGGTGATCTTCCTTTCCCTTGGCCATGATAGAGTCATAGCGAAGATTATGTATAATCACCAAGTTATGACTAAATTCCACTCACATTCCTTCACCAAGTTGAGTGATTTGGTACACCAATAAGAGATTGGTAGAGTTATTAGGAACACTCAACACTTAGGTAAACATTCCATCATCCATCTCTACTAGTCTAGTACCAGAAAACAACATTATAGTATCATAACCCAACATTATTTGGGACATGCCACATGGCGGTATGTTGGAGAACTCAACATGAAAAGAGCCCATGTCATGCGAGGAAATGGAATCAATGATCCATGTCGATGAAAGAGTGACTCTAGCTACAAGGGCCTTTCCTTTCTTCTTCCATATTTAGACTCCTTTACTTTGAAAGACTCAAACTTTGGAGCATTTTGTTTGATAGAATCGGAAGCACCTATATTTCTCTTCTCAAGTAAATTATTTAGGTGATTGATTTATTTTTCTATACATTAATGCTCTTCATGTATAGTATTCTTGTAATAGGAACACTTACACTTTTCCTTCATTACATTAGGCTCAAAATTTGAAGCGTTCCTGTTAGGTTTGGTTTGGGTTTGGTTGGTATTGGTTTCCTTCTTTGGTTGGTCCTTTTTCTCTTTCTTCTTTTCAGGTTTCTTATCCTTTCCCTTACCATTACTTTCTACAAGAGTATGTGACTTAGATTTGAGTGTCCCCATTTTAATTTGTTTGTATTGTTCTCAAATGAGTTGGGACGAAAAATTATCAAATGAGGTCATTTTCCAAGCACTTCCTAGAGCGTCTTTCATGGCATGGAAATTCAAAATGAAGATATAGTATTTGGGAACCCAAATTAGAAAGAATCAACAAGATCAACTAGGAATATTATTTCTCAACTTTACATTCCTTTAAGAATAATTTAGTGTGGATAAACTTTTAGAAGTAGGTATGTAGGTTATCAAAGTTACTAGGATTTAATCCTAGCAGTTCATTTTCTAACTCTTGTGCTCTCATGTCATCTTTTTTTCTAAACATACCATCTAAATTTTTCCATGATTCATCAGGTGTGTTGGAAGCCTCAATGTGGAAGAGTGAGTAAATATAAATAGACATACAAATAAGACCTAAGGATTCATCACATCGGTTCAGCCACTTATATTTTTTAGGTTCATCATCAGGCTCAGTCTCAGCTCCCATAGTGATTTGAAATAACCCTTTACCAATTAGTTTCATTATCATCTTTGATTTTTGTTCGAATAATTTGAATGAAGTAAGAAAATGTATTGCAACAACATCCATCATGAGAGAGATAAAAATAGGATTGCATAAGGAAAAGAAGAACACACACACCCCATAAAAATATTTTAACCCCCCTATTTGTGGCACTTTATAGTTTAGTGTGTTGATTATAATCAGGTGAGCATGTGCATCATGAAATAGTCGATCACTCACCATAAAATCATCATAATAACATGCAAGTGTGGTGACCATAACCAATTTTTGATGATTGTGAAAGTTCTACATTGTAAGTAAGCAAAAAATAATGCTAAAAATAAGAGAAGGGAAAAAAACCAAGTCTTGTGTGATAAATAGCATCTTACATTGGAAGAGAAACCATATTGCTGCAAGGATATGGTGGACATGCTCACTAGCTCAAAAGCAATAAAAAGAGTGATATAATGCAAAAAAAAAACTCAAGATGAGTCGAAGGGCCTCTATAAAGCAAGAAAAGCATCTCAGAAGGTGAAAAAGGATTAGAATACGCTACACACTCCACCAATGATTTGACCATTTTTGGTCAATCATCGGGTAGGGGTACTAAAAAAGTTTATGTTTAGTTGGGAAGTAGTCATTTCTGGGAAGGATTGAAAGCAAACAAGAAGCTATGTGTGTTGTTGCAAGGTGCAATGCCTCACATATGCTTCCATTCCTAGTGTCGTCTTCAACAAAGACATGCAGAAGCCTTGAAAGACTAGTGCAAGATCTCGATGAAGGCGGGGGGGGGGGAACAACGACAAGATGTCAGAAATTGGACCTTGGAACAACAAACACAATTGTTGTTTGCATGGCAGAAAGTACACTTTTTAGGTACAGGTGCATTAAATTCTTGTTATTTCTTTATGTTTGAATGAGATTAATTATGTGTTGAGTTGTTTAGTTCATTTCAAAATTATCATTTACAGTAATCAAATACAAAAGGAAATAGACAACTCAATTACAAAATTTCATTTCATTTATTCGTAAAGAAATAATATTTCCAACACAATCCGTGGGATGTAACTTATATGTACAAAATAGAAGTGATACATATATATATGAAACTATAAATAAGTGAAGAGAGAGGAAACCCATCATTGCCTGAATAAGTTGGTTTCCCCGTGCTCCTCGCTTCAACTGCATCATCTTCATGCTCCTCTCAGGTTGCTGCAGCCCTTGTTAACATAAAATAATAACACTGTTAGAGCTCTGGGTATTTCTTTCAAATCACGTACTTACAATTTCAGGCAGATGAATCTCTTTAAGACAAGTGCATTTAAGATACATGAAAAGGAACTAGAAACAGAATCACAAAGTGCATGTCATTATCACTTAAGAGCATCTAGCTGCCATTTTCAGAAGCATACCAAGAAAGGAAAAATCACTTAAGGATGAAAAAGAAAGGCTACTACCCCTATTTTTCTAACCAATTTTCTGAAGTGTGTAGGTACAGGTTTTCAAGTACAACTTGGATAACATTAAAATTTGCAACAATCAAATGAAGAACCAGGATACAATACATTCAGATGCATCTTCATCACTTTGCCAAAGGGAGAGGTTGTATGTACAGTTTCATAAAGTTGAAGGATCATGATTGATTTCCAAAATGCTCCAATTTATAGAAGGGTTTCAAGGACAAATAATGAAAATGATATAAGTGATTATTTCCATAATTTATTCATATTCTTAGCTCAAGGACATGAAACCATTTCAGAAAATTACAGTCTACAGAGTGTCAAACAAATTTCTAAAATGTTTCCTTTAAGTATGAAGTTGCTATTAGAAGTCATGGGGTCAAAATAAAAGGAGAAAGTACTTGGGAAAATATAGATCTACATCATTCAAAGGAATCCTACCTCTTTCATGAGTAATTAAAACATTACAAGCTCAAAGTATCATATGAAAGTGAATTGCAAGCTTCGTGAGTGCTTTCAGGTTATGAAGCAAATCTAAGTAGAAGAAGATATAACAATCTAAAGCAATACTCAGTTTTCAAAGCAATGTTCCTTCACACAAGAGAAAAGCACCTCATGGATCAAGCACTGAAAGGCAGTTGTAGAACTCAAGGTTAAATCAAAACATACAAATCTATACTAGCTTGGAGGCACATACAAACAACACACAACTACTATTCCAAATGAAAAGCATATCAAAGGACATAAAGTAAGTTTAAAAGAGAGTTCCCCATATTTGTTACTGAAAACATAGTGCTTCACTAGATTCACTTCAACATGAAGCAAAATTTCATCAATGCAATTCATTTTCAGTAGTTGGTATATAAGCAGGGTTGCAATGGATAACAAAGTAAGTCAAGAAGCAAAGCTAAACAAAGAAGATAAATTAGTCCAAACTCCAAGGTGCTATGCAAGGGAAGAATTCAAGCCATTAAGCTATAGTTACATCCGTGTATGTTAAATGTATAATCAAATCAAACATTTACAACTACATACTACCTTCAAAATAGGTACAACTCAAAGCTCATCAACTTACAAAGTATGCCACCCAATAGGAGAATGGATGCAAAATCAATTCTTAAGTGAAAAAGTATAACTGTAAGGTTCAAAGAAGCATTCAAGTCCAAAGAATACATCACAATGTAGGAATAATTCATGTCATGAGCATAATCAAGACATAACTATCTATATGGAGCTACCACACATTCTTTCTCATTGTTCAAGAAGCAACAATTTCATTCAAGATGATATACAAATGCAAGTGAACATAGCATAAACGAAGTAACCCAAATTGTTATAACATTGCTAAGACCACCATAAGTTCAAAACTAGGTTGCAACAAGTATAAAGTGTAAGTTATCATCTTCAGGAGATACATTTTCAACAATGAAATTAAGGCACCCATGCGTATACTCAAGGTGATAAGGTGCATAAAAGTACAGAGCTCAAATCAAACTTCAGCGGTCAACATAAAAGCATATCCACTTAGATTTAGAGATTTTAAGCAGATAGAAGGCATGAATGTAGAGTTTTGAAGGCTCAAGTGAAATATATAAGCCATTAAAGAATCCATCAGTTTAAATAGCAAAATAGAGACCTAGATCAAAGATAGAAACATAGAGCTTTTCTTCCATAAATGGCGGTCACCAAACATAATGAACAGTCATAGAAAGATGAAATACACTAAAAAAGGTGAGTATGGTAAAAATAGATCTAGATATAACAGATAGAGCTTCACCCATTTTGACCAGGCAATAACCCAAAAATATTATTGAAACCCTTCGAGCTCAGGTAAGAGAGCCGTTGAGCCATTCAAAACGTCAAACCCTCACGATAAATTAAAAAACACGACTTGGTTGCACGCTGGGAACAAAATGCAAGATTCAACAAAAGAAAAACAATGGCTACGAGCTCCATAAGGTAGGACAAAGGAAAAATTGTGCCCCTAGAGAAGAAAAAGAAAATCAAAACCAGAAATGAAGAGTCTCTACAACATACTCATGGCTGTCATTCAAGTTCAAACCAGAAAACCCCATAACAACTTAACAGAGAAAAGATAAATCAAAAGCTTACCTTCTAACAGTTATTGGTGGTCAAATCTGGTAGGAATTCGAACCCACCATGGATCTAGGCACGTATTGTAAAACAAGGCTCGTGATTCAACAAAAACCTTGAGCTCGTTTTGGTATAAGCACGACCACCGATGAGAATCCATTTTAGAATGCAGCTAGAGGTACAAATATCTCAAACAGTGAGCTCTATAGGACCTGTAAAGCCATAACATCCATGCACAACACCCAAAAGTAGGTTGGAATCTCAAAACATTGTAAATTCATAACCCTAATAGCCCGAAAATGAGTAGAACCAAAAGATACATAGCTTTTATGGCAAAAAAAACATTGACCATAGCTGAGAATAATGAAAAACTAGAGCTTCCAAGTTCAACAATGGTGACACATTAAAATTTTTGCAGAGTAACCCTAGATGAGAGAGAGATCGAATGGTAAAATGACAAAATGGTTAGGTTTTCCCACTTTTGCTCAAGGCTAACTCATGTTGAGTTAAATGAGCACACATGTCAAGCAGAGGGCTAAACCTAACCCAACCTAGGTTAGGGTTAGGTTGATTTGGGATAAAAATGAAATAATTACCATATGCCCATATGGGTTTTGGAGTTATTTAATCATTTTCGACAAAGCCAAGGTTAAAACTTTAGAAAACCATAAAGCACATGGGTTTCATGATGTCTAGGCCCCTTTTTATACTCACGTGGGGGAGCATAATAATTCTTTTGTTAAGGTTGGCTTAAATTCAAAAGATAAATCATGCAGCCTTCCATATGATAAATTGCATGTAACCTGAGTATTCATTCCTTTTTTTATGCACAATAATTGAGTGCGTGCCCTATTTTGGGTCAAGCCAATTATAGGTCCCTTTTTTATTATTAAAGAATATCTTAAAATAGACAAAGGGAAATGTACAACTCATGCAGAGAGGTGTTGAGGTGGTCAACTGTAGTTTGATCATCACTTGCAAAGGCTATTTTTGGAGTTAGCTCAAAATAAAATTGAGAGTGCAACTGTGCCTCTACTAACAATTTTTGGAGAGGGGTTGAATACTTTTTCTATATATTGTGTTCTCTTGCAAAACAAAGAGGGGCTAATTTTTACAGACTTATGCTGCAAGACTTTTGTACTATGCACCTTTGATTAATAAACACTGAGTTTCCTCCATATTGAAGCTTTTGCAGTGTTTTATAGAAGTTGTTTTGTGTGTTAAAGTGAATAAATAGGTTCCCTTGCATGCTATCAAATTCCAAGAAAACTCCATCAAGAAATTTTGCCAAGTTTAATGCAGTTTTTTCGAGTGTGTTCAAACACCTTATTGAGTGCAGAATTTGTCAAATAATTAATTGAAGTGAATAATTAGTCTTTCATCAATCTTTAAGTGTGTTTGTGCAAGAAAAAGTCCCACAAAATCTTGGTGCATCACCTTTACATGATTTCAGTTTTACTTTTCTTCTAAACTCTCAACTCATTCAAATACAAATTTTCAAGTGATTCGTCAAAGGGAACCAACTCTTTCTGGAGGTTTCCCTCATTCCGAGACACCCACAACTTAGGGGTAATCCCATTGTACGAGCCAGAGTTAGAAGTCATATTACCATCCAGAAGGAGTACTTTGGGCCGATAACAATTTTTTGGCATGTCAAGTGGGACAAGAACCAAAATTTGGAGTTATTTGCAACATGTAGTTAAATATGAGGTTCTTATATGGTTATTTCTAAAGATTTAATTGATCAATATCAGTAACCTATTTTAGCAGTTATCAACACACAACATGATATAAATGAATATTTAAGAGCTGCAGTCTTTCGAGAACCACTTGGTCAGTTTCAACAGTTTGCTGCCATAACAATTTTGGATGAAGATTTTGACAAATCTACACTTTTGCAACGAAGATTAGGTGCCTCCAGGAGGGTCTAAACTGGTATTTTTCCATGATTTATGCTTGTGATCAGAACCAAAGCATCAACAAGAGGTATTACCCCTAATTTCATTCAATTACCTCTAAATTCATCTAGAAGAAGAAGGGTTGGAAATAATACACCCTATAACAGGCCCCATATTGCCAATCCTCCTTCCCCAAATCCAAATTTTTTCTTTCAGATCCCAATCTTTCCAATGGCTGCCCAACAACCTAGAACGTTTGTTCCTTTTACCAATGCAGCCTTTTATTAATTCTTGTTTATCATGATATACTAGCTCCTACCCTAAAAGGTCTCCCTTTTTTTACTAGTGAAAATCAAGTTACCCCAGTTGAACATATTAGAGATGTAGCAACCCTTTGTTCAGTACATAATATCACACAAGAGGATGTTTCTCTAAGGCTGCCATTTGCCTCTTTTAAAGGTCAAGCCCTACAGTGGTACAAAAACCTATAAATAGAAACAATAAACACATGGGATGTGTAAAATTTTTGAAGATAAAACATACCATCTGTCCCTTATTGAGCAGCTGTCCACTATTAAGTGTGCACCCCAAAAGTTCATGGCCAATTTCAACTTAAGATTTACTAGAACTTGGGAGAAAATTCCAATTGCAGTCAAGCCTTCACTAAGACATGTTTTTTTGTATTATTTGCATGCATTAAATAGTAACATTGCTATCATGATCCAATCTATGGGCAGAACTACTCTTCATGCAGCCTTTGACATTGAAATAAGAGATGAAAACAACCTCATACAAACTGGAAAGTTGGCACCTAGACCCTCTATACCCATTTAGGCTGAGATAACTCTTATTCCACCAGCTAAGAAAACATCTACAACTATTATAATTCATCCTGAGAATATTGATATTTAAAAGGTGCTGTTAAGGATTTGTCAAATAAAGTTGTGCAGTTATAAAGGAATCAATCTCAAACCAGTAGACCATATCAGCTTCCTTTTCTAAGTTACAATAATTACAAGCCTCCTACTCAAGGTTATAGACCATATCAAACAAAACCAGCCATTACAGTTGCTAGACCTCTCGCTGCAACTGATCTTAATGCCCCTACAACTTCAAGAGCTTTGGTTCCCGTGTAAGCTAATATGGCCCAAGATGCTAGTATACAGCCTAGTGAGTCAAATTCATCTACAAAGATGGTACCTTAAGAGTTTTCTATGCAAAAAATTACTGAAGAAGAGGCATTTCACCATTTTCGGGAAAGTGTATTTCTTGTAGCACACACAAACCAAATTTTGGCACAAGAACAACAGGGGAAGTTATATGCAACATTAGTAAATTTTGAAACAACTGATCATGTGACTGTAAATTGTGAAATTGGAGCACAAGATAAGGCTAAATTTGTTGCAACAATTACTAGATCAAAGAAAAGAGCCATGGAAGCTAATGTAAGTGATCAAATTGCTGTACCAACTCGTGAAATTCAAAGTAATGTTGTTGGTAAGAGTTCTGTACCACCTATTGTTCAAGAATGGGCTGCTGTTGTAAAAAATAAGTTTAAAATTGGTGATGTTCCATTCAATATTATTGATCATATGAAGAAGTCTAATGTCACTATGAACATGTGGGATACGATGTCTATTCCTGGACAAAAAGAATTGGTTTTCCAAGAGCTTGTGGGTCTGAAATTACAATCAAAGCAAGTTGACCGTGTAGGAAATATAACCAACATGGTGATGACAATTATAGACCAACAAACTAAAGGGTCAAAACAACAAGTATTTAAGCCAAAAAACAACAACAAAATAGGTAAAAGTGGTTAGGCCTCCTCCATTTTATCTTTCGTTAATCATTGAGGATTCGTTAGTTCATAATTGTATGGTTGATAATGGAGCTAACAACACTGTTATGCCAAATTTAATGGCTGAAAGACTGGGTCTTAAGTATGAACTAAGTACCAAAGGAGTATTACATTTTGATGGTTCATCAACTAAGACCATTGTAATAAACAAATATTTGAAATTAACTTTGCATGCGTGTCCAAGTGTTACAATCTCACAGGATGTGATGGTAGTGGATCTACCACCTTATTTTTCCATGTGTTTATCTAGAGACTTCACATCCAGGATTGGTGGTTACCTTTCAATAGATTAGACATATTTAGTCTTTTGGAACTTGGTATGAAGCTAAGGTAACTATAATTTCATAGCCCTTGTCAAATTTTCATATTGATGCTTCTACACCTAGTTTTGTTAATGCAAATTATGTTATAAGTGAAGAGTAGCTAGATAATTCAGAGTCTCAAACTAGTTATGCCTTAGAAGGTGCCTAGAATTTTTCAAGGATCAAATAACTAATGATGATCATGAACATGATCCATGGAAGATCACTGAAGAGAACATTATTGAAGGAAAAGGCCTTGGATTTTATTGTATACGTGAAGACAACATTGTAATACCATTCATGAGGAGAGAAAATTAACATGATAATGGTTTATGGAAAGTTTATTTTGATGGCTCCAAAATCCAGCATGGTTTAGGAGATGATTTAATGTTGATCTCACCTTAAAAAAACAATATTTCACATCTTGTAAGTTCCAATTTACTTGCTCTAACAATTTTTTATAGTATGAGGCCCTTGTTCATAGTTTGGAGTGGGAAAGAAAGAATAAAATCAAAGATTTATAGATTTTTGGGGACAGCGAGCTTGTTATTCACTAGGTTAGAGGTTAAAACACCTGCAAGAATCCATTACTGAGAACTTACAAGCATAGAGTATGGGATTTTCTTAATGATTTCCTTTTTGTTAATGTTCAAGGTATCCCTAGAGATAACAAATAAATATGTTGATAGACTTGTTGCGATTGGTTCACAATTTGACATACCTGCTGACATTGGAAATAACAAATTACAGACACATATCAAGGTTTTAGTGAGTTTTGATGGTGAATCATAGCACCCATGAATGTCTGCAACTCGATGGGTTGAGAATCTTCGTGTGATTGCATAACATGGAGCTTTTCCTTAGTGTGGGACCTTGTGAATCGGGAAAGCTCTTTGGATGAAGGTCGGTTCCTATTCCTCTGTTCAGATGCACACATAAAAATGCAGAGGGTTTACTCAAAACCTAATCTAAGTTTCCAAGGATATAGGGTAGGAAGATGCATAAACATAAACCTAAACTAACAAAGGTGATGCATTGAGGAATGAAGAACACATGTCTTGCCAATGAACCAAACCATTAAAATGCAATGCAAGATCATGCACAGATAACCAAATTTGCAGTGAAAGATCAGGAGGATGAAAATGAACATAGAGAGGGTTGAGAATCATCCATATACGTGCATTATTTTCTCAAAAGATTGATACAATACACTACAAAATGCCAAGAGGCAAAGTTGCATTACAGTTTTAGATGGGAGGTTTGAACTCCACAAATTCGCCTGCCAAAGAGAAAAAGGGAGGGGCAAAACAAGAATGTAAAACCTCTAGAAAGAAGCTCCTTATTACAATTTATAGGAAGAAAGAGAGAGGGAAGAGAGAGGAATTCCAAATCTACCCCAACTACCTCAAAGTTGTATTTAATTCATCTCATTTGGCGGTAGGTGAGAATCCTAGCAAACCCAAAAAATGGCGAATTGTATTTTGCATTTATGAAGAACTCATTCTCACCCAATTAAAGATATCTAGTATTATTTGGATAGAGTACCTTGTAATCTTTCCAAAAAGTCCAACCTTGCGTGAATCCGAGCTCCCTGTGAAAAGTTATGGCCATTTGAATATCTGCATCAGGGTTTGCTTTCTATCAGGTTCGGGGTGTCAGTGCTCAAAATGTTGCGCCTCCTGAAGGTGCACCTTGGAATTCCCATCCCTATGTCAACATACTCTTAAGTGTGCCATAGGGGCTGAAAATTTGGCGTTGATGTCTCGTTATTTGTGCCTCCAACCTGCGCCATGGCGCAACTTTTTACGTGTCGACATTTTCTTACTTGCACCAAGGCACATCCATTTTCATGTCGACATTTTCTTACCTGTGCCAAGGCGCATCCATTTTCATGTCAAAATTTTCTTACCTGTGCCAGGGTGCGTCCATTTTCATGTTGACATTTTCTTACCTACGTCAGGGCACATCTTTTTGGCGCAAATAAATGTCAGGTTTTGAGTTTCTTTGATTTTCATTTTCTTCTGCTTGTCTATATTTACCCAGGGAGGGAGATATATACAAAAATTTGGAAACTCAACGAGATCACCTGCCTACTAGGTAGAATATTAGTGGAATTTTAGCAACCCATTAGGCATGGAGTCATAAGTAATAACCTGAAACCAACCTGATATCTGATCCCGATCCTGATACCGCAACTCATTCTCCAAGAGCATGTTGAATTGTAGAAATTCAACTTGAGAGCAACAAAACCTGTGCCAAAGCACTTAGGGAAAATGGAGCCTTACTACAATAATACAATGTGCATCTGAACTTAGAGGAATTGAAATCTAGACTAAGATTTACAACGGTAAACCTTTTCCTTTTAGTAGCAATGTTTAAGGTATATTCCATTAATCGGAATCAGGAGTTCTTCTCCATCCAATGTAGACAATTGGAAGGAATTACTACTTTTACATCCCATGACCATGTAGGGGCCACTCCAAATGGAATTAAACTTGGAATTCTTTCCTGGTTTCGCCCGATCTACATCCCATTTTAGAACTAGGTGGACCCTTCCTGGAAGGTCCTTGCTCTTGCTTTCTTATCAAACCATCTTTTTACTAAGGCTTGATCTTTCTCAATCGTCTAAACTACATGTTCTCTAATTTCTTCCAATTCCATCAACTCTGCATATCTGGCCTCCATTGGTTTGAACTCAAACAACTCCAACTACTTCATGAGCTCCAATGTTGGCAATTCTAATGATATAGGCAATACTGCCTCTTTCCCATAGACCAACTTGTAGGGAGAATTACCAGTAGACCTCTTTGACGTTATCCTGTTATCCCATAATGCTGATTTTAGCTTGGTGTGCCATGTCCTTTGGTTTTCATCCAGAGTCCTTCTGATGATTCTTAGAAAATTCTTGTTCATGGACTCTGCCTTTCCATTACCCTACGGGTAATAATTTGAAGAGGTGCTCAAATAGATTCCATTCTTGATAGCCCATTCTGTAACCTTGGAACCTATAAATGCCAATGAGTTGTCTGATATGATAGTGGCTGGCACACCGAACCTGGTCACTATTCCTTCATAAAAGTCTAGTATGTTACACTCACTTGCTTCTTTGAGCCCTACCACTTTGGTCCACTTGGTGAAATAGTCCGTTGCTATGAGAATCCACTTGTGGCCTTTTCTTGAGTTGGGATAGATGACCCTGACGAAGTCCAATTCCCATTGCATAAATGGTTGGTCAACCAAAATTGGGTGCAATGGAAGCGCTGCTAGTATTTCTTTTCCTGTGAAGAGTGCTCATTTCTTGCACTTTCTTATCCATGTATAGCAATCACTGAACATTGTGGGCCAATAATACCCTGCCTTCATTATCTTGAGAGTTGTTACTCGTGGGGCGAAATGTCCTCCGGAATCTCCATCATGAAAATCTTGTAACACCCTCTCAATTTGACCTATCCCAATGCACCTCAATAGAACTCCATTGATGTCTTTCTTGAATAAAACACCATCAACAAGCATATATGGAATGGCTTGTAATCTGAAGTATCTCCTTTTTGCTTTGCTCAATTCTGGAGGGCATAGGCCTGCCTGTAGGAAGTGTATCATATTCTGAGTCCAACAAGGAGTGGGTACATTATCATTTTCCTATTCTTGACCATCCTATAGTACCAAGATAGTCTCTTTTTCATCACCTACTTCAACTCACTGACTCAAAGCTAGCTGTTCACATAGTCTTTTTCCACGTACTATTTTTATGACCTTGATCTCGATGTCATATTCCATGACATGGGTTATCCATCCTACACGTTTCTCATTCGGATCCTTATTTAGAAGGAAGTTCTTGACTCCCACATGAGAGACCAATAATTGGATCTTGTTTTTTGATACTAAGTGCTTGAATTTCTTTAAGCTCTTGATCACTGCAAGGACATGCTTTTCAATGAAAGAGTACCTAGTTTCATATTCCTCCAAGCCTTGACTGAAGAAAGCAACTGGTTGTTCTGATCCTTCTTTGTTTTGTTGTACCAGGATTGCAAAAATTGTGTCTCCACCACCAAAGGCATACAACATGAAGTCCTTGGAGAAGTCTGGATTGATGAGATTCGAAGCTTGAGATATAGCCTCTTTTATTGCCTTAAAGCATGCCTTTCCTTCAGATGTCCACTTAAATTCCATGCTCTTCTTTAACATCAGCGTTATTGGCTTTACGAGAGCTGAAAAATTTGGAACAAACCTGTAGACAAAATTGATCCTTCCTAAGAAGCTTTGAAGATCCTTCTTGTGACTTGGCAATGGCAACACTCGAATTGATTCAACTCTTTTTGGGTCAATCGTTAACCCCTCCTTTGAAACAATATGGCCTAGAATTTTTCCTTCGTGAGCCAAGAATATGCATTTTTTGGGATTCAATGATACCCCAAATCTTCTACATCTCTGAAATACCTACCTCAGATGAAAGAGGTGATCTGCTACATTTTTGGAGAATACAGTGATGTCGTCAAGATATATCAGAACCATTTTATTGATCAATCCCTTGAATGCCATATCCATTTCCCTTTGGAAAGTGGCTCCAACATTTGATAGCCCAAATGGCATCGTCTTGTAGGCATAGGTGCCCCATTTGGTGGTAAAATCCGTCTTGAACTGGTCATCTTCTTTCACCATTATCTGATTATACCCTGAGTAGCCATCTAGGAGAGAGAATCTCTCTGAACTGGATACCACTTGCAATATTTGTTCCATTGAAGGAAGTGGGTAATGGTATTTGAGAGATGCCCTGTTGAGGTCTCGAAAGTCCACACACAACCTGATTTCTCCGTTCTTCTTCCAGGCCGGAACCAAGTTTGTAACCCAGCTTGAGTGCTTGATCAGGAATATAATGCTTACATCTATTAGCTTGTTTAGCTCTTTCTTCATTAGAGGCTCAATGTGAGGGTGGACTGGTCTCTACTTCTGCCTGATGGGCTTAGCATCTGGATCCAATTATATGGTATGTTGTGCCAACTTCGGATTTAATCCTCTCAAGTCTTCATACCTCCAAGTGAAGACATCTGGAAATTCTTGGCAAAGCTATATGAAATTTGATTTCTCCTGCTTAGTGGCCACTTTACCAATTTGAAGTGTTTTTCCTTCCCCAACCGGAATTGGCTCTGAATATTCTCTCTTGACCTATATGTTAGCCTTTTCCTTACAGAAATGGTCGTTAGGGTTGAAGATAGACTCCAATGTTACTAGACCCGTGGGAAGCTTGTTTGTCTGTAGCTGCATTACTTGATCCATGTACTACTCTTCTAGTCTGTCCTGATTCCTAGCTGAATATTCAGCCTCTTCTTGTAAAAAATTGATGATCTGTTGATCGTTCTCAAACACCTACTAGCTTGTGTTATTATCTGGAACTGCTGGCCTCACAATCACATGGATATGTTGTTGTGTTTTTTCCCTTCTGATGTTGTCAACCACATCAAACGTTGCTCCAAATGTTGCGAGCTTATCTGCGGCTTCATTTTTCTTCCTGGGTATGAACACAATGTTGAAAGCTTCAAAATCCTTAATGAGGTCCCATACCCTATTTTTGTAGTTCTTCAATAGGTCATTCTTTGTAGCATGTTGTCCCTTGACTTGGTTGATGATTAGCTTGCTATCTCCAAACACCTGCAAGTTCTTTATGCTCTTTTTCCTGGCCCAATGAAGTCCATGAATCAAGGCCTCATATTTAGCTGTGTTGTTTGAACAGGAAAACTGGAAATAGAAAGTTGAATAATATTTGATGCCTTGAGGTGAAACAAGCATAACTCCTCCTACACCTTTCCTCCTCATTCTCATCCTTGTGGTCTGGTTTGGTGATGCTAGGAATAGGCTAGTTTTCTTCATGTATGCAATAGAATCCTAGCTCAGATTCTTCTACTTCTTGGTAGGGATCAAAAGTATGTACCTTGCTTACCCATTCATCAAGTGTCAAATCTGGGATGCTTCCAACTTTGATGTCAGCTTCATATGTTCTTGGATAATCTTCTTGATCAAATGTTGAACAGTTAGCATTGATTTGGCTTGGAGTATGAGACTCAATATGAAAGTTTGCAATTGTTTCGGATCTGATTGTGACCTTAGTACCATATCTTGTTCTGAACAACATGTGTCACCAGTCAACAGATAAGTAGCCTCCAATTCTAGTTGTGAAATCCCTTGATAAGCATAGGGCAAAGAGTGGTGGAAAATCTATCACTGACACATCTTACAAAATAGTAATGTTGGGGCATGCATGCAAGGTAAGATTCAAACCTTTAATCACTCCCACCATTGCTACTGCTATCCCATCCAATTGCACTACCCCCTTTGATATGACTTCATATTGGATACCCAGCTGATCAGCTATTTGCTTGGGCATGACAGAACTACTTGCCCTAGAATCAATCATGTAATTGTGTACTAGTTTATCCCCAATGATTAATGAAACTTAGAATGGAGGGGGCTTCAAAACTTTACCTTGTTGTCCTCCATGATTCCCTTCAGGCTGAGCATCATTTGTGAGGACATTTTCTTGCATATATACTTGCTAGTTCGAAGTTGACCAATTCTTCATGGCAGCTTGTTGAAGATCTCTTTGGCCTAGGATGGATAAAGATTCCCACATTGATATATTCACATTTGTCTTCTTCATTTTATCAATGATGCTAAATGGGGATGAAAGATCTCTTTGCTATCCTTTAGCCTACACATTCCTTTCTTGCACATGGGCAACAATAGCTGGTAATTGAGTTGGCTTAGAAGGTGGTTTGGGCTGTCCTTGCATGTTTCGAACTGTATTTTTCTTACCAACACCTTGTGGAGTGATGGAAGGTTGTAGATCAATTGTATCCAATGACTACCCTTCACCAATATTCCTCTTCTTTGATCTTGTGTTAGCTGCTACACTCTGATAAATTGTTTGATTCATGCCACACAAATCTTCAGCTTGCCAATTCACAAGTGCGGTATCGTTTGGAGCTGTGTTTTGCTGAGATGCCCCCTTGTTTCTAATGTGTTTCTTGACTCACTTCACCCTCTCTGCCAGTAGTTGTCACCATCAAGGCTTGGTTCAAAGCACCATTGAAGCACATAGATTGGTTATGAGGTTCATTGCATGGGAACCACCAATCATACTCTTGAGCTATGTTGTTTTGTACTGGCACTAATGCTTTAGAAGCAGATGCAACATTGAGGTTATAGGGCTGAAATGGTCTATTAGCGGGAGGCCTTACTTGGCTTTGATTTATAGCTAGATTGGGTGGCCTATTGGTCTGGTATGATTTCCTATTAGGTTGAGCTTGAGGCTGATAAGAAGGTCTAAAGCTTTGGGCCTGCTGCCTCTTAAGTGTAACCAGCTCATTTCCCAAATTTTGCAATTGTTTCATGACCTCTTGGAGTTCGTTTGAAGCACTAGAGGATGAAGTAGAAGTTTCATTTGAACTTTGATTTCTAGGAGTGGGAATAGGAGCCAAAGTGGGTGCTTGACTAGTGCTTGGATTTTCTAAGTTTGGATGCAAGGGCATGGGAGGCCTAGCAGCCAGCTTACTAGCTTGAATACGACAATTTTCATCCCTAATGGAAATTTTATAAGCAACAAGTAAGGTTGTGCCTCCCATAAATTGAATTAACATAGAAATATCAGAATTCAAAGCCTTAAGATAATATAGAAAATCACCTTCAGCTGTTGGCCTAACGGCCACTGGAATCCTATCCCAAGACCTTTCAAATCTGAAGTTGAAATCAGTCAGCTGCTCATTGGGAGCTCTCTTGATAGTTGTCAATTGTTCTAGTAGAGACAAATTGTCTCCCTTTTCTCCAAATTGCTCACGGAGAACTATACATAACTAATTCCAATTTTGGATAGAACCAGCTCTAAGGCTCCTAAACCATTGTGATGCCTTCCCTTTGAATGAATATGCCAGTAATTTGACAGCAACATCCATTTCATTTATCTCATGGATTGCACAAATGTTAGCAATGTCTTTGACATGATCACCAGGAGTGGTATGATTTTCTCCAGTGAAAAATTGAATGTTCTTCAATGTTGCAATTGGAACTGGATTCTGTGCATTGAGGGCAAGTGGGTTGCTACTAGTGAATTTGACAAAAGGGGTTTGTTGTGCCATTCTGATTAGCTTGAGAACCCTTGTTGATTGGATGAAAGGTCTACCAGGTGGAGGGGTTGATAAAGTCCTATTAGGTGGAGATGGTGATCTTTGTGGTTTTCTTCCTCTCCTTCCTCTGCCTGGTGATACCTGCAAGTAGAAAAATAACCATTCTTCTCGAGTATCAGACCTGGTTCGAATTCTTCTCATATGCCTAGGAAACCTTTGCTACCACACCGCTGAATTCTATCCCATCGGAGTCACCAGAAGTGTTAGAGAATGAACCTCAAAAGGCTAGATTCTACCAAGTTACACACCAAACCTGACAATATTAAAAAAGAATTTAAAACTTTGAAGGACCTGGAAGATATAGTTCTTCAATTCAGTTATCAGGTCTTGTTGTGTAGTTACTAATCCTTGAAAGGTACAGGTGAAACTCAAGTCATGCAAGGTGACTTAAAAAACCTAGAATACATCGTGTCGGAATTTGGGACATGCTTGACACCTAGGAAAACCAAAAATACTAAAAACTATGAAACTTTTAGAGTCAAAATCTCAAAAATATAAGAATACCCTTTTGAATATTATCCCCCAATCTATCAACTGGTGAAATTTTGACTTGTTTTGAGCAAGTTAAGCCCTTGAAAATTGATTTCAGAGTTCAGCCTGGAAGATGAAATTTTTTGAAATTGTAAAACTTGCAATTTCTAAGTCCAAATTTTCTTGAAAATTCCTTCAAAACTCATGGAATGACCTCTTGGTCCCACTGGGAATGCCAAAAATTTTGATGGTGAATCATAGCACCCCTGAATTTCTGCAACTCGATGGGTTGAGACTCTCAGTGTGATTGCATAACATGGAGCTTTTCCCAAGCGTGGGACCTTGGGAATCGGGAAAGCTCTCCGAATGAAGGCCGGTTCCTATTCCTCTATTCAGATGCACACATAAAAATGTAGAGGTTTTACTCAAAACCTAATCTAACTTGCCAAGGAGACAGGGTAGGAAGATGCATAAACATAAACCTAAACTAACAAAGGTGATGCACCGAGGAATGAAGAACACCTGTCTTGCCAATGAACCAAACCATTAAAATGCAATGCAAGATCATGCACAGATAACCAAATTTGAAGTGAAAGATCAGGAGGATGTAAATGAACACAGAGAGGATTGAGAATCATCCACAAACATGCATTATTTGCTCCAAATATTGATATAATACACTACAAAATTCCAAGAGGCAAAGTTGCATTACAGTTTTAGATGGGAGGTTTGAACTCCACAAATTCGCCTGCCAAAGAGAAGAAGGGAGGGGAAAAAAAATAATTTCCAACCTTTAGAAATAATCCCCTTCTTACAATTTATAGGAAGAAAGAGAGAGGGAAGAGAGAGGAATTCCAAATCTACCCCAACTACCTCAAAGCTGTATTTAATTCATCTCATTATGGTGGTAGGTGAGAACCCTAGCAAACCCAAAAAAAGGTGAATTGTAATTTGAATTTTTGAAGAACTTATTCTCACCCAATTAAAGATATCCAATGGTATTTGGATAGAGGACCTTGTAATCTTTTTGAAAATTCCAACCTTGCGTGAATCCAAGCTCCCTATGAAAAGTTATGGCCATTTGAATATCTGCGTCAGGGTTTTCTTTCTGTCAGGTTTAGGGTGTCGGCACTCAAAATGTTGCGCCTTTGCGCACCCATCCCTATGTCAACATACTCTTAAGTGTGCCATAGGTGCTGAAAATGTGGTGTGTCTCGTGATCTGCACCTCCAACCTGGGCCATGGCGCAAATTTTTACGTGTCAACATTTTCTTACCTACGCCAGGGTGCATCCATTTTCATGTCAACATTTTCTTACCTACGCCAGGGCGCATTCATTTTCATGTTGACATTTTCTTACCTGCGCTAGGGCACATCCATTTTCATGTCAACATTTTCTTACCTGCATCAAGGCACATCCATTTTCATGTCGACATTTTTTACCTGCGCCAGGGCGCATCTTTTTGGCACAAATAAATGTCAAGTTTTGAGTTTCTTTGATTTCCATTTTCTTCTGCTTGTCTATATTTACCCAGGGAGGGAGATATATACAACAATGAGACTGTCGGTCCTAGAGAATAATATGAATTGGCAGGTTTTCAATAATGATGCACATATAATCAGATATCTTTGAGAAAAAGCATAATGTTCTACTAAAAATCAAGGAAAACTATAGAACCAATATGAATATTAGATAGTACAACTAAAGACAAACAAGATTCTGAAAGGCCTTGTAAATTTGGAATCTATTTTCGGTGAAAATGTTGAGATAAAGCATGAGAGGGTTGTACTTGCTATAAGTACAGATCAACATGAAAAAGTTACCATTTTCAAAGGTAAGAGTCTCAATCTTGGTAAATTTTATTCACGATCTGTAAAAGACTCTTTTATTCAACTTTGTAGAGAGTATGAAAATATTTTTTCTTGGAAATACAGTGATTTAAGAGGTTTTTATCCCTCTTTAGCTCAGCATACTATTAAATTAAAGGCTATTTCTAAACCAGTTAGACAGAAACAAAGGCCCATTAATCCCAAATTGGAGCCTTTGATGCAGATAGAGCTTGAAAAACTCATTAAGATTTCCCATTATCTTCCCCATTAGGAACTCCACTTGGGGGTCTAACCCTATACTGACAAGAAAGAAAAATGGTGAAATCATATTATGTGTTGATTTCCATGATTTGAATAAGCTTTCTCTTAAGGATCATTATGCTTTGCCTTCTATGGAGTAGATCCTTTGGTTAGTTGCTAGTTCAGAGAGATATTCATTGCTTGATGGATATAACGGATACAATCAGGTACTTTTCAAGGAGGAAGATTAGTACAAAATAGCATTTACTTCAAAGTGGGGCACTTATGCTTACAAAAAGATGCCATTTGGTTTGTCCAATGCTGGTACAAATTATCATCAGGATATGCACATGGCATTTCCAAGTATTATCAATGATTTTTTCTTAGTTTATTCAAGTGACCATCTGCCTCAGCTCAAAGCAGTATTTAAAATATGCATAGAATACAGTGTGTCACTAAGTCCCAAAAAATGTGTGTTTTTAGTTCAAGAGGGTAAGATCCTTGGCCACATTATTTCTAAGCATGGTATGATGATTGATTGAGAAAGAGTGAGTGTTATTCTTGCTTTAGCTTTGCCAAAACATAAAAAGGAACTTCAAATTTTCCTTGGGAAAATCAATTTTATAAGAAGGTACATTGATGATTTTGTTTCACTTTAAAAGCCATTGACTAATATGCACAGGAAAGATCAGAATTTCAATTGGTCAAAAGGAGTGAACAGTTTTGAGGCTATCAAACAAGTCATAGCTTCATCCCCTACACTTATAAATCTTTCACGTTGTATGCTTATGCTAACTTGGATACTATTGCAGCAATATTAATGCAGTAAAATATAGAAGGATTAGAATAGCCAATTACTTTTTTCATTCAAAATATGATGGAGTACGAAACACGGTACTCATTCATTGAAAATAATGTAATTTCAATTGTTATATCACTCAAGAAATTTAGGAATTTTCTCTCTAACAAAAAAATTAATCTAATGGTTGTTCATCCAAGTATCAAGGAATTTTTATTGAACAAGGATATATCTGAGAAAAGAGTAGGTTGGATTACTAAAGTAATGGAGTACGAAATCATCATCAAATTCACCAAGCTAATTAGGGGAAAGGGATAATGTGAGAACATGGCCTAATACTTGCAAGAGCTCAAAGAATGTGTCTTGGTTCTTTAGGATAAAGTTGAAGAGCTTAATAATGAGAAATATGCAACATGGCTTTCAAACATGGTAAATTACCTTTAGTATGGTATGTATCCACCAAATTTTAAAAAATCACAAATAATAACTTTCATATTACAATTAATTCCTCTTTTACATATTAACGGTGTTCTATTTAAAAAGGATATAAATGGTGTATTGCTAAGGTGTGTCGAACCAAACCAAATCAAAAGGATGCTTCAGCAGTTTCGTGATAGCTAAGGAGGAGGGCACTATTAAGCTAAAATCAAAGCCCTTAATATCATGAAAGGAGGCTATTATTGGCCTACACTCTTTAAGGAAAGTCATGGATGGGTAGGAAAGTTTCATAAATGTGCATTCATTGTAAGAAAAGAAAGGCTTGAAGCCTTACCATTGCAGACAATTATAGTTGATAAATTCTTTCCTCAGTGGGGTTTGTATTTTATTGGTCTCATTAACCCATCTTCAAGTATGGGTCATAGATGGATACTCATCACAAATGATTACTTCACACAGTGGGCTGAATTATCTACTTTGAAGGAAGCTAATGAGACGAACATCTTGGATATTTACAAAGGCATAATTACAAGGTTTACTGTTATTTTAACTATTATTTCAGACAATGCTAAATCCTTCATCGGTGGGAACAGATTGCTGCATGGGTAGTTCATAATGGAATTTATTTGACCACTATCATCAAATTATTACCCTCATGGTAATGGATTTGCTGAAAGCATGAATTAAGAATTTACTCAGAATAATCTCAAAGGACTACATGGATGAAAATCAGCATGAACTTGGCACACTAAGTTGAAGGCATAGCCTTGTGGGCTGACCATAATTACTAATAAAAGGTCAATTTCAAACTCACCTTTTAAGCTCGTTTATGGTTTAGAGGAAAAATTACCTATGTCTCTTGGAGCTTCAAGTTTTAGAACTAATGCATCAAGTTGAATTAATGGAGAATTAACCCATGGAAGTAAGATATGCACAACTAATGGAGCTTTTGAAGAAATAAAAAATGGAGCTATGTTGTCCACGGAGAAGAAATCAAGCTCAAATGAATAGAAATATTGATTAAGAAATCCAAAGTAAGAGTTTTCAATGAAGGTGATTTAGTTTTGAAATGGAATGAGGATAGAGAAAATCCAGGTGCTCACACAAATTTTGACTCGTTATGGAGTTGAACATACATTATCATTGAATGTACAAGTTACATAATTCATTTCAACTTGCACGGACAAATGAGAGAAAAGCTTCCAATCTCAATCAGCGGGATCCATTTGAATCATTTTTTTTGAACGGGATAAGTAAAAACTGTATTATAGTTTTAGATTTTTTCCTCTAAGTATTTTCTAAACACATATTTTCAGCATTTTCTTTCTTTCAATAATGGCTTGCAATCTTCAACATGACACGCCTCATAGAGGTTTTGTTTCTCCACTAGTGAAGTTTTACACATGCTTCTATTATTGTTTTTTTCATTTTCTAGGAAGGTATTATCATTTTTATTAAGCATCATGTAGACTTCAGCTTGCATTTCTAGGATATGGTATAGGTTTTCAGTTGGCATTATTTGCTGAAGTAGCTATTTGTAAGGGCTTCTCACAGGTTAGCAGGCAACCCAATCAGAAAAGTTGCACTAAGATTTTTACCATTTTTGGTCAATCACTCAGGTAATGGTATTTAAAAAATTTATGTTGCTCAGGAAGTAGTCATTTCTAGGAAGGATTGAAAGAAAACATGACAGCTATGTGTGATGTTTCAAGATGCAATGCTTCACATATGTTACCATTCCAATTGTCACCTTACAATAAAGACATCTCAGAAGCCTAGAATAGACTAGTGCACATCCTTGATGAAGGCAAGAATAATGATAGGTGTCAAGAAATTGAGACCCTTGAACATATCAAACACAATTCTGTTGTTTGCATGGCTAGAAGGTACAGTTTTCAGTTTATATGTACATTAATTTCTTGTTATTTCTTTATACTTGAATGATTATTAATTCTGTGTTGAGTTGTTTAATCCATTATACAATCATCATCTACAGTAATTGAATGTAAAAAAAAATACACAACTCAATTACATAAATTTAATTTCATTTATTCATCAATAAATACAGTTTCAATTTCTCACACAAGCCGTGGGATGTAACTCATATGTACTAAAATAGAAGAGATACATATACATGAAACTATAAGCGATAAGTGAAGATAAGAATAAACCCATCATTTCCTGATTGGGTTGTTTTTTTCATGTGATCTTCATCATCTTTAGCTGCCATCATTGCTTCATTTTCATCTTCATCAACTATAGTATGCAGACACTCTGTGGAACATAACAACAATATTGTTGTTAGAGCTCTGGGTATTAATTTGTATTCTTTTGTTTACAATTTTACACAAATGAACCTTCTGAAATAAGTGACAGATAATATACTTGAAAATGAATTAGAAGATAGA
This sequence comes from Taxus chinensis, assembly GCA_019776745.2. NCBI lineage: Eukaryota > Viridiplantae > Streptophyta > Pinopsida > Cupressales > Taxaceae > Taxus > Taxus chinensis. Next base: position 706,387,293 of record CM034148.1, read on the forward strand.
ATCAGAAAGATGTATGTCATTATCACTCAAGAGCATCTAGCTACCATTTTCAAAAGGATACCAAGAAAGGAAAAATCACTAAAGGATAAAAAAGAAAGGCTGATACGCCTATTTTTCTAACCAATTTTCTAAAGTGTGTAGGTATAGGTTTTCAATTATATGTTAGATAACATTAAAATTTGCAACAATCAAATGAAGAATTAGGATACAATACATTCATATACATCTTCATCACTTGGCCAAAGGGAGAGGTTACATGTACAGTTTCATAAAGTTGAAGGATCATTATCACTTTCCAAAAAAATTCCAATTCAGAGAATGGTTTCAAGGACAAATTATGAAACTGATACAAGTGATTATTTCCATAATTTATTCATATTCTTAGCTCAAGGACATGAAATTGTTTTAGACAATTACATTATACAGAATGTAAAATGAAGTTCTAAAATGTTTCCTTCAAGTATGAAGTTGTTGTTAGAAGTAATGGGGTCAAACTAAAAGGATAAAGTACTCAGGAAAAGATATATCTACATCATTCAAAGGAATCCTACCTCTTTCATGAGTAATTAAAGCATTACAGCCTCAAAGTATCAGAATAAAGTGAACTGCAAAGTTCATTAGTGCTTTCATGTCATGAAGCAAAGCTAATAAAAAAAAGATACAGCATTCCAAAGTACTACTTAGTTTTCAAATAAATGTTCCTTCGCATAAGAGAAAAGTAATTCATGGATCAAGCACCTGAAGGAAGTTATAGACCTCACAGTTAAATCAAAACATACAAATCTATAATAGCTTGGAGGCACACCAAAAAAACACATTACCACTCTTCCAGATGAAAATCATATTAAAGGACATAGAGAAAATTCAAAAAAGAGTTCCCATATTTGTTACGTAAAACATAGTGCTTCACTAGATTCAGTTCAACATGAAGAAAAAGTTCATCAATGCATTGCATTTTCAGCAGCTAGTATACAAGAGGGGTTTAAATGGATTAAAAAAAGTCAAGAAGTAAAGCTAAGAAAAGAAGGTACATTAGCCCAAACTACAAGGTGTTATGCAAGGGCATAATTAAGACCATTAAGCTCAAGTTACATCCATGTACGTTAAATGTATAATCAAATAAAAAATTTGCAGCTATAAAGTAGCTTCATAATAGGCACAACTCAAAGCTTATCAACTTACAAAGTATGCCACCCAACAGAAGAATGGATGCAAAATCAATTCTCAAGAAAAAAATTACAAATGTAAGGTTCAAATAAGTATCAAAGTTCAAATAATACATCAAAATGAAGGAAGAATTCATGTCATAATCAGAATCAAGACATAATTATCTACATGGAGCTACCATGCATTCTTTCTCATTGTTCAAGAAGCAACAATTTAATTCGTGATGATCTACAAATGCAAGTGAATAGAGCATAAATGGAGTAACCTAGATTTTTATAGCATTGCTAAGACCACTATAAGTTCAAAATAAGGTTAAAGAAAGTATCAAGTGTAAGTTATCATCTTCAGGAGATATGTTTTAGAAATGAAATTTAGGTACCCATGCATATGCTCAAAGTGATCACTTGCAAGAAAGTATAACTCTTAAATCAAACTTTAGCAGGTGAAATAAAATCATATCCACTCAGATTCAGATCTTTTAAGTAGATAGAAGGAATGAATGTAGAGTTTTGAAGGCTCAAGTGAAAGATAGAAGCCACTAAAGAATCCAGCAGTTTAAAAAACAAAACAGAGAGCTTTTCTTCCACAAATGGCGGTCACCACATGCAATGAGCAATCACAGCAAAATGAAATACACTAAGAACAGAGAGTATGGTAAAAATAGAGCTAGATACAGAAAATATATCTTCACCCATTTCGACCAAGGCAACAACTGAAACAAATTATTGAAACCCTTCGAGCTCGGGTAAGAGAGCATCTGAGCCATTCAAAATGTAAAACCCTCATGATAAATGTAAAAACATGACCTGGTTACACAATGGGAACAAAATGCAAGATTCGGAAAAAGAAAAATAGTGGCTATGAGCTCCATAAGGCAAGAGAAATGAAAATTGGAGACCCCAGAGAAGAGAAAGAAAATCAAAATCAAGAATGAAGAGGCTCTAAGACATATTCATGGTGTTCATTCAATTTCTAGCCAAAAACCCCATAACATCTTAACAAAGAAAAGATAAATCAAAATTTTACCTTCTATCATTTATTGGCAGTCAAATCTAGTAGGAAGTCAAACCCACCATGGATGTGGGCACCTATTGCAAAACAGGGCTCATGATTCAATGAAAACCTTGAGCTCACTTTGGTGTGAGCACATCCAACGATGAGAACCCATTTTAGAATGTAGCTAGAGGTAAAAAGATCTCAAACAATGAGCTTTACACAAGTTGAAAAACTAGAACATCTACACACAAAGCCCAAAAGTAGGTTGGAATCTCAAAACATTACAAATCCAGAAATCTAATATCCTAAACACGAGTAAAACCAAAATATACATAGATTTTTTTGGAATGAAAATAATGGCCATATCTGAGAATAACAAAAAACTAGAGCTTTAAGGTTCAACAATAGCAGTACATTAAAATTTCTACATAGTAACCCTAGCTGTGAGAGAGCTCGAATGGTAAAATGATAGAATGGTTAGGTTTTCCCAATTTTTCCCCAGGCTAAATCACTTTGAGTTAAAGGAGCACACGTGTCAAACAAAAGTCTAACCCTAACCTAACCTGGGTTAGGGTTAGGTTGATTTGGGATAAGAATGAAATAATTGTCATATGCCCATGTGGGTTTTCTTTTGGAGTTATTTAATCATTTCTGACAAAGCCAAGGTCAAAAGTTTAGAAAATCAAAAAGTACATGGGTTTCATGATGTCTAGGCCCCTTTCTATACTCACGTGGGGGGCATAATAATTATTTTGTTAAGGTTGTCTTAAAGTCAAAATATAAATCATGCAACCTTCACTATGATTAAGGTGCATGTAACCTGAGTATTCATCTCCTTTTTTATGCACAATAATTAAGTGTGTGCCCTATTTTAGTTCAATCCAATTATAGGTCCCTTTTTACTATTAAATAATATCTTAAAATAAACAAAGGGAGCCATACAACTCATGTAGAGAGGTGTTGAGGTGGTCAACTATAGTTTGACCATCACTTTCAAAGGCTATTTTTTGAGTTAGCTCAAAATAGGACTGAGAGTGCAAGTCTGCCTTTACTGGCTATTTTTGAAGAGGGGGTGAATACTTTTTCTATAGATTGTGTGCTCTTGTAAAGCACAAGAGGGGGCTAATTTTTGCATACTTATGCTCCAATATTTTTGTACTATGCACGTTTGATTAATAAAGATTGTGTTTCCTCCATATTCAATATTTTTCAATGTCTTACAGAATTTGTTTAGTGTGTTCAAGTGAATGAATAAGTTCCTTTGCATGTTATCAAATTCTAGAAACCTCCATTAATCAATTTTGCAAATTTTTGAAAGTCTTTCAAGTGTGTTCAAACACCTTATTGATTGCATAATATGAAAAATAATTAATTAAAGTGAATAAGCAGTCTTTCATCAATTTTTAAGTGTGTTTGTGCAAGATCAAGTCCCACAGAGTTTTAGTGTATCACATTTACATGCTTTCAGTTTCATATTTCTTCTAACCCTAAAATTGTTCAAACACATATTTTCAAGTGATTCATCAAAGGGATCCAACCCTTTCTGGAGGTTTCTCTCATTCTAAGACACCCACAACTCAGAGGGAATCCAATTGTAGCAGCCAAAGTCAGAAGTCATATTGTCATCCATAAGAAGGTGTACTTTTAACCGATAACAGGAACCTTCCTTTTAATTGAATAAGCCCCTACTTTTAATTTAACAAAACTTAAGTTTAAAAACCAAACATCAAAAAATTAAATGAGGCGAAAAAATTTTAAAAAATGGAAAGGAAAGGATCGGTCACAGATGGAGCTACGTGGGTCTTCACAAGCCCGAGGTGGGTATGTGGATCGTTTTGGTTAAGGAATAGGTGAGGGATAAGCTCGTAAGGACAAGGTGAGAAATTTGAGGGATAAAACTTGAAGCAAAAATAAATTTTAAAATAAACACGAAAGGTCAAATGAAGGAACAAGTGACAAGCATGGGAATTGCCAAAATAGTGTCGAAAATACTCAAACACGAAAGGAGAGAACCATTAAGAGCCAAGGTCGAGGGGTCAATCTAGGGATATCAATTAGGTTTGAGGGCTCGAACAAGCCAAGCCAGACATGTCAGGGTAAGAACACTAATGCACAAGTAAGCCAATAGTAAGGACTAGGAAAGCAAGGTGAAAACACAACATAACAGATAGGGCATGCCTAAGGAACACGCCAATTCAAAAAAATACAAAAAAACATCACAAGTGGAACACGACAAGAAGATGAGGGGGAATATGTCTTGATAATCCAAGAAATATTCCAAAATACAAAAGTAAACCCCCAAGAAAATAGGGGTTCAACTTGCTAACATAGGAACACTCAGCCCACTGTCAAAGACAAAAAAAACCTAACTCACCAAAAAAGGAACCAGCTCACCGAGGAGCTCACTAAGCCTTAAATGGTCTTAGCTGAACTAGGAGAAAGCAGAGCAAAGGAAGTAGGGGAAAATAGAAAGCAAGGAAACAGGAGAGGACCAAGATCAAGGAGATAATTTCAAGAAATAAATTTTAAAAATTTAAATGAAATATTCATAATACATCACCATCAATACCTTTAAACCAATTTTCCTCCAAATTTAGCTATAACTAGCTAAATATGGCGGAAAAAACACCTGAAAAATGCACATGCACAAACCCTGAAAACAACACACACTCCAAACAAAAAAATGTTAAAACCAGTTAGCAAGATTCCAAAAATGATCACAAACTTGCATGAGAAGCATGTAAAATGAAATCGGAAGTAATTAGAAACTAGACAAAAATGAGTGCACGTTTACCGAACAACCATTCTGATACCATGTGATATTGTTCTGTGAGTATCAAGATGGAACCCCGTGCACATCGAAGAGCTTTCACTCCAACACTTATGTGAAATATCTAAGTAATCAGTAAGTGAAATTAAACAAGGAAAATCATGCATGAAATAATAGATCTACTCATTCTCATAAATCGAAAAATGGTACATATGGGAGTTTTGTGTAACTCTCATTCTTATAAAATCGTTACCTTCATGAGGGAAAGAGGATTTATAATTTTGAAAGGGAATGTAACTCTTATGACACCACTGATGATGAGGCCATAAATTGGCCATAAATTACCATTATTTTGTCCTTTCAAGTTAACTTTGAAAGTGGATTTAAATGTAATCTAGGAACTAATAGTTTGCTTAAGATAGACTATAGGATATATATCTTGTTCATTATTTAGAAGTATTTTGTTATCTATTTTGTTGATTAATCCTATTGATTATTTAGGAAATATGCAAAGTCTTGTGTATGCAGGCCATAAAGAAAAGATAATGCCAGTTCTGGGAAAAAGTAGAATTTATCATGGATAGTAAATATAAAATCAAATAAAATTTAATATCCATATTTCTCTCAAAAAATTATGCAAGTTCAAAAAAAGAATCATCTCAATCCGAGATCGTGTGCAAAAGTTATATTTATTTATAGTTAGCTTTGGAACAATTAGAGTTAGCTCCAGAACTTGTAATTTTAGTTCCGAAACTTACAATTTTAGTTACGAAACCTGCATGTAAAATGAGGAATTGTAAATAATAAGATAATACAATGAGAAATATGAGAGATTTTTTTATTCATATCAATTTTTTTTAACAAAAACCTCATTCAAATTTGCTACATGTTTTACCAATAAAGAGATATCTAACTTTTAGTTAGTTGCAGTCTAAGGAAAAAAATGTATCAAAAAAGCATTAAAAGTTCCACAAATAGATATAGGAAAGTCAAATAGAAAATTTGAGATATTCCTTTGTTCATAGCAATGTTTTTAACAAAAACCTCATTCAGATTTGCTATAGGTTTTACCAAAAAAGATAAATCTAACTTTTAGTGAGTTGTAGTCTACGGAAAAAATGTATCAGATGAGCACCAAACGTTCCATAATCAGAAATAGAAAATTCAAATAGAAAATATGAGAGTTTTTTTATTCATAGCAATGTGTTTAAAAAAAAAACTCATTCAGATTTAATAAAGGTTTTACCAATGAAGAGAAATCTAACTTTTACTGAGCTGCAGTACAAGGAAAAAGTGTATTAGACAAGCACCAAAAGTTCCACTGTCAGAAACAACAAAGTCAATTGGGAAATCTGGGAGAGGTATTTGGTCAAATTATTTTTTTGAGGAAAAAACCTCGTTCCAATAAAATAGAAGAATAAAATCATTGTGATTCTTGTTACCAAAAATCAAGGAGAATATTTAGGAGAAAATCTTCCTAAAAAAGCGAAATAAGACTTTGACTCCAATAATATATCTCTCTCCATATTTTGTGGTGATGGAGATCTTAGTTTTTAGGATTGGAATAAAGATAATATCATAATGTATTTCCCAAAATAAGGAGTTGGTTGGATGCATGAATTATAGATGCAACCTCCCACACTTTGATATGTAATTTTTCCCTACCAAGAATAATAGATATGTTCTTTCTCAATCTTCTAAGTGAAATTGTTCTACAGGTTTTGAATTAAGTTTAAAAATATGAATTAATTCCTCTTCTAAGGAATGAGCTTGCCACTCATTCCAAGGAAGAAGGACCTACGTTTTATGTTATTTTCTTTCAATTTTTTATGTTCAATTCTTTATTCTATAGTTTTTCTTTTGTTGTAAATTTCCTATTTCATGTTATGTGGTCTTTCTTTCCGTATAATTTATATTGTTAACATGTAGGTGTCTTATTTATATTTTGTTTATTTTAATTTAGAAATTTCATTTCTGCAATTGTGTTTCCTTCATGCAAAATTTATTTCTGCAAGTGTGCCTTTACATTTCTGTATTTGTTAGTTATTTTATGCAAGTTTGGATTGTGTTTAACAGAGTTGTTTTCCAAAGATATTTTTTTCTCTTAATGCATACAGTCATTGGACACCAAGCTTGGATTGACATTATCAATCAAGAGGATTGACAAACCTCATCATTTTGGCACCATTCTGGGGGACACGATGTTATTAAGAGATTCATTTTTTTTAAGAGAATATTATAGTGACAGTAGAATACCTCTTGGAAAATTTTGTGACAGGAAGTATTTGGAGGTAGTTCTAAAAATTTTATTTTCTGTAAATAGATTAATATTTATTTCATGCAATATATATTAAAATTATATTTCTACAATTAGGAATTTTAGATTGTAAATATTTACCCCCCAAAAAATAAATCTATCAAGAAGGTATAATGTTAGGGAAAAAGAACTCAGATTTGGATTCTATTTATGAAGAAATGGTAGAAATATGATATTGAATCTAGAAGTATATCAAGTTGATGAAATATTAAATGTCATTGTTGACAACCACCACCACCATTCCCCCTTAAATGACACACCCAAATACAACAGTAAAAATACCAGGATAATTTTTTTTTGACTTACAATACACGCTACACACAACACAGCAAGGGCTCCAAGTACAGGACTCGACGCACATGCGACAATCACATAAGTCATCGAATCACATAGACACATGCAGATGACATCAGCACGTCGATGCCACACTTTTCCCAATGAATGAATACTAGCAATAACATGACCACAACAAAAAGGGACTTAGGATTGACAACCCACCACACAACATTACCATGGTTACATCTAGTGTACGTTAAACATCCAATAACATTATTATGTAAGCAAGATTCTTCCTCTGTTTCCACCTACCTGTTCTGAAAATTCATTTCACCTTTCACTTATTGTTCAACCATTTGATTTTTCTCCTTACCCTTATGCCAATTTTCATAACTTGCCTAAGTATTTTCCATATTTCAAATTTTATACAAAATTCTAACTCTCTAATTCTTATGTTAAGATTATGCTTCCCAAAACGCTTATTCAAATTTTGGAATTTAACCTTGCTACACAAGTGAACCTAATTTGATGTCAAGATGAAATCTTGGGATTAAGAAAGACATCGATTTGAAATAGTTTTTTCCCCAAGAACATCCATCGATCACGGATTAGTTATTTCGCTATTATTATTATTATAGTTCAATAACTTGTTGAATTCCAAATTTGATTTTTATATGCATATCTTTTGTTTTGTCGACATTTGGTCACACCAAGGCAATTTATATTCCTTGTAACACATGAAGATGTTTAAATTAAGTCTTAAGGACTCCCAGTGGCATTATTCCTAACCTCAAATTTTGGTTTTACTCTCAGATGATTTACTTTTGCGTCGCACTAGGGTCTCATGATTACTATCATTTTAAACATAAGAGTTACGATAGTACTTGTCTGACATATTAATGAAGCACATGGTTAAGCTTACTTCCAGTTTCACCCAGGGCTTCAATCTCTATTATAGGTGTGATTAAGGTTAAAATGTATTTACCCTATAATCCTTTCGTGAAAGGTCAAGGCACTAAATTTTCACAAACCCAAGACAAGACATTTATCTATGAGAGACAAAAGGGTTCACTAACGAGAATGCAAGACATAGAACAACTATATCGTGATCTTCATTTAGGTCGCTTGGATCCAACAGGGATTTCATTCACTACTAAAGTTAATTTCAGGATCTAATTTCATAAGGCCCAGAAATCCAATAGGGTACAAGGGAGTAATATCTCTACCTACTCCACAGATGGGAAGGTTACACCGCTTAGTCATTCCCTCTAACAAGGACTCATAAGGTGACTTCCAAGGTGGTCTTCACCACTCAGCCTAGTGTCAGGCCTGAAGAGAGGACATTCTTCTTGCGATTACCAAAACTAGAAGGAAACCGCATACTCTGGATAGGTTGGACCATGACATTCCTAAAATATGGGTTCACGACAATGTCGCTAGACATAAAGACTATGACGGTAAACTCCAACTAGGGGTTTTATTTACCTATCCTAGAGTGTTCCATCAAACGCAAAGCTTAAGTTCGTTCTACGGTCTTAAATTTCTTATATGGTAAAAAGGGATCATACAAGCAGGAAAGCTATGCACGAATATTTTATTAAGGTTGAGTGTTCCCATTATAACTCTTTATTATGTTTGCAAGGTAAGAAGATAACCCAGTAATTAATTTAATCGTTTATTGAATACTGAGAAAAGTACTACAATATATTAACTTCAATTTCAATTTACTATATATAAATCAAACCTTTTTTTTTTGCCATACACAACTAAAAATCAAATTGAACTGGTGATTAGATGCACATTTCCTAAGTTATCCCTAAAACTAGCATCTCATGCATATTAACAATTTCAATTATAACTTTTCTGTAACAAGAGACTACATTAGGCAGTTATTCATTTTACAATGGCCTGTAAAAATTACAATAATAATAATTAAATTACACGTCACCTTTTTCGTCGTCATTCTTCCATCCTGCAAAACCCACGTGAGCATGATATCAGCGATAAATCGCTGGCATGGCATCCACCCTAATCAATCATAATTATCATTTTTCAGTTTCCCATTTACATCTGACAATAATTACAATTTGCAATCGAAAATAAAAAAGGTCTAGAAACATGTATTCATTGCATTTCATTTTTCTTCATTTTATAAACCCAGGAGAGAGAAAGAGAAAGGAAGAGAGAGAAAACATCATTTTGTCAAAAGTTCTAATACACACAACAAGTTTCATTATAGTGTTTTAAACAGTTATTTACGTGTGTTAGAAGTTTCCAGGGTGATTTGGCAACCCTACGAGGGTCCGCAGTTTTCTACTTTTACATTTTCTCACTAGCTACAAAACGTACAAAATGGCTCGGAGGCTAAGAAACTGCTTCCAAAGGTTATCTTCCAATGAGCACGCACACCACAATTAACTTTCTACATGTCCCCAGATATACCAAGAGTTCATAGCAACTGACGGAATTGAAAAAGAGTGAACGGTTTGCATTTGGCGGCTAGTTTTCTGGGGCCACTGGTCGTAGTTCACCCAGTTGTAAAATGACAAAAGTTAGCTCGAGGGCCCAGAAAACCACGTCCAAAATGAACGTTCGATGGAGGAGCACGCAACGAGACATCTCCTACTAGTTCCCCTATATAAGGAGAATTCATCAGAGTCGACGGGACTGAGAACTAGTAAACCATTTTCAAATGGCGACAAGTTTTCTGGAGTGACAAGAAGAAATTGGTCCAGTTTGACCTCATCAAACTATGACCGGAGGCCTACAAAATGGCTTCGCCAAACTATCCCAAAAAGTGCTCTTTCCTATGCTGAATGTTCCATGCATTTGTCTAGTATAAATGCTAGAGGTTTGCGAAGACGGAACGTGATTTCTCTTTCTGGGTTTCAATTGGTGGTCCCAAACGAAAGCCAACTTTCTAGTTTTAACAACTCTCTACTGTTGTAAACCGGTGTAACAGGGCTCCTATAAGAGCGTCAAAAGGATGTCATATGATCGTTTCGGGTCAAACCAAAAATCAAGGTGACTCCTCGTATACCAAGGTACACGAATGAAACTTCACATCTCATTTCCAGAGTTGCGAAGGGTACTTAGTGAGTCTCCGAAAAATGCAAAATTTAACTATTTTAAGCAGGAAGAAGGTCAACTTAATCAATGGAGAGTCAAATTTGTCTGGTCGATAAAATGATATTGGAGCGATCAAAAGGGTAAGAGTTTTCTAGATCATCTCGAAGTGAGGGTGATAGTTCATGGTTTAAAGTAGGCGAGTTATAATGGCTTCGAGAGTTGCGACATGACACTTTATTGTTTTGCAATGAGTTGAAGAGACATTTAACTGTATTAAAAATCTAATAACTTAATATTCTATTTAGTTGCAAAAGAGAACTAAAACATGAGAATTATGAGAGGTAAGGAAAGAAGAACCATGCCTGGAGAATGAAGTCGGTCGAAGCCGCAGGCTTGGGTTCAGTCTCTTGCTTGGGCACTTCGTCAACCAGTCCACGAGCGTCCTCAGCTCCACCATTTTGCATACACGTCTATCAATAAAGTTGCATTGCAAACTTGAAAACCATCTTGCTTTTCTATGCACATTGATGGTTTTCCATTCTGGATTCTAAAGCTCTTATTTTTGCATGATGCGGGGAGGATTCTTATTGAGGTTGTTTGGAAGGATGGATTTACACGTACCCATTGCATTTGCTTGAAGGTTTCCAAGGCCTTTTTAACCATCATTTTTATTTTTATTTTTACACCTCCTGCAATTTAGCCCATAAACCACATTCCACAGGCCATTAAGAATGCATGCTTCCACATTTTGCACATTCTCATGTGCTCATCAAACACCAAGCAAACATAATGATTAATTCTAGGCATGATTCTACAAGAGGCACTCATGCCATCGAAGTATTTACAACCCTCATGCACTGAACCTGCCTGGCTAAATGCTAAGTAAACAAAAATGAAGCTTACATGGTCAGGGTATGTTCCAGAAGACCACATCTTTTGAGGCATTCTACTCAAACAAATCACATTCCCTTTGCTACACATCCATTTTGTGCATATGCTGCCATCATGGCATTCCATGAGACAACATTTCTTTGAGGCATCTAAAACAACAGTTCAACATCTTTTTAACAGACCCATTTTTTTGCATACCTACTATCATTGCCCCAGGAGGCCACATATCTTTCAGGTATTTTGTCAAATAGTTCACCTGAGTTGTGTATGCCTTCACATTTTGCATACGTGCCAAACTGGGCACTAAATACATTTGCTTGGAAGTTTCAAAGGCCTTTCAACAAACACATTTTTGCATATCCTGCCTCTTTGGCATTCCTGATAATGAGCCCTTCCATCCATTTGGGGCAACTACCACAACAGTTTATCCTCTACCTTGTTCTATTTGAAGGGTGTCCACACAAGTATGTGGCTACCAGGGATGTTGGTGCAACTACAACATCTGGGAGGAAGCTCGCAAAAACCCAATGTTCATTGCTAATGTCCACAGGGTCCGTGAAGGGAGAAGTGAAGCAGTGGAAGGGGAGGCTATGCACTGCCATGAAAAGGAAAACTGGTTGCACAGAAAGAAAACATGGAACTGACATTCTGGCGAGGCATCTCCAAAGCTGAAAGAACTCAAGAAAACACCCAAAACAAATTTGGTAAAAGAACTGCAAACCCAACCTTTCTTGCCCTATTTGCCTAAGAAGAATATCTGGAGCTTCCCCCCCTTTTTTTTATTTGCACTCTCTTTTCTATTTAACCAAAATTATGGAAGAAATTTCATCTACTTGAAAATCTATTTCATTATTAGAAGAATTTCATATGTTTTTCGTTATTATTTTATTTTTAATTTCTTTTAAATTTATACGATCTATAGTTTTTTTAACAATGATTTAATCTAGGGTTTCACAAAACCCTATGATGGTCTGATAGTCCAAAACAAACCCTAAAATGGAACAACACATGTAATTATTTAATCCATTACCAGAAACTAAATTTTGACACAAAACGACTGATCGAAGTCGACAATATAAATTATAATATTATTACAAACATTATTTTATGATTTTATGGCTTAAAATAATGATAATAATTATTAATCCTATTAATGGCGACGACCAGGTAACTCGACGAACCGAGAACCAGATTTCCCTTTAACCGGATAATCGCCATGACGCTACGGGGTCCACAGTTTGGGGTGTCGACAATGACCCGAAAGGCAAGAAGGAGAGGGAAGGTGAAAAATCTTCACTGCGACCTGGACACGGTCAACAACGGTCAACGAAAGCACACACACACCAGTCTCCCAGGCTTAGCAACAGGGTCGGCAGGTCAGGGACTGGGGAACATCAAATGGGGCATTACATCCTCCTCCCCTTAAGAAAGCATCATCCTCGATGCGACATACAATGAAGAAGGAGAAATGGTAAACAACAAGGAACGAATAAGGGAAAAGGCACCGCTAAGGTTAAGATTTCATACACAAAAGCACGGTCATGGGGTGGCCCTAAGAACAATTGGTAGAAATTTCAACTTTCAAGGTTCTGTGAAGATTGGTAGTTCTCTCTTATTCGTTATTTCATTAATCTCTTTCCATTAACATTATTCTTAATTCCAGTCCTTTAAAATTTCATTTTTATAAAATTTTAGTTTATTCATTCCTGTGGGTTCCCATCATGAACTACAGTCACAACACCCTACCAGGGTCATACACAACACTAAAATTTCACAAGCATACTTTTACATACTTTCACGACCATACCACATCACAAGGGTTTCACCAAACCATGGAATGACAACAAGTAGACCACATAGCACAATTAATTTCCAACAATTACGCCCTAGACATAGATCTAGTACACACATATGACTAACAACAGAATCAACATGTTGATACATATACACGGGTATCACAAGCCCCAAAAATCCATGACTGCACCAACATAGTGCCAAAACAATATCCAATAGTCCATACCAACCAAGAGGAGAGTCAAGCCTCATACATAACAAGTGTATCAAAAGACTCATACAAGGTACACATAACTCACTATACCAATCTCCACACATCACAAGGCATCACGAAACAACTCCAGATATCTCCAAAAGTAATAGAATACAACTCCATATACCTCCCCAAAGCATCACCAGATAATCTCCATATACCTTCCAAGAGGAAGAAACATAGTGCCAGAACCAAGTCGGGTCACTCAACCATAGAGCCCCATCAAAAATCTTAGGTCACTCAACCATAGAGTGTCATAAAGAATAACAGGTCACTCAACCATAGAGGCCTATCTCCTTTCTCCTTTTAATGAGGCCGGGTCACCCTATTGCCCTGGGCACATAGAGCCCCGTCACCCCCAAACCCAAGTGACATAATAACTCATGGTTCAACAACCCGCTAGTTATCTGTAACTCCTTGGGGCGTACCCCCATACAACGAAGTGGGTCCATAGGTTCAACCACTCCATGGTTAACCCCATGACCCTAATCCAACACATTACGACATTAGAACCAGCATAACAATCCAATCAAATGCCAAGTGGCAAAATCAAAAGCCTTGGGCTAGGCTACAAAACTCTCAAATATGAAAAGAAAGTTTTAAAACTAAGAAAAACAAATGGCTAATTAGCCATGGTTAGTGTAAAATCCAAATGTTAATGCAACAATCAAATAAATGCCCAAAATATAAGAACATGTCAATCAAGAAAACGACTGGTTCTAGCAAAAAGAGAAAGATTAATTTACGAATAAAATACGTAATGAGAAAAATAGCACATCACAATCACTATGTGGCCTCATACCGCCACCAAAGGGGTACTCATCGAGTTGCTGGCACTTAGACATCGAGCCTCAGCTCGTAAAAATATACATGTAACCAGAAATGAGTATATCAAATAATGTAACTGTCATCATCTCTGCCTGAACCATTCCTCCATACTCCCACAAGGATCAACATAGTCAAAATCACATAGGATTATTCAACGAACAATCCAATAGGAAAGAACAGGGGACACAAGGTTGCATAAGTTGAGCCTAAGGTGGTGCGCACCCACAATATACTGAGCAAGCTCGAAGTATACTAAATAGATAGAAGTGGATTTTCAGTCTATATAAGACTCCACTTCCTCACTCGTACTCAGCTCAAGATTATGAAAACCTGGTCCACGCCTCCTCTCTCCACACATACACTCTTGACAGTTCATCCCCTTAGGGTCGTCTAGTGTAGGGTCCACGACATACACATAACTACATCACTAACACAATGGTAATTCACACACAACAACCATAACGTATTACGCATGGTATATATATATATACAGGGTATAACACAATCACTACTTTCATGGGTTACGATACATCACATTACCACATCCTGCACCCAAGGTGCAATCACTGTATGCTAGGGATCATACTCACCATATGCCCCTAAATCATGATATGAACCATCACATATTACATGAATTATACGCATGAGGAACACAATGTCTAACATTACGGCATATAGTCATTTGCAAAACAACACGAGTGAAGCACACAACTAATCACAATATGGTGATGACATCACGATAAATGATTCAATTCACTTTACATCAATTTTTCATGCAATACATCACTACATCTTCACATCACATAAGGTCAAAATGCTTCCAACACCCTGCAACTCACAATATCATTCCTTTCACACAAAACAAGGCAGTACATCACACACGGATTCCTCATTGAATCCATGAAAATGAGAGTCGACACTCTCATCACAAGCACATCAACATGACAACAATTACGCACTAAGTGACATGCACCACATGTGCTTCCATAAGGTCACAATCACGACATAGTTTCACATAACAACATATATCACATTACTCTTCCATTATCCACCACCATCATGCAGAATCATCACAACTCCAATCTGTCCCAGAGGTTTGAGAGCATGAACCTCGCTCTGATACCATATGTAGTGCCCACATTTTACACACCCAAATACAACAGTAAAATACCAAGATTAATTTTTTTTTGACTTACAATACACACTACACACAACACAACAAGGGCTCCAAGTACAGAACTCGACGCACATGTGACAATCACATAAGTCATCGACTCACATAGACACATGCAGATGACATCGGCATGTTGATGCCACACTTTTCCCAATGGAAGAATACTAGCAATAACACGACCACAACAAAAAGGGACTTAAGGATTGACAACCCACACACAACATTACCATGGTTACATCTAGCGTACGGTTAAACATCCAATAACATTATTATGTAAGCAAAATTTTCTTCCTTTTTCCACCTACCTGTTCTGAAAATTCGTTTCACGGTTCACTTATTGTTCAACCATTTGATTTTTCTCCTTACCCTTATGCCAATTTTCATAACTTACCTAAGTATTTTCCATATTTCAAATTTTATACAAAATTCTAACTCTCTAATTCTTATGTTAAGATTATGCTTCCCAAAACGCTTATTCAAAGTTTGGAATTTAACCTTGCTACACAAGTGAACCTAATGTGATGTCAAGATGAAATCTTGGGATTAAGAAAGACATCGATTTGAAATAGTTTTTTTCCCCAAGAACATCCATCGATCACGGATTAGTTATTTCGCTATTATTATTATTATAGTTCAATAACTTTTTGAATTCCAAATTTGATTTTTATATGCATATCTTTTGTTTTGTCGATGTTTGGTCACACCAAGGTAATTTATATTCCTTGTAACACATGAAGATGTTTAAATTAAGTCTTAAGGACTCCCAGTGGACATTATTCCTAACCTCAAATTTTGGTTTTACTCTCAGATGATTTACTTTTGCGTCACACTAGGGTCTCATGATTACTATCATTTTAAACATAAGAGTTACAATAGTACTTGTCTGACATATTAAAGAAGCACATGGTTAAGCTTACTTCCAGTTTCACCCAGGGCTTCAATCTCTATTATAGGTGTGATTAAGGTTAAAATGTATTTACCCTATAATCCTTTCATGAAAGGTCAAGGCACTAAATTTTCACAAACCCAAGACAAGACATTTATCTACAAGAGACAAAAGGGTTCACTAACTTGAATGCAAGACATAGAACAACTATATCATGCGATCTTCATTTAGGTCACTTGGATCCAACAGGGATTTCATTCACTGCTGAAGTTAATTTCTGGATCTAATTTGTAAGGCGTGGAAATCCAATAGGATACAAGGGAGTAATATCTCTACCTACTCCACAGATGGGAAGGTTACACCGCTTAGTCATTCCCTCTAACAAGGACTCATAAGGTGACTTCCAAGGTGGTCTTCACCACTTAGCCTGGTGTCGGGCCTGAAGAGAGGACATTCTTCTCGCGATTACCAAAACTAGAAGGAAACCGCATACTCTGGATAGGTTGGACCATGACATTCCTAAATATGGGTTCACGACAATGTCGCTAGACATAAAGACTATGACGGTAAACTCCAACTAGGGGTTTTATTTACCTAACCTAGAGTGTTCCATTAAGCGCAAAGCTTAAGTTCGTTCTACGGTCTTAAATTTCTTATATGGTAAAAAGGGATCATACAAGCAGGAAAGTTATGCACAAATATTTTATTAAGGTTGAGTGTTCCCATTATAACTCTTTATTATGTTTGCAAGGTAAGAAGATAACCCAGTAAATTAATTTAATCGTTTATTGAATACTGAGAAAATACTACAATATATTAACTTCAATTTCAATTTACTATATATAAATCAAACCTTTTTTTTTCATACACAACTAAAAATCAAATTGAACTGGTGATTAGATGCACATTTCCTAAGTTATCCCTAAAACTAGCATCTCATGCATATTAACAATTTCAATTATAACTTTTCTGTAACAAGAGACTACATTAGGCAGTTATTCATTTTACAATGACCTGTAAAAATTACAATAATAATAATTAAATTACACATCACCTTTTTTGTCGTCATTCTTCCATCCTGCAAAACCCACGTGAGCATGATATCAGCGATAAATCACTGGCATGGCATCCACCCTAATCAATCATAATTATCATTTTTCAGTTTCCCATTTACATCTGACAATAATTACAATTTGCAATCGAAATAAAAAAAGGTCTAGAAACATGTATTCATTGCATTTCATTTTTCTTCATTTTATAAACCCAGGAGAGAGAAAGAGAAAGGAAGAGAGAGAAAACATCATTTTGTCAAAATTTCCAATACACACAACAAGTTTCATTATAGTGTTTTAAACAGTTATTTACGTGTGTTAAAGTTTCCAGGGTGATTTGGTAACCCTACGAGGGTCCGCAGCTTTCTACTTTTACATTTTCTCACTAGCTACAAAATGTACAAAATGGGCTCGGAGGCTAAGAAACTACTTCCAAAGGTTATCTTCTGATGAGCACGCACATCACAATTAACTTTCTACGTGTCCCCAGATATACCAAGAGTTCATTGCAACTGACGGAATTAAAAAAGAGCGAACGGTTTGCGTTTGGTGGTTAGTTCTCTGGGGCCACTGGTCGTAGTTCACCCAGTTGTAAAATGACAAAAGTTAGCTCGAGGGCCCAGAAAACCAGGTCCAAAATGACGTTCGATGGAGGAGCACGCAACGAGACATCTCCTACTAGTTCCCCTATATAAGGAGAATTCATCAGAGTCGACAGGACTGAGAACTAGTAAACCATTTTCAAACGGTGACAAGTTTTCTTGAGCGACAAGATGAAATTGGTCCAGTTTGACCTCGTCAAACTGCGACCAGAGGCCTACAAAATGGCTTCGCCAAACTATCCTGAAAGGTGCTCTTTCCTATGTTGAATGTTCCATGCATTTGTCTAGTATAAACGCTAGAGGTTTGCGAAGACGGAACGTGATTTCTCTTTCCGGGTTTCAATTGGTGGTCCCAAATGAAAGCCAACTTTCTAGTTTTAACAACTCTCTACTATTGTAAACCGGTGTAACAGGGCTCCTATAAGAGCGTCAAAAGGATGTCATATGATCGTTTCGGGTCAAACCAAAAATCAAGGTGACTCCTCGTATACCAAGGTACACGAATGAAACTTCACATCTCGTTTCCAGAGTTGCGAAGGGTACTTAGTGAGTCTCCGAAAAAATGCAAAATTTAACTATTTTAAGCAGGAAGAAGGTCAACTTAATCAATGGAGAGTCAAATTTGTCTGGTCGATAAAACGATATTGGAGCGATCAAAAGGGTAAGAGTTTTCTAGATCATCTCGAAGTGAGGGTGATAGTTCATGGTTTAAAGTAGGTGAGTTATAATGGCTTCGAGAGTTGTGACACGACACTTTATTGTTTTGCAATGAGTTGAAGAGACATTTAACTGTATTAAAAATCTAATAACTTAATATTCTATTTAGTTGTAAAAGAGAACTAAAACATGAGAATTATGAGAGGTAAGGAAAGAAGAACCATGCCTGGAGAACGAAGTCAGTCGAAGCCGCAGGCTTGGGTTCAGTCTCTTGCTTGGGCACTTCGTCAACCAGTCCACGAGCATCCTCAGCTCCACCATTTTACATACACGTCTACCAGGGAAGTTGCATTGCAAACAAAAACATCTTGTTTTCTATGCCTTGATGGTTTTCCATGCTCAATTCTAAAGCTCTTATTTTTACACATGCGGGGAGGATTCTGACAGAGGTTGTTTGGAATAGGATTTACACGTACCCATTGCATTTGCTTGAAGGTTTCCAAGGCCTTTTTAACCAACTCCATTTTATTTTTATTTTTACACCTCTTGCAATCATTTAGCCCATAAACCACATTCCTTTCAGGCATTGTCAAATCGTTTGCATGCTTCCACATTTTGCACATTCTCATGTGCTCATCAGACACCAAGCAAACATAATGATTAATTCTAGGCATGATTCTACAAGAGGCACTCATGCCATCGAAGTATTTACAACCCTCATGCACTGAACCTGTATGGATAAATGCTAAGTAAACAAAAATGAAGCTTACATGGTCAGGGTATGTTCCAGAAGACCACATCTTTTGAGGCATTCTGCCAAATAAATCACAGTCCCTTTGCTAACACATCCATTTTGTGCATATGCTGCCATCATGGCATTCCATGAGACAACATTTCTTTGAGGCATTCTATCAAACAGTTCAACATATTTTTAAAAAACCCACATTTGCATACACATCATAACCACCCAAGGCCACATATCTTTCAAGGTATTTTTTCAAAAGTTCACCTGAGTTGTGTATGCCTTCACATTTTGCATACGTGCCAAACTGGGCACTAAATACTTTTTCTTGGAAGGTCAAATAGTTTCAACTGTCTCTTGAGGAAACCATGACTTCTATACGCTACCAAAAAAAATGCATTCCAAAGAAGTTGTTTCGTTCTTTCATTTGGTCAAACACTGAAATAGCATCCCCAACACCATAGTCTATTTGGGGCAACTACCACATCTGACAAGTTCCTCTGCCTTGTTGTTTGTTGGGTGTCCCCACAAGGTACATGCGGGCTGAGGGGATGCTGGCGTAGGCAGAAAGCTGGGAGGAAGCCGCAAAACCTCTCCATTGCTAATGCCCAAGGACCCGTGGAAGGGAGGAGTGAAGCGGTGGAAGGGGAGGTAATCTGCGTGAAAGAAGAGTTGGTTCCGCAGAAAGAAAACAACATTGGAACTCCCTTCTCATGGCAGTGGTGCTTCTCCTCCTAGCAAAGCTCAAAGGAAGAACTCTCTACACATTTGAAAACAAATGGAAGATCAAACCCAATTTTGCCCTAATTCGCCCTAAGAAGAATTTCCCCCTTTTTTATTTTTTTATTTTTATTTATTCTCTACACAACCAAAATTATTATTTTAAAATTCATCTAACTCGTTTCATTCACTTGAAAATCATTATTAAAATAATTTAATATGTTTTTCGTTTTATTTTATATTTTAATTTTGTACGATATTGCCATGCGACTCATAAAGTAAATCCTAACAATGATTTGATAGGGTTTACGAAAACCCGACAATGTCTGGATAGTCCAAAACAATATCTAAACATGGAACAACATGTAATTATTTAAGCCTACCCAGAAAACTAATTTTGACCAAAACACTAGTATCGGGAATCGACAATATAAATTATAATATTATTACAAACATTATTTTTATGATTTTACGGCTTAAAATAATGATAATAATTATTAATCCCATTAATGGCGATGACCAGGTAACTCGACGAACCGAGAACCAGATTTCCCTTTAACCGGATAACTGCCATGACGCTACGGGGTCCACAGTTTGGGGTGTCGACAATGACCCGAAAGGCAAGAAGGAGAGGGAAGGTGAAAAAAAATCCTCACTGTGACCTGGACGCGGTCAACAACGGTCAAAACACACACACACCAGTCTCCCAGGCTTAGCAACAGGGTCGATAGGTCAGGGACTGGGGTAGCAGCAAACGGGGCATTACATCATCTCAAGCTATTCTTCTTCATTTCGGGTCTCAAAGGATTCAATTTTACTCAAAAAAAACAATTAGCCCTTGAAGGGCTCACATTCGTTTGACACGAACAAGTAATCATAAAATTTGATAATTTATGTTTAAAAGGTTTTGTTGCATTTCCACAACTCTCCAATTTCGAGAAAGAGACCCAAAATATCAAAAACAAGTGGGATAGGGTCAGTTTTAAATGGGTCAAATGACACTGAGCTATGAAATAGCTTTCCAAGTTGCTCAACAAGCAACTCAATGAGCACATAATACATCGAATATTTTACCCCAAATTATCTCGATCTAGCTAAATGAAATTGACATGTATGGAGCTTGGGATATTTGTAAAAGGCTTGAGCTATGGATCGATTCAAGTCAGCAAGGCATACTAAATAGTTTGGGTGGTTGGAAGAAGAACTCGTAGCTCAGAATTAAGAGATGATAGATCCTCGAGCACATCGAGCTATGCTTTGATTGAAGAGCTTGAAGTATGGATGAAGAGTTTGACGTTATGGGCCAAGATATAGAGTTGGCTTACTAAATAGGGGAATGACTAACCTGTCCAAGAAAGGATCAATTTAGATGCAAAGAAGTAGAAACTGAGACAACATCAACTCATGTAAAGTGTGAGGAGATCACATAAAGAAGAGCTTGAGTGGGAGCTCCTGATGATCCAAATTCACATAACGGCTATGTTAGAATTGAGTTTCTCAATCGAATCACTCAACAAGAGGAAACGAAGCTCGACTATTGTAATTCAATGGAATGCACAACTCGAGCCTGTATAAAAAATGGTAACAGTATAGGAGGAGTCAAGGTTGAGCTGGATCTAGGAGGACTCGGCAAGAGTTAACTAGATGGTTTCACAAGTTGGGCCAAGGTGAGAGCCAGCGAGCTAAAGATGTTTGGACACGTTGTGGGAAGATGAGAAGTTCGGGCCCTATGGGATGAAATTTTGAGCCATGATGACATGGTTTCAAGATAAGGTAAAGGTTCCATGATGGGGGAATTTTGGGACCTTCGGCCATGGTGGAGATTAGCAAAAAAATAATCCAAGAGGGACTTTAACGATGGAAATCCGAGAATGATGTTCCACAATGTAGAGATTAATGCAAGCATGGTCAAGTGGGAATTATGAAATGGAAAGCCAAGGGATAGGTTTTACAAATTAAAAATGAAATATGAATCTTGAGTCAATGGCCGAGTTATTCATCCAATTGTTAGGGAGGCTACAGGATAAATAGAGAGTTAATCACCAAGTTATTAGCATGGAAGTTAGATATATTCTTAGAAGTAAGCAAGTGACTTGGTCATGATAGGGCTCTACATGCATGGTTACATCAAGTCATGAGGATCACAGCTGTAGAGGTGTTTAAGTACAAGGTGAGCCTGTAAAGGTGACTCCATAGAGGGGTGAGTTCATGTGGAGTGGTATGCGAAAAGGCCAAGTTTGGGTCTGATTCATATTAACATATGCATGGCGATCAAGGGACAGGGAGAAGATCAGACGAGTTGTTCAATGGTGAGTTGTGTGTAGAGCTCACAAAGGACTCACTCTCAACAATGCATGGTGGATTATTCAGCTTGGTAAAAGAAGAGGGAGCTTGGAGATTGGTTGTAATGAGCTCATGCCAAGCTCGGGTGATGTGGAGAGAAGCTCGATGTAGAATTGTGAGCTCGAGTCAAACTCAGCGGTGAGTTCACAGAGGCACAACGAGCTCAATACCGAGCTAACTAGCATGGGTGGAACCAGTCACAATTTTTTTTCAAGAGTGACTCAACACGAATGGATTGATGGAATGAGGATGGCCATACAGGATCCATCATGGCATGACAACATAAAATTGTAGGAAAAACGATAGATGACCAAGTTCGTGGATCATGGAATGACTTGGCAGTTTTTGATAGTCTCTGGTGGGCATGAGCTAGTCACACAATTATAAGTGAAGTGGAGATAGCTTGATACAAGAGCATACAAGATCAAACACATAGAGGAGTGAGTTACATTTGATCTCATCCACGGGGCCATCAACCAACTCAGGGCAATATGGCTCAAGCTAATCGTTTAAATGTAAGACAACTCAGAACAAATTCATAAAAAAACTTGGAATATTTCATGTTAGAAAAATCTTAGTCGTCATCTCAATGTAGAGTGGATCTCAGTTGCTAATTCTATGGAGGATCTCGATATAGAAGACAAAGAATACATGCATGGCATCAAAGAGGAATTAGAGGATTTTGAATGGGTTATAGACACTAAGGACTCGTAGAGGAGATTGTCATAAACCTGAGTCAAATATGGAGCTCAGTGAACCGAGGCAAGACAAGATGAGCTCGGCCATTCAATGCACTATGGACTCGGTAGTGGACCGATGATAAGCTATATGGTGATGGTAAGTAAAGCGAGTTACTCGGAAAGGAGATCATGTCAAGTACAAGATAAGTTGTGTGAACTCTATATTAAGCTGAAATGAGCAGACCAAGCACGAGTTGAAAATGTTTCAATTGAAGAAGCTCAACACATAGGATATCTTGGCCAATGCATGATAGGTTTGTGAAAATGATGTCAGTGAAGTAAATAGTATTTCTCACCAAGTGAGAATTAAGGCTGATTTGTTTGACAGTTAAGGAGAGCTCATACCAACCATTACAATAGCTAGGTCAATCGAGTTGAGCTTGATGAAACATTGAGCGCGTATAAAAAGGTAAATTCACCTGAGGAAAACTAACACAATGTGGAGAAACTTGGAAATGGTTGCATGGGTGGTGAGCTCAGTCAAATGAGTTCTAATGAAGGATGTTTCACTCTATATCAAACACATCTCGTAGAGATATAGTTTGGCAGTGAGCTCATGCGGAGTAATTTTGGGCTCATCAGTTTGAATTCAAAAATGCAAAGTGACTCGGTTGTGGTGAATGAAAGTGGAGCTTGAGCCCAACTCATTGAGTTGGCTCAACGATCCAACCACCTAGTTGGTCTATTTTTGTCCTTTTCCTCATGATTACTGTACGCCGAAAAAGTGACAAGCGAGCATGGGAATCTACAAGTGACTCTTCCGCGTACCCGACCTCCCGAGGTCGTGCCAAGACAGCCGGTGGGGATGGAATATAGGTAGTATACGGACAGACTAGTTAGGCAATCTAATGTCTTCAACATGCACTAATGGAATTTGTGAATCTAAGGTAAAGAAGGCACCTCTAACCTGGACCGGTGTGATAGATCGATCAGCAAGGATGACTGCTCAAAGGCTCCAATCAATATCGATCTCTAGTGTGATTCGATATATGGGTTGTGGAATATGTGGAAAATGACCTGGGATTGTTTCGTGTATATCTCCTGATAAGGTCATATAGTGGATGATGAATACAATCAATTCTATGGACGATTTTCTGGCCTAGTCCAGAATTCCCTAGCTTCGTTAGCCACTGTATCTAGTAATGACAGTTGTTAGATGATGATAGGTGGAAATGGAGTGGACCTAAATACCAAGGTGCATAGGCTAGCATCTATATCGGATTGACCTGTGGATTCGTTGGGTTGTGGGATCTGTGGATCACAACCATATACTCTTGGTTGTTGCAGTCCTATTATAGTCATATGCGAGTTCAAGTTCTAATCCCTAGTATCCAGTAATCATAAGCTTTCTCAGCTTCTATGTTTAGAACCAACAGTTGTGCAATCTTCTCAGAATACCTCACAGGCGTTCTTGCGACCTGGATTCTTAAGCTGGTATCTATGTCTGTGTGGGTGTCTCCTGCATCTGGTTGTGGAACTAAGGGATCACACCCGAATGTTTGTTCTCTTTCAAACCTTTCTACAGTCATGTGTATGTTTTTCTAGGGTAATCTGTAGTTTGGTTGATTTGACCAAAATGTATGTGCTTGGTCGTCTTCTATGTTTAATCCTCTTAACTGAGACCTGACCTGTTGAAAATATGTTGTTGTTTGCAAGACTTGTATCCTAAGATTCTGGTCAATGTCAGTTATTGCTGCTATGAGATTGGGCTGAGGTACGATTGGCTCGAAGATATATTCCCTGGGCTCCCTAGGACCCGTAATTGTCATGCAAAAAGCAGTAATAAAACAAAACTATAATAAAGTGAAATCTACGTATATTTCTAGCATATATGACTTCTTTTTGTATTTTCTGATGATTTAAATGAATTTAAGAAAGCAGCTATTTAAAATATTTAGAATTGACAACTAAACTAATAACTTAAAACAAATAAGATAACCGAGTGTGGTTATTTGTCTGTGCAATTTTGTATATCTATTCTAAATAATGAAATAACTAATCTATTAGCAAGATTCTCGACCCTACCTCAGAAGTGAGGAGTGAATCATAGTTTCTTAGAAAACTATCAATCCCCACAGCTTCCCCGGCAATATCGAGAATAAAATTAACTGAAATAAAGTGATTAAATACTCTGTTTGATATGGTTCTAACTAAAACTTTGAAAGTTTAAAACCTGGATTCCGCAGAACAGTGGTGAATCCGATGGTGTGTGTGATCTTGTCCCCTTAGTATGATCTCTTCGTTCTTTGTGTTCACGTAGATCCAGAAAAGCGTGTAATGCTTGCATCAACAGGAATAGGTGTTTGGAACAAGGGACAACCTTTAGAATGCAGATAGAATAGAACGCGGATAGGAGAGGGATAGTGCAAGAGTACAGAGCTTGGCTTATGCAATTCCTAGTGGGATCTACTGCGAATCGTGCAACAAAATGTGTCCAGAACCTGAAACTATCCTATATGAAGAGTAAAACCTGCAACTTTAATGGCTTCCTAAGCTATTCTACTCTAATGGATTAGATAAAACAGCAAAAACTGTTTGCACAAGTTGGATATGTGGCTTACCAACAGCTAGTCAATGCACATTAAGCATGAAATGAACTACACTATCAATCCCAAACAAACTAACAGACCACAGCACTGAGAATGAGAAGATTGGAGTAAAATTGGTGGCCTCAAGTAATGACTGCACTTGCACAAGATGGATATGTGGCTTACCAGTTGTAACACAATACTAACCAAAACACGCAATGAAGAAAACTAAGTATTCTAAGCAAAGGAAAACTAAATTTATCGCAGAGAGGAATCCAGAAAACAAAACTTGAGAGAGGCCCTTTTGCTTGAGCACAAGCCATGCATTTATAGGAATTCAATCACCCAAAGATCAAAACCAAACTGAACTCCTAAACAATAAACAAAGGAAAAACACTATTCCAGGGGACCAAAAAAACATAAATGCATGCTCAAGTCGGTAAAGAAAGCTAGTGAAACGTGATATTTCACGCGAGTCATGTCAAAAGACCATTCTGGAAAACGCACACAGGAACGCCGCTCTGAGCAGGGCGGGTGGTTACAGGACCGCCGCTTTGCAGGGCGGCGGTTTTCGTCACTGAAGGTCAAGAGGCCAAGGAAAGAGGGGAAAAAGGAGAAAACAAAGGGCGTGGGGGGCTAAGCGGGGCATGTGGGATGTTAACGCATACTCCGAGGGCTTTTCCAGATCCCGAACACCTTGCGAGGAGACCTGTATCATCATCGGGGCACTTGTTACACTGTTCTGGCAGTACAGTACCTTACAATTTTGGGTACGTACATATTGCCCCCTCGAAGAAGCGTTTTAGCCATGAAGAGGCATAAAACGTTGGGTCTGAGTATGGCAGTCCCGAAATGGGGAGTTAGAAGCTATACCTTACTCATCCGTGTGTCGAAATGATGCCATCCAAAATTCCCGCTACCTGCAAAATGAAAAGAGAACTCAAGTGCAGATAGATACAATAATTTGGAAGATACACGCTTAAATAATAGGGAAGGAGAACATACCATTCGTGCGGGGATAGAAACTTACCTCCATCAGCACTCCAAACCTTCGAAAAAAGTCATTTTAAATGAAACAGAACGATATATATAAAAAGTGGGGCCCATTTTTCCTATTCATTTGCGCGAGTTGATTTGATTGGTTTTGAGCTCTGGAACCCACGGTGACAGTTTCTCATGCGAGTAGAGTCAAAACGTTCACAGCGAGATCATGATCATGCCTCCACGTGTGGAACACCGACCTCAGCGATCACAGGTTGGTTTTCTTCCATTTTGTGTTTTTCCCCCTTTAAATTTGAAATGCTAAATTCGTCATAATGGGGGGGGGTTATTTTTGAAAATGTTAGGTTCAAAAGGTCCACCTAGGGGGGGGGTGCCTACTGGGTAGGCTCCATTTTTAGTTTAAATGGTCTATTTTTGCTCATTTTGGGATTTTTGGGGTTAACAACCCACGCGGGTTTTCGGACCGCGACCGCCGCCCTAGCCAGGGCGGCGGTTACATGACCGCCGCCCTGATCAGGGCGGCGGTTACAAGGGCGGCGGACCGCCGCCTTCAAGGCGGTGGTGGTTACAAAACTGCCCCTCTGCTCAGGGTGGCGGTTTTGCACAGAATGTAAAAGGAACCTATTTTGGAGACTGTACTTGTACTTTTATCATTTTCTATATGCTTTTATGACTCTCTCGATATTGATTAGATATTAACTTGCTCTCTTTTGTGTGTTTTTGGGTGTATGCAGGTGAGGGAGGAGTATATCAGATGGAGCTGAGAGAGAGAGAGTGATTGGCTTTCGGGGGTATTGGATGCCCTTTCTTAGGATGAGGAGGATACATTAAAGAGGGCCGGCATATTGCGTATATCACGCGTGCCCCATATCACACCATCCAGTCACATACTTTGTGACTTGTTTTCATATTGGGATGCAGATCGGAACACTTTACGACTGCCAAGGGTCCGCGGTGAGTGGACCATCACTTTGGAGGATGTCTACCGTATCCTGGGGGTCCCGATCATCGGGAGGAGACTCACACTGGAGACGGCAGGGTCTCGAGAACAGATTGCAGAGTGGGTAGGCTACATAGGGGATGCATCCATCTCTACAGGGTCAAAGAAGGGAGTGAGAGTTCGATCGATTCCTTCTTTTCCCATCCTTGTATTTCGACAGGCTATCATGGGGATCCTTACCTCGAGGCTGATCGGGGCCAAGGGAGGAGATACTTTACTATACTGCTGGGCCCCCATCATTGCACAGATAGAGGGGCATGGCCGGATATATGCTTGGGGTGCAGATATTCCGGGGACCACCTACCATGACTTATACAGGGTGGTCCATTTGCAGGGACAGTCATTGAGCCACCCGACTTTAGTCATGAGTTGGGTGTACGAGCATTTTATTCCTTATGGCAGAGGGGTAGAGGTGGCAGACCCAGGGGCTATGAGGGCAGCTAGATGGTCAGATATGTCAGTGCTTAGAGCACCTCACCAGCCAGTTGCCTCCCTTACCATAGCAGATATGGAGGCGGACGCCGGTACCGGCTTATGGCCGGCATATGGGGCGAGGAGACCCTTACATTGATCTCCTGCTCCACCACAGGTCAGCTTATCGACTGCGTGGGATGGGGTGGAGGTTCACCCTTTTTGGTAGAGTTTCCTCAACAGTTTGGCCTTCCATATGCGGGCATGCTTTCCCCCAGCGGGCACCAGTTTTACAAATCACTCCGCGAGGCTAGAGGGAGGCCCTAGAGGTCCGTGGTTGGACAGTGATCACTCATGGCACTCCCATTGCAGCCAGGAGGGGTAGTTCGGGCTAGAGGGAGAGCTGGTGCGCCCCGGGCACCTTTACTTCAGATTGCTGTGGGTCCTACTCACAGCAGTGATGGACCCCATAGATATTGACTCCAATTCTGAGGAGTTTTACAGAGGGGAGGGTCAGAGGAGCAAATGGATGATAGTGATCCTGAGTGGCATGACACTCAGGATATTTTTACAGGCAGAGAGGGGCCGAGTAGAGTGCAGAGAGAGAGACTCTAGCTTCAGAGGAGCCACTCTCCTAGGGCCCATGGTGGAGAGGATGAGTCAGTTTGCGGGGCGTCATGTTGCTCCTACTACAGGAGCAGCCCCTCAGTCGGCAGCAGCAATTTGCGGCGGGTTGCTGGCCCCAGCGACCCATCTTGGAGGCCCGGTGATCCGAGTAAGTTATCCTCTCATCTTTTCGATGTTTGTTTAATTTAGGATTTTTAATTGCTATCTCTCCTTGTGTTTTGATATTGTATCTTTTAGTCTCTTTCCTAGTTTCTGATTCATTTTTCTTCTTTGCTTTGCAGAGACTGTTGACAAGTGGCGGGATCTAATCTGCAAGGTATGCACTAATTCTCTGATGATCCCTATGGATAAGATCCGTGCGGACCTATCTGTAGATGTCAGGGAGCCTTCAGTAGCCAGTAGGCATACTGACGTCTTCGCTCCTGTTTGGCACGTGGCCAGGATGGTGTCGACTCTCCGTACAGAGTTGGCAGGCTATAGGACAGCCGAGCGTCTTATGAGGAGCCATTCTCGTGGCGAGACTGCGGCTGCCCCTTGGGACCCTGAGCCCTCCATGCAGTCAAAGCACCGGCATAGCCGGAGCCCTAGGCGATGGCGCGCACCTTCAGAGGGGTCACGCAGGGGTTGAGAGACTACTTGGCTCCTATGCATTTTGTACTATAGATTCTTTTGTATATCACGGGCTCTTTGAGCGTTTTGACCATGCCTAGTGCATGATGGCATTATATATAAACATTGATTATTTATATATATGCATTCGTTTTTGGACCAAAACTTTGTCACTCATGTTTTCCCTTTCTGTTTCCAGCTTCCTCGTGTATACTACGATGTATGTTTTATATGCTTTCTAGAATGTATGCAATGGAAAATAGATGATGCAAATGTTTTCTTTCTTTTTGTGTTTCATGATGCTGATACATGATATTGTAGATATACTGTGATCTTAAATCTTAGCTTCTGTGAATAATTTGGATACCTCATGTTTTGTTTTGGAAAAGTGATGAAAATAACCAGTATGATGAACAGATTAACTTGCCCCACTCCTAACTCCACACAACTAGTAAGATGCGAGGGCTCATCACCAAGAGCTAAGAAGGGCGCAAGTTATGAAATATGGTGAAATGATAGTGATGAAAGTCAGACAAAGCTTTGGTGGAACCAAATTGAAAACTACAAGCTTACTCTACCTGAATGACTTCATAGTTTTGGGTGCAACTTGCTTTACGGTTTATCTAGACTTAGACTCGTAGATGGCCACATAGTAGACAAAACCTAGTTTTTTTAGGATTTTAACTCTCTTGGAATTTTGAACATCTGATTCATTCGTTTTTGACTCAAAGTTTGAATAGTTTGTTTATGACCTTTTAACATTTGCATTGTCTAGAGGACCCCCTACACTTTGACCCATGCTACCTGTAAGAAGCATGGGTTTATCACCATGGGGAAGGCATAGGCGAGTAAGGGCATTTCCATCCTTTCCCAACCCTACGTCACTAGTAAGAGACGCAAGCTCATCACCGAAGGTTGGTGGGACAGGGAAATGTGTAAAAATAAAATTTTCTGTTTAATCACTTTTTGATTTGTCTTTTTGAGTAAAATGTCAGTATATGCTTATTTCCAAAGAGATGTGTATATGGGATAGATGTGACACCATGAAGCTTGTAGAACAGACCATAGGCAAGACACCTATCCTAAGAAGAAATCAAAGCGAGAACAGACTTGCAGATCTTGGTATGGTTATCGTTAAGACTTCGTCATGTTAGATTTTATTTGATAAAAGATTCTGAAGTGATTGATGATATCGTGAAAATGGAGAGATATGATTAGAAAGTTTTGTGCCAACAACATCATGAGTTTGTAATGAATTGCTTTTGAGAATAGACTCCTTGATCACAATTTGTGTAAGAAACGAATGGACAAAATGATCCTAATTTATATGAAAATGTAATGTAGATAGCTATATAGGTAGCGTTAGCTGCTTATGCATAGAAACGTTTGAGGTGCAGGGAATTGACTGTTTCACCAAACTCCTCACCTTCTAACGTACATAAGAGGTATGCACCATTGCCATAGTCCTTCATGACTCGGTATGGGCCCAACCATTTGGGCCAGAATTTCCTTCCTTTGTCAGTCTTCTTATCGATCCGATTGTCTAGTCTTAGAACTAGATCACCTTCGTATATTTCGCGTTCATAGACCTTCTTGTTGTACTGCCGGCACATTCGGTCAGCATAAGCTCTATGCCACTGCTCAGCATCTAACCTAGTTTCATCTAGGCTTTCTAATTGGGAAAGACATGCTTCTCTGTAAGCATATTCATCCAGAATCCCTTGTAGTGAAATGCAGAGACTGGGTATTTCGACCTCAAGTGGGAGAACTGCTTCTGCCCCAAATACTAGCAAGAAAGGAGTTGCTCCCGTTAGTGTTCTTATTGAGGTTTGGTGGGCCCACAAGGCCGGATATAACTTCAAATGCCAATCTCGCTTGTTTTCTTTCACTGTTTTAAGGAGAATGGCTTTAAGTGTTTTGTTTGTCGCTTCAACCTGCCCATTGGCTTGGGGATAATACAAGGAAGCCGTATGATGGCTTATTTTAAATTTGTTTCATAGTTCACAAACTTCCTCATTCTTGAAAGAAGTTCCATTATCTGAGATAATGATTTGCGGGATACCGTACCTACAAATGATTTGGTTCAAAATGAACTTGGCAATTACAGAACCAGGTACAGTGGTAAGAGGCATGGCCTCTACCCATTTGGTGAAATATTTAGTGGCTGTGATTATAAAATTATGGCCATCTGTGGATGAGGGAGAGAACTTCCCTATCAAGTCCAGGCCCCATATAGAAAAGGGCCATGGAATTGTGATTGGTTGTAGAGCTTATGCTGGCATGTGGATCTCGTGGGAGAATTCTTGGCACTTATGACACCTGCGTGCAAACTCTATTGCGTCATGTTCTAGGGTGGGCCAAAAATAGCCCATTCGATGTATTCTTCGAGCAGTGGCATGGCCACCGAAGTGGCCTCCACATACTCCGCTATGAGATTCATAGAGAATCTTCTTGGATTCTTCTATGTCGACACACATTAAGAGCATTCCATCGAATGATATTCGATAGAGCACCTACTCTATAATGACATATTTAGCTACGATTATGCGTAACCACCTTCTTTGTTGCGGTGTAACTGCCTCCAGGTACGTATGGTCCATGATATAATTAACGATGTCAGTGTACCAAGGACACTCATAGATAGCGGGTCGTGTTTCAATGTAGTATACGATTTCATCTGGAAAATCCAAATCTACTAGATTGCCTCCATCTAATGGATTATCAGCTAACCAATCCGCAATGATTTTTCCTTTAACTGATTTCTAATTTACAAATGTTAATTCGAACTCTCCCATTAAGGTTATAAAATGTCCATCCTTTTTAGACAAGGAACCTTGTGTGAGAAAAGTCCGTAAATGGTCTGTTTTTACCATGACCTTCGTTTCTTGATTCAGCATAGACTATGGCAAGGCATTCTCATTCTGCCTATGTATAGTGTGTTTCATAATCGAGCAGTGTTCGGTTAGTGAAATAAATCGCACTTTCTCTTTTGTTATCGTCTTCTTGAGCCAACATGCAAGCCAACAAGACATTGGTAGCTCGCGAATATAGGATTAACGGGTGATCCAGCTTAGGTGGCATTAGCGTAGGTGGTTATAGCAGAAAATGCTTAATTGCATCAAAAGCTTCATTGCAATCTTCAGTCCAATCAATGCTATAGTCCTTCTTGAGTAAATTGTTGATTGGATGAACAGCGAAGCTTAGCTCCGGGATAAATCTCTGGATTGCACCCAGCTTTCTGAGAAATGATCTGATTCCAGATTCACTTGAAGGTGGGACCATTTCGAGGACAGCCCGAATTTTGGTTGGATCAACATCGATCCCTCGTGACGATATGATGTAACCTAGGAGCTTTCCTCCTGTTACACCAAAGACGCATTTCTCTGGATTTAGCGTAACTCCGTACTCTATTAGGCATGAAAGAATGATGCAGAGTACTTTGGGATGGTCACAACGCTTCTTAGCTTTAGCCAATAAGTCATCTACGTAAGATTCCACGATTTTATGAATTAGATCGTGAAATATGTATGTCATAGCTCGCTGGTAGGTAGCACTAGCATTCTTGAGGCCGAATGGCATAACAACGTAGCAATAGGTTCCCCAAGGAGTTATAAACGTGGTTTTAGCTTGATCTTGCTTGGACATTCTGATTTGATTGTATCCCAAGAATCCATCCATGAGAGACAAGAGTTCAAAACCAGCCATTGCATCAACGATAACATCTATGGATGGTAATGGGAAATCGTCTTTAGGACACGCTTTGTTGATGTCTCGGAAATATATGCAAATGCGTATCTTTCCATTCTTCTTGAGAACGGGAACGATGTTAGATACCCATTGGGAGTAGTCAACTGGCTTGATTAATCCTACCTGAAGGAGTTTTATTACTTCCTCTTTTACCATGAGAGCTACTTTGGGCTTCATGGGTCTTGATTTTTGTTTTATTGGCTTTGCATCTGATCTAGTGACGAGGTTGTGTACCGCAATGTGGGGTTCGAATCCTATCATTTCCTTATAATTAAATGCAAACACCCTCTGATGTTCTTCTAGGATCTGAGTATGTATTTCCACTTCTTCTGGTGTTAACGAAGATCCTAATTTTAAGATTTTCAGTTCATCTTCCGTTCCGATGTTGACATCGATCGTTTCTTCGATCAAAGAGGCGTTACCCTCTTCGAACTCAGGTGGTGCTGGAGGTAAATCTAGATCATCCCCATTTTCTATTGCGTATATGCTAGGCTCCGTTTGTGAGGGAAGATCCGTTACGGGATTTCCGAAGTAGGAAGACGAATGTGGAATTAGGGATAAATCTAGCATGTGATAGGAGAGATGTAGTGCTGTATAGGAATTTAAGTAATCCAAAGTAGCCGCATCATTTCCAACATGGTCTAGGATGGTAGATTCACTTCCGCTTGAAAGAGGATTTGTCATTGTTTTTATCAATGGTTTGTCACGAATGGATACTGTGAAGTGAGTATCTTCTAGCTCATTGCTTGGAGTAAAACGTGATGCTGAGGTTGCTATTGAATCGTTGAGAATATTTTTCTCTCGAGGGATTGCTTCAATGGATAAAAAGTTAAACGCCTTGCTTAAATCTAATACAGTATTTTTGTAGAGTTGCAAATGTTCGGCTTTAGTTTCATATACTTCAGAAACTTAGTTTGTCACTAATTGCGAGTCTCCCAGGACTCTGATGTTATCAATACCAATTCTTTTGGCTAAGGTAATGCCAAGGAGGAGGGCTTCGTACTCAGCGTCGTTGTTTGTGCATTCAAAGTTTAACTTAAAAGTGAATGGGAGGACCTTCTCCTCGGGCGAAGTAAGAATTATACCTACCCCTGCTCCATAGCGACATTTAGCTCCATCAAAATGGAGAGTCCAATACTTAGCCGGGAGTATAGATGTTGGGGCATCAGTTTCGTTTGCGCACTCTACTTCTACCATACAGAGATCCTCTACTGGTAAGGAACCAACACCTAGGGAAAATCCCATGCCTACTGAATCAAATGGTAAGAACATTGGTGAATCTTGTTCTATCAACTCAACGATTTTCGCAGTAGTCCCTAATGATACTGTTTCTTTAGTTTTACCTTTAGGGGTTGGAATTGTTTTGGATATGCTGGTAGTTTCAAGATCCGTCGTAGGTACCAAATTTTCCTCTTGCTTTGGGTTAGAGGGTTTATTAAGTTGGTTTGTTGGAAGTTCAAATTTTGAGTGCACCCCTGGTCTTTTCTTTAAATCAGCTAGGTGTAAATCGAAAGGTTTTGGATCGCCTTTGGCTATAAATACCTTTCCTGGATGCAAGAATCTTACTTCTTGAAATAAAGTAGAAGGGATTGCCTTCATTCTATGTATCCAAGGTCGGCTGAGGATCATATTATAGTTAGTTTCCCGATCTATAATATAAAACTCAGTCAAGATGGTTTTGGGCCCTAAGGTGACCGGTAGTATTATAGTTCCTATCGAAGTGGCTTTAAGGCTATCATAGCCTCTCAAGGTATTTCGCATAGTGGAACAGTTTGTTTCTCCATACCCAAGTTTTTGGAGGAAAGAGAAAGGGACTATGTTAACTGCGGCCCCATCGTCAACCATTGCCTGTTTTACATAGTTATTGTAAACCCACACTTGCAAGTGTAAGGCTGGGTCACCCCGGCGTGCGATCTCAGCATCTGTGGGCATTTTACGTATTTCAAAAATGAATTCGACATCCTTGTCTGGCTGCTCCGGAGGGTGGATATCAAAATCTACATGATTTACTTGTGTTTCGGGAGGTGGAGTGATGTTAATTAGATGGCCTAGACCTAATGCTTCTAAAAGAGCAGCTCTGTGAGGGGGAGAGTTCTTTAGTAAGTCCAAAAATGAAATGTGTGAGAAGGTCCTTGTTAGGTCACTAATTAAATCATAGGCACCGAAGGGTTTTTCAACTATTTGCTGACTCTTATCTGTCTCTGGTAGATGACTTGGGCTCGGTTGAGAGAAATACTCTCGTGTTCTTGTTATAGCTTCGATAGGTAGTTCAGCATCTAATTCTACCAAACTAACTATCTTAGGTCTCGATTGAGCTCCCAACTGTGGCGCAACTAACGGATTTAATGAAGTCGAGGCTTCATGGTCATTGTTTCCCGTCACTGCACCTTTGTTTGTTCCAGTTGGATTCATCCTATTGCTATCATGATTTGGGAGCAGATCATTAAAGATCTTGAGGGGAGCATTCTGAGGAGAAACTGCCCTTGCGAGAGTATTTGGTGATGGTGAGATGGGATCCGCCAAAAACAGGTTTGTGAAGAACTGTCTTTGTTCTTCTGGCGAACGTTGCATAAATTTATTGTAGTCACGGCACGTTCTAGTATCGTGACCCCGAATTTTATGGAAACCACAATAAGAATTGGGGTTATAATTCCCGTTTTGTTGGTTTGGTGTGTATTATGGCCTAAAATTCCGATCAAACTGTTGCCTATTAGGACCAAAGATTTGGAATTGTTGTTTCTAGTTTTGACTTTGGTTTTGGTAACCAAATGAGTTTTGGCTTGGCCCTTGTATGGGATTTCGCCATTGTTGTTGTTGTTGTTGTGGATGATTAAAATCCACTGTATTGATTGTCGGGGTAAAGTTGTTGTTTCGTTGGTTGTTTGTTTGTGATGGAGCATTAACAACATTTACCCTCCTGGACTGGTCGGTTACTCCATCCGTTGTTACCCCACGATTTTTGTTAAGGATTTTGGGTCCTTGATTGACATTTGTGGTAGTTTTAGTGTTTTGAGTGGAGGTGATTAACCTCCCGTTTGTTCCATATGTCTTACGACCACTATCTATCGCTGCTTGATCAATTCGCAGAGCGCTCTCAAGTACTTCATCGTAAGTTCTTAGTGGGAACTTCTGGACTTCTTCTTTCACCTCCTTGCTGAGAGAATGAAGGAATAAATCGCATAGTTCCATTTGATCCATGTTTGGAGCACTTGCTGATGAATAAAGGACGGTACGCCACCTTTGGATGAAGTGGGCGACAGACTCGTTATGCTCTTGTTTGATGTGTAAGAACTCCCTGATTCCTGTTCTTAATAGTTTGTTCATGTCGAAGGCCTTGATGAACTCAGACACAAGTTGTTTGAATGAATGTATGGCAGCCTCAGGTATTCTGTAATACCAATCGAGAGCAATGCCTTCTAGCATTTTGGGGAATATTTTAGCAACAACCCCATCCCATGGGAGTAATTCCCGAATGGCTGTAGCGTAAGATTTGATATGCATGTTTGGATCTCCCTCACCCTTGAACTTGGGCAAATCAGGGAGTGGTCTTGGAAGCATGACGCTTCGTATGGTGAAATCTAAGGGTTACTTTAGGTATTCTGAATAAGTCCCTATCGCATAGCTTTTTGACCATTGATGGTGTTTGCTGAGGAAGTGGTGGTGGGATAGGTTGTTGATATGGTGCAGCATATGCATTGGCAGGGGCATAAGGAGGTCCCTGTGTTTGAGCAAACATGCTGGGAGAGGAGAACATATCTCCTTGTGGTGATTTAGAGTATATGTTTAAGTAGGACGGGGTATTGTTAGGGAATGGACTGTTCGACACTAGACCGGGAGGAATAGTGTTAGAGATGATAGGCCTTGTTGGCGTTTGTTGTGGATATTGAGGAGGCATGCCTAACGTGCCTACTCCCATAAGGAGATCTACCTGGCCATAGTGGTATGGAGGATTGGAACTTCCTGTTTGTATGAACGGAGAATTGTGACTTGCTTGAGCCAGTTCTAACCCTCTTACTTTTTCTACTAATGTTGAAATGACTTCATTTGGTGAAGTCACGGTACTTTGCCTAAATGGTGTTTTGTTGTATAATTTGGTGTTGTAAAGGTACGTGATATCCTGTCATAAACTGATCGTTATCTTGCCAAGTTTCTCCCAGAATATTTCTTGTATGCAACAGCAAAGAGGTATTTTCTTGAAGAGAGATTTCGGGTTGTATTTGTAAACCTCCTATAGATGGGTACATTCCCCAAGAGCGTTGTTCAATTATAGGATAATGTGTTGGCTGTCCATCATCTAAGACTAGGTACGGATCTGATTGCCTACTAATTTGTGGTCTGAGTAGCATTTGAGGAGATGAACCAGATTCTCCGGTAAACATCATATTGTTCGAACCTGAAGGCTCTGTTTGTTGGGTTCGAGGGGGTTGATCTAACTCCTCAGTTTGAAAAGACGAACTATATCTGATTCTTGGAGTTTGTGTTGACAACTGATTAGTTGAATAGTTGTCACCCCATACTGAGAGAGAGGGTGATGATTGTCTATTTTGTTGGGCATAGTATGCCTCAAGACCCAAGAGGGGTCTGCTATATGCATCGAATCCTGACATATTCGGGGGGTATATGAATACCCGCAGAATAATGGGAAGGAGCGAAGGTGAATGAGAGAAGGTGGAACTTCTCAAAGAGAAGGTGAAACAATTGTTTGTTCACGTCGGGTTCACCAATTTTTTATGCCAGAAAAGTGACAAGCGAGCATGGGAATCTACAAGTGACTCTTCCGCGTACCCGACCTCCCGAGGTCGTGCCGAGACAGCTGGTGGGGATGGAATATAGGTAGTATACGGACAGACTAGTTAGGAAATCTAATGTCTTCAACACGCACTAATGGAATTTACAAATCTAAGGCAAAGAAGGCCCCTCTAACCTGGACCGGTGTGATAGATTGATCAGCAAGGATGACTTCTCGAAGGCTCCAATCAATATCGAGCTCTGGCGTGATTCGATCTATGGGTTGTGGAATACGTGGAAAATGACCTGGGATTGTTTTGTGTATATCTCCTGATAAGGTCATATAGTGGATGATGAATACAATCAATTCTACGGATGATTTTCTGGCCTAGTCCAGAATTCCCTAGCTTCATTAGCTACTGTATCTAGTAATGACAGTTGTTCGATGATGATAGAGTGGAAGGTGGAGTGGACCTAAATACCAAGGTGCGTAGGCTAGCGTCTATATCGGATTGACCTGTGGATTCGTTGGGTTGTGGGATCTGTGGATCACAACCATATACGCTTGGTTGTTGCGGGTCCTATTATAGTCATACGCGAGTTCAAGTTCTAA
Source organism: Taxus chinensis (assembly GCA_019776745.2). Lineage (NCBI taxonomy): Eukaryota > Viridiplantae > Streptophyta > Pinopsida > Cupressales > Taxaceae > Taxus > Taxus chinensis. The sequence goes on from CM034148.1 coordinate 706,425,835, forward strand.
TCCCTAGTAGTCCAGTAATCATAAGCTTTCTCAGCTTCTATGTTTAGAACCAATAGTTGTGCAATCTTCTCAGAATACCTCACAGGCGTTCTCGCGACCTGGATTCTTAAGCTGGTATCTATGTCTGTGTGGGTGTCTCCTGCATCTGGTTGTGGAACTAAGGGATCACACCTGAATGTTTGTTCTCTTTCAAACCTTTCTACAGTCATGTGTATGTTTTTCTAGGGTAATATGTAGTTTGGTTGATTTGACCAAAAATGTATGTGCTTGGTCGTCTTTTATGTTTAATCCTCTTAACTGAGACCTGACCTGTTGAAAATCTGTTGTTGTTTGCAAGACTTGTATCCTAAGATTCTGGTCAATGTCAGTTATTGCCGCTATGAGATTGGGCTAAGGTACGATTGGCTCGAAGATATATTCCCTGGGCTCCCTAGGTCCCGTAATTGTCATTCAAAAAGCAGTAATAAAATAAACTATAATAAAGTGAAATCTAAGTATATTTCTAGCATATATGACTTCTTTTTGTATTTTCTGATGATTTAAATGAATTTAAGAAAGTAGCTATTTAAAATATTTAGAATTGACAACTAAACTAATAACTTAAAACAAACAAGATAACCGAGTGTGGTTATTTGTCTGTGTAATTTTGTATATCTATTCTAAATAATGAAATAAATCTATTAGCAAGATTCTCGACCCTACCTCAGAAGTGAGGAGTGAATCATAGTTTCTCCGAAACTATCAATCCCCACAGCTTCCCCGGCAATATCAAGAATAAAATTAACTGAAATAAAGTGATTAACTACTCTGTTTTATATGGTTCTAACTAAAACTTTGAAAGTTTTAAAACCTGGATTCCGCAGAACAATGGCAAAATCCGATGGTGTGTGTGATCTTGTCCCCTCAGTATGATCTCTTTTTTCTTTGTGTTCACATAGATCCATAAAAGTTTGTAATGCTTGCATCAACAGGAATAGGTGTTTGGAACAAGGGACAACCTTCAGAATGCAGATAGAATAGAACGCGGATAGAAGAGGGATAGCGCAAGAGTACAAAGCTTGGCTTATGCAATTCCTAGCGGGATCTACTGTGAATCATGCAACAAAATGCGTCCAGAACCTGAAACTATCCTGTATGAAGAGAAAAACCTGCAACTTTAATGGCTTCCTAAGCTATTCTACTCTAATGGATTAGATAAAAACAGCACCACTGTTTGCACAAGTTGGATATGTGGCTTACCAACAGCTAGTCAATGCACACTAAGCATGAAATGAACTACACTATCAATCCCAAACAAACTAACAAACCACAACACTAAGAATGAGAAGATTGGAGTAAAATTGGTGGCCTTAAGTAATGATTGCACTTGCACAAGATGGATATGTGGCTTACCAGCTGCAACACAATACTAACCAAAACACGCAATGAAGAAAACTAAGTATTCTAAGCAAAGGAAAAATAAATTTATCGCAGAGAGGAATCCAGAAAACAAAACTTGAAAGAGGGCCCTTTTTCTTGAGCACAAGCCATGCATTTATAGGAATTCAATCACCCAAAGATCAAAACCAAACTGAACTCCTAAACAATAAACAAAGGAAAAACACTATTCCAGGGGACCAAAAACATAAATGCATGCTCAAGTCGGTAAAGAAAGCTGGTGAAACGTGATATTTCACGCGAGTCGCGTCAAAAGAGTATTCTGGAAAATGCCCACAGGACCGCCGCTCTGAGCAGGGGCGGCGGTTTCGTCACTGAAGGTCAAGAGGCCAAGGAGAAGAGGGGAAAAAGGGGGAAAACAAAGGGCACGGGGGGCTAAGCAGGCCATGCGAGATGTTAACGCATACTCTGAGGGCTTTTCTGGATCCTGAACACCTTGCGAGGAGACCTGTATCATCATCGGGGCACTTGTTACACTGTTCTGGCAGTACAGTACCTTACAATTTTGGGTACGTACAATTACCCCCTCCTCCGAGTCAAACCAGTCAACGGGGGGTCCCACCATTAATTTTAATTAATTTAATATATTTATTTACATAGTTTAGTAATAATATTTATTATTATTATAATAATATTTTATTTAAATATTATTTTAATTAATTGAGAAGATTAGGTCAACTAGGCATTAATGGCACATGATGGAAGCTTCTCAAATTGGTTCAGCTAACTGTAATAAATACATCACATGCCTTAAATTTAGGAAGGGAATTTATGACTCTTTCTCTCCTCTCTCTCAATGTCTATAAATGTAAGTTGGAAGCTCATTCCAAGGGGTTCCAACAGGTTAGATAGGTTGGATAGTTAGATAGCTATGGCAAGTGAAATTTTTTCAAGATTTCTCTCTCTTTTGCAAGTTGTCCTTGTATGTTGAGGGAACTTTCAAGCCTCCTTGCCAAGACTGTAATGGAAACCATTGCCTCTTCTGAATGTATGATGCATTATGTACGTTATTGAAGCAACAAAAGTGTGTGTTTTGTGACTAATCTTGTTCCTTTCATCATTCTATACTTCTTTTTGCATTTTCTCATGATTGCAGGTACACTGTGCAAGTTCATATTTCTATTGTAGGTTCTTGGATTTTTTGTGCTTATCAAGTTGTGGACATTGCATGTAGTTGAATTGTGGGTGCTTGTTCACCCTTCTCAATTTCATCCTTCTTCACTGGAAGACTAATAAATTTTTTACCTGATCAAGTATAAGAAAGGGAACGCGTGCTTCCTAGTATGTGGTATTTTGTACCCTCTCTAAGTTGTAGTAGGTGAAGTTGACTTGTAGTGCACACACCCTCTTCAAATTAACCATTCCTGAGTCTAGCAACACCCTTTATTTAGTGCATCACCATCACTAGTATAGTGTCATTTCTTGCAAATTTGTTTCCCTAAAACCCATAAAAATGTTAGCATAAGTCTAGATAACCATTTTATTTCACTAGGAGTAGTACAACACTTAGTTTACGAAGAGGAATCTGGCCTTCTTTGAAAGCTCACCTCAAGCTCAAGTCGCACAGCTTGAGAGGTGATCCCATGTGCCTCAATCACACCGAATTTCCTATTCACATTCTGACCATTCGAAAGGTGCAGTGATTTGGCAACAATAGTTTTTGGCACACTCGATGGGACAGAGTTGGTACTTCTCTTCTCACTTACACAAGTCAAAGTACCTGGTGACTCTTTATCTCCAAAATTCAAACATTAGTGTGTTACTTATGTGAATAATTTAGACCAGATATTCTTCAAAGTAAGGAAATTATTAGCATATCAAACTAGCATGTCTCCCTCAAGGAGAAGGATAAGAGGCATCTCAAATTGCCTATTACAGAATTACTTTAATTCATTAATTTGTTGTGCTCTTAGTGAAATTTTAGCCTTACGAGGCATACCCAAGCACAACTAGTGACTCCATTGGTCAAAGTGACCCACTCTCTATGTTGCATACTTCCAGTTTTACCCATTTCCATATAGTTTTCTTCGGCATCTTTCCATTCATGAGGAGTGGTGCCAGCGTGACTTCATTCCCAAAGTGGGATCCCCACTTGTAGCAGCGACAGTTCTCTCCATCTTTAGGGTATTACAATCCACCTCCATACCAATTTCATGATGAATATCAGTTTGAGCATACATACCCACACGAGAAAGATGTAGATCAATTTTGGTCATCTATCAAAGTGAGGGACTACTGAAGAACAATAGCATCCAGATTCTGGAATCTATCTTACACCTGAAGAAGACCACTTGCAGAAGAATCTTCAAGAGGTTGAGTATAGCATGGTTGAAAATAAGGACCAATGAAGTGATAAAGGCAGCCCAAATTGGCTGCAGCATTCCATACCCATGGATTGGCGCTATACCATGTGAGCTTAATCCTCAACAAAAGCTTCAATTCATAATCAAGACGATGAACTCAAGTTTGAGAATGGATCAAGAAAACAAACGTTCATGAATGTAATATTAGTCAATCCTATCGTTGGGGAGGTCTCTGCATTATCACCTTACATCCCTCTTCTCGTGTTTCCATCTATGCAGTTACAAATTGAGCCCCATGGTCCTAACCTTCCAGTTTCTAACCCTACAGTGAAATTCATTACTTCATCTTCTATTCCTCCATTCCATCATGAATCTTCCATGCCTTGTTCTTGTGAAAATTACTTTGATCTAATACACAGAATACATGAAATAGCTACACGGATAATAATTAAAATCAACAACACTATATTATTCTCACACTCATTTTTATTGATTCATTATTTCATTACACTCCATTATATAGGATATGTATTAGTAACAATCCTCACAATAACCTTTTCTACATATACAACCATACACATGTATGGTTTCAACCTCTCACCAATATAATAATAAAACAATACTAATTGTTTTATTTATTTTAACTTACTAACTTACCACATACTAACCACATTTTACATTTACTATTTACATTTACATAGTAAATGTAATTTCACTAATTTACAATAATAATAATTACACATGTAATTATTATTCACCCATACATACAAATGGAGCACTAAGATATATTTCCTAACATTCCCCCCCTTAGTGCGAACAGTGGGGGGGGAGAAGGAACTTGCCTTTGTACTTGCACTTACTTTCATGATCTAATGATTTTACTAGATGATCATAAACCTAATAGATGGCTCTTCATAGGGTTGACCATAAACCGAAAATGATGGGTTTTCAACTAGTTTACCACTAACCAAAAGGGTGATGGGTTTTGGTATAGGGTTTACCAACAACCGAAAATGGTGGTTTTACAAGTGGCATACCACAAACAAAAAATGAAGGTTTTCAAGTGGTTTACCTATAACCACATCATGATGTGTCAAATAAAATTATCATCTCTCATCACATTTCACTGCATGAAAAAACATAGGAAATATAGCTACTCACATATAGAAAATACCATAAATGTAGAAAACTAGAAATGGAACATTGAGATCATATTCCCCCCTCAATGTGAAATTTCCTTTATTCTGCAAACCACAATAGGAACACTGCAACCAAACACTCTGCCAGACACACAAAGAAACAACAGGAACACATTGTATAAAAAAATAATCACCATAGCTAATACAACCCCGTCGTTGTTGACTAACGAGAGGTCGTTGAATGACCTATAACCTCCTGTGCCTCCTTCCTCCAAGAACTTCAATTAGTATAGAAATTATTCAAAATTATAGTCAATTTCATCTGTTATTTGTTCATCTTCATTGTCTGAACCTTCTTTAGTGACTATATTTACTTCATTTTAAATATTTCCATTGAGCAAGTCTTTAGCTCGATCTCTACAAAAGGACTTATTATGACCCTTTTTCTTACAATAGAAACATTCAATTTCATCCTTTTTTTAAGAAATTTTTTTATTTCTTTTTAACATACAAAGTAGTTTCCTCTTCTATATCTTCTTTAGTTATTTTCTCTTCAACTAGGAGAGATGAAATCATGCCCTCAAATGACCGAGAAGACATTTACCCTAGAGTAAAGACAACATTATTGTACTTGGATGGTAAACTGTTTAATAATATGGATTTTTCATCTTCATCATCAAAAGGAGCTTGAACTTCTGCTATTTTTCTAAGAAGAGATCTTAATTCATTTATATGACTTGAAATTGTGACTATCTTTCATTCATTTTCAATTTGAATAATTGCAACTTTAAAGAGAATTTTGCATTATTCACTTTAGCCCCAAAAGTTTTGTTTAGTAAATCTCATTTTTTTGTAGAATAATTTTCTAAATCTACATGATGTAATTCAAAATCTAAAAGACCAAGTCCAATTATTGCTTTGGCTTTTTCATCTCTAGTTTCCCATTTTGCAATTTTGCTTACATCTGTAGGTGCTTTTTCTTTTCTGTCTACTATCCTCCATAGGTTTTTTACTCATTAACTACATCTGGATTTTTAATCTCCATGCTTGGAATTTCAGCCCATTAAATTTATTTAATGGTGTATCCATTTTATTGAATCTAAATATCCAAAAAAATGAATGTAGATTTGAATTACCTTTGATTCTCTTATTTCTTCAAAAAAACAATAGTGATCAATGGTGTTGTATAGTAAATTGCACGTTTCTCCAAAATGACGAACTAGGTTTGGCTACAATTTTTTTAGTAGATTTTTATATAGCAGATAGTTCTACATACAAAATTTTAAAGAAACCTAGATTGCTAAACAAAAGTTACGAGATATTATTCGAGACAGATTTAACGTGCTCTGGTACCAAATGTGAAAATTACTCTAATCTAATACATAGAATACATGAAATAGCTACACAAACAATAATTAAAATCAGAAACATCATATTATTCTCACACTCATTTTTATTTATTCACTATTTCATTACACTCCATTAAATAGGAGATGTATAATAACAATCCTCACAGCAGCCTTTTCTGCATATAGAACCATACACCAGTATGGTTTCAACCTCTCACCAATATAATAATAAAAAATACTAATTATTTTATTATTCTAACTTAATAACTTACCACATACTAACCACATTTTACATTTACTATTTACATTTACATAGTAAATTTACTTTCACTAATTTACCATAATAATTCATTCACCCATACATACAAGTGGAGCACTAAGATATATATCCTAACAGTTCTTCTAAATTTCATTATTTTCTACGAGAGCCATCAAGACAAGAAGATGAATCTCTTACTCAAACAATGAGGGAATCGGTTAAGTCCCAACCCACCCCTCCTCTGGTAGTCCCACATCCATTTTGGGAGGAGTATATAGTTGAGGAGACTAGCGAAGGAGATAATGCAGAGAATTTAAAGTAACGGGCTGCAAAACATAACATCAAGAAAACTTCCTTCCTAACTAAACCTTCTACATAAGTTGAGGCTCAAGAACAAGTGAAACAAACTAGTTTTGTACCAGAAACAAATCTAGAGCTGAAGGATGAAGACCAACGGTCTACTTGTTCAGAATGTAGTATCCATATTGATTCCATATCTTCAAAGGAGGTTACATTACCGCAAGTGGTAAAAGTAGTTGTAGAAGAGCAAGATCCAACTCTAAATTTTTCAGGAGAAGAGCATGTGCAAGTCAAAGATGAAAAACTCTCAAGCATACAAGGTAGTTCTAGTGAGTGCAATGATACTAATTTTCATGCATGTCAAGAACTTGCAGCACTTCTGGAAGGTGGTAACACCTTTCCAGAGTCGTCATTATATGTTATAATCAGCCACAAGGATTTTTACGATACCAAGGAAGATTCAAAGGTCGTGGATGAAAATGAAACCATGCATAGGCTTTCTAATCCTTTTCCCTCTCTACCTTCTCAAAAATATGATTTTTTAGATGAATTTGATCTTTCTAATTTCATGTTTGAAAATGAATAATATCATGGTGTAGGAGGTTCTAGTTTGGAGTATACTCAGACTGAAGAAGAACCCTTGACACAACCAGAGAATGAAGAAGTAGATTATCTATCAGATTTAGAATAACGTTTTGATGGACATGAGCTTATAAAATTTGACAATCTTGTTATTTAATCACTTATTTTCCAACACAAAGTACCTAGGTTTATAGAGAGGAATTCTCAACAACATATTGTTTCTCATAATTACCTTCTGGAGCCAAGAATGGAGGAATTGGATCTTCCACATCCCTCATGGAACAAGGAGGAAAATGACCACATGAGAAAGGATAGGAGTGATTCAAAAGCATTGAATGAAGACTATGTCATAAAGAGCTTCATGTTTGCAGTTATGGGACATGTTTTGGTTAATGAGTCTATGATAGAGGTAAGTATTCCTGAAGTTTTTGTTCCCCCTAATAATTTTCAAAAGCTACAAATCGGCAGGTTTGAATTTTTAAATTCCATGTCAAATGAGGGAGATGTCACTATGATACCATCCATTCAGGTGGAAAATCAGTTATTTGTAAATGGGAACAAAAGGGAAATCATGTCAGGAACAACCTTATTTTTCAAGGATGTCTCCATCTAGTCTTTCTTGTTAAAGTTGAAGCTCAGAGAAACATGAATATCCAATGGGTTATACCATGTCCAATAAGATATTTGGCTTCATTGAAGCCAGAGAAGAAGCAAGAACTATTCACATTCGTTTCAGAATGAGAGGATGAGTTTCACAATTCTGAGGATCATTTGTAATTCCTCTACATAACAAATGCAAAGAAACTAAAAGAGGAATTCCTTCTCTTTCCAGTTGATGCCTCGATGGACCAAGTGGAGAATTAGGATTGTTTAAGTTTTTCACCCTCATTCTCAACCATGTCCAATGTCAAATCATCTGCATGGAAATCCATTGTGAGGAAAGGAAGCTATTTTGTATGGCCAATTATAGGTTTTGTTTAACTCACATGTGCCACCAGTTAGCGTAGAGTAGACATAGGTTTTTTTTTCAGCAAAATAAGTGCATTGCACACCCTACATGTTTCAATTTAAGCATGTATGGTTTCTTTATTTTGGTGTGTATCTTTATTTCTCTTGCACATTGCAACATCATTGGAAGGTGTCAAGGAGAAGGAAGGTTCAAAATTTCCATAAGAGTTTCATGATTTTCCTCATTCAAAATTTAGCAATATTCCATAGATGTAAAGTATTCATCGGATTTAGTATACTTCATGCTTAGCATTCCAGGGGAGTTCATAATCAATAGTACCAAGGAGACTTCGTGATGTTTCACATAAAATTAGATCATTTTCAGGATTCCAACATTGACTCCATGCCCAATGGATGAATTAAGGCTACTAGAATCATGCTTAGCAGGAAAGCATCCCCAAGAGGTCACCAAAAATGTTGTCAATTTTTTCCCTTTTGGACAAAATTGGACAACGGGATCCTATTATGACCTAAGGCTAGAAAACTCCTTCTTGAGGTATTTCAGGACATTCAAGTCAATATTTTATGCTTAGGAAACCTTTATACTATCCCAGGTGGTATTACAGTCATCTTGAGCTATTCTTCTTCATTTCGGATCTCAAAGGATTCAAGTTTGCTCAAAACAAAAAATTAGCCCTTGGAGGGCCCGCATTCATTCGACACAAACAAGTAATCATCAAAGTTGATAATTTATGTTTAAAAGGTTTTGTTTCATTTCCATAAGTCTCCAATTTTGAGAAAGAGACCCAAAATATCAAATAAAAGTGGGATATCGTTAGTTTTAAATGGGTCAAATGAAAATGAGCTATGAAATAGCTCACCAAGTTGCTCAATGAGCTCATAATACATCGAATATTTTACCCCAAATTATATCGATCAAGATAAATGAAATTGACATGTAGTATGGAGCTTGGGATATTTGCAAAAGGCTTGAGCTATGGCTCGATTCAGGTCACCAAGGCATGCTAAATAGTTTGGGTGGTTGGAAGAAGATCTCGTAGATCAGCCTTAAGAGAGGAGAGAACCTTGAGCACATAGAGCTATGGTTTGATTGAAGAGCTCGAAGTATGGATGAAGAGTTTGATGTTATGGGCCTAAAAAGAAGTAGAAACTGAGCCAACATCGGCCCATACAAAGTGTGAGGAGATCACATAAATAAAATCTTGGGTGGGATCTCGTAATGAGCCAAATTCACATAATGGCTATGTTAGAATTGAGTTTCCTAGTCGACTCACTCAACAAGAGGAAACAGAGTACGAATATTGCAATTCAAGGGAATGCATAGCTCAAGCTTGCATAAAAAATGATAACATTGCAGGAAGATGTTAGGTTAATTAATTATGCATAATATAAATTTATTATTTAATTAATTTATTAATTAAATAATGTTGTTATATGGTTATATTATAAACCATATTATTGTTGTATTTTGTTATATGGTTTTATCAACCATATTTGGCTTATTATTTTCACGGTTATAATTGTTATGTAGTTATAACAATTATGTGCTTCCTGGATGTAATATTGAAAGCTTCTGTATTGGTTGTTGCATTGTTTCAACTCCTCTTTTGTTTGTATTCAGCTGTATAATACCTATAATTATTGTAGCTCATTCCATTGTACCTAGATGATTGAGATTAACAAAGTTAATCATGCTTCCACCCTTGTTTCTCAATTTAAATTTGGTACCAAAGCGAATTGAAGCTCCTGGAAAGGTTAGAGAAAGTTTGCAGAAGAAGGAGAATTTGTGGAGAAGAAATCTACTTCATCGGAGAGCAAGTTCTGCCCCTTGCAGCTTCTCAAAACTCCCTGAAAACTCACAACCTTTTGTGCATTCTCCAGGTAAACGGAAACCAATTTTTGTTTTCTTGGTGCTCTTTGCACTGAGAAAATTTGCTTCTAGAGCTTTATTCTGGTTTATAGCAATCATATTTTAAAATACATATATATAATTTATTTATTTTCTTGAGTTATATTTGCAAAATATTTTGTTTGTTCTACATTGGTTTATTGCATAAGTTGAGCTACAGTAAACACAACGAGATCCTCCCTCTATTTCTCTAATGAACTTGGCTACAGTTATATATTGGTGAGCTACCTCCACCCCAATGAAGTTCCTGCACAAAACAACAAACGCCGAGCAATTAGAAACAAAGAGCCTGCAATAGAGAAGCGACATAATATTCAAGAGAAGATAAACCAAAGCAAATACAAAACAGAGGCTACAAATATAAAAATTTTGGATCAAGAAAATACAATCGGTGGATCTCCAAATATCACAGTGAATAAGGAATTCAAATCTTTGTGGCCATCATCAATAAAATAGAGGTCATTAGCATCCAAGATCGAGCTACGTTCAGATCCAAGGCCGAACCCACTTGCATAAAAGGCCTGCAAACAATTGAAAAAGGTGGTGGCAAATACAAATAAAAACAAAGAAAGGGCTATTGGATCTACAAGGTGGAGCAATCCACACAAACCAGATGCAAAAGAAGTGGCTTCATCTCCCATGTGACCTCCGTGAACATAGAGGCTGCATACAAACCAAAAACAATGAAAAATACAAAAATACGGCATTTAAAATGCAAAGATAGAAGTTGTGGATCCATTTTCTAAGAAAAAAGAAACCCTAAATTGCATTCTTCTCATTCGCAGCCACGTGGAACCTCTGCCACATATTTTTTAATGAGGTAAGTCATTTTTTCATCTGCTCCAAATATAATTTGCTTCATTTCATTACCCAAGCACTCATAGAGCCAAAGTGGATAGTGGAAAATTCTTAGAAGTGTGAGGTGCATGGTTTGAATCACACCAAAAACACAAGTTTTTCAATTTTAAATTTTGGCAGAAATTTTGGCGGAAACGCTAAACTTTAGTAGGAAATTCAAATTTAGTTATAAATAAATAAATTTAGCGGGGAAATCCCTAATTTAGGTTAAAAATTGTTTTTTTCCCCATTCATCCTATTTTTTCACTCTGGACAGTTTTTGCTAAAGGAGGACTATGCATAAATTGCATTTTTAGTTATATTTTTGCAATTTTTTGGTGTAGTGGGTCATTTTGGGCTCTAGAGGCCACTAGAGCCCGCAAAACAAAAAATATTTTTTTCCTGCCATTCTATTTTTCCCATATTTTTGAATATAATTGCATGCTACAATATATTGTACTAATTTATAGATTGCCATAAGTCAACTGCAAACTTTGTAACTACTTAGAAACTGGCAGAATTGTAATAAAAAATAGTTAAAAATTGGTTCTGAAACACTCACGAGATCCTAGATCTCATTCGTAGTGTCCGGTATATATAGTGCCTCTGGGTAGTGCTTAAGGGTAAAGACGTCACGACTACTACTACACTTAACGCTTAATATAGCTGTAACAATGTTGTTTGGGCATCAACCCTTTAAATCGACTAGGAGTAATAATGTCAAAGTGCACACACTATGAGCCATCCCATCCGTCTATGAACGATTGCACAACATAAATCCGGACTAAGAAATTATCCAAGTATATAGCAAAGTTATGCATGTGTATGAGGATATTTCTTTGAGACGGTGTCAATAATCATGCAAACTCCTTTCAGTATTGTCTTGGTATCACGTATTGAATTCTTTCACCTACATTAATGCCTCTTTCACGTACCGCCAGGTATATAGAAAGGGTGAGATTATTCCATGTACTACTGAGTATATTGGAAAGGCGTGTATATAAAAAGGTTCGTTATATTAGACTGACATTATATGGATTGGGAGACCTTATAGCTAGAGTGATAAGAGCCAAACCCTATCAGTGATCTCTACAAAATGGGCACAATGCCCCCAAATTTTTTCTTCCAAATTCACAACTACTCAAAGGAAACAACTTTGCTGCATGGAAGACAAAAATTAAGACAAACCTTGAGTTTGAAGAAATCTGGCCTTTTGTAACTGGTACTCTGACCAGATCAACTACTGATACTACACAGCAAAGGCAGTTTGATAGAGAAGATCAGAAAGCCAAACTCATCATCTTATTTGGAGTGTCCAAAGATGTTTAACCCCACATTCATGATGCCACAATAGCCAAAGAAGTGTGGGATAAGTTAAGCATAGTGTACGAGGCCAAAAACAAGAATGTTATACTAAATTTGCAAAGTCAATTACACACATTGAAGTTCAAGCAGAATGAGAAAATTGAAGCTTTCTTAAGAAGAGTTATAGAGTTGAGGGCTTCCCTTCTAGCCCTGGGAGAAGTAGTCTCAGATGATTCTCTCCTTCCCATTGTTCTGAGAGGACTCCTCTCTTCTTACAGCATTTTCGTTACAACACTAAACTTGTCAAATACGAGCGTTAGTTTTGACAAATTGGTAAAATTACTGCAACAAGAGGAAGCCATACATAATAAGGATGATGAAGAGGAGAAGACACTTTCTTCACATCAAAAATGGAAAGGAAAAGGTAAAAGAAAACACAATTCCTATCAAAAGTCCCAAAATCAAAATCAAAATCAAGGGGACAGACAATAGAAGAAGCAATGTCCTATTTGCAAAAGAGGACATGACCTACAAGATTGTTGTTATAATACTTACAAGAAAGGTTCATTTAGCAACTCTGAACCTCAACAACAATAGTCTTACAAGGTCCATTCTAACCACAATCATGGAAATAAAAAGGGGAACTGGAAAAAAAGACCCTATTAGCAAGGAAATATTGTTGAGAAACAAGAACAATCAGACAATGAAGACTACTTGTTCACTGCTCAATCAAGTGAACCATCGACGTCATCTAGTGATGTTTGGTATGTTGATTTGGGGGCCACTCAGCACATGACCAGCCACAGAGATTGGTTTATTTCAATGAGGGACATGCCATCGAAAAATCATGTTTCATTGGGAGATGATTCTTCATATACAGTTTAGGGGATAGGGAATATTTCTCTACCCCTTGGTTCACGCAACTGTAGACTTTTAGATGTTTTATATGTCCCTGGGTTGATAAAGAATCTACTTTTAGTTAGTAAAATCCTTGATCACAATCTAAAAATTTACTTTGAGAGTCATTCCAGAAAGAAAATGTGTTTGATTTGAGATAAATCACGAGGCTCAAAAATAGTTACGAAAGCCTCTAATGTGGGACGCATGTTCCAGCTTGATTTTTTCCATAGAGATGATCAAGCACTTGTTGCTAAGAAATCTACCTCAGCACAGTTGTGGCATCAGAGACTTGGTCATGTAAGTTTCAAGTATCTCGAGACACTTTTCCAGTGCAATATGGTACATGGGTTACCATCTCTTCAAAAGGATACAGACAAGTGTCCTCACTACCTAAAAGGAAAACAACACAAAACTTCATTTCAAAAGAATACATTTCGATCTCATAGAAAACTTGACCTAGTTCATACCAATCTTTGCGGTCCAATGCAACCAAGTCATTATAGGTTCCAATACTTCATGCTTTGTGTTGACGACTATTTAAGAAAAATGTGGATTTTTTGTCTTCGCAAGAAAAGTGAAGCTTTTGAAACATTCAAGAAGTTCAAAGTAGCAGTTGAGAATGAAACTAGTTGTCACATCATAACTCTCCACTTAGATCGAAGGGGGGAATTCACCAGTAATGAGTTCAGAGACTACCTACAAACTCACGAGATTTGTCGATAAATGCCTCCTCCACACACACCACAACAAAATGGTGTTTTTGAGAGAAGAAATTGTACTATCATGGAAATGGTGCAATGCATGATCGATGACTCTGGACTTGCAAAGACATTCTGGGAAGAAGAAACAAAGATAACATTGTATTTTTTGAACAGAGTGCCCATATTTTCTCTTGATAGAGTAACACCACAAGAAGCATGGTCAAAGCAGAAACCATCTATTACACACCTTAGAGTATTCAGGTGCAAAGCAAGCATGCACATACCCAAGCAGAACAGAAAGAAATTGGACATGAAGTCACATAAACGTGTCTTCATTAGGTATAGTGAAGAGACTCTTGGGTATATATTAATGGATCCTAAGACCAAAAAATTCTACACCAGTAGAGATGTTGAGTTTTTTGAGAAGAAGGAAGCAGAGTCTCCTCCTCCAGACTCACCAGATGTAGATTTTTCTCCAATTGTAAAAATTTAAGATGATGTTCCCTCAGAAGATGAAATTGACGATGGGGATGATGGTGTTGATCAGATAGAACCACGACCGCCGGAAACAGTTCAGTGTATGCCCAAGTGGCGTACTAGCACATTACGATATGTAAGAATGGATGCTCCACTAGATATATCCACCCCTGGGCCACAGACTCGCATAAAAGCAAGAAAAGAAGTTAACTTTGCTTTGATGAGTAGAGTTATTGAATTTGAATAGCCCTCTACAGTCTAGGAATCCATACAGTCAAAATCTTGGAAAGATTCCATGGATTCTGAATATTAATCAGTAATGAAGAATAACACTTGGCAGGTTGTCAATCTTCCACCAGGGAAGAAACCCATTGGATGCAGATGGATATTTAAAACAAAGTACAAAGCAAATGGGACAATGGACAAGTATAAAGCATGACTAGTATCAAATGGGTATGTAAAAAACTAAGGCATAGACTATGAGGATACATTTTCTCCCACATCTAAGATCAAAACAATCAAAATGATCTTTTCTCTAGCTACACATTTTGGTTGGAAAGTTTATTAGATGGATGTAAAAAGTGCCTTCCTAAATAGATATTTACAAGGAGAAGTCTACATGACTCAACCTAAGGGATATGTAGTACCTGGTCAAGAAGCAAAGGTATGCAGACTCAGGAAATCTCTATATGGCCTCAAACAGGCACCCTGGGCATGGTACATCAAGATTGATGAGCATCGCATACAACATGGATTTTTTAGAAATCCACACGATCACAATATTTACCTCAAAAATTAAGGGGGAGATTGTGATTTTTTTTGTCTATGCCAATGATCTAGTCATCACTGGCAGTTCAGTGAAGATGATCGATGCAACGAAGAAAGATCTTAATCGATTGTTTGACACGATAGATCTTAGGATGATGTATTATTGTCTTAGATTGGAAGTATGGCAGAAAGAGAATCACATCTTTGTTTCTCAGATGAAATATACCAAGACAACACTCGATAAATTCAAGATGATGGATTACACACCAATTTCTACACCTATGGAGAACAAATTGCAATTATCTCATTCAGATCCATCTCCTAAGGTAAATGCCACTCTTCATCGACAGTTGATTGGGAGTCTCATTTACCTGACCTACACTAGACCAGATATCCGCTTTACAGTGAGCTATCTATCCAGGTTCATGTAGGAACCAAAATTTTGTCATTGGAAAGAAGCAAGGTGCATTTTGAGATATCTCAAAGGATCGGTGGATCTTGGTCTAGAATACAAGAAGAACAAGAAATTATTCTTGGCTGGATATTCAGATTCAAATCATGCAAGAAATATTGATAACAAAAAATCCACTTCAAGATTTGTGTTTTTTATGGGATCTGGACCAATATCATGGGGAAGCAAGAAACAACACTTAATTTCTTGATCTTAAAGAGAAACGAAGTATTGTTCTGCAGGAGAAGTTGTCTGTGAAGTGATTTGGCTACGTCACATACTAGAAGTACTTGCAATACCACAGGAAAAACTGACCACCATGTATGTTGACAGTGAAGGTGTTCTCAAACTTGTTCACAATCCAGTTTTGCACAAGAGAACAAATCACATTGAATTACAGGTTCATTTCATATGCGAACATGTGTTGAAGCACAACATCCAAATTCAATTTTTTTCAACAGCTGAACAACGGGAAGATATCTTCACAAAGTCACTTGCACGTGACAAGTTCAAGTTGTTCAGAGTGTTCCTCTCCTCATCTCTTGAGACAATGCACAATTAAGGGGGGGAATGTTAGGTTAATTAATTATGCATACTATAAATTAATTATGTAATTAATTTTATTAATTAAATAATGTTGTTATATGGCTATATTATAAACCATATTATTGTTGTATTTTTTTATATGGTTTTATCAACCGTATTTGGCTTATTATTTTCATGGGTATAATTGTTATGTAGTTATAACAATTATGTGCTTCCCGGATGTAATATTAGAAGCTACTGTATTAGTTGTTGCATTGTTGCAACTCCTATTTTGTTTGTATTCAACTATACAATACCTATAAGTATTGCATCTCATTCCATTGTACTTGGTTAATTGAGATTAATAAAGTTAATCAGGCTTCTACCCCTATTTCTCAATTTACAGAGTCAAGTTTGAGCTCAATCTAGGAGGACTCGACAAAAGTTAACTCATTGGTTATATAAGTTGGGTTGAGTTGAGATCCAGAGAGCTGAATATGTTTGGACACATTGTGGGAAGATGAGAAGGTCAGGGCCCTATGGGATGAAATTCTGAGCCATGATGAAGGGGTTTCGAGCTAAGGTAAAGGTTCCACAATGGGGGAATTTTGGGACTTGCAGCCATAGTGGAGATTAGCAAATAAATAATCCAAGTGGGACTTTGACGATGGCAAGCTAAGAAATATGTTCCATAATGTGGAGATTGATGCAAGCATGTTCAAGTGGGAATTATTAAATGGAAGGCCAAGGGAGAGGTTCCAAAATTAAACATGTAATTTGAAGCCCGAGTCAATGGCCAAGTTATTCATTGAATTGTTAGGGAGGTTACATGATAAATGGAGAGTTAATCATTGAGTTATTAGTATGGAAGTTAGAGCTATTCTTGGAAGCAAGAATATGACTTGGTCATGATAGGGCTCTACATGCATGGTTACATCATCAAGTTGCCAGGATCATAGTTGCAGAGGTGTTCTAGTCGAAGGAGATCCTGTAATGATGACTCCACAGTGGGGCGAGTTCATGTGAAGTACTATGCAAAAGGGCCGATTTGGGGTCCTAGTTAGTATTAACGGATGAATGGTAATCAGGGGACACAGAGAAGCTCAAAGGAGTTTTTCAATGGTGAGTTATGTGTAGAGCTCGTGAAGGAATCATTCTTGATAATGCATGGTGGATTAGTTAGCTCAGTACAAGAAGAGGGAGCTCATAGATTAGTTGCAATGAGCTCATTCTGAGCTCAGGTGATGTGGAGAGAAGCTCGATGCAGAATGGTGAGCTCGCGTCAAACTCGGTGCTAGGTTCATAGAGGCACGACGAGATCAATACTGAGCTAGCTAGTGTGGGTGGAAGTGGTCGAAATTTTTGGTCAAGAGTGAATCAACATGAAGTGATTTTTAGAATGAGAATGGACATGCATGAGCCAATGTGGGATGAAAACATCAAATTGTAGGAAAAACGATAGATGGCTAAGTTCGTTGATCATGGAATGACTTGATAATTTTTTATACTCTCCGGTGGGCATGAGCTAGTCACACAATTGTTAGTGAAGCGGAGATGGCTCGATGCAAGAGCATAAAATATCAAACACACAGAGGAGTGAGTTATGTTTGAGCTCATCCATGGGGCGATCAACCAACTTGGGGTAATATGGCTGAATCTAATCATTTAAATGCAAGACAACTCAGAAAAAATTCATAAAAAAACTCAGAATTTGTCATGTTAAAAAGAGCTCAGTTCTCAACTCAATGTAGAATGGAGCTCAGATGCTTATTTTTTGGAGGATATCGATACATAAGACAAAGAATACATGCATGACATCAGAAAGGAATTGGAGGAGTTCAAACGGGTTGTAGATACTAAGGACTTACAGAGGAGAGCACCATAAACCCAAGTGAAACGTGGAGTTCAATGAACTGAGGCAGGACCATATGAGGTCGGCCATTCAATGCACTATGGACTCAATAGTGGACCGACGACAACCTTTCTGGTGATGGTAAGTCAATCGAGTTACTTGGAAAAGATCTCGTGTAAAGTACGAGATAAGTTGTGTGAGCTCTGTATAAGCCAAAATGAGCAAAAAAAGCACGAGTTGAAAATGTTTCGATTAAATAAGCTCAATGCACATGATAACTTGGCTGATGCAAAACATGTTTGTGAAAAGGATGTCAATGAAGTAAATAGCAATTCTCATCAAGTGGGAATCAAGGCCAAGTTTCTCAACGATGAAGGAGAGCTCGTACCAACCATTATAATAGTTGGGTCAACCGAGTTGAGCTCAGTGAAACATTGAGCACTTACAACAAGGTAAATTCACCTAAGGAATTTTAACACAACATGGAGAAACTCACTAATGGTTTCATGGGTGGTGAGATCGGTTAAATGAGTTCAAATGAAGGATAGTTTGTTACATATCAAATAGAGATCATAGAGATAGAGTTCGACAGTGAGCTCATGCAGAGTAATTTTTGGCTCGTCAATTTGAATTCTGCAATGCAAAGTGGCTCAGTTTTGGTGAGCGAAAGTGGAGCTCGAGCCCAACTCGGTGAGTTGGCTCAGTGAGCCAACCACTAAGTTGGTCTATTTTTGGCCTTTTCCTCATTATTATCCCCCTCCTCAAGTCAAACCGATCAATGGGGGTCCCACCATTAATTTTAATTAATTTAGTATTTTTATTTAAATATTTTCATAATAATATTTATTATTATTATTAAAATATTTTATTTAAATACTCTTTTAATTAATTGAGAAGATTAGGTCAATTGGGCATTAATGGCACATGATGGAAGCTTCTCAAAGTGGTTCAACCAACTGTAATAAATACATCATGTGCCCTTAATTCAGGAAGGGAATTTATGACTCTCTCCTCTCTCTCAACTTCTTCTATAAATGTAAGTTGGAAGCTCATTCCAATTGGTTCCAATAGGTCAGATAGGTTGGACAGTTAGATATCTTAGGCAAGTGTAAATTTTTCAAGAGTCCTCTCTCTTCTCTAAGTTGTCCTTGTATGTTTAGGGAACTCTCAAGCCTCCTTTCCAAGACTATAATGGAAACTATTGCCTCTTCTGAATGAATGATGCATTGTGCACGTTATTGAAGAAATATAAGTGTGTGTTTCGTGACTAATCTCGGTCCTTTCATCCTTTATAATTCTTTGTGTCTTTTCTCATGATTGTAGGTACATTGTGCAAGTTCATGTTTCTATTGTAGGTTCTTGAATTTATGTTCTTATCAAGTGGTAGAGTGTTACATGCAGTTGATTTGTGGTGCGTGTTCACAGTTCTCAAGTTCATCCTTCTTTACTAGAAGACTGATAACTTGTTTTTCTGATCAATTTTAACAAAGGGAATACTTGCTTCCTATTCTGTTGTATTATATACCCTCTCTAAGTTATAGTAGGTGATGTTGACTTTTGTTGTGCACACCCCTCTTCGAATTAATCCTTCCTGAGTCTGGAAACTCCCTTTATTTGGTGCATCACCATCCCTAGTATAGTGTCATTTCTTACAAATATCTTTCCCTAGAAACCCATGAAAATATTAGTACAGGTCTAGGTAACCATTTTATTGCACTAGGAGTAGTACAACTCTTAGTTTAGGAAGAGAAAACTGACCTTCTCCAAAGGTTCACCTCAAGCCCAAGTCCCACAGCTTGAGAGGTGATCTCATGTCTCCCAATCACACCGAACGTCCTATTCACATTCTGGTCATTCGGATGGTGCAGTTATTTGGTGACAACAGTTAACAATAGGAAGACAAGGACAAATAGAGGCATGATCAAGTTATTGGTTGTAATATTTTATTTTTAAGCTTTCTTGTAAGTTTTTTACTACATCTAGATCCACTTTTAATCATCTCCAAGGAAGGCAAGATAAAATTCATATCTCCCCTACTTACAAATATGAAAAATATGTGCACCTTTTTGTAATCAAACTTTTGGAGTCTAATTTATGGGAAGCCATAAATAAAAAAACATGCATGAGTACCTGCTTTATTTGAGGTGTGGGATAGAATGAGAAGCATTAGGTATGCATATTGATTTTAAACATGAGGCACAACAGAAGGAGATCCACACAAGAACCTATTGTAAAATAAAATAAATCAAAAACAAAAGAAGGAGATCCATACAAGAACCTGTTGTAAAAGAAAATAAATAAAAAACATCACAAGGAGATCCACACAAGAACCTATTGTAAAAGAAATAAAAATAAAAAACACCATAAGGAGATCCACACAACCTGTTGTAAAATAAAGGAAATCAAAAACATCATAATCAAAATCCACAAGAACCTGTCCTTGAACTATATATGGAATGCATACATGCATAAGATCAATGTCGAGAAGAATATAATAAGAGAAGATAATAATATAATTCATGAGGACATACATAAGATTAAGTTTGTGACAATGAAGAGGCCATAAATTGGCCATAAATTACCATTATTTTGTCCTTCCAAGTTACTTTTGAAAGTTGATTCAAATGTAATATAATAAATTATAGTTTTCTTAAGATAGAATATAAAATATATATCTTGTTCATTATTTAGAAGTATTTTGTTATTTATTTTGTTGAATAATTATATTGATTATTTAGGAAAGATGCAAAGTCTTGTGCATGCAGGCCATAAAAGAAAGATAATGCTAGTTCTGGGAAAAGTAAAATTGATTACGGATAGTATATCTAAACTCAAATATGATTTCATATCTAGATTCCTCTCAAAAAATTATGCAAGTTCAAAAAAGGAATCATCTCAATCTGATATCATGTGAAAAAGTTATAGTTGTTTTTAGTTAGCTCCAGAACAATTGGAGTTAGCTCCGTAACTTGCAATTTTAGCTATGGAACTTGCAATTTTAGTTTCAAAACCTACATAAAATTAAGAATTATAAATAATTATATAATTCAATGGTAAATATAAGAGAGTTTTTTTTTCATAAAAAATTGTTTAACAAAAACCTCATTCAGATTTGCTACAAGTTTACCAATAAAGATAAATCTAACTTTTAGTGAGTTGTAGTCTGAGGAAAAATTGTATCAAACAAGCATTAAAAGTTTCACGAACAAAAAAAAAAGTCAAATAGAAAATTTGATAGAGGTTTTTTATCAAATCAATGATTTTAACAAAAAAATTATTTAGATTTGCTACAGGTTTTACCAATAAATAGAAATCTAACTTTTAGTGAGTTGTAGTCTAAGGAAAAAGTGTATCAGACGAGCACCAAAAGTTCCACAATCATAAACACTAAAATCAAATGGAAAATATGAGACAGGTTTTTGTTCATAGATTTTTTTTAGTAAAATCCCATTTCATATTTTCTATAGTTTTTTCCAATAAAGAGAAATCTAACTTTTAGTAAGCTGCAGTCCAAAGAAAAAGTGTATCGAACGAGCACCAAAAATTCCACAGTAAGAAACAACAAATTCAAATGGGAAATATGGGAGAGGTATTTGGTCAAAGTAATTTTTTGAGGAAAAAACTTCTTCCAATAAAGTAGGAGAATAAAATTATTATGATTCTTGTTACCAAAAAGTAAGGAGAAGATTTGGGAGAAAATCTTCCTAAAATAGCAAAATAAGACTTTGACTCCAATAACATATCTCTCTCCATATTTTGTGGAGATAGAGATCTTAGTTATTATGATTGGAATAAAGATAAGACCAGATTATATATTTCCTAAAATAAGAATTTGGTTGGATGTATGAATTATAGATGCAACCTCCCACACTTTGATATATAATTTTTCCCTACCAAGAATAATAGATCCATTCTTTCTCAATCTTCTGAGTGAAATTGTTCTACGGGACTTGAATTAAGTTTGAAAGTATGAATTAAGTCTTCCTCTAAGTAATGATCTAGTGACTGATTCCAAGGAAGAAGGATCATTTTTTTATGTTCTTTTCTTTTAATGTTTTATGTTTAGTTCTTTATTCTGTAGTTTTCCTTTTGTTGTGAATTTATGATTTCATATTATGTGATCTTTCTTTTCATAAAATTTATGTTGTGAACCTGCAGGTGTTTGATTTATCTTTCATTTATTTTAATTTAGAAATTTCATTTATGCAAGTGTGTTTCCTTCATGAAAAATTTATTTCTGCAAGTGTGCCTTTACAATTTATGCATGTGTGATTCATTTTATACAAGTTTGGTATTATGTTTTAACGGAGTTGTTTTCCAAAGATCTATTTTCTCTTAATGCATACAGTCATCAGACACCAACCTTGGATTGACAAATGTATTAATTAAGAGGATTGACTAACCTCAGCATTTTGGCGTCATTTTTGGGGAACACGGTGTTATTAAGAGATTCAGAGTTTTCAAAGAGAATATTCTAGTGACAGTAGAATACCTCTTGGAAAATTTAGTGATATGAATTATTTGGAGGTAGTTCTTAAAATTTTATTTTCTGAAAATAGATTAATATCTATTTCATGCAATATAGATTAAATTTTATTTTTTCTACTAGGAATGTTAGATTGTAAATATTTACCTCCACATAAACTAACTCTATGTATAAGAAAAATGACTGCGATGTTTGATCAAGAAGGTATAATGGTAGGGAAAAAGAATTCATATTTGGATTTTGTTTATGAATAAATGGTAGAAATACGATATTGAATCTGGGAGTAAATCCAGTTGATGAAATATTGAATGTCATTGTTTACAACCACCACAATTCCCCCTTTTATCAACTAACAACTTACTGAGCTTATTGTATATAACCTTAGTAAAAAACTGGCTTATCCAGTTTGTAATAATGAAGTGGTAGCATTTCTAATTAATTCCATCCATATTCAAGGAATTCATTAGAGACAAAATAAAAACCCACACATAATAAATCCACCCATCCGAATTAGGTTTTCACCCCACAGTAAAATTCAATCCCTAAACCATATCCATTAGAAAAATTTATTTTCATATTTTTCAATTTCTTCATTTTTGTATATGCTTGTATAACATTAAGAAGAAATTATTGTGTATATCAAGAAAAACACTTCTTTTGTGCTAACATCCACAAGAATTTCCATAGTTGTTCTTGATACCAGCATGCAGATTTTTTAGCACCAACAATATCAATCAAAGAGCAGTTTGGAGAGACCCATGGATACATAACACAATCCATCTCCTGAGATCACTAGTTTGAGCTTTGAAGATTACTATGGTGATTCTAATAATACATAATTCAAGTTGTGCTTTGAATACATAGAAATTTTCTACATAATTTTTAGAAATCTTCTTAGATTTATCAAGTATGCAAAAAGGTTTTTATGAGATCTCATACATTGCTTCCTATTTTAAACATGTTGTACTATAATGAATATAGTTTGATGATGGATCAAATTTTTCTCATGCTATCATTTCAGCAAAAAAAAGTCAAAAAAAATTGATTGGAAACTAGCTTGTTGTCCAATCAAATGCAAAAAAAAAAACTCTAATTGAAAAACCAGCTTGCTGGCCAATCAAAGTCAAAAGGGGATGACTCTTCTTCAAAAGAAATCAACTATTACCTAGTGAATTCCTTCTCGGCACTATTTGACCATGTTAACAATAGGATAACAAGGACAAATAGAGTTATGATCAATTTATTTATTCTACTATTTTATTTTTAAGCTTTCTTGTAAATTTTTTTTACTACAACTAGATCCACTTTTAAGATCTCTAGGGAACACAAGATAAAATTCATATCTCCCCCTACTTACGAATATTAAAAATATGTGCACCTTTTTGCAATCAAAATATTTTAGTATAATTTATGGGCAACCATAAATAAACAACATGCATGAGGAGATAAGGAGAAGCACGAGGTATGCATTTTGGTTTTAAATATGAGGCACAACAGAAGAAGATCCACACAAGAACCTATTGTAAAATAAAAATGAAATCAAAAACAAAAGAAGGAGATCCACACAAGAACTTGTTGTAAAATAAAAGAAATCAAAAACAGTAGAAGGAAATCCACACAAGAACCTATTGTAAAAGAAATAAAAAACAAAAACTAAAGAAGGAGATCCACACAAGAACCTATTGTAAAAGAAAGGAAATCAAAAACATCAGAAGAAGATCCACAAGAACATGTCCTTGAAAATATATATTGAATACATACATGCATAAGGTCAATACAGAGAAGACTCTAAGAAAAGGATATAATAATATAATTCATGAGGACATGCATAAGATTAAGTGTGGGGAAATGATGAGGTCATAAATTGGCTATAAATTACCATTATTTTGTCCTTCCAAGCTGCCTTTGAAATTGGATTTAAATGTAATCTAGGAGCTTATATTTTGCTAAAGATAGAATATATGATATATATCTTGTTCATTCTTTAGAATTCTTTTTTTATCTATTTTTTTTACTAATCCTATTGATTATTTAGGAAATATGCAAAGTCTTATGCATGCAGACCATAAAGGAAAGATAATGCTAGTTCTGGGAAAATTGGAATTGATCATGGATAGTATATCTAAACTCAATTATAATTTCATATCGATATTCCTCTAGAAAATTTATGCAAGTTAAAAAAAATAATCATCTCAATCCTATATCATGTGCAAAATTTATAGTTGTTTTTAGTTAGCTTCGAAACAATTGGAGTTATCTCTAGAAATTGCAATTTTAGTTCCAGAACTTGCAGTTTTAGTTCAAGAACTTACAGTTTTAGTTTCAGAACCTGCATAAAATGAGGAATTATAAATAATTAGATAATCCAATAGAAAATATGAGAGAGGTTTTTTTCACTATAATTTTTTTTAACAAAAACCTCATTCCGATTTTCTACAAGATTTACCAATAAAGATAAATCTATCTTTTAGTGAGTTGTAGTCTAAGGAAAAAGTGTATCAAACAAGCACTAAAAGTTCTACAAACAGAAACAAAAAAGTCAAATGAAAAATATGAGAGAGGTTTTTTTCCATAGCAACATGTTTAACAAAAATCTCTTTCATGTTTTCTACAGGTTTTACCAATAAAGAGAAATATAGCTTTTAGTGAGTTGTAGTCTAAGGAAAAAGTGTATCACATGAACACCAAAAGTTCCACAATCAGAAACAACAAAGTCAAATGGAAAATATGAGAGAGGTTTTTTTTCATAGTAATGTGTTTAACAATAATCTTATTCATATTTGCTACAAGTTTCACCAATAAATATATATCTAGCTTTTAGTGAGTTGTAGTCCAAGGAAAAAGGGTATCAGACGAGCACCAAAAGTTCCATAGACAGAAACAAAAAACTCAAATGGGAAAATCTGGGAGAGGTATTTGGTCAAAGTAATTTTTTTAAGGAAAAACCTCCTAATAAATTAGGAGAATAAAATCATTATGATTCTTGTTACCAAAAAGCAAGGAGAATATTTGGGAGCAGATCTTCCTAAAATAATGAAATAAGACTTTGACTCCAATAATATATCTCTCTCCATATTTTGTGGAGATGAAGATCTTAGTTGTTAGGATTGGAATCTGTCATTTAACAATGAAAAATTCCTAGGTCTTTAAATCCCAACTTGAATTTTATATTATCGGAATCACCATAGTAATCTTCAAGTCTCAAATTAGTGATCTCAGGAGATGGATTGTGTTATGTATCTGTGGGTCCCTCCAAAATGCTCCTTCATTGATATTATTGGTGCTCAAAACTCTACATGATGATATCAAGAACAACTCTAGAAATTCCTGTGGATGTTAGCACAAAAAAGTGTTTGTCTTGATATTCACACTAATTGCTTCTTAATGTTATACAGGCATATACAAAAATGAAGAAATTGAAAGACATGAAATGGATGTTATGATGTTGTTTTATGTTGCAGTTTTGTTGGATTTCGGTTCATTTTTGGGCATATTATAGTCAGATAGCCCCTACCTTAGTTTTATTTTATTGATTTTCTTTTGGTTGGGGTGTGGCCCCCATGGATCAAAAAAGCACATTTCTATCCTTTGATTATCTTGGCTCTTGAGCCTCTAGTTGTACTTTTAGGTGAGGTCCCTCTAAAACCTTTTACCTTTAATAAAAAAATACATTACTAGGTTTTGATGAATTGTAATAATTCTCTCATCAAAGTTAGAACCTTTTTTCTCTTAGGGATCTTAAGAGAGAACACCTGACCAATGTAGTTAAGGACCATGATGGTTCAATTAAAAATGGCACCTCAACTATCATCTACCATCACACCTTGATGTGTGGGCACGATCGATTTAGTGCTATGAGGTGTTCCTTTAGAATATCTCCACAGACAACCTAACACTAATACTAATTGAGGTGTTTTTTAGCATTACGTTCAGTGTGACTACAAGAAATTTATCATTACCTAGGAGAAATTATGAGATAATTTATTAGATGGAATTTTACCAAGTTGTAGGTCCGTATGAGACAATTCTAGGTGTCATAGATTGTGATAAATTTCCTATTGAATTTAGACCCATTTTTCTATCATGGATCTAAAGAGACATCACTCGACCAATGTAGTCAAGAAGGAATGGGATGGTTGGGTAGTGAATGAATACCTCCTATAGAATCTATCATCCCACAGTGATGTGTGGGAACTATCAGTTTGGTGCCTAATATAAAATATAATCATTAGCATCCTAATACTGAGATAAATTCATTATTTTTACAACATCTTGTCGTGTAAATGTGCAACAGGGAAATTGACAATTTCCAAACATGACAACGATACCCCAATGTTAATTTTTTCAAGTCCCATCATTCCAGGACACCACGGGTCTATCCAATCAATCGAAATGACCTCCTAAATAATTTAATCTCATCCCCCTAGGTGCTTTAGGTAATTCTATTCATCACCCCTCAGTGATTTTAGGGGGTTCTGAAAAGATATTATCTTCTGGCAGTATTGGGAAGGGCTATCACTAGCCTTCCTAGGACTGGATTCAACTCCTTGGAGCAAAACGGAAGTTAAAAATTCAACACAGAGATGAAATGAATACCTTAAAACATAATATAAATTATATTTTAAGTTTTGGGGAATTTTTGCAATACTTGGAGTAGTCTAAGTAAAAAACAGGGTTCACAAACCTAGGCAGTACACAGGCCTAAAATAGCTGTTGGGCTTCAGAAGAAGATTACGGGAGCTCCAAATGGATTTAGGAGAAAAATATATATATCCAGAAAGAGGATTCCAAGGTCTACATTATGAGGAAATAATATTTTTCAAAACACTTTGGAGCAGTAGGTCTGCAGGCAATTTTTCTCAGGCATAAGTGGAGTGCAAAATCAAAAATCCTATTTTTCAGGGATCAAATTAAATAATCAAGACATGATACCCACACCATTAAATTCAGAATTCCATTTCAAGTTAGTATCATATAATTTTTTTCCAAAAAATTCCATCAGGAGCTCAAGTTATCACTGTTACAAGTTCAAGACTTAGCCAAATTTTTGGGAGGACATGTGTCAACATCAGGAGCTTGGCGGGATTTTGTATCCCTTATGTCTCCCAAGGTTAGGGACACCAAGGTTTTAAAAGTTTTCCCATCCCTCTTGAATCCATCTCATCCCTCATATGACCTCTTGGACCCTCATGTGACCTCCAGACTTGACAGTTCAGTCCCCAGGTGCTTTTTTGAAGCATTCATCCCCTGTCGTTGGATTGGGTGCCACATGTCAGCTCCGGGACCACCGTGGAATTTTATGTCCCTTATGAAATTGATTTGGGGGAAATTAAACCTTGAAAAAATTTCCCATCCCCTATGGGGAGTCTTTTTTATACCCACGTGGCCGCAGTTCAGCCCTTAGGTGCTTATTTGGAGCGTGCATTCCTTGTAGTCAGATCAGGCGCCACATGTCATGCTCCTGAACACTGTGGAATTTTATTTCCCTTATGCACCTAAGTTGGGGGACATAAGACCTTTAAAAAAATGTTCAATCCCCCATAGGGATTCATTTGGACACCCATGTGACCCCCTTTCAGCTCCCAGTGCTTTAAATCAACTTTTTCCTCCTTCATTTCCTACCATTGGATCTAGTGCCACGTGTCGTCATATTGCTCATTGTGGAAATTTATGTCCCTCAAATAACTGAGGTCAAAGAAATAAAGCATGGAAAAATGAACCTAAACCCTACATGTGCATATCTTTTTGAAATTTTTCGAAGTGCCACTTTTTTCGCTTCTAACTTCTAACAGTTGTGTGTGCACTTTATTCCTCCATACTTCCTCTGCAAATTTATTCCATCACTCCACCATTGTAAGAAATCAAACCAGACCTGATATAAATTCACTCCCCTCCCACTCCATGAAATCATGCAGGTATTAGAAGGAATCCTCATCAAACACAGAAGGAGAAGCACGAACCACAGAAGGAGAAAACTAAGAAAACTCCATAGCCATGAAATGAGAAGTTGAAGAAATCTCGCAAACAGATGCATGAAACAACAATATATATTATTATACTCATTCCTCTACCAAATTCCATCAAGAATACACCTTAAAACTCCCCCCATGTGCGACAGGACATCCACAATGAAGAAATCTCCTTTTCGGCTCAATGAAGAAAGAAGTGGGATTTCCCGTCAAACCGGTTGCCGGATTGAAGTAAGATTACATATGAAGCACCAGAAGAAAAAACCCACATCAAAAATACAATTTTATTCACAAATGGAGGAGAAAACTAGACCTGTAATTTTGAGGTCCGTTAATGGGTGCCATACCCAGAAGCACTGCCAAGCCCGAAAATTAAAACTTTAAAATCTCATGGATTATTAAGCGGGCGGGCCCAAAATATCAGAGGGATGATATTGGGAAAAAACCCATATCAAAAAACTTTGTTCCATTTCAATCCAAATCCTAGAGGAAAACTTTCTAAAAAATCAGGTCTACTACATAGGAACTGCTATTTTGTGAAAGTCATCGATAGAAGAACCTGCAAAGAAGACAAAGACATTGGAGGTACACTACAGTTGAGAATCCACCAAAACATAAATTTTTGGCACTTACTAAATATAGTAATTGTGCCCTTGAGCATCTGCTAAAAATAGAAATTTGATCTAGAAGGAACGAGGAATGCAGGGAGAAAGAGGAAAACTGAGCCGCAACATCCAATTGAAGATCGGGGACTTGATTTCTCATACTTACTAAAAGTAGTAAGTTGATTTTTTGGATAGGTCATAAGCCTTATCAGGATTACAAAGTGGAGAAAATTAAGAGAATGGAGCCAAGTCCACTATAACAACTCATCCTTCGGCATAATTATTCTTCTTCTTCTTCCTCTTCTATATCTCTCTCTTCGCTCCTCATACGCCACTCTCTCTCTCTTCAATGTTATATTTTTACGTTGAGGGTTACACTTTTTAATATGACTTAAATGACTTTAGAAATATAATGTAAATTAAGTCACCTTGCTATTATAAAAGGGACTTAAATATTTAAAGTGGAATATGAACAGTCTTAAGTCATATTAAGGTATTTGAAAGGTCATGAGGAAGATGATAAGTCACCTCTCATTCTATAAATTGTAATGCCATTCCCATTATAAAGGTTTGGTGATTGATCTTGTAAACTCAAGAGTATATTACACCTTGAGATAACAAAAGAGATAGCCATTTTCTTTTATCCCCCCCTTCTTAACTTCTTCCATTCCCACACTATGTAAAAAAATTGCTTGAGCTTCAATAAAGGAAGAAGTAATTTTAGCCTCTTTGATTGAGGATTTTATTTTTACTTTATGTTCATTAAGCTCTATTTAGTCGTGTTGTTGTTTTGTAAATTTTTTTCTTCTGAAATTCAAGTGCATGTGATGAAACTTCTGACTGGTGTGCACAAGTCTCTAATTTTCTACTTGCAACATTGGTTCTCCTACCTTAATTCTCACTCCCTTTCCCACTTCCTGACAAATTCTTCCCTCGAAAGATATTTCTAGCTTTTCCGCAGGGTCAGTGGAGTGCCCCTATTAGATCCCCAGTCGAAAGGCCACCACAAAAATCCACCTTTTCATGTGTGTGCATCTACGGTAGCTACACTGGTTAAGTAGAGGGACTTATATTCCCAGAGCATTGGCAAGAAATCCACAAGTTTGTCCACCTGAAATATTTTCTCACCAACACAATGTTATGTTTGTTATGACCGTTACAAAGTATTAAGGTCCTAGGAAAAACTATGAAAATTATTTATATATGGACTCAATGTTTAAATCTAGTTCTAGATGATACAATATTAGGTTCCACAGATTGTGATAAGTCACCCATCTAAGTTAGACCATTTTTTTCTCTCAAGGATCTTAAGAGACAACACCCAACCAATGTAGTCGAAAAGGAATAATATGGTTGGATAGAAAATTATTCCTATGCTAGCATCTATTAGCCCACTCCCATGTGTGGTATCTATTAGTTTTGTGCACAAGGTGTTGAATATAAACTATCATCATTGAAAACCTAAAATTGAGGAAAATTCAAGCTTTTTTGTAGTTTTTAGTTTGTTATAACCACAAGAAAATAAATATAACCTAGGAGAAACTACGAGAGGATTTTTTTATATGGACTTAATTAAATTTTATAGGTCTAGACATTACACTACTAGGTGACATGCATTGCACTAATTCACCCATCAAATTAGATATTTTTTCTAACCCAAGGCTCTTATAAAACATCACTTAACCAATGTAACCAAGAAGACTAGAATAGTTAGATAGAAAAAAGACACCTTTATTATCATCTATTATCCCACCCTAAAAATTTTGTGGATTCGATTTGGTTCCATGAGGTATTGATTACAAATTATTTTCATTGACAACTTAACATTAAGATTAATTTAGGTTTTTTGTAGTGTTAGGTTCACTATGACCACAAAAAAACTGTCAAGACCTAGGAGAAGAATTGTAATTTTATTTTTATATTTGGGATCAATTTTGATACATAGGTCCATACGATACATTCCCAAGTTTCACATATTATAATATCTCACTCATTAAACTTATACCCTTTTTACTCTCGGGATCTCAATAGACATCACCTTACTGAAGTAGCTGGGAAGAATCAGGATGATTGGGTAGAGAAAGGAATCCTCCACTAAAATCTACCATCACACCTTGGCATTTGTTCATGTTCATTTCAATTACACGAGGTGCCAATGGTAAAATTTTGTCATTAACAACTTAACATTGATCCTAATTGAGGTATTTTGTAGTGTTAAATTCACTCTGATCATGAGAAAACCATCGGGACTAGGTGTTGGCTCCTAAATTTATACCAAGTTTGAAATGAGTCAATACAATAATATATTTAATTGTAATGAATTGATTCTTCACCTAGAAAGGCATAATTTAGCTCAAAAAATGAGAGGGTGGTTAACCTTCTTATCTTCATGCTCTATGAGACCTAGGGGAGAGACCCTTGTGTAACCCAAATGATGTAAAAGAATGTGAATTAAATAAATATAACATAATGAACCCCCTGAGTAACCTAACCACTAGGAATTTCCACCCAATTTTTTTTCACTAGCATGAAGTTCACAAAGCTAATTGAAACTAGGAAATGGTTGCACTAAAATACATGTTAATGACAAAGATATCCATAATTTGTAAGCTAGTTTCTCTCAAGACCATAAAATTATTCAAATAAAGGCTTATAAACATGAATATAGAGTAATAATGGATGAAATATTGAAGGATTTACAAATAAAGTGAGATATTTAAGTAAAATTATGAAGATGAATGGAAATACTAACACAAGAAGATGATCATATAATCTAAGATGAGTTATTAAATTCATTTGGCAAGGAGTTACCAGAATTTAGATCAAGTGAATTAATCTTGACCAAAAGAAGACACCAATCCCCACAAGTTTTTCACATCCACCATGAATTCAGATGAATAAAAAAATGGTTTTACATGTATTATTCATTATATATCACAAAAACACATTACAAGATGAAACACATTGATATTGGGACAAATTCATAAGATAAAAAGAAATATCTACAAGGATTTATAACTCAACACTCATACATATTTACACAACACAAAAAAATTATTAATTACTAAATAATTATTTTCATAATCAATTGATAAATCCACAATACTTGTTCAAAATCCTACAAAAACATTGTTCTTTGAACTATGAAATACTATCACTTTTCAGTTTCTCACAAAACTAGAAAAAAAAAGTGCTTAATGTCCACAACTAGACTGATTACTTATTTCCCCAATAAAATCCATTCCCATTCTTGAAAAGGTGAATTTTTAACAACTAGAACCAATGGGAGAGAACTGATCTCCTTAAATATTCCTATAAAATATTTTCATAGATCACATACCTTCACAACCTGGATGGGATGCAAACACTATAACCGGTTATATGGGCTACTTTTTTTCCACTCTAATCATCTTATGGTCAGTAAATAGGCAAGACATAATGAAACACATATAATCCATGATGGAATTATGAAATCATATTTTTACGTTTCTCTTCACTTGCCTATCTCATGGAAGTACTCCTTATAAGATAAAATCAAAGATAAACCATAGTTGGGGAGTAGGATAATATCACAACAACAATGATCTAAAATTTTCTTCCATTGAGTGTTGTTATTAAAATAGATGAGTATAACTTAAATTGCTTCATGTAATTTGAAATGAGAAGATGCGCGATGTATGCAGAAGGTCTTGATACAAAAATATCATCTCATGTTGATGCATCATCTAGTCTTAAGCTTGGAAGGGAACTTTGGAAGATCACCTAGTTTTGATTCTCACAGAAGCATGACAATTCATTATCAATCTTACAGGCTTAGTCTTAGAGGAGGCGATCAGAGTCAAAATGTATTAACTGATTCTGCTAATTCATAGCTCTTTGCATGAGATACATGAATAGTCCAAAATGACATGTGCCATTTTCATTAGCGTTCATAGCATAATCCTTAGCTCCCCATGAAGCTTCACAGAGTCTCCTTCACCATCACCCATGTGTTGTAGAGATTTACTTGAATATGAAATGAGTCCATCATGCTTTTTTCCCTTTCTTGTCATTCTCTCTAGCTCATCTTCTTCGTCCATCCTATCCTCTCTATAAAGATGACAAATAAAACATCAACAAAAATAATTAGCATTAATACCTGAGTAGTGAATTTCTAGGCCCTTGATTTAGTTCTCTTACACAAAGGAGAGTTATTTTGCATCAACAATTTTTCTCCCTTGACTCATTTTCCAACATTCCCTCTAGAAATGAATAAATGAGAACCTGATACGACAGAATTGCAAGATAATGGGAACTAATAATATCGTGCAAAGTTGGCCCTGAAATGTATTAACTTTCACATGTTCCCAAAAAATAATTTGATGCCTATCTCTTAGAGTGTAAAAGGGATAGCAAAAGAATACTATTAGTATATTTTACTCTTGGGGTTCAAATGATTTTGGGTGCATCTGGGTCAGCATCAAGAATATGTACAAAGTGATTTACCTTGGCCCACATCAAATTTCAATATTTAGGGAAAAGAGATGATGTTTGAACTCGTAAAACAAGATATCTGGTGTACACCTTTTAGAAAGGTCCATAATTGAGTCATATTGTTTCATGAGATGTCCCCATAATAACCCAATCTAGGAAGGCATACCATGATCTCACTTATTAGGAATATGAATTAGATGGCAAAGATTAAAATTCTAAATGTATTCATGTTTGGTGTAATGCAAGAATATATTAGACTTGTGAATGCAAGAAAAACATAACAAATTATTGTCTTACTCTAATGTTCTCAAACAAAACCTCATCTACGACAATGGATTGAAAGGGAGATAAATACAAATTTATCTAAACCTACCTACTAAGTCCTGTCCAACAATGCTCCTCCTTTGATGTATTGGATTTTCTCATTAATTGTTAATTGATTTCTCTTGGACTACTTCAGATTTGTGTGGAAAAACTTTGATGAATCACCTCTCCTTGATTGCTTGTCTAATTGCTATGGATGAATGAAGGAATATGGATTGAATAAAATGTTTTATGGACTGATTGATATGGATTAAAAAATATAAAAATGGTAAATATTTTCTAACTTGATATCTCTCATGGAGGAGAAGAGCTCAATTTATAACTTTTATAGGTAGAGGATTTAATGGCTAAGATGAAGCCATGTTGGATTTGAAGATCACGAGTGGATGGAAATTGCACGTGAGGATTGGAGAATTATCAAGAATGGAAGAATCTATAGAATTTGAATTCAAAATTCCATGGAGGGAAGAAGATTCCATTGAATTAAAAATTCAATGGAAGGAGAAGGTTAGAGATAGGCTTCTACAATTTAGAAGCCGTCAAGATTTAGAGCTGGAGGATGTGATTAGGATTTAAAACTAGATTAGGTTAATATCATGATTATTAGGGATGTGAGGTTACATAGAAAGGCTAGGTGAATGTATGTAGGATGGTAGGTGCTAGGTGAGATGTAGGAATATTAAATTCCTAGAAAATTGTTAATGAAGGATTATGACGAAAATATGGTATAATAGAAGATATAATGATGAAAATGGGATAATGGATAAATGATAAAAAGGAGAAATATAGATAAAATGGATTATATTAGATAAATTATAAAGGGTAATATGTGATAAATGTGATTAATAATAATTAATCTTGTGATTAATTATGATATGGATTTGGATAGTGATGATGTTAGGATATTTACGGGACAAATTAATCAGTAACTGATCATGTTGACATTTTAGATGTCTACATTTTACCCCTGTTTGAAGGGTTATTGTGGAGCAATGACCTTTCAGAGAAAAAGAAAGATAAGGTGTTAGGATGGTTATATAATGCCCCCTTGAGGGATTAGGTGGGGAGGAATGACTCATGTAACCGCTTGAAACAGAGGAAAGGCTCCAAGTTAGTAGATGAGGGGGGATGAGAGGCTAAGAAAATTTTAGGACTATAGGATAGGATTAGAGTGTTAGAGGATTAGAAGATATTGAGGATTCAAAGGAGTAGGATGAGAGGATTCCCCAATTAGAGGGATATTAGAGGATTAAGGAGATATTGGATATTTGGATTAGAGGATTCCCCCAGTCAATGATGTTTGACAAGGGTGAAGGATTTTTTATTGGAACATGCCCCAGATCATGGGGATTAAGAGATATTGGATGAAATATGTTGAATTATATGATGCCCCAGTCTACGATGTATGACAAGAGTGAATATTTGAGGATTTTGAAGATTATTGGATGCCCCATTCAAGGGGTGAGGATTGAAAGATTTTGGATTTATATTTGAGGATGTTGGATTGGACAGGTGTTAGATGTGATTTTGTGGGATTTGTGTGATGTTACATAAGAAGATAAGATGTGGGATCCAATTGGAAGATGAGAAGATATGAGTATGTTGGATTTGGATGATGTGATAATATTGATGATGTTTGGATGAGAGATTAAAAGATTGGTTTTTGGATATGTGTGGATGATTAAGAATGAAGTGATTGAGATTTGATGATTGGGTTAGATTTATATGAGAAGATGTTAGAAGATGCCCTAGACTAGGGGAGTGAGGATTGTGGATGTGGGATGTGAGATGATTATAAGATTTGGATGTGGATATTGATTCATTGATAAAGGATTGATTGGATAGGAGGATGAGGAGGTTTGATAATTAGATTATATGATGATGAGGATTAGGAGTGCAAATGATGATAAGGACTAAAATATGATGATAGAAGGTGGTGTGCTTCCATAAAGTGCCCATTGTTAACATCATTAATAATTTTGATTAATGATATGGCATAGAGAACAATATGCACTCAAGGTATTAATAGACCATGATGACATAAATTTCTAATTGTTGAATTTTGGTGTCCTCATATCACTGGATAGATTAATATAAAAATATAGTATTCATATCATTAGACATATTAATATAAAAATATGGTCCTCATATGATTGGACCGCACATAAGAAAAGAAATAAAAGTGGCCTCATATCATTAGCCAAAATGTAAATCCAGACAAGAAACCAATACACATAAGAAAATAACACACACATTTCATTTTTGTCAATTTGTGATCTTTGTGGATTTGTTTTTGAATGTTTGTATATTTAGATTTTGGATTTTGGATGTTTGGATTTTTAGATTGTGGACGTTAGATGTTTATATTGTTTAGTTTTAGGATTGGGGATGTTTTAATTTTTAGAGTTTTGGATGGTTGGATGTTTTGATTTTTGGAGGTTGATATTATGGATTTGGTTTGGGGGGATGGTTGAGATTAGGTAAGATTGAAGGATTTAGGAAGGGATATTAATTTCTCTTATAAGTCCAAAAACATGTTTGGGTAGGATGAAAGGGAAGGATTGCGAGCAATTGGATACATTGGATATGAAAGGGATTTGTTGATAGGTTAGGATTATATAGGATGTGGGATGGGTTATAGATAGATAGGATGAGGGATGTGGTATATGATAAGATGGAGGATATGGAAGATAATAATATATGCCC
Source organism: Taxus chinensis (assembly GCA_019776745.2). Classification (NCBI taxonomy): domain Eukaryota; kingdom Viridiplantae; phylum Streptophyta; class Pinopsida; order Cupressales; family Taxaceae; genus Taxus; species Taxus chinensis. The sequence goes on from CM034148.1 coordinate 706,462,461, forward strand.
CCAAGTATAGTGTAGATGGATTGAGGGATAGATTCATGTTGTGCCCCCAAGTGTAAATTGGGGTGGCATGTGTGGATGGATAGATGGCTGTGATTTTCCCCCAGATGTAGGGTAGGATGGGAAGTGATGGGTATCTAAGATGGATGATGCCCCCATTGGATGGTAGTAATGATACCCACAGTCATGATGATGAAATTTAAAAGGGGACATGATGAACATTAAATGAAAAGGTAATGATCATTTTCTGCCCACAGTTGTTCGATCTAAGGGAAAAAGGATGTGGATGTGATTAGAAGTAAAATGACATCAGTGATGAACAAAATATGAGCCTAATGACACATGTTGTAAGGAAAGGGTTGTACTAAAATTGAAATGTGACCAAGGTCTAAACAATACCTAGCAACATATGAGCCTTATGTCTCTGCCATATCAAAGTGTGTGTAATTGTGAGTGTTAATTATTGTTTGAAATGAGGACTTAATGGGTAGTATGTGAAGAAAAATAGCCAATGTATAAGGAGTTATTAAGTCAAATAGGTGATGGAGAGTGAGAGGAAGGCTAAGTCATGCATTGCGCTCCCAGCCAAGCGTCCATAGCACTGACGGAGATACATTTGATTGTTGTCACAACATTTCTCTACTATTAGCCAGACATCCATAGCCATAATAGAGATGCTGGAAAACCCCTAAAGATAGTATTGAGGTGGATTTTATTTGATATTTGTAATTTTTATATGATTTTTTACTATTTTATATTTGGAATTTTTTTCATAAAGACATTCCACTCTCTTGATAACTCTCAAGGGGTTAAGAATCACAAGTGGTTGGATGGGGGGATGTAAATGAGTGTGGAGATGAAATTGGTTAGAGTGTCAAAATACATGGCCAAGGGTCTTAACCAAAAATTTATTAAGTGTGTTAAAGTGTGCGGATCTCTAGGAGGATAATTTTTCTTGAATGTTGGAGGTAATGATAGACCAAGGTCACACGGTTGTAGTAGGTACTATTATTTTATAACATATGTGAGAATTTTATTCAATTATTCAAATGAATGGATTAGAAGAGGATATGAATGGATGTGATGATAATAATTTATTACATGCAAAATAATTTGGATTTTGGATGGAAGGATGATGGGTGGGAAGGAAAGAGAATCCGTGCATAGGAAAACAATTATGTGTTGAATCTATGTTTAGGTGTTTAGTATTTGTATGGGGGTTAAATGATTTGTGAATGGGTTGAGTAGTTGGAATGGTAGTATCAACAAGAGGAATGGTAGAAATGGGTTGTGATAGAGTAGTGGGAGGGATGTTGTTAGTGTTAGGTTTATACCCTAATCTTAAATGACTTGGATTTTGATGAAGGGACACAAGTTTGCAAATGCCTTGTTCATGGATGCCTAATCATTTGCCTTGATGTTTCATATTAGATAACATATTTTTAGCTATAGAATATGAAGTGGATGGGGAATATGATGCCATGTGGTCATCATGAGACTTGGGGTTGCAGTTTTTTCATCTGCTAAGAGGTTGAACTTAACAAAGGATGGGAAGTGAGATTTGTTTGTGTTTTTGGTTGGTGAGGTATGTTTGGATAGACAATGAGATTTGGATGGCTGGTGATATTTAGATGTCGTGTGTGGTTTGTATGGTGGAGAATGGTTAGGGAGAGGATGGTGATGTAAAGGTGGTAGAGAAAGAGGTACAAGGAAAAGAATCCCTTGCTTAATGAGGTTTTGGACATAAGATCTAAATTACATGCAAGGAGTGGTCAAATGTCTATGGGTGTGATGGAAGTAACAATAATAGTGTTCCCGATACCAAGATGGTTTGGGAAGGTTTTTATTGTGTGATTTGATTGGGGTTGGATGATCATGTTGAAGGTTTTTAGATGATGGAAGATGGTGGTCAAGCATTATCCTAAAGGAGTGAAATGGTTTGGGTTAAATGGTTTTAGGGTATTATGAAGTAAATGTGTAGGATTGGGTGGATTATGAGATGTTTTAGTTGATTGGATTTATGAGTTGGATTATATTGTTGTGGATTATAAGAAAAAGGGAGTGGATGGTTTGGGCTTGGACATTAAAGTAGATTTGGCTTATTTTGGATTGGTTGGAGTATGTTGTTTTGAGGTAGATGGATTTGGCTTAGGATTAGATTGTTTGGGATTACTAGATGTAGATGAAGGGGCTAGGGTATATTAAGATGAAGGGTATGGGTGTGATATGAGGTCACATTAGATTTGGTTGATGTTGGGGATGAAAGACATTTGGGAGATGAGTGTGGTGTAGGAACCACAATAGGTTTGGTCTATTTAGAGGATGAAGTAGATGAAGGTGGAATAGTAGCCTCATTATATTGGGTAGGAGATGGGGTGGCGAGAGGATTTGGATAGATTTTTTGAGGTTTAGGATTTGGTAACTTAGGAGTCATGTTAGATGTTTTAGAATTGGGGGATGGTGGAGATGAAATAGAATTAGATGATAGGATAGTGCTAGGTTTAGGTGATGAATGGGATAAGATAAGATGAGGTGTGGATGAAGAGGATGAGGGTGGTGTAGGAGCCACGTTAGATGGTTTAGTATTATGGGCACAAGGGGATGAGGGTGACTCAGGAGCCACAGTGGATGAGATAGTTTTGACATGATTAGGCGTAGGCAATGGATGGGATGAAATAGGCTTAGAGGCTGAATTTTATGCTGAATTAGGGAATGTGGGAAAGTTTAGGAGAAATTCCAGAGGATCATATTGGTATGATGAAAATGACTAGTACGGAGGACTAAAATGAGATGTGTGGGATAGTAATTTTGGGTAAATTTTTTGGGATTTTTTTCAATATGTGAATGGGACTCAATTATAGGTTTCATGGTGATTGGATTTAGGAGCTGAGATTTCAGGTGGTGCTGGATTATCTGTATGAGTTTTGATGGGAGGGGGGTGTACGTAATGATGATTGATAAGGTATTTGGAGGTTGTAATTTGGGATGTTTGTGTGGGCTTGGGATTGGTGACTAGATTAGAAATGACATAAATAATGTCCTCTTGGTCTAGGTCAAAGTCGATGTAATTAGCTCGTGGAGATAGTGGTTTATGTTGATTAGGTCAGGGTGCACATTGAGATGATTCAGGATCCTCAGAGAGGAAGTTAATAGGGTGAGGGGTATGGATATTAGGAAGGGTAAATTATGGATGGGGTTGGCTAGGAGATGATGCTTTAGGAGGTGATTGTTTGATACATGATTTAAGATCATATATTTTTTTATTGCGTTTTTGGCTGGTTTTTATGATGTTGGGATCAATATGAGATGGTTGATTTGGATGGTGAGGAGAGGGTCGATTGAAGTAGGATGTGAGGTTTTAGATTTATTTATTAAGGTGTTGGATAGTGTGTGATATTTCATGATCAAAGTGATATGCTTGAATTTTATTGGTGGGGATGATGAGATAGCTTGGTTGATGGATTTAGAAAAGAGGAAGGGGTTTTGTTGTTGGTTTGGAGATAATGGGGATTGAGGGTTAAAGAACATGGTTTGATAGGATGTGTTGGGGATTATTTTTGGATTAGGTTGGTTAATTAAGGATTGTGATGGGATTTGGATTATGATTTGTGATTAAGGATTGTTTATTACGATTATGTTTGATTGATTAATATTTTAAGGTGATAGGATGGGTAAGGGTGTTCAAAAACAATAAAAACATATGCAACACACACCCTAACTAGTCAAGTAGGATTATAATCAAAATATAGTCTTCTTTTAATACCACACACTGAAGATCGTGCCAAAAACTATCTCTCCACCAATGTGTCAATGTGGTGTCAACTACCAAGTAATCTTGGGGAGTGTGACCTCCTTACATTATAGTTATATATGTAGCCAAAATTTCATCTATTCTAGGATGTATGAGTTCTCTAGGGGAGTCTTCGATATACCTTGTGGTACGTAGGGCCCAAGTCCATTTTGCAAGGATTTTGTCTAAGGCCTGAGTACTAGAATGTGGCATATCCTCACTTCACTCCTCTCTAAAAACAAGAAAGTTCTTAGCCAATAACGACATCTCCAAGAATTTATATAACTCGCTAAAACATGGGGTGTGTCTACGTTTATGGAGGTGAAGCCCATAATCACGAGACCCCTAGGACTACATGGTAATCATGTGGATGTCACTTCCACATCACATTACCCATAAAATAAAAAAGGAATAAGGTTATACACATTGATCCTCAAGATCTACCTAAGATGCGAGAGGAGAGCATACACAGTTTCACCTTCGGGATGAACAAAAAACAATACAAAATACACAAGAAAGATAATAGATACAATATAAAATCAAACAACACAAATTATATAATGGGTTCTTCAAGAGGGGGGCCTACAATACAAAGGTTATAATTTTTTTCTTATAACCCTGATATTATTCAACCAATCGGGCTACAAGACAAGGTAGTTATTATGTTTTTAATTAATCGAAGATCCTACAACCACAAAAATTATATAAACACAAAATAAGTGTTGGAATGGGTGGATTTACCCCTTGTTTCTATAATAATTTTTTGAAAACATAATGTTAAAGCCTCCAAAAAAACACCAAAACCACCTAGAAGTAAAGTTAGATTAGTTATCTATGAGTAAGCATTTATTCTAGCAAAGGCACCAATATGTGCAGCATAGGTGCCAATACACAGTTCATAGGCACCAATGAATTCTAGGAACATAATTTGAACATGAAATTTGCAAATTTGATGGTGTAAATGGAAAAAAAAGTTCTTGAAACTTTGACATCCCATTCTAGGGATAAAATGAGATATAAAATGATGAAAAGTGGGGGGTAAAGCCCCACGGTGGGAGCTAGAAATGTATATTTTGGAAAATATTAGGTAGTGAATATAAGAAAGAAAACAAATTATTCTCCTATATGTTAATCCTTCAAATAATACTTTAGATTGATAAATAGATGGAAAGGGAGGGAGAATCAATACCTACACTTACCAATAGAATGCAATGTTCCTCCTTTGTTGTGTTGGATTTTCTCATGGATGGTGTTTATTACTTCATATTTTGTGGAGACACTTGGGAAAAACCTCCCTTTTTTATTTCTTGGTTTTATTGATGAAGGATGTTGATTTGATAGATTGGATTGAATAAAATGGTAGATATTTGATATGTATTATTCCTCCTTTTTGGCATTAGCTTCAATGGAGGAGGAGAGATAAATTAATAGCTTATGATTGGGAGGATGGATGGTGAGGATTGATCCAAGTGGGATGACGATCAATGGATGGAAAATTATGAGAGGATTGGAGGATTCTAAAATTTGAATTTAAAATTCCATGGAGGGAAGAATCTTCCATTGAATTTAAAATTCAATGGAAGGAGAAGTTTAGAGAGGCTTCTAGAAATAGAATCCTCTAGATTTATAGGTGGAGAGGGGATGAATGATAAGGTGGGATATTATATAAATTATGAAAATAATTAGAATAAATGGGATTAATTCTAATTAATCTTGTGATTAATTATTATAAGGATTTAGATAGTGATTATGTTAGGATATTTGCAGGACATATTAATCAGAAAATTAATTATGTTAACATTTTAGATGTCTACACATATGTACCCCAAGGCATTGTGAAAGTAGGTTTAAATCATTCAAAATATTTGACTACAACCTAGTTATAGCTAGAGAATCCATATAACATAGACATGAGCTTAAAACCAGTGACCCTTTGTAATAGGTGATTCACATTGGGCAATGAATAATTTTATTTCAAAGATAATTTATATAAGTTTCTAAAATCCATGGACAATTTGATGCCTCCATTCTTGTTCCTCCCTATAAAAAGAATTCAAATCCATGAAGAAAATATTATTAGTTAGGTAATTTCTTCTTCTTTCAATTTTCTAAGTTTTGGCTCATTTTTGGTTTCCCATATTATCTTTATTGGCCTTTGTTTCTGCCTAAACATTTATTCTTTAAGATGAAATGGAATTGAGTGTTGAAACAAGTCTTCCCTATATATTTTTAGATCATCATAGGACCAATCCATATAATATATATAATCCCTTAACATTTTAATCAAATCCTTATGTTCATATTCATTCAAGCACTTTCCAATAAACACGGGTCTATGAGACACAAGAGTACCCAAGTTATTTTCTATTTTATTATGCATGGATTGTGTGTCTATTTATCTTACTATGTTAACAACATCAAAGGATCTCTCAATTACAACCATTACTTTTGGTATTTTTTTGTTTTCACCTAAATTACCTCTTTCCTAAATTAATCTCCTTTCCTTTTTTGTTTTTCAAATAAGGGTTCCAAGTACATAATTTGATCCTCAAACTTGGTTGCATTATTAAAAAACATTAGGATCTAAATATCATCCTAAAATTCATTCAAATTATTAACATTATCTGGAATAGAATGCCTCGATAACACTTAAACATCATATATACAACTTTATGATATTGAGAAGCATGGGTAGACATTTTGTCTACAATTGTGTTTAATAATCTATCAACATGAATGATTATGAAAGAGTTACAAACTCAAGGGAGTCCTACACAACATTTGTATATTGTTTCAATCTATCATTATTAGTTGAATATAATTTCATCATGTGTTGTAAGATAAGTTATGAGTATTCCTTAACAACCACATCTTTGATCTTAAACTTAGAGGCTATGTTGAACCCAATTAGCAAAGCTTCATACTTTGTTGTATTGTTATTGCATTCAAATTCTAGCTTGTAAGATAAATAGAAACCTTTCCTTTTAGATAATATAGAACAACTCCATATATATCCATCCCTCTTGAATATGCTCCATCAAATAGAATATTCCATATACCATCAAAATCAATAATGTACACTTGTGGGTAGTAACTAGGGTCAATCTAGTTCTCAATAAAGTAAGTATTCCCCACAAAATTTTCCATATTTAAATCAATAGATAACGCTTCATTCAAGGTCATTTGTGGATCTTAAATTAAGTGTAATATTATTTTCTCTTTAGAAATATTGAATTTATCACCTCAAGAGGTATATTTGCATAAGACATGTCCATTTGATTATTTCCTCTAACTGAGGCATCCCACTTTATAGATAATAACATACCTTGCTTGGGAAGAAAATCCACCACAACAACATCAATAGCCAAAAAATTACCCATATAAACTACATGTTGAACAACAAGACCCCTAACACACCCCACCACAGGAACATATCTATAATCCATAGCATAATATATCCCATAAATAGTTAATATTTTGATTCCCAACTCATTCATGATAGATAAGGGCATGATGTTGCAAGACAATCATGAACCTAATATATAATTGTATAATAACCACCCAGTCACTAGCAAAGTGGTATAAAATGGATCCACATATAGCTAGCTTTATACTAGTGATGTGCCTAAATAAATCTCAAGCATCTTATCTATCTCTTCACTAACTTGTTTAGCATCAACAACATGGGTAGTTGGGGGAATGGAGCTTCAGGAACCCAGGTAAGAAAATTATCTATTTTTTATACTCTATAAAGTGTATAAATTTAACTAAGGGTGCCATTATTTTTAAAATATATTAGGATAAATGCCATATCACATATATTGTATTTATTCATTAGTACATTTGGAGGAAAGATGATGGCATTAATTTAAGGTATACATGAAGCAAGTGATTAAGAAAAGGAATGCCTTAAATCAAAGAGTAGATGAGAGTTATTTTTAGTTGAACTTCCAGGCTCAAGCTCTACCCTTTGTCACTTTTTTTCAATAAAACTTTTAGCACATGAATTCCCCTTATTTACATTGGTAAACAAGGGAGACATATATTTCATCTACTATATAGAACTTATTTGTTTAGATGGTTGAGGTGGAGTAATATTTTTCCATAGAATGGGAGCAATCTTCTTCATTTTATCATCACCCTTATCATCATTTTAATCAAATGGAATATCCTTTGGATTATATTTTACATTTATATCTTGTTAACATGGTTCTTTATAATATTGTACACTAATGTATAGATAGAGGAGAAGATGCAAGGATCTATACACTATGAAAATATATAAAACTGAGAGAGGTTGTAAATTACACTGACCACTAGGAGAATCTATGGAAAAATAAATATTTGTGGATGTTTAAAAAAAATGAAAAACATTGGAAATTCACAAAACTCTAGACAATACTATCATGTTGTAGTCTAGTAAGTCAGCACAACATAGTCGAGCGCGCTAGCACTTCACTTAGACATAGGTCTAAGCACTCACCTGAAGTGTGCACAACTCCTTTAAGTTCCTTCTATGGTGGAAATCAAGATATGGTTCCTAAAAATATGGTTAATATAGCATGAAAACATGCCATGTGAAGAACATGAACTAATGTGCAAAGATAATTGATCAAAAAGTCAAAATAAGGGTTGTATTTAGTATACTCATGATGTGTTACAATATGATACGCTTATCCAACCTCTATTATAGACTCGTGTGTAAGGAAGGACTTATACATGGACTTAGACTCATGGACACACACTTACACACACCTACACACCCTTACTCTTCACACACCAACATGTAATTATTCTCTCTTTACATGTATATCTTCACACATATATAGGGTGGGAACTTGTCCTTCACCGCTTTACGTGCTTTGATCTATACTTAGACTACTGCCTATACATAGCTTGCATGCTTTCATAACCCACATTTTCATATAATTAGGTGACCATCCTGCGGTTCTCTAAAATGTGTGGCCTGCTTTAATATGGAAGTTCCATCTTTATCCTGTGAGCTATAAATAGTCTCGTATGCCGCATGTGCTATAATTAGACATGTCTTTGTCCATGTGTAGTTCGTGTCTATTCTTATGCCTACATGTGTTTTATTTTGTTTTGGTCGTGACTTACCCATGTTTTTATCTATTTATATATTTCCCGTGTTAACCACGCCAACATGTGCTTTTTCCTATTTATAGCTTATCTTACAATTCTAGTTTAACTCTTGATTTCAGTCGTCCTGACGTGCAGAACCCTTCGCGCGTGCTTTCTTCATACCTACACACGTGCACCTTTGTGCACCTCTTTTAACTTGTGCAAATTCTCCTTTCATGCTTCCACATGCACCCTTATACGTATCCTTCTTCCTTCATGCACATCTTCATACTTAGTCATTTCCTTCGTTCCAACACTACCCCACACTAGGTATAATGTATGTCATCGGCAATACAAGAATCAAAGAATGGAACAATTTAAAGAAGCACAATTGAATAAATAATTTGGGAAATCCCCCAAAAATAATACAAGGAATAAATAATGTCTAATGTCGCACAATAAGCTTATGGTATCTGTAGGAGTTCGGGGAAAATCTAGGATGATGGATGATTCTAGTTGCTTCCATTCCTCAAGTGCAATCTCTGAACTTCCTAGTGTGTGATTCAACAATGTTTTGATATTTTCTCCAAGGTTTAGTCCTCCAGCCTTCTCCTCACAGTTCCTTCAAAATGATATCCCACTTAGTCAGCCATTCCTTCTAGGATATCTACTCTTCTCATCACCATGGGTTGCACCTCTCTTAGCCCTTGGCTCTACCTTGTCATGCTTGGCTTTATTAAAAAAATTCTTGTCCCCTACCTCTTGTACAAAACTTTCTCGCACATGCCGCCTTGACTCATGTATATAATGATGCTTGTAAGTAGGTTCAACTATGCTTCATCTTTTATAAGGCATGCATCTATTATTGAAGCATCCTTAAATCTGTCGAATATTTTATAAACCCTTTGTGCAGTTTCCTTCATTTCGGAGCCCAATCCTTCATACTACTTTATTGTTTAGTCAACCTTTTCCTAGTATTTCTCATGCCATGTCCTCTATCTGTTGACCCCTGCCCCTTATTTTTCTTCTTTATCAACAAAATTATTCATTTCTTCTATGGTGTCAATTTCCCTGCTTTTATTCATGTCTACTTCCAAAACTACATTTGGACAATAATACAGAATCCATGTGTAATTAATCCTGCCACTTTAGTATTTACAATAGTCAGTCTTGGATTTGGTCTTACTTAAGTGTATAGCTAGATTCTTATTTTTCTAGGCATACATCATCAAAAATTATCATGTGCAGTGCGTAGTACTACTTCTTTATCAATTTTCCTCTAGTGTTGTTTCATTTTCCATCTTTATTAGTGCACGTTGTTGGCATGTGCATCTTGATAATTGGGTAGAAATCCAAAATTTGGAGCTTATTCTAAACTGTCTTTCTTCCCTTGTAACTCACTAATGATATCCTAATTAAGCTCAAATTTTGGCTCCTCCATGTGTGTTTGCATAGCAAACGACAACATCTTGTACACGTCATTGGATGGGATTGTGATTTATCAAACATTTCCCAACCATATAACTCATTTGCATCCTAGAGTTCTTTGGAATCTTGCCATTATAAACTTTTTTGGGGTCATCAATATAAGTCATGCGCCTTTGGGGAGGTGATACTATGCCTCAACCTCCTTTATTCTATTTGTTGACTTTGGGCCTGGTCTCACCGCCATGCATTGCTCCTACGTGCCAACTCTCTGCTTTCAATTTCCCTATTTATTCACACTCATCTTACATTATCTCCTCATACTTCCCTTCTTCATGTTCCTACCCATCTGCTTAGAGTGCATGCATGAGCTCTTCCTCTTCCACAATATGAATAACATGAGGACTCACTTTCTCGCTCCATGTCCTCTCCAGTATCCTTAGGGATTCTTCATCTTTCCCTTCCTCCTTCTGGACTAGGGGCACACGCAATTTCAATTCGGATCTTACTGGAAGCATTATTAGGAGGGGCACGTGCGCTGAAGCTTCTCCTTGTTCCATCCACCTCCTTTTCCTAAAGTTGTGCTCTAGCTAGACTCTCTTCCTCCTCCTCCTCTTATTTCTCATCCTCTTGTTGTTGTTGGAATGGGCTCTGATCTTGCGCTTCTATTGTTGGTGTCGTTGTTGTCAGTCTCCCTGATGGTGGTGTCGTAGTGATTGAGTCATGTCATGCACACTTCAACCTTATCTTAACATCCTTCAACTTTGGTCAATTAGATAAACATATATTTTGACATGCCTCCTTGCCCAGTGCTACCAAGTATTATGATGGGATTCGAGATCCATCGAATCCAGTTTTCATTATTTTTTCACGTAGGCACTGCCTTAGTAACATATCCATAGGTCATGTGCAAAGTATGATACTCTACGTCTACCTTGTTAGTGTTTAAATTTAATTGGAATTATGTGTCCTTTATCCTATTGAAACCATGCTCTTGAATTACTTGGCAGATGAAATGCAAATGGGATTTTGCACCAAGGGTCATATCTCTCCATTCAATAGTACAAACCTTGCAAGGAAAAAGTGTTGCATGACCACAAACTTTGCATCCTGTCCGTCCAACTCTGTGGGTAGACTCTCTGGGTATGTGCTATTCATTTTCAAAAGCATCGTGCAACCTCTTGTACCACCTATCTAATCATGTGCCTTATTAAACATTGGTGATTGTGCCATCACAAGTGTACTTGGAAAATCTCTTTGCTGACGATCGTTTCTCTAAGAGGGTGCTCCCATTCCTTTCCTTCTTAGGACCATTTGGTACTCCAATTTCCCATAGTACAATTAGAAGCAAGATTGACCCCCATGTTATCTTCTCTCCCTATGTCATGATGGGCAATTTTCACTTCTTTCACAATGCTCTTAGCGATGTACATAATTCAATGTTATACTTGGTCCTCATGCATCATCTTGTGCACAATGTGCAAGAATTTCTTATTGACCTTGGTCCATATTTCCGAGGTGCCTAAATTGCAACTCATTAGGCACGCAGCCACTCTAGTCTCTAGGGTCCGTGATGTTTTGTGATATTGAATGTGTGGCTTCCCCTCTAGTAGTGTAGATCGATGGCCTTATTTCTTCCACTGTTGTCATCATCGTGCATATCAAGTGTAATTTATATGTCCTCGCCATCATCACACAACTTAGTCACCCTTCCAATCAATTGTGACAGTGATGTGCATCCTCTTTTCTTACGAAGTAGAAAGAGTCCTCATGGACTCATGACATCAACCATTGAAATAAGCATGTGGGATTTCCGAAAAATGGCAGCTCAAATAATTGCAAGACTCCAACACCCACCAAGGTCTTGTACACTCAATCATCCTATAATATTTTTCTTTCTTCAGTCAGCTAGATTTTCTCCCTTAGGACATTATTTTTGATATCAGTTTCATTCCCTAGTGCAAGGTGGTTGTACTCAATGATCTTGTATTTCAAAATATATGATTTCCATGGATTTCTGATGATTACCTCCTATGGGTACTAAATTTTTGAGAACCAATCATTGGGCATGTCCTTCATGTTCTTCTTACCCTTGGGTTCCTTCTTTATTGGTGCCATCTATTACTCATGCAAATATTACATCTTATAAATTGTAAAATTAGAGATTTGTGTGCCCTAGATTCAAAAACTTTTACCAGTCAATCTCAATTTCTTGGTTGGTTTCTTTTTTATCCTTGGTTACTTAATTCACATTTGATTTAGACTTTCCTTGATCCTTCCCTTCAACCCTCATTCCCTAACTCTTTGAATTCTTCTCTTTTTCATCCTTACAATCATAGAAATTATTTCACACTTTTTCAACCCTTCTATAACTTCCACTCTGCTATTTGTATGTAAATTTCTCCAAACACAAGGATATGTAGTTCTTCACAGTGATTTTTTGTTTCTTTTGTCACATTTGATCGCATTGGTTTGATAGAACTTTGAATCACCCAAGTTCTCAAATTTCAAGGTGAATTATAAGTATCATTCACACTTATTTTAAGGTTTCCAAATTTTCCATGTTTTAAATGTGGTTGGTTGTAGGTGGAACTTTCCTGCCAAATTTTTCTTGTTTCCCACTCTTTTTCATCCAACCCTGGGTATTTCAAGTTCCTCTTCCACGCACAACATGCATAACCTTCTTGCGTGAAACTACTTCATCAACTACATAATATCTTGTGTATACCTTCCTACACTTGTGCAACTACTTTCCCATTATGCATGTCCTTGTGTCCACACCTTCCAACACTGCACCTTTCCCTCCTCTGCACTATATACCAAGTTTTTTTTCTTCTTGCACTACCTACCTCGTATTATTTTACATGCCATTTCACATGTTATTTCCACCAAGTATTATTATACACCATTGAGCAAGATAGTTTGATACACCAAATTAGTATAATATGCCATTTGAACTTTCCACCACCAGTTTATAAAGTGTGCACTTTATAATCCACTAATAGGTACATGTGCACCCTACTCATACACTTTACCTATTACCACCCCACACTATAACTATGCACGGTCCTTTACACATCCTTATTCAAAAAATACATCATTTCCCATGTGTGAACATGCTTATTACAAAATAAAATAATAAAATAGTAATGGAAATCTAATATAAATGGCAATATTATCTTTTTTCATACTCTAATAAAGATTATTTATAGAAGGGATTCAACCTAATTCCATTAAAGTAACCAATAAATATCGTGCCATCAAGATATTTCACCTAACATGTCCCTAATTCCATAATATTGGTTACTTTAAATCATCCCAACGAATGCACTCTTAACTTTCCTAGGTGGCACTCAAACTTTGAATCATAGAGGAACACTAATCCCCCAACTACAAAATAATTATTCCTAATGTGTATTTCATGCCAGGAATTTCAGCTTTCCTTCTTTGTCTTCTAGCTCCATCATGTAATTGTGCACAGTTCATCTAATTACATCAAATTATCAATGTGCTCTTCAATTACATGTTCATAAGCAAGTCCTCTTACATGTTTAATACACATGGAAGGTAACATCTACTTAATTGGTAATATAGCTTTTGATCCAAAAACCAACTAAAAAGGTGTTTCCCAATTCATACTCTTATATGTATTTTTATATACCCATAGTACAATTGACACTTTGTCATCCAAATCCTTTCTTCCCACATCAAATTTTTGGTCAAGCTATGGATCAAGATTTTATTGAATGATTATGTCATACCTATCCTATGAGTGATAGGAAGTTATCTTATGATGAGCTACCATGAACTCTGCTAACAATATTTTGATTGTTTCATTAAGAAAATGATTTCCCCTGTCACTTGTAAGGCTCAATGGGCAGTCATATCTATTAATAATGTTTTCACATAAGAATCGTCAACTATAGAATATGTACAATACTTGTTAGGCATAACTTATATCCACCTTGTTAAATAATTTGTGTGAGTAATGATGTACTGAATGATTTTTTTACACATAGATGTTACAATAGGTTCAATAAATCCTATATCCCATTTTTTGAATGGTTCAGTAGATTTTATGGGGCAAAAAGTAATTTCATATTTTTGTCATGTCTTTCCAATCCTTTGGTAATGATCAAAATCCTTGAAAAACTCCTTTGTATCCTTGTAAAGTGTTTCCCACCATACTCTTTCAAGGATTATCTTACACATGGTAGTTTCTCCAGGATGATGGCCTCCAAAAATTCCACCATGCACCTCTTCCATCATTTCTTCTCTTTTATGTTTTAGGATGCACCTTTATTATACCTCATCACATCCCATCTTATAGAGGTATATTCCTACCAGATAAATGGGTACAATGCGTACGGACAATTGCTTCTTCTCCACTATCTTCATTCCTTGTGGCATAACACCTATGTGTAATAACACCATTATATCCTCTTAATCTGTAGGTGTGTGTTGCAGCCCAAATAATCATGTATTTGGGATAGTGTCTTTAATACTCTACACATCCTCACCAAAATTTTTGTATGAAAGATGTTCATGTCCCAAATTACTCTTATCGGGCTTTATTATCACCATAAATTCAAATTCCTGAAATAACAAGATCTATCTACATATATGACCTCATGAAAGAGGCTTGTTAACCAAGTACTTCAATGTCATATGATCAGTATAAAATATGAAAGGACTGGTGAGAAGATATTATCTGAATTTATGAAGCATGTACACCATAGACAAAGCCTCGCACTCAGTAGTGGAGTAATTTTTTTCTGCATGTGTTAACTTTATACTCGCAAGTAAATTATATGATCAAAATTTTCTTCGCCATGATGCACTAACACTGCTCCAATTTTTTTCCCTGAGGCATCAACATGCACATAGAATGGAAAGTTTCATCAATATAAATGTAAGATGGGCACAATAAACAATATTTCCTTCAATGTCTCAAAAAAAAATTGTTGTGCATCCC
This sequence comes from Taxus chinensis, assembly GCA_019776745.2. Lineage (NCBI taxonomy): Eukaryota > Viridiplantae > Streptophyta > Pinopsida > Cupressales > Taxaceae > Taxus > Taxus chinensis. Next base: position 706,477,730 of record CM034148.1, read on the forward strand.
TCAATTAAAATTTCCCTTTTTCCTTCAATAGCTCTTAGAGTGATGCAATGATCTTGGCATAACCCTTGATGAATTTTTGATGATATCTTGTATTCCTAGGAAATCCACACCTCACTTTGGTTAGTTAGCTCCTCTAATCCAAATATAACTAGAATATTTTTGGATCAACCAGTAGATTCTTTTTACAGATTATATGGCCCAAAAAGTACCAAAAGGTGTTACAAATATCCAGTTCTTGATGTTCAAGGATATACTCAGCTACTTGTATCTCTCAAACATCAACCTTAATTTTTCACAATGGTCAGCCCATACATTGTCAAATCATCCAAATATACTTAAATAAATTTTTGTATGAAGTCCTAAAATTCTTGCACCACTATTCATGAAAATACTACTAAGCTACATTCTTTAAACCAAAAGGAAATACCGTATATACAAAACATCCCCATTTTGTTGCAAAGGTATTCAATTCTTGATCCTCACACACAATCCTAACTTGATGATATCTAGAGAAACCATCTGTAAATGGATATACCTCATTCCCTTCCACTCCCTCAAGGATATCTTTAGTGAATGGTGTTGGGAATGGATCAATAATACAAGAAGCATTCAGTACTCTATAATCTTCACAAGTCCTTATCCTTCCATCATTATGTATACTAATCACTATGGCGTTAATCCATTCTGAATTCTCAATTGGCTGAAAAATACCTACCTTCAACATGTTTTCAATCTCATTTTTCACTTTGACACACAATTTTGGATTCATCTTGTATGTTATTTTACACATTGGTCTTGTATATTATTTGAGTTTGATCGTCATCTCTCCTAGTGATGGATGGAAACCTCTTAATTCATGGTATCCTCTAGGAAATATATGTTGGAAGTTTTACAACAATCCTACTATCTTTTCCACTTCTGCTTGTGACTAATAATCACCAATGATTGTCTCCTTAGGCGTATCTTCTGTCCTAATATTAACCTTCTTTTTTTTAATTGGTATATGGTATGTGCATGCCTACTCATATTCCTTGTCCAAGACCTCATGCTTACCCTATGTGTGTATGCTACATTAAAATATTTGACCTCTTCATCATCAATTAGGTATACTATCTTTCCTTTCTCATTTTCCTTCCACATGCACTCTAGGATATCCTCATTAGTTTCCAACCATGCACGTTCATTGGTGTGCTCATCCAGAATGGTATATTCATATAATTGAGTTACAAGTTCTTACATTGTTCCACTATCCCCCAAAGTGATGTGTTTCATCAACTCTAAGGCCTCATGCACGGTAGGGTTAGGTAAAAAGTAATTGGAAGTGTGCATCATACCTAATGTCAATCTAGACACAAAACTATACACATTAGACATTATTTAGCCCGGTCTTATACTACTATTTAGAAGGTTCTGAAGTGAATAAAGTACTAATTAATCCCACCTTCTAGCCATATTTATTTTTTATTTTATTTTGTCATTCCCAAATATTTTCTTGCATGTATTTGTCCACTTCACAACTACCCCATCATTCTATCCCAAAATCAGGGTGCCCCAGCCTATACTAGGACACCCTAGGATGCACTGGTTCCACCCTAGGCACCCCAATCTATGCACATCCTTTACCACTTCTTCTTTGGACCTTTCTAGCTATTTTTCATCCTTATCCTTTTCTCAATTGACCTCGTTAGGATTAATTATTAAATTAATTTTGAGATCCCTATATATATATATATATATATATATATATATATATATATATATATATATATATATATATATAGTTATAAGACCATAATGAGGTTCCTAGCATCACATACTATTATCACTCCATATAGAGTTTCATTCATTTCATCACTTACATCCACATAGTGTCATGCACCAAAGCTAGGATATATGCACCACACACACATCATAGGGGGAGGGATTCTATTCTATTCCATGCACACATGCTATTACATTTTCTATAGATAATATTGATCACTACTTCACAAAGTGTGAATAACACAAGAGCACCTAGGGCACGACATGCACACACACACACACCAAAAATACATCTGGGTCTGATATGTAGCCCAACACTCAGTGATAAGACCACTAGTTTGGAGGATGAGGTCATTCCGACCTATTCATTCTACTTTTTTATTTTTCCTAGGGTTTTATACTTCCTTTTCTCTTGCAGGTCATCAAATTATTATCCAACACATCCAGCGTAGCTTGACAGATCTAGTTCGAAAAATAGATTAAATTTGCGACACTCTTCCGACCCAAAAAAATCAGATCTAGAAAACCTGCAAGGACTACAATGCCCAGAAGGACTTAGAGAGCCTGGGTGCTCAAGTCCTCACAAGCACTCCAATCCAGTCTTATCTGACAATTGCACAATTTTCTAAGCATGATTGTGACAGTTTTTACTTGCATTTTACTAGGTTTCCTATTCAACATACCATCGGAAACATTTCGAACCAAGTCTTTAATTTCCTTTATATTGTAATTAGGGTTTCATACTTTTGTGTTAAGTTTGTTTGAATACATATTGTACTTAATTTTCCATTTACATACTACTACAATATCATCAGATTATGCTAGAATATTCATATTTTAGTTAATCATTTTGGTGAACCTAACTTCTTTCACACTTAGGATTCTTATCCTTCCTCTATTATGGGTCTTCAAGTCTCTTTATCTAATTTACTTAAGAAACATCCCGATTGTCAAGTTATTTTCCAAAGAGTCTTAGACACCAAGTATTTTGATGATGATATGCCATCACATGAATTAAGTGTTATGCTTCATTATTTATTTGTCGAGTCTGATATTTATGACCCTCCATCTAACCAACCCATCTTAGACTCGATTCAGGCTTTACATGCAAAATTTGTGGTCATGGAATCCACAATCACATTTCTTAGATATGAAGGTCAACAACTTAAGTATTATTTTCAATCACATATATCCTCTATGAAATCTACTCAATCCACCATTACATCCCTTAGATCTTAAATTTAAAATCTTAAGGATGCTTCTTAATCACATCTTTGTGCTCATTCTACATCCTCTATGCAATATATGGAATAAACCATCACATCTTTAATATCATAAATTTAACAAATTAGGGATTCTTCTCAATCACATGTTTGTACTCCTTCTACATCTCATGTGAAATATATGTCCACTACATGTCATATAGCTTAACTTTAAGTCATGACATTTCAAGAACCTCTCATACTTGATCACAACATTAAGCCACATGAAATTATCATTGAGCTTCTTCATCATCAATTTATTACTCTACCACATGCTGATTACTATCCTCCTTATAGACAAACAAAGTATCAAGATATTCCATTTTACCATTATCATCAAATCAATGGACATAATGAAAAATATTTCTATGCTTTATAACATAGATTCAAACATCTTGAGCATCAAGGATTTATCTCATTCACTGAAAAACATCCTATTACACACCCACCTACAACTTCTACATCTAAATGGGTTCCAAAATTGCTCCTTCTACATCTAAGGAGCATCACCCTACCACTTCTCATGCACATCCTTTGATTAGTCATGAGCCACCTAAGCAACAATCTCTCCAAGTTAGTTCACCCCTTCCTACTACTCAGTTATATATACCATTACCAAATAAAAAAAAGCCATCACTTCTCATGGTTTTCTCTAAATCATGTCCTCCTGATAAATCATCTATTGTATTACCAATTCAAGCTAAGAAACCTACTCCATTAAAGATTTCATCCACATCACCAAGTCATACAAAATAATCACCACCTAAGGTTAATCTTGTAATTCTAGCATCTGCTATAGATCCTACATATGTTGATGATTGGGACCTAGATGACCTCTACTATGATGATGAACCATGTGATGGTTATACTTATCTGTCACATCCCATCACTTTTATTAAGCTGAGTAATCCATATATTGGTCCACTTATTGTCTTTTGATTAAACCTTTATCATATATAATCTTGGGGGGCATATCAATCACACATGCCCCCTCCTCTTTTAACATCATTATATAGTCTTATGTTACACCTTCCGTATCTATAATTTATTGTCCTTTCCTATAGGAATACCATATCACGCATCATAGCACCGTTATCACCCGATGATGCACTCTTGTGCTTCGGTTCACACTTGACTATCGAGGGATTACCATTACACTAAACCCCACAAAATTCACGCTAGGTTATAAACATTTATGTTCAATAAACATTTCTATACATAGCCTACACCCTACATTATCCTGTGCATTCCTCATCTATTAGTCATTTATACACCATCAATCTCATACACGCTTCACTAGTCGTCATCTCATATGCATCTATTTTCTCTTTCTTACATTCTATATGAATGCTAGGTTACATTATATATGGGTCTATCTTTCCCTATCATCACTATATATTCCTTCTACACCTATCACCGCACCTTACTTAGTCTACACACCCTACATTTCCTACATTTTATGATTCACATAGTGCATCTATCCATCATATACATTCTACATACTACAAGTTAGATCACATTACATATCAATCTAGTTCTATCTATCATCATTACATATTCCATTTTTATATACACCTATTATTGCACTTCACAGATTACATACCCTATATACATTACACATCCTTTTTTGCATTTCCCACACCGCACATTTACATACCATATTCATCACTTGTCATTTATACTATGTTTTCTTCTACATTTTGCACTTACCACCCTATGATGCACTTTAGTTCCTCGGTCTGTACTCAAATGTAGATGGTTTACCAATCAAATGTACCTTACATTCATCATGTGACATTTCCCACGTTAGTGACATACACCTTAGGTTAAATTATCACATATCTTATCATCTTGTAGTGGTATATGCTTTAGGCTAAATCACCACCCTCATTCTCATCTTGTAGTGGCATACACCTTAGGGCACATCATCACTCCCTCCTACCATCTTGTAGTGACATACGCTGTAGGATAAATCATCACCCATTTTCATCCTTCAATCTTATAATGATATATGTGTAGGGATAAATCATCACTCATACATTCAACAAGTTTTGGTTTACGCTTAGGCTATAGGGTCCATGCATATATTTCCATATGTCTCATCCTCATACACTCATTCTATAGTGATATACTCTTAGGGATAAATCATTATTCCTTGCTTCAACAAGTCGTGATATACACTTCAGTTATAGGGTTCACGTACATCCCACCACATGTCAGATTTCATCACCATTACATATTCTCACTCATCAAAGTGTGCTAGACACAACCAACACTACTTGACCATTTCCCGATGACACACTCTCATTTACGGTTCATTCTTGATTGTTGAGGGGGAAAACAAAATGAACCTCACTGCATTCATACTTCCATCCACTTGAGGGGCACGTGGCTCCTATAATTCCATCTTGAATTCCATTCCATCCATCAACAACATACTACATTGTCTTGGGCACATTTATTTTTTCTTACTAGTGTTTTGCATGCTTAATTTTCTACATATGTTACATTTTTTTCTTATATGTAATTATCATACACACATGTTTTTTCACATCTTTGTTTAGTTTTATCATAGATATAGGATTCTACACGCGATAAGTATGCTCACCTTCTATCCTTCCTATACTAGTCGTTGGGGCATCCACATTCACTCATCTAGGTGATATTGTTTCAATTTGTACTTAACATCTTATAATACTTTTTCATACATGCTTTGACATATTTTTTATCGCTCTAACATGATAACAGTTGTTCCTTGTGTAGAACTTGTATTACATCTTTCCATGACTACTTATTTGTTTCTACTTGTACACTTTGTTTTCCATTATATGTGGGCTTTGCCATTTTCTTGTGTGCACACTTGGCTGTTGTTTGTGGCTATGATGGCCTTGCATGTCTTACGACATCGTGAGTGATGTCCCATGTTTGAAACCTTCTTTTTGTAGTCTACTTATTTTCTTACGTTTTTACACTACTATGCTTGGTAGTTTCTACATTGTCTGCATATTTTACATTTCTCTTATTACATGCATATTTTTCTAGACTAACACATTTTTTGGCTAGCCATCTCCTTTTGTGCACACCTTAGTATCTACCAAGATTTTTCCCTTTCCCCTGCAGGGCAGATTTCTACAGGTTAGAGTGTGGTTGGTCCTCTTTTGGCACCACATTCTCCTTTTAGTGACGTCACATGCATCCCCAAAGAGAAAGGAAGCATTGAGGGTTTCCACTAAGACAACATATTTACACCGGTTCACACATAATGATTGAGTTCAGACCAGTCTACGAACTCCATACACAGTCACCTCTTTAGGACATGGTGTCCTTCAACATTCTGCAGAGAAGTTACAGGCTTGGGGGTTACAGTGAGTGTGCCTCTCCACACTAATTTTTCCAGTGGTGTTCGATCACCCAAAAAACTAGGATAGTATAGAGATCTCTTCACACATTTTAGTAGAATAAATTAAAGGTTAGAGGACACAGTGCATTTCCTCCCTATACTTCTTCATCCAAGGTGGCATGAGATCTCCTAAATAATTTGTGACAGTACAGGATATCCTTCTATGCCATTTTTCTTGATATGGATCAGGTGCACATTTTCTATTTACAGTTTTATTTTAGTGTATTTTACATTTTTTTACTTTACACATTTCTATATACTTGCATATTTTACACATCATTTTTACATACATACATATTTGAATACTTGATCATTTTATCCTTGTAGGTCTAGTCGTATGAGAAACAAGTAGTCAAATTGGGGGCAACAAAAATGTTAACACACTGCTACAGAAACTTGCCTTTACTAACCATGTAGGTACATTACACACAGCAGTAGCTACACACGCGTTCCACTCTAGGTTCATCCTCATCACTTTTTATGCACATTTTTCATCTTTATAATCCATGCTCCTCCACCCTTTTTCTTCTTTTCATTCCATGCTTGAGTCTAGTCCATCGATACGTATTCTTCTACACTCTACATGGATATGAGGTACACATATCTATCTACTTTATGTTACCGAGTGTTCCACTCACCAACATAAAGCGGGGGGGAAATGTAGACACAAAATTATGCACTTTAGACATTATTTAGCCCAGTCTTATAATACTATTTAGAAGGTTCTCAAGTGAATAAAGTACTCATTAATCCCACCTTTTGGCCATCTTTATTTTATATTTTATTTTTCCATTCCTGCATATTTTCTTTCACTTATCCATCCACTTCATAAGTTCCCCATCATTCTATCCCAAAATCAGGGCACCCTGGCCTGTATTGAGGCACCTCGGGGAACCCTGATCCCACCCTAGGAACCCCAATCTATACATATCTTTTCCCACTTATTTTTGGGGAATTTTTAGCCATTTTTCATCCTTATCCTTTTCTTAATCAGCCTTATTGGGATTAATTATGAAATTAAGCTTTATATCCCTATAAATATAAATTTATAAGACCATAATAAGGGTCATAGCGTCACATACTACTATCACTCCATCTCAAGTTGCATCACTTGTATCCACATAGTGTCATGCATTAAGGCTAGGATATCTACATCACACACATAGCATAGGGGGATGGATTCTATTCTATCCCATGTATACACTCTATTACATTTTCTATAGATATTATTGCTCACTATTTCATAAAGTGTGACTGGCACAGGAACACCTAGGGCACAACATGCACACACAGAGGAGAACTACATCCAAGTCTGAAATGCAGTGCAATTCTCAGTGATAAGACAACTAGTTTAGAGGCTAATGTCAGTCTGACCCACTCATTCTATATTTTTATTTTTCCTATGGTTTGATACTCCCTTTTCTCTTGCAAATCATCACATTATTATCCAACACATCCAGCATAGCTTGACAAATCCAATGCGAAAAACATATAATATTTGTGACACTCTTCCGATTCAAAAAAAAAATAGATCCTAAAAACTTGTGAGGACTACAGTGCTCAAAAGGACTAGAGAGTCTGGGCATTCAAGTCCTCACAGGTGCTCCAGTCCAGTATTATCTATCAATCACACAATTTTCTTAGCATAATTATGACAATTTGTACTTCCATTTTATGAGGTTTCTAGTTTAGTATACCCTCGAAAACATTATGAACCAGCTAAGTATTTTATTTACTTTATATTGCAATTAGGGTTTCATACTTTTCTGCTTATTTTATTTGAATACATATTGTATTTAATTATTCATTTACCTACTACTACAATAGCATCAAATTAGGCTTGAATATTCATATTTTAGTTAATCAGTCATATATTTCCAATTTTTAGTCTCTTGCTTCATCTCAGCATGTATGTACAATGCACATGCATACTTAAGTAAGGTGGAATAGAACTTATGTATCCAAAGGAATTGTGGTAGCACATCTAGTCCTTCTAAGAAATTTTTCTCAAAGGCCTGTAGCTGAGTCCTGAGAGAAATTTTTCATCGTAAAGTGGTATCTTCAAAGGAAGTTTGTTCCTATCAATCCGTGTCAAGAATGAAATTATTATCTCACACCATCTAAGGAAATTCTCCCTATATGCTAACCACTAACATGTTTTCATTCCTCGAAGTGAGTATACCAACATATTACTTTGGTCTGCTTCATTATGCAGTTTCCCTTCCAAGGCGCGCAAGATAATTCAATATTTTCTTTTCTCGTGTATCTTGGTAACATGGTTGTCCTAACTGCCAAACTTTCCTTGGTCTAATCATGCTTGTTATGCACCCTTGACACTCGCATCTAACCATCTCATAAATTCTAGGGGCCAATTTATCACAAGTAATTTTTTTAGTGTCATTTATCGATTGTGCATCTCCCCATTTGAACTCTCCTTCCTTTGTTGGCTCAAAAAAATTTGGTTCGTGCACTATCTGTACATAGATCTGATTCAGCTCTTCCTCACTAACTGGCTCTATGTAGGGTGGAAACCTTGTACCATCCATAAGAGTCCCTACGCACTCATTCTCATTCTCAAAACTAACATAACACTTATTAAAGCACAGTTATGCATTGTTTACATAACACCATGGATGTCTAAGTAATGCAAGGAAGTTATCTTCCTCTGCCAAATCTAGAACCTCAAAATCAACCTTAAATTTTTCCCATGTATGGTGATGATTGCATCCTTCACAAATCCAAATGGAATTTCCCTTGTCTTATTTATCATATACAAGACACTAGAAGAAGGTTTAAATGGTGTTTTCTCCATTCTATTCCATAAATCCAAAGTAAGAATTTGCACTTCTACACCATAGTCAATAAGGATTTTTCTCACTATACAACCATCAATAATTTCATCCAAGGTGATTTCCTTATCATATTCATGATGTTGTGGTGGAATATTTTTTTGTAATTTTTGCCTTGTTATGGCCTTCTCTACGCATGGAACCTTCTCGTGCAACCATTCTCCTAGCAACAATGTTATATTCTCTTGTCTAAGAATTTGGCATACCTTCCCAAGTTCATCAACATATTTTTCAAGTATTTATATATGTCACACATGCTCCCTATCTCGAGATTTCTATTTTAAGCATGATATATCCCCCCCTGTAAATCTCTAATCAATCCCATGGTTTCTTTAAATAACTCCTTCTACTTCTCTAAATCATGATACTTTATAGGTTAGGTTACACAACCTCTTCTCTTTGGATGAGTGGTCTTGTTCTCATGCGTGTGAGGATTCTACATGTGTGGTAACTAATAAAGGTTCTTTATTTACAAATTCCAATTCATTTGGCTTCTATTGACCTTGTCTAATGTGCTCGACATGTATCATTTCTATGTCTTGTTCCCTTTTTTGCACATGTGCGCATATAATTATTGGCAATCCTCTACCTTGTGCCCCTTTTCACAATATGTGTAATACATATTCTTCAAACACTCATGCTTATAATGATCATACAACCCAAAAGTGTAGCAAGTACCTCAACTAAACCTTACACTGTGACCACCATGGCCTCTACCACAATATCCTCCCCTATAGTCATCATTTATGCTTTTTCCAAATCCGTTTTTTTCCCTTTGGATGTTTATGAACTACCATCTGTGTTTTCCTGGCACAAACCTATTTCACAAGCCTCATTAATGTGAGAAATTAGATGAAAATAAACTATATAATGTGTATGTGCATCGTAAGTCTTACAATAGAGTGACACATTGTTCTATGTAGTGCGCTGGAGGAGTGGATAGTTTCTCAAATCATGGTCCTTTTAGAATATCTTACAAGATTCTATTATAGTGCATATATTCTTACTCAGATAACTATTATTCATATACCCCTCTGCTTCACAATATATACATTAAATACCACTTTGGGTGTTATGCACCGAACTATAGGATACATTTTCCAATTGTGTTTCCATTACTGTTATTTATGCTTTAAGGAATAGGCCCACTCCAGTATCCATGCTACCAATGGATTTAGCGTGTAGATATTCTTCCAAGTCCTCACATGGATCTTTAAACATTTAATGTGATATCACCCTTCTGAAATATGTTAATAATCCATCTATGAACCATTGTGCATGCTGAATTTGATGGATATCATACGAGATTTTCGACAACATAGTCTTGAAACATGCATCATATTCTCAAACACTTTCATATAGTCCATGTTTAACATCCTTGATCATGTATATACTTTGTTGCTTAAAATCAATAATGTGAAACTCTTCCATAGAGGTTGCGTGTAAGGTATCATAATCCACTGACATTTGATGTGGATCATACTTCCTATACCAACTATGTATGTGGCCTTGTAATGTAATTGTGAATTGATTAGCCTTTCTATTTGAGGTGGTGATTCCCTTAGCTCTCTATAAGAGCTCACACTTATGCACATGTTTAACAACATCTTTTACTCCTCTATACTCAAGCAAGTGGAGTGACATCTCATAGAAAATATGAGGGGTTTTTTGCAGTGGTATGTTTCCTTGTCCTATATTTCTCTTGGTTATAGGACTATATTTTAAACCCGAACCTCTACCAAGGTTTCCTCCACTAAAGGGAGGACCATATCCTCCCAACCCTCCTATTTTTAGAGCACGTTGTGGCCCTGTGGAAAATTTGGTCTATGTGCCTGTAGTAGAACTGAGTTGTACACCCAAAATTTTTCCTTATATCCCACCTATGGGACTAATTTCATTAAATAACATGCTAATACTTTGTCATGATGTTGCACCAACTGGATTACTTCCAAAGAAATTATTGTGTCTAGCTATGGGAGCCTATTATGCTACCATATGTGTTGTTTTTATTTGTTATGCCTCCTAAGTTTATACTAGTACGTAACGTGTTGTATCTCCATCCCAATTTGGTGATCCTCTATTTTTATCTCATTCTCCATCATTATGATGATCCTCTATATGAACTCATGAATCTTAAACACCTAGCACATGGGATAAGGGTATGAGGTATCCTAGATGTGTGTCGATGTGGTATAACTCTTCACTAGACTCACTTTTCTCTGATATCGAGTGGGTTATCCTACTAATATTTCCCAATATCATAGGGACATAGTTCTATAGCCCCTTGCTTCCTGCGGGGTTCTCACCACTTCCGCTTGATGTTATTCCTCTCTAATTTAGTGTTTATTCAACTTCCCTATCTCACGCATCGTTGTATCTGTTCAGTATTTCTTATCTTTCCTTTTCCATTTATCCCAACATTATGCTTCCTAAAACCTTTCCTTGTCCCTACACATGGTGGGGGTTTATCCGGCCATTGGTAAGTTCTCAAATCTGAATTAAACCATCAAGATCTTGATATCAAGTGGAAGTGTGCATACCTATGCTCCTCTAGGATCATTAATGAACTTAAACTCAGATTCCTCCAAAAAAATTACATAGATATCACATATTCCAAAGTTTAATTCCTTAATAAACCTTCCCACTAACAATCTATTACATGTGTCCATGAAAAATAGAAATCAGCTAATGTCTGATATCAACTCTGACTCCGAATCTACTTTCATTTGATTCTAATTCCTCTTTTCTGTGCATACACTCCTAAAAATTCAAGCAATTCCCACATAAATAAGCTGAAGAATGTCTCATAGAGATTGTCATATAGGTTTTCTTTAACCCATTTACATGGATTAAAATTGATTTCGGTGTTTTATCTTTGTGAAAACTCATCTTCTCTGTCATGTATCCACATTTTAATGTTCTCCAATAATAAATATAATTTCATAATCTCACCACATCTTGAGAGCTTGAATGAAAGAGGGTCCCAAAAACATAACCAAAATGTCACACTGCAGTCTAGTAAGTCATTTCAACATAGTTAGGTGCACTGGCACTTCTCTTAGACATGGGCATAAGTGCTCACCCAAAGTACACACAACTCCTCCAAGTTCCTTATATGTTGTAAATAAAGATATGGTTCCTAAAAAACATGGTTAACATAATATGAAAACATGCCACATGAATAACATGAACTATTTCACAAAGATATTGATCAACCAATCAAAAGTATCATTGTATTTAGGATACTCATGATGTATCACAATATGACAGGATTAGCCAACCTTCATTACAAACTCATGCGCAAGGCAGGACTCAAACACATTGGCACACACTTACACACCCTTATGCTCTCACACACCCACATATATTTATTTTATCTTTACATCAATATATATATATATATATATATATATATATATATATATATATATATATATATGTATGTATATATATATATATATATATGTATATATATATATTTATGTATGTATATATGTATGTATGTATGTATGTATGTATGTATACAGTGGGATATTTTCCTTTACCACTTACATGCTTTAATCTATACTTAGAATACTCTTATACATAGCTTGCATGCTTTCCTAACCCACGATTTCCTATAACTAGGCACCATCATGTGGTACTCCAAAAGTGTTTTGTTGTATGTTATAAGTAGCCTCTACTTTAGCCTCATTGCATGCGCTATAATTATATTTTTCCCTATCCATGCATATTTCATGTCTATTTTTAGCCTGCATATGTTATATCCTATCATGATTGTGCCTTATCCATGACTTTTTCTATTTATATCTTTCCCATGTTGACCATGCCAACCTGTTCATTTTCCTATTTATATCCTATCTTGCACTTCTAGCTAACTCTTGATTCCACATCTTGGCGTGCAACCCTTTATGTGTGCTTTCTTAATGCCTCCATGTGCACCTTTGTGCACCTCTTTTACTTGTGAAAATTCTCCTTTCATACTTCCATGCACACCTTCGGGTGTCCTTCTAAATTCATGCATGTCTTCATACTTATTCATTTCTTTGGTTCAACAAATCCACTGAATACTGAAGGAATCCATAGAATGAAGGAAAAACCACATAATAAAGAGGAAGACTAGAATTGAAAATACAAAGTATATAAAAAAAAGTGACTATTGGGTATTGTATGAATTATATACTTATTGTAAATAATTGTAATAAAAGTAGAGACATACATAGAGAAAAATGAATAGATATATGGATATAGAGATATATATGCATAGATAGATGGAATAAAGATATACAAGGAAGATGTATAAATTAACTAACATATATTATACGATAGATTAGAAGAGGAATGTGTGAGAATGAGAATTGAACTATGAAATGTGATATGGTTTGAAGAGGTAAATATAAAGAAGACATACTTAATCAAATAGTACATATTCTTATTTTTCTATGTTATGTTTTGTCTACTTTAAATCCCCATTCTCCAACATATCCCTTGTGAAAGGAAAAACTACTTAACCCTCATGATAGCGTCAAGGCTTAAGGTCAACATTTGGTGTTTGATCCTAGCTTCTTTTGTCAAATAGATGTCTAAAGAGATAACACTACCAAGGAATTATAAAATCACTCTAACTGAGATTCAATACTAGTGTGAAGATAATATCGATAAATTTATACAACACGAAGAATGAATATTCGAGGAACCCTACAAGAGGGTTAAAACTGGTTTTTTGGATAATCTAGAGAATATATTTCTATTCACTTTTTCCATACTTAATGTTTCCTTGGATTCTAAGAGTTGGTAAGATAACTCAGTAGATGTGGCTCTAGTTAAGAATGCTAGCCAAGAGAAAAAAAGAGAAATTAGAAAAATTTGAAGAATTGTATGAACTGTGGACCCACGTGTTTTCCTATTGGTTTAAAACTATAGTAGATTATTTTATTATTACTTGGGCAATACAAGGTTGTACCATTTTTAACCATAAAAAGGTAGAATTCAATGAAGTATCTAGAGACATATTCTTTACAAATATGTTTTTCCTAATTTGTATCCTTCTGGTAAATAAGGGATTGAATAAAACTACAAAATATTTTATTCAGGGGAAGGCACCATAGGATGACGAGAAGACAGAACAGTGATCCAAGGGATGTAACTGTTAAAATTTTCTGGCATGATGGTTTGGGTATAAATAATAGGGATTGGAAAATAGAAAAACAAGTATTATGTAGTCAGCTAAAGTAATAAGGAGAATTAATAATTAAAACAAAAGTAGAAAAGATTATGAGAGCATACAAAAGATCTATGTTATCCAAAGAAAAGGAGACGGAGGAAAAAATATAAAAAATAAAGAGAATGAAGAATTAAGATATTAAATGAAAGAAAAGAAAATTTGAGTAGATCTTGGCAGTTAGAAAAAGATAATGAACCCAATTCAAGTGGATACCAACCACTGGTTACCTAAAAAAGGAAGCAGATGTAGAATGTCATGTTATAATTCCTACACTTAGTAGATATCAATAATTTTTGGTTACTCTACAGTTGGAAATCACTACAAGAAAATATTTGATAGATAGTAGATTAAAGCACTCATTATCTTAGCATACTATATTAATGAAGGAATTACAAGAAATAGTAGATATAATATAACCAAATATAAGGAGGGTCCTAGGAGTGAAATACTGGGAGAAGTATAAATCCAAATCTAGACTTATGATAAAATAAAAAGCTGAAGAATAATAGTTAGATAAAATGGAGAAGAGTATAACTAGGAATCCAGAAGAAAAGGGTGGCATAGGGAAAGGTGTAGGAGAACCTATAGGTAAGATTATACAAGAATAAGAAAAGAACATAGAAGAAATAGAAAAAGGAAATAAGGAAAGAAGAAGTGGAGAAGGATACTTAGGAGTAGGATTAAAATAAAGACATAGATTAAGATATAATAAAGGTCAGAATTTATTTTTGGAGTAGGCTTAAAATGACAAGGTGTATACTGCCCCTGCATCAACGTCTAATTTTTTTATTGTTTAAAAATGGAAAACCCTTAATCCCCACTCAAACCTTGGCCCTCAATGAAACATAATCTAACAATGAAACCCTAGTTTTTGGCCATGAAACATTTTTAAAAATGTGAGGGACATGACAACACAGATGGCATCACCAATTTTCTCTACAATTTGAAATAGGGTGTTAAAGAAAGGGGTGAATGGTCTACCAGAAAAAATAGAGATCAAACTTTTGTGGACTAGGAAGCCAGATTGTTGAGGGTGGAATCCACGGTGGACACCATCATAATTGTTAAAAAAAATCTAGTCCATGAAGGTAGGGAATGTCATCATAAAATTGAGGTACATAATGAAAGGATTGGAGGATTGAATGTTGAAATTATAATGCAAGAACATAAGATATCCATCCTACAAGACCAAGTTGCCAAAGTTGAAGGTGAGGGAAGTAAGGTGAATATGAGGCTTGTTTTGAGTAGTTCAGCGGATGAAGAATCCATGGACACTAAGGTAAGATACATAAAATATAAGACTCTAAAAAGGGTGATCATCAAAATTTGTAGGCTCTAAGCAAAGTGGCCCAAGTACCAGGACCCAAAGCAGAGTTTTTCTCCCAGAAAAAAAAATGAAGGTAAACCTTTGGCTACCCTTTCGGCAGTATTATGCGTTGGTTTTTTATACTATCTTAGCTATGGATTATATTTTTGTATAAATGTAAATATATATATATATATATATATATATATATATATATATATATATATATATAATAAAAATGTAAGCCCTTGTTTGTTATGGATTCATTCTGGGGTTTCCTTGTTGTCAAGCCTATTTGACTTGGCAACCCTTTTCTCTCTTTTGGAGGGATTTTTCTACCTAGATTCTCTTTTGTTAAGGGTTTATTTGGTGCCTTCAAAACCAAAATTTATTTACCTTATCTAAAAAAATAAAGAGACACTACAAAATACATATACCTCTAACCATTCCAATATCCCAAATGACATGACCCCCTCAGAACAATCATCATCCCATATGCCACTAGACACACCATTTGGAAAATTACAAGTAGGAGAATATTTCAAGGATAGATATAAAAAAATTGGAAGAATAAAATAAGAAAAGACAAGAAGTATTGAGAGGATTCAAGGATCTCTTAAGAGAATTGTGTTTTAATATATAACTAGTAATATATAAAGGGATAAGAGGATCCACCAAAAGTGAAGGATAAATTTCAAAAAATACAGTAGGTAACCCAAACTACAAAGAATTCACAAAACATCATCAGAATGGCCCGGAAGATAAAATTGCCAATTTTCGACAAAGATATTATTATCACCTAAAGTTACACCCTTTTTTAATATATAGATTCAACATATCAGTGAAACATAGGATGATCTCTCAATGTGGTACTTGATTCTATAATATTAACCTCTAGAGAAGGTCGGGTTCCCCTTTATATCTATTCTAATGCTAACATTACTCCTATGCTAAGTCTATCCTAAGAATTCCATGGGAGCAAGATTGAGAGAGAAAAGAATAAAATATAAAATATAAAAGGAGTGATGATGGCACCAAAATAGAAAGGGTATATCTCTCCATGTGAAGGGATGAAGAGAAAAGAAAATACACATGATAAGAGGGAAGATACATGTGATAGCTCTACACTATGTGAACCATTCTATTCCACACATCATAGACACAAACAAGACAAAATACATACAAGTATAACCCACACATGATATGCTAGAAATGGAAAGACATGTAAGAGACACAATAAGACAAGTAAAGGGAATATATGAGCCACAATAGTAAGATTCCATTGATAAAATATATACATAGTTCATTACATTATTGGATAGGGGAACTACACGCATTATATGTGACCAAATAAGAGGTATGCAACTCATAAAATATCATCCACCATTTTTACATGTTGAGATTTATGTCGGGAGAGGATATTTTACAATTGATATTGATTTATTTATAGATAAGAAGAGAAGATATATGTAGAATACAAAATCATGCTAGAATTGAAGAGGGACAACCACTAAGAACCAATCACAATTGATTTTGCAAGCTAGGTCTGTGTACCTAATAGATCTCCATCACATACCATCATATTGCCAGTCCAAAAGGGACAGTGTCATTGAGAATCAAATTATTTTTATTGGATTTGTTGAGTGCTTGGTTCAAATTAGGCACATTTTTGTTCTGTTTCATGGAATTTAGATGATATGTTATCTTCCCTCTTTCGTATACATCATTTTTATGTTTCTACTATGATCTTTGTTGACCAGTAAAAAAATACTCAATTATAAACCAGGCGTGGAAGTTTTGGGAATGCATGAGGAAATTGTATATGAATGGGGCATGTGAGAGTGGCGTGAAAGTATGCACGATAAATTTGGAAGAAATACACAGGAGGTTCACACCTAGGCACACAGGATTCAGGACTTAGCTGATTTTTCAGATTATGGGCTAAAAATAGAAAAGACGGGATGGAGTGCCAACCAAGTAATTGGATAAAGGCATGATGAAATGGTAACCAAGTAAAGGATATTTTTTTAGGATAAGCATGTAGATTGATAACATGCATAGATTCTATCAATAGGATTAAATCAAGATATATTATTAGAAGTTTTGTAAAGCATGTATGCAGGCTATTTTTTACATGCGTATTATTAAGAAGTGCATGGGCGGTGAAGGGTAATTCCCCACCCCTACAAATACTTAATGTAGGATAGGTTATTGTATCACTACATTAGAGGAATGAATGATTTAGTGATCATGTTCATTGTTTAAATGTTATGTTACTCTGATATAGTTGTGTGTTTGTTTTCACCCTCAAAATCCCCCTCATTTTTCAAGTCAAGTTTCAAAAATTTTAATTTGGTGTCTTTGAGAGATGTTTGAGTAGATTGAGAATTCTGGAGAGATAGAAAAATTCTTGCTTTGAAGAAGTTGGTGCTCATTTGCAATCTTTCCCTATTAATTTAAATCTTGCAGTCTGCAAGGTTTGATAAAAATTTGGTCTTCCCGTCTAGATGCTTGAAAATTGTTTCTTTCATTCGAATGAAATTCTCAATCCTTCTCTTTTGGTTGTGGATCATGTCGAGCCTTGTATTATTTGCATTTTATCTTTCCATGGAGAACAATTTGAAATTCAGGTGTAAATGGCAAATTTTCCCCTCCCCTAAATTTTTTCTACAGTCGTGAATGATGGGTGTATCTTCCCTGTCAATTTTTTGCCCCAGCATCCACGAGTACATGGACATCTCTAATTGGATGCAACATGGTGGATTATTTTGTGAAATTATCATTTTTTTATTTTTGCAAAAGTGTCAAATTGGCTTCGGCCCTAAAGGATCCTAATTGGTCAAATCGAGATAAGGCAGGAAGTCGGATCGTCGGAGCACTTGAAGAATTTTGGCTTTATTTCCAAAAGGAGTAAAGTTACAAAAAATGATCCATAACTCCACTTAAACCATGTATTGAATAATTGTTGAAAATTAAAAGTGGAGAGGTAGGTTGTCATGACACTTTAGGAATTTTGGATTCATTTCCATAAGAGGTGTAAAGTGATAAAGTAAACCGTGGCCCTACTCATTCCAAGGGATAAAGTCAAATGTTGAGCCCACATGAAAATTCAAAGTGGAGAGGTGGGTTGTCGGGACACTTTAGGAATTTTGGATTCATTTCCATAAAGGCGTAAAGTGATAAAGTGAACTGTGGCCCTGCTCATGCCAAGGGATAAATTCAAATGTTGAGCCCACATCAAAAGTCAAAATGCAAAAAGGTAGTGTTCAATCGAGGCCTGAATCAGCTCAGTATAGAAGGACCGTGGAATGTGCCATGTGTCTCTGAAGTACACTTTTGGTAGGTGCACAAATGTTGAGACCCTAAACATGTGCAGGCCCTCCACATGGTCAGATTTTGAAAAGACAAAGCCACCCGTTGAATCAGCAAAGTATAAAGAGTTGGCAAAATCCTCCACATGTCCCAACAATGCACCTACAAAGGCCAAGTTCAAAGCAGGATCCTAAGTGAGTGTAGACTCTCCACATGCCTCATCAGTGTAAATTCAAAGGCACGGCCTAAAGAGAGACCCTGAACTAGCGCCAGCCCTCTACGTGTCCCAGGTCTGAAAAGGGGACATCGGCCGTTAAAAATTCTGGAGTCTGTGGAAGCCTCCACGCGTCCAATCGACACTCTTTAAAAAGTAAAGTTTTGGGGGTAATTCCAAATGTGCACACATCCCTCCACATGTCTTGGGTTAGGTAGAACATCTCTGCAAATGGGAGGAGATTAGGTAGATTAAAAAGGAAATAGAGCTGGCCCACAGACGATGCCACGTGTCTGTTCGGCACAACTTTAGGAGTAAAAAGAGGGGGAAATATCTTAAGATGCGTGAGGTTGTCACTTGTCCCCTATATGGATAGAGCCTTTTGCATATTGCGAGCCTACGAATGACACCACATGTCATTTCGGTGCAATTTCAATTTTGGGCTTGCAGATCCATTTTGCGAAAATTGGATTTCAGCCATTTTTGTACAAATTTGATTCAAATAATCAAATGAGCATAACTTTCTCTCTAGTGCTCTAAAATCAACAAATTTTATACTGTTGGAAAGATCTTGGTCTCCCCTCTACGCCATGGAAGCATAAAATATTGTTTTTCAGTAGGATTTAATGGTTGGAAATCTAGAAAATGCCTTTTACGCCATTAATACGTCATCTAATTGCTTCAAACAAATCAGATTTGATCCAATTATTTCATCCTTCCTTCTCCAACACACCAAATAGACATGGAGAATTGACTGGATATCTTGATTTGGGTGAAAATATGGAAAACATATTTCATGCCATTAATATGTGATCGGACTGCTTCAACTAGATCAAATTTGATCTGATCTTCCATCGTTCCTTTTTCAACACGCCAAAGACATGCAGAACCATATTTGACAGATTGTAGGTGGATTTTTATGGGGCATTGATGGTTAGTGGTTGAGC
The DNA here is from genome assembly GCA_019776745.2 of Taxus chinensis. Classification (NCBI taxonomy): domain Eukaryota; kingdom Viridiplantae; phylum Streptophyta; class Pinopsida; order Cupressales; family Taxaceae; genus Taxus; species Taxus chinensis. The sequence goes on from CM034148.1 coordinate 706,498,005, forward strand.
TTCCAAATCATATTGTATTCCTTCTCTTCTTCTCCTCCTTTTTGCTTCATCTATAAATGTAAGATCTTGGCTCATTACAAATATTGGAATCTGATACTTTTGAAGTGTAAATAGAATTGAAAGCAATCAATATAGAATAATTTCCCCTTTCTCTCTATCTTCATCTATTGTCTCTTCTTTCTTTCCTAAAATATGTGGATCATTTATCTTTTGTAGTAAAAAACTTTGTGTTCTTATTGATATGATTTCTAGAACTTTGTGTCTATGGAATGATATATTATGTTGTGAATGAGAATGATTTTGTTCTATATCACCTTTGCTCAGTACGTATAAGGTTCTAATTTGCTATCTATATTTCTTGAAAGTACTGTTATATTCTTCTCTTTCCTTTCTTCAATTCTTCCATTCGTTTTTATTGATAAGTTATCTTGGTAAAAAAGCATTTCAAGATGTCAGAAGTCCATCCTTAAGATGAAACTTGTACATTTATATTAAATTTGTGTTGCTTTCTTTCAATAAGGGAACCTCTACCCATAAAGAGGAGGGGACTTGTCATCCCCTAACTGTGGTTTTGTTAAAGTACCATTTTAAAACCCAACATGCGCATGACTCTATATTGAGTATTATCAAATTCTTGTTATTTATTTTTTTGGAGATTAATGGATACTTGTGGTTAGATTGTGATCATTGATGTGAATGAATATGGATATGTGTTTATGTAGTTTATATTATTTATGGTTATTTGATATGTTTTCCTTATTACATGTGTTTCCAAGTGAATGTATACAATGGTTAAGAATACATGGATGTTTACCTAGTTAAATACCATGATGAAAATTCTAGTAGACATAACAAAGGAGGTACCTGGTAGATGCGTGCATTTCAGATGAGAATTTAACCCTACTGAATGAAGTTTTAGTGTACCTAGCTTTGGGGTGTAAATAAAATACTACAATCTACATCCATATTTTTACCTTTTGTGGCCTCTTCTTGTATGTGGGACAAGGAAAATTGGAGCATGGGAATGTTATAAAAAGTTTAGCACAGAGGAAAATAAATAAATTCATGCTATACAAATGAGTTATGCAACAAAGAAATCCCACGTAACAAAGGAAATATGTGGAATGAAGATGTAATTATCTGTGGAATAAGAAAATTTGAAAATTGTGTATCAAAGAAGTTACACAAAAGGTTTAGACTTCACAAAAAAGATGTGGAGAGTGAAGTAAAAAAAAATCTTAAGAATATGAACCATGATATAAGAATAGGATGCAAAAGGTTAAAGTATGACCGCAGATCACAATAAAAACATCATAAAGATTTGGAATATAGAGGGTAACGTTTGAAACAGAAGCACTAAGATTGGAGAGTCGAATCAGTGCTTCTTCAACATTTGAAAAAAAAAAATATGCCTCAGTAAGTTTATTCAATCTTTATTAAACCTTTACCATGAAGAAACAATGACAATTCAATCATAAGCAAATGAAAAGCAAGAACACATGAAGAAAATGGTTTATGTGGGAAACCCTTAAAGGGATAAAACTGCACTAAAATCAATGCAATACTATGGACAATCGTCCCATGAAATATTACAAAGGTATAAAAAAATTTAACACCTACTCAACTTGAACCACCAACTCCAACAATTTTGTCAAGAACCTACTTGAAAAACTTTTGTAAGCTACAACTTGCATGGAAGCACCAAGTCCCTAATTTATTAAGCATTCACTTAGACATTACGATTTTTTTGTCACATTCATCTAACCTAGTTACTTAAGACAAAAAATTTGTGATCTCATATTGAACACCTATATGTTCATCATCTTTCTTCACACAATTTTATTTACCTATTTTCCTCATATCCTCACTATGCTACAAATTTGGTCTTCGGGCCTCTCTTTTTACATGCACATTAAGTTACTCATACTCTTAGATGACACATTCTCATACCTCTTACACAGGGTTCATTTTAAGAGACCTCTTGGAAATCGAAGTTGGAGAAATACCTGGCGAATATCCTCGGAACCGATTTCGCGGGGAAGGTGAATTTTTTGGGGGTTGTATGAAAAAATTTCGCCTGATTGTCAAGTGCTACGACAGAAGGCTGCAGACGCGCGACGGGAGATTTTGCTATCGCACATCAAAAAAATGCATTGACGCGCGTCAACAGACCTCAGTGACACGCGTCAACAACTGTAATGACGCGCGTCACTGAGGTCTATTGATGCGCGTCACTGAGGGTGTTGTTGTTGACGCGTGTCACTGAGGTCTGTTGACGCGCGTCAATGCATTTTTTTGATGTGCGGACAGCAAAATCTCCTGTCGCGCGTCTACAAGCCTCCGACCTCTGCTTTCTCATTAAAAAATCTCGGCGTCGCTCATCAACAAACTCTTTGTCACTGAGGATGCTGACGCGCGTCACAGAGGGTGCTGTCGCACGTCACTGAGGGGAGATGTCACGCGTCACTGAGGGGGATGTCACGCGTCAATGAGGGGGATGTCGCGCGTCATTGAGGGGGATGTCGCGCGTCACTGCGGGGGATGTCGCACGTCACTGTCACTGAGGGGGATGTCGCACGTCACTGAGGGGGATGTCGCGCGATCACTGAGGGAGATGTCACGTGTCACTGAGGGAGATGTCGCGCGTCACTGAGGGGGATGTCGCGCGTTCATTGAGGGGGATGTCGCGCGTCACTGAGGGAGATGTCGCGCGTCACTGAGGGGGATGTCACGCGTCACTGAGGGGGATGTCGCGCGTCACTGAGGGGGATGTCGCGTGTCAACTGAATGAGGGAGATGTCGCGCGTCACTGAGGGGGATGTCGCGCGTCACTGAGGGGATGTCGCGTGTCACTGAGGGAGATGTCGCGCGTCACTGAGGGGATGTTCGCGCGTCAATGAGGGGGATGTCGCGCTGTCACTGAGGATGCTGTCGCACGTCTGTAGCCTCTGCCCTTTCTTCCTCATCGAAAAAATCTCCATGTCACTCGTCAACAAACTCTTTTTCATGCATCTACTATGCGTCAATATCTGCAGTATCTCCTTGTCTACAAACCCTCCTTGTCACGCGTCAATAACTTACCCCCTTGTCGCACGTCTATAATACAGGATATATCATATTATTGAAAAATGTGAAGTAGAAGTGTTCTACCTGGCGAATAATCTAGGTTTATATAGGGGATATTTTTCAAGGGTAGGCGAAGCCGACCCCTAAAAAAAATTAAAGTGTAATTTTTAGGCGAACAGGTTACTGACCCCGTGCCAAAAAAATTCGCCTTTTCAAAATTTTCAAAAATGGAATATTCGCCATATTACGAATATTCGCCACTAAAATTTTCCCTGCTCTTACATTTTCTATTCCAACCCCTTCACCTTCTTACATGTTTAACTCATATTCAAGATTCTAGATGACATCATCTAGAGCTATTACAATACCATTATTACATCAATAGGTGCGTCAATTGCACGTACTATCCTATGTTGATTTGTCAGGAAAATTCTAACACCTATGAGGAACTAGAGAAAATTTCTAAACTCACTACAACCTATGATGACAGTAACGATATTCCTTTTTCCAAATAGATATCTATCAACTCCTTTTGTAATGGTTTATTCCTTATTTTTCTCCCCTTAATGAGGACTTATTTATTGTCTAGCTATCATAGGACATACAACATGTGTTGGAAAGGTATGAATATTTTACTAAATTCCTCTCCTTACTATCTATATCCTTGAAAAAACTTTAAAACTCATAATTTTATCATCAAACCTTCATTAGGATTGATATACTCCATTAGATCTATGACCTTAAAAACATAGTTTTCAACTTGGATGCATTAAACCCACTCTATTTTCATGTCATGCAATTAAATTGGGAGGGAATACTCTTCAAGATGTCTAAGACATCACCATATTATTAGATTGTTCCAAGTCAGGGCATAAGACCTCCATTTCATCTCTTCTTCTCAATTGGATATGCGTAATTATGGCAGATCAAGAACATAGTCACAAGCTTGTTTAACCAACATTGTTGTATAAACTTGCAGAGCTTTTGATGCTTGGATTACGTTTTATGTTACCTCTAGTTCACCTTAAAAGATAGGTTTTATGTTGGCTAGTACATGTTTGTGTTGTCATTAGTGTCAATTCCCCTTAATGGAAAATGGTTTCGTGTTGTAGTATGAGTCTCCATGTTGTATTATTCAATGGTCAAACATGAAGGTTGATTGGTAGTGTCCATGTTTGGTGAGTTCTAGAAGGTATTGGAGCTTGGTTTTCTAGGAAGAGTCATGGTATGATCTCTCTTGATTTGTTTTGATGTTTTCATGAGGTCACACATGGTCATAAAGATGTATTAAAAATGTCTATGGGTCTATATGAGGTCAGTAAGGTCATTTCATGAGGTTTTAGTGTTGAGTTAGATCATTCCAAAACCTATTCTTATCCCTTGATCATAAAAAATGAGTTAGAGAAGTGAAATTTGGACCGAATCACTCGTGGTGGAGCATGATAGTAGTATGGTGATAGTGTACTTAGGGTGTATGGTGATTTTTAGGTCATATCTCATATGGTTTTTGTGATGGGAATGGTCATCAAGCAATAAGTGAAATATATTAATGGAGGAATTCTAAGCTCATACAGAGATACAGTCAGCAAAGTGGTTTGTAATGAGATTTCCATGCCCTTGAAGATTATGGAAAGTCTTAAAAAAGGTTTATGTGATTGAGAATGTTTTCTAATAATAGTGTGAGAGACTATACTTATTGAAAGGTCTAAAAATTGGTTCATCCTCTCATGGTGCATGGGTACAAATTTGGATATAAGTCTTAGTGATCCGGAGACTAGATTCTATAGTCAAGAGTCAAAATGGATTTATTAGGGTCTATGACTCTTCCATTGATGTGGCTTAGAAGTTAAAAAGATATGTTTGAATTTTAGAATACTGGGCATAGAAAAATCATATGTTATACAAGTGTATGAGGACTGTATATCTTCTATGAAGTCTGAGAAATTTAAAATTAATCATCAAACTATGAGATTTGAGCTAAAATGTGATCCTACGGGTCTAAATTGGTCTTCTAAGATAGGGGGATAATGAGATCCATCAAAAGAGACTTGAAGGTTACTAATATTGATTTTTTCAATCTTGACTAGTGAAAATTATTCTTCAAAGGTGTGTTACAGGCCTAAAGTGAGAGACTTGAGTCCAAAATGATGACTCACCAGTATTTCTTAGATGACAAGATGATTACAGTAGATTTGTGTATATTGAGTTGAAATGGTAATGCTCCAAGAGAAGTGGTATCTTTCCTCTTGTAATAATTTCTAACATCATCAAGGACATATAAGTAAAGGTAAGAAGGAACCTAAATACCTATTATGATTGAGAGACGAATCTAGAATTTTGAAAGGAAAGCATGCCTATCATTTTCATCTTGAATCGGTACAATTTGCCTTGATGAAGTGTGTCAGTATGTTACTTATGTATTAATCTATGGAAACTTGTAAAATATGTTGGATGAAGTTAAATAACTTATGATAACTCTGTAAAATGTTTGAAATTAATCTATGTATCATAAACGGAGTCTTATCTCTTAATAGAATACTAAAACAATTGTAGGTATGCATGGCGTTATATACTCAAGGTGCCACTCTGTTACAAAAGGTAAGGTACATGGTCTGAGAAAATGCCTAGAGAAAGGGGGAGCTTGGTTGAGCTCTCAAGAAGGAAAATAAGGTGGATATAAGGCTTAAATGGCTGAGTGAGTAAGTTTTGAAGATTTAATATCTTTTTAAGGCATATTGTTGACTCAAGAAGGATTCTTTGGGTCATAATGACATTATAAACATTGAATAAAAACTTTGGTACTGTGTCTAAGGTGTTGTGTCCCTTCCAAAGTAAGAGTTCAAGGTATGAATTAAATTTTTTGCATTTTCACTAAGTTTTAGGGTGTATGAATCAAGGGGGGCCATAAGGATTTGAGCCATGATGTATTTGGATGCCTAGAGCTAGAAGAAGTTGGTCAAGAATGCAAATATAATGTTATTTAGAGACATATGTCCTGTAATGTAGCATGTTAGATTTGAAGGCAATATTTATTATCTTGGGAATTGAAAAGGCCTAGAAAGGAGATGTTCAACAAGAATGAAGACAAAATGGAGAGTATCGGTTAATGGGGAGTTGGTTTTTTAATTATATTGGGTCCATATGATCATCATATGTTGCTGAAGAAGACAAGGAGGAGAGATTTCAATCCCAGGGGGAGTTATTGAGTCAAGTAAGTGAGTTTTATCGATTGTTGTCATTGTGTGTTGTCATTTTCAATGTCTAGTAGTCATTGTTTCCTTTTTCATAGATGTCAAAGGAAAATAAAAGTATAAAAATGTGGAAATGAGGTCATGTAGGTGTTGGTCTTGTTAGATGCCATCATGACAAAGGGGAGGATTGTTGGCTAGTGTTTGTTTGTGTTTTCATTGATGTAAAGCCCATTTATGGAAAATAGTTTCATGGTGTAGTATGATTCTCCATGTGGTTTTAGTCAATGGTCAAACATGAAGGTTGATTGGTAGTGTCCATGTTTGATGAGTTCTAGGAGGTCCTGGAGCTTGGTTTCCTAGGTAGAGTCATGGTATGAGCTCTCTTGAGTTTTTTATATGTTTTTCATGAGGTCACACATGGTCATAGAGGTGTGTTGGGGATTTTTATGGGTATGCATGACATTAGAAAGGTCAATTCATGAGTTTTCAGTGTTGATTCCAATCATTCTAGGACTATTCCTATCCCTAGATCATGCAAAATGAGTTGTAGTGATATTTGGACCTAATCAATTATGGTGGAGTATGGTAACAGTATGGTGACAATGTACTTATTTTTTATGGTGATTTTAAGTCATTTCTCAAAGGTTTGGTGGTGTTTCAGGGTCCTTAGGAAGTAAGTAGGTGTGAAACATGCAAGTAAGCACATGTAAGTCTTAATGGCTGGGCATTTTAGGAATATTTGAGCTATATGGTGAATATGAACAGTTAGAGTATGTTTTCATGATGCTTCATGACAAGTTTCAGGTCATTCCAAAATGGGAATTACAAAATATGCAATATTTAGAAAATTTGGGTAAGTTATAGTGTGTTTTTAAAGAAAAAGTGGACCTTTTGATGCTTTTTGTGAATTGTATGCTTTGCATGGGGACTTGATATCTTTGTAATAGCTTCTTAAGTTAGTTATGAAGGTTTCAAAAAATAGTGAGGTAATTTGATCGTCATGTTTTTATGAATGATCGTTAACAAGTAAAGTGGTTTGAAACCCTAACTAAACCCTAGATAGGAGTGACTTAGAGAAGAAGAGTTATATTGAGACTTTCTTGATCTATTTTTCCAAAGTGATGATTGGATGTTATAGAGGACACTTTCAGATTTTCCAGAAAGGTGCATTAGGGTTTGTGACTATATGTGGGACCCACCTAAAATGGCTTGTTTCTGAAGAAGTTTTGTGTGTGAACAAATTTCCCAAAGCTAAATATTAAATTGAATTTTTTTATCCCTATAGTTGATCTACATATCCATGATTGTTTCATATCATGGTTAAGGTGAAAAAGTGCAAAGTGTGCCCTACTTATGAAGATTGGTTTTTGGGATAGTTTAGAGAAGTCAGTGGTAAATTTGATATTATAGGAGCTACATAATAAGTTAGGAATCCATTCAAGTTCTATTGTGATTTGGGTTCAGATATATTTCCAAAGGTATATAAAACTTGATATTTTTATAAGGGACGAGGAAGTTGTGACCTATTCTTTGAGGGTAAAATCTGGAAAATCTGTGTTCTAGCAAGGTGTTAAGTGGCTTCATGATGTAAGATGATGTTTCTAAGTTGTTCATGATTGATGAAGGTTTATGAGTGCTTAGAAACCATGTATAATAGTGTTACATTATTTTTTATAATTTTGGAAGTGAGTTCTGTGGTGGTGGAGCATGTTGGGCTCAAGGTCAATTCTTGAGTCTTAAAAGGCATAAGAAGGAGGTTACAGAGATTGGATTGCTTAAATGCCTTCCACTTAGTGTTGGAAGGATTTATAATATTTTATGGAAAGGTGACTAAGATATATTTCCATTTTTGTAGTTTTTTTGTCTTGGTGATTTTATTTTATGGCTCTTTAAGATCAATTTGTGAAGAAGAAGGTATGATGGATTTCAAGACAGGTTTGCTCATGCTAAAAGAATGAATTGGTTGAGGCATGAAATGGATTTTTTTATACTTTATATCACCTGTATAGTGAAGAGGGATGTATTTAGTTCATATTTAAGGAATTTTTAGGTATTTTAAGTGGCATAAAGTATGAAAACCAATTGATTTTGCAAAACAGATTTATGGGTAACATGATTTGGATAAGAGGAAAGTAGTTGTGGTTTAAACACATGGATGTTTCATGAGCTATAAATTTTATGGATGTGATTTACAAGTCATAAAAATTCCATAGAGTGGTCAAACTGCATATTTGATTTTATCTTAAGTAATCTTGAGGCCCAAAGGTGAAGACAAGGTGCTGGAAATAGTTGTTTTGGTGAAGGATATGATCCTTTTAGCCCATGTTATGAAATATTTTATTGGTCCAGGTAAAATTTCGACCTTTCATGATGTTTAAATGTTATATTACACATGTTTAGTGATTTTAAAATCTTTACTAATCATTTTTTGGTGTTAGTGAATTTTACCTACCTTTTTGATGGGGTTTTAATCTTGTTTGGTGCAAGTTGGATGGTTTTTGGGCATGGCCGAAATATATGGGTAATATGTGACCATTTTAATGATTTTATTGGGATTTTAGTATGATTTATTTTTAAAACTAAATTTGAGTTACCAACCTGCTTTGTGATGGTGAAGTAAAATGCATATAAAAGTGAGTTTAGAGTTCAAATTTGAACTAGTCTTTAGAGAGGGAAAAGTGCGACTTGCCTAAGGATGTGAAGGAGTTTCTATTGCATGATTTAAGATATTATGGTTTTTTTTTAATTTTTAATACTTATTTATGGAATGTGTGAAAAATTTTAGAGCCAAGACAAGGTGTGAAAGAAGAAGAAAGAGCGAGCTAGAGGAAAGAGGGTTTGAAGGTGTGTGTATGAGCTGAATTAGAGATTTCCATTAGTTGTGGTAGAAATAAAATAAGATATAATCATCATCAGGTGGCTGATTTGGTTATTTTTCATCTTATTTGGTTGTGTCCTCCTTATGGAGTTATTTCTTCACTAAACTAGGGGTTGGTGCTCTATTAGATTAGGGGTTGGTGCTCCTTGTGAAGTTGGTGCTTCACTAAATTTCTTTTGTTGTGAGTAAGATAAGAGAAGTTTCACTAGATTTTATTCCCCATGAGGGTTTCCTACTTAGATATTGTGTTCATTAGTCTTCTCCTTTGTTTCATGTTGTTGTGAATGCCTAATACACACCTAATGTGCATGTATGGTTATGGATGGTAAATGGATAAATGAAATAATGAATGTCTGTGATGGTAAATATTTTTATGAATTATTCCACCCCCTCTTATTATATTGTGCTTCCAAAAGTGTATCCCTGTCATCTTCATTCACACCATGAAACATTGATTAGGACAAGGTCCTAATGGGTTTGTGTGCACAAAAAACCAATGTTCACAAAATGGGAAAGTTCATTCATTAAATCACTTGTTAATGGATCCCATGACACATTTATGAAAATATATAATCCTTGGGAAACTCATAAAACCCATATCATTCATAATTTTAGGGCATATAGATGAAATATGCTTGCATCTCTGAGAGTGCTCACACTAGGTTTTAGGTCACAAAACCAGTCTTGGCCTAGTTAGCTTCCATCACTCCAAAATTCACTTTAATGCTCAAGAAATACATAGGAAACTTCACCAAAGACCTAAAATATATCTTCAAGCACTCACTTGCATGTGTTATGTGGAGAGTTTCACACTTACATTCTTGTTTCTTAGACCTTATTGAAAGACATTCCAAAATTCACAGAAAAGAGGATTTTTTGTAGCTCCTCCTGACACCTGGAGCATGTCACCACAACAAATATTATCTATGGGGAGTTATATGAAATATTGAAACATAAATTTATAATTTCCATGAAATTTGGAGACAAAAACCTTCAAATTTTTCCTATCACTCCAAAACTAGGGTTTTGGGAGGGTTTGGACCCACTTAGCATCTTAAGGATCACTCATAAAGTACAGGGCATTATTTTTCCTCATTCCAATTGATAAATGTTCTTGAATCCATGCCACAACATTGATGAATGGATTAATTCCCCATGGAGATATTTAACATGTGAGTGAGCACTTCAAACCTGACCCTCGAGCTGGAAATGGCCATTTTGAGATCTTGGTAGAGCCAAAAACCATTTTTCTTTCTTCTCTCTTTGAATTTTGACTTGAAACTTTGTCCACATCACAATGTTGACTTCCTTCACATTTCCCAAGGATAATTTAGTTCTTCACCTATCTAAAACTCATCATCTTCCTTGACTTTCCCATGCTCACCAAGCTTGTTCTAAAGAACATTCCTTTTAAAGGTCTTGAATATACTACTACTAGCTGACATTTGGCATGTAGCACCCTCCATATCCTCTCTATAATGTCACAACACACTACTTATGATTGTACTGACGTGTCTTATCTTGCTTTCCTTCATACCCTAAGCCATGCTTGCATTAGGTCTTAAAATTAGGCCTAGTTGAGTGTAATCCAACCCATGTTTTAGGTAATGTTTTATGTTCTTCATCATGAAGACACATACACACCTTTGAGACACCTCTTAGGACCTATGGGGCACCTTTGGAATTCACAATTATCACCTAAATGTTTTCTTATTCACCAAGAACTTGTGTATGCACCATGATAACTCAAATCATCACACCATGACACTTCATACACATTATATGAGGTCAAAGTAGAACACTACCAATCAACCTTCATACCCCTGGATTATTTACACCTCACCAACACTCTTTTCTGTCAGTGTTATATGACTTTAATTACAAAAAAAATGAGACTATGTTCAAAAATCTCCCCCTTTATCATTGATGGAAAAAAACTTCAGAAACTTTGATGGCAAACATTCATACCAACACCTTCAATGCTCTATTTTCATGTTTCTAAGTGCACTCTCCCCCTTTAACATCTATGACAATGGTTCCTTCAGCAATTTTTCATTCACACAACAACAACAATGTATAGGCTTATCCCTACAAAATCCCCTTGTAGTAAGCTCAATTTCTTATCACTAAAGGCTTTAAATAATACATGGTCTTGTTCACCAATCAACCTCAATGCTCACCCTAAACATATTCACTACATATTCAGGTATTTCACTCTCTGCAGATATCTCCTTTTGGTCTTATTAACTTGTACATGAATCTAGTGAGCTATCTCCTCTTGTTTTTATACTTTATACAGCTTCTTGGAGTATATTTTTCATTTGTATTACTCCCTCTTAATGGCTTGAGTCTTTTATTGGTTACTAGCGGTAGGGATTACACCCAATTTTTGCCTTATATTTCCAAAATTTTCTTTTGGGAGTGGTTTTTTCAAGATATCTACTACCTCCTCCTTGGTGGACACATGTTCTAATTTTATCCTTTTCTCAGTTACTTAATCCCTTAAGAAATGATGTTTAATTGGGATATGCTTGTTCTTAGAGTGCACCACAGACTTTTTGGACACACTTGTGGCACTGGTGATATCACAATACAAGGAAATATGTCCACCACATTCAACCTTGTAAATTCTAGAGTTAGTCTCATCCATAGTACTTGTGCACAACATAATGTAGCTGATATATAATCAAATATACAAATGGATAGGGCTACAAGAGATTTATTTTTTCTTAGCCAACAAATAAGACACTTAAAAACAAAAAATTTCTTCTACTTGTGCTCCTTCTGTCATCAATTTTACCTGCCCAATCTGCATCTATGAAAGCTTTTATCTCAAACTCCTTGTCGATTGGATACCAGATCCCATAGTTCCCATGAGATATATGAATATCCTTTTGAATTTTTTTAGGTGTATTTCTCTAGGATCTTCTTGAAATATTGCTACTATACCAACTACTTGCATGATGTCAGGACTAGAAGTAGTAGAATACAATAAGTCTCATATCATGTATTTGTATGTGGTCTGATTGACTCTTGGTGAGTTGTCTTCCTTGCTTATCTTGCATCCCATGACCATTGGTGTTCCTACTGGCTTAAAATCCTTCATCTGAAACCTCTTGATCATCTCTTTTATGTACTTGGTTTGTGGTATAAATATGCCTTCCTCAAATTGACTGATTTGTAGCCCTGATATTTCTCTAAGCATGTACATCTCAAAATCCTATATAACCTCTGAAAATTCATGTGTTATGTTCTCACTATCTCCTCTAAATATTATTTCATCAACATATACAACCACAATCAATAGATGACCTTATTCTTCCTTTATGTATAGGTTGTTATATTCCACTCCTTTCTTGAATCCTTGATCAATTATGTACCTATCTAATCTTTTGTACCAACCTCTAGGAGCTTATTTAAGACCATTTAGGGCATTCTTCAACCTGCACATAGTCCTTGTCCTTTGTAAGTGAAAATCCATCAGGTTGATCAATGTATACTTCTTCATTTATGTTCCCATTCAAAAATGTTGACTTGACATACATTTGGTATACCTTGAATATTTTGTATGTTGCATATGTTAAGAAGAGTCTAATGGCCTCCATTCTAGCCACTAGCGTAAATGTTTCTTCAAATTACACTCCTTTAACTTGTGCACATCCTTTGCAAAAATAATTCCTTATTTCTTGTGACCTTGCCTCTTTTATTGAGCTTATTTCTGAATACCCACTTAGTTCTAATGACTTTATTGTTCTTGGGCCTAGGTATAGTTTCCCAAGTCTCATTTTTCTCTATTTGGTCTAATTTTGATCTTTGTTGGCTTCTACAACATTGTTTAGTTCAATCTTGGATAAGAGAGAAATATTCTCTTGGTTTTGGTAACTCATCGATCTCCTCCTTGTGTGTATGCCCACCTCCTTATTGCTTATTATTTGAGTTACATGATGATCTCTTTTGGTTTTTCTTGAGGGATATTTTCTTTCTGGTCTTTCCTCATCCTCATATTCTTCTTCTTGATTACTCTTTACAGCTTCATCGTCATCATGGATGTCTATGCATTGAGGAGTATAATTTGGCTAAGATTTGGTCTTCATTGGATAGGTCTCATCAAATAAAACATTTTTTCTTTATACTATCTTTTGTAGCCTTTTGTTATAACACCTATATGTTAAGCTTACTGAGGAGTATCCCAATAATATACCTTCATCACTCCTTGAGTCAAAATTACCTATATTTTCTTCATCCTTCTTGATGAAATGCATACTTCCAAGCACTCTTCGATGTGTCACATTTTCATTCCTTCATTTCCAAAGCTCATGGGGATTATTATTGTTGTTTATCCTTATTTGGTATCTATTTAAGATATAGACTATTGTATTGAATTCCTTCCTCCGTTATCCATCAGATAATTTAGACTCATTCAACATGGTTGTTTCCATCTCTTGAACAATCTTGTTTTTCTCTCCACAACTCCATTTTTTTGAGTTGTTATATCATTTCAAAATTGACTTCTTGTTCCATGAATTTCACAAAACTCACCAGACTAATTTGAACAAAACTCACCTCCTCCATCAAATATCAATTTTTTGATCTTTGCATTTTTCTCATTTTCAACTAGAGCTTTGAATGTTTTAAAAAAATTTAAGGGATTATAATCTTTCTTTCAATAATGAAACCTAATTCATTCTTGTGTAATCATCAATCAGAAGCATGAATTAACTCTCACCTTGAATGCTCTTATTCCTTGTACATGTAAAAAAATTAGTATGGATCAGTTCTACTAGTCTTGTTGTGGAGTAATCCTTGGAGTTGAATCTTCTCATGGTTTGTTTTCCATGTAAGCATGCCTTGCAAAGTGTATCAATAGGTTTAATGATTTTGGGAATGTTTCTCACACATACCTTGGAGATAATTTTGACAAGATTGGAAAATTTTAGGTGCCCTATCCTCTTATGCCAAAGCCAACTATCAACAAAATTTCTTGTGAGGAATTTCTCCTTGATCTCTTTCAAGACATATATGTTGTTTCTGGTCCTTTTGACCTTAACAACTAGCTTTCCAAATTTTATCTTCATTATATCACAACCCTTGTCATGAAATATCAAGGTCTACCCTTTCTTGCACATTTGACTCACACTTAGTAGGTTGTATTTTAATCCCTCTACATGCAAATCATTTTTAGTTACTTTCTTTCCATTATCTAGACTCAATGTGCCCTTACCTACAATGTTTGAAGATGTGTTATCTCCAAACCTTATCATTCCTGATGTATCCTCTTTCAATGAGATGAATTCACCCTTATTCCCTGTCATATGACTTGAACATACACTGTCAATGTACCATTCCATGTCTTCATTTTGAGTATGAGATGTTGTTTGCGCTATTAGGCCTTGCTCTTTCTTTGTTCTAGAATTTTTCCTTACTACATACCTTCTTGTTTTGCTTTGAGAGTCTTTAATTGCATAATTTTTCTATGTAAGCAGACTTTTAGCAATTACAGTAGATCATTTCATTATTTCCTCTCATCTATTGTGAGTGAAATTTACTTCCATGACCCCTTGCATATCTTATACACTTTATAGATTTATGTCCAAACATATTATTACCGATTTAATCTACCTTGAGAAGAAGGCTTTCAAATCGATTAGGAAACTTTTTAAAAAAAATATTCACACAAAATATCTCTACATCTTGAAATTTCTCCAAGTCTCGAAGTCTGAAAATTCAAATTTTGGACTTTGGGTATTTTCCCTTTTAGGGTTTAATTGACTTAAATTTGAAATTGTGTTTTTCAAGTTCCAAAGTCCAAAACCCCAAAAGCTTGAAACTTTAGACTTTCAGGATTTTAGGTTTTGGAACTCTAAGTCACTATGTTTAAAAATTTCCCTTTGGAGAGTCGAAGTCTGAAACTCTGAAAGTCTGAAATTTTAGACTTTCGAGCTTTTGGGTTTCAGAACTCTAGGTCGCACTTTTTGGAAAAATTCTTTCAGACTTATGAAGTCTGAAATTTTGGACTTTTAGGCTTTCAGGTTTCGAAACTCTCCCGATCATTTTTTGTATCATTTTATTTCATACTTTCGAAGTCTGAAAATCCAAAAGTATGAAATTTCATACTTTCATAATTTCATGTTTCGGAACTCTTCCAAATCATTCCATGATTTTCATCTCTTGATCTTCAAAGTCTGAAACCTTGAAATTCCAAAATTTCAAAATTTCAGGCTTTCAAGTTTCATACTTTCGGAGCTCTCTACACATTTAAGTCCCACCTAATTCTGTACAAATTGGAATTTTACCATTAATATTAGGTTTTTCTATTTAAATCACATTTATTACTATCATTTTGACCTAACACTTTGCTCTGACAACCAATTTTTACTGTATTTTGTACATTTTGACGTCATTCTCAAGGTATTTTTTAGTTTGGTCTTTTTCTTTTTGGTTTAAGATCCTTTATTTTGTTTCTTCCTTGTTTATTTTCTTTGGTCCTTCTATGCATACATTAGGAAATGAAAAAATCATTGCCCACCATGTTTCCATGATTTGAGTTTCTACAGGCACTCACAGTTTGCAAGGATCCTCTCGAGTTCTCCAATTTTCACTCTCAACACATTTTTTTTTTAGATTTTGGAGATCAACGTTTTCAGAGAACTCTCTTTTCAGTATTTGGAGCTTTGGGTTTTTCGGCACTTCTCATTTTTTGGGGATTTTTCCATTCAGACTTCGGTGTTCTCTTTTTTTCAGTATTTCAGAAGTCCTTTTTTCAGAGGTTTATACTTCTTCAGGTTTTTGGAGATTTCCAATTTGGTATTTCAGACTTCTCCATTTCAGAGGTTTGTACTTTGGGTTTTCGGAGGTTTCTTCTTCAGTTTTTTGTAGGTCTCCATTTCAAGTTTCAGAGGTTTATTTTTTAGGTTTTCAAAGGTTGGAGATTTTTGGGTTTTCAGACTTCTCCATTTGGGAGGTTTCCACTTTGAGATTTCAGACTTCTCCTCTTCAAGTTTCTAATTTTCAGGTTTTTAGAGGTTGAAGATTTTTGGGTTTTCGTACTTCTCTTCTTCGGCATTTCAAAACACAGAATGTGATGTCTACTTCCACTTCCAATGGTAAGGAAAAAATGAAATACTCATTCCTCATGGTTTCCACTCACTCTTGCTTATCTTCTGACCTAGGAAACATAGAGGACACCGACCTTGGAAAAATTGATTTTCTAGACTTTTGGGAAAAGGTGAAGGCCCTAAATAAGAAACCCTAGATGCAGGCCATATATGATAGTGGGCTTGCACTTGCTACTGGTTTTCCCACATCCATGCATTGTACAAAAAAAATTTGGTCACAGCATCCCACTATGATGAAGAATCTATTTCAATTAAATATGTCGACGAAAAAGTTGTGATCCGCCCGGACCATGATTTTGAATATTTTCTCAAACTCACTAACGTTGAAGATTACGTAATAATTTCACTAGATTCAGTGGTGGAACATTGGGACAAAGAAGCAAAGTTGTGCACGAGCATCATGCTGAAAACCTATCTGACCAAGAGTGTTTCCAAATTGCCAAAGACCATGTATCGGTCAAATTTCATTCAGGATGTCAGTGACCTTATTGTGCTACTAAGAAGAGTCTCATGTCTTCCCTTTGTGAAGGAATTTCAAGAGTGGATGTTCTTATATATCACTACTATTAAGAATAATAAGGAATTTATCATATGGGGGGAGCATATCAGTAGCTCCATTTTCTATCAGTTAAGTAGAGTGCATTCCTCAAAGAGTTTCTATATGACATCCTTCTTGGTTTATGTTGCAGTTTCTATGGGAGATTTCACCAGGTTGAATACCAAGGGTATTCAAAGCACCTCTCAAATATATGATTTCTATCCTCAACTCACACTGGATGAGGGAAGCAAACACTTCTAGAGGATCAATGATATCATCTTTATTGTTATCCTCTATTGTTTCGATAGGGAGCTATATAATCGGAGGATTTCTGACAAAGCCTTCAAGGAAGTACGTGAGTGGGGATCTATCTACCTTCAGTTCCCCACATTTACTTACATTCAGATTCTTGGCTTCGTGGGTTCCCCCAAAAAGCTACCTAGATGTCCCACTGACAAGTGGGTCTTGTTAGAAGTGGTTCGGTAATTGCTAGATTACCACATGATCCAGAATAAAAGGAAAAAAGTGGGAATGCAATTCCCTATTTCAAGTGGTAGATACACTTGCCCAAATATTTACAAGGTTAAGAATGTGGATGTGCAAATGGTAGAGGTAACCCTAAAAACTTTCCATCCACAGACTAATTTTGACTATTGAGGTAAATTCACTGAAATAGGTTGGTCCAGTTCCCATGTACCCCAATTGGAAGATATATGGATCCATTTTCGTGATTACTTCATTATCTGACAAAGATACTATGAAATGCTAACTTTGGATGAGGTTCGGCAATTTGGAATAACTGACGTACCAAAAGATATGTAGGATAATTATGAGGTTTTGGATGAAGTGTATATAAATAATAATCTTGTCAATCAACCATTTTCATGGATTGATTGCTATGTGGAATAATGTTGCAACACAAAGGAGAGGGTGGGACTCATTCTACAAAGAACTCATAGTTGGTTGTTTACCTTGGGAAACTCACCTAAGGGGTTAGAACAACCTACAAATACAACAACCCCATCAACCATGAGCCAATCAATAGCCACAAAGGGGAAAAGGTTGACCCAAAATACCCATATAGTTCCTAATAATATTTCATTTTTTGTTGGGATCTCATCTCTTTCCAAGGCTCCTGCTCTCAAATTCATGCCTCCTACAACACCTATGATAGAAATGGTTGAAGTTAGTGATTCTCCTAGTGTCCCACAAGACCCATCATTTCCCTCTTCTCTTCCATTTTCCCTTCCTACATCAGTTACTTCGACTTCTACCATCATTTCTTCTTTCCCATCACCTTCCATAGCCCAAGTATTCTCATCCCTTCCAGTTATCTCAGCTAGAGAAACTATTGGGTCACCCATTTCTTCTTCACTTCCCCTAACACTTCCATTGTCTTCCATATTATCCCCTAACATTATTGTTTCAACTCCTATGGTAGTCCTCACATCCACCCCATCCATCATTACCCCTACCATTTAAATACCAACTAATGTTACTAGTACTCTTGTGGTGTCTAATGTTTTAGGTACTGAGTCAACTATTCTATCTTCATCAACATCAGCCATTCCAAAATGGTTGTTTTGAAAAACGCCAAATCAAAAGAAGAAATTACCTCTAGGAGATGTAATAGATCTAAGCATATTGGAACATACCCCAAGGAGACATGCCAAGAGGCCAAATATTGTTTCAATCCTGATAGTGAATGCATCGGGGAGCAAGTTGTGGAGGTTTCCACTCCCATTGAGAGAAAAACTAAGGAGAAAATTACAACTGCATATTATCATATTTCTAGATTCTCATTGGGAAAATCCACTCATGTAGGAGCAAAACAATATGTACACACTACTCTTAGAAATTTTCTGGAAAAATATGATAAGGATAAATCTTCCGAGGATGATCTTAAGGACAAGGTCGAGTAGCTCACTACATTGCTACAGAAAGTAATAAAGCCAACTCCATCTACTAAAGTATCAACTACTACGGCCATAATAGGTTCATCTACTATTGATGATACTTCTTATCACTAGATTGAAAATATAGGCCAAAAAGGGGAGGTCAGTAGACGGATGGATGGAACGTATACTGTAAGAAGCTAATCCTTTAATTAAAGAAGTTTTTGAAATATATAATGATTTGCAGGTTGGAAAAACTACTATTTGCAAAATGGATGAAGATTTTTCAGAAGACAATAATAACTTGAATTTGAATTTGGCAACATAGAGTGAAATAAGAGAAGCATATTCAAATCTATTCCTTCAAGAGGATGTAATCGATGATGCTGCAAAGTTGTTTGAATATCAAAAGGCCATGGAATTCCAGTGTCAAGTTCTATAATATTTATTTAAGAAGTTGGATGATAAACGAGTGGATATTATATATTATTTAAATGACATCTTAGAAGAATTTGGTATTTTTAAGTGTAAATTATTCAACGAACATATCGATGCTCTTTTGGAGGAGAAAATCAATTAGAATTTCAAATATTTGGTGAAACATGATGATGAAGTTACTAAAAATTTTGGCAGTGAATCTATTAACAGGTTGGTTTTATGCCAAAATTTCACAGGAAGATTGAAAAAAGTTTTGAGTAAGCTTAGAATAGTTCTAGCTAAAATCACGAGGGAAATAAAAATAGCGGATGTGGTAAATCATTACACATGTGGACTAGGGGACGAGGAAATTCAAGGAATCATTAAATGCTTCATCAAATATAAGCATTGAATAGCTGCATGGGAGGAAACACAACAAAAACTTGTAGAGCAAGAAGGCATTACAGAACTAGGCTAAAGCTAAGTGGCCATGAAAAGACAAATCCAAGCTCTAGATCAGTCAAAGTTACAAGGTTTCACTGAGTCAAACCCCTATAAGCAAACTTTCTATTTTTATTGGGAGGATGTTCCCTTGTATTAATGACATTTTTTTATTAAAATGTTAGTTGAAGGCCCAGCTGTAATGGCTCAGCCTCAATAACTTATAAATAGTTGGTTTATGGAGTCATTTGGGGATACATAGATCATATTTTGTTGAAGTTTCTCTTCAAACTTGGAAGAGTGCTTCATATATTTAAAGAACCTTTTAATTATATTCAAAGAGATATCTTTCCTTGAAGAACCCTCATTTATTGTGCTAAATGGTTTGATTTATATATGCTTTTTGAATGTATTATTCCTTATTATAGATGGTTATCTTTCCTTCATTTCAGATTGTTTTGTTTCATGTTATGGAAAAGTGATATAACATATTTTATGTCAGTTTTGGAAAGAGTGTTTTCCTTCTGGTATCTAAAGTTATATTATCGTTAGCCATCATTTGCAAAGTGAATCTTTGGACATGTGCATTTGTTTTATCCTGGTGGTTAGTTAATTATGTGTCCAATCCAATTTGGTCTCTCTATTTTGTATGATTCAAGTTTTGAAAAAGGAACATATGTTTCTAGTTTTTTGTATTTTGTGCCCTTTCTAGGTTTCAATAGGTGAAGGTGACTAATGGTGTTTGCATCCTACTCACATTAAACCCTTCCTAAGATTCAACATATCCTTTTATTTGGTGCATCACAATCCCTAGTTTAGTTTCTTTTTGCATATATCTTTCCCTAAAAACCCAGGAAAAACATTAGCCTAGGATTAGATAGTCATTTTATTGCACTAGGATTAGTAAAGCATTAGTTTAGGAAAAGGAAGTCGGCCTTCTCCAGAGGTTCACCTCGAACCCAAGTCTCATAGCTTGAGAGGTGGTCCCCATGTGTCCCAATCATATGGAATGACCTACTTATAGCTTGGCCATTCTAGGGGTGATATGATTTTGTGACAACACATACTACAATAAAAATAGTAGCCATAGAAAGAGTGAGTGTACCCTTAATGCATGAGGTTTTCTGGTTGAGTTGGTCCTTCTCTTAGCCTTCTTGTTAGTAGAAATCCCTTTCTTAAGGTGGTTCTTGAGTGTTATTTTCATCTTTCATACTATTTTTCTTATCATTTTTAAGTATGTTGAGATTAAATCTAGTTTTGCTTCAAGTTATTTTATTCCATCTCCATGTTCTCTATCATTCTTCCTCTACCTTTTATCAAAAAGACAATTTTTCTCTTAATACTCTTTTAACATTGACTTCATATTTTAGTTCTTCCTCCTTTGGATCTTCAATTCCTCAAGGGCACTAATCAATTCTAATTCAAGGTTCACTTCAACATCATACTCTAAAATTTCATCTTCACTAAGATTCTTAACTTTTGGGGCTACTTCTAGAGGTTTTTCTCCATGGCCATATGTAGGGTGTCAAGCTTGATATCTTCATCTTCACTGTCAAAATTGTTGGTGTCACTTGAATCTGATGAAATTTTTTCGTCGTTAGTGTAGATATTATTTTTGTTCTTGAAGAAAAATTTTCTTACCTTCCCTTTTCTTGAATCTCTTCTTGTGCTTATGAGACTTGTTATCCTCTTCATCATGTTCATATTTCTGTTCTTCTTTTTTTGTTAGGAAATTTGGAAGAAAAAATGACCTTTTTGCCCATATCTAAAGAATTTTAAGGGTATATTTCATTTATATTTTCCTAACCCTCTTTTTATTCTCCTAATAAACATAGCTTCTATTCTCTCATCATCATCCTCCAGTCATATTCAACTTTACTTTTATTTTCTTGTGATCCCTTATCAGCTTTGAATGTAGCCTCCTTATTTATTGGTTTTGATTAATTTTTCCTCATCTCATAGGCAATTAGGATGCCATGAAGTTCATCCCATTTTTAAGGTGCTCAATTATTTTACTTATTCCATAGCTGAAAACTTGGAGTCATACTTAGATGTCAAGGATCTTAACACTTTTTAAACAACCATTATTTCCTCTATCTTTTCTCTTAGTCCTCTTGAGAAATTTATCACCTCATCAACTCTATGTAAGTAGGATGCAATGCTTCAACCTTCTTTAATTCTCAAGATATCAAATTATCTTTGGTATGTGTGTAACTTAGTTATCTTGACCATTTTTTCTCCTTCATAGATAGTATTTAGTTTTGTCCCAAATATCTTTGGTTGTGCTACAATGCATAAATTTTACAAAATCTACTTCTTTCCATTCCACATAGTATTGCCATTCATTTCCTTTGAGTTATTCTCACTATCCCCCCTTGCATATTGCATCAATTGGAGGTTTTCTTGGAATGGTGTATCCATCAACTACTAACTGTCATCATATCAAATCCTAGAAACATGAGATAGGTCTTCACTCTAATGCTCCAAAATGCATAGTTGGTTCTGTTGAAGAGAGGTGCCTTTAGAATTAGAGAAACCACTCTTAGCTATATTATTGGTCATGTTTGTGCTTGTTGGGTCTTCTTCATGTTATTAATATTGATCCAAAAGGACCTTGATTTTATACCAATTGTTCGAACCATTATCCCTAATAGGGGAGGGGTGAATCAGTTCTTCTTTAACCTTCGAAAACAATTTTATGCCTCATCAAGTTATTCAATCTTGATTAACCTTCACCATGAAGAAACAAATACATTCAAACATAAGTAAATGAAAAGAAACAACACATAAAGACAATGGTTTATGTGGGAAAACCATTAAAGGGAGAAAACCCCCACTAAAATAAATGCAATATTGTGGACAATTGTCCCATGAAATATTACAAAGATATCAATTTTTTGAGCACCTAATCAACTTGAAGCACCAACTCCAAAAATTTGGTCAAGCACCTACTTTACAAATTTTGTAAGATACAACTTACATGGAAGCACTAACTCCCTAATTTTGTGAGAATTCACTTAGAATTTATAAAAAAATTATCACATTCATCTGACCTTATTTTCTTAAGAAAATAATTTTTTTATCTCACATTCATCACCTATATGTTCATCCTCTTTCTTCATACACCTTGATTCACTTATTTTCTCATATCCTCATTCTGCTAAAAAATTGGATCTTCAGACCTCTTTTTTACATGCACTTTAAGTTACTCATACTCTTGGATAACACATTCTCACACCTCTTACACTTCCTATAACAACCCCTTCACCTTCGTACATATTCAATTTGTATGTAAGATTCTAAATGACATCATCTAGATTTTTTACAATGTCATTATTACATTTGCAGGTGTGTCAATTGGCAAGTATTGTTATATATTGATTTATCTTTACACTTCTAACATGTATGAGGAATAGGATAAATTTTAATAAAACCCACTATACCTATGATGACACTGAAGATATTCCTTTTTCAACATTGACATCTGTCAACTCCTTTTGTAACAAATTACTCCTTGTTCTCCCCTTAACGAGAAAATATTTTTTTTTCTAGTTATCATAGACCATGAAACATGTGTTTGGAAGGGTATGAATATGTTACTAAAATCATCTCCTTAATATCTATATCCTTTAAAATATTTTCAACTCACCATTTTATTATCAAACCTCCATTAGGACTGATAAGCTCCATTAGGTCTATGACCTTCAAAACATAATTTTCAACTTGGATGCATTAAAACCACTCTAGGATTGTGTCATGTAATGAAACAAAGTATGGAATACTCTTAAAGATGTCCAATACATCACCATGTTCTTGGAGTTTTTCAAGTTAGTGCATAATACCTCCACTTCATCTCTTCTTCTTAGCTCGATATGCACAGTTATGGAAGATCAAGAACGCAATCACAAGCTTGTTTAACCAAAAATGATGTATGAACTTGCATATCCTTTTGAAGTTTGGATTATGTTTTATGTGACCTTTGTTTCATCTTTAAATACATGGTGTATCCCCTACCATCTTCATTCACACCATGAAAACACTGATTAGAACAAGGTCCTAATGGGTTTGTGTGCACAAAAAACCAGTCTTTACAAAATGGGGCAAGTTCATTCATTCAACCATTCAGATGGCTCCCATGGCAAATTTATAGAAATTTCATGCATCATTTTAGGGCATATAACTAGAATATGCTTGCATCTTTGAGACTTCTCACACTGGATTTTAGGTCACAAAACCATTCCTATCCTAGTTAGCTTTCATCACTCCCAAAATTCACTTTAATGCTCAACCAATTGCATAGGAAATTTCACTAGAGACCTAAAATCCATCTTTAAATACTCAGTTTCATGGGTTATGTGGATAAATTCACACTTGCATTCATTTTTCCCATGAAAAAATTCACAAAACAGGGGATTTTCTGTAGCTTCTCGTGACACATGGAGCATGCCACAACCACCAATATGAGATATGGAGAGTTATCTACAAGATTGAAACATATAGTTTAGAATTTATATGTAATTTGGATACAAAAACCTTTACATTTTTCCTATCACTCCCAAAACTATGGTTTTAGGAGGGTTTGGACCCACTTAACTTCTTAAGAATTGTTCATATGGTATATGTCATCATTTTACCTCATTTAAATTTTAAATTTTCTTGAATCCATGCCCCAAAATTGATGAATGTCTCAATTCCCCATGCATATATTTAACATGTTATTGAACACTTCAAACCTGACCCTCAAGCTAAATATGGCCATTTTGAGAGATCAGTAGATCCCAAAAACCAATTTTCTTGCTTCTCCTTTTGAATTTTGACTTGAAAATTTGTCCTCAACACTTTTTTTACTTCATTCACATGTCACAACACTCATTTATGTTTATACCTATCTAAAACTCATCATCCACCTTGAATTTTCTATTCTCTCTTGGCTTGTTCTCAAGAACATGCCTTCAAAAGGCCTTGAACATGCCTTTACTGGTTGAATTTTTACCTGTAGCACATTCCATATCCTCTCTACAATGTCACAACACATTACCCATGCTTTTAATGGACTTTATTAGCTTGTTTTCTTCATAACCCAAGCCACGTTTGTACTAGGTCTTAGAATTGGGCCTAGTTGATGTTTTTCCAACCCACATTTTAGGTAACCTATCATGCTATTCATCATGAAGAAAACTACACACCTTTGAGACACCTCTTAATACCTATGGGACACCTTTTTATTTCACACCTAGCACTTAGATGTATGATTATTCACCAAGAATTTGTGTATGCACCATGATAACTCAAAGCATCACACTATGCCACTTCATACACACTAATGAGGTCAAAGCATGGCACTACTATCATCCTTCATGCCCCTTAATGATTTACATGTCACCATCACTCTTTTCCATCAATTTTATATGAAATTAATGAAAACATCAATGAGACTAGGTTCAATAGGTAAGACTTCAAGTCATCTTAATTATGAACATAAAAAATATGCACCTACAGGTGCTTAACCAATCTAAAAACCATAATTTAATTTTGAAAATTATTTTCCTCCCGCACATGCAATCTAATGGTGCACAATGGAGAAATGTCAAGAACCCATACCTATCATGTGAAATCAATGGTGATTAGTCCTTATCGGTTGTTCCTCTCAATTATAGCATGATTTGGTCTTCTCCCTCTCTCTTCTCTTCTTCTCTATAAAAAGTAACTTTATATCAATTGTAAAATATCCTCTCCCAACTACAAATTGACCATGTCAAAATGAAAGTCAATCTTTCATGAGTTACAAACCTGTATTTTCAAATAATGTAATATTAGCAGTGCCCTTCCCCAATAATTTAATGGACTATGTACATATTTTATCAATGAAACATTGATAATGTGACTTGTATCTATGATTTATTTATTTTATTATGTCTCTTACCTATATATTCATTTTCTGCATATCATGTGCGCATTATACTTACACATTTTTTAATTTCTTTGTGTTTATAATGTATGAAATATAATGTTTTATGTAGTGCTAAGTTGTGGCATGTATCTACCCCTCTCATCATGTTTATTTCCTTTTATATTCTTCCCCTCATGTGGATAAAGATCCCCTTTCTATTATGGTGTCATCTATCCTTTGGAATCTTCATTTCAACACATCACATGACTACATTTATCCAATAACTCATTGTTCTCATTTTCAAACCATTTCCATTCTTGTATTCCCTTCTCATAAATTTTTATAATCATGACTTCACTTCTTCATTAGATTTCTCACATGCAAGATAAATATCATTCCCCTCCACCTCCATATTCCCCAAACCTCCATCCATATCAATTTTATGAACCCTTTAGTGATGAATATGCTCATGATCTAGCCCATGTGGTTATCCTAGTAACCGTGATGTTTTCAAGAACAATGACATATAGACAATGGAGGAAATTTCATGTATGATAATGATTTCTAGATGTAGGTCTAGATTAAGGAGGAAAACATGCTACGAATGAAGGTGATGTATGAAATAAAGGTAGATAGACTTAGTTTTAGGGATCCCTTTCCATATGGTGGTCTTCTACTGAGTTAGTATAGCCCACAACTGAAGATTTAAATAATGGCTAAATACTTAAATCAGATACTAGAAAGGATTGAGTTAATGGAAGCTTATCAATATATTTGTATGGAAATATATAAATGGTGCAAGCCTACAATACCATCATATATCTCTCTCATTCCTTCTTTTCAATCTACACCATCTTAACTAAAGCATAAAATACATATCTTCCTCAAAGCTCCTCCTGTTAGCCATCCTCCTTTACAAGAGGATATTACACTTCCTCCATCATTTGAATCCCTACAAAATTATTCAAAAGCTCAATCCTTCCCTCCTTTCTTATATCCATACCCATTTTGGGATAAGCTTCATGTTAAAAAAACACTTAGGAGGGTAGCCAACTAAATATCCAGATAAATAACATCAGTTGCATAGTTTCAAGGATTGGAGCCAAGAGTTTGAGGTTAAGAAGGTTCTTCATCAAGAAGCTAACAAGCAACCCCTTGTAAATGCATAAAAATTAGTTTAGTTCAGATCCAGTAGTATTAACCATGATATATTTTTTATAAAATGGACTAAATTTGATAACATGGATGGATAAATGGCCCAACCTTTTCAAGATCCTCTTACTATTTTTCTTAATCCATCTAAAAAGGATTATGAATTGGATGAACTCAAGAAGGAGTTGGTTGATATATCATAACATGGAGTAGAAGAGGACAAGTCTGAATTTGAAAGCTTGAGTGCAGAATATATCATTGAGATCTTCTTTATCTCTTTTAGTGATGAATATATTAATCTATCTTCACTCTCATTCAGGGAATTAAACTTGGAGGAAATACTCAAGGATAAGAAATCAAAGGAATAAATAAAACATCATGAGAATATTGAAATTTATGTGGAGGAGAGGGATGTCTTTGAGCTGAAAAACTTCTTATTTGAAGTTGAAGACGATAATGAGGATCCCAATGTTAAATCAGAGCATATCATTTGGGAGAAAAAAATGCACACAAATTTGAACAACTTGCCAACCCTCCCCAAAATTAGTAAAATGTGTTAGATATCTCCATTTATGGGGTTGGGACTAAAAATAATGGGAAAATAAAATAAACCAGTCCATTATTTTTTAGAGTTATATGTCCAATTAGATATATAGTTATATTAGAGCTAAGCACATATTTTCCACCATTCATGTTCACTTAAAATCATGAGGAGGATTATCAAAGTACCAAATATCAATTGATGCACCTATCCAAATTAAATGCATAGAAACTGGAAGAGTTTTTTCTCATTTTTGAAGTGAATATTTTTAGTAAAAAGGGAATGTGGACCATGTTTTCACTTACATCACTTGATCTAGTTACATAAATAGTATCATGAATGCACTTTGTAAGGAAGGGATGTTAATTTTCCTAGCCAATATCGATATTTTTTAGCTTTATTTTCTCTTTGTTAGAGTAGGATTAGTTTAGATTTAATTTTTGCAAAAAAAGTTCTTTACACACTTTTCATGTTTCCATTTTGATCACATATGATTTCTATTTTGTACATATTTTTTGTGAGCCTCTTTGTAGTTGTACATATTCTAGATCATTCACCTTCATGAGCAGAGAATCGGAGATTTTTTGGGAAATTTCTAGCATAGTAAATGTTTACTCAAATCTCCAAAGATCATTCTCAAACAAATGACAAGTTAAGTGCTTCGTGTGGATTAAAGGTGATTTTTTTTAATTGTTGGATTAGTTTCTAAGTGGTATGCTTGAATCCATGCCCAATGGATATATCAGGCTATTTTTCCTTGCATCTAGTAGGTATATGTCCCTTGAAAGTCACCAAATTATTTTCTAAAATAGTACCCATGATATTTGAACAACTTTATTTAAGTTAAGGACTTATGCACTTTTTGTTTAGAAATTTGTGGAAGTGAAAAACTCAATGTTTGTTGGAAATCTGTAATTTAGTGTTATGTAAGTTTATTGAAGCCATAGAAGAAAGGCTAAGTACTTCATGGTATTACAGGGAAAATATAAGTCTTTCATGGGAATGGAAAATTGAGTGTTCCGTGGAAATTTGAAGGAGCTTAGTGTTCTAAAGAGTATGTAGAATGATAGTGCATCATGAATTTTAAAAATTACATACAACAAAGGAAAAGGTATTTGGATTTATACAATGTGGGACAAGGTAAAGCAGAGTGCAAGAATGTTAGAAAATTTGAGTGTGGAGGCTAGTAAAGAAATATGTGCTACATAGAAAGGTCACGTAACAAATAAAGTCCACATAGCAAAGAAAAACCACATCATGAATAAGTGATTGTTTATGGAACAATAAAACTTAAATGCCACATAATAAAGATTTTACATGAAGTTTTATCCTCCATGGAAAAGAGGAAGATAGCAAAGTAAAAGAGAAATCTCGAGAAAAAGATTTTTGGTACAAGAAGATGTCACGAAAGGTAAATGTATGGTTGCAGATCATAGTAGAAACATCAGAAAGTCATGTAAGATAAATGGAAGATAGTGGATCATTTGAATTCCATGAAACACAACAAAACCATTCCTAATTTTAACTAGGTACTCAATCACTCAAATAAATATAATTTAATTTTGAATGTCATCATCCTCCCATACTGTTGATTTGATGGTGTATGATGGAGCAATGTCAGGTTCCCATACTTGTCCTACAAAATTAATAAAGATTGATCCTTGGTGGTTGGATCTATTCAATTATAGTGCAATATAGTCTTATCCCTCTCTCTCCTCTTCTTTTATCTTAAAAAAATTGATTTCAAATGTAAAATATCCTTTATCAACTATAAAGTCACCATGTCCAAATAGTGGTTGAGATTTCACAAGTTGCATACCTCTGTTTTGGTCACATTTAATGCACTCAGTTCCCTTGCCTGATAATGTAATGGACTTTGTATATCATTTA
Source organism: Taxus chinensis (assembly GCA_019776745.2). Lineage (NCBI taxonomy): Eukaryota > Viridiplantae > Streptophyta > Pinopsida > Cupressales > Taxaceae > Taxus > Taxus chinensis. The sequence continues at coordinate 706,527,019 of CM034148.1, forward strand.
TCAATGAAATCATACTATTGTTACTTTTATCTTCCCTTTACTTATTTTTTGTGTCTCTTACTTGTCTATTTGTTTCTAGCATATCGTTTGTGGGTTATACTTACATGTGTTCTCATTTTTATGTGTCTATAATGTGTAGAATAGAATATTTCTATTAGTGTTGAATTCTAGTATGTATCTTCCCTCCCATCTTTTTTCTTTCCTTTTTTATTATTCCCTTCATACAGAGAGAGATCCTCTTTCAGTTTTGGCACCATCATCACTCTTTTAGCCTAGTTTAATTTTATGCATTTCCCTCTCAAACATAGATCCTTGAAATTCTTATGATTGAATTTGCATAGGAGTAGTGTTGGCATTAGAATAGATAGGATATGAATCTAGCATTCTCTGGAGGTTGATCTCATATAGTTAATTCCCACACTGAGATATCATCCTATGTTTAACTGAGGTTTTGAATCTATATATTCAACAAGGGTAAAACTTCAAGTGAAAATAGATACCAAGGATGTAGAGTAACATTTGTTTATCTTAGATTCATTTTGGAGAAACAAAAAAATTACAGACACAACAATCAAACAATATGATTTCATGTGAACACTAAGAGATGATACATTAAAATGGTACATGAAAACTAATGTGCAACATACTAAAGGATAGGATGTGATCCAAAAGGAGTTTAAGGATGAATTCCATTACCACAAGATACCTAATGAAGCTGTGAGAAGGATGAAAGATACAATACAAAAAGAAGGAGAGATATGAAAAAAAATTGACTACATATTCAAAAACATGGAAATAAGTATAGAGGATCCTTTAATATACAAATAGATAATTGAATGGTTTATTTCAAAATTAGTACCATACCTAAGAGAATCAATGGATGGAAAAATATTTACAATGTTTGGTAATGCATTATGAATGGAAACAAGGTTAGAATCCTAGTCATGGCATATAGAAAGAAAAAACATTATAAATATAGAACTAGAAAAAGTACAATTAGAATTGGCTAGATTGAAATTACACCAAGGAATACAGAGGAAAGAGTATCTATGAACAAATTCCCCTCCCAAATAAGCTCCAAGACCAAATAGCTAGTGCAATGCATTTTATGTAAAAGATCGTAGTAAATTGGATTTTCCCTACCTGGAGAAAGTAAAAAAGTAGTTGTAATCAAACAACACTCCTCTAAGAAGGAATATACCAGCAATACACCACCCGCAGACAGAACATGGTGCCAAATTTATGCATATTATGGAACCAACATATATATGATGCATGACCTCTTATAGATGTAGAACCCCTCACTAATGTATGGATTTAGTGTATAGGTTGTGGGTCATTTAACCTTTATCATCACACTTTTCCTACCATTGATTTGATGGAAAATTTGAAATATTATAATGTTAGGAGAGCAATGTACATGAGATTAAACCCGATACCCCTAGCACCTATAAATAACCCACATCTAAGCTTACCAATGCAACATTACTAGGCATTGGCAATTACAGATCGCTCATAATATCAAGGATATCAAGGCGGTCTACCATCATATGGAGGAGGTTTATAAGGAAATTACTACAATCCAAATTATCAAGGTTATGTCGGAGGATACAAAAGAGGTTACATAGGTGGGTATAGTGGTGGATATAATAAATATCAAGGAGGTATAGGCTATCAAGGATACCAAGGAAAATGAGGTTATACCAATAATAAAGGAAGAGACAACCAAAATGACAATGGAAGTGAGACACGGGAATGGAGACCTATAAATTTTTACAAATGCAGAAAGGATGGACATGTAGCAAGAAATTGCACTGAACCAAAACTTTATGGGTTCTATCAAGAAAGGGTAACCCTTGACTAATTTATTTTTCCTAAAGAATCTCAGTTTTATAGGAATGGTAGAACTAAAACATAAGCATTAGGAAAAGATGCCAACAAAAAATTGTAGCATATTACGTATATTTCATGGGATGGAGATTTTGTGGATGACTCTAAAGAAGCAATAAGTAATGGGAAAGCATCAAGCTCTAGAAGATTGAGGTCAGAGTGAATTAGAGAAAACTAAGAAACTAGATATATATAGAAAAAAATAGAAGACTACTTAACATATAGAAATGGATAATGTAGAAACATTGTGTTGGGCCGCCATAACTGTTATCTAAATTTTGTTGCCTACTAAGATTCGATAATAAGCAGATTCCTGTTGAATTGACCAAGTAAGCTTTAAGGTTCCTGCAGTTTTAAATCCCACCATGGGTCAAGCCTTAAGTAATGTAGAAAGAAGACTTAGCCAAATCAAATATTAAAACTAAGTTGGTACAATCCAACTCAAAAGGAAGCAACGATCTCATGGATAGTGCCAAGTTTCAACCTGGCACGAGTTCTAGATAGAAAAAGGAGCAGAAGCCTCCAAGCCCCACTAGAATTACACGTGGAATCAATTATAGGTGACCCATCCAAGGCAAAATTATTCACAGTAATATGTGGTAGGTGCATTACTTACCCAAAGGAAAGTGGCCCAATCGTAAATGATGCCAAGTGTCAACCCAACGTGCTTCCAAAAGCTATAATGGAAGCAAAGACACTATATAATTAATTGTCCTCCATGTGGATTTCACAATGAATCAGCTCCGAGTTTGAGGTAGATTGTTAAAGATTGGTGATAAGCCAAAAATCACGTAAGGGCAATTATGAAGCCTATCTAAAAGTTCTAAATGTTCAAATATTTTTAAAAGATCAAAGGAAAAGGGTCATTCAGCTGGTCTTTTCAGGGATGAAGTTAATACATAGTTCCGTGTGAAGAGGGCGAACCTGAGAATACTTAATTTGTTCACTTGCATTCAAAAGGTCATTTTCATATAATGACATAAATAGGCACTGCTTGAATCATGAGCACAAGACCCAATGCATAAGAAATTAAAAGATCCAAATATGTAATAATGATTCGAAAGAATAATTCCGCTCCAAGGGAATTGGTTGCAAGATAGTTAAGAGATGAATTAAATAGGCATGGATCTCACCCTTTAAAAGAATAGATAATGGGAAAGCGTGAAAAATATCTTGAAAAATCTATTTCTATCACTTTGCATCATTTATCATGATTAAAAAGGCATTTTGAAAATAGTTCGATAATAGTCTCTCACCTCCTTCTCCTCCTATATATTGAAATCAAAGGTTTTCTATAAAAATAGACATACAAAGTGGGAGTTAGTTTTTTCCTCTGTCTCAGTTCTTCTTCTATAAAAGGCAGGGGGCTAGAGCTCTAGCCTTCTTTCTAAGATTTTTAATGGAAATTTTCCTCTTATCTATTGTAATACTATGCACATTGTTTGGAGTAATATAATATGCTCTGTGATGCAATTCATCCATGCTTTACGTAATTTTTATTTTCTCTTATAGCCTTTATTTCGACGTGGATAATTGTGCATGTTTTTATACTATTACTATCTTTAGAAATTGTTCTTAAGTAGTTTGGAGTAGTGTTCTATGTGAATTTCCTCTAGTATGTTGTGTATCTTGTCCACCCTTTTTATTGCTCACCTTTTCTTTATTTCAAGCAGTTACTTTATGAGTTAACTCCTTCACTTTTTGACATATCACTCCCATTATGTTTTATGTTTTGTTTCATTTTCTCTAACCCTCATCTCATACCATGGAGAAGATCCATCTTCTTTAAAATATGGATGTCACATTAGGTCGCACATCCCACTAACCTAAGGTTTCCTATGACTCTAACGGTTCATCCGCAAGGATCTTAGTCAATATTTTTCCTAGCATGCCTGGTGGGATGACTTAGAGTGGTATTTTATCATTGCATCAAGTCAGTCTGTTCCTAGTAAAGATCAAGCTTTAATTGAGACATTTACAAAGCACATATGGCTACTCCACATGGTCCAAATAAATCATTATAGAAGCTTTCAGACCTTCCTTTCATCCATCTCCACTCATATTTCTTTCCATGTCTTCCATTTATCTTCATCCTATGAATTTTTGCAATCATGACTTCATTACCACTATGGGATTCTCCCCTTCTCCATCTCCAAGTCATCCATTCCACCCTTCCCTTCTCTTCGAGAAGTTATACCCCTCACACCAACAAATAACGGCTCTAAATTCAAAAGAACAAGAGCATATGGTGAGAAGTGATACAAACTCAGGAGGTTCGTGTCACAGGATGAGCATCCAAGAAGCTGCAGATGTTGCCTCCATTTTTTCTCCCAACAAGTAATATCCCCTGGAAGAGTTTGGGCCAACGAGCTTCATATTGCAAGATGAAGCCACACATGATGGAAAATTTACAGACTCAAAAGCCATCATACAAGATGGGGAGACTTTGACAGAGGTGGAATAATATAAAATAGATTTCTTATCATATTTATGGGAATTCCTTGATGAATAAGATCTTGTGGAGATTATAATATTTGTTACTTCATCAACCCCACAACAAATACAGCCTACTACTCATGATAGTTCCCCTGGAAAAAATATAAGGGCTCTATAAATAAGTATCATTGAAATCTTTTTGCTTTCAATTGAAGAGACTAGATTTGTTGACGAAGCTGCTAAAAATGAGGAGGGAGTTGATAAGGATGACACCATTCAGGGAAACTTGAAAAAAAGACCCGTTCCAAAATATGTAATCCAAAATGAGGGTTAGGAATAGAAGGTTAGACCGACCTCCACTAGAGGATGGTCCTCATCAAAACCAAGGAAGACACCAATTCTATTCATGCTCACTTCAAGGTATGAGGATAATTTTCAAGGCCCCAAGGGTCAGCTACAACACCTCTAACAAAAAGATGAGAATATCAAGGAGGTATTCATTTGTTTTATTGATATCATGGGTGGAAGAGTGAAAGGTAATTTTTCACTCTTATTATAGGTGATACTTATTGCTAAATTAATTGTATGGCCCCACTTTATAAAGAAGGTAAGATATTTCTTCATGCCTATTTCAGGTTTTGATTAGCTTTTCCAAGACCAATTAGCTTAGGAGTAGGAGTAGATTGATTTCAACAAAATAAGTGTGTGTGCACACTCTGCATGACTCATTTGAGGCATGTATGTTTTTTTCTCTTTATATAGGCCCGCATTTGTATTAATCCATTAAAAGGAACCAGATCCCCCAAGGAGACCTTATCATAGCAAGAGAATTCATAGTTTTCTATGGCAGTTGTAAACTTCACTACAAGAAAATAGAGAGCAACTAAAATCAGTCAAGGGAGTGACCTTGCGGATTCTCTAATTTTATACTCTCACATAAACATGTTGCAGAGTTTTCCTTATGAGAGTAGGAAAGTGCAAGGATCAACTAGCAGTTTCAGAGGCTTTGTAACCCTTTGGATACTATGGAGAAGGTTCAGATTAGTTCATAACATGGTTTTGGACCCAATATATAGCGAGAGATTGTGGGTTCTTTCTATTTACCAGGCTAATGCCCCCCATGAATCGCCAACCTGTTATATAAACTTTGATGCCTACTAAGATTAGATAATAAGAAGATTCCTTCTGAATTGACCAAGTAATGTTTAAGGTTTCTATAGTTTCTAATCCCACCAGGGGTCTAGCCTTCGGCAATATAGAAATAAGACTTAGCTGAATTAACGATTAAAACTAAGTCAAGACAAGCCAACTCAAAATGAAATGGAGATCTCACGGACAATGTCAAGTGTCAACCTGGCACGAGTTCCAAAAATAAAAAGGATCAAAATCCTCCAAGCCCCATTGGACTTACACGTGGATTCAATTATAGGTGACCTGTCTAAGGAAAAAGTCTTCGCAGTAATATGTGGAAGGCTCATTACCTACCCAAAGGAAAGTGGTTTAATCGCAAATGATGTTAGGTGTCATCCCGATGCACTTCCAAAAGCTACAATGGAAGTAAAGACTCTAGAGAAGCACTTGGCCTCCACATGGATTTCGCAATAAATTGGCTTCGAGTTTGAGGCAGATAGCTAAAGATTGGTGATAAGACAAAAATCACGTAAGGGAAATTATGAAGCCTATCTAAAAATTTTAAATGTTTAGATCTTTTGAAAAGATCAAAGGCAAAGGGTCATTCAGCTGGTATTTTTAGGGATGAAGTTAATGCATACTTCCGTGTGAAGAGTGTGAACCTAAGAATACTTAATTTATTCACCTACATTCAAAAGGTCATTTTCATAGAATGACATAAATATGTGCCACTTGAATCATGAGCACAGGACACAATGCATAAGCAATTAAAAGATCCAAATATGTAATAATTATTTGGAAGAATAAGTCTACTCTAAGGGAGTCAGTTGCAAGATAGTTAAGAGATGCATTAAATAGGCATGACTCTCACTCTTTAAAAAAAAAATAATGGGAAAGTGTGACAAAGATCTCGAAAAATATATTTCTATCACTTCACACCATTTATCATGATTTAAAAGTAATTTTAAAAAGATTTCGAGAATAGTCTCTCACCTCCTCCTCCTATATATTGAAAATGAATGTTTCCTAGAAAAACAAACATACAATGTAGGAGTTCATTTTTTCCTCTGTCTTACTTCTTCTTCTGTAAAAGGCAGGGAGCTAGAGCTCTAGCCTTCTTTCTAAGATTTATAATGGAATTTTGTCTCTTATCTATTGTAATACTTTTCACAATGTTTGGAGTAATATAATATGACATGTGATGTAATCTGTCCATCCTTTGCATAATCTGTATTTTCTCTTATATCCTTTATTTCAATGTGGATAAATGTGCATGTTTTTATGCTATTACTATCTTCAAAAGTTGTGCTTGAGTAGTTTGGAGTAGTGTTCTGTGTGAATTGCCTCTGGTCTATGGTGCATCTTGTCCACCCTTTTTATTGCTCACCTTTTCTCTATTTCAGGCAATTGTGTTATGAGTTAACTCCTTCACTTTTTGGCATATCATTCCCGTTATGTTTTATGTTTTGTTTCATTTTCTCTTACCCTCATCTCACACCATAGAGAAAAGCCAGCTTCTTTAAAATCTAGTGGTCACCTTAGGGCATACGTCCCACTAACCTAAGGTTTCCTATGACTCTGATGGTTCATCCATAAGGATCATCTTCAACAATAACCACTAGGATAATATATTAGAAGGGACAGGATATGGAAAAATTGAAATCTATCAAGAAACCATCAAATGATGATATGTCCAATCAAGAAGAATGGAATCCTAACTAGTTTAACCCCAAATTACATGAGAAATAAGTCAGAAAAAGTAAGGAAGTAGTAAGAAAATTCCAAAACCTTGAAAGAGAAGAAAAAAATGGAGAATAAGAAATCATATCCCTCAAGAAAATAATAATTTAACCATAAGACAGGGGCTGGTGGAAAAATTAAAACAAATTTATAAATACTCTAACAAACAAAAATAGACTTATAGAGTTTAGTAGATTGAAGCCACATATAAAAATAATGTAGTATTCCACACACAAAGGTCCAGTTGGAAATTAGCTATCTATTTGGATATAGAAATCTTTGATACAAAAGTTTCATGTGTGTTACTTGATCTAAGGTCATATGTAAATATCATGTCCAAGACAACTTGGGAAACACTTGGAAAACTATGAGTGGAATTGATAGATTATGACATTGGGTTATCCAATGGGTCAAATAAATCACCAGTGATAATAGATTGATAAATTAGGATAATGCAGCCAAAAACCCCACATTTATTGTGATATTTGCATTATAATAGTTTGTCGACTATAAAGGTAAATTGAACTCTGAAGATGAAAAGATTACCCTAGAATCAAATGACATTCAAGTCCATCTCCCACTAGAAAATGGAATGAGTGTGATATGGTATGTCATGATACCAAAGATGATAAATTTTATGAGAAACAAGGTGTGTTCAATGAAAAGTTGGAAAAGCTATGAAAATGGCGTAAGAACACTTAAGAAACCAAAATATTTAAACAAACTAGTCAATGGACCATCAGATAAGAAATAAGAGAGGATTCATCACTACGCATGCATTAAACTTGAAATAAACAAGAAACCTAACATATCTAGTCATCCTCTATTCTTGAAAGCTTTTACAAATGAACCTAGTAAGGATTCTAAGCAATCAGTTCATGATCATGAGAATGGGAGCTCACCATTAATGGCTACAAGGCCAATGGTCCTTCCCATTTACTCTATGCGTGTGTGTGTAGTGTAATAACAAATCAATAGCTCAATAAAACAAATAAAATTAGCTCTAAACCCTAAGAAAAATGCTATAGTTTATGCTAGAAAGGAGGAGTATTCTTCTAAATGGTCTAAGGGTAGTGGGCTATTTATAGTTTTCCAATTTCATAAATGGGAGAATTTTTGTGCATGTGGGACAAATGAAAAATCCAAAAAGAACTTTAGTGAGTCAAAGTAAGTTTTGACTATGTTTAGAAGAGGTTAATCATGGTTTAGGACTAGTTAAAATAGGTTATGCTAGTTAATCCTGTTTAGAGAGGAATTAGGATTTCAAGAGGGTTTTAAGAGGTCTAATCAATCCAATGAAATGGATTGATAGTCTAGGAAGCTAGTAAACATGGTATAGAAGAGGATCTAGTCAATAAGAGATTATATTAACCAGCTTAGTTAGTTACAAGGGGAATATGACCAAAATGAATGTCGTAAACAGTGAGTTAGAGAAGTCAAGTTGACGAGGTATCGTCAATTTGCAAGAAGGAGAATAGTTAGTGCAATATTAGGAATAATAGTTCTTTTATCAAACTAAAATTGTCTACACAAGGTATAAATGTTATTAAATATATTTCTAATTTTAAAAAAGAGTTTGAACCTACTTTAGAAGTGGAAGTAGCATTTGAAATTGAAAGTACCAAATTAGACTCAGATCATAATGTAGAAGCATGGATGTATGGTATTTTGGAAAAAAGGTTCTGAAATATATTACACGTAATATGCATGTCATCATGCAAAGAGAATACACCTGAAGATCATGATTGTTACTCTGCAGGAGAAGAGGAATAATTATATTGTTCTGTGGAGGAGGATCCATAAATGGATGAAGAAGAGAATTATTCCACAAAGGAAGAAACTTTGGAACATAAGAAAATATAATTTACTAAGGTAAACAACACAACCGCAATACACCACAAAATCACTCAAACATTGCAGAGTAACACTAAATGAGAAGAAAGGTATGAGCAGTAAGTAAAATGTGTGTTTATATTGAGTCATGGAGAAACCCACAAAACATTACCTAAGTTCACTTTTATTGGGAATGTAGAAGGTTACTTGGAACAAATGAATAGGTTTTTTCCAAATGAAGCATATTGAATGGTATCCTTAGATGACACATTAACGATAAAGTTTTCTCTAGTGGGAAACACATAACCCCAAATTAAAAAGAGGAAATCATTAGTAGTATTGCTCAAAACTAAATATTTAGAGAGTGAAGGTTATTTTGTGGTAATATCATAATACGCAGATGAAGGATACCCCTAACAGCATATCAAGGCATTCCTAAAACACTAGAACCTATGCAAATAAACATCCTCAATAGTATGTATATAATTATTCTTCTAGACTCTAGGTCCCTTGCTAAATATGTGGCATCTCCATCGGGAGATAAGGATGAACACAAGAACGTGGGATCAAATAGTAACTTACTTTTTCACACTTCTAATTAATGGGATGTTGACTTACCAATCTTTAACACATTGTAAAGGATCCACACATTCTTATTACTTCCTCATGAGGAAGCAATTATTTATTCTACATGAACAGATAGAGAAAATAGAACAAAAGAATCCAAAAAGAGAAGTGGAAACATAAAAGCACGAAAAAAAGGAGATGGAAATTTTTTAGCTGTAGAAAAAAAAAGTAAGATGCATAAGAATGACCTCAAAATTTAAATTTTACCATCAAAGACGGAGAAAGGAGGGTGATGGTAATAAATCCTGATAAAGACCATTATTTTTACAAACCATTAAAAATAAGAGAAAAAAACATTGGAACAAAGGGTGAAGAAAAAATTTCAAAAGTAGGATATTATTGTAAAGAGGAAGAAGTTCCCAAAATGATAGAACTTGTTAAGTAATACAAATATATTTTCCACAAATATTTCAAATAACTCCAGAGAATAAAATAAGAATTCATAACTATGAAGATTCAAATCAGGTGAGGAACCAAAATACAAAATAAAAGGCCATATAGACTCAATCCAAACCTAAAAGTGAAGGTTGAATCCAAGATAGATAAAATTTTGAATGTAGGAATCATCAAACCTTTGGAATATGTCGAATGGATAATCCCAATGGTAGTACAAAAACTGATAAATAATGATATGTGTGTACTGTAGAGAACTAAATAAAACATGCATACATTATCCATTTCCCACTTTATCCGCTGAATAAGTATTAGAGAGTGTGATAAGGAGATATTTTTACTCATTCAATGATGGGTTTTCAGGTTCCATCTAGTAAGAATAGCTCTAGAAGATCAACCCAAAATAACCTTTGCAACAAAATGGTTTTCATTTATGTATATGGTAATGTTGTTTAAATTGAAGATTGCAATGGTTGTATTCAACCTCATAGTGGTCAATTCCTTCAAATAATTCATACATAACTTCCTATAAGTATATCTATAATTTGATAGTGTATGGGATATTGAAATATCATATACATGTATTACTCCTGATGTTTGAAAAATATTGTGCATTACAAATTTCATTAAACCTAAAGAAATACATCTTCCTTATACCATTTGGCACATTACTTGGGGATATCATTTTTTAAATAAGGTTTGATGATCTATCGATTAAAAACATCCATAATAGTAAGACTACCACCTCTAAAAATGTAAAAGGATGTCCACACTTTACTCAAGTACATAGGATATCATAGGAAATTTATCAATAATTGTGCATCTACAAGTGCTCCATTAGAGGAGTTGTTAAAAGAAGAAGACAAATAAACAGGTTGAATGGACAAAAAAATGTACGGAAGCATTTGAAATACTAAAGGATAAAATTTTGCATGCCTTGATCTTGATATTCCCAAACTAGAAGGTACCTTTTCATGTTCATGTGTATGTTTTTTGGTTAACAATAGGTGTAATTTTGGCTCAACTGTAGGATAATATGGATCATCCAATTGTGTTTGTAGGTAAGAAATTGGCTAAACAAGAAATAAATTATTCCACCACAGAGAGATAAGCCTTGGTAATTGTCAGAGTGGGCCACAATCGAGGATTGAGATTGAATAGGATTGAATACACAAAGTGGAGACCTATGTCGAGTGGTGAGATCCAAAAACAATCAAGAGAACAAAAACTCTTCATTCATGCATGCATAAGCTAATTAGCCAAAAATATGAATAGGATGTTACAATATATAGTGAGAAATTAGATCACCCAAAAAGGTAACCAACTCAACTCACAATTAGAAAATGACTTATAGTACATTCCCATAATAATCTTTGATTAACCTAAGAAAGCTAATTAGACTATGTAGGTAAGCCTACACCAACACCCCCATTAAGTGTAGCTTTGGTGAGTTAAAAATTAAGGTGGGTCCGGGTAACAAGGTCTGATGAGGTACCCACATAAAATGTAAATCTCTCATAAAGTGGAGAAAAGGAGAAAACCCAGTGGGAAAATACTCCTCCCTAAAAGAGAGATAGGAAAAGTAGGTAGGACTAAAAATACCCACTTAAGATACAAAATATTGTATCCATCATGTATACGTAAAATGAGACTCACAGGTGACTATGGATAATAAGGAGGAGCACTAAAGAGTGAATCGGATTTTCCAAAGCCTAGAATTATGTTCCTAGACATAACAATACTTCTTTCTAGATCACAAGTCCTTTTAGGAAAAAATTGATATATTTGTTGAGAGGCACAAGGATAATAATTAGATGAATTTATGAATGGATCTCCATGGAAATTTTAATGATTCCACTAAGTGGCTAATGGACCTCTATCTAAGGTGTGGTTCCTAGAAAAGGAACTATGATCCTCATGTAAAGAGAATAGCTAACTGCTCCGTGAAGGGATGTTGTATCCGAAGTAGAAGAAAAGACAAAATGAGGAAGGCTCTTTAATTGTGTACTAAACTACCCAATATCTAATGAATCTTCAATTTAGGTGCCTACTCCTTGAAAAGTCAATGGTAGACCAGAAGTAGTTAGATCAAGAAATAACTCCTCAAGATTTGGAGGGTGACAAGGAGATGGTGGAGGTAGGTACCCATAACTATTTAGTCATATGTGATAGAATATAACTCCTCATCATAAAAAAAATTCTCAGAATTAGAAATGACATCAAGTGTAGGTGAATCCAAAGAATAATCTTGAGGGAAAAAATTATAAAAGGAATATAGCTGATTTTGATGATTGACTATATGAACTGCAATGATAACATCACAATGCAACTCTCTAACATACAATGAATCTATAGTAAAATCAACATTCAATCCTTGACCAAGGTGATTAATCTAGTATACTAATAGGAGATTAGTTGATAGTGTGGGAATATTGAGAACATTATTTAATGTTCCTCTACTCACTTCAACAGACCCTCTCCCAAAAACTTGTGCAGAAGAGTTATCACCTAATTGTATAGAGGACATGTCACATGAATCCAAATAAGTGAAATCCACATGTGAAGAGGCATATGATGTGATACACCACAATCAATTACCCATGTGGGAGTTGGTGGAACAAATGTAACTAGGGCTCTCCATTTTTTTTTTTCTCCTTTCTTGATCCTTTCTCCTTTTCCATTCTATGGTAATTTTCCTTGGAGGATTCATGGGTTAATGAAGATGGTTTAAAAGGCTCGGGAGAACCTATGTTATTCTTATCAAGAAGACTTGTGAGGTGGTTAATTTGCTTCTTTATACATTTGTTTTCATCATCCTTGCATGTGCAATGCCCACATTTTATCCTCTCTTTCTTGTACTTAACACTAGAAGAGGAAGTTCCAGAGTTTTATTTTGAGGTGGGATCATTTTGATTCTTTTTTTTCACATAATACTTATTATTATTTTTTCCCTTTATTTGAATCCTTTATTTTCTCATGTCTAGCAAGTAGATAATGGGGTTTATATGACTTCAATGTACCCATTTGAATAATCTTGTCTTTCTTCCATGTCAAGTAAGAAGAAAATTTTTCCAAGGAATGCATGGTCCATGTAGTTCCCATGGTGCTACTAGTGGCATGAAAGGTAGATACAAAGACATAATAATTGGAAATCAATTTTACAAGTATGGAAAGAACTAATTGATCATCCGTTTTGTCTATGCCACACTATTTCAATTACAACTTTAGTGCTTTAGATTTGGTTAAAAATTCTTGTATCGTGTTAAAGTTTTCTGGGATCAAACTAATGACCTCATTCTCCAACTTTTGAGCTCTCATTATGTATTTCTTCCCAAAAATTCATTCCAAAGTGGTCCATACATCATTAGGAGTATTTGCATTTTTAATAAGAAAGAGCTAGTCAGGAGATATGAACATACATAATAGACCATAGGCTTCATCACTTTTGTTGTGCCACTTCACCTTTTCTACACCTAGTGTCAGTTATGTTTTTGTACCCATGGTGATCCAGTGTAAACCTTTACTCCTCAAGAGGATTTGTATTTTGACTTTCTACTCATAATAGTTGAATGGTGTAACTTGTAAGAGGTGTAACAAGGGATAGATAGATCCATTATAGCAAGCGGTTGTATGTTGAAAGTTATGGAAGTTTGAAATTTCTTTCTCATAATAAATAACCTCCTATTTGCTTTTAAAAATGGGCTAAATTTTTTTTCCCAAACTTTATGAAGAAAATTTAATCCCCGTTTGGTTGAGCGTAACCAAGGGCTTAACTCTCATGTGACCAATGGCTAAGGGATAAGAATACTACCTTTCCCCTTAGATGATGTCACCTTACATTACAATGTGACCAGGTGAGTGATGTCACACCCTATTTTACAAATGAATAATTTTATTTGGTTTGTGGAAATTTTACTTGCGCACGCATGTCATTAGGGTATTCACCAGAAATACAAAATGTCAGGGTTTTCCCCTTATTGGAAACCTTTACAAACCTAACATAGACTGGCAGGGTTCTAGGCATGTTGAACACCCAAAAATTAATGTCAGGGATAAATTATTTTCAAACACATCCAAAATCCTGACACACTACACTGTAAATATGCAACTGTTGAACACCTGATAAAACCTAAAACAAGTTGTTGGGGTTTAGGACTTGTCAAACAAGTCACAAATATTTAGATAGATTGGTAAGGTTTTGGGGTTGTTGTGTAAGTTGTGAAACCTAAAACATGTTCAGAAAGTGACATAACCTAAAGCTTGTCAAGTATGTATTGGGAATTGACATATGTCAAACATGTTGAAAAACCCAAAACATTGAGCTTTGACTAGGGTTTAGAAGTTTGACTAAAAATTGTAAGCATGTGTTGATATGTATAGATGTTCTGAAGTCCCAAAAACCTGACACACTAGCCTTTGACTGGTGTTCAAAGGTTTGACCATGCTTTGCAAGTTGTGTTCAAATGCTTAGATGTTCTGAAGTCCCAAAAACTTGACACATTGGTAGGAATTTATGACATGTCGAGCATGTTGAAAATTTTAAAATGCACTTCAACAAAATTATGGATCTGCCAAACAACCTACAAATTCTAAAATGAACTAGGGAAGAGTTTTACACTTGTCAAACACCCTGTAAATAATAAACACACAAATGGAAACAAAATTTCTAAAATTATTTTTTGATTTTATTGCTTAGCCCAAGACGATGTAATTTTTTACGTATTTCAAACAAAACCCTTTTAAACACCAAAAAAGTTTGAAATCACCTGTCACATAACTAGGTCAAGTTTACCCTTCTGAATTCAATGATGTTGTATGATTTTCATGTATATATTGTGGAGAAGATATTTGCATGGATTTCCTTAAAATCCCACCAAACCCTTGAAAACCAAAATCTATGTAAAAACAAAAATTGAATGAGCTAGAATGCTAGATATTCTAACAAAGGCAATGGCATTCGGCTACCAGATTAACTCTAATACCATGTCAAAGTGGGACACAATTGAGGATTGATATTGGAAAGGGTTGAATACATAAACTAGAAACATGTATGGAGTGGTGAGATCCAAACATAATCAAGAGAAGAAAAATATCTTCATTTATTCATGCTTAAGTCAATTGTTGGGGTGATAATGACAAGTGGGATATTTACCTCTACAGTACGCCCCAATATTATTTTTAAAATTTATCTATCAAAATTTATTATGAAGATCTTCCACAAGTATCTTATACATGTCAAGAGTGAAGTGGCTTAACTGATTCACCCACCCCATTGATTAGGGTGATCCCTCTGGGTATTTGTTATGAGAAACAAATAGATTAGTACTAGATTGATATCAAGAAAGAGATATCAGACTGGAAATCTATCTGGAACAATGTATTGTATTGAATGAGTTTGAGATGATTGGTTCTAAAATCATTTTGAAAAGGAAATAATAAGGAGAGAAGTGGAAGTGTTGGGTAAAAGTCTGTATCATAAATTCTAAATAACAAACAGTGCTTTATTTAATGGTGGAATTTTTTACCTTCATATTTTCCCCACTTAAATTTGGTGTTATCGTCTCTTTATTTGACTATTATTTACTTTCATATTGTATCATTACATTTTATAATCTGCATACTGTAATTTATAATATTTAGCATTTATTTTCTGGATCTATAATTAGCTGATTATGTATTCCCTATAAATTGTAACATGGTATCAGAGTGGGTGATTATGCATATGTGCAGGATCGATCTGGATATTTTTTTAATTATGAAGTGGTGAATAATCTTTAAGTCTATTTATGGATCTACAAAACTCTAAACGTTGCTACATAGTAGTCTTCAAGCTAACCAGGTTTAAATGTCCAATTCCTACCTTAAAATTAGTAAAATATTAGCTAAATGGTCTGTCTAGATCATGTTTGAGCAATTATCTACTTAGATATTTGTTTTTGCATCTAGTTACAGTCATTTTTTGTTTAAATCTATCATTTGTGAGCTTGATTTTAAACTTTTCATGTTTTTTATAGCCATTATGAGCTATTTTGTATGTGGATCCAAAATATATCTTTAAATCTAGTTAGTTCAAAGTTTTTTAAGTATGTTCTGACTTTAAATTATTTATTTTTGCTATCTACTTTTGTGAAGCATGATCCAATCATTTTTACACCATCTTTCCTCATTGTGTTGTTTTGTATCTAGATCTTATTGGTTTTGTGAATCTCAAACAAACAATATTTCTCCAAGTAGCTTCTCTATTTATATTTTTATGTTTGTGAAGCCCAATCTAATCTTCTAGTGCCACCTGGCTTCACTCTGTCAGTCATATTTGACTTTTATTGTTTCTGCAAAAGTTCTTTGGACTGTGAAGCTTGAGCCAATCATTTTTCTCCATCTAGATTTACATTGTCAGTCTTCTAAATAGACCTTTCTGTTTTATCAAAGCTAGAGCCAATCAAAAGGCTCCATCTTGCTTCACTTTTTTAGTCATATTGTTTATCTGATTGTCAGTTGTGAAATGCGAACCAATAAGGGCTTTATGTGTTTCTTTGAGTTGTCAAACTTGGCTTAGTTTTCCTCAGTCATTTGTGAGATCCAAATCAATTAGGAAGATCTAATTTCCTTAATATTTCATGTTGTCAGAGATTTTTTTGCTTGTTTCTGTCTTTGAAAAATACAGTACCAATAGAATTTTTCCACATTTTGCATTGTCAGTCCCTTGTTATCTGTTTCTAATATTTGTGAAATTTAAGCAAACAATATTACTCCATATTTTTATTTTTTTAGTCTTTTGGTTGCATTTTATGTGCTTTTAAAATACGAGCCAATAGGATTGCTCCAAGTAGCCCCGTATTTTGTAGTTTCAGTATTTGGTTTGTTTTCATTTGACATATGTGAAGCTTGAGCCAATAGATTTGCTCCAAGTATCTTAGCTTTTCACATTTGTTAGTTTTCTTTATTTTTGCCAATAGATATCCAATAGAAACTATCTATCTTGTTGCATTTTTCATTTTTGTGAAAAGTAAGCCCATTTAAAAGGATCCACGTATCTTATTTTTTGGCTTAATCTTTGTGGTTGCACTGTGAAATACAAACCAATTTTTTGTTGACACGTATATTAATTATCTATTATGTTAATCTTCACAAGTGTCAAACTTTTTCTTTTGAGGTGTCAGTATTTTCTTTGGATTATCCACTTAGATTGTGACACTTGTCTTTAGATTTCATATCCAAAATTTATTTTAAAGTTGATCTTATTCGAGGACTTTAAGTCTGCCCAAGGAAATCTATTTAAAGTTTAGTAGAAAACCGATACGTGTCTATTAATTATCCATTATATTTTTGACAATTGACCATATTTGACTAAAAATTTGATTTCACATTGTGTCAGAGTACAAATAAGAAAACTATTTAATTAAAGACACGTGTATATAGTTATGGTATCTATATTTTATTTAATTTACTTGTTTGACTACAAAATGTGAGCTAATATAAAAGTGACATGTGCCTCCTAAATTTTATTTGTGTCATGAATATTAAATTACCTTAGTTCTACATCTTTCAAAATTTTCTTTGTACCACAGGTTTTCTAAGTTTTTTTGTATCAAGGATTCAAAAATTTGGAAATCTTAGATCTTTGTTTTGCGTCCTTCCGTTAATTATCTGTTTCATTTTTTTTTCATGTAACTAATAAGAATATTTGTAGATTATTTTTTACCTCAATTTGGATTCCTTGGTTTGTATTTTTAGTTGTATCTGTTTCAATTGTCATCTCAGCATTACAAATGGCTACTTCTGTTATTTTTTCGATGGATAAGTCTCATCTTTTTAATGGAACAAACTATAACATCTAGAGAACGCATTTAAAAGCCTATTTTATGGCTAGAAATCTCTAGGATCTTGTGACTGGTGTGGATACATGACCTAAAGGGAGTCAAGATACCCCTGAAAACCTTAGTTCTTTTTCTCAAATATGTTAAGAAGTTATGTTTATCCTTTAACAAAGCATTAAAGATGAATTTTTTATGCATATAGGTCATATGGACTCACCTACAGATGCTTGGAAATAATTAGAGACAATGTATGAAGGCATTCATTTATCTAAAATAATTAAGCTAATTATGGAGCTATTTACAAATCCCATGAAGGGGGATGAGAAAATAGTCAATTATTTAGCTAAAATTAAGAACATTAAAGCTCAATTGGATGGATGTAACTTTGAATTGTTTCAAGATAAGATATTGTATTTTATAATTCAGATAAATATCCATAAAAAAATCATAAATTATATATCTCTTCTTAATTCTAAGTATCAGAATGAGAATGATCTACCTAATTTGAATAATTTGTCTTCTCTGTTAATTTAAGAAGAGCGAGTAATGGAGAATTTTAATTCAAAAGAGACTACTTATCAAGCTCTATTATCTCATAATCACAACTCTACTCACAATAGGAATAACAAAAATTCTAAAGGGAACTATAATATCGTGTCTAAATTTAAATCCAATCCTAAATTCAATTCTACTAAGAAAAATTAGAATTTAAAAGTCAAATTTAATGGAACTTGTAACAAGTGTGGAAAATTTGGGCATAAAGAGTATACTTGTAGAGTGACGACTAAAAAATCAGTCAAGAATGCTAAGAACAACACGCCTAATGATCATAAGAAAAATTAGAAGAAAAATCAAGAAAATGTGAATGGGCAGTCTATTTCCCTATATACTACCCTTTCATCACAATGAATAGATTCTTGATAGTGGTTCCTCTAGGAACATGACTTATACTCAATATCCTCTCAAATATAGTTAAATGTGAGGAAAATATCTATCTAGGGGATAACTCCATTATTAGATCTGAAATTTGTGGCAATGTTAAATTGTCAAATTGTGTAATTAGGATTGTCTTGTTTGTTCCTCAGCTCAAAAATAATCTTTTTTCTTGCTCTCATATAACTAAAGAGAATTTTAATGTTGTTCTACTTCAAGATAAGTGGTATGTAAAAGATCAGTTTAGTAATATTATTGCCTCTTAAATTCATAAAAAGGCTTGTATATATTTGATGGTTTTGTGTCTGAATATTGTTTTTCTTCCTCTTCTAGGAATGATATTCAGTTTTGGCATGAAATACTTGGTCATGTAAATTTCAAAATCTTGTACTAGATTTCTAGACTAAACCTTGTTTTTGGTCTCCCTAAGATAAAATTAGATCACGAAACATGTGAAAGTTGCCTACGTGGTAAGAAACATGTTGAATCATTTCAAAAACATCATGATCCTAATTCTTCTTAGTTATTAAAAGTGATTCATAGGGATGTGAGAGGTCCAATTGAGGTTCCTTCTCTAAGTGGTTCCTTGTATGCTTTTTTATTTATTGATGAATTCTCTAGAATGACTTGGTCTTATTTTATTAAAAATAATTCATGATGTCTTGTCTAAGTTTCAAGAATTTAAAGCTTTGGTTGAAAATGATTCTAATATGAAAATAAAAAAGAAACATGACTGATAATGGAGGAGAATATGCTAGAAAAATTTTTGATGAATTTTGTGTGTCATGTGGAATTCAAAAAGATTTAAGTACTCCCTATTCCCCTTAAAAAAAGGTATTACAGAAAGGAAAAATAGGACTATTTTGGAAATGGCTAGGACCATGATTCATGCTATAAATGTGCCTAAATTTATATGGGTTGAAGCCATGAATATTGTAGTCTATATCCTAGATAGACTACCTACTAAATCTCTTCATTAAACTACTCTTCATGAAGTATGGAAAATAAAAAACCAAATCTTTCCCACTTAATAATATCTGCTAGCTCTGCCTCTATATTTATTCATAAAGTTAATAGGAAAAATCTTGATTCAACCTCCTATTATTATATTTTTGTTGGCTATGGTTGTAAAACAAAAGTTTTAAGAGTCTATGAACCTTTCAAACATGGCCTAGTATAAAATAGGAATGTTCATGTCTTATAAAAGAAATTTTGTCATGTCTCTCATGGACCCTTCTCTAGTTCTCGTAAGATAGAGCTTGATAATTCTTCTCCTAACAGTATGGAAATAAATTTCAAGGGGTTGAGTATCCTGATCTAGACATAATGGAGATTGAGCGGGAGTCATCTCAATTTGTATTGCATCCTAAGATTCCTAAATGGCCTCAAAATTTTGTTCAAGATTCTTATCCTGCTAATCTTAGAAAGTTAACTCGTATTCAGCACTCTTATCATGCGTTGATGACCCTTTATGAGGTAGAACCACAATCTTTTGAAGAATCCTGTCAAGATGATAAATGGATCCAAGCTATGAAAGATGAATACAATTCTTTGATTAAAAATAATACTTGGTAACTTTCCCCTCGTCCTTCTAAGAGAAGCATTGTAGGATCTAGGTGGTTGTATAAGATCAAATATAACTCTATAGGAGAAAATTGAAAAAATAAAGGCAAGGCTAGTAGGTCATGGTTTCAATCAAAAACATAGTCTTGACTATGTTGAGACATTTTCCCCTGTAGCTAAGATGATCACTATGAGATTTCTTCTTGCATTGGCCGTCGAATATGGTTGGGATATTCACCAAACAGATGTTAAAAATGATATTTATTAATGGTGACTTAAAAGAAGAAATCTACATGAGACAACCTAAAGGTTTTGAGGAACCTAGAAAGGAAATTTATGTCTCTAAGCTGAAAAAGTCTTTGTATGGTCTTAAGTAAGCCCCTAGAGCCTGGTATATGCTAAAATTAATAGTTTCTTTCAAGACCTTGGTTTCACTAACTAATGTTCTGATAATGATATGTTTTTTACGTATGAAAACAATCATATTATCATTATTTTTTTGTATGTAGATGATATTTTTATTACCAGCAGTCATAAAAATCTAATTGTTAAGATCAAAGAAAAGTTAAAGTAGCATTTTGAAATGACTAATTAAGGTTTATTAAATCACTTTCTTGGCATGGTTATATTTCAAGATCAAAAGTCTATTATTGCATCTCAATCTCATTATGTTGGGAATTTTCTTAGAATATTTAACATGATTGACTATAATCATGTTGTCCATTCTTATTGAAGTTGGTGTTAAGTTAGATGCTTAAACCAGCTTGTGCTAAATTTGATCCTACTCTCTATAGACAACTAGTTGGTAGTCTAATTTATTTGACTATTACTAGACCTGATATTTCTTATACAGTAGGAGTAGTTTTAATATTTATGCAAGAACCTTATAAGGATCATTGGAATAATAGGAAAAAATAATTTTGAAATATATTAAAGGAACAATCAATTACGATCTATTTTATTCTTCTTCTAATGGTGCACAATTATTTGGCTATTTTGATTCTGATCACGCTAGTGATGTTGCAGATAGAAAATCTACTTTTGGATATGTTTTCAAGTTGTGTGAAGGTGTCATCACTTGGAGTAGCAAGAAGTAACCAAAAGTATCTATATCTTCTACTGAAGTAGAGTATAAAAGTGTTATGGAAGCTGCAGAGGAGGCTATGTGGTTGAAAATAATATTAGATGAACTACATATGGGTGCTAAAGGAAGAACTACTTTTCTATTCGACAACCAAAGTTGCATTGCTCTTGTAAATAATCTGGGTCAGTATCATAGGACTAAGCATATCAAAGTTCAGATGCACTTTATTGAGATAAATTCCTAAATGGTGATATAGATCTCAATTTATGCTCAACTAAAGATCAAGTTATAGATATCTTCAAAAATCAATTACGTTCTGTAAATTTCTACAAATTTGGTGCCTTGTTGGGCCTATCAAATTTTCCCTTGAGGGGGAGTGTGCATGACAATGCCACCTCTTAACGTCCTATTGCAAACTTCCAATACTTCCTCAATTTTTTAATAGGTAAATGTGTCACGCTATGTGAAGTTACTTGTAAATCCCAATGAAGAATTAGTTATGGGGATGCCTTGTGTTATAAAAGGCTCCATAATTTGATATAAGTCTTCATATGTAAAGTACTTATCCTTATAATTTATCTTGTATATGTTCCTTTATATCATGGATTTTATAACGATCCTTGGAACACTATTTTAAACTGTGGAAAAACATGTGTCTCATGGTCTTGGTAAAATTCAAAATACAATTTAGTTGTTCATGGCTTACACAAGTCCCTGGAACACTACAGTGTTGTACTACGGAATTAAAAAACTCGTAGGACACTACTTTATGCACCACATAAATGCAAACCCATGGAACAATTTTGTGTATATTTTATAAGTCCATGGTACATTACGGTAGTATACTACAGAGTTAAAAACCCATAAAACTCTACTTTAGTGTACCGTAAAACTACACACCCATTGATAGTGTACCACAGAGTTGAAAACCCCATGGAACATATGTGTTTTTGGATGCTAACCATCTTAGAATAAGGAACAAATGTCAACATGTTTTGCATGTTCTTCCCCACTTAAAATTAAGGGAGAGTGTTGGGGTGATAATGTCAAGTGGGATATTTATCATTGCAGTGTGCCCCAATATTATTTTAAAAAGTGTCTATCAAATTTTATTATGAAGATCTTCCACATTTAAGAGTGAAACATCTAGACTGATTCACCCACCCTATTGATTAGGATGATCCCTCTCAAGATTGGCTATGAGAAATGAATATATTAGTATCAAATTGATATATAAAAAGATATATCAAACTATAATCTATGAAAAAAATGTGTATTGTATTGAATTAGTGTGAGATGTTGGTCTACAATTATTCTGAAAAAAATAACAAGGAGAGAAGTGGAAGTGCTAGGTAAAAGTTGTATCAGAAATCCTACATAATATAAAGTGATTTATTTAGTGGGGTTATTTACCTTCAATTTTTCCCCACTTAAGTTTTGTGTTACTGTCTATTTATTTGACTGTTATTTGTTTTCAACCCGTATTATTACATTTTTTTAATTTTCATACTGTAATCTATAATCTTTGGCATTTATTTTTGGATCTATAATCAGTTGATTATATATTCCCTATAAATCCTAACAGGTTACGTTATATAGTGAGAAATTAGGTCACCCAAAAAGGTAACCAACTCAACTCATAATTAAAAAATTCCCCTAATAACCTATGATTATCCTAAGTAAGATAATTAGACTGTGTAGGTAAGCCTACACCAACAAAAATGATGTATGCCCTACAAAAAATTAAACATTACCTACTAGCAACCCCATTTGTCTTTTATATTGATCATGAAATGTTGAAGTACTTGATAAAAAGAATGGTATTCTAAGGAAGAGTTTTCAAACGGTTGATGATTTTCAAGGAATTTGATTTCACTGTCTATGAAGCCAACAAAATTAAACAATGGACCAGATTATCTATGTGGAATTGAAATGTGATAATATCAAGGACTAATTGACAATGATTTCCTTAAAGCGCATCTTTTTTGTATAAAATTGGTTCCCCAAGATTTATAAATAATTGCACAACTCTTATACACTAATGGTTTTCCTCACAAAATATACAAAACAAGACAAAAAGAGGGCTATTGACCCAAGAATTCCATTTTACTTTGAATAAATGATAATTCCACAAAAAATGTGGGGATGACATATTAAGAAGAGTAGTCATCTATTATGAATGAGAGAATATTATAATACAATCCCATGAAGGATTAGCGAAGGGATATAATGGCGGAGACACAACGGAATGGAAATTATTATGGAAGGACTATGGTTCCCTACATTATTCAAATATGCCCATAAAGATGCTAGAGCTTGTGATGCATGCCAAAGAATAGGAAATCCAAACACAAGAGATGAAATACCACTGAAACCTAGTCTTATCCTTAGCCGCATTTTTAAAATGGGCTATAAATTTCATTGGGCTAATCAAACCATGTGTCAAGGAACTCACAAGAAAGGTTCATAATTAGAGGAATATGATATCTAACAAGATGGGATGAAGCTATGCCAACAAAATATTTTAATGCAAGAACAATAGAAAAAATTTATTTATGAGAACATAATCACATGGTTTGAATGTCCACTCAGCATAACTAGTGATCAAGGGAAGCACTTTGTAAATGAAATGATATAATAAATCCTCAAGCACTTGCTAAAAAATCGTAATAAAATCACACCATATCATTACTCAGGACAATGGAACAATGGAAACATTCAATAAGGTATTGGAATAAGTATTAACAAAATAATCTTCTCTACAAAAGGTGGATTAGGACTTGAAAATAATCGTGGCATAATGGGAATATCAAATAACCTACAAAATACTCACCAATTATTTCTCATTCCAACTGGTTTATGGGTAAGAATATGTGGTACCTATGGATTTCATCCTTGTTAGCCTAAAAGTAGCAATAGCATTCAGAATGAATGAATAACCTTTGGTACATCAAAAGATGATTATTTCAAAGAATCTAGATGAAAAAATATCGAATTCCCACCTATAACCAAACTCAAGAGAAGAAAAGATGGAAAGTCGGGCATGATAGACATTATAAACACGAGGATTTTGAGATTGGAGAAAAAGTGTTACTATGCAATAGTTAAATTTTAGATGGTTAGGACCATACATAGTCAAAAATATTCTACCATCAGGTGTTGTCAAATTGAGCACTTTAAATGGCACAGAACTATGAGGATTTTTCAGTGGAGCACAACTCAAGAAATATTATACCATGGAGTACAAGAAACAAGAAAAAGGAAAAAAGAGGAGAGAGAGAGAGAGAGAGAAATAAATAGAAAAAATTAAAAATAAGAAAGAAAATTCAAACATCTGTCACTTATGAAAACTGATAATTCAGTAGATTTGATGAGGAGGTAGGTGAAAACCAATAAGGGTACCTTCTCTATAAAAATATATTAGATAAAGGGATGAATATATAGTATAAAAAATGGAGGAAAATGAAAATGCATTGTCAAACTATGAGACTATGATGAAGGAAAATAGAAAAGGTAGAAATAAAGAAAAAGGAAAAAATCATGGAATGTAGGAAAATGAAAAACCATGGAATGAAGAGGAAAATGATAAACCGTGCAACAAAGTGACAAGGATAGAGACGTAAGATAAATATAAATTGACAAATAATGGAAGGAATTCATAAATCAATAGAACACTAAAATACCACAAAAAAGAACTCTGCACAAAACAAATCCATGAATTAAAGGAACTCTGCACAAAACAACAATAAATTTATCATAAATAAGAAAACAAGTAACAAGGAAAGGGAGGTATAACTGCAAAAAAATAACAAATGTTTTAGGTGACTATGAAATAAAGGGGAAAGCTTATATATACTAATTAAAAAGGAAGCGGTCATCACTTAGTCATTAACTCAAGTGCAAAACCAAGAGTGGAGAGATATACAACTCAGGGAAAGAATAAAATTATGGATTACATATGTTAAAGTGAATAATAGCTATTCCCAATTTATAATTGCCCCAAACTAAATTTTAGGATGTGAACCATCAAATCTAGTTGGACATATCCAACGAGATCATTTTTTCCAAATCTCATTCAAGTTTGCACATGCTCGTGATGTAGAAATACATACGCTCAACATAGAACAATGTGATCACACTTAAAATTTATGAAGTTAAATAAAAACACGTCTATAAGGAAAATGCAACAGTCATTTCTAGACTAAATTTGTATGCCTAGAATAGTATCCCCTAATTTTCCCTTGATGATAGTGTCATTAGAGATATTTTGAGCCGAATCCATAATGATATGTTATAATTTGATCAAACCTATAAAATAACTCCCTTAAGTGATGGGGAGGTTTACATGATTTTTGGCACAAGATCATTTAGCACTACCCCTACAAAAGAAAAAAAATAGTGTGAAACAGATGCTCTGTAAACTCTTCAACTTTTGGATCATCCACAGAATCATAATTAAAATTGATTTTCTAATTTCTATTAGAAAATGACAGAAATAGCTAGTGAATGAATTTTTCTTATCTTAGAATCCACAATTACAGGAAAGGAAAGAATATTAACTCATAAACAATAACAAGTTTTATCCTGGAAACCTCTAGAGGAGGAAAACCCAGTTGGGAAGGGAAATTTCTCTTTCTTCCCACTTTTATTTGGGAAATTCAAATAATAAGTGCAGAAATTACAATAAGTATGAAAGATAAGTAGATAATATCTCACACTTCCTCCCAATTACTTTCTTGCTTTGTCTCAACACTCCTTTCTTCTACAAAACACAATTCTAGCACTAAGAACTTCTTGCTCACTTATTTTCATGCTTTGATGATCTTATTCTCTTCTACAAACATGTATTTATAGACTTTATCATGTCTTCCCATGCACTGGAGAATTGGAAAGGTTATGGAGGAGAAGAGGCATAAACAACCTTTCAAATTCTGAGGTTTTTCATTTCATTTTTTTTTTAATCTGAAAGAGCCAGGACCACTACCCAATGCATACCGGTGGGTCTCAGGACTGCCACCCCCTGGTTGGGAGCGGCAAGTTCTATAACCACCACTCTACACAAAGTGGTAGTCTTGTTACTTTAAAGATAGGACCTTCATGGATTTATTTTTCCTTCTTTTTGCTGACTATTCTAATGAAGTAGAGTCATTTTGGATCCCTATGGATCACACCTCCCCTGCTTAGGAGGATTTTGGTCCCATAAAAGCTTAGTAGGGGAGTAGATGAGGAAATAATTTCGTCACTTGCTCCTTCGAGTACCATCGGGCCTACCTCAGTGTCTTTCCTTTCAGTCCAATCTTCCAAGACTCCTACAGACCTCTCCTAGTCTCTCTAACCTTCTGTTGTAGCACTACATCCTCCTCCAATTCACCTCGTGAGTCCAAGACACGATCCTCAATAGAAGGTAGAAACTATAGTCCTTCATCTTCATCTAGCATTAATGGCTCATATAGGTGCAAGTTCTCACAGTTTACTACAGATTACATCCTCATAAATGATGGTAATTCAAGTAAAAAGGCATTTTATCCAATCTGCTCCAATACGGTGAAGGGCCCATATCGTAGTGGCTTGAGCTTCCATGCTTGACCTTGTAGTATCTACTTGCTCAAGTAAATCCAAACTCTATCTCTAACATGAAGCTTATGTTCCCTCCTAAGTTAGATCGTGCCTATATTTGTACTTGGTTTGAGATTTATCTAGTTGTTCTTTGAATTTAAGATGGATTTTTCGTATCCTCTCAATTAATTTGTTTTTTCTAGTCACCTCTATGTCTCGTGTCTCATCCTCATCTTGTTGGCCAATTTATATGTCTAGCGGATTTTTTAGGTAGATATCCCAAGCATGCTTTAAATGGTGACTTCGTAGTGGATGTGTGTACTACCCCAGTTATAGGAATGTTGAATGTAGGCTAAGGACTCATCCCAAGTCCTTAGGTATTTTTTGTTATACCCTATGATTCAACTATACCAAAGTCTTGTTCACCACCTATGTTTTTCCATCTCTCTGTGGATGGAAAGTTATGCTCCTCTATAACCTGGTGTCCATCTTGTCCCACAAAGTAGTCCAAAACTTCCTCAAGAACCTGGAATCCCTGTCAGAAACAATAGACTTTGGAAAACTAAAATGCACCCATACATTAGTAAAGAAAAGATCTATTTCCTCATGTGTTTTTATTGTCTTTTTACATGTCATAAGAATACACATCTTACTTAATCTATCAAGAACAACATAGAGATATTCATGGTCATGTTTAGACATAGGTAATCCTCCCACAAAATCCATAGAAATATCCTCCACACGGATGAGTAGGTACTGGAAAAGGTATATACAAACCCTCATTCCTAATCTTAGGCTTGCTAGTACAGCAAAGTTTACATCCACATATAAATTTTGATAATTCTTCATGTATATTGGGCACAATACACGTACCTTTGCAAGTAGGCTAGGGTCTTACCAACACCAAAATGTCCCACTAATTTTGAGGTATGTGCTTCCCTCATCAATAGAAGTATTTCTTCTCTTAGGAATGCAAAGCTTCCCCCATTGGTAGAGTAGCCCGTCCTTGAGATAATAATCTTCAATCCATGTCCTTTCAATCCCTTGGGACTGCAACTACTAAAATTTCACCCTAAAGTATTTTTCTTGGGCATATGCCTCTCCATAAACATCCTTCGTGAAGGGCTCGATCTGAGCGATAGTGGCCAAACAGGAAAAATTCTCCTATGTGGCTAGCCTAGATAACATTTCTACCACCAAGTTTTGTACTACCCTTCTATTATTTAATAACTATATGGAACTACTGAAGGCACCCCATCCATTTGTAGTACCTTTCCTACTGTACAATTTTGACTATGCTTACAAATACTGGAGAGGTTTGTGGTCAGTGTGCAAAATAGTTTCTTTACCCAACAAATAATGCTTCCATTTTTTAGTTACCTGAACTAGTGCATACATTACCTTATCATATATTGAATATCCTTTAATAGCTGAAGTGAAAGTTTTGATAATGATAACATACATGGGTTTAAGTCCTTGAAGCAACACTGCGGTCATGGCATAATCACTAGCATCTATCTCTACTTCAAAAGGTTGTTGTAAATTAGGAAGAGCAAGTACTGGAGCATGACTAATCTTGTATTTCAATAGCTCAAACGAAATTTTTCTTGTTCCTTACCCCCAGTCCAAACTCTTACTCTTGTGCAGCCACTGTGTGTAGAGGTGTACTACGATCATGGAAAAGCATGGAATGAACTTCTGCATCTATTGTACTGCTCGCAAAAAACTCCTAGTTTTTGTGGCTCTTGTTGTTGTTGGCCAATTAGTGATATGCTTCAACCTTCTTTGGATCCACTCATATCTCTTGTCCTCCAACCACGTGCCCAAGATAGACAAGTGACTATGTTTGATAAATTCACATTTAATGATATTACAAAGTCAGTTGTTTCTCCCTGAGAACTTGTAAGATTTGTTGCAATTAAGTTATATGTTCTTCCCATGTGGCACTAGAAATCAATATATCATCTATATATACAATGACACATGAATATATGAAATCCTACAATACATCATTCATCAATCTCATAAATGTATTAGGATACATTACATAACCCAAAAGGAAGTATTAACCATTCATACACACCATGTTTTTTCTTGAAGGCATTCTTCCATATATCCTCCTCCTTCATTCTGTCTTGGTGATAACCTAACTTTAGATCCAACTTTGTGAATAATTTTTGCATGCTCGAAGCTGGTCCAAGAGATCATCTATGCGGAGGAAGTCAGATATTTGTTCTTTATGGCGATCTTGTTCAAAGCACAATAGTCGATGCACATTCTCTAAGAACCATATCCTTCTTTGTCACCATAACAATAGGTGAACCACATGGTGAGGTGATCAGATGTATCACCCCTTGGTCTAGTATTTTCTTGGAGTTGTTTCTTTATTTCATTACTCTCGAGCAAGGATTTCCTATATATCCTGATGTTTGATAGAGGGGATTCTTGACAATAGCTAAATCTCATTCTCTACTTACCTGTTTTGGGGGTAACCTGCTAGGAGCCTAGAAATATTTCCTCAAAATATTGAATAATACTATCCAAATCATGCTTTCCCTGGTTAGAAATATTCCAAACTTCTACCCTATCTTGTTTATCCTTCAATAAAAGTAAAAATAAAATTGATTATGATTTTCCTGAATAATTCATTTTGCTTGGTTAGCACTTACCATAGTAACCCGTGTCTTACACTAGTGCTCCCGGATGTTGTAGATGATCCCATCTTTGACCCATCTATACAAGTTTCCCCTCCTCATAGTTATAGTATCCATAACATACAAGTAAGGACTTCTTTGAATACCACATCAAATGCATCAAGTGGAATAACATCAACTTCAAAAACATCAATATACTGGGAATTTATCTGAAACTTGGCCTTGCATCTTCTTGTTACCTGAATTTCAACACCCTTCTTCACTCAACCCAAAGGATAAGGGTGTGGATGCTCGTAAGTATCAAGACCAAGCTTCTTTACGACTGCTTCAGAAATCAAATTAGACTGAGAACTGGTATCAACCAAATCATTTACCTTAGTTATCTTGATCTAGATTTTTATTTAGCATATTCTACTCATCTCCTCTTCTTGGTTGTCCATGTTGGTGGCCATACATAAAAGCCTCTCATCTACATCAGACTCATCTTTGATTTCCACCTCCCATTCTATTTTCACAGCTGTCATGGACTTCTTCAAGTCCTTGGTTTGGTTCTTCGAATGTAACTCTGGATGCAACTTCCAACATGTAGCGTTAGTATGAACATTGATATCATAGTTCTTTCAAAAATTCATGGGATATTTACAAGTATTCAAAGTAGTGGCAGCTTGTTTACCTTCCCCTTTCCACTTACCCTTGTTGCTTATTTTCCCAAACTCTTTCTTCTACTGAATTTTTGACCACTTTACCCTTGTCTTTGATTCTCCTTAATTATTTTCATCATCTATTTAGTACTCTTATACGCATGCTTCATTGAGATATTTGGGTTATTTGGAGATGAATTTTCTTCAAAGGTGAGTGTGAAGTCCTCCCAAGTACTTGGTCAGAATATCCTCATCCTCCAAGTCCATGTTAAGCAACATGGCTTGCCTCTGAAACTCCATAGTATAGTATTGCACACTTTGCCCACTCCCTTGTCTAAAATACTACTATTTAATCATTTGGTCAATGTTATGGAAAATAGGATAGAAGTTAGCTCTAAGTAGATCTTTAAATTCTTGCAAATATTTCAAAATAGGACACTTTTTATTTTCACAAGTGGCTAGATGGGTTTCCCACCAAACCAGAGCATGTCCCTCCATCTTGAGACATGTAAAGGTGATCCTCTGTGCCTTAGTGACATTATGGATGCTAAAGTAGACTTCTAACTATTTTAACAATTTATCAAGCAACTCTACATCTACTTGTCCTTCAAAGATTTTAATCTCAACTTTTGTTCAGAATTTAAAAGGAGTATGATTGGATTTTACCTTTTCTCTTGTGTTAAAAGTCTCTTCTTCATGTTCTTCCCCATAACCTTTCAGCTAATCCCCGAACCATTGATTCCATGGAGTCTTGTTTTAAAGAAGCTATATTATATAAATTAGCTAGCTCTTCTTTCCTTCTAAACATCCTATACATCATGGTCTCCAACATCTCGATTCTACGGACAAAGTTCTCTTCCTCCATTTGTCCCTGAATTCTGTGTTTCTACTTCTTTATAGAAATTTCAGGATCGCAAGGTAAAGCCTCTTCACCTTTAGATCTCATCACTGTCATAGAAATCCAAGAATGAATACCATACCATAGTCCTGTATAATTGTTAGCTCTGATACCAAAATGATTTGTAAACTCTTCAACTTTGGAATTATCCACAAAATCAAAATTAATCACTGTTGTTATAATTTCTATTAGAAAATAAAAGAGATAACTAGTGAATGAATTACACTTGTATTTAGAATCTACAATTTTGTAGAAAGGGAGAGAATATAGACTCATACACCAACAATTTTATCCTAGAAAAACCCCCAGAGGAGGAAAAACTAGTTGGGAAGAGTAATTACTCTATCTTCCAAATTTTATCGGCCCATTCAATAATAAATATAGAAATTACAATAAGTATGAAAGAGAACTAGATAATATCTCACACTTCCTCCCAATTACTTGCTTACTCTGAATCAATTACTCCTTACTTCTACAAATCACAATTCCAACACTAAGATATTCTTAACCACTTGCTTCATGCTTCAATGCCTTTGTTCTCTTCGATAACATGCATTTATAGTCTTTCTCATGTTCTCCCATGCACTGGAGAATGGGAAAAGTCATGCAAAAGAAGAGACATGGACACCTCTTTAAAATTTTGGCACTATTCGCGTCATATTTTATTTTCTATATACAAGATCCAGGACCACTGCCTAATGCAGATCGATGATCCAGGGACTGCCGCCATGGTGGGGTAGCGGTTTAGTAACCATTTCCCTGCATAGGGCGGTGGTCCTGTCACTAAACAAACATAACCTCTGTGTATATTTTTTTTCTTCTTTGTGTTGGCTTATTTGATAAAGCAGAGTCATTTTGGATGGATCAGATTATATGAGCTTATATATTTATTTGTGCGGGAATAACACTAGCGTGGTGCCGTTTCTGGGGATTCTTTGAATTCTTTTACAAATGCAGTACATACAGGGGTACCCTAGTAATGTTTCTTACATTATATCATTGTAAATACATTGTTGAAACGTCATTATCTGTTCAGATCCATAAGAATTGTTCAAAGTTGTAAGTTTCTTAGTGCAATATTTCCAACTTATACATTTATTACAGTAAATTTTGTAGCATCATTGATAAATTTGGGTAGAAGAAGAGTAGACCTTGTAATATTTGCATGAATCTGGTATTGATGGACATTTGATAGGTCTTTCGTAGTGAATTTACACAAACTAAGGTGAAAATATTTAGTGGAGACTCCGTGCTAT
Source organism: Taxus chinensis (assembly GCA_019776745.2). Classification (NCBI taxonomy): domain Eukaryota; kingdom Viridiplantae; phylum Streptophyta; class Pinopsida; order Cupressales; family Taxaceae; genus Taxus; species Taxus chinensis. The sequence continues at coordinate 706,559,471 of CM034148.1, forward strand.
TTAAATTCTTAATAAATACAAGTGTCTTAACATGAATCAAGTAAGATTTGTCACTAATATCTAGTCAAATATGGAAGGAAGAAGATATTTCTTCGCCAAGGACCCTAGTAGAAGGTTGTTTCAAGAGCTAGGAAAGTCTAATGCAGAAGGAAGAAGAATTTGGAAGGTTGTTGGAGATCAAACATAAAAATAAGAGATCTCCATTGGTGAAATTGATCAACCTATGATTGAATATTATAATACTTCCTCAAGTAATTCTGAATCAGGTAGTCTCTTTGTTGAATTGAATTCTCCATCTAGAGAGGTTCTCTCTTTTGTATTTCAAACATTTTCTTGTCAATCTACCTCGGTATTTTCCAAATATAATAGAGTTTTCCAAGAAACAAAGCCTTTAGAAGGTAGTCATTTTAAAGCGTCTGATAGAAGATAATGGCGCCGTCAGTACGGTGTCGCCAATAATGTGGAGTACGGTAACAGTCAAAGTACAATAGGAATGTTGTAAAAAGTAAATATTTGTCGTAAGTGGTCCGGTAATATTAAAATGTCAAAGTTTGGGTAATTAGAGAAGTAGGGTCTACATGATTAGGAATTAGAAATATTATATTGGTAATAAGGACAAGGAGTGAGGTCATAAATATTTTGTGTATTTTATTTGTAAAAAGTCTAAAAATGTGGAACCCATGTAAAATGATAAGGTTTATCTTATCTTAAGAGATAAGCTTACATGTACAGATAAGAGTTAAGGTATGGAATATGATTCGTCAGAGTGGATTTCTTATCCTATCTTAGAGATAGGATGGATAAGCCTGGAAGTTCTATAAATAGAGAGGCCACCCCCCTCATTTAGCATAGAAAGAAGTAGTGAGAAATATTGTAGGAAGTGTGCAAAGGAAGCCATCAGTTAAAGGTGTGTTGAAGAAGCCATCGAGAGCTGTAATTGTAAAGTTTCTCCCATAGTCTTGTTGAAGTACCTTATGGGTGAGATTGTAACAACTTCATGTTAATATTATAATTTACTTTGATATTTCAGATTTGTCATCATTCCGTCTTATCATAGTCGATGGTATTCTTGTGTTCGGTTGTTGTTTTGTTTCCAGATTACATCCACCAAACTAAAGGCTGTGCATTAGTAAATAATCATAGCACGAGGAGTTCCCGGTGAAGAATTATCATAGTGCCGGATTGGTGATGACATTTTGGTTCCGTTGCCGGGACCATTCCTCGTTGGTGGATTTTCTGGAGAGATATTCACACTTAGTCAAAAATCAATTGGAGGGTAACCTTATTTTTACTGTGCATAGTAGTTACCATGGTAAAGTCATTTTTACCGTGAATAGTAGTTACCATGATAAAGTCATTTTTGCTGTGAATAGTATTTATCACAGTAAAGTCACTTTTTACCGTGAATAGTATTTACCGCAGTAACTTCACTTTTTACCGTGAATAGTGTTTACCACAGTAAAATCAGTTTTTACCGTAGTAAGTCAAGTTTTACCATAGTTTACCGTGGTCATTTCTATAGTAATTCCAATTATTTGTGCACATAAGTCTTGTTGATTGTACTTGTGGGTTGGTATTTCACGGTGGTTACTTTTGAAAATGGGAAAGATTCCTGTTTTTTCAGCTCAATCTAATGAAGATGCTTCTTCTTTCATTCAAGAGTTTAAACGATCTTGTATTTGTAATGGCCTTATAAGAAGGGAACAATGGACTGAATTTTTTCCTACCTTTTTGGATGGTTCAGCACTTAGGTGGTTTGAAACACTAGGTGATAATGTGAAAAATTCATGGGATTTATTAACTGAAAGTTTTCTTGAAGAATTTGGTGAACAACAGAAATATGCAGATCTCATGATCGAGATCACAAAGCTATCCCAAGGAGAGAAGGAGAAGATAAGGGATTATCATGCTCGTGTTCTAGAGCTAAGGAGGAAGCTCGATGCCCAGATCCGGAAGGAAGGACTAGCGGATGGGTTGATGAATGGCGTGGATAATCTCCTCTGTAAGCACTTCATTCTTGGGATGAAGCCAGAGATCAGACAACGAGTGAAGTATGACCACCCAGCTACCATTGAACAAGCAAAGGAGATTGCAAGAAGGCAAGAAGAAAGCATGGAAGAGGAGCCCAAAGAAATTGTTGCTAAAGTAGAGCCTACACCAGCACCTTTGGTCCAGAATCCACAACCACTCCCGGTGAGCACAAATATTTCTCCTAGTACATCTACTGAGTATGAAGATCTGCTTAAAAAGATGGGTCAGTTAACTATTAATCTTCTTCAAGGAAAGGAATTTAGTTCTCAGGGAGGAGATAGAGGTCCAAAAAGAAATATTTCTGAAGTTGTTTGTTATGGTTGTTATAAAAAGGGTCATTATAAGTATAATTGTCCAGATAGAGCTTCTACATCTGGTAAAGGAGATAATGATAAAGGAAAAGCACCTGTGAATTCTTTTGATGTAGTAGATAAGAGCAGAAATAATGAAGTAGATGTGTTTGTAACAAAAAGAAAGAAAGAAAAAGATAATCAAGATGGAAATGATCCTAAGAAGATGAAAGAAGAAACTAGTAAGAAACATAGGAGAAGAAAGTTGGGTGTGCAGGATTTTCTGATTTCACAGGGGCAAGGACCATACTCCATCTTGGAAGATCTGTCCAAAAGGCCTGCAAATATTACATATGGTCAACTCTTGGCTATGTCTTCTGAGAAGAGGCGGGAGTTGCGAGGTGGACTCAATGCTCGAAGAAGGAAGGAGGTTGAGGTCCCTGTTTTGGAGGCAGAGGCAGATCCCTATGCTCCACAAGCTGAGGTATTATGTAATGGTATTTCAATTCATGATGTCTTAGTTGATGGAGGTGCTGCAGTTAATGTAATGACCGAGTCTGTAATGAATATGTTGGGTTTAAAAATTGATCGCCCTTCAACACTTATGTTAAGGTCATTAAATAAAGGAAAAACTAAACCAGAAGGTGTAGTTTCAAATGTGGCAATATCTGTTATGGGTGTGGTATGTGTGGTAGACTTTCAGGTGATGAAAAATGGTACTGTTGCGTACCCAATGCTGCTGGGAAGACCATGGCTAAGGAGAGTTCATGCAAGAAACTACTGGAATGAAGGTTTCATGACACTTGGACGTGGTAGAGAGAGGGTGAAGATAAACGTGATCCCTCGACATCATAAAGCAGAACCTGTGGATTCAAGTGATGAAACTGATGATTGGACATCCTCTGATTACTCTAGTACCAGTGAAGTGGACACTGAAGATGAAGAAAGTGAGGTGGATGTTTCAGTCATGGATATCCTTCCAGTCACACCAACTCATGACCCCATAAAATTATCTGAAGAAGAAGTTGATGATCGTCTCCAACAAATAAAGATTGGTGATGTTGTGATGGAGAGTGAGAAGGAATCCTACCTCCAGCTCTTTCGAAGGTACATACACCTATTCACTTTTGATTACAAGGAACTCCGTCAAGTAAGTTGGGTAGAACATTGTATTGAGCTGGTAGATGGTGCTAAGCCCATAAAGCAAATGCCATATAGAATGAATCCTAATTTTTCCAAGACTGTAAAAGAAGAAATAGATAAGTTGCTTGATGCAGGATTCATATTTGCTGTGGAGAATTCAGAATGGGTTTCTCCCATTGTGATCTCAATAAAAAATAATGGGAAGCTACGCATTTGTGTTGATTACAGGAAGCTCAATAAGGCAACAAAGAAGGATCATTACCCTCTTCCATTTTCAGATCAGATCTTGGACGAAGTAGCTGGCCAGGAGTGCTATAGTTTTGCTGATGGATATAGTGGCTACAACCAAGTTCGTATAGCAGAGAAAGATCAGCTGAAGACCACGTTCACCACTCCTTGGGGAACGTTTGCTTATAGAGTTATGCCTTTTGGGTTGTGTAATGCTCCAACAACATTCCAGCGTTTGATGAATAGGGTGTTCGAACCCTACATTGGGACCTTCATCAGAGTATTTCTGGATGATTTTTGCATCTATGGGAGCAAGTTGGACCACCTGCACCAAATGGAGACAACATTTCAAAGGTTAGATGAAGCACAAGCCTCACTAAACCCTACAAAGTGTGTCTTTGGATGTTCTAAAGGTGTTTTGTTAGGGCATGTTGTATCCAGAGATGGTATTGGTACTGATCCTGATAAAGTTTCAAAAATCAAAGATTTACCATTTCCTCTTAATAGAAGTAAGTTGAGATCATTTTTAGGCCATGTGGGTTACTATAGAAGGTTCATCAAGAATTTCTCAAAGATTACACAGCCACTAACCCAGTTCTTGAAGAAGGATGTTACTTATGAACCAGGAAATAAGGCGCATGAAGCTTTTGGACAATTGAAGGAAGCCCTGGTGTCTTCACCTGTTTTGAAGAATCCAGATTGGAGCAAGCCATTCATTGTGTACACTGATGCCTCAGATGCAGCACTAGGAAGTACTTTGAGCCAAAAGGATGAAAATGGGAATGAACATCCAATTTACTTTGGGAGCAGACAAATGAGCAGTGCTGAGGTAAACTATACTGTAACTGAAAAAGAGGCTCTGGCTATCATTTTTGCTGTAAAGAAGTTTAGAAATTACTTGCTAGGGCAAAAATTTCTAGTTGTAACGGATCATCAGGCTCTAAAATATATTGTCAATAAGCCTAACCCATCAGGGAGGATAGCAAGATGGATAATTTTGCTACAAGAATTTGAATTTGATATTATAGATAGGCCAGGAAAGAAGCATGTCAATGCAGATGCACTCTCTCGAGCCTATGATGGTTTAGGATCATCTTGTGATGATGATGATTTTCCCGATGCAGCATTGTTCTCCCTTGACACAATCCCTAGTGAATACATAGATATTTAGAATTATCTGAATGAATTCAAGTTTCCTGATGGTGCCAATGCAAAGACTAAGAGAAAGATTACTCAAGCCAGTCGTCCATATTCTATTCTGCATGGAGCATTATTTCGAATAGGACCTGATGGACAGTACAAGAGGGCAGTTGGACGTGATCAAGGAAAGGAGCTGCTAGAAGAATTCCACAATGGTACATGTGGAGGGCACTTCTCTGGACAACTTACAGCAAGAAGGATCTTGGATGCAGGTTATCACTGGCCCACTCTTTTTAAAGATTGTTATAATTATTGTAAGACATGTGATATTTGTCAAACACATGGTAACCGTAAGACTTCATCAGCTCCATTATGTCCTATTCTTCCACTTGGTCCCTTTGAAAAGTGGGGAATAGACATTGTAGGTCCACTTCCAACTACATCACGCCAAAATAAGTATATTGTAGTTGCCACAGATTATTTAACCAAGTGGGTTGAAGCTAGGCCATTGAAGACAACTTCTATGGATGAAGTGGCAAGGTTCATATATGAACGTATTGTCACCAGATTTGGTTGTCCATTAGAAATTGTAACAGATCAAGGAAGCCACTTCATTAATGAGGTAGTAGAAGCCCTAGTCAATAAATTTTCTATTAAGCACAGGAAGGCAACAACATACAAGCCAAGTACAAATGGACAGGTGGAACGAACTAATTTTGTGTTGTGTCAAATTCTAGCAAAAGATGCAGCCTTGCAGGTACATAAATGGGATAAGAGGATTCATGCAGCATTGTGGGCATATAGGGCAACATCAAAGTCAGCAACAGGATACTCCCCATTTCAGTTGGCCTATGGCATTGATCCAGTTCTTCCTATTGAGTTTGATATTCCCACTGTGAGAGTTATGAAAAATGAAAGGATGGATGAAAGTGATTCAGTAAAAGAAAGGTTGGTACATCTTCATTTGCTAGAGGAAATGAGGGAAATAGCAAAGGATACAAGCCATAAGAAGAAAATGAAGCAGAAGGAGTACTTTGATCAAAAGATCCGGTGGTCTCCATTTCATGTGAATGACTTGGTTCTAGTATATGATTCCAGATACAAAAAAAGAAGACAGAGAAAATTTCTTCCAAAATGGATGGGGCCCTACAAAATAGCAGCTGTGCATGAAAATGGTACGTACCGACTGGAGGAATTGGATGGCACTCCCATTACAAAATAGGTCAACCACGACAAGTTGAAGATTTTCCAAGCACCAGAATAGTCTACTCCGAGGACGGAGTAGAAGCTAGGAAGGGGGAAGATGTCGACACTAAAATTTTCCTCCGTAATTTCTATTTCATTAATGTATGTATTAGGAATAAGATGTTGTTAAGTATAATTAGTAGTAGCGTCTGATAGAAGATAACGGCGCCGTCAGTACGGTGTCGCCAATAATGTGGAGTACGGTAACAATCAAAGTACAATAGGAATGTTGTAAAAAGTAAATATTTGTCGTAAGTGGTCCGGTAATATTAAAATGTCAAAGTTTGGGTAATTAGAGAAGTAGGGTCTACATGATTAGGAATTAGAAATATTATATTGGTAATAAGGACAAGGAGTGAGGTCATAAATATTTTGTGTATTTTATTTGTAAAAAGTCTAAAAATGTGGAACCCATGTAAAATGATAAGGTTTATCTTATCTTAAGAGATAAACTTACATGTATAGATAAGAGTTAAGGTATGGAATATGATTCGTCAGAGTGGATTTCTTATCCTATCTTAGAGATAGGATGGATAAGCCTGGAAGTTCTATAAATAGAGAGGCCACCCCCCTCATTTAGCATAGAAAGAAGTAGTGAGAAATATTGTAGGAAGTGTGCAAAGGAAGCCATCAGTTAAAGGTGTGTTGAAGAAGCCATCGAGAGCTGTAATTGTAAAGTTTCTCCCATAGTCTTGTTGAAGTACCTTATGGGTGAGATTGTAACAATTTCATGTTAATATTATAATTTACTTTGATATTTCAGATTTGTCATCATTCCGTCTTATCATAGTCGATGGTATTCTTGTGTTCGGTTGTTGTTTTTAAGAAGAACTCTTTTATATTAAAGTCAAAGAAATGATAGTAGAGGGGGACAAAGATGAGAATGAGAAGAAGATAAAAGAAGAGGAAAAAAAGAAGAAGAAGAGAGGGAAAAAATAGGTAGAGAATAAAATAAGAGAGGAGGAGGAAAGATAGAAAAGAGAAGAAGAAGAAAATAAAATAAATGAAGAGCAAGAGGAATTTAAGAGAATAATGTAGTAAGAGAAAAAAGAAGATGAGAAGAAGATAAGGGGGGAAGAAGATCAGAAAAAGGAGGAGGAGGAGAAAAGGGGAGGAAAATATAAGAAAACCGAGGAAAAGGAAAAGGAGGAAGAAGCAAGGAAAAATTAAGAAGAAAAGAAAAATAAAGAATGAGAAGAAGAAAGAAGAAGAAGCTAAAAAGCAAGAGGAAGAAGAGAACAAGAAACAAGATGAGAAAGAAGAAAAGAAGAGGATGTAGAAATAACAAGAAACTATAGCAGAAAAAATATAAGTACCACAAACTTTTCAACCTCCTCCAAAAAAAATCATGTAACGGAGCACACCATAGGACAACATAATTTTTGTGTCCCAAGGTCTCCCTCTTCCGAGCCATTGTAGGATTCATTGACATTAATAAAAAATGTCTCGCCACATCAGAAACAAGATAAAATATTTGTTGGCTATTGTGTGCTTTTTTTCATTGATGTAAATTATATTGATGGAAAATTATGTCATGATATCATGTGATTCTCCATGAGGTGTTAGTCTGATGTCAAACATGAAGGATGATTGGTAGTTTCAAGTTTGGTGATGTTCTATGAGGCTTTGGTGCATGGTCTAGTGAGTTAAGTTGTGGTATGTGCTCTCCTAAGTTGTTCAAATTTTGATATGAGGTCATTTATTTTCCATAGGGTTTATTAGAGGTGTTCATGATTCTATAAGTGGTCATCATAGTCTTTTCATGAGGATTTGTGGTCAAGTCAGGTCTTTCCAGACCTATTTCTAGCCCTAGAGAATGTAGAATGAGTTAGAGGTATGAGTTTTGGAGATTATTATTATTATTAGTGAAGCATGGTAAAATCATGTTGATTGTATATAGGGATTTTATGGTGAGTTTCAAGTTAGTTCTCATAGGTTTAGTGCATTTATGAGGTCCTTGGGAAACAAGAAGCTGGAAACAAGTAAATTGGAATAGGTAATTATTAACATCTAGAGAGTTTCATATGTAGTTAGACTTTATGATGAGTATGGACAGTTATAGGATGTTTTTCATGATGCTTCATGACAAGTTTCAGGTCATTCTGAATAAGGGATTACAAGATACATTAGTTTTGGCAAACCAGGTGATTTAGAATGTGTTTTGTACTAAAAGTTTACTTTCTGATGCTCGCTGTGAGTTGTGTGCTATGCATGGGAGACAGAATTTCAAGGATGCTTTTACATGGAACTAAGAAGGTTTAGGAAAAATAATTAGGCTTTGATCATTAGGTTTTTATGAACGATTTTTAATAAGATAAGTTGCTTTGAAACCCTAGCTAAACCTTAGCTCAAAGCAACTTGGGAGAAAGTGAGTATATTGAGCCTATTTTTGATGAGTTTTGTCAATCTTCTTCATTAATAATTTCAATCTAGAGCTTGTGTTTGAAGGTTATATGTAATAGGAGAAATGTATCTTTGGAAAACAAATCCTTCAAACACAATCCACACTTGCATAAATTAAAAATCGCACTTGTGGAAATGGAAAAGCACACTTGCAAAAAAATAAAATCACACTTGCATAAAATAAATCAAACTTGCAAAAATGAAATCATTCTTGCATAAAGTAAATTGTTGAATTGTAAATAAATATAATAAAAGAAAACACTTGGGGGTTCACAAAAAACTGAATGAAAATGAATATTGCAATATAAGGAGAAAAACAAGACAACAAAATGATTTAATCACAGAAAAAGGAATTAACATAAGCATAAATTATTACAAGACAAAAACACAAAAACACATATCCATCTTCCTTGGAATGAGTGGCCAGCTCATTCCTTAAAATAGGATTTAAATCATGCTTCCAAGATCTTAATTTAGAACTTCATAATATTGGAGAGAAAAGAACATATTTTTCATTGATTGGTAAAATATTACATACAAGAGAATGGAAGGTTTTATTTATAGTTCATGCATCCAACCAAATCCTTAGTCCACTCACCAAGAACTAACTACCTATTCTTGGGTGGATTTATTCAAATCAATAAATCCTAAACAAACTTGACTACAATAATTCACATATCATGGAGAATATTTCTACAACTCATCCCTTTAATCTAGGAACACAATGTGGGAGAGTACTTATTCAACATTCCTAATACTATTCCACTATTTTCTCATCTTTGAAACATGGAGAGAAAATGGAGGACTGATAATTCCATGACTTTGAATTCTTCTTGGAATGTCACATGCATTCATGACTTTGGATTGCCACATGTTTGGATTTGTATTCTTGGTTTATGATGTGGAAGAAAAGAATGGGCTGAATAGTTAGATGATCCTTTACATTACTTTGGAACAAACCAAAGTACTTTCACTAGTTGGGCCTTTCAGTAGCTGTGTGAAGAATTTCAGTAGTTGGGTGTTTCAGTAGTTGCGTGAACACTTTCAGTAGCTACATGAAGACTTTCGGTAGCTAAAATCTATGAACTTGGAGTAGAGTTTCTTATGACTTGTTTTCTACACAGTATTACATTCCAACTTTAGAAGACATATCAAGAAATAACAACAATTAGATTGCAAATAGATCTCTAAAAATATGATTAAATAAATTATATAATAATAACTTAAGATAAAGCTTATAAATAGTAATTAAAAAGTTACATCTAAATTAATTTGACAAGTTGCTAAACAAATATCAAATAAGAGAAAGAATTAAGAGTGACATTTGGCTGACCTATAATGATACATATGGTTGGTCTTGATTCCATTCGCGGGCGATTTTTCCAAAGTGATGACCTTCACATGTTGTCGACTACTCCATATTTCCAAAAAGGTAAAGTTAGTCCATCCTGACTTTGTATGTGAGCCCAATTTGTCACAATCCTTATTTCAACGGGCCTATGCACTTGGGACAATTGTCCAAAGTTCGAGGCTTTGGCAGACTAAATTGACAATTCTTCTTTATCTTGGGACATTGTTCTAGATGACATAATCAAAATCATTTCATGCATTGGTAAATATTTTTGGCATGAGTCTTGAGCCTTCGTGGGAAGAATCAAGTGATTACCAGTGGGTAAACATTTAAGGACCTACAGTGAATCAAAGGGTTACATACCCAAAGGGAGGATCGGATTGGCAAAGCCATGGAAAAGTTCAAGGTTTTGAAAAAATAAAAAGGTATAAAGAGTCGTTAATTGGTAAGCCATTTTGGAGCATAAGAGTTTCAGCGAATCTACTGGTTAATATTTAACACAAAGATTCATAAAATAATGCAGCCTTCAGCATCTAGCCGTGGAATTTAATTTGAGATTTTAGTACAAGATTTACAGAAAAGGCAAAATTGTTAAATATGAGAGCCGAATGCAAATTTCTTTTAGTCCTTGCAGATTGTGGAAATGTGGTCCACGTTGATCGGGTGCGAGCCAGCGGAGGTAACCCAAATTTTCATCCTTCGAGTCAAAAAAGATAAGGTCAAAATCTTGCAATTGTTATTTCAATGCAATATCCTCAAAATCTTCTAATCATAGTCCCGCTATTGTTTCAAAAAAGTGTAGAAGTTCCAGATATTCGGCAATTTTTCTCAAGTAGTGAAACATCAAATGCTTCATAAGCTGTTGGATAGGGGATTCTTGGGGTCATGACAACTCAATCTTATCCTTGAAGCATGGATTTCAGATCTCTTCTTTGTACATTTTAATCCTCTAATCAAAGGTTTTTGGTATTCTCCATATTGTTATACTGGGGAAATAAAATGCATATGTCTGTGTATTTGCGGCTAAACTTGTTTTCCACCATGGTTTTTCAATCACAATTGGTATCCTTTAGATTTGAAGGGCCCAAAGGATGCCTATCCATTTGTCAAACCAAGTTCAGCTCACCTGGAGGAAGTTAATGCCCAAAGCTTTGTCAATGACCTGATTTAATATCCGTCTCTGGGGCCATTGTACAGCTTGGAAATTCTGAATTGATACTAGAAGGCTGTTTGAGATCCTGAACAAATCAATGGACCAACGAGCTTCTTGGCTCTGTTAATCCTTTGTTTGCCTCACTCTCCTCTATCTGATTTGCTGACAGTGTCATTTGGCATAAATAGAATCCACGAAACTCATTTTCAAAATGCTATTAGGGTGACCCGAATTTAACATGTGTCTGTGTGAATCCCAAGTTTAAAATGTGTATATTCTTCACCGTTAATGCCTATTTATAATTAGGGGTTCTCTCTAAAATTGCTGAATTACAGGTCGAAAATATTTACAGCCTTCTTTTAACAGACCTTCTCTTTCCCATTCACGGATGCTCTTCAAACAATCTCTTGTACCTAGTGATTTTCCTTGAAGACTAAAGTATGTTCATTCATGTCCAGTAGACCACATGTTCCGTGCAATTGTAGATTTGTTAAATAATCTTTTTCTGGCTTGTGAATAATGTAACCTATCATCTACATGCAAGTTGAGGAAGCCCCTTGATGAGATATTATTATCAACTCTTCAAACTAATTCATAGCAGTCTCTCTACATCAAACTATCAGTCATTTCTTATCATCCTACTTCTTTATTTTTACCTCTTCTCCATTAAGATTTTATTTATCTTCTTTCATCTCTGTCTAGATGTCCATTTCTTTAACTTCATCAACCTTTTCTCTTTATAAAGGTAAACTTGGGAATCTATAAATATTCTCTCTTTCATCTAGTACCCCAAAAATAATATTCAAAAAACTTGAAGCAAGGTTCTTCCAGTTTACCTCGCATACAATGCATCGTACCAATTAAGGGTTCAATGTCTAGGTTAAGATAGACCATCTTGGAAATACATGAGGAAACCTTCACTCTCACAAAAGAGTCCTCTTCCCTTTCAAACTGTCACTTATTCACATGTGTTCAAGGGCAAAATGCACTTTAGCCACAAATGACACTAAGTGGTGGTTTATCAATGTGTAATATGAAACCTAAGTTACTTTAATACCAAATGATATCCTTATACATGATTTACTGAAACTCATTGAATGTAATTAGGCCTAAGGATCAGCGGTAACAAATTTCCTCCTCCGAATCATCTGTAGAAGCATCCTTCTTGCTAATAGCCCAAAATGGCTCATAATTGCAATTTTACTTGAGACGGAATATCTAACGCTAATATGGATACAAAAACACTCTACTGCTATTGGAGAATATGCAAGGCCAATATGATTCGAAATTCAGCTATTGATGTACTTTTCAAAAAACATTGTAAACCTTTCATTTTCCTTAAGTCAGACATGCCTGATTAACTAGTCCTCTTGGTCTTAACACTACGTCAAGCTAAAATGGCCTCATAGCCACAATGACATATTCCAACAGATTTACCTTGCAGTTATTAAAATGCTGTTATATTCCATGATCAACTTAATAAATAGCATCAACATTAGATGCACTTTAAAGGTATCTTACCAAGATAAATAACTCTTCAGAAGGTTATCTTCAAGACTATTACAATACTTGGCCTTGAGATACTCCTAGTGGGGGGCAATTGAATTCTACCTAAAGAGAAAATAAAAATCTTTTCCAATGAACCCTTTAGGCTCAAATGGTGTGCGTTAAAATTTTTATAATCCAACTTCTTACCGAGGCTTTCACAATTACACTGTGATTTTCCTAGGTGCAACCATCAGGCTTTACCCTTGTCAAAAACTAAAATTTTCACCCAAAGTCATAACATAGTCTTTCCAAAACTTGAAACCCATTGATAGAAGCATGTTGATATTTATGAGACCCATTGGCCTTACAACTCTTGAAATTCACAATTCCAAAGGTGACTTGCTTCATAAGGAAAATATTACTTCTCAAACTTACAAACATCCTAGGTAGATTACTGTGCAATATAGGTCTGTGACCCAGTCTTATCTTGAATAGCAGATTGCACCAGACGGATTTGCTTCAATAGGTCTACCCAATGTTAACAGTCCACCCAAGCTATTGCTTCAATAATATTTCTTTAATAGTTAACAGACTGATCACCAGGTTTTGCTTCAATTTTGAGCCATGTTCAGCCTAAGTTAACCCCTAAATTCAGTGAAACTAATAACTACCCATGCTTTAGTTCAATACTGACAGCCACCCAACCCTACATAGTGTGCAAACAATTGAAGATATCTTTCATATGCCTTAAAGATCTTAAAAACCATAAGAATATAATTAGTTATCAAGGTTCACTTAATAATTATTTAAGGTTTTATCTTTATAAAACTAACAATTCTCAATGATTTAGTTCTACATAATCAACTGTTAACAATGCAAATTACTTCAATCAACAAAAAACCACACTTGTGCAAAACTATGAGTAGCCTTAACAGCCAAATACTAACCCCTCGCAGTTTCAAGCCTTCAAAATGAAAGCTTCTGAATAAATTTGAAAAGCCAGTCTCCTGAATGATATCTAAGCTTGGGGACCATGCATATTCATCATGGTACCAAATGTGTTCATTTCATGAGACATAGACATTGTAAGAGTGTGAAGGAACTGGTTTTAAGGATAACAAGAGATTTTTTCAACAGTGTTGATATGTGCAAGCACAGTGAGGCATCAACTAATAACAGTTGTCTCAATCTTAATGACATTTCAAGCATGCAACTTGGAAATAGGATCCTGAATTCAATCTTTGAAGCTCAGACATATTGAAGTAACTGGTATTCATGGTCTCCTAAACTTATCCACTACATTTGTTGAACTACAACAAGCTTTCATAAATCAAATGCATCCATAATGCTCTCAAGATTATTGTTATCGGCTTTTCCAAAGTAACCTTACTAATTAACAAATATGGACTCGTTGTGAGACCACAGCTTGGTTATTTTCAATGCCATTCTTTTTGAGACATTGATGGGTGCTCTCATAATTGAGGGAACACTTCCAATTGAATTCAACTGCTTCCCTTTAAGTGAATCTCTGCTTGAAAACAAAATTTTAAGTATGAGTGTAAAGCTTAGACCAAAAGTAAACCTTATGTAATTTTAGCATGTAAATAATTTCCACATAATTTGTGGGCTTCAAGCTTGCAGAAACACTATTCCATTAATCAGTATTCAAAACTTATATGATTCACTAACAAATAATGTCTTCATCATATAAACTACAGATCGTTCATGTTTCCTACACACTTAAGTCTACTCTACAAAACTAATCTAAAATCATTCGCTTTAAGATATGTTGGAAAAGAATGCTCATGTCCAACTGAAAAAAATTCTTCAATCTATTGGACACTAACTCTAACGCAACATTTGTGACACACTTGCAAGACTTTCAGATGTGGATGAGACCCTATCTATGTATCCTTTCATATTCCATCATAGCTAAATTGAATAATACATTATTTACAATCAATTTTGTATTATATGGTCCACCTGGAAAATACTCTGCCCCCTAACTGCTTCAACAAGGTCTCAATATACAACATCCCCTTTCAATTCTTTTAAAACCTCCTTATAGACTCTAGCCAATGCACATCATTTTCTCAGGTGTTCATGCTTCTATGTCAGAAATACATATTTTACCAGGTGAATACAAATAAATAGTACAAAAGGACTAACATTAGCCTGCATGGCCTTGAGACTCCACCTATCAACCTCTTGTTGACTCTGAACATATTATCACCTTGCACTAAACCTTGTGTTCTAGGTCCTAAGTTATAATTGAAATGCGGGGCTAATAAAATTTCTTATTCCGTTCCAAAATAGATGATGCTATTCAAATGTCATCATTATCCTGAATATGACCTTTGGATTTGAGTCTTTAGCTATCTTTTCATACGATATGAGATTCCCTTGCAATGGATGTTCTTTCTAATTCCACTGCACAGTGAAACTGACCAGCTAATAACTAGGTTCATGGAAAATGGCATCTAATTGGAGTTTCATGTTGGAAGGGGTCATTGGTAGAAGCATGCAAGAATTGATTGGAGTGGTATTAAAATTCACATTCAAGTTTACCCAATGGTGTAGGTACAATTTTCAGACCAGGGATTCACCATTAAGTTCGAATAATAGAAACATGTCATAAGTGGTAAGGAGGCATATGAGGAATGACTTGTCAGATCCACAATGTTGAGAAACATGGTACATATAGGTGAGTGATTTTGATTTCTTAAGGATCCTAGGACATTACTGAGAGGTTTCATGATGATTTCTGGTGCTGGTACTTGTTGGCATCAGGAGGAACTTCCTGTAATAGAATGACAAACCACAAGGGTTATGGGCTAGGAGGAACACTTGTTTAAATGAGTTGGTTAGAAGTCGGACTAACCATAGTTCTATAGCTCAGTTCTAGGCTAATTGTGTGATACTCCCTGAGACTGGCTATCAACTACATGGTAATAGATAAACTAATGTGACCAAACAAGTAGAAGTTCACTAAGTTGATATGATGACAGGGGATAGGGTATGTACGCCTGTATTTGTAGCAAAGCTAGTGATGCCTCCTGCGTACTATGGAGTACGAAGTAGTCCCATGTTGCTATAAGCCGCTTTTAGACCCAAAAACAGGCCACCCGGCATCGTAGGCATGTAAAAACCTATTATTATTATTATTCTTAATCTTTCAAGTAAAATAAGTAAATCCAATCACAACAGGCTAGGCTATAGTTGGATCTGTACCAGATGAGGTAACTATCAAGGTATTGGGACTGGTCAGTGTCTATATTCTAGGTTATTTAGGTCAAATGGTAGGAAGTTTTTTGGCTCTGTTCTTACCTGGATAGATTGGTCGCATTCGGAAAACACAGATACCAATGTTGGTCTTGTATGAATACATGATGGTTTAATAGAACCTCTTGGGGTGTGCAGATTTTAAATTGAGTCAGTATCCTTCATGGTTTATCCAAAGAAACACATGTAGATCACAGTAGGGGCTGAACTACGGGGATCAAATGAGGTTGGGAGAGTTCATGAGGAGGATTCAAGTGGCCAGAACACTAACTACGCTGAGACCCAATGGATCTGTAACTGTCAGGCATCAATGACTGATTTCCGTGGTGTGGGCTGAATCTGGAATGATCAAACTATGGAGTTTAACAAGTCTAGTTAAGCTCATGATGGTTTTTGGAATGAACATTCAAAGTATGAATTCCACTAATAACAAGAATCGAAATAGCCTATAAAATATGTTTAAATAGAACAATGTTGGTTAACAAGATCAGTACTTACTATGATGCAGTTTTTGATGGTTGAATGGAGGTAGCATTGATTAGAGAAATAGTGTTTGGATGGACTCCGTAGCTAGTCATTCCCCAAAATGTTCTCTTCATGGGTGCAATGCTTCTAGATATATGGAATGGTGATGGCACAATCAGATGCTAGACATGCACGAAAATGACCTTAAGTTCTTCTTGTATACGGCTCTAATCTTGTTTCATCTTGCTCTCATAATGTGCCAACCTCAATGAAACAAGGTTGCATCAAGGTGGAATAAATGGTAACCTGACCGATGGTTTTGTCGGTTGACCGGGGTGTTGGTTGTGGAAGAAGAAGGTGAATCGGCATCAGTTAAGCATAAAAGGGATTCCCTGGGTTTACTAAAATGGGAACATCTTTCTAATTTCTTGGGAAAACCCATCATTCAAGTTTTTTGTCATGGATTAGAATGGAACTTCCCTTCTAATGAGTGGGAATGTGGTTAGAGAGATCTTTAGGAATTGATTTTAGGGTTAGCTACAAATCTTATCTCATTAAGGCAAGTAAGACTTAGTTATTGTTAGTTATGGAAACATGCCAAGAATAGGTCTAGGGTGAGGTGGTTAGATGAGGTTTCTAGGTGAGGTGTGGAGCATCCTAGACGGGGTAGAACCACCCTTCTAAGGTAATTATCCGGCGGCGATATTGAATATATTGTGAGGATACATATTTAATCTAATTAAATTAATTAAATTAAATTGAATGTGATTGGTTGAACGGGGCCATGATTAGATGCCCATGATTAAGCTGGTTTTTTGCCTCCCACAAGGACCAAAGGGAGGAATGCCCGCCAATATTTAGGTGTCTACATTTGCTCGTACTGCCCTTTTTGTTGCATAGCTTGTATTAGTAAGCATGCACTGAAAAAAATAAGAAGTTGCAATTCCCCATGTTTCGGTGAAGGTGATCCCCCTCAAACTAGGAAGTAATGAGGTCGAAGACAGAAGTTCGGTGGAGTGGTTTTATAAAAGGTGAATGTGCACATGAAGAGGAAGGTTACAACAGTGGGTGAATGTGGGTAAGTAGAGGTGCCAATCAGGCAAATCAAGGTAAATGGGCCATGGTCAAAAAGTACTAGTGGTAGTAAACAACACAGCACACACACGTTATAAAATGTAGTCATGGTTCCAAGTTGAAATATCTTGCAAACTCTACATCATCCAAGGTTGATAGGTTTATCCAAACAAGGTTGAGTGATTCTGGTATCTAAGGCATAAGATATGGTGTGGAAGCACATAATGTAGGTTAGGTGCAGGAACGTTTAGGTATTTATCTATGGTATGAGTATAGGTTGTGTCAAGATAAATGGCGTGACAATAGGAAAGGGTAAGGTAATTAGGTCATTAACAACACGGGTATCTAAAAGGAATAGGATCTGTAGAGTACGGAATTATTGTGTATGTTATTAGCTATGTGTCGAAGACATGATATAGTGCTATATGAGTTGTTATTTTCATTTAACTAGGTAATTATTAGGGATTATACTTTTCCATCAAGGTGGAAAAAGTCTTATTAATTTTATTAAACAAATATACAGGTCCATTTTCATAGGGGAATCGAATGTGATTAGGTGGAGAACTGCAGGATTGGATTTGGTAACAAAACTATGGTACAGTCAAAAAATTTTTATCTTAATTTACCATTGGTTTAGCGGCCCGATGTGCGAACACGGTTATTTTAGCCTTCAATGATTTTCAAGAAAAAAATCCATATCATCAAATTTATTATGAGGTAGCATTGGATATTTAGGTCAGGTACTCTCAGGAACATCAGTGGGATTCGTATTTATGGTCTTGGAAAAGGAGGATTTTAACAGATTCGCACATGGCATCCAAGCCGAGGTAAAATAGGACCAGGGAGAGGTATGGTTCTGTGCGCTAGATATTTTTCTGACCAAGCTAACCTCCTTTGGCCCCATGCTATCTTAAAGTGTTGCCTAGGTAGTTTTGACGAAATGGCAGAGCCGCAGAGAATGAAATGTAGTTGCTCCCATTTGCTAGGGAAGATTAGGATCCAATAGCTTTGTGAATTTCTTCCTCGCCGTCATTAGAAATTACCGTGATGCCGCTCATAGGCATTCTTGCGGTTCCATGTTTTAGGCAATGGCTTGAGTGATTTTTAACGACTGCTTGTTCTTGGACCTGGTCTCTTCTATCGCCATAATCGGTAAGTAATTGCTAGGATGCTGAAACCCTCACAAACCCTAGTAAATGAGTTCGCAAACCCTAAAAACCCCGACCACGGTAATGCAGTCTGCGAAATACAACGATCTTATGGCGGATATCGAATGTAAGACCCTACATTAGGCCTTGCATACATGGAATATTCTAACCGTGAAGAAAAGTCACATGATCACACAATGTCATGTTTGTTTTAAGTCCGTTAAGTTACGTAGGATGTGATTAGGTGAAAAAGGATTTATATGATTGTTTGAGAATGGGAGGTAATTTGGATCGTAACTTCGCGTACGATAATGTGTATATCAAAACAAGTATTTATATTCGTAGTTATTTTTATTCAGGCATATTTTCGTGACAGGGGTTAAATTTGATCTTTTCACCTATTTGCTTGAGTTCAATATAATGATTCGATGTAAGGGTAATTTTATCATGGGACTGCCCTTCATAAAAACTCCTTAAAATAATCGTTAATTTTATCTACTGTGGGAAGCTTCTGAATATTTATTATATTTTTTTAATGACTGTATATAGCTATCCTTCAAGCGAGTAGTCTATTGATAGTGGTAGAATATAAAGAAGAGATGTACCTTTTGAGGGAGTCATATTTTGCTGGAATTTTGACTCAAGGAGTTGTAACCCTTTTTTTTTAGATGTTTAAGTCATGGATAAGACTATAAAGGACGATTAGGTTCTTTTTTTAGAAGATAAGATTGTAGTACACAAATATTAACTGTGAAAGAGGTGGTTTCAAGTGATGAAAAACCATTGGATTCCATCTTGAAGAAGATGAAAAGTATCCATGAGAATCATGATATGAGCAGAGCCGTGGTACTCATATTGAAGACAAGGCTAAAAGGTGATGGGTAATCGCATGATTCTTGTTTAGTCGTGGATCCTCAAAATGGGTAATTATGGAAGGTTAATACCGCTGAAGGGATGAGTGATCAATTGATAGAAAGTGATATAGGACTTGATATCAAAAATGAAATGGTCAAAGACGAAAGGAATTAAGGGGCTCAGGTTTGGGTTTACCTTTGAGTGAACACAAACAATAAGCACCTGATCCATAGGCATGGGTAATGATCTAGGGTCCAAGCCAGTTAAGATAAACTTTTCCCTGTTTACTTTTCTCCTCTTTGGTTACATGTTGATTTTCCTTTAGGATGAGGTCACCAACCTGAAAGGTTTGTTCATGAACACATTTGTCATAGGCATGTTTGATATGTTTTTGGTAGATTTTGATATGGTCAATGATCCTGGAAAAATTCATCTTCGTTGACCATGTCTTGTAGTGAGATGTGGAGAGATGGGATTTGGACTTTGAGGGGTAAGTGTTATCTCTCAAAATTTCACCCTGTATAGAGATGGCTACTTGTGTTCTAAGCTTGCAAATTGGATCTATCTCTTTCGTAGATACAATGCAAACACATCAAGTCTGTGGGTATACCTATTTTGAGGTGAGTCTTTGGTATCAAGGCTAGTTCCTTATTGATGTATCATAAACTGATTTTCTGGGGGTTTAAAGGTAAAAGATGACTGTTAAAGGATTAAAAATGAGGTGATACACTAAATTTTTATGAGGTATTTGACTGAGTATTTGCATAATTGATATGGAAAGGATTTTTGATGCATAAGCCAATAGTTTTCTATAGAATATTAATGGCAAAAAATTTGGTGTATTGAGGGAAATTATCACAACAATACTGCTAAGTTAAACATGCACATTAATATCACATAAATTATTGAATTTACAACAGGGTAAGATGATTGATCAGGGAATTCAAATTCACAAGATTAATGGAAACATACACAAGACTATAAATAATTAGAAAGGTAGAAAATACTTCACATTCAAAGGGAAAAACAGGTAAATAATTACTTCAGCACTCCTGTATCTAAAACTCCTCCTTTTGTTCTTTGCCAAAGAACACAATATATAGCAAACGTATTTCCTACCCTTCCTAAAAATAGGCTAGAATTGTACTTGCCCATGCATCCTATTTTTATGCTTCATCTATTAATAAATAAGGGAATAAAAATAGAACATACAAATACAAAGAGGCATTAACATCTATTGGTTACAACTCAATCAACTGCACTCAATTGTTTTTTTTTTTAGAAAAGAATGACTGACAATTTGCTAAAAAGTAAGTTTTGCTTGATGAGCAAGTCTTTTTCCTTATGCATGCAGATTCTATCTTCTTATTGATCTGTCCTTTTGCTGAAGGTATGTAACCTTATCCATTTGTAGTGATAATATTAGCACTTTCTAACCATGGTTAAATCTAGTGAACTCGGGACTCGAATTAAGGTGCAAGAGTATTGCAAACTTAATCATTTTTGGTATTTGCATTGTTGAGCTCCATTTGAGCTAGAAAAGTTCTGCTAAATTTTCCCCTAGCCACCATTGTTGATTGTTCAATCTTGACTGAAGGTTTCTGTAAAGAACTTTGTCTTTCATCATTTCGAGAAAAAAATTGTCCACGTAGGACATATTTGAACTGAAAATGGACCTGGAAAAATTTATTTTTCCGTTTCTGATAGAGATTGTGCATTTTTAAACATTCGGTCTACCCTTCCACTTCTAATTTGGGCCCCACACGTGTCTCTATTTGATGCCAGCAGGGTCCCATTCAACTTTATCCTCTCCTTCTAAAACAAAGGCTCAAATTTTCAAAATCAAAAAAAGTTCTGGTGACCCTCCTTTCTATCTTAGGCTTTTGATGGCATGGACGGAGTCACAGGAAATTTTATCACATTTCTCCCTTTTTCAAAAAGGGCTCAAAATCTCAAATTGATCTAATACTCCACTTTTTACTTATTGAATATGTGGCCTTGTTCGGTCTTCAGCGGGGTCATGGGGCACTTTTAAACTTTTCTCCTTTACAAACTAGCTCAAATTCTCAAAAATCTCTGACGATCCACTTTTCCGCTTTGACTCTTTTGATGTGGGCTCAACATTTTAATTTTTCCTTTGACATGAGCAGGGCCGCGGATCATTTTACAACTTTACACCCTTTAGAAATAAAGCTTAAAATCTCAAAAAGCTCTGACGATTCGCCTTTGACTCTTTTGATGCAGGCTCAACATTTTCCTTTTTCCCTTAGCATGAGTGGGGCCGTAGGCCATTTTATGACTTTACACTTTGCCAAAATGCCTCAAAACACAAAAAGGGCCCACCCCTCCATATCTAATTATATTTCGTTTGGTCTGTGGGTCAATTTGATACTTTAACAAAATGATGAAAAGATGCTAAGTTTGCCAAAAAGACCCGCCATTTTCATGTGTCAAGCTAGGGTTTGCTACAATTTTGGTGATCAATTATGAGCATTAATGTATATACTTTTGATTCATGGTTTTTAATCTCTAACTCACTTGATGAGTTAAGTTACTTTAGTTTTATGAATAAAACACTTTAAACCCTAAGTATTTCATATTTTCATTCTCAAGCTCTATCTGAGCTAAAGGAACTTTGCAAAAAAATTTACCCTAGACGGCGGCCATTGGAGATGATATTTCAAGCTCAGTTTATCTACATCTATAGTTTTGTTGAGCTCAACTTTTGAACTATTTGTTATTTAATGACCACCATTTTGATCACTTTGAGTTTTGGGTTGGCTTATACTACAAGATTTGGTCGATTTGACTAGTTGTGTTGCTTTGAATTCCACTTTTCCTCAAAAGATCTATATTCTGTGAAGCTCTACGAAGATTCTATGGCCACCATTATTGATGTTTGTGAGATCATTCCTTTCTGTATCATCATTATTTTGAACAAGATGGTAGTGACTTTGTGTTTTTATTTGTAATCTCCTGACTGTATATTACTCATTTTGATCAGTATTGAGCTCACCCTTTTAATTTGTCTCTGCTATTTTGTATTTGAAACATTGATACTCATTTTTTCCTTTGCATTTTTAATGTGATTTTTGGAACAACATTGATCTCTGAGTTGAAACTCGTTTTGGGTTCCCCTTTTGTCTCTGAATTTGATGAGGTTTTTCTCTGCTTCAATTTTAAGCAGTGAGTTCTTGATCCTTACTCTGATTTTAGTACCCATTAATGGGTCTTTCGATTAAAACCAGGATCTATAAATTTATTCATTCCTTTAATTTGTATTGCAACAAATTTGTATATGAACCTTTAACTATCCTACCTGAATGAATTATTTTTCCCAAACTCTATATCTGCACATGTATTTTTCAAATTGTGGCTTGAAATATTACAACCCAAATTTGGGTATCACTCCTTTGGTATGGGTATTCATACTTCTTTATTGCTTCTTGACTCTGTAATCTACACTTGCACACTTGAGAAAACAGTTAGAAAATATTTAGGATTTTTGGCCTCTCTTATGTCCATGGTTTTATTTTCTTCTTTCTCATTCTTTCTGAGTGAGCAAATCATGTATGCAGTTTTGATATTCAAGTAATATATATCTCCTATTATTAGAGATCCATGTGCACGAATTAGGATAGTATAGGAATGTGGATTGTACCCTGAGCTTATAAATTGATAGTTTTCTCTTTTCTGTTTTCAGGTATAGTGCTCTCAGCAATGAAGATAAAGAGGGAAAAAAATTGAAAGAAACTCCCCTAGCTTAGGTATACTTCACAAATTTTATCCATCGTAACGAAGTTTTGAGTTACCCATTTTTACACAAATGTAAAAATTGTCAACATTTCTAACGATCCTGTGGGGAAAGCTTCATGCTATCTTGTAAACCAATGCCTTTTTCTTGTCCATTAGGCATGGATTCTAAAGCATGTAACCAAAATATACCTTCCTGAAGGTCCAACCCTTCCAAAACAAACTAAAACTAGGAAAGGATCTGGTAAACCAGATCACGTGCACAAATGTGCTTATTGAATTGAAAAACGTTGTAATGTGCAGGGACTACACTTATTAAAGGGAAATCCTACTCTAAATAGACACTGTAGGATTTTCAATAACAGTGTTTGAGAAGCATACCATTCATAGGAATGGGAAGTTCCTCTCCATTTAACCTTGAGATCTGAAAAGCATTGTGTTCTTTGCAAGCTGAAATCATGTAAGGACCACTCTAGATTGTATCAAACTTCGTGTGTCTTCCTAGCTTTGCATGATCAGCATCCCACTTTAACACAATATCTCCTTTATTGAAGATTTTAAATTTGGATTTCTTATCAAAATTCTTCTGCATTTATTTTTTATTCGTTTCCATTTTTAAAAGAGCTTGATCTCTTAACTCTTATAACTCCATTAATTCTGCATAATGAACCTACAATGGTTCATTCTCAAGCAGCTCCATTTGATGTAGCAAATCTAATGCGGGTAACTCAACTAAAATAGGCATTCTTGTTTCTCTTCCGTAAATAATCTTGTATGGCAAATTGCCAACTGATCTTTTAGGAGTCACTCTATCAACCCAAAGTGTTGAATTCAAAATTAGATGCCAATCTCTCTGGTTATCTTTAGTGTTCTTCTGATGATCCTTAAAATATTTTTGTTAGTACTTTCAGCTAACCCATTACCTTGTGGTTAATAGTTAGATGAATAAATTAGATAAATTCCATGATTAACATCCTAATCTGTTACCTTTGAACCGAGAAATACTACAGCATTATCTAATATTATAGTTACTGGAACACCAAATCTGCAAACTATACCTTCATAAAAGGATAGTATCAAAGTTTCATTGGCATAGTTCAAGGCTATTGCTTCATTCCAACATGTAAAGTAATCTATAGAAGTCAATATCCACTTGTTTCCTTGTGATGAAGGCAGGTTTATCGTGCCAATAAAATTAAGACCCCACTACATAAAAGGTTGATCAACTAAAATAGGTTGTAAAGGTAGAGAAGCCAAACATTCTTTTCCAAAAAAGAAAGCACATTTCTTACACTTTTTGATCTATTCTAAATAGTCCTTGAATATTGTGGGCCAATAATAACCAGCTTTCATAATTTTTAAAGTTGTGGTACATGTTGAGAAATGACCTCCTACAGGTCCTTCATCGAATTTTGATAATAATTGCTGAATTTTGTCATAGTGAACACAACTACCAAGATTCCATTTAAATCCCTTTTGAATATTATGCCATCAATGAAAACATAGGGTACATCTTGTAATTTGAAATACCTTTGTTTATTCTTTTCCATACCTTCCAGATAGATGTCATGATGTAAATAGCTAACTAAATCAGTCATCCCTCTTGATTGTTGGATCTCTTGAGCAAGTTCACATTGCTGGTTTTCTAGCTGAACCATGACATTTGATTGTTGATGCTTAACTTCAACATGTTGTTTTGGATCTTATGATTCTAGTTCATGTTGTTTTTTCATATCAGCAATTAGGTGCTCACATAAGCCTTTTCCTCAAACTTTCTTCACAACCTAGATATCCACATCATATTCCATAACTTTAATTATCCAACCTGCTCTTTTCTCATTCAATTATTTATTTAACAAGAAAGCTTTCACACTTGGATGATAAACAAGAACATGAATTTTAGTTTGAAAGGATGTACTTGAAATTATTTATCCCTCTGACTACTAAAAGTACTTGTTTTTCAAGAAATGCGTACCTTGTTTTGTAATCGTGCAAGCTCTGTACAAAGAAAGTAATTGGTTGTTCTATATTTTCATCATTAACCTAAGTTAATATGGTTGAGATTTTTTTAGCTTCTGCAAGTGCATAAATTGTAAAATATTTATCAAATTTTGGATTTGTAAGAGTAGGATCTTGAGAGATGGCTTCTTTGATTGCTTCAAAACCTTCTCTCCCTTCACTGGTCTAAGAGAAAGTCTTTTCTTTCTTTAACATAGTTGTTAATGGTTTTACCAATGCTACAAAATATGGAACAAATCTTCTAACAAAGTTGATTTTTCCAAGAAAACTCTGTAATGCCTTCTTATGATGAGGTAATGATAGTTGTGATATGGATTCGATTCTAAAAGGATCAATCACTAAACCTTGCTTAGAAACAATATGACCAAGCAATTTGACTTGATGTACTGAAAAGATAGACTTTAGTGGATTCAAAGATATCCCAAATTGTCTGCATAACTGAAAAGTATGCCTTAGATGAATTAGATGTTATTCAGAATTTTTTGAGAATACAGTAACATCATCTAAATAAACAAGAATGCATTTACTTAATTGGATGCAAAAATCCATGTCCATTACATGTTGAAATGTTGCACCAACATTTGAAAGGCCAAAAGGCATTCTTTTGTAAGCATAAGTACCCCACTTGGTGGTAAAAGTTGTTTTGTACCTATCTTCTTCTCGAACTAAAATCTAATTGTATCCACTATAACCGTCTAGAAGAGATAGTCTATCTGAACTAGAAACTGTTCTCAAAATATTATCCATATTTGGAAGTGGGTAGTGATCTTTTAATGAAGCTTTATAAAAATATCTCTTAAATTTACACATAATCTGATTTCTCCATTTTTTCTTCCTAATAGGAACAAGATTAGCTACCCAACTTGAATGTTTAACTAGAAAGATAATACCTAATTCAATCAACTTAGATAACTCTTTCCTCATTAGAGGATATATTTTGGGATTTACAGGCCTCTATTTTTACCTAACTAGCTTGGAATTTGGCTGCAATTCAATAGTATGTTGTGCTAAAATGGGATCGAACCCTTTCAGGTCATGGTATTTCCAAGTGAAAACATCTTTGAATTCGTTGCAAATATTAATAAAAGAATGTTTTTTATCTAAAGAACATACCTTTCCGAGAAACAAATTTTTCCCTTCATCGATTGAGATTTCTTCATAGTTATCAACATGTGTTAACATCTTAGTCTTGACCTTAACTAATCGGCAGTGCTGAAGATGTCTTCTAATGTAACCAGACCTCAAGGTAGTTTGTTTGTTTTTAACTGAATAATCTGGTCACCATATAAGTGTTGTAATTTATCTTGATTTACTGTAGAAAAATATGCTTCTTGCTGCAAAAACCTGTAGATTTGATCATCACTTTCAAAAACCTATCAATTCAAATCATTATCAAGTATCAAAGGCCTGACAATCAGCTTTATATGAGGCTAAATTTTTCTATTTTTAATGTGTTCTAGCACTTCAAAATTGGCACCAATTGTTGCAAGTCTATTTGCATGCTTATTTTCTATTCTAGGAATAGATTGGATGTTAATAGCTTCGAAATATTCCATTAAGTCTGAAACTCTATGTCTATAAGACTTCATTAATGGATTCTTACAAACATTGAAATTTCTTACTTGATTGATAACCAACTCAGAATCACCAAAAATATGTAACATGCTAATACCTCTCTTTCTGGCCCAAAGTAAGCCTTGAATTAATGTTTTGTATTCAGCTACATTGTAATTACATGAAAATTAGAGACTCAAAGCTGAGAAATACCTTTTGTTTGTTGGGGAAGTGAGCATCAGACCTGCTCCTTGTCCTTTATTGTTTTTAGCTCCATTGAAATGAAGCTTCCAAATCCCTTCCATTGCATTTTCTATTTTGTACAACAAGGGAATTGGTGTATTTTCTTCATGTAATCAATAAACACCAAACAGATGTTCTTCAACTTCTTTGAAAGGATCATGAGCGTGTTCTTCATGTGTCTTTTCATCCATAAATAGGTTAGAAACACCATCTAATGTTGAAACATGAGCTATATTATCAAAATTAGACTTGTCTAAAGCTGCATAATTAGCTACTGCATTAGAAGCATGAGGCTCAATGTGAAATATGGCCAATGGTTCTAAATTGATAGTAACCTTGGTCCTAGAATGAGTAGTGAAAAATAAGAAAGAACAATCTGAAGAGAGATAGCCTCCTAACTTTGTTGTGAAGTCTCTTGATAAACATATAGAAAAGTAAGGAGGTAAGTCTACAACAGTAACATCGTACAGAATGGAAACATTTGGGAAATCATGCAATGTTACCTCCAGATTTCTGATGACACCAACTATATTAGTTACAGTTCCATCCAACTGTAGGACACTCTTTTATGTCGGTTCGTACTACAGACCCAATTTTTCTACAATTGCGTTTGGTATAACTATGCTACTTGCACCACTGTCCACCATACAGTTGTGAACAAGATGTTCTCCAACAATCAGTAATAAATAAAATGGTGGTGGATAATTGATTTCATGAGCATTTAAGACTTTCTGAACCATCCATTTAACTTCTTTGATGTGGTCGTGCTCCATTGTTCTAAGGACCATGTCTACTTTCTGGACTTCCTTCTCTGTTTTTTTAGAAGAAATATGCAGCTTAGCTAGTTCGTGAGAAAGTAAATCTTGTAGTCTTGGAATACTTAGAGCATCCCACATTGAGATATTAACATTATACTTTTTCATTACATCAACAATGTTAAACGAAGCAACAGTTTTAGAGACAGATTCTACTGTTTTAGCATAGGCTTTAGCAAAAATTGATTTTGCTTCAGCTGCTTTTGATATCCGAGGTATAAATAACCTTCTTGGATCAATTTGTAGCTATTTTTGTTGTTATTTACCAGCCATAACACCTATTGTTTTTTAGGAATAGATGCACTTTTAGCTGGTTTTGGGATTGTAGTTGTGTTATCAGTGATAGTAGGTAGAACAGGCCTATTTTGCTATTTTTTTGCTCTTTGTGGCCTTTTCCTGAGCCCTAGTAGTAATTGCAATGAAATGATCCTCACTAAAACTGACTAAGTTCTATTCAGCTACTTTCTGAACATGACTTTCTTGCTGCCCAGCCTCCATTTGAGGCATGAATAATGTTTCAGAAATAGGTTTTGCAATAAGACTTATGTTTAGAAAAGCATTTGGGCAATTTGCAGCTGCATGAGGTTGATTACAAGGCTGACACCATTCTTTAGTAGCCATATTAATTCAGACTAAATTGTTAGATGGAGTAGGATCCTTTGGGTCAAATTGCCTTTGTTGATAAGGTTGCCTATAATTTTGATTATGTTGGTAAGGTTTCCTATTTTATTGATTTTTCTAATAAGGAGCCTGATAAGGTCTTCTAGGTAATGAAACTTTATTGTCAATTGAATTCATATTATTTCCAAAAGTATGCAAAACTTTTAACACATCATTTGATGGGGCTGCAATAGTAGTAGTAATAGCAGGTTTCACAATGATGATAGGCTGAGGGATAGGTGTTAAATCTTCCCAAAAAGATATTGAAGGCCTTGGTGCTAATTTTTCGGCTTGAATAAGATTTTTTTTATCTTTTATAGCAATGTCATAAGCATCCGAAAGAGTATTACCTCCCATAGACTAAATCATAGTTGAAATATCATTGTTTAAAGCTCTTAGATAATAAAGGAAAGCATGGTCATCTTGAGGCTTAACACTTACTGGAATTCTTTCCCAAGTTCTAGAAAAATGGATGTTGAAACTAGACATAAATTCATGAGGAGCTCTTTTAATAGTAGACAGTTGTTCTATGAGGGACAAATGATCTGAATTATCTTGGAACTATTTCAGTAATTTTTCACCTAAATCATCCCAATTTCTTATGCTTCCAATCTCTAGATTTATATACCATTGCAAGGCTTGTCCTTTAAAGGATGCAGCTAAAAGCCTCAAAGCCACATCTTCATGAGTGATATTATGAATTACAAATAAGGCTGCAACATCTTTAATGTGCTATGTAGGTGTAACCTAATTTTCACCAGTGAATGATGGAAAAAAATTCATGGCAGCGTTAGGGATGTCATGGTAAACTGGGATTACTAATGGGCTGCCATTAGTAAAGGTCACAAAATTCCTAGGTGGTTGAATAGCCATTTGAAAGAATGGGAATTGAATAGAGAAATTGATATGTGGTAAAGGAATATTAGGAGAAGGGTTATCAAAACCAGGCCTATTATAAGGTAAAGTATTACCAACTCTTCTCTTTCTTGCAGAATTCAAAGGTAAAGAAAAAAAATCAGGAGGAATTCCTCTTACCGATGATCTTGTAGTCACTTTAGGCATGGAGAATGCTGCAATACTGGTCTAAAATCAGCCCTATGGAGTTGCCAAATAGATATTTAAATCTTTAAAATAGATTTATGCAGCTTGCTGTCTGAAAGTAACTTTTATCTGAGGTAAAATCTATTGTATATCTATTGTAAATATCTATAACTTGCATGTAGATCTGATTCATTCTCCCACCGGGCATGCCAAAAATTGTTATCTCTCAAAATTTCAACCTGTAGAGAGATGGTTGTAGGTGTTCTAAGCTTGAAAAATAGATCTCTCTCTTTCATAGATACAATGGAAACACCTCACGTCTATGGGTATACCTATTTTGAGGTGAGTCTCTGGTATTAAGGCCAGTTCCTTTTTGATGTATCATAAACTAATTTTTTGGGGGTTTAAGGGTAAAAGATGACTGTAAAAGGATTAAAAATGGGGTGATACACCAAATTTGTATGAGGTCTTTGACTGAGTATATGTGATCTGAAAATTATCAAGTTTTTATCTACCTGATCTCAAACCCTTATAGGCTTTCATTATTAGTCGATAATTTGCTCCTTTTGCAGTAATCTATTTAAAAATTAATCCAAGACAATAAAGACAATTTCACAATGATTGATTATGGATTTCAGAAATTGCCTACGTCTCTGGGTTCTTATCAAACCGTTCCACTAATCAAAACTTGTAAGTTACAATAGTACTTCACAAGAAAACCTAATGGAAACTATTAAGAACTTGCTTAGAAGAATAACCACACCTTTAGAAGATAAGGGTGAAAAATAGCACCTGAATTCCCCTTTCCTAGCATATTCAGCAAGCTCGATGGCACCAGCTCCACTATTCGTAATTCTCTGGTTCTCGATCAACCTTCCAGAGGCTTCGTGACGCCCTATGGAACTCTGGTCGATATTCCACGATTCACAATAATTTGGTGTGGCTAGGTGGTATTAATAACTCCTAGCCACAATAATTTTAATTTACTATTGACTAAAAAATAATAGGTCAATAATAATTAAAATAATAATGCCTAAATAAATTAGGTCTTCACACAACTATGCCCATGGCAACTAACTCTCCTCTTGGCTCACTCTCCACCTTTCCAAGCTCTAGGAATGAGCTTCTTCGTTGCGTTGTGTTTCCATTACAAAGAAATGGGTTCCCTATTTATACAAAAATAGGCCCCTTAAAATAATGCCAAATTATTTATCCTTAGGCTAATATTAGCCTCACCCCGTAGCATGTAAAATGGGATTAGATCCCTTAATGAAGGATTTGCATATTTTAATGGGATAAATACCCATGTTGGCAGATTGGAAAGTTTAATGGGATAAAATCCCAATTTAGGCAGCATTGTAATTGTTTTAGGATTTAATAAGCCTTTCCACGTAGGTTTAAAGTGGTCAAAGGACCACTTGGGGCATAACCACCCCCACCTCCTTCTCACGTGGATCTCCACGCATGAAATTTACATGCCCCCTACCACCGCTTCATCTCCTTCACCATGTGGACTTGGCAAATAGATATGGATTTTGTGGTTTATGTGGGTGGCTGTATTAATGTTTGGCCAAGTCATGTGATGTGGTTTGTGACCGCCAAGATATGTGGGAATGTGGTCTCACCAAGATTCAACCCAATCATTGCAAATTGAAATTGTATAGTAATATGGTGAATAATATAAAATTTGACCATATAAGACTATGATATTCAAAATTGAATATGGCTAAGTGGTGGCAAGCCATGTGGTGGCTTATGGACCCACTACGTCGGCAATAATACCATAGTCCACACGGTGGTCGGGCTCCCTTCCGTAATAAAATTTGAACCTTTTGTTCCAATGAGCTATCTTTTTACAACCATCAAAGATCGGAGATCGAAAGCCCAAAAATGACTCCCTTTTCCTTTTCACCATGTGTCACAGTGCCCTTGGTCCAATATTGACCAGTTGACTAGAGTTGACTTTCTCGTTGATTGAACTTTGACCAGACATAACTAGAGCTCCCGATGTCCGTTTGTCATGTTCTCACAGTCGATGGAAAGCTCTCAAAATGATATTCTACACTGACATAATTTAGGGATGTTTAGGTAACTTCAAAAATGATCCCCTGATCACACCTCCCCAATAAGAAAGGCTTTTTGTCCCAAAAAGCTTATATTGGAACATTTTGCCATCCTGTCCTGAATCTGGAAACTATGCTACCACCTCGGAAGTGTTACTATAGTATACCCTTGGGTATTCTCCTTGGAAACCTTCTCACTTTGATAATGTTGCTACGATCCTAGGACCTGTGGGTTATGGACCCATGATGCTTCCGCTCCGCCACTCTGATATCCAAAGAAGACCTCCACACATCCGCTATATGGTGCTAAGTTTCTGCATGAAACCTCAACGCTCCTACTATGTGGTGCTAAGCTTCCTGATATCTGACAACAATGATCTTATTTTACTCTATAACACAGCTCCTAGCTTCGATTTTATTCTATAGAATCCAAACTGGTTTGAAGGAACTCTATGTTACATAGAGCTATTATTGATCTGATGTTGATGATGGACAATAAATTGTCTTTTTTCAAACTTTAACGCCTCCAATACATGATGCCAAGCCTCTTTCAAGACCTCAAGCCTCCAATGCATGATGCTAAGTTTGTTACAAACCTCAACACCTCTAATACATGATGTTAATCCTCTTTCAAGACCTCAAGCCTCCAATGCATGATGCTAAATCTGTTGATCAGCTACCATTCAAATGTGTGGTCACAATGCCTTGACACCAAATGATGTTTTGAGCTGATCCTTTGAGATCTCCTCTTGTTGACACACTAATATCAGGTACCACTTTGTTGCATAGTCACAATGCCTCTACACATAATGAAGTTCCGACCCGAAATTAATGCCAATGGTGATTCAGCTACCATTCTATTGCACGGTCATAATGCCTCTACACAAAATGAAGTTTCGAGCTGACTCCTACAAATTCTACTATCGACACAAATGGCATATCAATCTCCAAGCTTTATATGAGTTAATTCATGTATCCAAGTTGTAACAGGTACTCACACACTGATTGGGAGATAGGTGCCCCTAACATGGTCTTTATTCAACTTTCAAATACAAGTGTGAGGAAATTATATCCTAATACACCATGTAAAACTAGTTGTAAAAATGCTCCATTTTTTAAGTCTTGTATAATAAGCTTAAAATATCAATTCTATAGGAAAATAATTTTGCATGGTAAACCTGTCATGAAATTTCTCCTACTTGGTGGCTTATGTACTTGGTCTTCTCCATTGCATCGCAATGTGAATTGACATGATTTGTCTCCTCCCTGCTAGACCAATAACTCAACAAGGAAAAATATACATCTTATGGTGTTAGAAAAATCACCAAAATAATTGTCCTCTAAGGTCTTACTAATGCAAGTATAACATATTACAAACATTACCCAGAATTGGGTCTTTAACTAATGTGCCATGTCTAGTTATATGTATACACACATTACCCTCAAAGGGGTCTTACCAATACATTCTACCTAACATAATATTTTATGGTTTTATTATAACAAGATAAATAAATAATGCTCAGGAAAAAACCAAATACAATAGCTGAACAAAGTCAACTTTATTTTCACCTTAGATTTCTTACCAAATGTATAATCCTCGGTGTCTACCTAGGATACCTTAATAGGTGTACTATGGATTCCTGGGCTCTCACTCCTTTACATACATATCCTCATGGTCTACTAGAATGTACGTGACCTTAGTGTCTAGATCTGGATGATCCATAGGGACATATGAGCTCGAATCTACACTAGGATCTGCATGATACCCAAGTACATATGAGTCTAAAGGCTCACTATCTTTGCCTCATCTAAGATGAACAACATGACCTGTCGTGAACTTGATCCTCTAGCTATTCCCAATACGAAGCTCCACTCTCTCCCTAGTCATCAATCATATAACCTTGACGAGCATTAAGGTAGAAGTTTTCTAATACCATTTCATCCATCTCCAAAGGGATGATGTCGAGAGTGATATTATCATAAACTCATCTCCCAATTATGAAGCTCACATACAAAACTTGCTTTGGATATTAGCAAGTTTACAAGTGTTGATCACCTGCTCTGATACCAAACTTGATGTGAAAATAATCAAGTTTTTATCTACATGATCTCGGACCTTTATAGGCTTTAATTATTTGTTGATAATTTACTCCTTTTTCAGTAATCAATTTAAAAATTAATGCAAGACAATAAATACAATTTCACAATGATTGATTATGGAGTTCGGTAATTGCCTACGTCTCCAGGTTCTTATCAAACCATTCCACTAGTCAAAACCTTGTTACTTACAATAGTACTTTCACAAGAAAACCTAATGGAAACTATTAAGAACTTGCTTAGAAGAATAACCACACCTTCAGAAGACAAGGGTGAAAAATAGCACCCGACTTCCCCTTTCCTGGCATATTCGGTAAGCTCGATGGCACTAGCTCCACTATTCGGAATCCTCTGGTTCTCGATCGGCCTTCCAGATGCTTCGTAACACCCTATGGAACTCTGGTCGATATTCTAGGATTCATAATAATTTAG
This sequence comes from Taxus chinensis, assembly GCA_019776745.2. NCBI lineage: Eukaryota > Viridiplantae > Streptophyta > Pinopsida > Cupressales > Taxaceae > Taxus > Taxus chinensis. The sequence goes on from CM034148.1 coordinate 706,593,444, forward strand.
TGTGGCATTATAGGCCGACTAGGTAGTATTAATAACTCATAGCTGAAAATAATTTAAATTTACTATTGCCTAAAAAATAATAGGTCAATAACAATTAAAATAATAATGCCTAAATAAATTAGGTCTTCACACAACTATGCCCATGGCAACTAACTGTTTTGCACAGAATGCTTCCATTCCTGGAATAGAGTTGCTTCTATCCTTTCATTCCTTTGAGAAACAGATAAGGGTTAGGGTTAGGAGGAATACCTGTTGAATGTTGAGGGGGTGTGCGCGTACCGTAGAGAGAGATCAGATTGATTGCAAAGAACTCTTTTTTTTCTGGGAAGGACTACCTGCAAGTAAGAATACAAGACCACCAGATTCTAATTAGACAATAAATGAGGGAACTGCCTTGGGCCCAGGAAATATTAGACTTCCTTTCAAAGGTGGTTAGTTCCCCTGATAATACGAATTAACACAAATTCTAACAAAGAAGCTATTGTCAAATTACAATTTAATTACCTCGTTAAAACAATAGAGAAAAGGCTGGTTTTGGTTTTGAATCACAGTGACCAATGCCGGTCACTGTCACCGGTACCGGTTGCTAATAACCGATATCGGTAGGGGCAGTGATTTAGGGGCTTTAGTGAAGGTTGGCTATAAGATGGCTATGGTGTTTATTAGGCTGGTAAATGATTGGGGATAGGTAATGGGGTGATGGAGAAGACTCAGAGAGTATGGGGGCTATTCTTGGGGCAATGTAAGGGTAGAGGAATGATAGTTATATGTAGGGTGTTACCGGGTAGTGGATCTGGGAGAAGACTTATAATTACTGTGATTCAGAAATCCAAGAAATGTTATTAAAAGAATGTATAAGACACTAACTAATTCCTGATGAAGATATCAGGTCCAAAGACTGTGATAACGAAGGCAGGGCTCAGGTAGGATGATCAGACAATTAAAGATGAGATATCTTCTCTCCCAATGCTTGGATGAGTGTCACTGGGCTCTGGTTACTCAGTTGCAGTCTTGGGCTTGATGTCCTTCTCTACAAACTCCTCTCTTTCCTTCACTTGTCTCTGCTCGGTCAAGTGAATTCTGGATTCTTTCCAATGAATTACCAGATTTCGATCCTTTTGGTTGGGGGAGGTCATTTACAGGGAACCGATGGTGGTTACGTAACTGACGGCGGTCGAGTAGGAACCGATATCGGTTAAGTCAAAGTGGGCTATTTTTAGTAAAATAGCCAACTTTCCCTCCTTTTCTCACGAGGGATTAGTTGTGGGCTTGGTCAAGTCATTATGAGGTTGGTTTTGGTGCGGGTGAGGAGTAATTAGTCATTGGTGTGGATGTAGACCAAGTTATAGGTCTTTATTAGGTTAGTTTAGGGTTAGGACTAGGTCATGATGAGGTGGCGAAATGAGGTGGCAGGTTTGGAGATGTGGATTTATTAATTATAAGGTAATTAATAAATAATTGTGTAAGGTTTAGGTGATGAGGTTAGGTTGCGAAATGAGATGCGGGGCACAAGGGGTCGTAAGACACAAATTTGGTGTCTACATTAGCCCCTTGTTGTCATGTAGCTTGTCTTGTAAAGCTGCACTAACAATAATAAGAAGTGGTTACTCCCGTTAAGGATATAGGTAATCCCCCTCAAATCTATCACAGATTGAGGTAACTTGAAATCAGGGATAGGGTTGATAAAGGGTAACTGGTGTTGAGATGATGGTGAGATGGTGGGGTAAGTTCAAGGAAGCAGATGCACGTTGAAATGTAGTAGTGCGACCAGGGTACATGATTTGAAGAGCTAACAAGCAATTCATAGGCAAACGTCGATAGTTTATCCAAACAAGGGTGATATAATCCTGGTATCCAAGGCATAGGAAGTAGCTCCAGGGGATATAACGGGTAAAGTACAGGAACGTTGAGGCATGTTCGGCAGTACCAAATGGTTGGTTTGGTTGAGATAAATGTCACGGTCTCGGTCTAGGAAAAGTTGGTCAACTGATCAAGTCAAGTACCCTAATCATGCTAAAACACGAACAAGTGAGATCGATTGCATAAAAAGCTACATGATGGGTGGATAAAATTGTAATTTACGGGTTTTTGGTGAGGTACTTAATTGGTGCAGCCTTAGGTCAGGCTGATTGATTACTGAGGGCCATGGATCAGGCCTGATTGGTTGGTTGCGGCCTTGGGTCAGGCCTAATTGGTTGGTTGCGGCCGTGGGTCAGGCCAAATAGTTGGTTGCGGCCTTTGGTTGGGCCTGATTGGTTGGTTACAGCCTTGGGTCGGTCTTGATTGGTTGGTTACGGCCTTGGGTCGGGCCAAATGGTTGGTTACGGCCTTGGGTTGGGCCAAATGGTTGGTTGCGGCCTTGGGTCGGGCCAAATGGTTGGGTGCGGCCTTGGGTCGGGTCAAATGGTTGGTTGCGGCCTTGGGTCGGGCCAAATGGTTGGTTACGGCCTTGGGTCGGGCCAAATGGTTGATTACGGCCTTGGGTCGGGCCAAATGGTTGGTTGCGACCTTGGGTCGGACCAAATTGGTTGGGTGTGGCCTTGGGTCGGGCCTAATGGTTGGTTGCGGCCTTGGTTCGGGCCTGATTGGTTGGTTGCGGCCGTGAATTGGGCCAATGAAGTCAAAAAAGGCTATTTAACAAAGGAGGGTATAGGCGATGTGGTGAGAAAGGGAGATTGGTGAATAAGGGCAGAAATTACGGTAAAATAGGGATTAAACCAATATCGGTTAGCTATGACCGGTATCGGTTAGATGACCGATATCGGTGGTTTAGGGCACAATATAACCAATATCGGTTATAGGTAAAAAACCTATAAAAAGAAAAATACGGCCTGTCATTGTCACATTGTCAATTTGATAACCAATACAGCTTGTCTAGGTTTAAAATTGATTTTGTTGAGTTTTTACGCTGAGTTGGTAGTAGTTGAGTGGAGGAGTGAGTGATTGGAAGACCCCAGCGAGTAGGAGGCAAAATTTGATTGGTGGAGGACCCAGCTGAGGAGATTTATAGCCATGGCATAGCCAAGGGGAGCAGGAGGTGCTAGACCAGCTGGACCACCGCCACCTATCCCACCACGACAACGTGTAGTCATACCGGTAGGCTCAAAACTCCTACCTTTGTGAATTGAATGAGTTTAGCTTAGATTTGGGTTTTGGGTAGGAATCCAAAATTTAATGAAATAATGAATAAATTGAAGTAATTTGTAAAATGGAGTGGGTAGGTAGGTTAGTTAGGTTAAAACGGTAGGGTGGGTAGGGTTGTAGGGTTTTCCAGTGGGTAAAAGGGTAGAAATAGGCAAAAAGATGTTTTTGGGGGCCGCGTTGGGTTCAGCTCTGGATCTGGACAGTGACCGATGTCGGTCAGTAGGCGACCGGCATCGGTCACAAAATATTTTGACAAATTGCATTTTTGGTAGACCGGCGTCAGTCGTATAGCGACCGGCGCCGGTGCATAGGATGTGATGGGGAGGGACTAGTGGTGGTCAAGGGTGATCGGTACTGGTCATTAGTTAGGTTTGTTTTGTTTTGTTTTGTTGTTGGTGTTTTGTGTTTTGTTGGTTGTATATTTTTGTTTTGTTTGTTGTTTTGTTGTTGTTTTGTGTTTTGTGTTTTGTTGGTTGTTGTATGTTTTTGTTTTTTTTGTTGTTTGTTGTGTGTTTTTGTTTGTTGTTATTGTTTTGTTTGTTGTTTGGGGTTGAAGAGGGAGGGGGTAGAGTTGATAGGAAAGGTGATTGGGGTGGGGCGGGGGGGAAATGGGGTGGTTGTGTGGTTGGTTCGGTTAGGATAGATTAGGTGTTGGGTATGAATTAGGAGGTGTTAAATTGGTAGGGGTATAGTTAGATGGCGAGAGTAGATCAGGGTGGTTGGTAGGGTGTGAGATAAGGAAAGAGGATATCGTAGATGTTTAGGGTAAGATAGGTGGGTATAGATGTGTGTTATAGAGTCGGGGTGTGGTTGGGTGGTTAAAAGGGGGTATAAAGGGTTAAGGTAGTTGTTTTTGTAAAGGGTAGGTCTAATGAAGTGGGTTGTTTTTACAGGCACGTCAGTAGCTTACGATGCGGGATCAGATGCCCTCACTATTGAGACGGATGCGGCCACATGTGTCCGCAGCGCATTGGGCCATTATGTGCGAGGTGGGACTCGGCGGAGTCCAGAAGTATAGGGCTGTGGAGAGGGACCACAGCCTTATGGTTGCCCTCATCGAGAGATGGGATCCGGCAACAAGTGTTTTCCATCTCCCTACTAGAGATATGACTATTACCCTAGAGGATGTGTATCGCATCCTGAGACTACCGATCGTAGGGGAGGCAGTGTTCTAGGTAGATGCAGAGACGGCGATGGACAGCATTCTTCAGGTATTTGGGGATACAGCCGCATTATTAACTTATCACAGCGTGAGCATTGCCTATGACGATATGTATCGCACCCACCGATAGGAGACACGGCTTGCCGTGTTGATGATGATAGGCATCACATGCTTCACCCTCCCGGACTCAGAGGGAGGCCGCTTCCCGTGGGCTTTGATGGGAGTGCTACACGAGATGGTAGAGGAGCATACGTGCTATGCCTGGGCACCAATATATCTTATGCAACTATACAGAGAGCTGTGGGGTTATCACCGGATGAGGTGATTTGGGATTTGCTCGACATTTTTGTTACACTACTGGGCATATGAGCACATCATATGTATACGACCAGTACGGTTGCCCCAGCAGCCAGGGCCAAAGATTGTATAAAGATATGGATTTTAGAGGTGGTTGGGGGTTGTGGGCCAGCCACGAGCGGTGCTTGCAGGATAGGATGTGGCCTACTACCGTCATATGCTTGAGGGTTTAACCGCACTAGACATTATATGGAGACCCTACAGAGGCCATCAGCCCCAAGGAGGAGCCCGAGCACAGATGCGCTAGATCCAGTATACTTTCTAGATAGCTGGACGAAGGCCCGGAGAGTATGAGCAGATACCCCTAGAAAGGGTACGATGGCAGTTGGGGCTATGACAGGATGAGCCACCTCCCTTCCCATAGTACCGGAGGGATGATGTAGAGGCCCCACTACCTACACCACAGCCCGTTGACCTAGATTGGGTAGCAGAGAGGCTGGCAAATGATACAGTGGACGACGCTAGGTGCACAGGTTCATTTTTGGTTTGGTGGGCAGGGGAGAGAGCAGCTAGGAGAGCACAGCCCACACAGCCAGATTTAGCGGCTGTTATAGCAGAGAGGGACCGGCTCGTAGGACAGGTGCAGTTGTTACAGGGGTAGCTAGCTGCTGCACAAGCACAGATCAGGTATTATAGGGGCAGTTAGCCCAGGCACAGGTGCAGGCACAGTTACAGCCACAGGCACCACCACAGCCACAGGCACCACCACAGGCACCGGCACCACCACAGGTACAAGCACAGGGTGTACTGGTAGGATAGGGGCCACTATTATTAGGAGTCGGGGACCAAACCCAGTAGCCATGGTGGCACGGGCCCGCTATATGGAGGTGAGAGCGGAGGCCCGGTATTATCAGGATATCCTTGGTGGTACCGGGGCTGACTATCAACCATATGTGGCGCACAAAGCCGAGACCTCTCAGAGCTAGAGATCCCAGGGGGGCGTAGCCACAGCCGGTGGGTCGGTGACAGGGAGGAGGCGAGAGCCAGCACAGGCACCAGTAGGGAGAGGGGTTGAGGGTGGGGGGAGAGCTGAGACACCCCTGGAGTGGAGATGGTTTTTTGGATATTGGATATAGACACCGGTCTGCGAACCGGTTATGTATATAGAGGCCTGCGTGCCTATATATGATTTATTTATTCATTCTTGTTGTATATACCGGCCTACGAGCCTAGTCCAGATTTTTGACAGTGATAGCGGCCTGCGTGTCGGCTTTGTATTATTTTGAGTTGACAGAGTCCCCCATGCAGGGGAAGTTGTATATTTAAACATTGATATATATATAGATGATGATTTTGATCCAGATGGTGTGTATAAAATGTTTTATGTGTTTTTTCGATGGTTTTTTTTTAAAATTTAATGTGTATAGATGATGAGTTTGATCCAAATGGTGTATATACTGATGGGTTTGATGTATATATTAAAATGTCGTATGTATTTTGTTGATGGTTGTTTTATTGTAGATAGATGATGTTGATGACATTGTGATGAGATATTGATGTGATTTTGATGACAGATATTGATAATGGTGTAGTTATGAAGGAAAAAGAGGCGGGTGCCACAAAAATTCACAAAAAATAAAGAAAAGGCCTAAGTTTAAGAAAAAGGAGGCATGTGACCGATATCGGTTATCTAACCGACGTCGGTAGATTGTTGACCGATATCGGTTAGGTAACTGATACCGGTTATGCCAAAATGAGCTTTTCTAGAAATAGAAAAGCTTGGGCGGCAACTTAAGTTCTTATTTTTAGAGTTCTTATTTTTAGAGTCATGCAACAAGTTAAATACACGAATGCGACGCTGTTTGACGACTGATACAGATAATTGCATGAAAGAATTGAGTGATAAGGAGGAAAGAGATAGGTAAAGCGAGTGTGGGCTGAGATTCAGAAGGTAGAAAGGAAAGTTATATTTGAAGAGGGTGGTGAACATGGTTGGACGAGGAGAAGCATCCAGTAGGCAGGGACGAGAGGGAAGACAGGTTCCACCCCAAGCTGCTGCATCCCAAGTGGTAAACTGTTTGGTTGTATTTTAATTCTTGCATGTTTTGATGAATAGGATGAGAGAAGGTAAGAGGGTAGAGATGAGAAAGAAAAGGTGATAGGAAAGGGTTTGGGAATGGGGTGAGTGTTATGGGGTAGGTAAGCGGGGTGTTCATGTATGTTTATAGGTATAGAGAGGAGTAAACGAGAAAATAATTATCGTAGGTGGTGGTTTTAAGCAGGTTGTATAGGATTGACAGTGACCGATATCATTTAGAGATAACCGGTATCAGTTAGGAAACCGGTATCTGTTATGTATAACTGATATCGGTTACTGTATGAGAATTTCAGAATGTGAGAAAAAACACTTGGGAATTTTATTTATTGAATGGTTTGTTTGTTGATTTGATGTATGCAGGCAGAGGCAGGGTTAAGGATGAATGATAGTGTGCCAGCTTTGTTATCACGAGTCCGAGCAGATGTAACACCAGCTGAATGGGTATTGATCAACCGTGTGGGGTTAAGTGGAATCCACTATTATTCATGAATTACATGCAATCATGCTATGTTGCAGGTGTTGATTGAGAGGTGGAATCCAGAAAAGAATACCTTCTATCTGCTAATAGGGGAGATGACAGTGACATTAGAAGATGTGTTTAGAATTTTGAGGCTCCCAATTACAGGGAGACCAGTGTATCAGGCATTGCCTAGCGTGGCGCGAGGAGCGATAACAGTAGTATTTGGTTCAGCTGCACGAGATTTGACATACCGAGGTTTTACATTCACTTATGGTACAATGTATGCAACACACCTGAGGAAACAAGGTTGGCAGTGATATTAATGATAGTGGTGGGGTATTATGCATTACCGAGGGTGGAGGGGGGGAATATTTCCAAAAGCATTGATGAGTGTTATTTAGAAAATGATAGAAAGGAACGTGACTTTCGCATGTGCACCCGCATATCTGGTGGAGCTATACAAAGGTTTATGGGCCTGCAGGTGAAAACACAGGACGACACTGGATTATTCATACTTATTACATTGTTGGGCCTATGAGCACATTGTTTATGTGCGACTGATAGGCCGACCCATCCAGTCGGGAGAGATAGGAGTGCAGAGGTTGGGATTCAGATGATGGTTCTAGACAGAACAAGAGGCGAGATCCCAGGCCGTGATAGATGACATCAAGTATTATAGGCAGGTATGGGAGATGGTGATGATTGCAGATATTTTTTGGAGGCCTTACGGAAACTATATGGTGACAGAGAACATAGCTGAGGAGTTGAGGGGTATAGAGCGATTGAGGTGGATCGCAGGGCACAGGCCAGGTGAGTATGAGAGGATTCCTCTAGATCGCGTGCTGCGACAATTTAGATTTGTTCAGGATATACCTATGGCTTATAGATCATACATGAGGATCGACACCGAGGCAGCATTCTCACCTCCCTGGCCAACACCTCTAGAAGGGCCAGAGGAGATAGCATCCGATCGCAGGGTAATGGATGCGGGAGCGACAGAGGCCTATAGATTATGGTGGGTAGCAGAGTTGCGAGGTGTACGTGATCATCCTAACATAGCTATGATTACAGTGGAGAGAGATTGTCTGCAGGGTTTAGTTCATCAGCTCCAAACGCGGGTGAATGATACAACGGGATTGTTAACGGTTGCAGAGTCACGAGTGGAGAGACTAGAGGCAAGATTCCACCACGCGAGAGGGTGTATTAATATGTTACAGGAGAGGTTGACAGATCGGTGGGAGGAACCAATAGCAGTGGCACCTTTGAGGATGGAGAGGCCAAGTGAGTGGCGTCGATGATCACGATCACCACTTGATTCGGGAGGATGTGCAAGGGTCTAAGTGAATTTCATAGGAGTATAAGAATAAATAAGGATGCCGACCTGCGAGTCGATGATAGAGAAGATGTATTTGTTTAACATCTAAATAAAACTAAATATGTATGTGTAGACACCTAAAATTGATTATCCAATCTGGTGTCCCTTGTGCACGTTTTCTCTCTTAGGTAACCTGGGGCACGTTTATATCACCAACTATCCCCTTGGGATATTATTCAATTTGTGATTTAAACACCTATCCTAAGTTTAATTCACCCCTTTATGTTTTACCCATGAGTAATTAAATATTAACTATTTAATTACACCTTTTCACATGTATCCTAACCACTTATCTACCCCATATCTATTTTATCCATGTGTCCCTCCTATTTCTCCTCCTCACAATCAAGCAGCGGGATATTTCCCGTATTTGAGGTGGAGGGATCACTCTTATCTTTCTAAAAATCGTTCATTTCGGCCGTCTCGGGAGTCTGTTCCATGATTGGCGCCGACCAGTCCTCGGTCGACGCCGATTTTTCAGAGTGGCGCCAATTATAAATAGAAGCCCAGAACTCAGTTCTGGGACACCAAAGGACGGGAGGACGATAGGACGATAAGACAGAAACACAGATCGTGAAAGTCGACACAGAATGAGAGATCTTTGCGCATCTGGTGTGAACATCATCTATCGAATGAGAGTGAATCTTGTCCAAATCAATCCCTGAGAGGAGCACCGTTACTCTGCTCTTATCACATCAACATCGCACGTCTCCAATGATTTTCTGGTGACTCTGTTCCTGCACCCAGCATTAGTACAGTCTCTCCAGTATCTCTCCGGCTTCTACAAATCCAGCAGACATTGACGATCTTGCCTTCATTTACGATCTTGCCTTCATTTTCTGATTTCCAAATCCTGTCGCACTTTGTCTCCGATCAACGTCGATCTAAATAATCGACGGTGATTTTAACCAGTCGACGGCGATTTTAACAAGTGACGCCGATCTACATAATCGACGCCGATTTTAACTAGTCGACGCCGATTATACCTAATCGACAACCGATCATCTTGCAGACAGGTAAAAAGACACAAGTAACACAAATCCGGCTTTGTTTTCACAGTTCCCTGTCTTCTGTTGCTTTCTGCCTACTGTTTAGATTCTATTTATTACTTTGATCAGAAAATCTAGTCTTGTACGTACATATTTTATCATGTATACTTCTTTACTTAATTGAAAACGTGGACTGACATCCGCCAAGGGAGCCTATCGCTTCCCGGATCCACTTCTCGGGCAGTCCACCTAAATATCTTTTAACGTGGTCTTTTTCTGTCAAGCATCGGTGTCTCGCAGGTTACTTGGATCTACTGTGCAGAATTACTCGTGTGCACCCGTCTTATCTACATCAGCTTCCTTATCCATCTACATCTTCGGATCTTGTCCATCAGGTATCGATTTCATTGGAGTTTTTCAGGTTTTTTGTGTTTAGTTTGGTGCATTAACTTGGACAGGTAACAAGCACGAAATTTTTGATCTACAGTATGTTGATTGGAGTGATGATAATAATAAGAATTGTTGTGTTTTGAATGTTTTTTTTTGTTTTGAAAAAGGATAAAGATGAATGTTGTCAAATAGAAATACACAAAAATATTTATATTTATAACACATGATAGGTTATGGTAGGGGATGGTCAAGCTAACCTTGGGAGACCCCATGTCTCCTAAGTGTTGCCTACATAGCCCATTGCACAAAGCAAGAAGGGGCCTTAGACCGATGTAGTTCTCCCTTAGGACCAGGGAGAGGTAAATTCAGGCAATTTGTTTATGGTTAGGTAATTTGTTGGTTGGTAAAAAATTTGATATTGGTAGGGTAATGTTTTTGGTGTTGGTAAGGTATTGGCGATGTTGGTGTAGGTATAGGTGAAGCGAAAGTTAGTTTACCCAAGTAGTAGGGAATCGTGTCCTTATTAAGGTCAAGACACAATCCTAGAGTCGAGTAAAAGAGGCAAAAGTGTCCCGTAGTTGAGAAGAGCTAAACAAACCACATATTAACATAGGATGGGCTTGAATCCCTAGGTGCCTTGCATAGGTGAGAAATCGATAGGTGAAAAGAGTCGTATAATCATAATATATTGGATATACGTCACGTCACCTTGAGTTTTGTTGCATTGACAAATGGTGAAGTGAGGTGGCTGGTATAGCTGGGGTGCAGAGAACTTATTATAAGGTGATTATTCTGACGAAAGAGAACCAAACCTAAATAGACAAGTCCATGACTCAAAAGTCCTTTGGAATATTGCTTTTTACTTTTCTGGATATAGACTGATCGATGCGGGAAGTCCATAGGGGATATTCATTTTGTTTTTCTTGAGGTCTTTATGAAGCTGATCAATACGAGAAGCTTCTGATAAAGGCTAACTTTGTATAGCTTTCCTTCAAGGGAGCAGTCTATTTATAGTAGCAGATGCGGTTTTTGTGTATAACTGTCCTTCGGGGGAGCAGTCTATTTATAATAGTAGAAGTGACTTTGCACATAGCTGTCCTTCGAGGGAGCAGTCTATGTATAACTTAGAGGTCTAGATGTCTGTTTGGCATGAAGCATCTATTTTTGTAGGAAGTTTGACTCAAGAATATCCCATAAGTGTACAATTGAGAACATGTTATTTTTATACTTTTAAGTCATGGACTAGACTAAAAAGTGGAAGGCATCTTTAAGAGGAGGTAATAACCAAACCACGTGAGCTTGATTCTATTTCGAGATGCATGGAACAAAAATGTATGAGGTGGTAAATGAGCTCAAGGGACGAGCGCAAGGTAGATAAGAAGTGATGTAACATTAAATTCAACAGTAGAATGGTCAGATAGGTGCAAGGCATTAAGGGGTTCAGGCTCTGGTTTACCATTAAGCGAAGCTAAATGGTAAGTGCCTAATCCGTAAGTATGAGTGATAATGTAGGGCCCAATCCAATTAGGAGCAAATTTTCCATGTTTGCTCTTTTCTAGTTTGGTTACATGTTGATTCTCTTTGAGGACAAGATCACTAACCTTAAAGGTATGCACTCATGAAGTCGTTTATCATAAGCACGCTTGATGCGTTTTTGATAGATTTGAAGGTGGTCAAGAGTTGTAAGACGACGTTCGTCAAGAAGCTCCAATTGGGCTAACCGCTCTTGGCAGAAATCATCATTGGTGAGAATATCCTGAAGAGATATTCTTAGGGAGGGTATTTGTATTTCGAGAGGCAAGACAGCCTCGGGTACCATATACCATAGAGAATGGGGTGGCATTAGTGGAGGTGCGAATGCTAGTCTGATAAGCCCAAAGGGCAAAGGGGATGTGATCAGGCCAATTGCTTCCAGAATTGTTAACAACTTTCACGAGGATTTTGGTTAGGGTTTTATTAGAAGATTCGGCTTGACCATTTTCTTATGGATAGTAAGGTGATGAGAAGCTAAGTTTGATACCAAAGTTGTCACAAAGGTCTTGTAACAACTTATTTTTGAAGGATTTTCCATTATCTGTTATCAGGCGATGAGGAACGCCAAAACAACAAATAATGTGATGGTTAATGAATTCGACGATTTTTTCTTTTTTGGTTGAAATGAGTGGAATGGCTTCCACCCATTTAGTGTAATATTCAGTTGTTGTGATTATCCAACGGTGATGTTATGAAGATGGCGTGGGTGAATCTCACCGATAAGGTCTAAACCCCATTGTGAGAAAGGCCAAAGATCTCGTGCGACCTGTAGCGGATGGCTAGGAGTATGTTGAAGGTTGGCATGTTGTTGACACATAACACAACGCTTAACATATTTGTAGCAGTTGTTATTAAGAGTAGGCCAATAATAGCCTAGGCGAAGGATTCGTTTGGCCATGGCCAGGCCACTAAAATGTCCCACCACAAATACCGTCGTGGACTTGTTGGATGGTATAGGTGACTTCCGCGCCGGTTAGACATCGAAGGAGGATGCCATCAAAGCCACGTTTATAGAGGAGTCCCCCCCATGATGACATAATGAAGAAACACTTTTAAGAAAAGCATGTTTGTCTGTTACTAGTAAGGTCAGGTGGGAGAACAGAGGTTGTAAGATAGTCGTGAAATTGGTGATACCAGGTATCCTATGAATTAGCAGACACATTATTTATCATACAAACAACTGGGGTCTGAGTAAGATGGGGCAAAGAGTTGTTGGACCAAGACGAATATGTCAGAGTTAGTTGGTGAGGTAGGAATTTGTGAAGCTAAGAAAGCCATAGTATCCATAAATTTTTTAGTGAAGCAGGGAATGGTTTGGATAGAATAATGAGTAAAATGAGGTCAAAAGTGAATCCACGTAATGTTTGTACTTTTGAAGTTCCTCATTTTTACATTGGTAAATGCCCAGAACTTGATTGACTACTAATTGAGAGTCGCTGAAAATATTGATAGATTTGACACCTAAGTGTAACGCAACCTGGAGACCCAAAACAAGGGCCTCGTATTCCGCTGTATTATTAGTGCAGGGGAAATCGAGTCGAGAATGAAAGAGGCATAGGCTCAGCATTAAGAGGTATGAGAACAACGCCAGCTCCTCCACCGCACTGACATTTTGGATCCATGGAAGAAGAGGGGTAATTGGATACGACTCCTCAATGAGTGAAAGAGTGGCAATGAGTTCGTCAGGGAGATTAAAATTGGTAAATTGCTCCCCAGGTAAAGGGGCTTCCGCGAGTTGGTCTGCAATGGTTTGTCCTTTGATTGACTTCTGGTGTACAAATTCAAGGTCGAGGTTAACAAGGAGCATAAGCCATCGGGTGATGCGTTGGTTTAGATGAGGTTTGGTGTACATATACTGAATGGGGTCCGCGTTGGTGATGATAAAAGTTTTGTGATTCAGGAGGTAGTATCGGAGTTTGGTGGCTACGAATGATAAGGCTAGGCACAACTTTTCTACATGTGTATTCCTAGTCTCGTAATCCACGAGAGTACGACTTATGTAATAAACGACTTGTTCTTGATGCTCGGAGTCACGATGTGCGAGCATGGATCCTACAACATTGTCGGTGGTAGAAAGGTAAAGGTAAAAAGGGTGATCGTCCTGAGGTGGGAAAAGCACAGGTCGCTGCAAGAGATAGGATTTAAGAGCTTCAAAGGCTTGGTGGCACTCTTCACTCCATTGAAATACAATGTCTTTTTTAAGGAGATGATGGAAATTTTGACATCAATATGAAAGTTGGGAGATGAAACACTGGATAGATTGGAGTTTACCTTGTAAACTACGCAATTGTTTGAGGTTAGTAGGTGGGGGCATTTCTAGGATAGCTTTGACTTTAGCTAGATCGACCTCGATGCCACGTAAAGAGACGATAAAACCAAGAAGTTTTCCCGAAAGGACACCAAAGAGACATTTCTTGGGTTGAAGACGAACACAGTATTGTAACAGGTGATCGAAAATAATGGTTAAAACATCGAGATGTGTCACTGCGATGTTTAGATTTGACAAGAAGATCATCGACATAATCCTCAAGGATAGTGTGCATAATGTCATGAAATATGTAAGTCATAGCCCGCTGGTAGGTCTGCACCAGCATTCTTAAGGCCAAATGGCATGACACGATAACAGAAGGTTCCCCAAGGAGTTATGAAGGCAGTTTTATGTTGATTGGCTCGGGGCTGCCAAAATTTGATTGTATCCCGAGAAGCCATCCATGAGAAAAAGCATCTCATGGCCTGCAGTGAGATCAACAAGTTGATCAATACTTGGGAGGGGGAAGTCATCCTTCGAGCAAGCGAGGTTAAGGTCCCAGAAATACGTACATATCCGAAGTCCCCCCGTTGCTTTAGTCAATAGGTAAGATGAAGGAAACAGAAAGGAGTCGTTGAAGCTCTTCTTTGACCAAGAAGGAAATGCGTGGATGCATTTTTCTCAGTTTCTATTTAACTGGTTTGGAATCAGGTTTCAGGGTAATGTTATGGATAGCAATGTTAGGATCAATTCCTGGCATGTCAACGTAGGACCAAGCGAAATCTTGGTTGTGGGCACGGAGAAAGGTAGTAAAGGTGACTTGTTCTGATGCGTTAAGAGATTGTCTGATCTTCACAATGTGAGGATCATCCTCTGTGTGGATGTTGATTTCTATAGTCGACTCATTCAACATGGTTTGAGTTTCAAATGGTAAGGCACGTTGAATATAAGAGTCATCCGCACCAAGGTAAGTGAGGATGGAGTCGTCATCCTGACACTCAACAACATTAATTGAAGGAGAATCCTCTTCGATCATGTCTGGATACAGAAGGGGAAGAGAATATGGGTCCTCATTATCATGTTGATAAGTGAGAGGATCCAGGAAGATAGCGTTTATGAAAAAAAAAAATTAGGAGGGATAGATTCAGGGTCTATCGACTCTGTGGGTGACGATGGCAAAATGGGTGATGATGGTTCGGTAAGGGGGACGTCGTCATCTTCCAGGATACAACTAACACAAGGTTTCTTTGGTGTAAGTGTTTCAGGAAATCCAAGACCACTACGATATTTTTGTTTTTTGTTTAGTCACGGGAATGATTATATGTCAGCCTTGTTCATAAAGACCAAAACCAAAACCTTTCCAAGCACAGGGAGTCAAGAAGGTGAGGGAAAAACGACGATTTTTCAGGTATTGAAAACCAAATTGGAAGGGAACCACACCAAGGGGAGGTTCAGGGGTAACGGAGGATGCGTCGACACCCCCATACATTAGGTTAGTGTGGCAATTAAGTGGTCCGTAGGAGATTATCTCCCCCACACGACGGTCGTAGGTAGGATGCGCATGTAACTGTCCGTACTCCTGTGGGGTATGGAAAGAGCTAATGTTTTATAGGCGATACTCCCCTAGCGTAAGGCGTTGAAAAACATCTACTAATGGATCTGAGGTTGGGATGTTGTCTGTGGGAAAGGAACTGGTATTGGTGATGGCAGTTTCATTGGTTAAAGGTGTAGGTGCGGTTGAGGTGGATGGTAGAGGTGTGGTTGAAGTGGATGGTTGGGTTGGATGAATGGGTGTCTTGACTGGTACAAGCACATCATTAGGGATATATAACATATTGCATGTTTTGAAGGGGGGAGGATTAGCTTTTATGGTGTAGGACTTCCCCTCGTACTCAAATTTTATGCATCTATGTAAGGTGGAGGGAACGCATCCCATAGCCCAGATCCAAGGGCGGCCTAACAACATGTTGTATTGGAATTCACCCTCAAGGACATAGAAGAGTTCAGGTAAGGTACGTGGCCCTACATGAATGTTAAGGATCACAGTGCCTAAGGTAGAAGTAATAGCATCGTTGAATGAACGCAGTATGGTGGGGTTAGCACACATGCAGCTAGAGGGGATATTCATTTGTTGAAAGGATTTGGAAAAGATGATGTTTATGCTAGCGCCCCCGTCAATCATAACATGACGCACTCGAATGTCTCGGACGTAAGCTAAGATGAAAAGAGTGGGGTCAGGATCTTCTGCACCAAAGTCAAAAATTTCGTCTTCGAAGAAACTGACAGCAGCGGTTTGCTATACAGGGACAGAAGTGATAGATTTTTTGGTGAGAGAAGCAACGTGGTTAGGTGTCAAGATGGAGGTAATGGGCAAGGTTTCGTTAGGTAAGACCTCTATCCCTTGAAGGATTTCAATGAGATCTTGTCAATGAGATTCAGAGGTTTGAATGAGATCATACAGTGTCATTTTTATAGGTGATTGGTGAAGCTGTTTGATCATGGTTCGGTGGGAAACTCCATCAAAGACGGGGTAGGCAGGTCCACGAATAACCACTTTAGGTGGTGGTGCAATCGGGATGGTGGATGGAGAAAGAGAGGCCGCAGGTGTGCTTTCTTTAGCTTTCCCATTGTTTTTCTGCCCTCGAGTATCAACACTAATCATATTGATCTCGTGAACACGAGAAGAGGAAGACGGTAGGGATAAGCCATGGTCTTCGAGAGGTGGGGTTGTAATAATGATAGATCTTGGTGAGGAGGGGACAGGTGGTATAGGAGAGGGGATTGATGCTAAAGGTTTCTCCCTTCGTAAGTTGTCTTTCTTAACCTTTCTATCCGAGAGAGGTGACTGACGAAGTATGGCTTTCAACGCTTTGCATCCCTCTACATCATGTCCTGGTATGCGGTGGTAAGCACAGATTTTAGACTCATCATAACCTATAGGTCGAGGTTTAGATGGATCATAGGGTCTAAGTGGGGGTAGGGAAATGGTTGCATTCTCCACCAACATAGCAA
Organism: Taxus chinensis; assembly: GCA_019776745.2. Taxonomy (NCBI): domain Eukaryota; kingdom Viridiplantae; phylum Streptophyta; class Pinopsida; order Cupressales; family Taxaceae; genus Taxus; species Taxus chinensis. The sequence goes on from CM034148.1 coordinate 706,610,152, forward strand.
GGATTTTGGCGTAAGACCCTTTGAGCGGGTCAAAGTCAGAGGAAGATGAGGCTATTGACTGGGTAGGTTTCGGTAATGACCGGGTATGGTTGATTCATACGGGTGGCGGCTTAGCCAAGGGGTTTTGATAATTGGATTTAACTAAATGTGGCCTTTTCGGCGCAGAAGTTTTGTTTAGCTGGTCAGATGATGTGGTAGTAGAAAACAACCACGGAGAAAGAGGAGTGACAGTAAACAAATCCTTTGATGATGGAGTTTGTTTAGGGTTGATAGGTGGACAGGATACTTGGGGTGACGGTGTTGATATACACATGGATCTTTGTATGGGTGCAAAAGGTGTAGGTTGTTTTAAAGAAAACGCAGGAGGTATGATGTATTGAGGCAAGGTGGAGGGGTGAGGTCCCAATATAGAAGGTAGATGTGACGGCGAGGGTTTTAGTTGTGACAGAGGCGTGGATTGGACTTGAGGGGATCGGGTTTGTCTCTTAGGTGGATGAACGGCTTTATTTTTGGATAAATCTAACCGTTTAGGTGGATGTGTTAGGCTGGGTATTGGTAGAGTCCCAAGCGTAGGGAAAGGTTTGGTTAGCTTAGTAGAGGTGGATGAGGTATTTGGTAGAGATGAGGGGGGTGAAGATGAGGACATAGGCATTTTAAGATTTTGTAAAAACTTCGGGTATATGGTAGAGGCGTCAGGATTGGTCATCTGCATTTGAGTAGAATATGGTGTACTCAAACATTCCCATAGGACTTTTCTATCTTCTGAGGGGTGACAATCCTCATGTGTGAATAGGAACTTTTGTATGGAAGAAAGGTGGGTTGTGATTCCGGTCCACTGTGGGTGTGATACAGGGGGTAAATGAGGCACTGTATCAATGGGCGTTAAGAGGTCAACCGGTCGCTGAAACGATTTAGGTGATGAAGAGCTAATAGGTAGGAGGGCATGTTTGAGAGGATCCGTCATGATTAGAGAATTTGGTGATGTCGGTTCAAGGGGTTTCTTGTCTAAGGATGATGAAAAAAGTGGCGAGCCTTCCTCTTGTATAGCAAGAGTGGTAGAAGGAGATGTTTGGGAAATAGATAAGCTAGATAACATCCGCTCACAGTCTTGCAGAGATGTGGTGTAAGAAGGGTCATCTGTGAGAAGAGAACTCTGGGTGGTTAATTCCTTTATGGGTAAAGGAACGGAAAGGATTTCATCTTATCTTGATGGTGGTGAAGGGGGTTTGGGTTCCTGCATTAGTGAAGAGGTTTGATTCAAAAATTTCTCGATAGAGGCTTTTGGTTGGGAGTTGAAGATCGCATGGATTTCATGAACACTCTCCTTGGCTAAGATATCTTGGTTTATGTTACTGTTAGAAGATTGGTTTGGGAATGGTTTGTTGAAGATTTTCAGATTTCAGTTAGCAGGGGCGTTAGGATTATCGAGGGTTATATCCCCTACATCAACCATTTCCTGCACTATATTTTTCATCATCTTGCAGTTTTCATGACTGTGTCCCTTCACGCGATGTAAGTTACAGAAGTCATTTTCTTTGTACCAAGAAGGTATAGCACGGGTGGAATCAAACCCGAAGTGAGGTTTAACAGGAGGTAAGGTAATAGCTGCTACTTTGAGCAATTTTTCAAATATCACACCATAAGTTTCTCCTAAGGGAGTATAATTGATGGGCTCGGCTTTATACTTATAGGTGGTTTTTGGCGGGGTATTAGTTGGTGTTTGGGATTTGACCATCACCGCATGTATAGCTCCTTTTGATTTCGAAGCAGTCGATGCGTGAGGATTGGTGGTGTTAGGTTTGTTGGTGGAGTCTTGGGTTTGGAAATTGGGGGTTTTTGTTGCGCAACCGCAATTTCTCTTCCTCTAAGGCTCGAATCTCTAGTTTTCGAGCCATAGTAAAGGCCTCATCAAAGGTGCGGAAAGTTTGAATTTGGAGGGTGGGAGAAATGTGCTTAGCGCAGGCCTGCGTAAAGATTTCGATAATTTCAGCCTGAGGCAAGGCATAAGTAAGTTGGTTGATAAGGCCCCGCCATCATCCAACGAAATCTGCGATAGATTCATCTTCAAATTTTCGGATGGCATAGAGGTCGGTGATAGATACTTTCTTGGCAATGTTAATGGAGAAATGATCCAAGAAAGATTAGGCTAATTAGTTAAAAGAGAAGATTGAGTGCTGGGTTAAAGCATTGTACCACCCAAGGCGGGGTCCTGATAAGGACATGGGAAAGGTGCGGAGTAGTAAGGCATCGTCATGAGCAATCAGATAGCAGGCATGTCTAAATGATCGCAAGTGTTATTGAGGATCCTCCTTATTATTGAAATGAGTAAATTTTGGTAATTCCCATTGAGGAGGATATGAATGAAGGGGGACAGAAGGATGAATAGGCTCCCGACAAACTTGCTCATATGTCAGGGTGCTATGGCTTCCTGAAACAAAAGCCTCCAGATTTTTCATCTTTTACATCATTTGTTTGATTAAATCAGTGGTTGGATGAGATGATGGTGCGGTTGCCATAAACAGAGGAGGATTGGGCCAAGGGCCACCACTAGACAATGGTGGGGTTAAATGTTGATAAGGTATTGAGGATGAATATGTTGAGGTGACCGAATAGGGATGTCCTATATAAGATGTTGAAGTCATCGGATACGTGTGTGGAAATGAAAAGGTGGGTGGAGCTTGAGAAGGAAAGCTTGTGTGGATAGGTGGCAGAGAGCAAGTTATGAAAGGAGCAGTCTGTGAGAGAGACGAGGTAGGAGCAGTCGGCGGGAATGATATGTTGGGTCCCAGATTAACCAAAGGAAAACCAATCTGTGTCGTATGAACCCCCGAAGCCACTGAGTTGGGAGATGGGGCTAAGGATGAAGAAGGCAAAGCAGACTTATCAAGTGGAGAAGGAGCTAAATGAGCAAACTATACTAATAGGCATTCCAACAAGGAGTTGACCATCGGGTGTACGGTCAAGGGCATGAGACAAATAATACTATATAGTGCTAGGATTAGTGTCTAAAAATTTCACAAATTCCTTATCTCCTACAGGGATTTTGGGAATCTCGCTGGTGTCCGTAGGATTCCCCACAGGATGTGAAGGGGATGATTCCAGAAAAGGCACAGAGCAGGCATGTGAAACCATGGCTGCAGCCTGTTTCCAAGTGATAACAACCATGGACAAGAGTACACAGCAGGATGCAATCTATCATGAACAGAAGCAGCAACAAAATGTTAGAATTGGTAGGTTGCTGGTTTTGGGAACTATGAAAGAAAGTAACCGATATCGGTCAGGTAACCGATGTTGGTCAGTCTATAGCCGGCATCGGTAAGTTAACCGTTGTTGGTAGAATAAGACCGGTGTAAGAAGCTGGAAGAAAGGTGCTGATTTGGGGTTAACGATGCTTAGTATACCTACCCAACTGTTCTGAATTGATCACAGAAAATAGTGTATGACAGAGAAACAAAACTAAAAAAAACAAGCAAGATGCACAAGCAAATTAACAGACTAACCCTAGGATTAGTTTTAATTATTGTGGGCTTATGCCTTAGACGCAAGATGATGCCAATCCTAAACAAAATACCTAGGGGAAATGTCAAGTTTGTTTTGGCTTATAAGGTTACCTCAATTGGGCAAAGGAATACCGCGGAAAAGGGGGGATGTTTGAGTTGTTGTGTTAATTTATGAATTGATCTGGTATGTGTTGTGCAGTGACAGTAAGATTAATTTCTTGTTAATACCATGGATATCACCCCCACGTGTACGACCTGTTACTTAATCTATGTTCACTAGAATTGAAAACATCAAGCAAGAATGTGATGCACGTGTTTTAAACCCAAATCGAAAATGATATTCGATGAAGCAAAGAAGATAACTTTCACTAATGCAAAGATGGGAAAGAAAGACAAATTCTTTTACCAAATATAACAAAATATCTTGTGAATATTTTAGAAGAAGAAAACAGCAAGTATGCTCCCTATATGAAAGCAAGCAAGAAAGAAAGAAACCCAAAATGGGTCCCACCGGGCGTGCCAAAATATTTCACACATAATGCTTCCGTTCCTAGAATAGAGTTGCTTCTATCCATTCATTCCTTTGAGAAACAGATAAGGGTTAGGGCTAGGAGGAATACCTGTTGAATGTTGAGAGGGTGTGCGCGTACCATAGAGAGAGAGATCAGATCGATTGCAAAGAACTCCTTTTTGTCTAGGAAGAACTACCTGCAAGTAAGAATACAAGACCACCAGATTCTAATTAGACAATAAATGAGGGAACTGCATTGGGCCCAGGAAAGATTAGAATTCCTTTCGAAGGTGGTCAGTTCCCCTGCTAATATGAATTAACAAAAATTCTAACAAATAAGTTATTGCAAAATTACAATTTAATTACCTTGTTAAAACAATAGAGAAAAGGCTGGTCTTAGTTTTGAATCACAGTGACCGATGCCAGTCACTGTCACTGGTACCGGTTTCTGATAACCGATATCGGTAGGGTAGTGATTTAGGGGCTTTTAGTGAAGGTTGGCTATAAGGTGGCTATGGTGTTTATTAGGCTGGTAAATGATTGGGGATAGGTAATGGGGTGATGGAGAAGACTCAGAGAGTATGAGGGTTGTTCTTTGGGCAATGTAAGGGTAGAGGAATGACAGTTAGATGTAGGGTATTACCGGGTAGTGGACCTGGGAGTAGACTTATAATTACTGTGATTCAGAAATCCAAGAAATGTTATTAAAAGAATGTATAAGACACTACTTACTAATTCCTGATGAAGATATCAAGTCCAAAGACTATGATAACGAAGGCATGGCTCAGGTAGGATGATCATACAATCAAAGATGAGCTATCTTCTCTCCCAATGCTTGGATGAGTGTCACTGGGCTCTGGTTACTCAGTTGCAGTCTTGGGCTTGATGTCCTTCTCTGCAAACTCCTCTCTTTCCTTCACTTGTCTCTGCTCGGCCAAGTGAATTCCTGATCTTTTCAATGAATTCCCAGATTCCGGTCCTTTTGGTTGGGGGAGGTCATTTACAAGGAACCAATGGCAGTTACATAACCGACGGCGGTCGAGTAAGAACCGATATCGGTTAAGTCAAAGTAGGATATTTTTCGTAAAATAGCCAACTTTCCCTCCTTTTCTCCTGAGGGATTAGTTTTGGGCTTGGTCAAGTCATTATGAGGTTGGTTTTGGTGTGGGTGATGAGTAATTAGTCATGGGTGTGGATGTAGACCAAGTTATAGGTCTTTATTAGGTTAGTTTAGGGTTAGGACTAGGTCATGATGAGGTGGCAAAATGAGGTGGAAGTTTTGGAGATGTGGATTTATTAATTATAAGGTAATTAATAAATAATTGTGTAAGGTTTAGGTGATGAGGTTAGGTTGTGAAATGAGATGCGGGGCACAGGGGGTCGTAAGACACAAATATGGTGTCTACACTAACTCTCCTCTTGGCTCGCTCTCCGCCTTTTCGAGATCTAGGAATGAGCTTCTTCATTGTGTTGTGTGTCCATTACAAAGAAAGGGTTTCCCTATTTATAAAAAAATAGGGCCCTTAAAATAATGCAAAATTATTTATCCTTAGGCTAATATTAACCTCACCCCGTAGCATGTAAATGGGATTAAATCCCTTAATGACAAATTTGCATATTTTAATGGGCTAAATACCCATGTTAGTGGATTTGTAGGTTTAATGGGATAAAAATCCCAAGTTGGGTGGCATTGTAATTGTTTTAGGCTTTAATAAGCCTTTCCACCCAGGTTTAAAGTGGTCAAAGGACCACTTGGAGCATAACTGCCCCCACCTCCTTCTCACGTGGATCTCCACGCATGGCATTTGCATGCCCCCTACCACCGCTTCATCTCCTTCACCACGTGGACTTGGAAAATAGATATGGGGTTGGTGGTTTATGTGGGTGGTTGTATTAATGTTTGGCCAAGTCATGTGGTGTGTTTTGTGATAGCCAAGATATGTGGGAATGTGGTCTCACCATGATTTGAACCAAACATTGCAAATTGAAATTGTATAGTAATATGGTGAATAATATAAAATCCGACCATATAAGACTATGATATTCAAAATAAAATATGGCTAAGTGGTGACAAGCCACATGGTGGCCTGTGGGCCCACCACATTAGCAATAATACCATAGTCCACATGGCAGTTGGGCTCCCTTTCGTAATAAAATTTGAGCCTCTTGTTCTGACAAGCTGTCTTATTATGATCGTCGAAGATTGGAGATCGAAAACCCACAAATGACTCGCTTTGCCTTTTCTTCACATGTTACAGTGCCCTTTGTCTAATAATGACCAGTTGACTAGAGTTGACTTTCCCATTGATTGAACTTTGACCAGACATAACTAGAGCTCTTGATGTCCATTTTTCACATTCTCACAGTCGATGAAAAGCTCTCAAAATGATCTTCTACACTGACATAATATAGGGATGTTTAGGGAAATTTAAAATTATCCCCTGATCAATATGCATAATTGATATGGAAAGGATTTTTCATGCATAAGCCAACAATTTTCTACATAATATTAAGGGCAAACACTTTGGTGTATTAAGCAAAAGTATCACAACAATACTGCTAAGTTAAACATGCACATTAATATCACAGAAATTACTGAATTTGTAATAGGGTAAGATTATTAATCAGGGAATTCAAATTCAAAAGATTAATGGAAACATACACAAGACTGTAAATAATTGGAAAGGAAAAAAATACTTCACATTCAAAGGGTAAAACTGGCAGAAAATTACTTCAGCACTCATGTATCTAAAAGTCCTCCTTTGGTGCTTTGCCAAAGCACACAATATATAGCAAAATTATTTCCCATCCTTCCTAAAAATAGGCTAGAATTGTACTCATCCATACATCCTATTTTTATCCTTCATCTATTAATAAATAAAGGAATAAAAACAAAACATGCAAATACAAAGATGCATTAACATCCATTGCTTACAACTCATTCAACTACACTCGACTGTTCTATTTTTAAGAAAAGAATGAGAGATAATTTGCTAAAAATAAATTTTACTTGATGAGAAATTCTTCTTCCTTGTGCATGCAGATTTTATCTTCTTATTGATCTGACCTTTTGCTAAAGGTATGCGAACTTATCCATTTGTAGTGATAATATTACCACTTTCTAACCATGGTTTAATCTAGTCAATTCAGGACTCGAATTAAGGTGCAAGAGTATTGTAAACTTAATCATTTTTGGTATTTACATTTTTAAGCTCCATTCGAGCTAGCAAAGTTCTGCTAAATTTTCCCCTAGCCACCATTGTTGACTGTTCAAGCTTGACTAAAGGTTTTTGTAAAGAACTCTATCTTTCATCATTTTGAAAAAAAATTGTCCACGTAGAACAGATTTGAACTGAAAATAGGCCTAGAAAACTTTCTTTTTCTGTTTCTGATAGAGATTATGCATTTTTATACATTTGGCCCGCTCTTCTGCTTCTAATTTGTGACCCACACGTGTCTTTATCTGATGCTAGCAAGGTCGCATTCAACTTTATCCTCTCTTTCTAAAATAAAGGTTCAAAGTTTCAAAATCAAAAAAAGTTTCGGCGGCCCACCTTTCTTCCTTAGGCTTTTGATGGCATGGGCGGAGTCACGGGCAATTTTATCACTTTTCTCCCTTTTTCAAAAAGGGATCAAAATCTCAAATTGACCCAACACTCCGCTTTTGACTTATTGAATACGTGGCCTTGTTTGGTCTTCACTAGGGTCACGGGACACTTTTAAACTTTGCTCCTTTACAAAATGGCTCAAATTCTCAAAAATCTCACACGATGTGCTTTTTCACTTTGACTCTTTTGATGCGGGCTCAACATTTGAATTTTTTCTTTGACATGAACAGGGCCGCAGGTCATTTTATGAATTTATGCCCTTTGTAAATACAACTCAAAATCTCAAAAATCTCCGACAATCTGCCTTTGACTCTTTTGATGCGAGCTCAACAATTGACTTCTTCGCTTGGCATGAGTGGGGTCGTGGGTCATTTTACAACTTTACACCCTTTTCAAAAATGCCTCAAAACACAAAAAGGGCCCTACCCTCCACATCCAATTATATTTCGTCAAGCCTGCGGGTTAATTTGATACTTTTACAAAATTATGAAAAGATGCTAAGTTTGCCAAAAATACCTGCCATTTTCATGTGTCAACCTGGTCTTTGCATCAATTTTGGTGATCAATTTTGAGCATTGATCTCTATACTTTTGATCATGGTTGTTGATCTCCAACTCACCTAATGAGTTAAGTAACTTTAGTTTGATGAATAAAACACTCGAAACCTTACCTCTTTCATATTTTCATTCTCGAGCTCTATCTGAGCTAAAGGAACTCTGCAAAAAAATTTACCCTGGATGGTGGCCATTGGAGATGATCTTTCAAGCTTAGTTTATCTACATCTATAGTTCTGTTGAGCTCGGATTTGGAACTATATGTTATTTAACGGCCACCAATTTGATCACTTCGAGTTTTGGGTTAGCTTGTACTACAAGATTTGGTCAATTTGACAAGTTGTGTTGCTTTGAATTCGGATTTTCTTCAAAATATTTATGTTTTATGAAGCTCTGCGAAGATTCTATGGCCACCATTGTTGAGGTTTTTGAGCTTAGTCCTTTCGGTATCATCGTTATTTCAAACAAGATGGTAGTAGCTTCATGTTTTTTTTGTAATCTCCTGATTGTATATTGCTCATTTCGATCAGTATTGATCTTGCTTTCCCTTTTAAATTGTCTCTACTATTTCATCTTTGAAACATTGATACTCATTTTTTCCTTTGCATTTTTAATGTGATTTCTAGAACAAAATTGATCTCTGAGTTGAAACTTGTTCTGGGTTCCCCTTTTGGCTCTGAATTTGATGAGGGTTTTCTCTACTTCAATTTTAAGCAATGAGTTCTTGATCCTTACTCTGATTTTAGTACCCATTAATGGGTCTTTCGATTAAAACCAAGATCTGTAAATTTATTTGTTCCTTTAAGTTGTATTTCAACAAATCTATATATGAACCTGTTTCGCACAGAATGTTTCCATTCCTCGAATAGATTTGCTTCTATCCTTTCATTCTCTTGAGAAACAGATAAGGGTTAAGTCTAGGAGGAATACCTGTTGAATGTTGGGAAGGTGTGCCCGTACAATAGAGAGAGATCATATCGATTGCAAAGAACTCCTTTTTGTCTAGGAAGGACTACCTGCAAGTAAGAATACAAGACCACCAGATTTTAGTTAGACAATAAATGAGGGAACTGCCTTGGGCCCAGGAAATATTAGACTTCCTTTCGAAGGTGGTCAGTTCCCCTTTTAATACGAATTAACACAAATGATAATAAAGAAGCTATTGCAAAATCACGATTTAGGTACCTTGTTACAAAGCAATAGAGACTAAACTACCAATAATAAAAAGTCACGTTGTTTGTTTGGTCACTGGTCGTTGATACGTTCAGCTCGAATTACAAGGATAAACTAGACTAGATCTAAGGTTGTTAGGAGACAAATAGGTGAGAGGAAGGTTTTGGGTATAAGTCACAGTGACCGATGTCGGTCACTGGATAACCGACCTCGGTTAGAAAACCGCTGCCGGTAGGGGATAACCAACACCGGTAGGGTCAGTAATCTAGGCACTTATGGATAGAGGTGGTTGTAGGGTGATTGTGGGGTTTTTAAGACTGGTGGATGGCTGAGGGGAATAGTGAGATGACGGGGAAGACTCGAGAGTGATAAAACTGTCTTCTGGGAAATACAAGGATGTATGGATGAAGGTTAAGTGCAGGGTGCTGGCAGGTGGTAGATCTAGGAGTGAGCTTATAATTACTATCAATCAAAAGTCTCAAGAAATGGTGCTTAGAAATATACAAGACACTACTTACTCGTTCTTGATGAAGATCCAAGTCTAAGGAATGTGGTGGTGACAGTAAGGCTTAGTTGGGATGATCCGGTGTTAGAAAGTGAGCTAATGAAGCTATCCTCAGTCTTTTCCAATGCTTGATAAAGGGTGGCAGCAGTTGCAATCTTTGGCTCGATGCTCTTCTCTGCAAACTCTTCTCTTTTCTTCACATATCTCTACTCTGCCAAGTGAATTTTGGATCCTTCAAATGAATTCCAGATCCTTTGTTTCTTGTTGGGGGCGGTCCTTTACAGGGAACCAATGGCAGTTACGTAACCGACGACAGTCGAGTAGGAACTGATGTCGGTTAAGTCAAAGTGGGCTATTTTTAATAAAATAGCCAACTTTCCCTCCTTTTCTCCCGAGGGATTAGTTGTGGGCTTGGTCAAGTCAGTATTAGGTTGGTTTTGGTGTGGGTGAGGAGTAATTAGTCATGGGTGTGGATGTAGACCAATTATAGGTCTTAATTAGGTTAGTTTAGGGTTAGGGCTAGGTCATGATGAGGTGGTGAAATGAGGTGGCAGGTTTGGAGATGTGGATTTATTAATTATAAGGTAATTAATAAATAATTGTGCAAGGTTTAGGTGGTGAGGTTAGGTTGTGAAATGAGGTGCGGGGCACAGGGTGTCGTAAGACACAAATTTGGTGTCTACATTAGCCCCTTGTTGTCGTGTAGCTTGTCGTGTAAAGCTACACTGAAAATTAATAAGAAGTGATTGCCCCGGTTAAAGGTATAGGTAATCCCTCTCAAATCTATCACAGATTGAGGTGACATGAAATCAGGGATAGGGTTGATAAAGGATAAATGGTGTTGGGCTAATGGTAAGATGGTGGGGTAAATTTAAGGAAGCAGATGCACGTTGAAATGTAGTAGTGCGACCAGGGTACATGATTTGAAGAGAAAACAAGCAATTCATAGGGAAAGGTCGATAGTTTATCCAAACAAGGGTGATATAATCCTAGTATCCAAGGCATAGGAAGTAGCTCCAGGGGATATAACAGGTAAGGTACAGGAACGTTTAGGCATGTTTAGCACTACCAAATGGTTGGTTTGGTTGAGATAAATGTCACGGTCTCGGTCTAGGCAAATTTTGTTGGGTGATCGATTCAAGTATCCTAATCATGCTAGAACATGAACAGGTGAGCTCGATTGAACAAAAATCTACATGATGGGTGGATAAAATCATAATTGGTGAGTCTTAGGCAAGGTACATAATTGGTGTGGCCTTGGGTCGGGCCGATTGATGAGTGAGGGCCTTGGGTCGGGTCTGATTGGTGGGGTGCGGCCTTGGGTCGGGCCGAATCGGGTGGTTGCGGCTTTGGCTCAGGCCTGATTGGGTGGTTGCGGCCTTGGGTCGGGCCTAATGGTTGGTTGCGGCCTTGGGGCAAGCCAAATGGTTGGTTGCGGCCTTGGGTCGAGCCAAATGGTTGGTTGCGGCCTTGGGTCAGGCCTGATTGGTTGGTTGCGGCCTTGGGTCAGGCCAAATGGTTGGTTGCAGCCTTGGGTCAGGCTAAATGGTTGGTTGCGGCCTTGGGTCGGGCCTGATTGGTTGGTTGTGGCCTTGGGTTGGGCCAAATGGTTGGTTGCAGCCTTGGGGCGGGCCAAATGGTTGGTTGCGGCCGTGGGTTGGGCCAAATGGTTGGTTATGGCCTTAGGGCGGGCCAAATGGTTGGTTGCGGCCGTGGGTCGGGCCAAATGGTTGGTTACGGCCTTGTGTCGGGCCAAATGGTTGTTTGCGGCCTTGGGTCGGGCCTGATTGGTTTGTTATGGCCATGGGTCGGGCCAAATGGTTGGTTGCAACCTTGGGTCGGGCCTGATTGGTTGGTTACGGCCTTGGGTCAGGCCAAATGGTTGGTTACAGCCTTGGGGTGGGCCAAATGGTTGGTTGAGGTCGTGGGTCGGGCCAAATGGTTGGTTGCGGCTTTGGGTCAGGCCAAATGGTTAGTTACGGCCGTGGGTCGGGCTGATTGAAGTCAAAATAAGGCTAGTCAGCAAAGCCAGGGGTAGGTGATGCGGGAAAAAGTGGAGATTGGTGAATAAGGGCGGGAGTTAGGGGAAGGAAGTTGGTAACTGATATTGGTTATGTGTGACCGATATCAGTTAGAAGACTGATACCGGTATTCTAGGGCACGAAATAACCGGTATCGGTTATAGGTCAAAACTTATAAAAAGAAAAAATACGGCATGTCATTGTCACTTTGTGAATTTGAGCACCCAATTTTAGCTGTCTGAGGTGTGAAGTGAGTTTGTTGAGTTTGTGGGCTGAGTTGGCACCAGTTAAGTGGAGGAGTGAGTGATTGGTAGACCCCAACGAGCAGGAGGCAGCGTTTGATTAGTTGAGGACCCAGCAAAGGAGATTTGGAGCCATGGCATAGCCAGGAGGAATAGGAGGTGCTGGACCAGCTGGACCACCACCTCCTATCCCACCACAACGATGTGTAGTCATACCAGTAGGCTCTGAACTCCTACCTATGTGAATTTAATGAGTTTAACTTAGATGTGGGTTTTGGGTAGGAATCTTAATTTTAATAAAATAATGAATGAATGGAAGTAATTTGTAAAATGGAGTGGGTAGGTAGGCTAGTTAGGTCAAAACGGTATGGTGGGTAGGTTTTTAGGGTTTTCTTGTGGGTAAATAGGTAGAAATAGGTCCAAGTGTGTTTTGCGGGCCATTTTGGATTCGGCCCCACAATTGGACAGTGACCGATGTCGGTCACTAGGTGACCGACATCGGTCACAGAGAATAGTTTGTATACATTGTTTGGTTACAGACCGGTGTCAGTCATAGGTCGACCGGCGTCGACACATATAATTTACTTGGGGGGACCGATGGTAGTCGAGGGTGACCGGTACCGGTTAGCATGGGTAGGAGTTGTGGTTTTTGTTTGTTGTTAGAATTTTGTCGTGTTGTTTTGTTTGTTTGTTTGGGGGTGAAGGGGGAGGGGATAGAGTTGATAGGAAACATGATTGGGGTGGGGGGAAATGGGGTTGTTGGAGGGCTGGTTCGGGTAGGATAGATTAGGTGTTGGGTATGAAGTAGGAGATGGTAAAGTGGCAGGGGTATAATTAGATGGCTAGAGTAGATCGGGGTGGTTGGTAGGGTGTGAGATAAGTAAAGGGGATATAGTAGATGTATAGGGTAATATAGGTGGGTGTAGATGTGTGTTGTAGAGTTAGGTTGTGGTTGGGTGGGTAAGAGGGTATACAGAGTTAAGGTAGTTGTTTTTGTAAAGGGTAGGCCTGATGAAGTGGGTTGTTTTTGCAGGCACGTCAGCAGCTCATGATGTGGGATCAGATGCCCCCTCTATTGAGGCGGATGTGGCCACATGTGTCCGTAGCGCAGTGGGCCATCATGCGAGAGGTTAGACTCGGCAGATTCCAATAGTATAGGGCTATGGATAGGGACCATAGCCTGATGGTTGCCCACATTGAGAGATGGGATCTGGTAACCAATGTCTTCCATCTCCCTACTACAGAGATGACGATTACATTAGGGATATGTATCGCATCCTGAGACTACCGATCGTAGGTGAGGTAGTGTTCCAGGTGGATGCGGAGACAACGATGGACAGCATCCTGCAGGTATTCAAGGATGCAGCCCCATTGATTACATATCACAGCGCGAGCATTGCCTACGGCGATATGTATCGCACACACTGATAGGAGACACGGCTTGCCGTGTTGATGATGATTGGTATCTCCTGCTTCGCCCTCCCTGACTCAGAGGGAGGCCGCTTCCCAAGGGCTTTGATGGGAGTTTTGCATGAGAAGGTAGAGGAACATACATGATATGCCTGGGCACCAGTGTATCTAGTGCATCTATACAGAGAGATGTGGGGTTATCGCCGTATGAGGTGATTTGGTATTTGCTCGACATTTTTGTTACACTGCTGGGTGTACGAGCATATCATCTGTATATGACCAGTAGGGCTGCCCCAGCAGCCAGGGCCACAGATAGTATATAGATATGGATTTCAGAGGTGGTTGGGGGTCATGGGCCAGCCACGAGCGGTGCTCGCAAGACGAGATGTGGCCTACTACCATCATATGTTAGAGGGCTTGACCACACTGGACATTATATGGAGGCCCTACAGAGGCCATCGGCCCCGAGCCGGAGCCCGAGCATAGATGTGATGGGTCCAGTATAGTTTCTGGATAGCTGGACGGAGGCCTAGGGAGTATGATAGGATACCCCTAGAGAGGGTATGATGGTAGTTGGGCTTGCGACAGGATGAGCCACCTTCCTTCCCACAGTACCGGAGGGATGATGTAAAGGCCCCACTACCTGCACCACAGCCTATTGACCCAGATTTGGTAGCAGAGAGACCGGCTGATGATACATTGGATGATGCCGGAGTGACAGGTTCCTTTTTGGTTTGGTGGGCAGGTCAGAGAGCAGCTATGAGAGCACAGCCCGCATAGCCAGATTTGGCAACTGTGATAGTGGAGAGGGACCGGCTCTTAGGACAGGTGCAGTTATTACAGGGGAAGCTTGCTGCTGCACAGGCACAGATTGGGGTGCTATAGGGGCAGTTAGCCCAGGCATAGGCTCAGGCATAGCCGCAGGCACCGGTACAGCCACAGGCACAGGTGCAGGTACAGGCAGGGTAGGGGACACTGCTATTAGGAGTTAGGGGACCGGCCCCAGTAGCCATGGTGGCACGGGCTCGCTATATGGAGGCAAGAGCAGAGGGCCGGTATTATCAGGATGTGCTGCGATGGTACCAGGGCTGACTATCAACCATATGGGGAGCACAGGGCCGAGACGTCCCCGGAGCCAGAGATCCCAGGGGGCCGCAGCCACAGCCGGTGGGTCGGTGATAGGGAGGAGGCGAGAGCCAGCACAGAGACCAACAGCGGGAGGGGCCGAGGGTGGTGGAGAGAGTTGAGACATCCTGGATGCGGAGACGGGTTTTTGATATTAGATATAGACACCGGTCTGTGAACCGGGTATGTATATAGAGGCCCGCGTGCCCACATATGATTTATTTATTCATTTTGGTTGTATATACCGGCCTACGAGCCGAGTACATTTTGTATAGTTGATACTGGCCTGCGAGCTGAGTATATTTTTGATATGAGAGACCGGCCTGCAAGCCGAGTCGATATTTTGACAGAGACAGTGGCCTGTGTGCCAGTTTTGTTTTTTTAGATCACAGAGGCCCCATGCAGGGCAAGTTGTATATTTTTACATTGATATATATAGATGATGATTTTGATCCACATGGTGTGTATAATGATTGGGTTGATGTATATATTAAAATATCTCATGTGTTTTGTCAATGGTTTTTGAAATTTAATGTATATAGATGATGAGTTGGATCCACATGGTGTGTATAATGATTGGGTTGATGTATATATTAAAATGTCTCATGTGTTTTGTCAATGGCTTTTGAAATTTAATGTATATAGATGATGTTATTGAAATTTTGATGATATGTATATGCATTGATGGGATTCTGATGACAAATATTGATGACGATGTCGTTATGTAGGGAAAAGAGGTGGGTACCACCAAAAATTTGCAAAAAATAGAGAAAAGGCCTAGGTTTAAGCAAAAGGAGACATGTGACCGATATCGGTTAGCTAACCGATGTCGGTAGATATATGACCAATACCGGTTATGTAACCGATATCGGTTATGCCAAAATGAGCTTTTCTAAAAATAGAAAAGCTTGGGAGGCAACTTAAGTTCTCATTTTTAGAGGCATGCAACAAGTTAAATATGAGAATATGACGTTGTTTGACAACTGATACAGGTAATTGCATGGGAGAATTGAGTGATAAGGAGGAAAGAGACAGGTAAAGTGATTGTGGGCTGAGATTAAGAAGGCAGAAAGACAAGTTATATTGAAGAGGGTGGTGAACATGGCTGAACAAGGAGAAGCATCCAGCAAGCAGAGACGAGAGGGAAGATAGGTTCCACTACAAGCTGCTGCCTCCCAAGAGGTAAAATTTTTGGTTGTTACTCAATTCTTGCATGTTTTATGGATAGGATGAGGGAAGGTAAGTGGGTAGAGATGAAAAAGAAAAGGTGATAGGCAAGTGTTTGGGATGTGGTGAGTGTTATGGGGTAGGTAAGCAGGGGTTTCGGGTATGTTTGTAGGTACAGAGAGGGGTAAATGAGCAAATAATTATCATAGATTGTGTTTGCAAGCATGCTGTATAGGATTGACAGTGACCGATATCGTTTAGAGATAACCGCTGTCGGTTAGGTAACCGGTATCGGTTATCTATAACCAATATCGGTTATTGTATGAAATTCCAGAATGTGAGAAAAAACACTTGGGGATTTGATTTATTGAATGGTTGTTTGTTGATTTGATGTATGCAGGAAGAGGAAGGTTTAAGGATGAATGATAGTGTGCCAGCTTTGTTGTCACGAGTCCGAGCAGATGTAACATCAGCTGAATGGACATTGATAAACCGTGTGGGGTTAAGTGGAATCTGCTATTATTCACGAATCACACACAATCATGCTATGTTGCAGGCGTTGATTGAGAGATGGAATCCAGAAAATAATACCTTCTATCTGCCAATAGGGGAGATGAAAGTGATGTTAGAAGATGTGTTTAGAATTTTGAGGATCCCAATTACAGGAAGACCAGTGTATCAGGCAGGGCCTAGCATGGCGCGGGGAGCGATAACAACAGTATTTGGTTCAGCTGCACGAGATTTGACACAACGAGGTTTGACATTCATTTATGGTATAATGTATACAGCACACCCTGAGGTAACAAGGTTGGTAGTGGTATTAATGATAGTGGTGGGGTATTATGCATTACCGAGGGCAGATGGGGGAAGATTTCCAAAAGCATTGATGTGTATTATTTGGGAAATGATAGAAAGAAGCATGAATTTTGCATGGGCACCCGCATATCTGGCGGAGCTATACAGGGGTTTATGGGCCTGCAGGCGAAGTCACAGGACGACACTGGATTGTGCATACTTATTACATTGTTGGGCCTATGAGCACATTATGTGTGTGTGACCAATAGGCTGACCAATCCAGGAAAGAGAGACAGGAGTACAGAGGTTGGGATTCAGACGATGGGTCCAGACCGAACAAGAGGCGAGATCCCAGGCCGTGACAGATGACATCGAGTATTATAGGTAGATTTGGGAGATGGTGATGATTGTAGATATTCGTTGGAGGCCTTACGGGAACTATATGGTGACAAAGAACATAGATGAGGATTTGAGGGGTGTAGAGTGATTGAGGTGGATCGCGGGGCATAGGCCAGGTGAGTACGAGAGGATTCCTCTAGATCGCGTGTGGTGACAATTTGGATTTGTTCAGGATATACCCATGGCTTATAGACCATACATGAGGATCGACGCCGAGGCATCATTCTCACCTCCTCGGCCGACACCTCCAGAAGGGCTAGAAGAGATAGCATCCGATCGCAGGGTAATGGATGCGGGGAGCGACAGAGGCTCATAGATTATGGTGGGTAGCATAGCTGCGAGGGGTATGTGAGAGGGCTGATCGTCCTGACATAGCTGTGATTATAGCAGAGAGAGACCATCTACAGGATTTGGTTCACCAGCTTCAAACATAGGTGAATGAGACAACGGGATTGTTAGAGGTTTCACAGTTACGAGTGGAGAGACTAGAGGAAAGATTCCTCCACGCGAGAGAGCGTATTCATATATTATAGGAGATGTTGGCGGATCACTGGGAGGAACCAATAGCAGTGGCACCTTTGAGGATGGAGAGGCCAGGTGAGGGGCATTGACGATCGCGATCACCACCTTATTTGGGAGGAGGCGCAAGGGTCTAAGTGAATTTCATAGGGGTATAAGAATAAATAACGATGTCAACCTGTGCGTCAATGATAGAGAAGATGTATTTGTTTAACATCTAAATAGAACTGAATATGTATGTTGATTTGAGTTATGATAATAATAAGAATGGTTATGTTTTGAATGTTTTGAATTCTAACAATAAACAAAAACCACAACTCCTACCCATGCTGACCGGTACAAGTCACCCTCGGCCGCCATCGGTCCCCCCAAGTAAATTATATGTGCCGATGTCGATCGACCTATGACCGACGCCGGTCTGTAACCAAACAATGTATACAAACTATTTTCTGTGACTGATGTCGGTCTCCTAGTGACCGACATCGGTCACTGCCCAATTGCGGAGTCGAACCCAAAACGGCCCGTAAAACACATTTGGACCTATTTCTACCTATTTACCCACAAGAAAACCCTAAAAACCTACCCACCCTGCCGTTTTGACCTAACGAGCCTACCTACCCACTCCATTTTACAAATTACTTCCATTCATTCATTATTTTATTAAAATTAAGATTCCTACCCAAAACCCACATCTAAGTTAAACTCATTAAATTCACATAGGTAGGAGTTCAGAGCCTACCGGTATAACTACACGTCGTCATGGTGGGATAGGTGGTGGTGGTCCAGCTGGTCCAGCACCTCCTGCTCCTCCTGGCTGTGCCATGGCTCCAAATCTCTTCAGCTGGGTCCTCAACCAATCAAACTCTGCCTCCTACTCGCTGGGGTCTACCAATCACTCACTCCTCCACTTAACTGGTGCCAACTCAGCCCAAAAACTCAATAAACTCACTTCACACCTCAGACAGCTAAAATTGGGTGCTCAAATTCACAAAGTGACAATGACATGCCGTATTTTTTCTTTTTATAGGTTTTGACCTATAACCGATACCGGTTATTTCTTCCCTAGAATACCAGTATCGGTCTTCTAACCGATATCAGTCACACATAACCGATATCGGTTACCAACTTCCTTCCCCTAACTCTAGCCCTTATCCACCAATCTCCACTTTTTCCCGCATCACCTACCCCTGGCTTTGCTAACTAGCCTTATTTTGACTTCAATCAGCCCAACCCGCGGCCAAAACCAACCATTTGGCCTGCCCCAAGGCTGCAACCAACTAATCAGGCCTGACCCAAGGCCGCAACCAACCATTTGGCCCGACACTTGGATTCATTGAAGAAGAGTGTCATTTGGTAAGCGGGTTCATCCAGGGAAAGTGTAGCTATAGACTCGTCTAGAAATTCAAATTTAGAGGGTTGATTCTTGGAAAGAGGTGTGTCGGCCAATTGGTTAGCGATAGTCTAGCCCTTGATGGACTTTTAATGGATGCATTCAAGGTCAAGGATGGCCATAAACATAAGCCACCGAGTGGCACATTGATTTTGATAAGGTTTGGAATACATGGTAGTGTAATGGGTTAGTATTAGTAATGAAAAAGGTTTTGTGGTTGAGTAGGTAATGGCGGAGTTTGGTGGTGATGAAAAATAAGGCTAGGTAAATTTTTTCAACGTGGGTATAACTAGTTTTGTAGTCAAGAAGGGTACGGCTTATGTAATAAACCACTTGCTCTTGGTGTTGGTCATCACGATGAGCGATCATGGCACCTAGAGAATGGTCAGTGGCGGAAATATATAGGTAGAAGGGTTGGTCATCCTTAGGAGGAATGAGCATTGGTGGTTGAAGGAGGTATTGTTTCAAGGCTTTGAAGGATTTATGGCATTCATCATTTAAATGAAACGTCTTTCTTGAGAAGATGATGGAATGATTGACAATGGTCGAAAAGCTGGGAGATAAAATGATAAATTGATTGCAACTTTCCCTATAGGCTAAAAAGTTCACAGAGATTAGTGGTTGGACGCATTTCAAGGATAGCCTTGACTTTAGTAGGATTCAATTCTATCCCACACAAAGAAATGATGAAACCCAGGAGTTTCCCAGAAAGTACCGCAAAGACGCACTTTTTTAGTTGAAGATGAACACAAATTTTGATGAGGTGGTCAAAGATGACTTTAAGAACGGAAAGGTGTTCGGTTCAATGCTTGGATTTAGTAAGTAGATCATCTACGTAATCCTCTAATAATTGATGCATGATGTCATGGAAGATATAATTCATGGCTCGATGATTTGTAGCACCAGAATTTTTGAGGCCAAAGGGCATGACTCGATAGTAGAAAGTCCTCTAAAGGGTGATGAAGGAAATCTTGTGCTGATCCTTACGAGCTAGTAATATTTGATTGTAGTCCAAGAAACCATCCATGAGTAATAACATTTCATGTCCAGCAGTGAGATCAACTAATTATTCAATGCCCATTAGGGAAATTATCTTTAGGATAGGTGAGGTTGAGGTCATGGAAATCCATGCACATGTGGAGTCCCCCTGTTGCTTTCATGACATGAACGATGTTACAAATCCATTGGGGATAATCAATGGGTAGAATGAAGGAAACCAAGAGAAGGAATTGAAGCTCTTCTTTGACCAAAAGAGCAATTACAGGATGTGTTTTCTGCAGCTTTTGTTAAATGGATTTGGCATCAGAAATGGTTACGATATTGTGAACTATGATTTTTGGGTCGATACCAGGCATATTGGAATAGGACCAATAAAATGTGTTGCTATGGCCCCAAAGGAAATAGGTGAAGGCTTCTTGTTCAGTGGCATCTAAGGATTGGCCAATCTTTAGAATGCGTGGGTCATCCTAAGTATTAATGTTGATTTTGATGGTGGATTCATTCAACATGGTTTGGATCTCAAAGGGTAACGACTGGTGACTATAAGAGTTTTATGCACCAAGGTAGGTGTGGATGGGCTCATCATCTTGACATTGAAAAACATTAATTGAAGGTGTATCATCATCGATCATGTTAGGATACATGAATGGGAGAGAAGAGGGAGCCTCACCATCGCGTTAATAGGTCAGTGGTCCCAGGGAAATGGTGTTTACGAAAAAAAAGTTAGGAGGTATAGATTCAGGATCTATGGACTCCATGGGTGAAGATGGTAATGTGGGTGAATGAGAGGGTGAAGATTTCTCATTCTGGATAAGGTCGATGACAACCTTCTTAGAGGTTAGAGCATCAAAACCAATGCCACTACGGTCATTGTGTTTACGAGAGGTACAGGAGACAACAATGTGGCAACCTTGTTCATACAAACTGAAGCCGAATCCTTTCCATGTGCACCAGTGGAGGAAAGTGTGAGCGAAATAGCGGTTAGTGAGGGAGTGTAGGTCTGATGAAAATAGTTGGGTTTGGGATGGAGGTTTAGGTTTATAGGTGGTCATATCAAGTCCCCCATATGTTAGGTTGGTACGAAGGTGGGGAGGGCGGGTTACTCACGGGGGTAACCGAGGTGCTATGGAGGTAAGTGATGTGGGTTGGGTAGGATACATGAGTTAAATAGAAGGAAATGTCATGTGTAATGAGGAAATTATTGACGGTATTGGAGGTATGGGTAGTAAGAAGGTTTTGGGTGAGGGCGGAGGTTGTATGGGTTGCTTGGGTATATTAGAGGTTTGTGATTGGGAAATGGGTTGTTACATTCTTAGTTTACCGGTGGATGGGGGTTTCTTGGCCAGGGTCAAGGGGTGAGGTTTGAGGATGGATGGAAGGGGTGAAGGTTATAAGGGCATCGTAGGTGAGGTTGGGGTATGAGATCTAGGAGATTGGATATTATTTTTAGGGTTCAGGTTAATTTTTGTGTTAGTTTTGGAAGATGGAGCTAAATCTAATTTGATGGGTGTGTGAGTAAGGATAGTTGTTGGCATGACCCCTGACGTAGTGATAGGTTTAGTTAAGGGAGATGATATATGAATGGGTTTGTGTGTAGATACATGATGGGCTATGGGAAGAGGTGTGAGTTGGGCCATGAGTGGTGTCGTGGAAGGTATTGCAATAGTTGTGGTTGTGTTTGGTTTGGTCTCTTGAAACACTTTTGGATAGATAGTGGAGGTGTCAGCGAGTGACAATTACATTTGTGTTGAAACAGGAAGTAGAAGATGCCCTCAAAGTAAGGCTCTATCAACATAGTCCATGTGATCGGCCAAGCATGAGAATGGTATTGTTGTAAGTGGGGTCAACGTGGACCAAGTGGCAATCCCCGTAAAATGTGTTTGAGATACAGGGAAATGGCTAGCCTTGGACTCTGTAAGTAGGAGAGTTGAAAGTAAATCAATGGGATATTGAAGGTCTAATGGTGAATGGCCATCTACAAGAGGTGGTACTTCTATAGTATCCTCCACGGGTAGAGGAGAGGACAGGTCACCCAAAGTTGACTCTCCCTGTGTTGGGTTAGGCGGTGGACTTGTATCTTCTATGAGTAGGAGAGGTGTCACTGACAACTACTCAGAATTTTGAGGGGTCAAAGGCAGCGTGCTGATTATAGGCTCTTCCACAGGTGAAGGGGAACATGAAGGGGGTTCTGCTATGCATAGAGAAGTAGATGAAATAGATTCTGGTGTAGGTAGGGGAGTGTGGGCAAGATTTCATTTATGGAAGGAACATGAGGCAATTGGAAAGCAACTAGTGTGTCATTGAAAATGGTGTGGACCTCACAGACATTGCTATCATTTTTTGAGGTATCACCAACTTGGTTGGAAGATGGGGAATGATTAGGGAATGTCTTCTTGAAGATATGTAGGTTTTTGCTAGAGGGTGCATTTGGGCTATCTAAGACTAGATCTCCATTGTCTAACATTTTTTAGACGATATTCTTGAAGGTAATGCAATTATTGTCGTTGTGACCTTTGACACGATGATAGTTGCAAAATTCGTGTTCCTTATACCACGCAGGCATGGGTCACTCAGGATCAAAACCAGTATTTGGTTTTATAGGTGGAAGGGTAATGGCACCAACCTTAACAAGATTTTCCAAAACGAAAGAATAAGATTCTCATATGGAAGTGTACTTTTGTTGTTCTCGTCTGAACTGGAAAGCTTGGATAGGAGAGAGATTAGAAGGTGGTTTGGCTAGGTTTGATTGATGAGGGTGATTGGCTTTGAGAAATACGGCATTAGCAGACCCTTTGGGCTTTGAATAATTGTTTTGGGTTTTCAAAGATGAAGAAGCATCATTTGATTTGAACGTGATATTCTTGTTACGAAGTTGAATCTTCTTTTCTTTGATAGCACAAATTTCTAATTTCCATGTCATGGTGAATGTCTCGTCGAAAGTGCAAAAATATTACACCTGCAGGGTTGGTGATATGTGTCTAGCACATTCCCGAGTAAATAATTCTATAAGCTCAGTTTGAGGTAATTGGAATGTGAGTCAGTTAATGAGGTTGTGCCAGTGAGCGATGAATTCAGTAATAGACTCATCATTATACTATCATGTGGAATAAAGATCAGTCATGGTAACCTTCTTAACAATGTTGATGGAGAATTGATCTAGGAAGGCTTGGACTACTTGATTGAATGAGTAAATGGAGTGTCTTGGTAGTCCACTGTACCAGTCCAATGTAGGTCTTGTCAGGGACATTGGGAAAGTCATCAAAAGTAAAGTGTCATCATGGGAAATCAGGTAACACCCATGTTTAAAGGAACAAAAATGTTGTTTTGGATCTTCTTTGTTATTGAAGCAGTTGAATTTTGGTATTTCCCAATGTACATGGTATGGTTGGATAGGAATGGATGGGTGAATAGGTTCATTACAAATTTCATCATAGGTGAGGGAGTTGTGTGAGCCAAAAACCGATGCTTCTAATGTCTGCATCTTTTCCATCATCAACTTGATGAGGTCATTGGTAGGTTGTGATGGAGGGATACCTCCTGTGGCATAAGGGGCGGATATTGAACCTGATAGGGAGGTTGAGAATAAGGAACTGACATAGAAGGCACATATCCAGAATGGGTGACGGATGAGATAGGGGGTTGTTGATAGTGTGTGCAAGTGTTTGTTTCTAACTAATGCTAAATATGAATGGAAGACTAACACGTAAATAGTCTTGATTAGCAAGAATTAAACAAACATTCTAAGCACCATCATGATAAGAATTTATCAAGGGTTAGATGCTAACATTTATCAATAAAACTATGAAATCAACAATGCTAAGTATCTAAATAACCTCTATTCTTTAACAACATGCAAATGAAAGAACCTAGGTAGGTTCCATGGCTATCAAAAATAGTTGTCCTTAATGTTCCAAGAACCTAGGAATGGGGGCTAATCAAAGTTGGGCTACAAGACCCTTTTGACACCTCCCATATGACCCAAGCACTTTAAGAAAGAGGCTTAACTCTTTAAGATGATGAACTCTCAAGAAAACAAGGTGCAAGCTCTTTGTCTCTTTGTTATATGCTTTGCATTTTCTCACTAAGGAGTTTTAGGTGTAAGTAAAAAGGTAGGTGGAGGGCTCTTTATATATCCCAAAGGATAAAGGACTCAACACATCCTCATGAATGTGGGATAAAGGTAAAACATGATTAGGAATGGATAAGGTTGCTTTATTAATGGTAACCTTACTTTAGAAGGCTTTAATACATGTTTAGCAAGTCATGGGAGTTGGGAGGTATTTTAATTAATCAAAGGTGATTAATTAATAGGTGGGTGTAAGCTTATAGAAGCCATTTAGAAGAATATTAGTGTGATTCAGGATATTAGAAAGGGATTAAATCAATTTAATATCGATTCACTAGTTTAAATGAAGGGGAAGACTAATTAATTAATAATAATCAATTAATCAAGATAGAAGAAGTGATAATTAATGGAAGGTCATTAATTAGGCTGTTAGCTAGGTAGGCGACTTAATCAATTAGCGTATTGTAATTAATTGACGAAAATAAGAGTGAATATGAGCACTTTTGATGATATGTCATCTATTTGTAGGAAAGGAGATAATTAGTGCAATTTAAGTATTTAAATTGCTTGGGCGTAATTATAGGTGTCTACATTTTCCCCTCTTTGGGTGGCATAAGTTTTGTCACTTCAAAGATAGTAGACGGGAGAACTTTTTTAAGGGATAGAAGAAAAATTAATAGGAGGGAGAAATTCCCCCTCAAGTATCGATGGGGTGATGAAAGAAGTCGATCGACGATTGAAAAAGGTGAGATATAGGTAGAAGAATGGGAGGAGGTAAGATGCCCCTATCAGAGAGAAAAGTAGGGGTGAAAAGGGAAGTGGTGTAGAAGAAATAAGGAAGAGGGGAGAGAAGAGCTTAGCCTCTAGATGTTGTTTATGTGGAACAAATTTGATGTCATCATATTGCGATAGAAACTACATCATTGGCCCTTATTAAAAAAATATAAGCATACGACAAAGGTAGAATGACATGAAAAGCCATACCACGAACAATTTTCCATTGCTGAAAGTACCAACTCCACGCAACATGAAAAAATGTAATGCAATATGAGAAGGAAACCAGCCCATGTAACAGGTAAAACAAGTACGAATGCACATATCCAACCCAACAACGGTCAAGATAGTTATACAAATGTTTTGTTATCAGTGCTAGAGAGATCCACAAGTTCGTGATTGATGATAAGGGTTAAAAAATGATTCCCCAAGCAAGGATACATGCAAGGGGAAATGAAAATGGACACGGGGTCCATGAAAAGTGTTTGTGTGCAACGAAACAGCACCAGGCAACCAAAAGTGCCCCAGAGTACAGACAAAACGAGCAGCTAGCTTTTGTGAATGCTTGTGAATCCGGTGATCTGTGAGTCGTATTAATCGGGGAAGATGTGAGAAAAACCAATAAGATATGGATAAAATATCATGCGCAAAACACAAGTTTCAGTCGTAAGAAGCAAGTTACCATTTTGTAGGGTTTTTTACTTTGTAGGATTTTTTTTGAAAAATTTTCCCTTGTTTTTGGATTTTTTTATCTATTAAGTGTTTGTATTGTTTTGGCTTTCTGAACTATGGTAAAAAAATAGAAGAAAGGAGAAGAAGAAAATGAAGGGCCTAAGGGCAACAAAAAATTCCCTAGGTGGAAGAAAGGAGAAAAAAATGACAAATAATGTCCTTGTTTATCGGGAAAACTAGAAAAAACAATTATTTAAAAAATAATTATTTACGAGAGTGTGAAGAAGAGTAAAAATCACCAGGGAGCAATAAAATTTTCCGAGGGAGAAGAAGGGGGTATTGGATAAAAAATGCCCCAATACGGTGAAAAAGAAGAGAAAAATAATTATTTTAATAAAAATAATTATTTTAATAAAAATAATTATTCCACAGCGAATAGAGGAGAAAATGGTGGTCAAAACGGGTTTCCCAGCCGTCCTAACGGTGAAAAATAGGTTAATATACCCCCAGGGGGGGTAAAAACATTGCAATCAATTCATTTTAACTGCTCAGTTTTAGAAAACTTACCATGAGGCTCTGACACTCAGGAGATATGGTAATCACACGAGACTGTTTGAGGCGTGCTGATGCAGTCCGAGGGTACCAGAGGCACGTGAATGAGGGGCCATTTGTGGGTATCGCAACCTTGCCCTAAAAAAATTTTCATTAATGCACTAAGTAGGGTATTAAGGCATAGAAAACACGTAGGCGCAGGTGTAGGTTAGGGCATGCATGTGCCACTTTCTGTTTAAGGGCGCAAGTGCCAGGGCTATGCGCGCACACACACAGTCAAAAATCGCTGGCACACATACGCACAAGCTCACACATGAGCACACCTGTGCGCACACATTAGGAAAGGGGTACACATGTGAAAATCGTGGCACAGGCATGGGTAGGTAAGCGCACACAAGTAGAAGTGCAAGCACCAATTAGGTGGCACACACACCAAAAAGAGTGCGCAGGCACCCGAAAGAGGGTGCATACTCCAGAAAACACCCGCATGCAAGCATAGGCACTAGAAACATGGCGCACATGCCCAAAATGGTGCACAGGTTCCCTAGACAGGTAGGAAAAGATAGGAAAGTGTCCAAAAACATGACACTTAGAAGAATTTTTAAGATTTTTGGGTTAACCCTAAAAAATAGAGAGATTTTTAGATGAAATGCTAGAAACTAATGAGTGGTGTGTGATTTTGTAGAGATGTTTAATAGTGTTACAGACGTGGGAGCGTCACTCTTGGATTGTCGAGTTAGAGGGTAGCATGCGCTGGCACAGCCATCGAGAGATGGTTATTTTACTGGAGGCAGTGGGGCTGGGCCTCGTGGCTCAGGTGCCCTCCATTGTACTAGATCACAGCCTCCTGGCTACGCTTTCTGAGTGATGGAATAGTGAGAGTTAGTGTTTTAGATTGCCCATAGGTGAGATGACAGTGACGATAAAGGATGTGTGGCAGATCATGTGCGTGCCCATGATGGTTACATTGATCGAGTATATCCCAAATGCAAGTTTGATCAGAGCAGCATGCAGCATGTTATTTGGTGTGGATGACATCCCACATGACGGGATGACTGTGGCCTTACACGAGTGCATATTAGACCTGACATTGCATCGAGGGCCATTGTACATTATGGCACTTATCAGTGGGTTTCTACTCACCAATAAGATAGGGACTTCGTTCCCGAGGGGATTGCTACCAGTAGTACATGATATTTACAGTGGAGAGAGGTATTGTTGGGGTCAGTACATACTAGCCCATTTATACTAGGACTTGCATCTTATCACATACCACGGTTAGAAGACCGTGGGGCCGGCCTCACTGTTACAGATATGGTCATGGGATCATATAGGCATTGGACACCCTATCGGCCCATTCTGAGTTCGAGACCCCGAGGAGCCATCATACATGGCTTGGATAGCAGTGGGCGGAGACATCTGTGGTCACCTTGGTAGCCTATTCATATATAGGCGGGAGTTTGATGAGCTAGCAGTGATAGATGTCATTTGGTGTCCATATAGACACTTCTAATGGCCAAACGATGCCACGGAGCTTAGCATGTGCTTGGTGGAGCACTTCTTGATTGGCAGCCATAGCTACTTCATGGAGTTGTATCGCGTTGACAGGTGACAGCGGTAGCTAGGCCAAGTACAGGGTGTCCCGTGGCCAAATATCTGGCATACTTGCAGGGACTCTGAGAGGTAGACTATGGGGCATTGGATTGTAGTAGCCCAAGCTAGGGCCAGTTTCCTATAGGCGGTCCCCCAGGCATGGGATCCATTGCAGTAGATTAAAGATCTGGGGACCACAGCTAATTATGCAGCGTGGTATGCTATAGCGTTACCCCGGTGACTGACTATTCCAGAGGCAGCATGGGTAGTAGGCATTCACCCTCTTGTGGAGGTATGGCACAGATCAGAGCATAGGGCTAGAGTAGTAGCATTGGGGCCATACCCCGAGGATCCTTTTGATGGGATCCCCCATGATGGATAGGGTTCCACATAGGCACAAGGATCGAGGCCACAGGGCCCAGCACAGACAGCCATGCCTCTACCCTGAGGTAGAGTATTTGAGTAGGGGTAGTCCTCTAGAGTGCCGCAGGGACCAGTCCCTGAGGCACGTATAGCTTTACAGCCAGTGGCATAGATAGCCACAGCTCAAATATAGGTGCAACAGCTCTTAGCCAAGAGAGACACGGTGAGATCAGAGAGAGACGAGGCTCGAGGTTGGTGTGTGACAGCCACAGTAGAGAGAGATGAGGCCTGAGCCTATATTGTTACATTACTTTTAGGGTGGGATCAGGCTCAGGCCCAAGCTAGGCCAGGAGATGACAGAACAGTAAGGTAGAGCCAAATCTGAGAGACAGCTACACAGGGGGCATAGATATTGAGTCTCTTACATCAGTCCTAGTCACAGCTACACATGATCGTGGCACAAAGAGACCACGTGTATACACGTTATTAGGTAGCAGTACCCAAGAGGGACCAGGCCCATACTGAGCTACAGGCGATGATGACGGAGAGAGACCGAGAGGCTGCCACCTCTAGACAGGCCAAGGTAGACCTAGGTCAGGTTACAGATGAGTGAGACACTACCCTTCAGGCAGCACTCACCTCAAAAGATGCTGATTTGATTCAGGATGCCACCAGGCTTGGTGGGGAGGCACTGTTTTATAGGACAACATACTACAAAGTGGTGCTGCTGGAGCAGAGAGTGGCATTTCCATAGTTATCAGGATCAAATGTATCTAGCTCCATTCACGGAGGTCTAGTCATTCTACCAGATCAGTCAGACAGCCCCTTCCATACTAGCCAACGAGACCAGCGCCAGCCTAGCCTACAGATGTCTGGCATCTAGAGGACCAACCTAGGAGCCCGGTGAGAGTGAGAGATGTGGTTGATAGCCACTTTTGTATTGTATAGATTCTATTTGTATGTATGCCTCTTATTAAGGTTGATTTTGATGTACAGTGATTATAGACATGTATTATTTTTTGATGATGCCTCATAATGAAGGCTTGATTCTTTCAGATACATGCCCCTTTTTATGGCATTATGTATCACCGATGTATTTATATTGAGCACTGATTAGGACATTGTGTATCATATAGACATTGTTGATGTATCCCTGTTGTACGCCTCAGCTGAAGGCATTTTTGATATAGAGTACAGATTTGTATGTATCCATTTTTGATACAAATGTATGTTTGACACACATGTATATATACATATATATATGAGGGCTCATTTTATTTTTGCTCAGACACACATGGTTATGAGATGAGGCACATCTTTTGTTTTTACTGATACATGCATATGGATGGTTTTTGCATTGTCTATAAATATATGGGAAACCAATTGATGACGAGACATTAATCATGTTTATGGATTTGATGTATGTTATTGTCTTGATTCAGCATTTGTGGATATTGTTATGATGTTTTCGTATGATGCATTAGCCTGAGTGGGCACAATTCTATGATTTGAAATACCCCTTTCAAGAAATTACTATATGTTGATTCTTAGTGCATTTTATGTTTGTTTAATTCAGCACATATGGATGTGTTGTGACATGAGTGGACATACATTGATTTTAATTGCATGCCACATGTTTTGATTTAGCACTTATGGATGTATCATCTAATGTTGTACTTTGTATGTATCTGATTCCAATGTATTGATGTATACATGTGCTGTAGATTATAGATGATAGATCTATAGATGATATTAAATGTTGTTGTCATGTGTTATTTTGATGTACATGGACGGGATGATATGATGATATTGGTGTGGGGGGATATATTTTTGATTATTCGTAACCCCTCTTTCCCCCATTGATGATACGATATGTGATGATTAGCTTAGCATACATGCATGATGTAACACGTAGCATTTTTTTTTTATAGATGATGTTAGATGTGATGATAGTGATGGTAATGTGATGTGAATGATAACAAAATAGAGCACATGCAAGAAACAAAGCCAAATGCTACAAATAACAACAGGAATTAATGCAATACACCATAAAGCACCATGCCTTATTAACAGGTAACAAAACATAACCAAATTCTTTAAGAAAGAACATAATGAACTAACACACTAGCATGTCAAAACTCACCACAATATACACAAGCAAGAATGAATCTATTCTAAGCAAGAAAAGATAAAATATGACAAAGTACACCCAAGCAACAAACAACTCAAAAAGCAAGCATGTAAAACACTATAAAAGTAACAAGAAAAACAAGGAAACAAAACCATGCAAGTAAATGTTTTTTGTAAAATATGTATTCATGTACCGATTTTCTATTGTTTTAGGTTTTCATCAAACAATTTTCTATTATTTTTGTTTTTTTTTTAAACAATTTGCTATTGATTTTGTGTTTTCTCGAAACAATTTTCTATTGCTTTTGCATTTTCTCGAAACAATTTTCTATTGCTTTTGTGTTTTCTGATGGTTTCCAAAGTTATGTGCAAGTAACCAAGAAAGCGTGGATGCCCCCAGTGTTAGGTGAGGAATATACAAGCCACGATCTTATGAATAAGAAAGTGAAGTCGTTGAGTTGCCCCTAGCAAAAAAAAAAGGAAATAATGAGAGACCACGTCCCTCACAGACAAATAAAAGAAGACAAAGCTGGATCAAGGCTGGACAGGATGACGTGCACAAGGAATCAAGACAGCAGAACCTGATTTAGGCCCAAGACAACTATATTTTTAATATAGAATGTTAGTGAACAACGAATCCTCCTGAGGCGCCAGAAACTGGTTTTCACCCAAGGACGTGCCCAAAGTTCCACAATTGCATGGTTTTCACTAGTGGATGACCTGTTTTCTCTTTTTCATTTTCTGAATTTTTTGATTTTTTTGTATGTTTGATTTTTATGACTTCCCTACGCCATTTTTAGGCATAAAATCTCTTAAGATGCATGGAATTCATGGGCTCTTAGATCTCATCACCATCAGGGTGAGCCAACTTGTATGCCCCTGTGCCATACTTGGCAACTATGACATAGGGTCCTAACCAATGGGGTTTGAACTTCCCTTTCTTTTCTCGCTCCACTCTGGTGTTGAACTGGTTTTCCTTCATGACTAAATCACCAACCTCAAACTAACGAGGGATGATTCTCTTGTTATAGTTTTTGGAGACTTTGTGTTGATATACTTTCAAGTGATTAACAGAGTGAATGTGCCTCTCATCCAGAAGCTCCAACTCAGCCAATCTTGCCACTCGATAATCTTCATCTTTATCCAAGTAGTCTCAAAGAGAAATCCTCAAGGATGGAAGCTCAATCTCTAATGGGATGATAGATTTTGTCCCGAACACTAAGGAATATGGTGTTGCACCCATAGGGGTGTGAATGGATGTTCAGTAAGCCTAAAGGGCTGGATGAATTTGTAGGTGCCAGTTGCGATATATTTTGTTGACCATCTTCTCCATTATCCTGACCAAAGTCTTGTTTGTCACCTTAGCTTGTCCATTACCCTGAGGGTAATATGGCGTGGACCATTTCAATTTGATTTGGAACCATTGGCAAAGACCCTTCACAATATTTTTCTTAAATGACTTCCCATTATCTGTAACAGTGGCTACAGGAACGCCATACCGACAAATAATGTGATTCATGATGAATTTAGAAATTTGTGCTCCTATGACATAGGTTAAAGGGACAACCTCCACCCATTTTGTAAAATATTCAGTGGCTGTGATGATATGTGTATGACCATTATAAGAGGTAGGAGTAAGCTTCCCTATTAAGTCAAGTCCCCATTTAGAGAATGGCCATGGGGTAGTGATTGGTTGCAATGGCTGTGACGGAGCATGGATAAAATTTCCATACTTTTGGCAAATCACACATTAGTTTCCATGGTAGGCCAATAGTAACCTACTCTCAACAATTTCTTAGCCAAGACCATCCCATTTGTATGTGCTCCGCATACTCCTTCGTGTACTTCCTTGATTTCCTGGATTGACTCCATCACATCTAGACAGCGTAACAGATTCCCATCGTAGCCATGACAATTAAGTGTACCTCCTAAAATGGTGTAATGGGCTATCTGGTGAATTAGGCTTTGCTTTTCAGAGTGAGAGATATCGGGAGAGAATGTGTTGTCCTTAAGATAGGTGAAAATGGGTTCATACCATGGTGAATGGGGACCAATAACCTCACAAGCCAGGAAAGATTCTAGCAAGTCATATGCGGGGTGGCATAGGTTTTCTACGAAGAATGGCATATCATTGTTCCCTAGCGGAATATGAAGCATAGATCCCACCGTTGCCATAGCATCCACAGATATGTTCTACACTCTTGGGATCTGCTCAAAGGTGATGCGCACAAAATACTCCTTTAGAGTTTCAACTAACTTTTTGTAAGGTATGAGTTTGTCATCCTTAACCTTATACTCATCATTAACTTGTTTAATGATTAACTGTGAATCACCTATGACCTTAACATGATGAATATTCCACTTGATGGCCAGCTTCATCCCTATAATGATTTCTTCATGCTCTATAATGTTGTTTGTGCAAGGGAAGGCCAAGTGGAAAGCCTGCGGTATAGGATCACCCAAAGGAGTAATAAGGACCACTCCTACACCTGAACCATGAAATGTAAAGGATCCATCAAAATGTATCTGTCATATGACAGATTCTTCAATATAGAGCAAAGAAGCGTCTAGCAGTTCCAGACTCAAAGGCTCTGTGCTTTGCAAAGGTGCTTCCGCTAGTTGATCTGCAAGTACTTGTCCTTTAACTGATTTTTGATGGACAAATTCTATATCAAACTCACTAATTAGAATGATCCAATTAGCCATTCTACCTATAAGGGAAAGTTTGGACAAAAAATACTTGAGTGGGTCCACCTTCAATATGTGCTTGGTCTTAGTATTCAGTAGGTAATGGCGAAGTTTTTGAAAGGTAAAAACAATGGCCAAGAAAGCCTTTTCAATCTGAGGATAATTAAGTTCATAGGCAATGATGGTGTGACTCAGATAGTACACCACTTTCTCCTTATGGTTAATGTCATATTGGGTGAGTAGTGCACCAATAGCATACTGTGTAGCAGAAATATAGAGCAAAAGTGGTTCTCATGGAGTAGGAGGCATGAGAACAGGTGGATTGGCCAGGTACTGTTTAAGCAAAGTAAAGGCTTGCTATTGCTTAGGTCCCCAGATGAAAGTGACTTCCTTTTTAAGCAAATGGGTGAATGAGTGACATTTATCTACAAGTTATGAGATAAAGTGGTGAATGGCTTGAATTTTCCCCTGTAAGCTACGTAGTTTCTTGATATTTTTAGGTGGAGGAATTTCAATTATGGCAGATACTTTAGCAGGGTCTACCTCAATACCTCATCTTGACACAATGAAGCCCAATAATTTCCCTGATATCACCCCAAAGACACACTTCTTGGGATTCAACCTGACTTTGTATTCCTGCAGGCGTTCAAAGATACGCCACAAAATGATAGGATGATCTTCTCTTGTTTTGTACTTTCCCAGGATGTCATCCACGTAGTCTTCCATGATGTCATGAATCATATCGTGAAAGATTACTATCATGGCCCACTGCTATTTTCTCCCACATTATTAAGGACAAATGGCATCACCTGATAGCAGAAGGTGCCCCAACGAGTTGTGAAAGTTATTTTGTGTTGGTCCTCCTCAGCGATTTTAATCTAATTATAACCCAAAAATTCATCCATGACTGATAGCATTTCATATCCTGTTGTTGAGTCAAAAATCATATCAATGTTGGGTAACAGAAATTCATCTTTAGGGCAAGCCTTATTGATGTCCCTAAAATCCATATAGATTCAGATACCGACAGGTTTCTTCTGGACAGGAACAATGTTCGATATCCACTCAGAATAGTCAATTGGTTGGATGAATCCTACTGCAAGCAACCTTTCTAACTCTTCCTTGACCAACAAGGCCACTCTTGGATGCATCTTTCAAAGTTTTAATTTGATAGGCTTGGCATCTGCATGCATAACCAAATTGTGCATGACCAAAGTTGGATCTAGGTCGAGCATGTCTTTGTAATACCATGCAAACACATCAATGAACTCTCGTAACAACATAGTGAACGTCTTTTGTTCTCTAGCTGAGAGTGATGCCCCCAATTTTACTATCTTGGGATCTTCTTCGGTACCAATATTGACATCAATAGTTTCTTCAACTAAAAATTTTGACAAATCCTCCATACATGTAGGGTTAGGAGGAAGGTTGAGATCTTCATCCAAGGATGTGTCCATGAGATTTTCATCCTTGGCATGGTCACTTTGTTTTTCCTTCAATTTTCTTATTTTTTTATCAGCCAATGCCTCAAAGAGGTTTTCACTATGTGACTTGGACTTTAATTTTTTCTGAGGCTTTTCTTTAGAACTTTTTCCCTCGCTTTTCTTCAAATTTTGTTGACCATGAAGTTCAGCCTCCTCGCTGAAGTAAGCACAGGTGTCTAAGTCGATAGAGAAACCTTTCTTATGATCTCCAATGGGGTTTGTATCCCTTATGCCCATAAACTTTGCAATTTCCTCGTCATTCTCAAATAAATCTAGTGACACGTGATATTATTGGTCCCATTCAATAAGGGAAGGGTATATAAGGTCAAGGGTTGGTTTAGTGGGGGTGATGGTCAGGACAGGGTTATTCATGAAAAGGTTCGTGGAGGCCAGATCCTCATATTGGATACAATGGGAATCCGTATCGTTGTCTAAGTAATCGGAGCTATCCTCACGCTCAAAACAAGTCACATCTTGATCATTGGGGTGCACTCCATAAGGTTGAATCTCAATGTTGTATCTTTCTGTTTTGCAATGTGGAAGAGGGACTGGTTCTCTTTGTCCTTGTTCATTATTCCCACATCCTATGCCTTTGTAGCCCATGGAGTACATCATTCTGCTAGATTTTTCATATTCTAGGGTTTGATAACAGGATGGCTGAGTGTCCTCAAGGACCCAAGTAGTAGGTGGATCAAGCAATTTCTCCTCAACTAACAAGCCTCCAGGCAGGAATGACCCAATAGAGTGTTCTTCTCTAGGTCTCCTAAAGCAGTAGTTGGGTCGACCTCTAGTCTTGGGTGACAAAGAGAGATTTGAAACTAGGAGAGCTTATTGTACATTATACTCCCCACAACCATATTCCAGGATATTCATCTCCCATGAATCAAATGGAGAGGTTGAAGTAGATGCCCCATGAGTGCAAGAACTAAGTGAATCTGAATCCATGTGGGATTCCATAGCCTCAAACTGAAGAGGGACAACTATATCTGCGGAGGGACATGCATATGTACCATTTCATGCAAAGCTATTAAGATCTCTACAATGAGAAAAGGGCTCTGAATCTCCTAGTATTGTTATTGTATTTCCCTCATGCTTCAACTTGATGCATTGATGAAACGTTGATGGCATGGCCTACATGGCATGAATCCATGGTCAGCCTAGAAGCATATTATATGGAAGTTCCAAGTCTAGGATGTGAAACTTCATCTGATGACAAGTGGGGCCCACCTCCATGGGCAGCGTGATGGTTCCTGCTGACTCTCTTTCTACATTGTCATATGTGGTGATAGTGATAATATGGGACTCAAGATCTTCCTCCATATGTCCCAATTGTTTGACCAGCGTAAGCATGCAGATGTTTAATCCCAATCCGTTTTCCACAAGCACCCATTTGATTTTCCTGTGAGTGAAAACTACCTCGATGTACAAGGGAAGGTTATGTGTAGGATTCTCATTAGGTATCTCCCTATGGTTGAAAGTAAGATGCTCACTTGGTGTAATTTTTACCATTACATCTTGAAGGTGTGCAGGGTCGAATTCTAAAGGCACTCCTGACCCCTGAAGATTTTTATACAGGATTTCCTTATGCACATTGGATATCTTGAGGAGATCTAAGATTGAAATCTTAGCAGACGTCTTCTCAAGTTGTTCTAAAGGTTATACTTACCAGTATGCGGGGTCAACGAAGAGGGGTCTGGAATTAGGATGCAGGTGCACCTTGTTACCATAGCGCATTCCTTTCCCTTAATCTAGATAGTGTTGACACGGTCAGCAGGGGAGGGAATACATCTGATAAGTGAATCGTAATGATTGTTATCTCTCTTGGTATACAATTAATTTGTAGATTTATAAGTTTGGGATGACTCTCCCCGATCCGGCTTTTCCTTTTCTGACTTATCATGCTTTGGGAATGGTTCCTTATAAATTCCCATTTTCTCGTTAGGTGATTTTCTATGGCCGGGATTATCCACCTCTATCTCCTTGTTGTCAATGAGGTCTTGAATATAGTGATGAAGTCGTAAACACTTGTCTGTTTTATGACCTTTAACGTGATGCATTTCACAATATTCATGCTCCTTATACCATGAAGGTTTAGGAGCATTGTCATCAAATGGTTGTGCTATAGGATAGGTTATCATGTGGGCCGCATCCAACTATTTTAGTATGACTGACAATAGTTCATTGAGAGAGGTGAATGTTCATCATTTTGGTGGTGGTTGAATTGGGCCCTTGGTCAGTTTAAAAGGTTGACCAGTTTGGACCGTTTGAACATGTTTGGAATTAGTGATACCGTCTCCCACCACATTTTTATTTTTGTTGAAGATCTTGGGATTTTCCATGGGTTTGACACTTTCGTTGTCTTTAGATTGGTTTTTAAGGGTTCCTTTAGCAATAAGAAATTTTTCTATCTAAATCCCTTTCTCGATAACCTTCTCAAAAGTACAGACACAATGCATTTAGAGGTGGAAGGTGATATATGGGTTGAGATTGGGAACGAAGATATTGACCAGCTACTTTTTAGGGAAAGCACAAGGGAAGCGACTGGATATCCCTCTCCATCATTGGAGGAAGCTAGCAAAGGTCTCATTTGGGCATTGTTTGGCTCCACACAAGTCTGCCATGGTGATGTCACTCTCTATGTTATACGAGAAGTGACGCACGAATTTTTCTACCAATTCTGGCCATGTGGAAATTTATCCCTATGGTAAGAATGTAACCCATTCCAATGCTTGACCTTCAAGACTCTTGGTAAAAATTATAATAAGGTAATTATCATTATAAGACACCTCTTAACATGCCATGTAAAAATACTTAACATGATCCCTTGGATCTCCCTTTCCTTTGTATTTGTCGAACTTTGGCATATAAAATTTCTTTGGAAAGGGTTGAAGGGTCATTGTCTTGTCAAAAGGATGGGGGCACAGCTCTTCA
Source organism: Taxus chinensis (assembly GCA_019776745.2). Classification (NCBI taxonomy): domain Eukaryota; kingdom Viridiplantae; phylum Streptophyta; class Pinopsida; order Cupressales; family Taxaceae; genus Taxus; species Taxus chinensis. The sequence continues at coordinate 706,647,323 of CM034148.1, forward strand.
TATTGATATTTCTAAATTCTCCCTATATTTCTCTCTTGTAAGCTTGCAAGTGTCGATTTCATAGACTACACTTCTTGTGCAAGAAATTGTTCTTTAGTGGGAGAAGTAGGGATGTAAACACGATGGTATCCTATGTCTTCTTCTCCTTGTTTTTCCTGATGGAGTTCATTGATCTTAACCTTAGGCCTCACCTTTTGAATGTTCTTGTTTGCATCTTTCTGTACATGAGAACTAAGCAAAGAAAGTTGTCGACTTATGCTACTAATTTGTTGTTGGATTTTGGTTGGGTTTATAGCCTCTTCTTCTAAAACTTCCTCCTCTTCGTACTGTGGAGGTTCTTCCTCTATCTCAAGTTCTATTTTGTTTCTTCGTGGCACTTTGAGGAGGGGTATTCTATGCCCTACCACTTTATCATTTTCAGCATAAGAAGTGGAAGCATGCCCGCCAGTTAAAATATATTCCATATTGATAAGGGGGCATTCTTCCTCAGTAGTGTCATTTGTTTGTAGTATTGGTTCATTCTCAATGGGAAATTTTTCCCCTAATTTGATGACCCAAGCCAACACTTTGTCTTTGTTTCTAAGAATAAATTCGTCTAGTAGAGTATGGTCAAAATCAAAGTCCACGCGCGGTGACTCTAATTCGTTTCCACTATGGTTAACCATTTCTTCTATTTCCTTTTCTGTATAAAATAGTGGTCCTAGATCATGTCAAATAAATGGGTTTGACCCTTGTCTGTTAGAGGTTTCCCAAGCTTACACCTGTTGTTCCTCATATGTTTTTTTCTTTAACCCTAGACATGTCTTGGGAGCCATGTTTTCGTGATAATTTTCACTAAGGTAAGTTGTAGATTTGTTCAAAATTCAATGACTACCCCTAATTGAAGCACAAGATGTACGTGTTAAGAGTAAATTAACAGTGTGAGAATACCAATGTGATAGAGTGATAAAGTCACCAATGAAACAATCATTTGGTATCAAAACTTGATGAAGTGAAGTATTTCCTAGACTACGTTTCAAAGTAATTTACGACACCAAATGATTAACAAGATGTCTCCACTTATGCCAAGTTCAAAGGAATGAACAAGACGTAAGTAAATAGATGAAGTTAAATGTGATCTCCCAACAAAGATATATATGAGCAAGCTCAAATCTGATTAATACCTATATCTCAAAAAGTGCCAATTATGATTTGTGAAAGACACAACAATATCACCAAGATATGTTAACCCACTTTGCAAGATAGTGAAGTATCGCTATCAAGGTGTTATTGATATAACACACACAAATGGTAATGCCTAGCACCTTTTGAAATCAAGGTAATAATAAAACCAAACAAAAAATCTCAAAGTATAGCTAGGATTAGTTAAGAATGTGTGCATCGTAACCGTACAATATAGGTATTTATGTCAAGTTCACAAGAAACAAGACGTAAATATAGAAATTGTAATAATACGAGACAAACAAGCTAACTCCTCTATAGAAGTCCACAGTGATGAACCACGCCTAGCTACAATGATGATCTTGACATGGGTATCAAAATCACAATGGCTACCAAATTACATGAAAACACCTCCACTCACTTTAGACATTTAACTAACCCAACCACAAACATGGATGGGCGTAAATGGACATAAAAGTGATAGAAATAGTCAAATGGCAACACAAAGGTAATCACACCTCTTTTGATCAACAAAGTTCCAAAATAATATGAAGGAAATAAATCAAGGAAAATGACGAAAAAAATGCTAGCCTCACTTCGGCAGAGTTTTGCCTTGCCCTAAGGCAATTAAAAACTAGGTGAAAGTAATACATCACCCGTTTCTCAAAAAGAAGGTTCACAACTCAACACTATTTTAAAATGGTCAAAGTGGGCTCCTAGCCAAAGTATATTCTTCTAGGTGATTCTCTCACCCTAGGTGTTACAAAGTTTCCACGAACGAGCACGATTTACCCAAATAGTCACACTAGTATCTCGGCTTTACTTTACCCCCTTCAAGAATAGTAGGCAACTAGTGTGTCTACATGTACTATAACTAGGGTCGACACAATGGACAACCTATAACGCTATCTCACAAAGGAATCACTAGTCAAGTAGGTAGTATAGAGCACTTCCCGTTTCTTCCATAAGGTTCCCTCTTGCGTGGACTACTTTGGGGTTCCTAGAACCACCCCTATTGTTGTAGCTTAAGGTGATATGCCAAAGGGGTTATGTTCTAGTTAAGTAGAGAGGGATGTACCCTTTTCTAAAACCTACAATACAGTGTTTTGAATTTTTTTTTCTTTTTATATTTTTTAATTTAGATGTGGTTTGCTTGAACAACGTTTTCCAATCTACAAGAACACATTTATTAGAAGTTTTTTGACTTTTGTTTCGTTTCCTTCATTCTTTGAAAAGCGTTTTGGTCCTGAATGACAATGATTAGTAATTGTCCATCAAAAGAGAAGGCACCATTTCTTATTCTCCAGATCATCCAAGGATGCAAGAGAAGAGCATATGTGATGTCATCAAAAATCTCAAAAGATAACCAAATGGAACAATACTTTAATTTCAACAAATGCCCAATTGACCAATTCTAACTAAAATACCCTTAACAATCTTAAAGCGGAAAAAGGTCTTAAGAATCATTTTTGATTCCCAAGGTCACCCCAAGGGACATGAGGGAAGAGCATACGCGATCTCAAATCCCATAAGTAAATAATGTAAAATACTATCTAATCAAATGCCAACATGTAAAAATAGCATACAAAGATAGATATGTGATTAGAGAAACTTGGAAAAAAGTTAGCACATCAACCCTTTAAATCCAAAAAATGTAAAGGGACGCATGCGCCCCTTTTTCTGTGTATGCATGTGGGTTATGGTGTATGCGCCACCAAAAGTTTTTTATCGGAACACAATGTACCTACACCCAAGAGATGTGTGCGCCCCTAAAACAGCACCTGCACTACTCTATGGATTTTTAGATCAATTAAATGCCTGCACCACCTGAGAGGTGTGTGTGCCATGAAAACAGCATACATGCTACTCTGAGAAAATAGATAGGAAAAATAGACAGAATAGCCGTATTACCAGAAAAAATATACCTGTGCCATGAAAATCACATGTGTGCCCTGGTTAGGACATGTGTGTCATTTTGACAGGTTTCTAACTGCAATGAAGGTACAGTATGAAACTATGTGTGCACCCAAGTTAGTGCACCTATGCATGGGTTAGGGTGGATGTGCCAGGGTTATTGTGCTTGTGCCAGGGGTCCATCGACAGAGTGACAAAGTTTGACAGCACGCATGTGCCACCAGAGAGATGTGTGTGCCCCTAAAACAGCACCTACACCTTGAAAATAATGTCTGCACTCCTAAATTGTGCCTGTGCCAGACCTGCAACCACAGTACAGAAAAGGATGCAAAACAAAAACTTCACAATACTCTAAATTTCGACAAGTTAGTTTTAAAATGGCAATGATCCATTAAAATTAAGGCTATAAACATGAAGTAACACATATTAAATGAGAAAAAACTCCAAAAAATGGAAATTAATTACTATATGTGCATATCAAAAGTTAGCCAAAATAATGAAATTTAAACTAAAATTCCATGGGACTAAGTGTCCCACCAGGCGTGCCAAATGTGTGCAAGTGTTTGTTTCTAACTAATGCTAAATATGAATGGAAGACTAACACCTAAATAGTCTTGATTAGCAAGAATTAAATAAACATTCTAAGCACCATCATGATAAGAATTAATCAAGGGTTAGATGCTAACATTTATCAATAAAACTATGAAATCAACAATGTTAAGTATCTAAATAACCTCTATTCTTTAACAACATGCAAATGAAATAACCTAGGTAGGTTTCATGGCTATCAAAAACAGTTGTCCTTAATGTTCCAAGAACCTAGGAATGGGAGCTAATCAGAGTTGGGCTAAAAGACCCTTTTGACACCTCCCATATGACCCAAGCACTTTAAGAAAGAGGCTTAACTCTTCAAGATGATGAACTCTCAAGAAAACAAGGTGCAAGCTCTTAGTCTCTTTGCTATATGCTTTGCATTTTCTCTCTAAGGAGTTTTAGGTGTAAGTAAAAAGGTAGGTGGAGGGCTCTTTATATAGCCCAAGGCTAAAGGACTCAACACATCCTCATGAATGTGTGATAAAGGTAAAATATGATTAGGAATGGATAAGGTTGCTTTATTAAAGGTAACCTTACTTTAGAAGGGTTTAATACATGTTTAGCAAGTCATGGGAGTTGTGGGGTATTTTAATTAATCAAAGGTGATTAATTAATAGGTGGGTATAAGTTTATAGAAGCCATTTAGAAGAATATTAGTGTGATTCAGGCTATTAGAAAGGGATTAAATCAATTTAATATCAATTTACTAGTTTAAATGAAGGGGAAGACTAATTAATTAAGCAAGATAGAGGAAGTGATAATTAACTGAAGGTCTTTAATTAGGTTGTTAGCTAGGTAGGTGACTTAATCAATTAGCGTATTGTAATTAATTGACAACAATAAGAGGAAATATGAGCACTTTTAAAGATATGTCGTATATTTACAGGAAAGGAGATAATTAGCACAATTTTAATAATTTAAATTGCTTGGGCATAATTATAGGTTTCTACAGACAGTGTTTGTATGTAGGTGGGATGGTCCTCATGACTCTAGTAGTGATTGAGGCTAGTGTTTGTGGGATGGAGAGGATGAGATTATAGAATTGAGAAGGGGTCACTGACACCATGGGTGGTTGTGTTGCAATGGGTATTTATTAGATAATGTGTGTGGATAGTGCTATGGTTTGGGTGGTTGACAAGGGGACAACAAATATGACAGGCATGAGTGAAATTGTAGATGCAGCGGTCATGGTGGGTATGGGTCCTAGCTGCAAAACTAGTGGGGGTGAAGTAGGTGAGGGTAACGCCGCATTATTAGGGTTGATGTAGTAGTAGGAATAAGGGCAAGAAAGATGGACACAGGCATGTCGTATATCAACTGACCTAAGGATTCTCAAGTGGAAGAGTGGGAAAGGTAGGACTGTAAGGACACGGGACTCTGATCAAGAATTCATGGAAATTCTTTCGCCTACAGCAATGGTGGTAGGTAGGGTTGGATCCATGGGTGACAGGACAAAAGGTGGTGAGGGACTAGGTGGGAGTGTTTGACGAATAGCATGGAATATGAGGACGTTAGTCTGGCTGAGAGTCAACACCATGTGAACAAGTGCTGACCTGGTAAGACTGTATTCTGTAGATGACATAGAAAGTAGTAGAAATAGAAAATAATGGGTTCTGAGAGGTGAATTTGGTCAGCGTCTAGATTTTGAAAATCAAACATAGGCAACCGAATATGGTCAGGTTGATCAGTGATGGTTGAGGGAAAATCGATGACGATCAGGTTGACTAGTGACGGTTGAGGGAAAACCGATGATGTTCACTAAAATTGATACTAGTCACTATGGAAGAAAAACCAGTCTCAAAGAATGAAACAGGAATGTTGGATGTGTACTTGTGAAAACTTTGTATGACAGTAGGTATCAACAGGGGATAAATATGATGATTCCATGAGCGCCAAAAACATAATAGAAAGAGTTATGAAGGCTATTCTAGGTAAATTAACTAGAAATCTATAATCTAACACCAGTTAGGGTGTAACCAATGACGGTCAGATGTGAACCGGCGACGGTCGCTGGACTGACGTCGGTCACTGTGAAATTATAAATAAATGAATAAAATTGGTTTTTTGAGTTAAATTAAGTGTAGAATCAAACTTAGAAACCTAAGAATGAGGATATGGGGCCCTGACACACATAGACAAAGTAAAAATGCTCCAACTATGATGGTGGAGTGTGCAAGGAAGAATAAAAATGGAGAGTCATAGTCTCACACCTCAAAACACAAGCCAAGAAGAACGCTAAGAAAAAGCACGATCCTAACAGTGATTTTCTTATGATTGTTTAGCTTATGCTATTTAGGACTGACTGTGTGTATTTAAAATAGAATTTTTTTAGTTAGGAAGGAATCCTACGAAGAAGGATATCTAAAAGGAGAGGTTTCGGGTATGTTATGGCAGGGGCGGTCCATCCTCTGAGATAATGACTCGACAGAGGAAATAAGATGGGGAGTACCTACCAACCGGATTGTGTGATCACGGATACATGTTCTCGAGTAATATGTTGTTTAAGAAAGATGTGTATATTTTGATTTTGTGCAAGTTTGGTAAGACACAGAGATATAGAAAAATGTGCTTTCTACGATTCTTTATGTCAACCATCAGCTGGGCATGACTTCCAGCATATAGGTTGCCCTCAGTTTTAATGTGAGCTAATACTTCAACAAATCAGAATGCAATGCAAGTGTTTTAAACCCAAATTGAAGTGTGATCTTTGATGTATAAATTGATGAACAAGAAGAGGGATGCTCTTTTACTAATGCAATGCAAAATAAAGGAAGATGGGTTCTTCTTAAAGCACCAAAAATATGATTGTTTCTTAGACAATAGACAGAAGGAGAATGATTCCAAAGAATAAAATTAATGTAGAAGTTTTTTTAAGGGAAAAAACACACAAATTAACCTAGGAATGAATAAATATAAAAGAACCCCTAATGGGTCCCACCAGGCATGCCAAAATGTTTCACCATTTTCTTTACCTTTTTGAAATGACGAAACAAATAAGGGTAAGGGCCATGGAGGAATACCTATTAAATGTTGGTCGATCGATGGTTGTTACGCACGTTCTGAATTCTTGATCCACAACTAAAGGTGAGAGCTTCCTTTTGGCTAGGAGGAACTACTTGTAATATAAAAAAAGATATTAAGAGGATAGTTAAATGATATATGACAGTGGTCTTCCTAGCGTACGCTAGTTCCGGGAAGTGTGATACTCCCTAGATGGCTATCAATCCACTGCTTAAGACAAATTAATGCGAGAAAAAATTAAAGTCCTATTGTTGTTGATATGATTTAGGTATTTCATTCATGTACAATAAGCAAATCCAATCACAACAAGCTAGGCTATAGTTGGATCTAAGAGATGAGGTGTCTGTCAAGGTACTAGGACTGGTTAGGGTCTGATTCTGGGTTATTTAGGTCAACTGATAGGATGATTGTTGGGTTTGTTCATGGTCAAGGTATAAAACATAGAGACTGACGTCGATCGGGTGTGACCGATGGTGGTTTAGGTAGAACCGACGGTGGTTTAGGTAGATAACCGGCGTCTGTATGGTCGAGGTAAAAGAAACTCAAATAGATCAAATGACAGGGGCTGATCTGGCATCAAATAAGGTTGGGAGAGTGGATGAGAAGGTCTGTGCAGATCTCAAGTACACTCAAAAATAGATATTAGGTCAGAATGGTGGGATTACAAGCTATTAAGAAATGGAGGAATGAACATGCAAAGTATAAACTAATGACAAGAATGACAAAAGTTAAACTATGCTGAAATAGACAATGTTGGTAGAGATGTATTTACTGTGATGCAGATTTTGATGGTTGAATGGAGGTGGTTATTGATCAAAAGAATAGTGTTGAATATCATAGAAGTGATTCCTAGAATGATTATGTGGGTGCAATGCTTCAATATTTGTCTTGGTGATGGCTCTGGATGTCTGGATACGTGAAAGGATGTTGTTTTTTCTTTCATGCAGCTTTGATCTCATTTTCTTGCTCTCAGAATGTGCCAACCCAAAAATAAGGTTGTTTGGGTGAATAAATGGTAACCGATGATGGTTTTGAGTTGAACGGTGTTGGTTTAGGGGTGACCAGCATTGGTTAAGGCAAGATTCCCTAGGTTTACTAAAATGGGAAGATATTTCTAATTTCTTGGGCCCAGTTAGTTTAGTCTTGCGGATTAGAATGGAAACTTCCCTTATAATGAGTGGGAATGTGGTTAGAGAGATTTTAGGGATTGAATTTAGTGTTAGACCAAATCTTAGCTCATTAAGGGAAGTAAGACAGTTATTTTTGGTTATGGAAACATACCAGGAATAGGTCTAGGGTGAGGTGGTTGGATGATGTGGCTGGATGAGGTGTCTAGGTGAGGTGGCTAGGTGAGGTGGTGGGGTATAAATTAAGGTAACTAGATATTAAATATTGTGAGGATACATGTTAATTTAATTAAATTAAAGGTGATGTGGGGTGGAAGGGGCCATGGTTAGATGAGTATGATTGAGCTGATTATTTGGCAAAGGACCAAGGGGAGTGTGACCCAATTTTGGTGTCTACACTTAGAACTTGGCAAAAAAGCGTGGATAATTAAACCTTCACTCCTACCCCATAGAAATGATTTATCATATCAAATAAAACATTAGAAAGGGGCACTACATGGGGTAATTATCCTCAATCTTAACCAATTTTTGGTCAACCATGGTTAAGAAAAGTTTAACCAAAATAGAGAAAACAAACCCTAATATCCATTTCATTTGCTCATTTTCCAATTCGTGAGGAAAGCTTCTAAAGGCTGCATTAGGGTAAACTCTCTCTTGGCTTCCATGGTTGTGCTTTGTAAGTTGGTTCTTGTTCCTGAGTCTGAATAAGCTTGACCCTTTTTTCTTATTTTCAATTCCCTACCTCTTTTTTCCTTACTTTATGCCTCATATGGATTCAGACTTGAGTGGCCACCAAGGTCCTGGGAATCTCTGATTTTCTTTTATCCTCAAATCTGGGGCTGAATTTCATAATTTTAATCTGAAGGTTTTCAAATAGCTCACCAATAAATGTAGCAGCTTTTCCATACTGGCATCAGGGATCTCGGCTCTTGATTTTGATCTCAGACGTGACTTGTGTGAAGGGGGCTCGTTTTAGAGAGATCTGTCTAGATTGGCGTAACTGCCATTAGAGCTTATGTATGAGCTTCTGGAAATTCATGTTGTTGGTATGGATTATGTACAAACCTATATTGGCCACCATTAATAGAGGACTGAATATCTATTTCATGGCTTCTGGATTGTTGTGTTTGTATAGATCTACTTTAGAGCTTCTGAGCTCAACTTGGGTAAGCAATGTACTCCATTTCCAACCTATTTATTTCAATATTTTTTTTCTTGGTTTATTTTATTTTTTAGAATCTAGGTTGTCACTATATAGTCCTCCAGCATAAGCTTTGCTTTCCTGCATTGAAATAGTATTTATGAGCTCGACCACTCTAGTTTTGGGCTTTTTCCTACATTCTGAGAAAGGTAAGGGTTTGTTGTTTTTACATGCCATCGTGAATTAAAAGGGAATGATTTCAGTTTTGGGCCTTTCCCTATTGTGCAGATCTATTTCATTTTATTTTTATGCTCACTACCTTTAATTGAAAACTCATCCTTTTTATATACCTTTCCTAGAATTCATTATTTTTTTTGGATCTCAATTTTCACCTTTCATACCAATCTGGGGTTTGGTGGTTGAATAGGCCATGTTTTTTATTGGAATGGCCACAAGCACTTTATGCTTATATTCTACTTATGGGTTCGATCTCTGTGGTCACAGATTATTTCTTTTGTCTGCCTTTTTATATAATATGTGCTCATATGCCAATGTCAAACACAACTCCATCCACATTTGAATGTTCCTTGCTCTAGATAACAATCCTTAAAGATACCTAACTAGTGTGTAGTGTAAGCTCTAAAAGAAACAAATTTGTAACTGTATATATCATATTTCTCATTAAGCATTGATGCTCTTGCATATTCAAGGTCAATGTAACTAGAGCTACCCATACTATAGGTATTCACAAAACAAGCTCAGTTTTTCATTGATTTTTGACATCCTTTGTAACTTACTTGCTGCACTTGCACTTAAGCTTTGGAGCTTGGTAAAAACTAAAATTCATTCTTTCTGTAACATCAAATACTCTTAACTTTACTACTTACATCCTATTATGGCATATAAATTTGAACCTTATGATTTGCAGCTTCCACATTAATATTTCTAAAATATATTTCTTTGTCTTTGCATTGATGGGTTTTTTGTATATCATCACATGGGTGCTTCAATTGCCTTGCTGAAAAAATTATATCATGTGGATGAAATTTTCATTTTTGTAAATAGGATAAAATTTGTTCTTGCATTATGTGATGCGTTGAAATGAATATATGACAAAATTATGTGAATGAACTTTGTATATTCCATCTTTTCATGCATTCTCAATAGCATGTCGAGCATCTTAGATTTGTAGTCATTTATTTACCCTCAATAATATTTTCCAACCCTAAGCGTGTCGGCCTATCATCCATAATTTGTAGAATTAGAAGTACATTCACTTAGTTAAAAATTTAGAAGGAGCATCTATCAAATCCACACCTTAATTCATTATAGAAACTAAATAACATTTTAATAAGCATAATAAACCATATCTGAGCCATGATAGTCATATAACACTAGGGTTTACATCCTTAAGCATGATATACAGAATGAACCCATATATATATATATATATATATATTGATTTAGAATATTTCTGGTAACCACATTACAGTCAAAAAGGGGTCATCTCAGACCGTACATATTAAATGACAAAGACTCAACTCCTATAAATCATCCCTGGTATGAGACCCTAACTATACCCTTCCATTTTAACCCTTGTTACAAATGCTAGTGCCATACAGAGGATTATGGCATCCATCACAACCCTTAGCACTAAGTGCTCTAAACCCTAGAATTATTGTAGCATTTTTTACTCTACTTCTTATTCTCCATGCATTCTTTCTTTTTCTCTCTTTTTCCTCTTATTGTTGCCATCATCTCTATCTCTAGTCAGAGCATCTCTTTTATAGGATCAGCACCCACCACCATGTCTTCTCTCTTGAGAAGATTGCATGCCAAGTGTCAATGTGGTCCTCCAATGGTGAATTTGTATCCCTTTGCAAACCCTCCACTCTTAGTAATGATTTCTTATGGGAATATTCCCTGTGTGGGATATCCTTTTCTTGACCTCCAAGGTTCCAGGCTGGTAGCTTATCCACTCATCATGCCTAGTCGGATCCTCACATTTTTCTTTAGGTGCCTCTAGAATGCCAAATATGGATAATTCCTTTGAACCTGTGTTCTTCCTTCCGCGCTTGCCCTAGTTTAACTTAAACCCTTCTTAAGCCTCTTTTTCATGTATGCTTTCCCTTGAGCACTCTTCTTATTATTGATCATGCACACACACACCCATTGGTACTTAGCCAATATTTCAGGGCCCAACAAGATTCTTTGACTTGGATATGATATTCTTTGCACAGATCATTCTCTATGACCTCTCATAGCTCATCCTTCTTGTTGTGATTTTCTCAGCTATGATTTGCACTTACTAGAGCCTAAGACCTGGAACTGTAATCTTAAAGATGGTGTCCTATTTTTGGACTTTCAATAATTGAACACTTTAATAGGTCTCATAAAAAAACTTTACTTTTGAAGAAACGGTATCTTGTGAGTGTGTATCTCTTGTAAAGGCATGATAGGAAAATTTTAAAACTTACCTTTTTACAAAGATCATTCATACTGAAAAATGTGTTTGAAAAACCCATATTCTTTGAAGCTTGTGAGGATTTGATAATTGTTTATATTGTAAAGATATAGCCTATTGGAGGCATATTTCATCAAGCACAACTAAAACAACCTTCTGCAAATTTTCTCATTCTATCTTTTTCCCCGTTACTTCAAATTGTATACACCATAAAATTCCTGTTTTATAGAATGTATGGCTGTTTGAAAACTATACCTATTCGAAAATCTATTTCTTGTTGTTGTTATCATATGTTTTTGAAAATTATGAATGTGCCTTCTTCTGGTATTCAGTGAAATATAACACTACAACTCCTATACTTCTTGGAATGAATAGCCTAAGACCTCTTTTCTTTCAGTTTACATAACTATCCTCCTAAGTATCATTTGAAAAATGAAAATTTCCTTGCTTTGATTGTTATGAAAATCAGATTTTAAATGATTACTATGCTCTGCAAAATATTTTTTCCAAAATAACTAATTTGTATTCCTTTATCTTTACACATTTTTTTTAGTTGCAACTTTAAAAGTTACAACCAGATCCTAGAAGATAGAACTTGTACACTCATGTTGAAAATGGTGCCTTCTAATTCATTAATGAGGAATGAAATTTGCAATATTTTCCTCCTGAGAGAAATCTGATCTTATTTTCAATCTTGTTTTTTCATTTTTCAAATGATGATGCCTATAAAATCAAAGTTAGAAGAATAACGGTATAGATTCACCCCAATTTCTTATTGATTTTTTAACTTTTTCAGGTACAATGAAGAGGCAATTGGACTTATGGAGGAACAACTTGAATGAAAGAGGACCATGTCCAACAGGAAATGATGGGTTCCTCTTTTCCTTTACACTTCTATCTTTAATTTCATATGCATAGCTTTCATTCATACCCCATAACTTGTGTGGGATAAATATGTATAGTTATTTCATATGAATAAATGAAGTTATTTTCATGTAATGATTTGTATGTACTTCCTTTGTACTTTCCTTAATTGAATGAATAAAAAATAAACTTGTACAAATCAATACACTTAATAAATTCAATTCAATTGTATCTTTTTTATTGATCCTACTAATATGAAAATTGTTTGTAAAACTATACCTTTCCATTCTATAAATCAACATATGAAATTATTGTTTCAGAATGTAATCCCTATTTTATGTTATCTTTCCCACCTTCATCAAGGCCTTGCAACAATATTCCGAGGTTACTACATTGTTTTGATGAAGGCAACACATTGGAGGGGTAGTATATGCAAGGTGTTACATCCTGGGACAACACTTTCAGCTGTTGATTTGATGCATGACATCCTAATCCTATTTAAAACCAAGCAACTAAAATTTTTGGATTAACCTCTTTCGATGATGACCAAAATTGGTCAACCTCCTAGCAATTGTGTTGTCCTGGTTTCCTGTTAACTGGCAAGAACCCTTGAATCTCTTCAATTTTTACACCAACTATAATTTAAAAACTAGTACCAAGCATGAACATGCATGCCAAAGGTGGCATAATGTTGATAAATACTAAAATAATCCCCGAAAACAACTAAAAATAACAACTAGAACGTTGCAACAGGTGCACAAGGCACTTGGAGGAAGTAAAAAATGCCTACAAGGCATGTCAATTAAGTTGGCAGCCATTTATTGAAAGAAAAACAATTACCTATTAACTAACCTCCACTTTTCTGGTCCTCCTAGGTCAAAAGGGAAATTTTTGGTTTCATGTCCGCGATGCTGACAAAAAAGGAAGAAAGCTTCTCGTTTTCCCACAACCCATGCTTTTAGGTTTCATAGGCATGTTGTAATCTGTCTCATCCTAGATAAACATATCCCCAACAAACACCCACTCAACTAGTGATGCAATTTGGATGTCTTAATGCTTCATGATAGCTTTGGAGGTATCATCCTTCTTGTCTTCACCTACAAGTCCTACCAAATCATCTAGGATTTGTATATATTTCTCCCAATCTTTATCATGGTCTTCAGGAGACAAACTGTAATCAAACTCCTCCTGAACCTGTTCCTTCCTACTATCCCTCAAGATAATAATCTCCTCAAATGAATTAAGAGGCCTGCAAATAATTTGAACTTTATCAAGGAGCTGAAAATACTCCTCCCAATCTGAATCTGAAACTTCCACCTACTCCAAGCTGATTTTAGAGTTGTAAGAGCTTTCTTTCTCCTCAATTAGGGATGTAATTACCTTTGAACCATTGAATTTTGCAATCTAATATTGATATTTATACTTAATGTAGATTGGAAGTTATCCCAATTCAAAAAAAAATTGTTCTTTTTTGGTTTCCACTGTAAAAATATGTAAGTTCTCTTTTAGGAGTGTCAATCTCAATCTCTTCTTCACACACACTTGCATCCTCCTTTGTTTTTTCTTCCTATATTTGTGTGGATCATTCATCCTTTGCTCCAAATATGTTTTTTTCTCTACAAAATCAAACTTCACCTCTTGTGTGCATCCTTTCTCCAACTATGGAATATGATCAAACTAAAACTTAGAGACCCATTGCTATAGATTTGTCATGAATTTTAGCTTGTTTTTTAAATGGGCTTCTCCTCCTGGCTGATTTTTTGATCTTCACCTTCGTGAATTAGGTTTAAGGATGAATTAGGAGTGATTTGGGTCTCAATATGATTTTAAATTTTTTGTTCAAAAGGATGGGGTTCAAACTCTTATTTTGGATGAAAGTGGGGGGCAATTGCAGCATCTAAGAAACTGGGAAATTGATAAGTAGGCTGAGTTTGTTGACTAGGAATAGGTTTTAGAGTTTGATGATAGGGTTCCTCAACCTGGTGCTTTTCATTCTCTAATGCTTCAAATCCAATCAACCAATTGAGGGAAAGAAATTCTCATTACCTTAGGCTTATGTTTTAGGCTAAGAAAACTAGTTAGAGGACCTGCCCATTGATATGGATACTCTGCACTGGGATTTTTTTGCTTGCAAAAATTGTACTCTCTCATTTTTAGCATGCCACAATTGTTCCCAAAATATTTGTGTACCCATAATTTTCCCAAGTGCCACTCTAGAAAATATACCTCCAAACACAGGAAATGATTGTGCAGCCATAAATCTACTTTAGAGCTTCTGAGGTCAAGTTGAGTAAGCAATGCACTCAATTTCTAGCCTATTTATTTCAATACTGTAGTCTTGGTTTTCTATAGTTTTTGGAATCTAGTTTGTCATTATATATTCCTCCAGCATAAGATATATTTTCTGCCATTGACATAGTATTTACAAGCTCGACTTCTCTGGTTTTACGCTCTATCCTTCATTCTATGAAAGGTAAGTTTTCTTATTTTTACCTGCCATCGTGACTTAAAAGGGAATGATTCCAGTTATGGGCCTTCCCCTATTGTGCATATTTGTTTCATTGAAAACTTGTTCTTTTTATATACCATTCCTGGAGGTCATCTTTTTTGTGGCTCTATGTTTTCACCTTTCGTGCCAACCTGGGGTTTGGTAGTTGAAAAGGCCATGTTTTTTTATTGGAATGGCCACAAGCACTTTTTGCTTGTATTCTACTTGTGGGTTTGATCTTTGTGGCCACATATTTGTGCTTTTGACTTCCTTTTTATAGAATCTGCGCTCATATACCAATGTCAAACACAACTCCATCCACATTTGATTTCTCCTTGCTCTAGACAACAAACCTTAAAGATACCTAAATAGTGTGCAGTGTAAGCTCTAAAAGAAAACACTTTCGTAACTGTATATATCAAATTTCTCATTAATCCTTGATGTTCTTCCATATTCATGGTCAATGTAACCAATGGTACCCATAATATAAGTATTCACAAAAGGAGCCAGGTTTTTCATTGAGTTGTGACATCCTTTGTAACTTACTTGTTGCACTTGCATTTGAGCTTTGGAGCTTGGTAAAAATAGATATTCATTCTTTCTGTAACATCGAATAATCTTAACTTGAGTTTTTACTTCCTATTATGGCATATAAATCTGAACCTTATCGTTTGTAGCTTCCACATTACTATTTCTAAAATATATTTTTTTGCCTTTATATTGATGGGTTATACGTATATCATCACATGGGTGCTTCAATTACTTTGCTAAAAAAATTATATTCTGTGGATGAAATTTTTGTTTATGTGAATAGGATTAAAAAAATTCTTCCATTATGTCTTGCGTTGAAATGAATACAATGGCAGCATTATGTAAATGAAATTTATATATTCCATCTTTTCTTGCATTCTTAACAGCATGTACAACAACTTAGATTCTTTAACTTGGATATGATATTATTTACACAACTCGTTCTATATGACCTCTTGTAGATCATTCTTCCTATTGTTATTTAGTCAACTTTGATTTGCACTTGCTAGAGCCTAAGACCTGGAACTGTAATCTTAAAAATTGTATCATGTTTTTGGACTTTGAATAATTGAACATTTTAATAGGTCTCATAAAAAAATTATACTTTTGAAGCAACTGTATCTTATGAGTTTGTATCTCTTATAAAGGCATTATAGGAAAATTTTAAAAATTACCTTTTTACAAAGATCATTCATACGAAAAAAATGTGTTTGAAAATCCCATATGCTTTGAAACTTGTGAGGCTTTGATAATTGTTTATACTACAAAGCTATAGCCTCTTGGATGCATATTTTGTGAAGCACAACTAAAAAAACCTCCTGCCACTTTCCTCATTCTATCTTTTTCCCTGGTACTTCAAATTGTATACACCATAAAATTCTTGTTTTTCATAATGTATGGCTGTTTGAAAATTGTACCTATTCGAAGAGTTACTTTTTGTTGTTTTTATCATGTGTTTTTCCAAATTATGAATGTCTCTTCTTCTTGTAATCTGTGAAATATAACACTACAACTCCTATAGTGCTTAGAATGAATAGACTAAGACCTCTTTTCTTTCAATTTACATAAATATCCTCCTGAGAATGATTTGAAAAATGAAAAATTGCCTTTCTTTGACTGCTGTGAAAATTAGATTTGAAATTATTAGTATGTTATGAAAAATATTCTATCCAAAATCTATAATTTGTATTCTTTTATCTTTGCACATTTTGTTTAGTTATAACTTTAAAAGCTACAACCAGATCCTAGAAGATATAACTCTTACACTCATGTTGAAAATATTGCCTTCTAATTCATTAATGAGCACTGAGATTTGCAATATTTTCCTCCTGAAAGCAAGTTGATCTTATTTTTCATCCTATTTTTTCCTTTTTCAAATGATGATGCCTATAAAATCAAAGTTAAAAGAACAATGGTATAGAGTCATCCCAAGCTCTAATTGCTTCTTTTCACTTTTTCAATTACAACAAAGAGGCAACTGGACTTATGGAGGGACAACTTGAATGAAAGAGGACCATGTCCAATAGGGAATGTTGGGTTCGTCTTTTCTTTTACACTTCTAGCTTTGATTTCAGATGCATTTATTTCAGTCATATCCCAAGGCTTCTGTGGGATAAATGTGTACAGTTATTTCTTATGAATAAATGAAGTTATTTTCATGTAATGAGTCATATGTACTTTCCTTAATTGAATGAATAAAAAATGAACTTGTACAACTCAATACTCTTAATCAATTCCGTTTGCAAATTCCTTATGTGGTCCTCCAATGTTGAATGCTTATCCCTTTGTAAACCCTCCACTCTTTGTAATGATTTCTTCTGGGAATATTCCCTGTGTGGGATATCCTTTTCTTGACCTCCAAGGTTCAAGGATGGCACCTTATCCACTCATCACGCCTATTCGGGTCTTCACATTTTTCCTTAAGTGTTTCCAGAATGCCAAATATGGCTAAGTCCTTTGAACCCATGTTCTACCTTCCGTGTGTGCCCTAGTTTCACGTAAACCCTTCTTAAGCCTATTTGTCCTATGCACTTTCCCCCGAGTGCCCTTCTTCTTACTAGTCTTGCACACGCACCCGTTGGTACTTAGCCAATATTTCAGGGCCCAACATCAACCCACACTAAGTGTGTTCTCTATCCTTAGAAACATCCTACTTCTTCAAAGAATAAAGAATAGTGAGACAAGGATAAACTAAATAAATAATGAAATAATGGAAGAATTTGCTACTATTGTAGGAGTGGGAATTCCTTATTTATTGTTGCTTCAATATTCTCCCAAGCATCCACCTCACCCTGGGCCTACTGAAGTAGGTCACCCACTAGAGCACTCACCTCATCAAAACTCAAATTTTCACTCTTTGCATTTAGTATATCTACAATTCCTTCTAGTTGCTTGCTAAAATCATCCAACATGTCCATTCTACGAGTGACCTAGGGATACATCTCCTTAAAACGATTCTTAATCAAAACCCACAAGTATTTGATTGCTTCCATATTTTTCTTAACCTTAGCTATAATCTTATCGCACTCCACCATGTTTCCTTTGTTCTTCTCTTAAAACTCCTTCAGATCCACCTCATGCATAGCAACCAATATGCTTGTTACCTTGTCTCTGTCAACGCAATTATCATATACAGCCTCAACCATTTATGCAACAGTATTTACAATGGAAAAGAGCTCAGAATACTGATTAATTGTCTCCCCGATATTCATTTTTTCTTCATCCCTTTTTTGCATCAATGCCTCTTCTATTGATTCCAATGCAAGCGGATTCCTTTCCATGGTGAGGATCCAGTTCAAGTGTTCTAAGCATTGCATAGATGACTTGTATTTTTTCTCAGGTGGGGCCAGGTTTGGGTGCTTTAATATTATGGCGTCTGAAATCATCTCTATTTTCTTATGGATCTCATGCACCATTGCCTTTTCCTCCCTTAATTTGTGCCTTGATTGTGCGTTGATCAACTCCTCCTACTTTAACTCCTTGTCCTTTTCAATGATCTCTTCATTTTTCTTTTCAAGCTCTTCCTCCAGGACCCTTACTCTGTCATTTCTCCCAAAGAGCCTTGCCTCAACCTCCACCAACACTTTCTTGAGTGGATTACAAACTTTCTCATCTAATAGTTGTTGATCATTCACTAGAGGGTTTACTCCCTTAGTATCTAGTATCTTCATCAACGCCTCACGGTTGACCTCGAATTCAAGATCATCAAAATGGGAATCAAAATCCTAAGACAACATCTTCCTTTTGCATGGTTACGCACCCTTTTCATCAAAATAAGACCATGCAAGGAGTTGGTTTAAAGGAAAGGTGCTTTGGAAACATGTGTGTAGTTCCTTATTTGGATCTTTGATGTAAGTCATTCCTTGCTCCTGTGCTACTACCATACCCTTTCTACCTGTGTGTGTTACCTTTGGGAAGCTTACCGCTAAGTTGGGATCTCTTCCCATGCTTCCATACTCCTTTTCTACACTTTCACTTCCCTTCATCTCCTTAAGTAATTCTTCAGTGCTACACTCCACCTCTTGATCCAACAAATCTCTTATGATGCCTGCTACCTCCCTTTCTGCGGCATCCTCTATCCTCTCTTTTGTTAGGCTTGGATAACTTTGATTCTTTGTGTTGACTTCCTCACTTCACTCTTTACCTTGAGCGCATCCTTCATCCTCATCCTTCTCTTCATTTCCCTCCTCCTTTGAGTCAAATACATCGTACACAGGATGGTCCTAATCTTCACTGTGCTCTTCATCATCCTTGTAACCCTTTTTATCCTCCATGCTCTCTATTTCTTCCGAGTATGCCTTTTCTATTACTCTTTTCTTCTTCATAACTGGTGATTCCAATATAGGAGACTCTTCTTCTTCTTCTTCCCTAGGATAATCCTTTCTTTCCAATGACTCTTCTTTCGCAGGGCACTTTTCTTTCTCTGGTGCCTCTTCTTTAGGTGTCTTCTCTTTCTCTTATGCGGGGGACTTCTTCCTCTATGCATAGGTGCTTGGTTTCGTGCCTGACTTCTGTACGTATGTAGATTGCGTTGTATATATACTTGGTGTCTTTTCTTAGTGGCCTCCTCTCTCTCCCTTTTCCTCAGTGTGGCCTTCTTTCTTATGGTGGACTCTTCTAGAATAGATACATCATTTTCCACATAAGTTCCCTTCTCATACTTCATCCTAATACATAGGTATACCCTTGTTGTGGTTCTCCCAGTAACAAGAAATGTTATTGGCTTAAACATATATGCGTCATGAGAGACATACTTCTCCACATAGGTGTGCTTTCTTTGGGTATATCAAAGTCCTATGCAGCTCGCGATAATCTTGCTCTATTGTGTTGAGGTCAAACCTTACCTTATTTTCCTCTTTGAACCTATTGACCCCGGCCTAGAAGTATTGTGTTGTGAAGGAGAATGGAAATTTACACTAAGGGACCCTTGGCTCCATCTGCTAGAGTAAACCTACCAATACCTAAATATTAGTGCATGGAAAATTCAGCCTCTCCTTGCAGTAAAATAGGTAACTACTCAAGTATTCTCCACTCTGCACTGAATGCATCATGCATCCACTTATACCATTTTTATATCCGCACCTTGTGGGCAGCCATCATGGTGTCACAAGTGTACTTCTAATATTTGTTGGTATGGGAAGGGTTCTCCTCTGAGTACTCCCACGCAAATTTATTTGACCCATTGGGCACTCCAATCTCTGTAAAGACGATGGTAAGGAGGACATTACCAAACATGATCTTTTCCCTATCGTGTGGGCACTTATGATTTCTTCTGCTATAAAGGCTGAGAGGTTATAGATGGTACCCTTTGATATCTTACAAAAAACATTCAACCAAGCCTTATTGATCTATTTCCATCTCTCCTTACCATTTATTTTTGTGACCAAACCTGTGGCCATCCTCATTATAAGGTTGGAAATCACAAATATGTCAAAGTATCATAACCCCTTCTTGTAGTCATAGGCTTCAATAGTCTTCTTGATGGCCTCCTTTTTGTCCAAGTCATCATCAAAATATTCTCCCTCATAAATAAGACCAGTAAATTTAGAAATTAGTTGGGGATTTATCTTCATCCTTCATCCTATGCAGTAGAAATGGTCTTCATGTAAGCATTACGTTAACAATTGGTACAGTCACTCAAGTTTTCTAAAATAGGGAAACTAATAGGGTTGCAATAACCTGGCCTTCTCCATCTTCACCTTTACATCATCATTGTAGATAGGCATTCCATCTAGTGTCCTTTTGTCTGTAGGGTGAACTAGTTCAATGTCATCTCATTCTATGGTGCTTGTTCAATAGTTGTAGTCACTTACGGCCATCTTTCTAACATGAGACACCAATTCCTTTCCAAGTAATATGTTGTCTAGATATTACATCTCTGCGTACCATTATTTTTTGGAAATGGTGGAAATATCTTGTTTCCCTTTGTCCTTTCCCTTTTTTGGTGAAACATTTTCTACTTTTATTGGTGCCATTTCTCTGTTGGGTTACTAAAAGTTCTTTCTTTCTCCTTATCTTGGCTATGCTCAATTCTATGGATCTACTCTTTCATGAAAATCCCTTCAATAATGTGCCCTAGTTATGGAACCCTAACCTAGAAAAACCTTCTTGCCACGAGATGGCATATTCACTTGTGGGATTCGAAAACTTCTACAACCCTCTCCCTAATATCCATGTACTATTTTTCCACTTTGGTTCACTAATCAAACTAGTTATGCACTAAAATATTCACAACCCTTTTTCACACAAATTTTCTTCAAGGATACCCTAGTTCGTAAGAGCTCTTCGATATCACAAATATAAGGTAAATAATAATGTACCCCGACCTTCTACTTATATCTTTTTCTTCTTTTCCATAATAAATGCAATGCCACCTACCATCGTACCTTTACAATAAAGGTGGATTTATCTTCTAATCCAACCTTCGGTGCTTTTACCTTCACGTCTAATCCCACGTGAAAAACTTCTACAAACTTTTGGAGTGTAAAACCCCTTACTAACCAAAGATCCTTACACACACCCTTGTAACACCAAAGGCACTTCTTCTGTCCTAACCTTGATTTTTTACATCACCTACCTCATGTTGTTCCTACACTTCTCACCCCTTGTACGTGGTTTATTTAAATCCTTCCTGACACCACACTCCTTATGTTCACCTTTTCTACGCGTGCTCTTCCAAACTACATGTTTTTTATCCTTCAATCTGGGCCATCGAAACGTATCTTCTGCTAGTAGATTCCATTACTTGTCACATCACTCCACCCCATACAAAAATAGATGCGCAGTCCTCTGCACATAAAAATAAATAAAATAATAAGTGGCTACCAGTGCACAATGCGCACCACAAAAAATAAAAAGGGAACAAGCAAAGAGAAAGATAAACACAAAGAAAGGAAATGCATTAAGGTAAATCCAAGGCTAAATGGGAATACTACCTTATTCACAAACACAAGGAAAACTTATTTATAGTAGGGCTTTAGCCTACTCCCATTGAAATAGCCTAGTAACCGTATTCCATCCGGTGCTTATAACTTACAAGCGCCTAAATCAAGTATATAGGATATAATGTATGGGCCCATCCAATGGACTTTGAATTTCCCAAGATAGCACAAAAACTTGGAGTCATACAATAGAACCATCTTCCCAACCTTGAATTATTTTTCTTGATGTATCTATCATGTCATGCCTTATGCCTGGATTTTTTTATTTTCTGACTCCAGTGAGCAATATCTCGCCTCTCATCTAATTGCATTAACAAATCAATCCTCTTCTCAAGAATTTTTTCATAAGCTAACCCTCTTGCACGCGTTATACACAGTGATGGTAACATGAATTTAATATGTAACACTGCTTCCACACCAAACACCAATTGAAAAGGTGTGGCCTTGTTCAGTATTTTATAAGTAGTCTGGTACGACCATAACACAGAAGAAACTTTATCATCCCAATCCTTTCTTCCCACATCATAAATATTGGTTAATGTGTGGTTCAGAATTTTTTCAAACACCTCAGTAGTTCCATTAGCTTGTGGGTGATAGGGGGTATTCTTTTGGTGGGATACCATGAATTCTGCCAACAAGATCCTAACTATCTCATTCAAGAAATGAGTACCCCTATCACTTGTTAAACTCAGTGGACATCCATATCTACTTATTATATTTTCCCATAAGAACCTAGCTCTTGTTGTCATTTTGCAATCCTTTGTAGGTGTTGCCTCTTCCCACCTTGTTAAGTAGTTAGTAAAGGTAATGATATAGCATGAACCAGTCCTTCATGCGGTAGGTAAAATTGGTCATACAAAATCAACCACCCATTTCTCAAATGGTTCTAGGCTAGCTATCAGTCTCAATAGCATCTTGTGTCTTCTTCCTGGTTTTCCAAGGTGTTGGCAATGGTCACAGGCCTTACAAAACTCAATACAACCCTTGTAAACCATTTCCCACCAAGAACCTGTCAGAATTATTTTTTGCATGGTTGCATTCCCTACATAGTGTGCTCATGTGATCCCACCATGTGTTTCCTTCATGATTGTAATGTGATCATGCTCTAACACAAACTAGTGCAAAACCTCATCATGGCCTAGTTTGTATAAGTCTCTACTAATTAATATGTAGGGTGCAGTGATTATGGGTAAATTATTTCTTTCCACAGTCTTCATTCCCTTTGGTGCCACACTCGTTTTGAGAAACACATAAATATCTTCCAAGTTAGAGGGAGTGCACCATAATCTAAATAGGTTTACATCTAGCATTGTATCTTCAATGCTCTGCATGTCCTCCCCTGAGTCAATCCTCGATAAATGGTCAGGTGCTAAGTTACTCTTTCCTAGTTTCACAACAATTATAAACTCAAACTCTTGAAAAAACAAGACCCATTGGCATATACACCCTTGTAAATAAGGCATGTTTAATAGCTACTTCAATGCCATATGGTTCATTTAGAAGATAAAGGTTGTTTCCAGAAGATACTTCCTAAATTTTTGCAGTGGATAGATCATGGACAATGCTTCACTCTCAGTAGTAGTATAGCTCTGCTTTGCTGGTTTCAACTTCCTGCTAGCAAAACACAAGGGGTGGTCAATGATTCCTTCTCCACGTTGTGCTAATGTTTCACCAATTTCCATCCCCGAAGCATCAACATGTACATGGAATGGATTATCCCAAGAAGGAAAGTGTAATATGGGCGTAGTGATAATCTTATTCTTCAATGTATCAAACGCCATCTTTTATGCCTCTCCCCAGTGAAATGCACTTTGTGTTTCAATTACTCCTCTAATGGCATGGTGATCTTAGCATGCCCCTTGATAAATTTCCGGTAGTACCCCGTATTCCCAAGGAATCTACGTACTGTTCTCTAGATGTTAGGTTCCCCTAATCCCATAATAATGTCAACTTTGGTAGGATCCACAAGCAAGCCTTACTTACATATGATATTCCCCAAAAGGGTTCCAAATGGAGTAGTAAAAAAACATTTCTTAATGTTGAGGGATATCCTCAAATTTTTACATCTTTCAAACATCAACCTTGGATTATCACAATGATCCCTTACTAATCCATATACCATCCATTCATCAAGGTACACTTGAAGGAACCTATGGATGAAGTCTTGAAATGCCTGCACCACAATGCATGAAAACATAGTAGGCACGTTCTTTAGTCCAAAAGGCATGACTGTTTAGGAAAATCTTCCCCATTCAGTGGTGAAAGTTGTCTTTTCTTGGTCTTACTTTACAATTCTAACTTGATGATATCCTGAGAATTCATCTGTGAAAGAATAGATCTCGCACCCGGCTACTCCTTCTAGGATCTCCTTTGTGAAGGGGGTTAGAAAAGGGTCAATAACACATACCGCATGTAAATCCATATAATCAACATAGATCCGTATCCTCTCATCCTTCTTAATGTTGATGACCATTGGACTTATCCATTCTGATTCCTCGATGTCCTCAATTATGCTTGATGTGATCATCTTGTCAATTTTCTCCTTGAATTTGATGCAAATATTTGTATTCATTCAATAAGGTCTGTTCTAAATTGGGTGCGTATCTTCCTTTAACTTGATCTTCATTTCCCCCAAGGAGTTTTGAATGCCTTTAAGCTCATGGTACCCACATGGAAATAAGTCCTGAAACTCATGCAATAGATAAATGATCTTTGAAACCTCCTTTTCTGACCAATACTCTCCAATAGTAGCCTCCTTAAGTTTAGCCTCTAAATCAATGTTAACCTTCTTAGTTTATAGGGGTTCATGGTAGGCACGCATTTTTCATTAGTACTATCTATAACTTCGCTTGTACCTTTAGTATGGTTAGTATCCAAATTTTCCACTTCTTCACCATTAACCACGTAGACCAATATTCCTTTTTCTTTATCCATGCATACGCACTCAAGTTGTATCTCCTCTAATTATTCCACATCAAAACACGCTTCTAAACTAGGTGCATCCAATAATTCTAGTATTCTATCCTCTTCCATGGCACTATCTCCCATCATTAGGCGCTTAAAAACTTGTAACGTCTCATCCACAGATGGTTTGGTACTCTGATATTCAAAATATTGAAGGAGGTCAGTCGTCAAATCCTACCAGTTTCCTGTCTGATGGCACATCTCTGAGTGAATGTACCATACAAGTGCACAGCCTTGTAAGGTGGAGTAAAACTTATACACCCATAAGGAAGTTGGTAAGGCTTCCAAGCCTTCTCACATGCTTGGATGTGAAACGAGGTGATTTCCTTCCCATGATAATCTCATATGAAAGTAGGCGCATTACTCTGAGAAAACCTACCAAAGAATGTGATTCTTACTTGGTGCCACTCTAGAAGGCTATCATGATGGGTCACTCACCAACATTTTGCGGTCTCAAGAAAGGTATAGTTCAGCATCCTTCTCCTTTCTATCTCCCTTATCCATTTGGTTTCTATTTCTTGTAGGAAAACATCAGGGTTAGCTCCTCCAAAATAACTTGGCAACTTCATTCCTCCTAGGTGCATGATTGAGTGCACCTTTTTTTCTCTCATCATAGAGCCTCTTAACTACCTTTCGACTAACTCATATGTCTCATGCGCCTTATTTTCACATGTCACACTAGTTTTATCACTTATAGATTGAGTGTCTTCCTACTAAATAACACCCTCCTTTGTTGGTTACACAACTTCAGGGTCTCGAATAATGCACACGTAAATCCTATCTGGGTCTTCTTCTCCCAAAGGCTCAATATATGGCACTGACTACCCATCTGTCAAAGGAATGATAACTCATTCCTCTTTATTCTCAAAACTTATATACCCCTTATTAAAACGTAAGTTAGCATTGTTCTTATAGCACCAGGGTCACCCAAGTAATGCTAGAAAGTTGTCTTCCTCAACATGTGCTAAGACTTCAAAGTTTCCAGTGAATTTCACCCCTTGGATAGTGATAGCAGCATCCTTTAAAACACTAATGGGCATTGTGTTTGTCTTATTGTCCATATGCAGCACATTTGAAGATGGTTGTAATGGGGGCCTTCCCCATTTGATTCCAGGCATCCAGGGTGAGAAAATTGACTTCCACACCCCTGTTAATCAGAATATTTCTTAGGAACAATCCATTAATAACTGCATTTAAGGTAATCTCCTTATCGTAGTTGAGGCTATGGGGAGGAAGGTTAGCATGAAAAACCTACCTCTTGCTCTTTTCTCCAGCATTTGGTGTTTTATTCCTCAACCAGTCTCCTAAAAAAGGAATGATATTCTCCTAGTGTATAATCTTACACACCTATCTGACATCATCTATATTTTACTGAGGAACCTTAGTACTTTTCTTCTACCCCAACTTCCTAGATTTCTCATTTAGACATTGAATTTCCCCTTGATGACTCTTGATTACGTTCATGGTTTCTCTATAGACTTCCTTCTGATGGGTATGGTTTGAATACTTTCCATACACCACCTCTTTTCTTATAATCAGTGGTTTCTACTATGATATTTTTCTGGTGTGTGCAGCCTCAGCTTGTGTCATCACCAGTATAGGTTCTAGTTCTGACTCACATGCCACCCTTGGTATCCATTGTGAGTCGGCCTTCTTTATGCTTACCATTTTGGTGCCCTTGTATTTCTGGTATTTTTGGCTCATGTGTTTAAATAACTCTGGGCACTCCTCATACTTGTGCTTCTTTCTACACCAATATCATTGTAAGATATTAGGGCACTCGCGCATATAGTGCTCCATAGACCCATAGTTTTAACAATTTTCACACTAGAACTCACTTCTCCCACCTCCTTGGTTTCCACGGCCTCTAAATACTTTGAAAAATCCTCTTCCATGAGCTCCTCTATCCACGTTTCCTTCATCGTGATGACCATTGTCCTTGTAATTATCTGTAATGTTGGTCTAGAGAACACCAATATAAATGGCATCATGTATATGGTCAATCAATCTACAATCCTTGGATTCATGAGTAGTGGAGGTATAAATATTTCAATAACATGAAACATTCTTATGGATCATGCGCTACAGTAACGAACACCTACTTACATCATTATGTCCATGAAAAATCTCACAATCCACTGTCATGGCGTGTACCAATCTCATAGGAGAATTTTCCTTTATTTGCCCCTCTATCTCGTAATTTATGCACCATAGGCCACTACGAGTCACATGCACTGAGTTCATAGATATATTCTCTAGCTACTTGGCCATTGCAGCAATTTGAGCTTCAAGAAAAGGGATAAAACTAGTATCCATGCTTCTAATAGCCTCAGTGCACAGGGCAACCTCAAAGGCCTCATGTGGGTCTGTGAAAGTCTTGTGTGAAATCACTCTCCTAAAAGGTTTTATCAACCCTCCAACAAACCATTGGGCATGCTGAGAAGGGTGAATATCATAAGACAATTTTGATAAGAGAGTTTTAAAATGCACATCATATTCCTATACACTTTCTACAATTCCTTGTTGAATCTCCTTCAACGCGCTAATGCTCCTCTATTCAAACTCAGGGATATGAAATTCACCTAAGACATAATTTTGTAGTGTAGTGTAATCTACCACTATCTGGTGGGGATCATACTTTTGGTACCAACTATGCGCATGTTCTTGTAACATTATTGCAAATTAACTTGCCTTCCATTCCGAGGTAGTACTCACCTTTTTGCGTCATATCAGCTCATATTTGTATACATGCTCTACAACATCCTCAACACCTTTGTAATCTGGTAGATGAAAATACATTTCCAAAAATACTTGTTGAGGTGGTTGAGGCCCTTGTCTGCCTAATCCATAACCTTGATTTCCCTTGATGTTACCTCTACCACTAGATCCACAAGTTCCTACTCCTCCTCATCCCCTAGATCTGCTAGGTCCACCAGGCCCACTAGTTCCTATTCCACCAGATCCACTTCCTATAACTAGTAAAGGCCCTGAAGTGGTTGCGCCTTGTGTCCCCACTGTCATGTTGAACTATGTGCTAACAGTTTTTGATAGTGCAGTGCTACCAGATGTTTGTCCCATAGCAATTCTAGATGTGATACCCAAGCTTTGTGTACCTGTAATTTTCCCAAATGTCGCTCCAGACAATATACCTCTAAACACAGGAAATTATTGTGCAGCCATAAATGTGTCAAATGAAAAGTTATATCTCCTAGGTGCTAATCAATCACTCCCACCAATACAAACTGGGATAGCAAATATTTTCTCTAGATTTAGGAAACTAACCACCAAGGGTTGGTCACCAGGCAGATTGAGATGCATACTGATGGCTCTCCTTTCTCTAAGTGACGATCTTTCATCAGAAGCTAAAGGGGTCTCTCTCATGCACTTTCCAAGATGGGGTAGTAAAAACTACTCAGGCTCCACATCCTCTATGTGAACCTCAATTCCTTCCTGCAACGTCAGCCTCCATAAATCCATCACTCTTACAACTTTGCATTTTCTATCTAACTCCCTCTTACGAGCTTCACTATACTTGAGTCATCTCTTTCCCTCTCCTTTTCAGCCACAAGGTCTGCCATCTTCCTCCACCCTAGCTTCCTTTCCCAGTGCTCAGAAGAAGCTTATCCAACCATAAGAAATGCTTCCAAACTCATTGTAATGATCAAGATCTTTATAGATAAAGAGATAGCATGCAAGAATGATCCTCTTGGCTCCCTCAAAAACTCAAACTTAGCAAGCTCTAGATAGAAATATGTAGAGATTGTGTCTCCAAGGTATAAATTTCCAACACTCTACTCCACCAATGATCAACGACACATGTCCAAGTTAGATCAACATCCTACCACCTCTGATACTCCTCTTGGGTCCATACGCGAGGTCTATAGTACCAGCTTGATCTAGATGCATACGCCAAAATCCATTCATATAACTCCACTCGAAAGAAACAAAATAAAGTCTCATATAGCTCATGATATAGGTGTTCTTCTACCCATTTATGTGCATCAAACTCAAGTCCAGTAATAAATCTCTGAGAAAACTCATCCTTTATGCTTTTAATCCATGTTTTGACATTTTCCAAGGTCAAGCGCTCTGTCATCACACACCATTCTCACAACAGCTTCGAAAAGAGGTCTTGACAATGGAACCAAGATGTAGTCATTTATTTACCCTCAATACTATTTTCTAACCCCAAGCACATCAGCCTATCACCCAGTGGGCACTGGGTGCTCACCCAAGGGATGCGTGGGTGTCAAGCCCCTCCTTTATGTGAGCTTTATGAGAAGGTTCCACCATCAATGGAGGATGATTTTTAGAATTAGAGATACATTCACTTAATTAAAAAAAGTAGAAGGAGAAACTAATAGATCCACAGCTTAGTGCATTACAAAATATAAATAACATTGTAATAATCATAATAAACCATATCTTAGCCATGATAGTAATATAACATGAGGTTTTACACCCTTAAACTTGATATAAAGAATGAACCCATATATATATATATATATATATATATATATATATATATCTAGGTAGGTAGGTAGGTAGGTAGGTAGGTCGGTAGGTAGGTAGGTAGGTATGTATGTATGTATGTATGTGTATTGATTTAGAGTAGTTTTGGTAGCCACATTATATTCAAAAAGGGTTCATCTCATACCATACATATTAAATGATAGAGACTCAACTCCTACAAATCCTCCTTGGTATGAAACCCTAACTATACCCTTTCATTTTAACCCTTATTACATATCTTAGTGCCATACAGAGGCTTATGCCATCCCTCACAACCCTTAGCACTATGTTGGTTTGATATTTTGTCAGACCAAAATATGAGGTTCAACCACAGTACATGGGATTAAATCCCTCCTCCAAGAAAGGTGAGGCTGCCTATTTATTACTAATCTAAAACACAGCAGAAATAAAATGTATACAGTACCTACACTATTCTAACCATTGGGGTTAGGATACAATCCCAAAATCCGTATCAACATGAAATGGATATGTTACAACTTTAGGTTAGGAAGAATAAGAAGGGAAAATATTTTAGATGAAACAAAGCTGGAAAAGAATGAGAGGAACGTATTTTCTTTCAAGAAAACACAGATCAAGAAATACTTATACGAGTTTTAGATAATGAGTGTAATACTCTGAAACGATTAAAATGATCAAGAATACTAAACAAATAATAACTCAAGATTTTGGATGTAAGAACAATCTCTCAAGATAGATGAATCTCACAACACAAAGTTTGTAAAATAACACATGTTTCTATTCTTCAATGATTAAAAAGAAAATACAAAGTTTTTCTTCTTCTTCATAATAGCTCTTAATATTCAAAAAAAAAGTCTCTCTCTAGAATGCACAAGCATCCCTTATTTGTAGTAGAGAGAGCAGAGAGAAAATAGGATAAATCCTAGAAAATAGTATTTTAAAAAAGAGTCCTATTTTGCTTGACTTTCTCACGCAGGAGAACAAATCAAAATTTGCTTCCTATGTGATGAAATGAAAATGAAAAAGACATGACAATTTCTTGATAGAAATGTCATGAGACACTATGTTTATTCTACTTCATCATCTTTGTCTTCTTCAAGTGCAGCCTGCTTGTCTCGAAATTCTTGGAACTTTTCAGATTATGCCCTACATCTCATCTTCATCTTAGCACACTTGAATAATCACTTAGGACTTCGCAAGTTTCCTAAGTATCACTTACTTTACCAGGAAGTTTCTTTAATCCCTTGTTGAGTTTCCTTAGTGATTCCAAAACATTTTCGATCCTTATGAACTTATCGATGTTTGATAGGTCAAAGACAGTAGCTTGTTCATGCTGAATTAATTCCTGAATTTTCTTGTAGAGGTCGTCAGCAGGTAGAATCTCTGAGCTTTCACATAACACCTTGGCAAAGATCCTGGACAGCTCCTCTTCTATATCATTAGTGAAATCAACCAACTGATCTCTAGATTCCCTCAACTTGCTGTAAGCTTCACTGAGAATATTTATCCTGAACCTGATAGCTTTGGCAAGCTAGAAATTCTTATCCCCATGTGGAATTATTCCTTCTTCCATTAAGATCCGGGATGGAACCTGTTTCAGTGCATTGAGGGCTTCCAAAGTTAATTCAAGGTTCCTGACTTCTTGTGAAAATTCATCATCCATCTTGTCACCATCTTTCTTTATATCCTCCAAGGATTTGCAAACTTCCACCGTGTCATCTATGACCTCTCTTCCTTGTAGGAGTAGCCTCTTTATCCATTCCTCAACCATTCTCCCCTTCTCATTGATCTTTTCAATCATAGGTACTGATGAGAAATCGAACCTAATAGGCGTAGGGGTAGAAGATGATGGTGTTGACTATGAAGGATTTGAAAGCTTGAGTAGTACCTCTATCAACTGTTTCACTTTATCTTTCAGCTCATCCCTGCTTACCTTTGTTTCTTTCAACTTTTGAAAAAGCACGTTCATGGCATCTTGTGCATGTCCTGTTGTGCTCCTTCAGTTGTCAGTTTTCCCAGGTCAACCCTTGTAATCTAATAATCAGTCATCGTTATATATTCCTTTGTTTTGTCAGCCAGGAGTGGAAATCTCTGTACAAACTTATACCCTGAGGCATCCATTAAAACTCTTGAAACTGTTTTGGGTTTCTTGGCAGATTTGGCAGGAGAATCCTTGAGTGAACTAAAATTGAAGGTTGGTAGGGGAATTACCACCTTCCTCTTCCTTGGAGTCTGGTTGACCAACCATTGAGGTACAACGAAATAATTTACTCCTATTGGAGGTGTTACGGTTGTATCTATGGGTGGAGGAAGATTTTCTTGCGGATAGTCATGATGACTGCAAGTGTAGTGACTATGGGAATGGATTCATGGAATGAAGGTGTAGAAGGAGGAGGCATTTCTATGGCCATCATAGGTCCAGCAGAGAGAGGTGAGAGATCGAGAGAAAATGTTGGCCATGGCTGATGAGAGTGGCATTGAAATATGTGATGAGGAAGATTGGGAGAGAGGGGGTAAAGATTTTAAAGCCAAAGCTTGAGAAGCAAGAGCAAGGCTTACCTCTGATGAGAAATCTAACAAAAGGGGAAATAAGAGGTTGACTAACCTCGATTTCTTAAATAATTTCTCATTGTTCTAGTGGAGGAGGAGGTGAATCCAAGATCTCAACTATTTTTGTTGGAGTAGCAGATGATTCGGCCCCTTGCTTATCTCCTTTCCTGACAAACTTAAAATTTATTTGCCTCTTGGTAGGGCTTTTATCCTTTTCCTTTTCTCCCTTAGAGGGTTCCACTTCTAGAGTAGCTATCTTTGAAAATCTCTTTTCTTTATAACTCATTCCCCAGGAAATGATCCATGCCTTAGTGTGGACAAGATTCTGAGCAGCTCTCTCAATGATAGAAGCCTTTTTAGCAATAGACCAATCAATGGTTGGGAATCCAAGTTGGTCTCCATCTGACTGTTTGTACCTAGGTTCCAAGACACTTTCATTATCTATGGTGCCTTCAGGGATATCAGCCAGATCTAACATCTGAACTTCTTCAAGTGTCAACCTGCTGTTGTCTTTTCTTTGGATGGAAACTTCATCATGAAGATCAACCTAGATATCTTCCATAGTGGGTACATATAGGTACAAGGTTCCATAAGACTTAAGGACTCCTCGGATGTTGAATCCTTCTCTCATCTTCATGTGCTTCTTTAATTTATCCTAAATTTCATGCACCACATTCTTGGCCTTAACCACGGTGGAACATGTATACCTTCCAATGGAAATAGGGAAGGAGACAGCAGCTTTGTGTCTGCTCTATTGGAATTTGTGAAAATCCAACAATTGTCTGACCAACTCCATGAGGATCAGTTTGTCACCTGGGAACCTGGGTAAAAGAAATGATTACCATGGAACCTTACCACCCGAAGATAGGTAAACTTCTTGAATTGCAAGAAGATGCAACCCCATTTAGACACTTATTTCCATGCTTCATCAAAACTCTTCTCTTCCTCAAATCAGGATCCAATTTGCAAATATTTTCATAGAAGAAGGCATTTCATTCACTCTTCTAAATTAGTCTTCAGACCCTTTTATTGTCAGCTGTGGGAAGTACTGATATATATGTTGTTCTGTTTCTCAATTTCCCCTTTGCATCCAACCCTGGATAGTTTCTCATGCCTGCTACCACATAAGTGACATATGACATCATGTAGAACTTGCCATGGTAGATAAGACCATTTTCATTTGAGAGTCTATCTCATTACTTATCAGGCTACCCCAATCAATCCCTTGGTCATTTTTCTTTATGATGACCATGAACTGGTACATCCACCCTTGGAATTATTTTGAATCTGGGAGTCCAAAAAACTAGGCTCAGTAGGGTGATGATATCAATGACTTTAAGAATAAAGTCACTTCTAGGGACTGACTTAGGAAACCTAGAAACAACTGGCTTAGCCTTGATCAAGAAATTTTTATTTACATGCTTGATGCAGTCTTCCTAATCCTTGTCCCAGGCCTTCTTGTGCTGATTTAAAGTCTAAATCAACATATTCCGTAAAGTTTGTCAACTTTAGGAGTTGATCAAAATAATCTCCATCTAATTTCACTATAGACTCCCCTACTTGATTTCTTACTGAGCGGGAGGTTGAGTCATAGTGAGAAGCACAAGCCAAGATGAATTCAGGGCATTGGGCTGATACTAGAAATCCTACTGTGAGAGGAAGACCGCTATTGGATATTGACTTCATCCATGGATTCTTGAGAAGAATCCACAATTCTTTTCCAGAAGTCTTCCATATCTATATTTACCGAGCTCTGTGTCCTGGATGTCGTAGTTGTAACTTACATAAGAAGAGGACTCCATATTTTGATACTTATACTTCATCATTCCATGACTTATCTGACTTTTCCTGAGATGGCCATGGTTCAGACATGAGGATTCCTGAGAATTCCTTGATGACTTCTGGAAGAGTAGTCAAGTGTGAGAGCTTGCTGAACAAGTATACAGACCCGACACACCTTTCAGGTTTTGAAATTTGCAAAGCACCTTCAGAAACCTGACAACACTAAAGTGTGTGTTTGAAATTAGGTTTTGTCAAACACCTTTCAAAAATCCAAAACACTGCCATAGTTTATAGGATGTCGAGGCACACTGTAAAACCTGAAACACTAGAAAGGTGTGTTCGAAAGTTAGAAAATGCGTGTCAAGCACTAAGCAAAAATCCTGACACACAGCTGGAAATTCGATAGATGTTGAGACACTTGATGAAACCTGACATACAATGGAGAACTTAGAGGACTGTTGACACATTAGTCAAGACCTAACCCAAAGTGGAACTTGGGAAAATGTCAGAGAAGCTGGAGCAAATCCTGAAACAAAGGCAGAAAACTAGATGATGTCGAGCACCCTGCAAAACCTGAAAAAAAGGATATCGGGTCTCTACCTGATGTCAGGAACATGAAGAATTTCCCACTTCATACATTCATGGAATTTTTATAATTCTTTTGAAAAACACAACTTATGGTAAAAATTAAGTAGATGACCAAGGAGTGAACTCAAGCAAAAATTTTAATGGAAAAATACAAGAACTAAGGGAAAAGACCCAAAACCCTAAACCAATTGGAAGTAGAGGAAAAAGAAATGAAAACCAAAACAACACACCTCAAAAACAACCCCAAAAATCTTTAAAACAGAAAGAGGAGAATAATACCTTCAAAAAGATTGAAAAATAATCGAATATGGATCACAAAATTGATCAATGGGAAGCTCAATCGAGTCTGGAGGTGGAAGAAGCATGCACAGAAATCCAACACATCAAAATCATACAAGTAACAAATGACGTGGAAAACCACCTATTTATAAAACCCTAACATTTATTACACATAGCTTGACACATGTGCCAACTACCAGACAACTGGGCATTAATGATCATGTCATCATGCTTCGAGCTCCCAAAAACCAGACACAAAGGATTTGGTTTAATTCAGGGATTCTGGATTTGGGAAACATGAAGCATGAAGCATGAGATGTTGTGATGCTTCAAAGTTCTGAAACTCTGACACAAAGGTGATGATCAAGTTTCAGGTTTTGGGAAACACATGACATGAAGCATGCATTGGATAACGCATGTTGTGATGTTCAGGGGTTCTGAAAACCCGACACACTGTCAAGACCATCGGGTTTCAGGTTTTGGGGAACATAGGACATGTAACATGTAAGAAACATGCATTCATGCCATGGAAACCTGAAAACCCTGAAAACCTCCTTCAAAGGGGAATTTTGAAGAGATTTGTTCCAAAAATTTCCTATGGTTATCTCATTTTTAGCTAAAATCACTAAAATGAGATAACAGCTGGCTCCAGTGGGGGACTTTCTTTGATACATCAAAGGAAGAGGACTAAGAATCAAGAAGCTTTTATCCATTGGTCTACAGATTGCAAGAATAAAAACCAAAAACAAACACCAACAAAGCAGAAAGAAAATGAACACACAACAGGAAATAAATTATAATATAGTGCAAGAGAGCATCTTGCATTACTGGTGGAAAAAATTCAAATGTTGGCCACTGAAAGGTAGAGGGATAAATTTCTCTCCATCAAGGTTATGATAGACAAAAGCTATTTTAACCACTCAGGTGATGGATCTTGAAAGTACCTTTCCATAAAGAGTTGAACTTGCACATGCCTCCCTTTTTGTTCCCTTCTCTTATCCCAGATAAGTACTAGATCTGGCAATCTAGTTACCACGTTACTTTGATTTGTTTATCAAATATCCTTTTAACTTTGCTTTGATGGTCTAAAATTTGATCCACCACCTAGCTCTGTTGCTTCTTCTAGCCTAGCTAGGCACACTATTCTTTTCTCAATAGAACTTTGAAAAGTTTCAATCCTCAATTTCTTTAGCCAACCGTAATGGCTGGAAATTCTACAGAGATAGGAATCTCGGCATCAATTCCATACAACACCTAGAATGGGGACATTCCATTATCTGCTCTATAGGAGTAATCTGATCATACCCATAATGCATCAGGTATAATGCTTTGTGCCATGTCCTCTGAGTTCTCATCAACCATCTTTCTTCATTCTGGTTCACTAGGTTTCTTATTGTTGGATTCAACCTGACCATTGCCTTAAGGATTTAATAGTTGGATGAGTGAGCCAATGTGATCCCAAATCCATAACAAAATTCAGTCAACTCAATGTGATGAGAAATTAGAAGCCTTATCCAGAACAATCTTGTGAGGAATGTTGAATCTAAAAATTATATTCTCTTTGAGAAAATGGTCAAATGGCTTCGGAAGGTATCCTATTTGATTGGAGCAGCTTCCACCCACTTGGTGAAATAGTTATTGGTGATCTAGTGAACACATAATTATGGTCGGCGCTAGAGGATAGGGTTTAGTACTCCAATGAAACTCAATTCCCCATTGGTGAAAAGGTTCTTCAATTACTACAAGTTCTTCAAGGGAAGAGCATCCAGCTTATTGTGGCCAACGAAATGGTTGACAAGCTTCACACTTAGCCACCCATTCAGCTGAATCTTGAAAGAGGGTAGGCAAATAGTACCTAGCCTATAAGATCTTGTAAGTTGTCATGGAAGAAGATGAAATTTCACTCTGCATGCTAGATTAGTGGAAGGATTCTAGCAACCATTACATGCTGAAGATCTTATCAACACAACGTAGGAAATACACCTGATCAATACCCTCCTTATATCATACCATTATCCCAAAGAACTTGTACATCTTGAGGGACCTGAGTTTAACTTTCCTCTTAAATTTCTTTTTGGACCTTAAATGCATCCCTTAAATTTTTTGTATGACTTCAAAAATAAATTGATATATACATATCATTCATCGGAAAGGTTGTGCTTACAAAAAGCATAATACAATACCAGAAAAGACATACAATACCTGTTGATCATCATTAAACACTTGCCAATGTACTTGAGTTATCTGGAACACTTGGACGATACACAATCTCAATGGTATACGTGTCATGTTTGAACTTTGGGTGAGGAAGGAGAAGAGATGCAGATACGGCTAAAGATTCATCTTTATCATTGTAATCTCTTAAGATTGCCTTAATGGAAAAAGCATCAAAGCATTCTATGATGTCCCAAATTTTGTTCCTGTAATGTCTTAGGTGATCATTTTTTACCCAATAGGTCCCCCTTACTTGGTTCACAATCAACTCAGCATCTCCTTGCACTTTGAGATTTTAGATTCATTTTTGTCTTGCCATTTCTAATCCTAATAACAAAGCTTCATATTTGGATATGTTATTAGTATTATCAAACTGACAACTTGAAAGAAAAGTGAAAAATCTCAAAATCTGGAGATATAAGAACCACGCTAGCACTTGACCCATTAGTTGAACAGCTCCCGTCAAACTCAAGGTTCCAAACAGCATTAGGATCTTCTTCTTTGAATTCTACAGAGGGCACCTCATATGTCATGAAATAATTACCCAAGCCTGCATCTTCAAAGAGAATTTGAGCCTTAGGATCATCTAATTTAGTGACCAGGTAATTTACTTGTGCTACGGAGTGAAGGACACGAGGAACTCCATTTACTGGAATTTTAGCTTTGGTCTAATCCATGTTGATTTCTTCTCCAACATATTTGCAAAAACCTCTTCTTAAGAGAATACCATAAGCAGTTGGGATATCAGCAACTAGGATAGTCATTTTCACTCTCTTTTCAGGGAAGGCAACAAATGCAAATTGTGCATCCTTGATTTGGCCAATCAAGGAGACCTGTTTGGTTTCCATGGAATAACACCACCCATAAGATTTAGTCAAGGTGAGTCTAAGGGCATGAGCTACTTTTGTGGGCATTACATTATTAGAGGCTCATGAGTCAATTATGTAATTGTTGAGTTTAAAACCGTTTATAAGTAAGGAAAAATACAACGGTTCAATATTTCCTGAAGAAGCAGCAGAGGTCATATTACTCTCAGGTAAAGGCTAAGTGGGGCTAGGAAAAATGCCTTTTGATAGATGAAGGAATAGTAGCCTTTCTTTTAATGAATTTGGAAAGTTTCTCAAATTACTCAGGGTTGGACTACAGGTACTCGGCTTCCGACATTTGGATTTTATTTTTCTTTGCATGATCAATGATGTCGAAAGCGGTATACGAAGGAATTATGGAGGGCTCAGTTTTGGTTATACTGGTCTGAGCTGAGGTACTGGTCTTGAGTGAAGGAGAAAAAGAGTTAGAAGATGAAGTTGCCTTTTTATTTGTCTCCTTTTCATTTTTGTACTAAGATAGGAGAGCCTCTTTTAGTCATAACCACGGGAGCTTCTTTACTTTTCTCCTTAGAGCCTTCAACCAGATTTTTGGGGTTCTAAGATTGGGATTCAAGTGAGGACTACAAATGATTTTCCATCATGATCACCTTCATCTTCCTCATACTCCAAGTACCCAATGTTAGAGTCACCAGCTGAATTTTCAAAAGACTCATCAGCATATCCTGAAGCTTCGAAAGCTTCATGAGAGTCTTGATCTTCTGGTTCTTCACCCTCCTCAACTATTTCAACTATTGCATTAACAAGAGGAGCTTCAATGGCTAGAATGGTGGGAGAAGTAATCAACTGATTCCTATCTCTTTCAGGGGCACCATTGGCATTGTTGAAATTTCGTCTAGTAATATCCCAATAAGGAGCATTGGTCACTTGTTGGGAAATTTTATTTTTTAAAGCAATCAAGTCATTGGCCATCTTCTGAATCATAGGATCAGTAGTACTCTGAGAAGAATTCTAATTTTTAGGCTTAGATGAATCTCTTATAATATTTCTGTCTAGAATAAGATCATCTTCTATTTCAGTGGTTGTAGCTTGAGTAATGGCCAAATTAGGGATAAAAAACCTTCTCAGCAAGAATCTCATATCAACGGGCTGAGCGTTGATGAAGAAACACTTTTGATTTTCAAGAGTTGGAATGGCTAGCTCTGGAATCTTATGAATCAGCTTGTTGAATTTGGCTATGAATTCCTACATGGGTTCATAACATTCTTTCTTCATGTGTGTAAGCTATGCTAATAAGGCATGAGAATCTTCAACTGGTTTGAACCTTGCTTCGAATATAGATTGCATGGTAGTCCAGTTAGTAATGCATGCATTCGGAAGATGGTAGAACCATTTCTGCTGCTACACCATGCAATGTCTCAATGAAGAGTCAAATAGAGATGTTTTCATGAGAAAATCTAAGAATGCCATATGCGACAAATAATTAAGCAATTTGTTCATCAGGGTACTACTTCCCATCACCATGGAACTTAGGAATATTCTTACGAGACCATTATGGTAGATCATGCAGCGGTGGAGTTAGGGAAAGAGGACTAATAGCCGCACCCCAAGGCACTTAAGGTTGTGTTTCCATTATTCTAAATGAAGTGCATGTACATGAATCCAAGTATCAGACAAGAATAATGCACGACGAGTTTCTGAAGACTTCTTGTTCTTGAAGAACCTGAGTTCTTCAAATAGGTGAATAACTTCTTCACTCGCCTAGATGCAACACTATTGGGTGAAAGTCTGAAATTATGTTGCTGAAGCAAATCAAAGAATGGATCAATTTCACCCTTGGCTCAGCTTGACCAAGTGAAGATATTTCTAGCCAGCTTGAACTGGAAAATAGATCTTTTTGATAATAAGGCAAATACGGAGTCGCCAAACACCAATAGGATAAGCTTAGTCTTATCAATCCATATTCCCCAGCAGAGTCACCAAAAAATATTGGTTGGATATTTTTTTGGACCAAAATATGAGGTTCAACCATAGTACATGGGATTAAATCCCTCCTCAAAGACAGGTGAGGCTGCATGTTTATTACTAATCTAAAACACATCACAAATAAAATATATACAGTATCCACACTATTCTAACCATTGGGGTTGGGATACAATCCTGAAATCCATATCAACACGAAATGGAGATGTTACAACTTTAGGATTAGGAAGAATTAGAAGGGAAAATATTATAGATGAAACAAAGTGGGAAGGGAATGAGAGGAACATATTTTCTTTCAAGCAAACAAAGATCAAGAAATACTTGTACAAGTTTTAGATAATGAGTGTAATATTCTGAAATGATTAAAATGATCAATAACACTAAACAAAGAATAGCTCAAGATTTTGAACATAAGAACAATCTCTCAAGATAGATGAATCCCACAACACAAAGTTTGTAAAATAACGCATGTTTCTATTCTTCAATGATTAAAAATGAAAATACAAAGTTTTTCTTCTTCTTCACAATAGATCTTAATATTCAAAAAAAAAATCTCTCTTTGGAATGCACAAGCATCCCTTATTTATAATAGAGAGAGCAGAGAGAAAATAGGATAAATCCTAGAAAATAGTCTTTTAAATGAGAGTCCTATTTTTCTTGACTCTCTTGCAGGAGAACAAGTCAAAATTTGCTTCCTATGTGACGAAACGAAAATGAAAAAGACATGACAATTTCTTCATAGAAATTTCATGAGACATTATGTTTATTCCACTTCATCATCTTTTTCTTCTTCAAGTGTAACCTGCTTGTCTCAGAATTCTTGGAATTTTCAGATTATGCCTTGTATCTCATCTTCTTCTGATGCACTAGAATAATCACTTAGAACTTCACAAGTTTCCTGAGTGTCACTTGTGTTACCAGGAAGTTTCTTTAATCTCTTTTTTATTTTTCTCAGTGATTCTAAAACATTTTCAATCCTTATGAACTTGTTAATGTTTGATAGGTCAAAGACAGTAGCTGGTTCATGCTGAATTAATTTATGAATTTGCTTGTAGAGGTCATAAGTAGGTAGAATCTCTGAGTTTTTACCTAACACTTTGGCAAAGATCCTGGACATATCCTCTTCTATATCATTAGTGGCATCAACCAGCTGATCTCTAGATTCCCTCAACTTTCTGCAAGCTTCACTGAGAATCTTTATCCTGAACCTGATGGCTTTGACAAGCTAGAAATGATTATCCCCATATGGAATAATTCCTTCTTCCATTAAGATTTGGGATGGAACTTGTTTCAGTGCATTGAGGGCTTCCAAAGTTAATTCAAGGTTTTCTAACTTCTTTTGAAAACTCATCATCCATCTTGTCACCATGTTTCTTTATATCCTCCAAGGATTTGTAAACTTCCACTGTGTCATCTATGACCTCTCTTCTATGCAAGAGTAGTCTCTTTATCCATTCTTTAATAGTTATACCCTTCTCATTGATCTTTTCAATCATAGGTATTGATGAGAAATCAAACTTGATAGGCATAGGGGTAGAAGATGATGTTGTTGACTGTGAAGGATTTGAAAGCTTGAGTAGTACCTCTATCAACTGTTCCACTTTCTCTTTCAGCTCATCCCTGCTTACCTTTGTTTCTTTCAACTTTTGACAAAGCACATTCATGGCATCTTGTGCATCTTGTTGTGCTCCTTCCAGTTGTCACTTTTCCCAGGTCAACCCTTGTAATTTGATAATCAGTCACTGTTATATCTTCCTTCATTTTTTCAGCTGCGGGAGTGGTAATCTCTGTAAACTTATGCCCTGATGCATCCATTGAAACTCTTGAAACTATTTTGCATTTCTTGGCAAATTTGGAAAGGTAAGCCTTGAGTGAACTAAAATCAAAGGTTGGTAGGGGAACTACCACCTTCCTCTTCCTTGGAGTCTGGTCGAACAACCATTTAGGTACAGCAGAAGAATTTGTTCCTATTGGAGGTGTCATGGTTGTATCTGTGGGTGGAGGAATATTTTCTTGCGGAGTCCTGATGACTGCAAGTGTATTGACTGTGGGAATAGATTCAGTGAATGAAGGTGTGGAAGGAGGAGGAATTTCTATGGCCATCATAGGTCCAGCAGAGAGAGGTGAGAGATCAGAAAAAATGTCTGGCCATGGCTAATGAGAGTGGCATTGAAATATGTGATGAGGAAGATTGGGAGAGAGGGGACAAAGATTCTAAAGCCAAAGCTTGAGAAGCAATAGCAAGGCTTACCTTCGATGAGCAATCAACAAAAGGGGAAATAAGAGGTTTAACCTCAATTTCTAAAAGAATTTCTCCTTGTTCCAGCATGGAGGAGGAGGTGAATCCAAGATCTCCACTATTTGTGTTGGAGTAGCAGATGATTCGGCCCCTTACTTATCTCCTTTCCTGACAAACTTAAACTTTATTTACCTCTTAGTAGGGATTTTATCCTTTTCCTTTTCTCCCTTGGAGGGTCCCACTTCTAAAGTAGCTATCTTTGAAAAGATCTTTTCTTTATAACTCATTCCCTAAGAAATGAGCCATGCCTTAGTGCGGAAAAGGGTCTGAGTAGCTCTCTTGGCGATAGAAGCCTTTTCAGCAATAGACCAATCAATGGTTGGGAATCCAAATTTATCTCCATTTGACTGTTCATACCTAGGTTCCAAAACACTTTCATTGTCCATGGTTCCTTCAAGGATATCAGCGAGATCTAACATCTGAACTTCTTAAAGTGTCATCCTATCATTGTCTTTTCTTCAAATGGGAACTTCATCACAAAGATTAACCCAGATATCTTCCACAGTGGATACATGTAGGTACAAGGTTCCATAAGACTTAAGGACTCCTCGGATGTCGAATCCTTCTCTCATCTGCATGTGTTTCTTTAATTTATCTTAGAGTTCATGCACCACAATCTTGGCCTTAACCATGGTGGAACATGTATACCTTCCAATGGAAATAGGAAAGGAGACAGCAACTTTGTGTCTGCTCTTTTGGAATTCGTGAAAATCCAACAATTCTTTGACCAACTCCATGACAATCAGTTTTTCACTAGGGAGCCTGGGTAGATGGAAAGGAGTACCATGGAACCTTACCACCTGGTGATAGGTAAAATTCTTGAATCACAAGAAGATGCAGGCCCATTTTGACACTTATTTCCATGTTTCATCAAAAACCCTTCTCTTCCTTAGGTCAGGATCCAGTCTGTAAATATTTTCATAGAAGGCATCATTCACTCTTCTAAATTGGTCTTCAGAACCTTTTATTGTTAGCTGCGGGAAGTATAGGTATATGTTTTCTATTTCTTGATTCCCCTCTGCATCTAACCCTGGATAGTTCCTCATGCCTGCTGCTACATAAGTGACATAAGATGTCATGTAGAACTTGCCGGTAGACAAGACCGTTTTCATTTGAGAGTCTATCTCATTACTTATTAGGTTGCCCCAGTCAATCCTTTCGTCATTTTTCTTTATCACGACCATGAACTTGTACATCCACCCTTGGAATTCTTTTAAATCTGGGAGTCCAAATAACTAGCTTGAAAGGGTGATTATATCACTAACTTCAAGAATAAAGTCACTTCTAGGGACTGACTTAGGAAACCTAGAAACAGCTGGCTTAGCCTTGATCAAGAACTTTTTATTCACGTGCTTGATGAAATCTTCATGATCTTTGTCCCAGGCCTTATGTGTT
Organism: Taxus chinensis; assembly: GCA_019776745.2. NCBI lineage: Eukaryota > Viridiplantae > Streptophyta > Pinopsida > Cupressales > Taxaceae > Taxus > Taxus chinensis. The sequence continues at coordinate 706,690,437 of CM034148.1, forward strand.
GATTTAAGGTCTAAATCAACATATTCTGTAAAGTTGGGAAACTTTAGGAGTTGGTCAAAATAATCTCCGTCTAGCTTCACTATTGACTCCCCTGCTTGATTTCTTACTGAGCGGGAGGCTGAGTCATAGTGAGAAGCGCAAGCCAGGATGAATTTAGGGCATTGGGCTGATACTAGAAATCCTGCTACGATAAAAAGACCGTTGTCAGCTATTGATTTCATCCATGGATTCTGAGAAGAATCCACAATTATTTTCCAGAAGTCTTCCATATCTATATTGCCAAGCTCTGTGTCCTAGATGTCATAGTTGCAACTTACGTAAGAAGAGGACTCCATCTTTTGATACTTATACTTCATCTTCCCTAACTTATCTGACTTCTCCATAGATGGGCCAAGGTCTGAAATGAGGAGTCTTGAGAATGCCTTGATGACTTCTAGAAGAGTAGTCAGGTGTGAGAGCTTATTGGACAACTCTACAGACCCACCACACTATTCGGATTTTAAGACTTGTAAAACACTTTGTGAAACCCAACACAACTGAAGTGTATGTTGAAAGTTAGGTCGTGTTGAATACCAAGAAAAAATATGAAACACTGGTGGATTTTGGAGGATGTAAGGCACACTGCAAAACCTGATACACTGTGAAATGTATGTCAGAAGTTAGGGTGTGTCAAACACCAAGAAAAAATCCAACACACTGGTAGAATTCGATAGATGTCAGACACTTGGAGAAACCCAAAACAAAGGCAGAACTTAGAGACTGTTCAACACTTTGAGAAATTTGACACAGAACGGAACTTGAGGGATGTCAAGCACCTAGAAAAATCTAAAATAAAGGTGGAACTCATATTATGTTGGACACCATATAAACCCTGAAACAAAATGCAATCGGATTTCTATGATGTCGGGACATGAAAAATCCCCGCCATGTTGCTAGTTAGGAATTTTTTAACCCTTTTGAAAAACTATAGGGTATCATCTATGGGAAAATAAAAAAATACCCTAAGGGTGAATTCCAAATAAGAGATTCTATGGGAATGTAATAAAAACAAATAAAGTAACCCAAAATCCTAAACCAAGAAGGAAGAGAAAAGAAATGGAAACTCCATTATGAACACCTCAAAAATAACCCAAAAAGTATAAAAGTAGAAAGAGGAGAGAAATGCCTTCAATAAACTCGAAAAAATAATCAAAGACGGATCACAGAAATCGATCAAGAAGCTTAATCAGGTTTGGAGGAGGAAGAAGCATGCACAGAAATCCAATGCAGCAAAAACATACAAGGTAACAAATGATGTGGAAAACCACCTATTTATAAAACCCTAAAATGTATTACACATAGCTCGACACGTGTGCCAACTACAAGAAAATTGGGTATTAATGACATGTCACCATGCTTAGAGCTCCCAAAAATCTGACACAAAGGATTTGGTTTGATTCGGGATTCAGGATTTGGGAAACACGAAGCATGAAGCATGAGATGTTATGATGCTTCAAAGTTCCAAAACTCTGACACAAAGGTGACGATTGGGTTTCAGGTTTTGGGAAACACATGACATGAAGCATGCATTGGATAACGCATGTTCCAATGCTTAGGGGTTTGAAAAATCCAACACACTATCAATACCATCGGGTTTTGGGTTTTAGAGAACATGGGACATATAACATGCAAGAAACATGCTTTCATGCACTGAAAACCCGAAACCTCGAAAACCTCCTCCAAAGGGGAAATTTAAGAGATTTTTCCAAATTTTTCCTATGGTTATCTCATTTTTATCTAAAATCACTAAAACAAGATAACACACTAAGTGTTGTAAACCCTAGCATTACTACAACACTTTGTTACTCTGCTTCTTATTCTCTATGCATTCTTTCTTTGTTTTTCTCTTTTTCCTCTCATCGTCATCATCTCTATCTCTAGTTTGGGCATCTCTTTTTTATAGGATCAACACCCACTGCAATGCCTTCTCTCTTGATAATATCACATGCCAAGTGTTGATGCGGTCATCCAATGGTGAATTTTTATCCCTTTGCAAACCCTTCACTCTTTATAATGATGTCTTATGGGAATATTCCCTGTGTGGGATATCATTTTCTTGACCTCCAAGGTTCCATACTGGCACCTCATCCACTCATCATGCCTAGTCACATCCTCACATTTTTCCTTAAGTTCCTCTAGAATGCCAAATATGGCTAAGACCTTTGAACTTATGTGTTGCCTTCTGTGCTTGCCCTGGTTTCACTTAAACCCTTCTTAAGACTCATTTTCCTGCGCGATTTCCCCTTAGCACCCTTCTTCTTACAAGTCCTATGTGCACGCGCTCGTTGCTACGAAGCCAATATTTTAGGGCCCAACAAGATTCTTTGACTTGGCTATGATATTCTTTACACAAATAGTGCTCTGTGACCTCTCATAGCTCATTCTTTGTGTTGTGATTTTCTCAACTGTGATTTGTACTTGCTAGAGCCTGAGACCTGGAACTGTAATCTTAAAAATGGTATCCTATTTTTGGACTTTCAATAATTGAACACTTTGATATATCTCATAACAAAACTTTAATTTTGAAGCAACTATATCTTATGAGTGTGTATCTCTTGTAAAGGCATAATAGGAAAAATTTAAAACTTGCCTTTTTACGAAGATCATTCATACTAAAAAATGTGTTTGAAAATCCCATATGATTTGAATCTTGTGAGGCTTTTATAATTGGGTATACAGCAAAGCTATAGCCTGTTAGAGGTATATTTCATGATGCAAAACTAAAAAAACCTTCTACAAATTTTCTCATTCTATCTTTTTCCCCGTTACTTCAAATTGTATACATCATAAAATTCCTTTTTGTAGAATGTATGGCTATTTAAAAATTGTACCTATTTGAAAAATTCATTTTTGTTGTTGTTATCATGTGTTTTTGAAAATTATGAATGTACCTTCTTCTTGTACTCAGTGAAATATAACACTGCAACTCCTATACTGCTTAGAATGAATATCCTCAAACCTCTTTTCTTTCAGTTTACATAACTATCCTCCTGAGTATGATTTGAAAAATGAAAAGTACCTTCCTTTCACTGTTATGAAAATCTGATTTAAAATTATTACTATCCTCTATAAAATATTCTATCCAAAATTATAAATTTGTATTCTTTGCTCTTTGCACATTTTGTTTAGTTGCAACTTTAAAAGCCACAACTAGATCCTGGAAGATAAAACTTGTACTGAGATTTGCAATCTTTTCCTCCTGAAATTAAGTTGCTCTTATTTTCATATTTTTTTTCCTTTTTCAAATGATGATGCTTATAAAAATAAATTTAGAAGAATAACAATATAGAGTCATCCCGAGTTCTAATCGCATCTTTTCACTTTTTCACGTAAAATGAAGAGGTAATTCGACTTATGGAGGGACAACTTGAATGAAAGAGGACCCTATCCAATAGGAAATGATGGGTTCCTCTTTTCCTTTATACTTATAGCTTTAGTTACATATGCATTTCTTTCAGTCATACCCCAAGGCTTATGTGGGATAAATGTGTACATTTATTTCTTATGAATAAAATGAAGTTATTTTCGTGTAATGAGTTATATGTACTTTTTTTGTACTTTCCTTAATTGAATGAATAACAAATAAACTTGTACAACTCAATACACTTAATAAATTCACTTAATCATGGGAATAAATTCAATTCAATTGTACCTTTTTGATTGATCCTCCTAATATGAAAATTGTTTTTAAAACCATACCTTTCCATTCTATAAATCAACATCTGAAACTGTTGTTTCATAATGTAATCCCTAGTTTATGTTATATTTCTCTCCTTAAGGCCTTGTAGCAGTCTTTCGAGGCTACTACACTATTTTAATGAATACAACACATCGGAGCGGTAGTATATGCAAGGTGTTGCATCCTGGGAAAACACTTTTAGCTATTTATTTGATGCATGACATCCTAATCCTATTCAAAACCAAGAAACTAAAAATTTTGGAGTACCCTCTTTCAAAGATGACCAAAATTGGTAGACATTTTGGTGATTGTGTTGTTATGGTTTCCTGCCAACTGGGAGGAACCCCTGAATCTCTTCAATATTTTCCCCAACAACAATTTAAAAACTTGTACCAATCCTAAACATGCATGCTAAAGGCTACATAGTTTTTGTAAAGATTGAAATCCTCCCTAAAAATAACTGAAAAATAACATTTACAACATTACAACATGTGCACAAGGCACTTAGAGGAAGTAAACAATGCCTACAAGGCATACCAATTAAGTTGGCAACCATTTATTGAAAGTAAAACAATTACCTATTAACTAACCTCCACTGTGTTGGTCCTCCTGCATCAAAAGGGAAATTTATTGTTTCATGTCCACTAGGCTACAAAAAAAGAATAAATCTTCTCATTTTCCCACAACCCATGTTTATGGGTTTCATAGGCATGTTGCAATCAGTCTCATCTTAGATAAACATATCCCCAATAAAGACCCACTTAACTGGTGATACAAGATGGATGTCTTGATGCTTCATGATATCTTGGGAGGTATCATCCTTTTTGTCTTCACCTACAAGTCCTTCCAACTCATCTAGGAGTTGTATATATTGCTCTCAATGTTTATCATGGTCTTCAAGAGATAAGTTGTAATAAAATTCCCCTTAAACCTTCTCCTTCCAATTGTCCCTCAAGCTAATAATCTCCTTAGGTGATTTAAGATGCCTGTAAAGAACTTGAACTCTATCAAGCAGCTGAAAATACTCCTCCCAATCTGAATCTGAAACTTCCACCTACTCCAAGCTGATTTTGGAACTATAAGAGCTTTCTTTCTCCTCAATTGGGGATGTAAGTACCTTTGAACCATCAAATGTTTCAATTTGATCTTGATCTTCCCCCTTAATGTAGATTGAAAGTTCTGCCAATTCAAAAAGTTGTTGTTCTTTTTGGGTTTCCACTGAAAAATCTGGAAGCTCTCTTTTAGGAATGTCAATCTCAATATTTTCTTCACACACACTTGCATCCTCCTCTTCTTGTTATTCCTATATTCATGGGGATCATCCATCCTTTGCTCTAAATATTATCTTTGTTCTATAAAATAAAACTTCATCTCTTGCATGCATCCTTTCTCCAACTATTGAATATGATCAAACTGAAACTTAGAGACCCATTGCTATAGATTTTGCATAAATTCTAGCTTGTTGTCTTAAATGGGTTGCCCCTCCTGAATGATTTTCTGATCTTTACATTCATGAATCAAGTTTAACGATGAATTAGGAGTGGGTTGGGTCATAAGCTGATTTTGTAATTTTTGTTCAAAAGGATGGGGTACAAAATCTTATTTTGGATGAAAGGGGAGAGCAATTTTTGCATCTAAGAAACTGGGAAACTGATAAGTAGGCTGCATTTTTTTACTAGGAATAGGTTTTGGATTCTAATGACATTTTCCCTCAACCTAACGCTTATCATTCTCTAATGCTTCAAAAAAATTGGTACAATCAACCAATTGAGGGAAAGATATTTTCATTACGTTAGGCTTATATTTTGGGCTAGGACAACTAGTTAAAGGACCTCCCCATTGATATGGATGCTCTGCACTGGGATGTTTATCTTGCAAAAATTATACTCTCTCATTTTTAGCATGCCACAATTGTTCCTAAAATATTTGTGTACCTGTACTTTTCCCAAATGCTGCTTCAAAAAATATACCTCTAAACATAGGAAATGATTGTGTAGCCATAGATCTTCTTTGGAGATTCTGAACTCAACTTGGGTAAGTAATGTACTCCATTTCCAGCCTATTTATTTCAATATTGCAGTCATGATTTTCTTTATTTTTTGGAATCTGAGATGGCATTATATATTCCTCCAACATAAGATAGATTTTCCACCGTTGAAATAGTATTTAAAATCTCTATTGTTCTAGTTTTGGGCTTTATCCTTCATTCTATGAAAGGTAAGGGTTTATTATTTTTACCTTCCATCGTGACTTAAAAGGGAATGATTTAGGCTCTAGGCCTTGCCCTACTATGTAGATTTGTTTCATTAAAAACTTAGCCTTTTATATACCATTCCTGAAGGTCATCATTTTTGTGGCTCTCTATTTTCACCTTTCATGCCAATCTGGGGTTTGGTAGTTGAACACGGCATGTTTTTTATTGGAATGTCCACAAGCACTTTTTTCTTGTATTCTACGTGTGGGTTTGAGCTTTGTGGCCACATATTTCTGCTTTTTTCTTCCTTTTTATATAATTTGCGTTCATATGTTAATTTCAAACATTTGATTTCTCCCTTCTCTAGACAACAAACCTTAAAGATACCTAAATAGTGTGTAGTGTAAGCTCTAAAAGAAAACAATTTTGTAACTGTATATATCAGATTTATCATAAAGCCTATATGCTCTTGCATATTCAGGGTCAATGTAACCAATGGTACCCATAATATAGGTATTCACAAAATAAGATAGGTTTTTCATTGAGATGTGACATCCTTTGTAACTTACTTGTTGCACTTGCATTTGAGATTTGGAGCTTGGTAAAAACTAAAATTCATTTTTTTCTGTAACATCGAATACTCTTAACTTGAGTGCTTACTTCCTATTATGGCATATAAATCTGAACCTTATGGCTTATATCTTCCACATTACTATTTCTAAAATATATTTATTTGTCTTTGCATTGATGGGTTGTATGTTTATCCTCACATGGGTGCTTCAATTGCCTTGCTAAAATATTATATCCTATGGATGAAATTTTTGTTTGTGTGAATAGGATAAAAAAATTTATTGCATTATGTCTTGCCTTGAAATGAGTACAATGGCAGCATTATGTGAATGAACTTTATATATTCCATCTTTTCTTGCATTCTCAATAGCATGTACAGTAGCTTAGATTCTTTAACTTGGATATGATATTCTTTACACATCTTGTGCTATGTGACCTCTCATAGATCTTTCTTCATGTTGTGATTTGGTCAACTTTGATTTGCACTTGTTAGAGCTTGAGACCTGGAACTATAATCTTAAAAATTGTATCATGTTTTTGGACTTTGAATAATTGAACACTTTGATAGGTCTCATAACAAAATTGTACTTTTGAAGCAACTATATCGTGTGAGTGTGTATCTCTTGTAAAGGCATGATAGGAAAATTTGAAAACTTACCTTTTTACAAATATAATTCATACTGAAAAATGTGTTTAAAAATCCCATATGCTTTGAAGCTTGTGAGGCTTTGATAATTGTTTATACTGCAAATCTATAGCCTGTTGGAGGCATATTTTGTGAAGCACAACTAAAAAAACCTTCTGCCACTTTTCTCAATCTATCCTTTTCCCCATTACTTCAAATTGTATACACCATAAAATTATTATTTTTCATAATGTATGGCTGTTTGAAAATTATACCTATTCGGAGAGTTACTTTTCTTTGTTTTTAAAACAAATTATGAATTTCTTTTCTTCTTTTAATCTATGAAATATAACACTACAACTCATATACTACTTAAAATGAATAGCTTGAGACCTCTTTTCTTTCAGTTTACATAACTATTCTCTTGAGTATGATTCGAAAACTAAAAATTGCCTTGCTTTGACTGCTATGAAAATCATATTTGAAATGATTACTAGCTGTACAAAATATTCTATCCAAAATCTGTAATTTGTATTCTTTTATCTTTGGACATTTTGTTTAGTTGCAACTTTAAAAGTTACAACCAGATCCTAGAAGATATAACTTGTACACTCATGTTGAACATGTTGCCTTCTAGTTCATTAATGAGCACTGATATTTGCAATATTTTCCTCCTAAAATAAAGTTGATCTTATGTTGCATCCTATTCTTTCCTTTTTCAAATGATGATGTCTATAAAATCAAAGCTAGAAGAATAACGGTATAGAGTCATCTCGAGCTCTAATTTCTTCTTTTCACTTTTTCAGGTACAACAAAGAGACAATTGGACTTATGGAGGGATAACTTGAATGAAAGAGAATCCTATCCAATAGGGAATTTTGGGTTCGTCTTTTCCTTTACACTTGTATATTTAATTTCATATGCATTTATTTTAGTCATACCCCATGGTTTCTATGGGAGAAATGTGTACAGTTATTTCTTATGAATAAATGAAGTTATTTTTGTGTAATGATTCATATGTACTTCCTTTGTACTTTCCTTAATTGAATGAATAACAAATAAACTTGTGCAACTCAATACATTTAATAAATTCACTTAATCATGGGAATAAATTAAATTCAATTTTACCTTTTTGATTGATCTTCCCAATATGAAAACCATTTTTAAAACTATATATTTCCATTCTACAAAGTAACATCTGAAACTCTTGTTTTAGAATGTAATGCCTAGTTTATGATATCTTACCCACCTTCATCAAGGCCTTACACTGGTATTCTGAGGCTACTACACTCTTTTGATGAAGATGACACATCAGAGGGGCAGTATATGCAAGGTGTTGCATCCCGGGACAACACTTTCAGCCGTTTTTGTTAGAGTAGGTATTTACCTTAGCTCATGCTCACCTAGGTACTTTATTTACCTTTATTGTATTTATCTTCACCCACTTATGTGTGTGGATATTTATTTTATCTTATTTAGATATTAGGAGATATTATCTAGTTGTTAGGTATAGTTCTTTCCTTGATCTATGGTATTGACTAGATCCTTGATGTCTAGTTCTCTCCTAAATCTATGGTCTTGACTAGTTCTTTGATGACTAGTTATTTCCTTGATTTATGGCTTGATCTACGATCTTGACTGGCTCTTAGATTTTTATTCCTTGCCTATTTAAGCAAGGCCCATTCTTAATGTATTGCATTGAGTTCCATAATAATATATGATATTGCTGCTCATTTGTTTGCAAAGGTTTTATGTAAAGCTATTCTGGAGAATTGCTTTCATCTTATTGATCGTGGTGTTTGATTAGCATATGTGTTCTTGGCTTGGTATGATCTAGTTATCATTCCTTTCAGTTGTTTTGATGCATAAAATCCTAATCCTATTCAAAACCAAGCAACTAAAAATTTTGGAGTACCCTCTTTTGATGATGACCAATATTTTTCAACATTTCTCTATTCCAAATTGAAGGACATTTTATAATTCCTTTCAACTGGGTATTTATATTAAAACCCAAATTAAATATTGTTTTACAAGAATTAAAATTGGTAACCTACTAAAAAACCTGGATTTGATAAATTAAATGAAGGATGAAGGGTGGTTACATTTTCAAATCCAATTGAATGTTAAGTAGGTGACCTAGAAGTGTCTGACATAGTTTATTATTCTTGACAATCCAAAATATATTCATTAAATGTTGTTAAGTGCTTATAATAAGTCTCGATTAATAGGATTTGGTTTATAGCATTCAATGCTTTTTGGCACATAGAAGAAACATGTGTTCAAAATTCAAGATTCTTATTAAATCAGCCACCTTCCATTTGACATGGCATATTAAAAAGGGACATATTTATACTCTAAATTAAGCAAGTGGAAAATATGTAATATTTCCTAACAAATATGTTAGAAATGGTGGCTCCATTGATTGTGGTTGGTAGTCATTTATCTTCTAACAAGCTAGGATGTTTTGTTATTTTTGGCGTTATAAGTATTGTGGTGCATAGGTGTTTTTTTCACATAGTTTTTGTGCACTATTTAATGGCACCAAGAGATTTTTCCCTCCATTGTGTGGCATCTTCTCCAATTTCACATGGGGCTATTACATTTGGGGATTGTGCAGAGATTGTAACTTTTGTTCACTTCCTTCACCTTTCCTTTTTTACACACCTCTCTTGGTGTCACGAGTGTGTCTATAACTCCTACACATATAAATTAAATACATGAAATTGGTATCATAAATGGAAAATTAAAACATAGGTGAATTATTTTTTCTTGTAAATTTTTCCTTGTCTTTTCCTTTCACAAAAAAATGTTGTTCATAGTGTTGTGAGACACAAGCAATGTGATTACATGTTAGTAAATATATAATTATATTAATCTCTAAATCCTCCTTTATGTAGACTTAAATATATCATGAGTGTGTGTACCATATGCACAACATAGACCTTGAAGAAATCAAGTGTTACATATTATATTTTCCTAAGTGGGTGATGCATCATACAAAATACACCTACACCAAGAAATTGTAAGGTTGTGGGAGGAAAAAAGGTATAAAAGTTTTCTAGGGACTATCCGTGGGGCCTTTGAGTTGGCCATGATATGAGGGGATAGTATTATGTGAGCTAATTAGTGATTTTAAGTCATGTGGAGCATTGTAATGATCGTCAGACTCTTGGTATGCTTTTGCAATGAGGTGTGAAGCTTGGCTGAACACATGAAATTAAAAATCCTTAGAGGCTTGAGTGAATACTGCCATGAAAAATGGGGAGGCCATGAAACATTTTGGATTGAGTCACTCAAGTTGTGGAATGAGCGATAAATTTGCACAAGACTAAGATGTCTAGGGAGATTGTGCAACATTACGCACAAGCCAAGATATAAAGGATATTTTACACGAAATTCCAAGGATGCATTTATGAAGAGCGCGTAAGGTGAAGTAGCTTAAAGAGGGCACAAGTGAATGTCACAAAACCTACTAACACTTATAAAAAAAACAAGGAATTTCATGATAGATGAAATCTAAGTTGTGAGTACAAATTCATATTACTTTGAGAAAGGCCCAAGGGTTTCATGATTTCACTTGTGAAATTAGGGGCATTTTGTGGAAACAAAACAAAATGGTGAATCTACTATAAAATTCTCCTGATTATTCTTATAACAAATTATAGATGATCTAAAACCTTTGGTTCACCTGCAATATGAATCAACAAGCATACTTGGAAATTTTTTGTTATTGAAACAAGATAAAAATATAATATTTTAACTTTAAAATATGACATATTAAATAAAAACACTTTCAGATAGTACGGTGCTTGTTTGTAGATTCATTTACCTTTCCTTATAGTTTATTTATTTATCTAAAAGAGACTCACTTGGTGATGCTTTTTGCGTAGTTTTTATTTTGTTTTTTATTTTTATGGGAAGGATGCAACATTGCTCTACTATCAACTAGGAATTTGTAGCCCTGATAAAGATACCTTTGGATCTACTTTTGGCCTTTATCCACTATTATTCAGGAATTCAAAGTAGCGATGGAGGTTTCCAAAATCACCCTGGTGCTAAGAAATATTTTGAAACACTTGATAATTTTTCTTTTTTTCATTCATGCAGGTTGGGAACCAATTTGGCTAGGTTAAAGGATGGGAGAAGACAAGTAGCGTGTAAATAAGTTATGACTTCACATATTACTCAGAGGTAATATTAATGGGTGTATCATGCATGACTCCCCTTGAACACAAAATTAATTCTAAATTTGTGTCACAATTTTAAAATAAAGATTAACCACTTAATCTAGAAATAAAAAATAATCAAGTTAGCATGCAAATGTTTTCTACAAATATCACCAAATTTCTTGAAATCAAAGCATTTGTGTTAAATTTTTTACCATTATCTACCATAATTATTGTAGTGGACCTAGTGTAGAAGTATAAACATGGTGAAATAAGGATATTTGGGCTATTTTATTGTTAGTGGAAGATTTTGAGAGGGACAACCTATACAATAGCTTGTATGATTCATATATAAATGGTAATGCCATGAGATAAGCCATGAATTTTATTAACAACTAACAAATAAAAGGACAAATGCGAGTAAGAAATTAAACATAGAAAGAAGGGAAAACTATTTATAGAGAATTGGGCTTATCCTGGTTACTACATAGGGAAAAAGTTAGATGTTGTGTAACAGGAATCAAACATGGAAATAGTTCTTGAGAAATATATCATCAATTGGTAATGGAACATACTCTCCATTTAGACTCTTGATTCAGAAGAGGTTATCACCTATAATTTTTGTGATCTGGAGGGGACCAAAGAAAAGTTTGTTAAATTGGTTATGTTGTCCCTTCTTCTCATGGGAATTATCCCAATTTATTACTAGATCAATTATCCTAAAGGTTTTGAAATTATATTTCTTATCAAACTAATGTTTGAAGACCCATTGGTGTCTACTTAAGTGAGCTAAATTTTCATCTCATATTTCATCTAACTGCATAAGGCTAAAGAGTCTAGCAACAATCATATCATTCTCCCCTAAGTATGCTTGCATGAATTTCAGCTTGGGGATTCTCATGTTCACTAGAAATACATTTTCTAGAGCATAAACTAATTGGTAAGGGGTACTGCCTAGTACAAACTTTAATCCTCACTCTATACAACTTGAGGGAATACTTGAGATGAGTGTGCCAATATATCATATTTTTATCTAAAATATTCTTAATCATATCAAAAATTCTTAAGTTTTGACAAGCTACTAAGTCATTTCCCTATAGATAATAGATAGAAGAAAATTTTATAATGATTTCACTATCATATTCCCAATCAAGGAATTGTGTGGAAGAAAAATCAAGGCCATTGTCACATACTAGCATGAAAGGCATGTCAAAAATGTAATGATGTGATCCTTGAGGATCTTGATGATGGTGTTCATTATGCAATTTATGGACAGTTACATTTTGTGGTTAGGATGAACTTATGGTCATCTGATGAATTCTCTTTGACCACACTAACAAATCTCAGTTCCTATTTGGTAAAGGAGTGTGTTTTTATGACTTCTTACAAGGGCATCATGGGATTGCATTATTTTCATGTCACAATCTAGCATGTTAAGAATTTCCTCATGTGTAGATGGGAATCCTTCAATAAATAGGGCCAATAATAGCCCTCGATTATAATATGGTGAGTAGTGGAATTTCCTAAACCATGTCTAGTTCCATGTTTCTCAAGGAAGACTCTGAAGACTTGTTTCGCACAGAAATGCTTCTGTTCCTGGAATAGAGTTTCTTCTATCCTTTCATTCCTTTGAGAAACAGATAAGGGTTATGGCTAGGAGGAATACTTGTTGAATGTTGAGAGGGTGTGCACGTACCATAGAGAGAGATCAGATCGATTGTAAAGAACTCCTTTTTGTCTGGGAAGGACTACCTGCAAGTAAGAATACAAGACCACCAAATTCTAATTAGATAATAAGTGAGGGAACTGCCTTGGGCCCAGGAAATATGAGACTTCCTTTCGAAGTTGGTCAGTTCCCTTGCTAATATGAATTAACACAAATTCTAACAAATAAGCTATTGTCCATTTACAATTTATTTACCTTGTTAGAACAATAGAGAAAAGGCTAGTCTTGGTTTTGAATCACAGTGACCAATGCCGGTTAGTGTCACCAGTGTCGGTTGATGATAACCGATATCGGTAGGGGTAGTGATTTAAGGGGTTTGCTAAAAGGTTGGCTATAAGATGACTATGGTGTTTATAAGGCTAGTAAATGATTGGGGATGGGTAACGGGGTGATAGAGAAGGCTCAGAGGGTATGGGAGCTGTTCTTGGGGAAATGTAGGGGTAGAGGACTGTAAGTTAGATGGAGAGTGTTACCGGGTAGTGGATCTGGGAGTAGACTTGTAATTACTGTGATTCAAAAATCCAAGAAATATTATTAAAAGAACGTATAAGACTTACTTACTAGTTCCTGATGAAAAACGCAGGTTCAAGGACTGTGATGACGAAGGAAAGGTTCAAGTAGGATGATCTGACAATCCAAGATGATTTATCTCCTCTCCTGATGCTTGGATGAGTGTCACTAGGCTCTGGTTATCCAGTTGCAATCTTGGGTTTGATGTCCTTCTCTGCAAACTCCTCTCTTTCCTTCACTTGTCTTTGCTCGGCCAAGTAAATTTTGGATTCTTCCAATGACTTCTGATTCGGATCAATGAAAATCCAACAACATTTTGTTTTTGGTTGGGAGAGGTCATTTACAGGGAACCGATGGCAGTTACATAACCGACGGTGGTCGAGTAGGAACCAGTATCGGTCAGGTCAAAGTGGGCTAGTTTTAGTAAAATAGCCAACTTTCCCTCCTTTTCTCTCGAGGGATTAGTTGTGGGCTTGGTCAATTCATTATGAGGTTGGTTTTAGGTGTGGGTGAGGAGTGATTAGTCATGGGTGTGGATGTAGACCAAGTGATAGGTCTTAATTATGTTAGTTTAGAGTTAGGACTAGGTCATGATGAGGTGGCAAAATGAGGTGGCAGGTATGGAGATGTTGATTTATTAATTATAAGGTAATTAATAAATAATTGTGTAAGGTTTAGGTGATGAGGTTAGGTTGCGGAATGAGATGCGGGGCACAGGGGGTCGTAAGACACAAATTTGGTGTCTACATTAGCCACTTGTTATCGTGTAGCTTGTCTTGTAAAGCTGCACGGACAATAATAAGAAGTGGTTACTCCTGTTGAGGGTATATGTAATCCCCCTCAAATCTATCACAGATTGAGGTGGCATGAAAGCAGGGATAGGGTTGATAAAGGGTAAATGGTGTTGAGATGATGTTAAGATGGTGGGGTAAGTCCAAGGAATCAGACGCACGTTAAAATGCAGTAGCGCGACCAAGGTACATGTTTTGAAGAGCAAACAAGTAATTCATAGGCAAAGGTCGATAGTTTATCCAAACAATGGTGATATAATCCTGGTATCCAAGGCATAGGAAGTAGCTCCAGGGGATATAACGGGTAAGGTACAGGAACGTTTAGGCATGTTCGGCAGTACCAAATGGTTGGTTTGGTTGAGATAAATGTCACGGTCTTGGTCTAGGTAAAGTTGGTCGACTGATCAAGTCAAGTACCATAATCATGCTAAAACACGAACAGGTGAGCTCGATTGAACAAAAAGCTACATGATGGGTGGATAAAATTGTAATTTGTTGGTTTTGGGTAAGGTATTTAATTGGTGCGGCCTTTAGTCAGGCCTGATTGGTTGGTTGCGGCCTTGGGTCGGGCCAAATGGTTGGTTACAGCCTTGGGTCGGGCCAGATTGGTTGGTTGCGGCGTTGGGTCAGGCCGAATGATTAGTTGCGGCCTTGGGTCGGGCCAAATGATTGGTTGTGGCCTTGGGTCGGGCCAAATTGGTTGGTTGCGGCCTTGGGTCCGGCCGGATGATTGGTTTCCGCCTTGGGTCAGGCCGGATGATTGGTTGCGGCCTTGGGTCAGGCCAAATGATTGGTTGTGGCCTTGGGTCGGGCCAAATGATTGGTTGGGTGTGGCCTTGGATCGGGCCAGATTGGTTGGTTACAGCCTTGGGTCGGGACAAATGGTTGGTTACGGCCTTAGGTCAGGCCAAATTGGTTGGGTACGGCCGTGAATTGGGCCAATGAAGTCAATAAAGGCTATTTAGCAAAGGAGGGTATAGGCGATGTGGTGAGAAAGGGAGATTAGTGAATAAGGGCAGAATTTGGGGAAAAGGTGGGATTAAACCGATATCGATTCTCTATGACTGGTATCGGTTAAATGACCGATACCAGTTCTTTAGGGCATAATATAACCGATATCAGTTATAGGTTAAAAACCTATAAAAAGAAAAAATACGGCCTGTTATTGTCACATTGTCAATTTGAAAACCAATTTTAGTTGTCTGAGGTATGTTAGTGAGATTGTTGAATTTGTCGGCTGAGGTGGCACTATTTGAGTGGAGAAGTGAGTGGTTGGTAGGCCCTAGCGAGTAGGAGGCAGTATTTGATTGGTGGGGGACCCAGCAGATGAGATTTAGAGCCATGGCATAACCAAGAGGAGTAGGAGGTGCTGGACCAGCTGGACCGCCACCACCTATCCCACCACGACGACGTGTCATTGTACCGGTAGGTTCAAAACCTCTCATTATGTGAATTTAATGTTGTTAAGCTAGATTTTGGTTTTGGGTAGGAATCCAAGTTTTTAATAAAATAATTAATAAATGGAAGTTGTTTGGAAAATGGAGAGGGTAGGTAGGTTAGTTAGGCTAAAATGGTAGGGTGGGTAGGTTTTTAGGGTTTTTCAATGTGTAAAAGGGGAGTAATAAGTAAAAAATGGGTTTGGGGGGCCGCGTCGGGTTCGGCTCCGCGATTGTTCAGTGACCGATGTTGGTCACTAAGTGACCGGCATCGGTCACGAATTCTTCGGGCAGGGTGGTTTTTTGGTTGACTGATGTCAGTCGTATGTCGACCGGCGGCAGTGGAGAGATACTGGGGAGGGGACCGGTGGCAGTCATGGGTGACCGGTACCGGTCCTTAGTTAGGATTATTTATTTTGTTGGTTTGGTTTTGTTGTTGTTTTGGGTTTTTGGTTGTCGTTTGGGTTGTTGTTTGGGTGTTTTATTATTAGTGGTTTGGGTTTTGAGTTTATTGTTGTGTTTATTGTTGGGTGTTGTGTTTATTGTTGGGTTTTGTATTTTGGGGGTGAAGAGGGAAGGGGTAGAGGTAGGGAGGGGGGGGGGGGAATGGGGCGGTTGTGTGGTTGGTGTGGTTAGGATAGATTAGGTGTTGGGTATGAATGGGGAGGTGTTAAATTTGTACGGGCATAGGTAAATGGCGAGAGTAGATCTAGGTGATTGGTAGGGTGCGAGATAAGGAAAGGGGATATCATAAATGTTTTAGGGTAAAGTAGGTGAGTGTAAGTGTGTGTTATAGAGTCGGGGTGTGGTCGGGTGGGTAAAAAGGGGGTATAGAGGGTTAAAGTAGTTGTTTGAAAGGGTAGGTCTAATTAAGTGGGTTATTTGTGTAGGCACGTCAGCAGCTGACTATGCGGGAGCGGATGCCCCCGTTATTGAGACGGATGCGGCCACATGTGTCCACAGCGCACTGGGCCATTATGCGCGAGGTGGGAGTCGGTGGAGTCCAGCGGTATAGGGTGGTGGAGAGGGACCACAGTATTATGGTTGCCCTCATCAAGAGATGGGATCCAGCGACCAATGTGTTCCATCTCCCGACTAGAGAGATGACTATTACCCTGGAGGATGTATTTCGCATCCTGAGACTGCCGATCGTAGGAGAGGCAGTATTCCAGGTAGATGTGGAGACAGCTATGGACAGCATTCTACAGATATTTGGGGATACAGCCACGTTATTGACTTATCACAGCGCGAGCATTCCCTATGGAGACATGTATCGCGCCCATAGACATGAGACACGGCTGGCCATGTTGATGATGATAGGCATCACATGTTTCACCCTCCCAGACTCAGAGGGAGGCCGCTTCCCACGAGCTTTGATGGGGATGCTACACAAGATGGTGGAGGAGCATACGTGTTATGCCTGGGCACCAGTATATCCGGTGCAGCTATACAGAGAGCTGTGGGGTTATCGCCGGATGAGGTGATTTGGGATTTGTTCCACATTTTTGTTACACTGCTGGGCATATGAGCATATCATATGTATTCGACCAGTAGGGCTGCCCCAGTAGCCAGGGCCACAGGTGATATACAGGTATGGCTTTGAGAGGTGGTTGGGGGTCGTGGGCCAGCCATGAGTGGTGCTTGCAGGACAAGATGTAGCTTACTACCTTCATATTCTAGAGGGCCTGACCGAATTGGATATTGTATGGAGGCCTTACAGAGGCCATCAGCCCCGAGGAGGATCCTGAGCACAGATGCGCTGGATCCAGTATACTTTCTGGATAGTAGGATGGAGGTCGGGAGAGTATGAGTGGATACCCTTAGAGAGGGTATGACGGCAGCTGGGGCTGCGACAGGATGAGCCACCTCCCCTCCCATAGTACCAGAGGGATGATGTAGAGGCCCCACTACCGGCTCCGCAGCCCGTTGACTAAGATTGGGTAGCAGAGAGGCTGGCTGACGATACAATGGATGACGCCGGGTGTATAGGTTCATTTTTGGTTTGGTGGGCTGGTCAGAGAGCAGCGATGATAGCATAGCCCGCACATCCAGATTTGGCAGTTACAGTAGAGAGGGACCACCTCCTAGGAAAGGTGCAGTTATTACAGGGGCAGCTTGCTGCTGCATAGGCACAGATCAGGGTATTACAAGGGCAGTTAGCCCAGGCACAGGTATAGGTACAGGCATAGCCACAGGCACCACCATCGGCACCGGCACAGCCACAGGCACAGGTACTGCCACAGGCACCAGCACAGGGTGTACCGGTAGGATAGGGGCCATTATTATTAGGAGTCGGGGGACCAGCCCCAGCAGATGTGGTGGCACGGGCCCGTTATATGGAGGCGAGAGTAGAGACCCGGTATTATTAGGATGTCCTTGATGGTACCAGGGCTGACTATCAGCCATATGCGACGAACAGAGCCGAGACCTCTCGGAGTCAAAGATCCCATGGGGTGCAGCTACAGCCGGTGGGTCAGTGACAGGGAGGAGGCGGGAGCCAGCGTCGGGACCGGCAGGGAGAGGAGCTGAGGGCAGTGGGGAGAGTTGAGACATCCCTGGAGTAGAGATAGGTGTTTCTGTTTGTACATTGGATAGAGGCACCGGTCTGTGAACTGGTTATGTATATAGAGGCCTGCGTGCCCACATATGATTCATTTATTCATTCTTGTTATATATACCAGCCTGCAAGCCAAGTGCAGGTTGTATAGTTGATACCGGCCTATGAGCCAAGTACTTTTTGATATGAGAGACCGGCCTGCGAGCCGAGTCGAGATTTTGACAGTTATTGCAGCCTGCGTGCCAGCTTTGTATTATTTTGAGATCACAGAGGCCCCTATGTAGGGCAAGTTGTATATTTGAAACATTGATATATATAGAGATGATGATTTTGATCCCTATGTTGTGTTTAAAATGTTTTATGTATGTTGTCGATGGTTTTTGAAAATGGAATGTATGTAGATGATGAGTTTGATCCAAATGGTGTACATATTGATGGGTTTGATGTATTTTGTTGAAATGTCGTCCATATTTTGTTGATGGTTGTTTTATTATAGATAGATGATATTGAAGAATTTGTGATGATATAGATATATATGTGTTGATGTGATTCTAATGACAAATATTGATAATGATGTAGTTATGCAGGCAAAAGAAGCGGGCACAACAACAAAAATTTTGTAAAAAATAAAGAAAAGATCCAGGTTTAAGAAAAAGGAGGCATGTGACCGATATCGGTTAGCTAACCGATGCCGATAGCTTGTTGACCGATATTGGTTATGTAACCGATACCGGTTATGCCAAAACGAACTTTTCTAAAAATAGAAAATCTTGGGCGGCAACTTGAGTTCTTCTTTATAGCGTTCTTATTTTTAGAGGCATGCAACAAGTTAAATACGCAAATGCAACGCTGTTTGACGACTGATACAGGTAATTGCATGAAAGAATTGAGTGACAAGGAGGAAAGAGACAGGTGAAGTGAGTGTGGGATGAGATTAAGAAGTTAGAAAGGAAAATTAGATTGGAAGAGGGTGGTGAACATGGCTAAACTAGGAGAAGCATCCAGCAGGCAGGGACGAGGGGGAAGACAAGTTCCACCCCAAGCTGCTGCATCCTGAGAGGTAAACTGTTTGGTTGTATTTTAATTCTTGCATGTTTTGATGAATAAGATGAGAGAAGGTAAGAGGGTAGAGATGAGAAAGAAAAGGTGATAGGCAATGGTTTGGGATAGAGTGAGTATTATGGGGTAGGTAAGCAGGGTATTCACGTATGTTTTAGATATAAAGAGGAGTAAACGGGTAAAATAATTATCGTAGGTGTATGTTTTTAAGCAGGCTGTATATTTTTTCAGTGACCGGTATAGTATCAGATGTAATTTTTGTGCATAGCTATCCTTTGAGGGAGCAGTCTATGTATAACTTAGATATCTAGATGTCCGTTTGGCATGAAGCATCTAGTTTTGTAGGAAGTTTGACTCAAGAATATCTCGTAAATGTTCAATTGAGAACATGTTATTTTGATACTTCTAAGTCATGGATCAGACTAAAAAGGGGAAGGTATCTTTAATGAGGAGGTAATGACCAAACCACGTGAGTTTGATCTATTTTACGATGCATGGAACAAAAGTGTATGAGGTAGTAAATGAGCTCAAGGGATGAGCGCAAAGTAGATAAGAAGTGATATAACACTAAATTCAACAGTAGAATGGTCAAAGGTGCAAGGCATTAAGGGCTTCAGGCTCAGGTTTACCACTAAGCGAAGCTAAACGGTAAGTGCCTGATCCGTAAATATGCGTGATAATGTAAGGCCCAATCCAATTAGGAGCAAATTTTCCACGTTTGCTCTTTTCTAGTTTGGTTACATGTTGATTCTCTTTGAGGACAAGATCACCAACCTTAAAGGTACGCTCATGAAGTCACTTATCATAAGCACATTTGATGTGTTTTTGATAGATTTGAAGGTGGTCAAGAGTCGTAAGACGACGCTCGTCAAGAAGCTCTAATTGGGCGAACCGCTCTTAGCGGAAATCATCGTTGGTGAGAATATCCTGAAGAGATATTCTTAGGGAGGGTATTTGTATTTCGAGAGGCAAGACAGCCACGGTACCATATACCAAAGAAAATGGTGTGGCATTAGTGGAGGTACGAATGCTAGTATGATAAGCCCAAAGGGCAAAGGAGATGTGATCATGCCAATTTCTTCCAGAGTCATTAACAACTTTCATGAGGATTTTGGTTAGGGTTTTATTAGAAGATTTGCCTTGACCATTTTCTTGTGGATAGTAAGGTGATGAGAAGCTAAGTTTGATACCAAAGTTGTCACAAAGGTCTTGTAACAACTTATTTTTGAAAGATTTGCCATTATCTGTTATCAGGCGATGAGGAACGCCAAAACGACAGATAATGTGATGGTTAATGAATTCGACGATTTTTTCTTTTTTGGTTGAAATGAGTGGAATGGCTTCCACCCATTTAGTGTAATATTCAGTTACGGTGATTATCCAATGGTGATGTTGCAAAGAGGGCGGGTGAATCTCACCAATAAGGTCTAAACCCCATTGTGAGAAAGGCCAAAGATCTCGTGCGACCTGTAGCGGATGGCTAGGAGTATGTTGAAGGTTGGCATGTTGTTGACACATAACACAACGTTTAACATATTCATAGCAGTCGTTATTAAGAGTAGGCCAATAATAGCCTAAGCGAAAGATCCGTTTGGCCATGGCCAGGCCACTAAACTATCCGCCACAAATACTGTCGTGGATTTGTTGGAGGGTATAGGTAACCTCCGCACCGGTTAGACATCGAAGGAGGATGCCATCAAAGCCACGTTTATAGAGGATTCCTCCCATGATGACATAACGAGAAACACTTTTAAAAAAAGCGCATTTTCCGTTACTAGTAAGGTCAGGTGGGAGAACAGAGGTTGTAAGGTAGTCATGAAATTCGTGATACCAGGTATCCTGTGAATTAGCAGACACATTATTTATCATACAAACAACCAAGGCTGAGTAAGATGGGGCAAAGAGTTGTTGGACCAAGATGAATATGTCAGAGTCAGTTGGTGAGGCAGGAATTTGTGAGGCTAAGCAAGCCATAGTATCCGCAAATTTTTTATTGGAGCGGGGAATAGTCTGGATAGAATAACGAGTAAATAAGGTCAAAAGTGAATCCACGTAATGTTTGTACTTTTGAAGTTCCTCATTTTTACATTGGTAAATGCCCATAACTTGATTGACTACCAATTGAGATTCGCCAAAAATATTGATAGATTTGACACCTAAGTGTAACGCAACCTGGAGACCCAAAACAAGGGCCTCGTATTCCGCTGTATTATTAGTGCAGGGGAAATCGAGCTAGAATGAAAGAGGAATAGGCTCAGTGTCAAGAGGAATGAGAACAACGCTGGCTCCTCCGCCGTCCTAGCATTTGGATCTGTCGAAGAAGAGGGTCATTGGATACGACTCCTCCCTGAGTGAAAGAGTGGCGATGAGTTCGTCGAGGAAATTAAAATTGGTAAATTGTTCCCCAGGTAAAGGGGCCTCCGCAAGTTGGTCTGCAATAGTTTGTCCTTTGATGACTTTTGGTGTATAAATTCAAGGTCGAGGTCAGCGAGGAGCATAAGCCATCGAGCGATGTGTTGGTTTAGATGTGGTTTGGCATACATATAATGAATGGGGTCCACATTGGTGATGACAAAAGTTTTGTGATTCAGGAGGTAGTGTCAGAGTTTGGTGGCTACGAATGATAGGGCTAGGCACAACTTTTCTACATGTGTATACCAAGTCTCGTAATCCACGAGAGTACGACTTATATAATAAACGGCTTGTTCTCGATGCTCAGAGTCATGATGTGCGAGCATGGCTCCTACAGCATGGTTGGTGGTAGAAAGGTAAAGATAGAAAGGGCGGTCGTCCTGAGGTGGGATAAGCACCGATGGCTGCAAGAGATAGGCTTTAAGAGCCTCAAAGGCTTGGTGGCACTCTTCCCTCCATTGAAAGGCAATGTCATTTTTAAGGAGGTGATGGAAAGGTTGACATCGATCTGAGAGTTGGGAGATGAAACGCCGGATAGATTAGAGTTTACCTTGAAAACTATGCAATTGTTTGAGGTTAGTAGGTGGGGGCATTTCTAGGATAGCTTTGACTTTAGATGGATCAACCTCCATGCCACGCAAAGAGATGATAAAACCAAGAATTTTTCCTGAAAGGACACCAAAGACACATTTCTTTGGTTGAAGACAGGTAGAATATTGTAACAGGTGATCGAAAATAATGGTTAAAACATTGAGATGTTCACTGCGATGTTTAGATTTGCCAAGAAGATCATCGACATAATCCTCAAGGATAGTGTGCATAATGTCATGAAAAATGAATGTCATGAAAAATGTAATTCATAGCCTGCTGATAGGTCACACCAGCATTCTTAAGGCCAAATGACATGACATGATAACAGAAGGTTCCCCAAGAAGTTATGAAGGCAGTTTTATATTGATCGGTCGGGGCTACCAAAATTTGGTTGTATCCCAAAAAGCCATCCATGAGAGAAAGCATCTCACGGCCTGTAGTGAGATCAACAAGTTGATCAATACTTGGGAGGGGGAAGTCATCTTTGGGGCAAGCGAGGTTAAGGTATCAGAAATCTGTGCATATCTAAAGTCCCCCCGTCGCTTTAGTGACAGGCACGATGTTAGAAATCCATTGAGGATAGTCAATAGGTAAGATGAAGGAAACTGAAAGGAGTCGTTGAAGCTCTTCTTTGACCAAGAGGGAAATGCGTAGATGCATTTTTCTCAGTTTTTGTTTAACTGGTTTGGAATCAGGTTTCAGGGTAATGTTATGGACAGCAATGTCAAGATCAATTCCTAGCATGTCAGCGTAGGACCAAGTGAAAGCTTGGTTGCGAGCACGGAGAAAGGTAGTAAAGGCGGATTGTTCAGATGCGTTAAGAGATTGTCCTATCTTCACAATGTGAGGATCCTCCTCTGTGTGGATGTTGATTTATATAGTCGACTCATTCAACATGGTTTGAGTTTCAGACGGTAAGGCGCGTTGAATATAGGAGTCATCCACACCAAGGTAAGTGAGGATGGAGTCGTCATCCTGGCACTCAACAACACTAATTGAAGGCGAATCCTCTTCGATCATGTCTGTATATAGAAGGGGAAAAGAAGATGGGTCCTCATTATTGCGTTGATAAGTGAGAGGACCTAGGAAGATAGCATTTATGAAAAAAAAACTTAGGAGGGATAGATTCAGGGTCTATCGACTCTGTGGGTGACGATGGCAAAATGGGTGATGATGGTTTGGTAGGGGTGACGTCGTCATCTTCTAGGATACAACTGACATGAGGTTTCTCTATTGTAAGTGTTTCAGGAAATCCGAGACCACTACGATCATTATGTTTGTGTGTAGTCATGGGAATGATTGTATGTCGGCCTTTTTCATAAAGACCAAAACCAAAGCCTTTCCAAGCACAGCGAGTTAAGAAGGTAAGGGCGAAATGACGATTTGTCAGGTATTGAAAATCGGATTGGAAGGGAAACACACCAAGAGGAGGTTTAGGGGTAATGGAGGATGCGTCGACACCCCCATACGTTAGGTTGGTGCGGCAATTAGGTGGTCCGTAAGAGATTACCTCCCCCACGCGACGGTCGTAGGTAGGATGCGCATGTAACTGTCCGTACTCCTGTGGGGTATGGAAAGAACTAATGTTATATAGATGATACTCCCCCAGCGTAAGGCGTTGAAAAACATATACTAAGGGGTCTGAGGTTGGGATGTTGTTTGCGGGAAAGGAAGTGGTATTTGCGACGGCAGTTTCATTGGTTGAAGGTGTAGGTGCAGTTGAAGTGGATGCTAGAGGTGTGGTTGAAGTGGATGGTTGGGTTGGATGAATGGGTGTCTTGACTGGTACAAGCACATCATTAGGGTGATATAAGATATTGCAGGTTTTAAAGGGGGGAGGATCAGCTTTTACGGTGTAGGACTTCCCCTCGTACTCAAATTTTATGCATCTATGTAAGGTGGAGGGAACGCATCCCATAGCCCGGATCCAAGGGCGGCCTAACAACATATTGTATTGGAACTCTCCCTCAAGGACATAGAAGAGTTCAGGTAAAGTGCATGGCCCTACACGAATGTTAAGGATCACGGTACCTAAGGTAGAAGTAATAGCATCGTTGAATGACCGCAACATGATGGGGTTGGCACATATGCAACTAGAAGGGATATTCATTTGTTGGAAGACTTTTGAAGAGATGATGTTTAGACTAGCACCCTCGTCAATCATAACACGATGCACCCGAATGTCCCGGACATAAGCTGAGATGAAAAGAGCAGCGTCAGGATCTTCGGCACCAAGGTCGAAAATTTCATCTTTGGAGAAACTGACAGCAGCGGCTTGCTGTATAGAGACAGCAGTGGTTGAGGAGATAGGTTGTTTGGTGAGTGAAGCAACGTGATTGGGTGTGAGAATGGAGGTAACAGGAAAGGTTTCATTAGGTAAGACCTCTATCCCTTGAAGGATTTCAATGAGAGCTTGTCGATGAGATTCAGAAGTCTGAATGAGATCATACAGTGTCATTTTTACAGGTGATTGGTGAAGTTGTTTGATCATGGTTCGGTGGGAAACTCCATTAGAGACGGGGTAGGTGGGTCCACAAATAACCACTTTAGGTGGTGGTGTGATCGGGATGGTGAACGGAGAAAGAGAGGCTACAGGTGTGCTTTCTTTCGCTTTCCCATTGTTTTTCTGCCCTCGAGTAGCAACACTAATCATGTTGATCTTGTGAACATGAGAGGAGGAAGATGGTATGGATAAGTCATGGTCTTCGAGAGGTGGGGTTGTAATAATGATAGATCTTGGTGAGGTGGGGACAGGTGGTATAGGAGAGGGAATTGAAGCTAAAGGTCTCTCCCTTCGTAAGTTGTCTTTCTTAACCTTTCTATCTGAGAGAGGTGACTGACGAAGTATGGCTTTCAACGCTTTGCATCCTTCTACATCATGTCCTGGTGTGTGGTGGTAAGCACAGATTTTAGACTCATCATAACCTATAGGTCGAGGTTTAGATGGATCATAAGGACTAAGTGGGGGTAGGGAAATGGTCGCATTCTCCACCAACATAGTAAGGATTTTGGCGTAAGACCCTTTGAGTGGGTTAAAGTCAGAGGAAGATGAGGCTATTAACTGGGTATTTTTTGGTAATGATGGGGTATGGTCGATTTGTATGGGTGGCGGTTTAGCCAAGGGGTTTTGATAATGGGATTTAACTAAACGTGGCTTCTTTGGTGCAGAAGCTATGTTTAGCTGGTTAAATGATGAGGCCACAGATGATGTGGTATCAGAAAACAACCACGGAGAAATAGGAGTGACAGCAAACAAATCTTTTGATGATGGAATTTGTTTAGGGTTGATAGGTGGACAGGATACGCGGGGGTGAAGGTGTTGGTATACCCTTGGATCTCTGTATGGGTGCAGAAGGCGTAGGTCATTTTAAAGAAAACGCAGGAGGTATGATATATTGATGCAAGGTGGAGGGATGAGGTCCCAATATGGAAGGTAGGTGTGACGACGATGGTTTTAGTTGTGATAGAGGCATAGGTTGGGGTTGAGGAGATTGAGTTTGTCTCCTAAGTGGATGTATGGCTTTACTTTTGGATAAATCTAACCGTTTAGGTGGGTGTGTTAGACTAGGTATTGGTAAGGTCCCAAGCGTAGGGGATGGTTTGGTTAGGTCAATAGAGGTGGATGAGGTATTTGGTAGAGATGAGGGGGGTGAAGATGAGAACATAGGAATTTTAAGCTTTTGTAAACACTTCGGGTATATGGTAGAGGTGTTTGGATCAGTCATCTGCATTTGAGTAGAATATGGCGTACTCAAACGTTCCCATAGGACTCGTCTATCTTCTGAGGGATGACAATCCTCACGTGTGAAAAGGAACTTTTGTATGGAAGAAAGGTGGGTTATGATTCCGGTCCACTGTGGGTGTGATACAGGGGGTAAATGAGGTACTGTATCAATGGGTGTTAAGAGGTCAACCGGTCGCTAAAAATATTTAGGCGATCAAGAACTGATATGTAGGAGGGCATGTTTGAGAGGATCCGTCATAATTAAAGAATTTGATGATGTCGGTTCAAGAGGTTTCTCATCTAAGGATGACAAAAGAAGTGGCGAGCCTTCCTCTTGTACAGCAAGAATGGTAGAAGGAGATGTTTGGGAAATAGATAAGTTAGATAACATCCACTCACAGTCTTGCAAGGATGTGGTGTAAGAAGGCTCATTTTTGAGAAGAGATCTCTGGACGGCTAATTCCTTGATGGGTAAAGGAACGTCAAGGATTTCATTTTGTCTGGATGGTGGTGAAGGGGGTTCGGGTTCCTGCATTAGTGAAGAGGCTTGATTTAGAATTTTTTCGATAGAGGCTTTTGGCTGGGAGTCGAAGACTGCATGAATTTCATGAACACTCTCCTCAGCTAAGATATCTTGGTTTATGTTACTGTTAGAAGAGTGATTTGGGAATGGTTTGTTGAAAAATTTCAAATTTTGGTTAGCAGGGGCGTTAGGATTATCGAGGGCTATATCCCCTACATCAACCATTTCCTGCACAATGTTTTTCAACATCTTGCAGTTTTTATGACTATGTCCCTTCATGCGGTGGAAGTTACAGAAGTCATTTTCTTTGTACCAAGAAGGTATAGTGCGGGTGGAATCAAACCCGAAGTGAGGTTTAACAGGAGGTAAGGTAATAGCTCCCGCTTTAAGCAATTTTTCCAATATCACACCATAAGTTTCTCCCAAGGGAGTGTAATTGATGGGCTCAGCTTTATACTTATAGGTGGTTTTTGGCAGGGTATTAGACGGTGGTTGGGATTTGACCATCACCACGTGGATAGCTCCTTTTGATTTTGAAGCGGTCGATGTGTGAGGATTGGTGGTGTTAGGTTTGTTGGTGGAATCTTGGGTTCAGAAATTAGGATTTTTGTTGCGCAACCGCAATTTCTCTTCCTCTAAGGCTCGAATCTCTAGTTTTCGAGCCATAGTAAAGGCCTCGTCAAATGTGTAGAAAGTTTGAATTTGGAGGGTAGGTGAGATGTGCTTAGCGCAGGCCCGCGTAAAGAGTTTGATAAGTTCAGCCTGAGGCAAGGCATACGTAAGTTGGTTGATAAGGCCCCGTCATCGTCCAACGAAATCTGCGATAGATTCATCTTCAAATTGTCGGATGGCATAGAGGTCGGTGATAGATACTTTCTTGGCAATGTTAATGAAGAAAAGATCCAAGAAAGATTGGGCTAGTTGGTTAAAAGAGAAGATTGAGTGCTGGGTTAAAGCACTGTACCACTCCAAGGTGGGTCCTGACAAGGACATGGGGAAGGTGCAGAGTAGTAAGGCATCGTCATGAGCAATCAGATAGCAGGCATGTCTAAATGATCGCAAGTGTTGTTGAGGATCCTCCTTACTATTAAAACAAGTAAATTTTGGTAATTCCCATTGAGGAGGATATGAATGAAGGGGGACAGAAGGGTGGATAGGCTCCCGACAAACTTGTTCGTATGTCAGGGTGCTACGACTTCCTGAAACAGAAGCCTCCAGATTTTGCATTTTGTCCATCATTTGTTTGATTAAATCAGTAGTTGGATGAGATGATGGTGCGGTTGTGGTAAACGGAGGCAGATTGGGCCAAGGGCCACCACTAGACAATGGTGGGGTTAAATGCTAATAAGGTATAGAGGATGAGTATGTTGATGGTGACCAAATAGGGATGGTCCTATATAAGATGTTGAGGTCACCGGATACGTGTGTGGAAATGAAAAGGTGGGCGGAGCTTGAGAAGGAAAGCTTGTGTGGATAGGTGGCAGAGAGCAAGTCATGAAAGGAGCAGTCTGCAAGAGAGACGAGGTAGGAGCAGTAGGTGGTAATGATATGTGGGGCCCAAGATTAACCAAAGGAAAGCCAATCTGTGCCGTATGAACCCCTGAAGCCACTGAGTTAGGAGATGGGACTAAGGATGAAGAAGGCAACGCAGAGTTATCAGGCAGAGAAGGAGCTAAATGAGCAGCTATACTAATAGGCATGCCAACAAGGAGTTGACCATCAGGTGTACGGTCAAGGGCATGAGACAAATAGTATTGTACAGCGCTAGGATTAGCGTCCAAAAATTTCACAAATTCTTTATCTCCTACAGGGATTTTGGGAACCTCGCTGGTGTCCGTAGGATTCCCCACAGTATGGGCAGGAGGTGATTCAGGCAAAGGCACGAAGCAGGCATGTGAAAACCATGGCTGCAGCTTGTTTCCCGAGTGATAACAACCATGGACAAGGGTACACAGCAAGATGTAATCTATTAGGAATAGAAGCAGCAACAAAATGTTGGAATTGGTAGGTTGCTGGTTTTTGGAACTGTGAAAGACAGTAACCGATATCGGTTAGGTAACAGAATGTCGGTCAGTCTGTAGTCGGCGTCGGTAAAACTAACCGATGTTGTTACAATAGGACTGGTCTAAGAGGCTGTAGGAAGTTACTGATTTGGGGTTAACAGTGCTTATTATACCTACCAAACTGTTTTGAAGTGATCACAGAAAATAGTGTATGACAGAGAAACAGAACTGAAAACAAGCAAGATACACAAGCAAATTAACAGACTAACCCTAGGATTAGTTTTAATCAATTTGGGCTTATGCCCTTAGATGCAGAATGATGTCAATCCTAAAAAAAAGACTTAGGGGAAATGTCAAGTTTTTTTTGGCTTATAAGGTTACCTCAATCAGGCGGAGGAATACCGCAGAAAAGGGGGGATGTTTTGAGCTGTTGTGTTAATTATGAAGTGATTCGGTATGTGTTGTGCAGTGAAAGTAAGATTAATTTCTTGTCAATACCATGGAAATCACCCCCACGTGTATGACCTGTTACTTAATCTACATTCACTAGAATTGAAAACAGCAAGCAATAATGGGATGCACGTGTTTTAAACCCAAATCAAAAATGATATTTGATGAAGCAAAGAAGATGACTTTCACTAATGCAAAGCTAGGAAAGCAAGACAAATTCTTTTACCAAATATAACAAAATATCTTGTGAATATTTGTTTTTTAAGAAGAAGAAAACAGCAAGTGTGCTCCCTATATGAAAGCAAGCAAGAAACAAAGAAACCCGAAATGGGTCCCACCGGGCGTGCCAAAATGTTTCACACAGAAATGCTTCCATTCCTGGAATAGAGTTCCTTCTATCCTTTCATTCCTTTGAGAAACAGATAAGGGTTATGGCTAGGAGCAATACCTGTTGAATGTTGAGAGGGTGTGCGCGTACCGTAGAGAGAGATCAGATCGATTGTAAAGAACTCCTTTTTGTCTGGGAAGGACTACCTGCAAGTAAGAATACAAGACCATCAGATTCTAATTAGATAATAAGTGAGGGAACTGCCTTGGGCCCATGAAATATGAGACTTCCTTTCGAAGGTGGTCAGCTCCCCTGCTAATATGAATTAACACAAATTCTAAACAAATAAGCTATTGTCCATTTACAATTTATTTACCTTGTTAGAACAATAGAGAAAAGGCTGGTCTTGGTTTTGAATCACAGTGACCGATGCCGGTCAGTGTCACCGGGTGCCGGTTGATGATAACCGATATTGGTAGGGGTAGTGATTTAAGGGGTTTGCTGAAAGGTTGGCTATAAGATGACTATGGTGTTTATAATGCTAGTAAATGATTGGGGATGGGTAACGGGGTGATAGAGAAGGCTCAGAGGGTATGGGAGCTGTTCTTGGGGCAATGTAGGGGTAGAGGAATGTAAGTTAGATGGAGAGTGTTACCGGGTATTGGATCTGGGAGTAGACTTGTCAATTACTGTGATTCAGAAATCCAAGAAATATTATTAAAAGAATGTATAAGACTTACTTACTAGTTCCTGATGAAAAAATGCAGGTTCAAGGACTGTGATGATGAAGGCAGGGTTCAAGTAGGATGATCTGACAATCCAAGATGAGCTATCTTCTCTCCTGATGCTTGGATGAGTTTCACTGGGCTCTGGTTATCCAGTTGTAGTCTTGGGTTTGATGTCTTTCTCTGCAAACTCCTCTCTTTCCTTCACTTGTCTCTGCTCGGCCAAGTAAATTCTAGATTCTTCCAATGACTTCTGATTCGGATCAATGAAAATCCAACAACCTTTTGTTTTTGGTTGGGAGAGGTCATTTACAGGGAACCGATGGCGGTTACGTAACCGACGGCGGTCGAGTAGGAACCAGTATCGGTCAGGTCAAAGTGGGCTAGTTTTAGTAAAAATAGCTAACTTTCCCTCCTTTTCTCCAGAGGGATTAGTTGTGGGCTTGGTCAAGTCATTATGAGGTTGGTTTTACATGTGGGTGAGGAGTGATTAGTCATGGGTGTGGATGTAGACCAAGTTATAGGTCTTAATTAGGTTAGTTTAGAGTTAGGACTAGGTCATGATGAGGGTGGCAAAATGAGGGTGGCAGGTATGGAGATGTTGATTTATTAATTATAAGGTAATTAATAAATAATTGTGTAAGGTTTAGGTGATGAGGTTAGGTTGTGGAATGAGATGCGGGGCACAAGGGGGTCGTAAGACACAAATTTGGTGTCTACAAGACTATTGCAACTTCTTCTTTGGTGAGGAATCACAAAAATATACCCTCATGGTTTTTACTATAGAGCATGTCATACTTTCTCATAATTTTTTCTCTTGAAGATATATGCTCTACATTAAGTGTGGGTGAGGTGTGCATGACATATTTGGTATAGAAGATAAAATACTATGTCTTGGTAAAATTATTCTTCCAATGCAAAATATTGGATTGTGTATTATTAGAAAACCTATTGTGAATCAACCTCTAGAATTTTGCAACTTAAACCCATGCCATGAACTATCTTCATTGGATGGATTTATTATTTTAACTCTTTAGGAATGGTTAAACACTTGTCACAACTTTCTTCCAACTCGTTCTCCAACAACATTGTTTTTACTGTGGGATCAAGTACAATTACAACTACCTTATTACACAAGATATGGTGATAAATTTTCTTAATGGCTATGATTCAGGTAAAAAATATTTTTAATAGTGGAATAACAAATATCTACATTATTCAAGAGGGAAATCATAAATGCATTTGGTCATTCATCTCCTGCTTATTTCTTTTGGGTCAATTTTTTGCGCTAGAATGCTCTGAAGTGAAGGCGTGGATAAAAAGGGTTATGTGTAGTCTAAGAAAATCATAACTAGATAAATGGTGATGGCATCCTTTAATTTTAAAAATACAAAGTGCACTTATTCAGTCTACTCAAATATCATGTCCTTCTCTAGTATTGCATTCAATGGTGTCAATATCTCAACAAATCTTGAGATGAATTTTCTTACAAAATTCATCATTTTGAAGAAATATTTCAATCTCTTCTTTCCATTAGGGAGAGGAATGTTAAAAATAGACCCGATCCTATCAAGATCAATAGATTATTTTCCTTTTAGATATGACTACTCCAATAGTTTATATTTGGTGATGTTAAAGATACATTTCTTTGGATTTAAGGAGATTCCATGTTTGAGGCATTGTTGTAGGTTTGCGCACAAATATTTGACATGATTAGCATGGCTCTGAAAGAATTATATGAGGTCATCCATGTATACTATGATACATCTCCCGATTAAATGCTTGGATTTAATGTTTATTCCACATTGAAAATTAGTTTCATCAGTTATCAATTCGAATGGAATTCTTCTATATGTGAACATACCCCACTTTGTGGTGAATGGTGTTTTCATTATATCTTCATGCACACTATGACTTAATTTTATCCCGAACATACATCTAAAAAGGATATCATATTCACACCATTTACAATCTATAGTACCTCATCAATGGATGGAAATGGGTATTTTTTCTTTTTCAGATGCCTTGTTCAAATTGTTGAAGTTCACACAATTGTGTATTTATTCCCTTTTCTTACAAAATGGAACAATGTTTGTTAACTAAGTTGAGTGTTGGATTGGAAATATGATCTAAGCATGCAACTTCTGCACTTCCTTCAAAATTAGAGGCTCTAACAAATCATTAACAGGAATTTGCCTTTGGTGAAATGGGATCTTTTTGAGATTCAATAGGATGATATGCATCAGGATGGAGGGTTCAAACATATTCAAGTAGTTATAACTCCACGCGATGAAATATTGGTATCACTTGAGTGTTTTCATAAGGTATTACTTCTCCTATGTAATTTAGGAACTTCCTAACAATTCATCATTTATATTACCTTAATCCCAAAATTTTTGAGACTTGTATCCTAAGTGAGGTAGTTTTGACTTCTTCTTTGAGGTTTTATGCATCAAATATCCTTTGAAAGGATATGACACCATTAGGCATATCATTATATTTTAGGTTCAAAACTCCATCCTCATCCCAAATTAAATCTTCCTTTTTAGCTTCATCTATGATTTAAGACTCAAAAGCATAAAAATTAGAGATGAAGTCTAGTATATTATTTTCATCATTGAATACCTAAAATTTTCATTGTTATATGGGATGGATGGATTACATACCAATTTTACTAAGAATATCTTGAGCATCTGAATTTTGGATTGGTTCCAAGGATTTTTTTGTGCTCATCAGTTTTCCTAAAACACAATTCTCATTGCATAGTATGGAAGGGATGCAAAATGCATCAAAATATTTTAATAGGTTCCAAACTTGGTTGTGGTATCTAGACAAGAACTTCACTTGATAGGTGTAGTAGCTTCTTACTTTCCTAGATATGAACTTCTAATCACTAAATGTCATTAATCATGTGACACCTTTCTTAGAGAAAATTGTGAGTTGTGAATGAGTGCCTCATACTCAATGACATTATTAGTACACATAAACTAAATCTTGTATGTTTTGCAATACCTTTTTCCTCTAGGGTTGATGAGTTCAATGCCTACGCCACATCCTTATCAATATTTAGGCCCATCAAAGTATATAGTCCAAAGATGTTATAGACTTTTATTTTGGTTTGGAAGTGTAGTGATAAAAATCATGCACTTTAGAAATTATCTAGTTTCGGTCTCATACTAGTACTCATATTGGTTTTGGATTGAAGTAAGTACTAATTAACCCCCATCTTTTGGCCATTTTACTTTAATTTTTGTCATCACTTGTGACTTCCCGTGCATGCATGACCAGTTTGTTTATGTCATTCTATGTTATTTTGTATTTGATTGGGGTGCCCAGGCTAATACTGGGGCACCGATAGGTGCCCTAGTCCCAGTCGGGGTGCCCTAATCCTTTTCCCACTTTCCCGCCACTTTTTGGGAACTTTCTATCCGTTTGAACGTTTCATTTTTCTTGTGGTTTTCATTTTCAGGGTTAATTATGAAATTAGAACAAGAGAACCATATAAATATAAAGTTATATGACCATAATGAGGGACCAAGCACTAAGGAATACTATCATCATCTAAGGTTGCATCCATCAAAGGCTCCATTTACATCCATCTAGCTCCATCACAAGGCACAAGGCTGGTTCATCTGCATCACACTGTATAGGAGGGAATTTTATTCTTTTTCATCCACCATTCTATTACATTTTCTACACATAGTTATTGCTCACTACTTTCACAAAGTGTGACTGAAACAAGAGCACCTAGGGAATCATTTCACACACTTGCACATAGAACTACATCAGGTCTAATATGTAGTACAACACTCAGTTAGAAGTCAACCATTGTGGCAGTTGAGGTCAGTCTGACCCCTTCATATGCATCTTTATTTTTTTAGGGTTTTAATGCTTTTATTGGCATTTTGCAGATCTATATTTCATCACTGATCATTGATGAAATTCATCACAAAGCAATAAACTACATGTCACAGAAAGCAAGGGCTTCATATCATCTTCCAACCCTAAAAATTTTGGTTTATGGACCTCCTGCATAGTAGGCACCTCAGTCCACTTAGATTTCTTGAATTTGTTTGTATGTTGTGAATCGAGTTGTCTTTGAAGACTATGTGCATTACTCAATAAACACATGTGGAGGAGAGACGTGAATAAATCTAAACATATACACAAAACTATCACTATTTCCACTTATCGACACCACTAAACAATATTTACTAGTGTTATTTCCACTGGCATGATGATAAATATACACAGCAGACTGTAATCAAGTGGTAGATCACCATACACTGGAGATTGTTATCAATACCATCAAACATTTATGCATTTATAATAGAATATGATACTTTCAGTGCGTCATGATGTTGGGAAATGATGTTATGTGGTTATACGTGGACTGCATTAAGAATTCATAACCACCAATATACAATCAACAAACCATGAAACCATGAATCTATTCTCCCAATACCTGAATGGAAACTCAAATAGATGTGGATGCATAAAATCTGTCAATTGATGGCATCAATTAATAATATACATAATACAGGGCAAAGAAGAACAAGACATTGCCTCATATTTTCAATTTCTCATTGTGATTGAGTTGCTCTAATACCAAAGTAGTGTAAATAGTATTTCCATCAAATGTATTTAAAATTAAAATTTATAGAGTCAAAATAATCTCTTGTTCAAATATAATATTAATTTGTTTTGATTTAAAAGTGTTGTTGTCCAATTTTTGAGTTTTCATCAAAATTCATAAGTCATTTTGTTAAGATTTGAAGTCAAAATTTGTAAAAAAAATTGGCTTAACGGACGCATTTTCGGTGGAATCTGACGTCTAATTGAGGTATGTAAAATTGAGCTCCATGATAAAATATGGCTGAGTTATCAACCTTATACTAGAGGTTCAAAGGCAATGGAGGAAGGAGGGCGATCAGTGACTCTCGTTAGTCACCAATGATGGGGTCGCATACAACACTGGTGGCACCTTTTTTATATTATTTCAGTTGTTTGCTTTGAGTGGTGTGTGAAGAAATAAAACATGGTTTTTATTCCCATTACAAAGATTAAAAAGAGGAGGATGTGTATTTTGGAACCTATAAACAGTTGTATAAGAGGGCAGCTGAACTGGAGTGATCCTCTAACTGCAGAGATACTTCGACTGTCATACTTCTAACATCAGTCGATCAAATCTAGCATTCACTAGAAGTGAAAATGGGAACTATTGATTTCATGTATGTAGGTGAATTGGTGGAAGTGTGATCATCCGGTATGGGTTAACTATGGTGAAGCGGATTGATCATGCGCAGCAAGATCCAAATGGCAAGATCCAAGCCAGCAGTATGCAGATCTAAAATTATGTAGAGGTATACAATTGTGTTTCCAGTCTTAAGATGTGCTTCTTCCCCATGTAAACACTAAGGGGGGGGAATGTTAGGAAATATATTATTATTTACTTCAGTAAATATTATTTAATTATGGTAAATTTTTAGTAGGTTAGATATATTGTTATAAACAATATATTTTAGTTGTTACACCTGTAAATCATTTAAACGAGCATTTTTTTGTATTGACTTCCTATTTTTCAGGAAGTTGTTTTTTTGGATCAAGTTATATTTTTACTCAGCTTATCTCGGGTGAATGATCTCTCAACCTATGCATGTGGCATGTGTGCTTAGCTTGGCGAGCTTCAATGATCTCAACTCCATCATATTGACTCGCAAGCATCACTCAATGTAACTCGGCCCACTCAGTTCAACCTCTTAGCTCGATGGTGTGAGTTGAATCCTACACCTGGTTGTACATATGTTTATATGTCTCACATCATTCTAAAACCAAATTCTTTGATGCTTCCTTCATTATTTTCGATTAATTCTCTATCATCTTTGCACCGATTATTCCAAGCTATTGAGCCTTTTTACCATGCATTGGGCCTCCTACTCTTTTGTCATGCTTCATATTCACGATCCGAGAATTAGCTCCTCTGAAATTAGTTTTACATTTTGTTGGTTTCCCCACGAATCACTCCATCCCCTCGAATAATGTTCCAATTCCATGCACTATCTAGATGCTTCAGCATCCAACTCAGTTTCTTGATGGCACACTTCTTTGGTGGGATTTCTCCCTTGGCTTGTCGTTTCGTGAATCCCACTTAACCATGCTTGCTTGAATCTTCACATTGTGGAACATATTTCTCAGTTTTCCATCGTTAAATTCCCACTTGGTCATTTGGTCACTAATCTTCGTAGACCCTCGATTGTTCCCATGGCCAGTCTGAGATCAAAAAATTCATAGTGAGCGGCTCGGCCTTCATGCACATTTCTTTTATAAGCAACCTCTCAATCTCGCATTAGCTCAAAATTTATTTCTACAGTGATATGTCAGGTTGGGGTCCTACAAATTGTGATATTGGATGGCTCAAACTTCATTGTTATGGACGAATCACCTTGTCATTCACAAATGAAACTCAAGCTCTACATATTCCATGGCTTTAAGACCACAACTCGGCTCTTGAAGTTATCCAATATGTTTTCCTTAATGATTTCTTGAAAATGAGTGACCTTATTCAAGCTCTTCCCTGGGGTGAGCTTCTTTTCTTGTTGCATGATTTCACCGACTACACCACTACATCAAGCTCATTTGGACACACACCTACCGATCTATAAACAAGTGCCCCAAGCTATTCCACTACTTGGCCACCGAGTTATTTCCTTCTTTCGAGCTCCTCCAACCACCGAATCCCTCAACGCGTTCTTACTAATCACTGAGTTATTTTCAAGTTGCACGAGCTGCATAACTTGTAACTTCATCTTTATCTCAGGGGCCCCTTTTGATCCCTTGATAAGTCTCTTGCAATTTTTCACTTACCCTTTTCAAACTTTGAACTTTTTTGTGAACAAATGGATCTTTGAGGTATAATAAGACATCTGAAAAATCTGTACACCAATTCTGACCATTTTTTACCTTTATTGGCCAAATGTGGGCCCGTCAAAGGCAATTATTACATTCCGAGAAAAAATCAAACATCCAGGACCCAGAAAATAAAAGAAAATAGTATAAGATGATTATAAACACTCTCAAAGATTGAAATTATACCCGATAACCCTAGATTCTCCATAAAATAATTTCTGGTCTCAGGGTGCAATTTTACCCTTGTTGTCCATTTTTTGCCCCGAGGAGGGGAATGGATAACATTAATCATTTTTTGAACCCTGTGTTTGAATTCCCACTTTCTATCTAGGGTTTCTTCTTCCTTCACTATGGCTCAATCTCGTGAATAGTTTATTGAAGCTCATCTTAAGGCTATTAATTATCATATTGTTGAACATCCACAAGATATACATTTATTTTTACATGTTTCTCATGAGGAAGCTACTAATTTGGAAGATCTCATTGCTTCTACGGCCATACCAACCTCTGTTACTACTTAATCACTTGTTTCAAATCTTCCACCTATTTCTACCATTCATGTTTCTCTCACTACTCCTGCCAATCACTTTACACCACCTTGAGTTTCTCATATTCGACAAGTTTCATTTGTTGGTACTCAAGACTTAACTTCTCTTTATCAGGACCTTCAAGCTCAAATTTGTAAGTTACAACAAGTCACTTCACATTTTTCACCATCTTTAGATTCCACCTTGTTATTACTTACTCTATTCACACCTCGCATATCCACTTATTCACTTACTCCTAGTTTTTTTCACCCCTAAGCTTCCCATTTTCAATGGGTATGGTGACCCGTAGGAACATCTTAGAGCATTTCATGTCACTTGTCTTTAATTTTTCTGATGATCATGTTCTTTTGGATAAAAAAAATCCCCATAGTCTCCATTATTATGTGATGCGTTGGTTTTACGACATGCATGTTCACTCAGTAACCTCATTTACGCATATGGTCGATGTTTTTTTTACTCATTTTGCTATCAATATCGGCTCTAAGATCTCCCATGCTCAATTAGCACAACTAAAATAGGGACCCAATGAACACCTATCCAACTATATTTTGAGATACAATAGTAATCTAGCTAAAATGTCTAATTTGTTAGTGGACTCCAAACTCTAGGACTTGTTTATTCAGAGTCTCTTACTACCACTCCAAGAAAGTGTTCTCTTCGAGACCTCTCCATCATTCAACCAACTTTGTCACATTCTTAAGCTTTATGAAACTAAAATCTTATCCATAAGCAAACTTAAGTATCATGAGCAAGCTTCCTCATCCACTTGTTTTTAAACTAAGGCATTATTCAATCCATCTACAACTAAGCCTACCAACACAAAAGTTACTGTCAATGCAGCCACTACTCCTAAAGAGGTTCAATCACCACTTCCTAGGTGAACATTTATTAAATTTCCTATGGCCCCACATCTCATATTACAAAAAATTCTTGAGATAAATATCATCACGCTCCCTCCACCACTCAAACTAAATCTATCGCAACCGAAAGGTAGGAATTACAATGAAAAAATCCAATTTTATTATCATAAATGTGTGGGATATTCTACAAATCGATGTTTCAATCTCTGCACAATCATTCAAGATATTATTGATAATAATGGGCTTTAATTTCTAGAACCCACGGACTCTAAACTAGTCAATGACAAGGGTAAACTCATATTATTTAATAGTCAGTCCCAACAGCGTGATAAAAAATAATCTATCTCTTCTTCTAATAACACATATCACGTAGCTCCTCCTCCTACATCAGGGGCTCTTTATTTCTTAGTTGCACATACTAACGCTTCACCACTGATCATCTCTTTCTCTAACCATGATTATCATGTGAATTTCACATCAAATAACTTACATATTAAGGCATATTTTGGTTTGGTCCCCATCAATAATACTAGGGTTGACCCATCATGGCCCATTAGTGCATCTTCTATTCCACTTCTTAAGGCTATCGGTTACCCTCAATCACAAATTGAATACCCTATGGATAAACCCTTTGGTGTCATCCAACTACATGTTACAGTTAGTCCTCTTACTATGTTTGTGTCTTTCCTTGTTAAAAACACAATTGACGAGTGTGACATGCTTCTTGGTCTCAATCGGATTCAACGGTCTCAATATATTATCTCTATGAGTCATTTGTGACTTAAATTCATTCACAACAATCAAGCTATCTCTATTAACGGTGTTCCTCCCTGAACTATATGGCCATTACCTCCTCATACATTAATTAGCACACTACCTACATCATCTAGCACATCACACTCAATGTTACTCAAAGCACAATCAACTCTTAGTTCACCTACTTCGCATGTTGTCTACACAAAATCACCACTCTTATATTCCTACACATAGGTATAGTCCCATTCCTAGGAAATTTACTACATCTCAATGTAGATCACCACCTTGGTTTATTCCATGTGGGTGTCTGTCACTTTCACACTTGGCATTACGTATATCTCCATAACCAACACATTTTTTCTCCATTACAGTCTTATCATATATTCATCCATCACATGCACATAGACTTCATTCACTAACACAACATCTTTCTCTATATACCACCACTATTAGAGTAGGGTCATACACTTTTGGCACCACATGCATCGGATGGAGGACATTTTTCCTTCACTGTCATTGGATAGTTCATTCATTCACACATTCTTGGGGAGAATAACATCTAACACATCCCCCTTCACCATATTAGCATTAGTGCAGCACTCATCCTTTCATTATCTTACATCAATATCCTAGCTTAGACATACTCATCACATTTTCACATCGTCATCACTCAATGAAACACTCTTTTGATTCAGTTCACACTTGATTATTGAGGCATATCTACACACATGAACCCCACATATGACACTACACACTACATCTATTCACCCATCACACATTTATACACTATACATATTATAAATGGTATATTAGTATTCATCACATATGTGTCACACTCCTATTGTTTACAAGTCTAAAATCGTATACTATTCAACCTACATACTACATAACGTGCACCTTATACTTTTATTTTACATACATATCTTGCATTGCATCTTATACATCTTACCTTATGCATTCTACAAACCATATTAGTCTTCATCTTACGTACATCTATGCTAGGGTTGGTTACACACTTTGTATTTCATCTTACAAAATTACACATTGCATTCATCATATGGTCATCCATACTCATCACATAGGCTACACACATTGACTACTTTGTATCTACATTTCACGCTCATTCTACACTCTCAGGTAATATATATATATTACATATTACATCTTGCATTATGTGACATCATTCATGTTTTCACACTTCTATACACCATACATATCATCTACACCATACTTATTATCATCATATTACACCTCTATTATTTATAGGGTTAGCATCTCATACTACTCATCATCTATACTACATCACATGCATTTTTCGTACTATTTTCATATTTCCACACATTGCATTCTAACTACTGCACATATCACACATTACTTACTCATCACATGGTTGTTTATTCTTATCACACATCTACGTGTTGCACGCATTACCCTATGACGCACTTTAATTCCTCTATCCATACTCGACTACTGAGGGGTAACAAATAAAATATACCTTATCATTATTACATGTTCATCATTATACCTTCCATCATGCGACATTACTAGGTCAATGGCATATGCTTTAGGCCAAATGGTCACCTATCCTTTCATCTTATAGTGACATACACTTTAGGCTACATCATCTCTCTTTCTATCATCTTGTCATCATACACGCTTTTTCTATGGGGTTCATGGTACATCATTTATAGGTCACATCTCATCAACACAAACATACACATTTATCACAGTACGTTAAACAGAACACACACTATTTGACTATTTCCTAACAACGCACTCTTGTTTACAATTCATTCTTAACTTCTGAGGGGGGAAAACCAAATGAACCTCATTGCATTCAATTACATTCAATTGGGGGGCAAGTTTACTCTTTCTTGCATTTACTTGTATATGGTCGCTTTATTACACATGCTAGTTAGATCTCTTATATGTCATTTATCTATAGCATACACACATGTGTGTTCATGCCTTTTCTCATTTTTGATCCAATGTATGGTTCTCTTACACCCATTATGGATTCTCACCTTCTACCCATCCTACATTGGTCATTGGGGGCATCCACATTCATCTTTCACATGTGTTATTATTTAATTTTCTACTTAAAACTCTATATTTACAGGGTTATGCATGCTTTTGACATACGATATATTTTTCTAACATGCTAACGGGTGCTTCATGTGTAGCAGATATTTGTAGGATTACTTGCTTCCATGGTTATCTATTGTTTGTACTTGTTTTTCTAGTGTTTTCTATTGTATGTGGGCCTTTCCCTTTATTTGGTATGCACTTTTTTTTGTATGCATCTATTACGGCCTTACATGTCTTATGACATCTTGAGTGGTGTCCCATGTTTGCAGCCCACTTTTTGTGGCTTACTTTGTCTTCCTACATGTTTACATTACTACATTTCTTGGTAGCTTATACATTGATTGCATAGATTACACATTGTCTTATATGTGCATTTTTTTTGTACTAACACTTTTCTTTAACCAGCCTCGTGTTTTTACACGCCTTGGTTTTAACCAAGCACTTTCCTTTCCCCTTGCAGGGTAGAGTTACAAAGTTCATGTGGTTGTTCCTCTTTTGGTGTCACGTTCTCTTATCAGCAACATTGCATGTGCCCCCAAATAGGGGGGCATCATTTGGGGTTTTACATACTACACATCACTTCTACATCAGTTCAATTCAGTCCAGTTTCTACCCTTGCAATTTTGGCTTATACAGTGAGTGGGTTCAGACCAATCTACAAACCCTATACACAATGGCTTGTACAAGACATGGTTTTCCTTAGTATTATGGGGAGTAGTTATAGGTTAGAGGATACAACAAAATTCCTCTCTACACTACTTCATCTAGTGGCATTGGATCACCTAATAAACTAGGCAATATAGAGATCTCTCCATACATGTTCAAGTAGTTAAAGGTCAGAGGATACAATATAATTCCTCCCTATACTTCTTCGGCATATGGTGATCGCACAAAAAATCTAGGATATGATATCCTCTTTCTACACCCTTTTTTTCATCATGAATCACGTTTACATGTTCTATTTTTTCATTTGCATATTTTATAGTAACATACTCTTACATACATATACATGCATCTTTAACATGTGTATTTGACTAATTATCATTTTCTCCTTGTAGGTTCGTTTGTATGATAAATAAGTAGTCATCAACAACAACTACAAGAATGGGGGAAACAACAACAACATTTTGTGGCAGCACACACCATACTAACCATGCAAGTACATTACACACATTAGTTGCTAGACATGCATTTCCGCCCTATGTTCACTCTCATCACTTTTTACACTTTTTTACATCTCTATTTTCCACAATCCACTATTTTCTCATTCCATGATTTTTATAGTCCTTTGGCACATTTTCTACATCACTATTCTTGGATATCAGGTATGCATCTTTATCTACTTTATGTTACTGAGCTTTCCTCTCACCAACATAAAGTGGAGGAAAATGTAGTCACAAAATCACGCACTTTAAACATTGTTTAGTCCCGGTCTTACACTACTATTCATATGGTTTTTGAGTGAATAAAGTACTAATTAACACCCATCTTTTAGCCATTTTACTTTGATTTATGTCGTCACTTCCGACCTCCCATACATGCATGCCCAGTCTATTTTTATCATTTCGTATTAATTTTACATTTAACTGGAGCGCCTAGGATAGTACTGGGGTGTCGAAAAAGTTCCCCTGGTCTCATTTGGGGTGCCCTAATCCTTTTCCCACTTTCCCTCCACTTTTTGGGCACTTTCTAGTTGTTTGAACTTTTCATATTTTTGTTGGTCACCCTTTTTGGGGTTAATTACGAAATTATAACAAGATAAATATATAAATATAAAGTTATGTGACCATAATGAGGGACCAAGAACTAAGGACCACTATCATTTTGTAATTTTTCATCCATCAAAGGCTCCATTTGCATCCATATAGCTCTATCACAAGGTACAAGGTTGGTTCATCTACATCACACTACATAGGAGGGAAGTTTACTATATTTCATCCACCATTCTATTACATTTTCTACACATAGTTATTGATCGCTACTTTCAAAAAGTGTGAATGTCACAAGAGCACCTAGGGCATGATTACACACACATGCACATAGAACTACATCGGGTCTGAGATGTAGTGTAGTGCTCAGTTAGTAAGTCCACCATTCTGGCAGCTGAGGTCAGTCTGACCCCTTTATATGTAATCTTTATTTTTTAGGGGTTTGATGTTTGTCTTGGGTTTTTGTAGGTCTATCTTTCATCACTAACCATTAATGACATTTGGAATAGATCAGTGAATTACACATGACAGATAGTGAGGGATTCATATCATCTTCCAACCCTACAAGTTTGGTTTTTGGACCTCCTGCATAGACCAGGGCACCCAGAACACAGACTAGAGCACCCACTAACATCCTCATCCTCTCTCAGGAACCCAAGTCCACTCAAATTTCCTAGATCTGTAAGTTTCTAAACTTTGGCATAGTCATTTCCTCCTATTTTTCTAGTCAGTTATGTGACATAGTCCAGCAAGTTCTCTGAATCAGCTAAGCTCCTTCCAAGCCTTCTTTGCATATTAGGGTTTCTATTTTCATTAGCCTAATTTCTTAGGACACTTATATAATTATTTACCTACTTATTTATTATTATTTACCATTTTTCCAAGTTAGATTAATGACCTAAAATCCCTATTTTAGTTAATCCAGGAAGCTTGGGATGAGTTACAATTT
This sequence comes from Taxus chinensis, assembly GCA_019776745.2. Classification (NCBI taxonomy): domain Eukaryota; kingdom Viridiplantae; phylum Streptophyta; class Pinopsida; order Cupressales; family Taxaceae; genus Taxus; species Taxus chinensis. The sequence goes on from CM034148.1 coordinate 706,734,361, forward strand.
GTTATTCTTTTATTTCTATGGAATGGAAGACTTCTACAACTCCTTGGTTTTTTACACGAAGGATTTTCATCTACGTTTGGTGGAGGAAGGGGGTATATCATTGTCACACTATGGATATTGTGCACTACATTACATAGGATATATATTGAAGGTACTTTTCATAGGGAACTAATCTTCATTTCTTGTGTTTTTTGGCTCTTAATACCATTTTCCCCAATTGTTTTATATATTTTATGTAGAGAACATAAAGATGGTTGTTAAAAGTGGAATATGCATGATCATTTTTCACTTTATGTTATGGGAATTTCAGTATGATATACATTTACGGGTTACTTTTCCTAAATTATGTAATGCTTAGTGAATTGTGTACCTTCTGTCACATGCTAAAAGATAGATGAGAAATTTGAGCAATCATATTGGGAATACAATTCCAAGTGGAAGATCATATCTATCACATGTGTTTGTAAGGTTGGCCATTCAAGAAACCAATTGGTTGATTACCACTTTGGGGAGGTACGCGAGGGGTAAGTGTTTATTATAGGTTGGTTGACTAGTTGGCCTTATAAACATATGTGATGTTTAGGCTGAGTAGATCCAATTGTACTGCCGCCAATCATGAAAGGTGAGTAATTCAAGCTACGTTGAGCCTTCCAATATAAGTTAAAATATTCCCTCAATACACACAATAACCTTTCTAAATTATCTCCCATTTTTTTACTTTGTGATTTTATGGGTTGAAGGTTCTCCACATTTCATATTTGTGAACCACCTTCAAAGGTTTCATTAGTTTTGGTCTTGCACTCTCTTTGTTGACTTCAATCGATAATTTGTAGTCCTCTATTGCATGATACAGCACAATAAATGTGCCTCCATTGAACAAAACTTATTACCTTTGCTCATCATCCGCCATGGCTAAAAATTTATCTTCTCACTTGATGTCTAGGATCTCACTAGTATTATTATACTCAATGGTCATTATATTCATCCACGTCTCCTGGTCAATTTTGATATGATTTGGAAGATTGAAGCAAGGCAACTAAATATGTGAGAATTTTTTCCACCATGTACCCATTTAGAGTGCTATGACCAATATCTACTCCAGATTATACCATAATATTTTGGGATATCCACTAATTATATTGAACTCATAGGTTAGTTGCGAGTTGCATAGAGATGTGTGAGAGTTCTTCAAAAAACATTCAACTTTATCTTGTCCAACTACACCACCATGCAACTAGACTTCGCGGGTGTCAATCCCAATGATTGGAAAATTGAAAATGGCATCACATATATAAAATATATTGAATCAAGTAAGTTTGAACCAAAAATTTAAATTGTTAGTAAGAAAGGAGGGGATTCTAATTTATAACTAGCTACATGGGCATCATTGGCATTTCCAATTTTTTTGCTTGGAGAGGTGGATAAGGTTTCGAGAAGGAATTTATTTTGGTTACTTATTTGGAAAAAAATAAACCATTGGATATATTGGTTTTGGTTTTGCACAATTCATCTATGATGTTGTATTCATCCCAATATTTTTTTTATGTGCTACTAGGGGAGAGTGTTGTTCTTTTCGGGACATGCAGTACTAGGCCCATTTAGGTGATTAGGGATTATTGATGAGAGTGTGTCAAGTGGTACTTGGGAAGGGTTGGGAGGGGTATAAGTGATCAAAGGCTTACAATATTTATGTATAGGGTATAGTCATTCCATTTTTGGAACTACTGGTAAGCATGAACCTTGTCCATGTTATCCTTGGGATCATTATCACTTTACCCTATGAATTCATATTTTTCCAATAATAAGGAGGTCCCAAGGTGTTTCTCATTTTCCTTACGGAGCATCCTCGAGTGTGGGAACTATCTCTAGATTTTCAATTTCCTTTTGAAAGATTTTTGAAGTTGTATTGAATTATAGGTAGTCTAACACAATGTGTGTTGCGATATTATGGAGTCTACACCTTGATGGTAATGCCAAATCTACTAGGTTGACATATTTTTCATCATTTTCAGAACTAATATCATTTTCTACAGCTAATTATATTAAAATTTAATATCCTATCCTAAGTTGATGTTATAGGAGAAGTAAAGAAATAAGAAATGAAATACTGAAATACACCCAAGCAAGCTAAGCAATAAAATGTATAAACCCTAATATGTAAAAAGAGTTGGAAAATCCTTATCTGATTCAAATATTTCATAGGAATGTGTCGCAGTGGAGACTGGATAAACAGGAGGAGAAAACTATTACACAGGAGCCTAAGAAAATGTAGATCTGGAGGATTTTACCAAATTTGGGCACCTGGGGAAGGATAGGGGCACCCGTGGGTACCCTGGTCTAAATTATGGGTGCCTTAGTCTGCATAGATGGTCAGATCCCCAAATTTTTAGGGTCATAAAATATCTACACTCCACTTCTTTTCATGTGTATGTTATTGCACCCTCGCTAGATATCACCATAAACATGCAATGGAAGAATCACATGTAAAACCCCAAGGAAAGCATCAAAACCCTAAAAAATAAAGATGCATATGAAGGGTTCAGACTGTCCTTAGCTGCTAAAATTAATGGAATTATCACTGAGTGTTGCACTACATCTCAGACCTAATGCATTTCTAGGTGTATGTGTAATTCTTCCAAGCTAGGTTTCTCTTGTGCTAGTCTCACTTTGTGATGTAGGGAGAAAGTAACTAGATATATAATGTAATAAATTTGTTAATGGAAACAACAAAATCACCTCCTACAAAGTGTGATGCAAGTGAACCAACCTTGTGTTCCTTGTGATGGAGCTAGATGGATGAAAATTTAGTTATAGATTCCTTTGATGGATGTAACCTTAGGTGTTGATAATTAGTGCTTAGTTCTTGGTCTTTTATTACGATCAAAAAACTTTGTATTTATATGATTCCTTAGCTTGAATTTGAAATTAACCCCTGAAAAGGTCGAATACTAAAAATATAAGATGTTCAAATGGCTATAAAGAACCCAAAAAGTGAGAGTAAAGTTAAAAGAGGATAGGGACAGAACCCGGAGGGGACAAGGGCACCTAGAATTGGCATCCTAGTTGGGCGCTCCAGTTTAGAAAAGTTGAAACTAAAGTATGAAAAGATAGATTGGGTTGATAAAGGTGCAAGACTAAAAGTAACAATATAAAGCAATGAAAGATTGCCAAATACATGGTTTAATCAGTACTCTTCTTACTTAGGAATCATGCAAATAGTAGAATGTGATCGAGACTTAATAATGACTCAAAGTGCGTGATTTTGTGTCTACACTTTTTCACCACTTTATTTTGGTGAGAAGAATGCTCGGTAACATAAAGTAGATAGAGATGTGTACCTGATATCCATGTAGATTAATGTAGAAATCATGCCGAGGGACTAGCGAAAACGTGGAGTGATAAAAAGACATAGCATGGAGATTAAAGATGCAAAAAGACTAAAAAGGTGATGAGAGTGAACCTAGGGTAGAAGCGTATGTGTAAATTATGATGTGTGTGTGATGTACCTACATGTTAGTAAGACATTAATTTTTATGTTGACTTCTTTCTTCCCATATGAATAGACCTGCAAAAGAGAAGATGATCAAGTAGTCAAATAAGCATGTATATGTGTAAAAATGTGTGTAAAAACATATATATGCATGTAAAGAGCATGTAATGAAAGTACAAAAATGAAAAATTAACATGTGAACCTGATCTATAATGCAAAAAAGGGTGTAGAAAGGATCTTGTCGATTAAGTGCAATTTTTTTGGCTAATCTCACTCCACTAGCCAAAGAAGTGCAGGGAGGAAAGTCTGATTTATCCTCCAACCTATAACTTCTTCCCAAAACTAAAGAGACCCTTTTTACTACCTAATTTTTTGGGAGATCTAATGCCAATGTAATGGAATAAGTGTAGGGAAAAAACTTCCCGGTGTTATCCTCCAGCCTTTAACTAATTCCCATTGTATTAAAACACCCTTGCATCTAGTGTGTACTCACACGTGTGCTAAGGACGATCTAACCTATAAAAGTTATTGTGTATGGATTTTTGTAGATAGTTTTGAATCTACTCCTTGTATAAACCCATTGTTTCATGGATTAAAACTAGAAAACTAAATGGTATCAATATTGTGTGGTAAACCCCAATGATGGCCCCCATCTTTAGGGGCACATATGATGTTTTTGTATAAAGATGCATCCCCAAAAGAGAACCAACCATTGTAACTAAAAATATGCCCGACATGGGGAATGGGAAATGGATGTGCATGGTAGAAACCAAGGCACAAGAAAACAAAGTGGCTAGAAACAAGTATTAGTAGGAACAAACATGCATGTAGAAGACAAGTGTCAATGACAAAGATAATGTGTAAGCTAGTATGCAAGTAGGACAATGTATACAATGTAAAGTGGGTTGTAAACATGGAACACCACTCACAATGTCACAAGATAATCATGGACGATGAATCCAAAATCCCACAAACAAGAACAAACAATAGCAGACAATATAACAAGTATGAAAGTAAATATCCCTACAAAGAAAATGTTACACATGAAACACCTGTTAACATATTAGAAAGATAACAAGTACATCAAAAGTGTGTTGTTTTTAAAATTTCTTGTTTAATAATGAAGTTAATGCACTAGCTACTAAAGAAACTAGCAACTTAGAAATGTTGAGAGGGTTTATGTTACCATCAGATGTGATGATGCTTGATACGAATGTTGAATCATGGATCTCTGTTGCAACAATATCTAAAAAACTGAAATGGATTGGATTAGATATATGTATGTGGGGGCTTCCTAGACAATATTGGATCCAAGAAGTGGTTAAATTCCTTGGTAGATGTCAACCCCCGTGTTTAGATAAAAGGATGTAAAATTTAAAGCATGCAAAAAATAGAGCTATCACTGAATTTGAAAAATAGCATAAACTTATCTAAAGCTAGTTATATGACAATAAGTGCAAGATAAAGGTTACCTATTATTGGTAAAAGATGACCCATATTGTGTACACAATTCGGCGTTAACCTAGGAGGATGGATCTGAAGCTATAAATGAATTATGTATACCTGCAAGTTCTGGGAGCAATCTAGAAACTGATGAGGACTTGTAGCTGTTGTAGGAGGATCTATAGAGGAGAGCCAAGGACTAGGAGATAGGATAGATGATAGAAAGGAGGATTTAGATAGGGTTTTAGATAAAATAGAACCTTGGTCGATGGCAAAAAGGTGATGAGGCCAAGAAGAAATAGTTGAGTATGGCAACCTACAAGCACTACGACTGGAACTAAAGGTTGATGAGTGATGGTTGGATGTTACTCTCGACCTGTAACAAGTTAATCTACAAGAAAGAAAATATAATCTGACATAAAACTTGATAAATACATTATAAAAGTAATAAATATCGTGAAGGAAGATTGTGAGTGATGCAAAACATGTTTGATGATGGATGGGATGTCTGTAACATCGCAGGAAGCTCTGGAAGTCATGAAAAATATTTTATTTCTCTTTGGTTGCTTTAATTTTGAGTGATTGCATGTGAAATGGAAAGGAATCAAACATACTTAAAGGTTTGACAGTGACTAGGTTGGGTTGCCACCAATCACGGGGAAATTTTCCCTTTCATGCTTGCTTTTTGATTTAAGGCAAATTTTGATGATTTTAAAGAGATGGCCAAATTCTTTAAAGAATATTGGTAGGATTAGATGACTTTGGGATGAATCCAAGGTAGTTAGGACATAAAAATAGATGGGATGAAAGCTAGAAAAGTAGGGTGATTTATATGTAGGATAAAATCATCCTAATTAGAAAGTTAGTTAGGGAAATAACTAGGGTATTAATTAATAGGATTAATGTGGATGGGATATTTAGGCATGTAAAATATTAAATGATTAATTAATTAATGTGAATTAATTAATTAACAAGGATTGGATGGGCATTTGATTAAATAAGGAGGATCAATAAAATAAAATATGTGCACGCAGGTAATGAGGGGATAGATACCAATTTTAGGTGTCTACATTTTTCACTTTTTGTTGAGTGGTTTGAGCTAGCAAGCCACGAGACAAAAACAAAAAAGGGTTGGATAAGGATAAATGATTAATGATAAGCTCCCCCTCAAATGGGGGATTGATTGCTTCAAAATAAATCGATGACATATTTGAAAAAAGGTAAATGAAAAGGAGGGGTGGGTGATGAAAAGATGGGTGAAAGTATAACCAAGGCAAGATGCCCTAGGCAAAAAATCATTGCAATATGAATAAAATTTATGGCGGTGACTCAGATATCACATCAGTAGAGGATAATTGTAGTCTCAACGAAGATGGGATATAATGTTCTACGGACCAGTGAGTGGGTAAAGACCACTGGAGTATGGATGCAGGTCAGGATGACCAATGAGTCATAGGCAAGTCATCAAAATATGTGCAACTAATGCGAAAAGGCATGTGAAATCCTTCGTACATGAGGAATCAAGAAAAAATTATGTGTTCACAAGGAATGAGGATGGATGATATGGTGCCTAATGGGACACAAAAAATGGCTGATAAGGAAAAATGGAAAAGTGAGTGATGAAGGAATATGCCCCAAGAGGGGAAAATATGGCCATGAAATCAAAAAAGGAAAAAGTATGCCCCGAAAGGGGAGAAGATGGCCACAGTGGTGGACTTTAAAATGTATGCCCAAAAAGGGGAAAATGAAAATGGCCTCAAAGGAGGAATTCAATGAAGAGTAATGGTGCCCTAAGGAAGACACAAATATGGCCACAAGAGTGGAATTTGATAAAATGAATGTAATGCCCAAAGGGAAAGATGAATATGCCCTCAAAGGAGAACTTTGTGCATGAATGAAATAGAATTATAAAATGAAATGCCTAAAAGAGGAGTGATTATGGCCACGAGTGTGGACTTATAGATTAAATATGATTAACATGCCCAAAGAAAGATTGATTATGGCCACAGGTGTGGACTTAGAGAGTATGTGTGCATGAAGGAAGAAATAATTCAAAATGTTGTATGAAATTTCCCAAAGGGGAAAATATGTATGACCATAAATGTGTATTTAAATATCAATAAATTATGTCCTTGAAAGTGAAGCCAAAAAGAGGGGAAAATCCCAAAATGATTAGTGATAAGGCCAATCGACGGTGACCAAGTGTAAGTGGGTTATATAAGCCCAATGGTTGGTCAACAAAGCTCATTTTCACATGCAGATTTGACGAGAAAGAGCATAGAAATAGAAAAGATATTGAGGAAATAGAGGTTATTGGAGCTACAAGGAAATGCCAAATGGTGCAGAGGATGGTGAGTAAAAAAACCCATGCTTGTTTTTAATTTTATTTCATTTTTATTTTATTTTTATCATTTTTGTAAAAATTTGATGACATCAGGGGCGGTTGGTGGCGACCCAAACGGGTTGATGTCAATTAGGCCCTAGGGCACATCGATTTGACAAGAAATGTGTAGACCTAACCTAGTTCGGGGTCGACTAGGGTAAAATTGGATAACCTAGGGTCTGATTTTATTCTGTATGAAAATTAATGCATTTTAAATATATTTTTGGATTATGGATCTGATGTGTGTATTTTTTTCTTATGATCATAGGCCATAGAGACCTTATATCTGAGAGATTAAGTGTCTTATCTATATGAGAAGATTAGATGGGATGTGATAGACACTTAGTGGGATCATCTATCTGCAGTCGGATTAGGAGGATTTAGACACTATCAGATAGTCCCACAAGAAGTGGGACTTATGATCACCTTGGTAGAGAGGTGGGATCGACAGACTTACACATTTTGCTTCAAGATAGGGGAGATGACTATCACCTTGGATGATGCATATCGGATCCTAAGACTACCAATACATGGGGAGTAGATAGTCCCCATCACTAGTGATGACAAATTAGCAATTTTGACATAGCTATTTGGAGCAAATGTGCCTCTTATCATATTTTCTTCAAGGTCATTTTCCTATGATCAAATATATGTGTTTTGGGTGGCACACAACCAATTGATTTGCATGGTTATGATGGCGGTGTTCTGATATGATTTTCCAAACTCAAGAGGAGCTTGGTTTCCATGGGCGTTGACTAGTGTAGTGGCTGAAATTGTTGATCGCCAGATAGTGTTTTTATTTGGGACCGCCCTTATTAGCTCAGGTTTACCATGAGCTATCTGGATGTAGGGCTTATAGGAAATCAGGATTGCATATCAGATTCTTGTTACAATGCTAGGATTATGAATATATAGCAATGATTAGACCACCAAGGCTTTCATGGGTCACAAGAGACCATATTCAGCTGGAGGTTGGATTTTTGAGATGGAGGGTTGACCAAGCCTTCAGAGACAGGGGAGAGAGGGGTGGATTGGGTATGTTGATAGATTGGCTGAGATGGATGTTTATCAGACCGCTTGGAGACCATATTGAGGATTCCCCGTATGGCCAGGGGTAGATGGGGAGTTGGTGGGGATGAGGAAGATGAGTTGGATTCGGGAGAGACGGCTGGAGATGATTGAGGTCATTCAGTTTGACATGGTACAATGACAGTTTTTAGTCATTAAGTCAGTGTCTCATGATCTGATTTTATACAGGATAGAGGATTTGGATAGTGAGCTATTAAGTCCCACCATGGCTAATCCATTGGAGGAGGAGGCGACACCATGGGATGATGATTATGATATGGGAGTTGGAGAAGGATACTCCGATTGGCATACAGTAGCATGGGCATCTCAGGTGACTAAGGAGGAGGAGATGAGGAGATTGAGAAGATGGAGGTTAACATTAAGGTGGCTCTAGATGGAGGTGGGGATGATGGAGCAAGAGAGGCTTTAGAGGTGTCATGCTTGTGTGTTAATCTATAGCAGATGGTGGTGGAGAGAGACCAACCATGGGTAGAGTGAGACACAACTCTACAATAGTGGGATGCGGTCATCTAGGAGAGAGACCGCTTACCCGTAGGTAGAGGGAGGCCTACATGGCCAATTTTGGAGATTTCGATACTACTATAGTGACTAATTTGGACAGTGGCATTTAGGAAGTGATGCAAGGGTCAGGATAGATGGAACCCCCTATCATGGTTAGGATGGATAGGTACTTAGCGTTGGCCTCCGAGGCCAAATATTATGAGGACATCATGATCCACATTTTTCCTCAGACACCAAGATACTAAGAGCATCTCTAAAGGTAGACGGTAGCTGGAGCTAGGCCACTGAGGATTACAGTGAGTGTATCTCATCCGAGGTGCGAAGAGGGAGTCTAGGAGAGAGATAATGGTGTGCAAGGTTCAAGTGTTATACTTGTCCCTGGTGGAGAGGATATGAGAGTTTTAGACATGCATTTTACTAATTTTGATAATATTTTTTCTTTGAGGCAAGGGCCTTATAGGATTGTGATGTGTTGATACTCCTTTGACACACACACACACACACACACACACACACACACACACACACACACACACACACAGTTTTGGATCATGGATCATTATGTGTTCATTTTTTGATGTAATGAATTTGATTTGATGTGATGATTTTATATTATATGTTTTGATGATGGATTTTGGATTAGATGTGATGGTTATTTTAGATTGTATGTTTGTTTTATATTTGGTGATGATGGTAAAAGAGATGTAAGATCATATGTTTATTTTAAATTGGTATGTGTATAAATGATAATATAGATGTATGATGTGATGATTAGGACCATGTGTTTTGTGTTAAAATTTTATCATGATGATTAAAATGTATACAAATAATATGTGATGAAAAAAAATTAGGAATGAATGCGATGGATGATGAATATGTTGTAAGGTAGATAGCATATAGGTGATTAAGATGGATAAATATGTGTTAGAAGATAGTTGCAATAGGATTTAGGAATCACAATAGTGGCAACCTATAGGTGCAAAATGACACTATGTTATAACGACGAAATATGCCTCCAACCGTATTGGAGGTAAATAAAAAGGGAATCTAGGTAATGCAAGGTACATGCGACCAAAGAAGATTTCAGCAAATAACCAATGATAGTTAGTCATTTCAAGGATCAGAAGGAAGCAATGGATGAGCTGATCTCATAAACCTAATGTTGACATGACAAGAGGGGTTTGAGATGCACTTGTATAGAGGAAATAGGGTTCTCCAAAAGTGGTGTTCCCTAAAATTTTCCCCAGCTCTAGGCAGGGGGAAGAGAAAGCTTATCAATGCGAGAAGATTTCTTAGGATGCTCATAAAATGGAAGGCTGATCAATTCGGGAATCCTTAAAATTTCATAAGGAGTATCCATCCTTCAATAGTATGGTATAATTTTTACAATATATACATGACAAGAATAAATGATATCCATCCTTTGAGGGATCAGTCTATTTACTTTTTTTATATTGATTTTGATTTAATGTTTTTTATCTTACTTTTTTTTTTGCATGAACAGTTGTCCTTTGAGGGATCAGTCTATTTTTAATAACTTTGATTTTGATTTCAGCATCCATGATTCTTGATTTTTTATTTTTCATGGGGGAGAGCTAGGACTGCTAAGTAAACAACTTAGGAGGGGATAAAGATTACACAAGAAACACCCCTAGACCATTTACAATAGTTCCAATAGATGAATGAGAAGGTGATGGATGTGATGATCACGGAGTTCTCACCAAAGGAAGAACCTATCCATAAGGAAAATTTTATGGACATAGTTGTGGTGCCCATATTTAAGGTCACATCTAGGAAATGACAGAAGACCGCATAGTTCTAAATCACCACAATGAGAAATAGAAAGAGGTAAGATGGAGGAATTATCTAAGGATACAACTATGGGCACACTGGTAAACGTGGTAAAAATATAATGGTCACAAATCTAATGTGTTAAGTGGTTTCACTTTCATTTTACTGTATGGTCTAATCTAGTTAGGGGAAAACTTTTTATGTTGGCTCCTTTCTAGAGTAGTGACGTTCTAATAAAGTTAAGAGATTAGTGTCACATTTTGGAAGACGGGACAATAAAAAATAAGAGCAAGTGTTTCCTATCAGGAAATCAAATGGTATGTGGTTGAGATGAACAAATGGTCCCCATAGAGGGATGGGATGAATCGGGATCAGATGAGATGAGTTAAATAAATATTTATGGAATAAGTGCTGCAATGGCAGGTTTTAAATCCATGGTGGTTCCAAAGTGAAGCACAGCTATGGCCATAAAGGTGTTCGTATGAAAAGGGGATGAAAGATAAGACTGGATAACATGAATTAGATGAGATAGGATGATGCCAAATGTGGAAAGGAACTAATCTATAAATAGAAAAGTCCTAGTAAGAAGTCCCCCTAGTGTAGGAGGTTGAATCAATGAAGATGATAATACATATGCCAAAAGGTCGATAATGAAGGGGAAGATACACCCCCAGCGAAAGGGATGTGGATAGGATAGGGTATGTCAAAATATATGAAATTGATATCAGGTGGATGGTGTAACAAAGACAATGGCGTTAATGAATAAACGAGGACCCTCATCGAGAGGAGTTGATGTGGGCAGATGAAGAGGACGAATGGATAGAGGAGCAGTGAGAAGAGTTAGATGTGCTATGGATGAAGTAGTAGATGGAGAAGGGGACTCGTTGAGGAGGTCCTCTTTCTCAATAAGGTTATGGAAAATGGTTTAGAAGGGCCTTACAATGCTCGGTGTCATGGCTCGAGGGTGTGATTATAAGCGTAGATGTGATAATAATTGAACCATGAGGGCTTTGGATGGTTCGGATTGAAGGCTCTGATAGGTGGAAGTGTCATGGCAGAAGTATGAAGTAAATATGTTGGAGGACCTCTACATTTGATTCGATATGGGCTCCAAGAAAATGTCCTGTTGGATGGTGTGGATGGTGAAGGTAAAGGTGGACTAGGTCAAGGTCTAGGTGGTCTGGGAGAAGAAGCGGTGGTGGATAATTTAGGCCTAGATGGCTAGATAGATTATAGGTGTCTTTTGATGAAGGTGGCTGGCCCTAGGAGAGAATTAGATTGTTTGGATTTGGATGGGTTGATTGGTCATGATGGAGGAGGGGGTCCTATGACATAAGGATGAATACTTCCCCAAGATAGAAGCTGTATATTTGGTCTCTGATAGGAGGGATGTCAATCTTATTATGAGGACTCTTAAAGGACCATTTTTGAAGGATGCCAAGGTCTTTAGATTTGGATTTTTGAGGAGAACCCTTGGTGAGGGATAACAATAATCTCTACTGGGTGATCTGGTGATGGCATAGCGGATGGCTAATGGAGGAAGTAGCTTCTGCATTACATGGATTCTAAGGAGGGTAAAGATTGGCTAGATGTGGGAACATCTATGGTTATGTGGATGATAAAGAGAGGGTCACCTATAGCTTGTTGCAAGTTGAAGTGCCCTTCCAATATTGTTCAAATGATGAAGGTAGTGTGGATGGAAGAGGGAGATAATGGGGATATGGTGATCAATGAGTCGATACGATAGGTGTAGGTAGAGAGTACAGAAAGAAGGACTGATACTAACTCTATGGATGGTCCAGGGAAGGTAAGGGTGGGATGAACGTGTAAAGAGACATGTGGATATTTTTGAGTAGATGGGGATAGCAGGTGCAAAATTGGTTGAAGTGGATAAGGCATCATGTAGGTGCAGTGATCATCCAATAGGTGCAGGTGTGGTATATGATGAGAGGCATTTAGAATGATGTGGTTAAAGATATATATGTTTAAATGGGGAATATGGTGTAAATGGGATATGGATAGGGATGGAGGAGGTATGAGTATCAAAAGGCACATGAGTGGATTGGGGAGGTGTGATAGGTGTGGCAACAGATGTGGATATGGAAGATGAGATAAGTGGGGTGGTCATAAATGACGAGATAGGTGGTAGGGATGTCGGGGTAGATAAAAAATCAGATGATGTGGGCAGTAGGAAAATAAATGTGTGATAAGGATTTCAATGCGGACAATGGGTGTAGATGACGAGATAGGTGCGGCCAAGGCTGATGCAGATGTAGTGAGAGTAGGATTGGATGTGTTTGTAAGAGAAGCAGTAGAATTAAGGGAGGTCTGTAAGGTGACTGTAGATGTGATAAACGTAGGAAAAATGTTGGAAGGGGCCAAGGGTGCAATACTTAGGATCGAAGTAGATGAGGGAATGGGTGAAATTTATGTTCAAAGAGGTGTTTGATATATGGTATTGATTGAGAATGGGTTAAATAGATGTGATATAGATGGTGTAAGATGAAATTTTCTGGTGAAGTATTAGGAAGTTTTTGTCTAAATATGTTATGTGATGAGGATTGTATTGTTTGGGGGGACGTAGGAGCATGTTGATAAGTGGGTTCATAATGAGATGATGGAGATGGGGATAAGAACTGGGGAGATCTAATATGATAGGCTCGTAAGAGGTATCCCTCGGTTAGATGGAAGGATAGATTTCATAAGATGGGGTATGATATGATGATTGATACCTATGGAGAAGAAAATCACAAATGGGGTTCTCGTGAGGAATATCAATAAGTGAAGTGGGTATGGTGATGTCGAATGACCCTGGAAGCGCATGAGGTAATGGGGATAAAGATGGTAAGGGAGAATCTAGAATGGTGTATGGTAATGGAGATTAAGGTGATGAGATACAAGGAAAGGGGGTATAAAGTGATGGAGATAAAGTGGATGATGTATAAGGAAATGAGGGAAAGGCATGATATTTCAATCGATGTGGGTGAGAAATGGGAGGTCTATGGAAAAAATGATCATATATAGGGGTAGAGGAATCCCTAGAAGCAACCGATGGGTTGGATGGGGTCACAGAGGACTGCTGAGGACTACTCGAGGAAAATTTGGTTCCATATTTAAACAAGAAAGAAAGAAAAAAACCTTTTTATGTTTTGATTCAGAAAGTGTGAAGAGGATGGATGTGAATGAACCTATGATATGGCAAACTATGTTTAGTCTCAGGTAAGTTGTGGCTGGGAAATTTCTAAAACAGTCTCCTGTTGGGTGATTAAATCCAAATCAGTGAATCAAGTGAAGGAATTTTTTGATGTGTTAATTGATTTGTGAATTTATATACTGTGTGTGATAAGACTTGTGATGTATAAGATTGAACCTCCTATTTAAGCTATGTGGGAAAGTAGGATGTAAAAGGGAAGGTTTTTTTAAGCCCAAAATGAAATGTGATGTTTGATTAGTACACATACAAGAAGGGAAGGTACAATGCAAAAGGATAAAATAAGGAAAAGAAGAATACTTAGATAGCACTTTTCCTATTTTTCTCCACTTTTGAATGATGAGCGATCCAAGCCACAAACATGAACAAGTAATAAATCAAGGCCTCATGCTACAATGTTAATGGAACACAAGAAAAAGTAAGATATATAAAAGAAAAGGCATTACCAAAAGGATGGTCCCACCGGGCGTGCTAGGAAATGTTGTCCAAATTTATCATTTGATAATGAAATTAATTCACTAACTACTAAAGAAACTACCAACTCAGAAATGTTGGAGGGTTTATGTTACCTCGGATGTGATGATGATTGATATGGGCACTAAATGATGGATCTCTGCTACAACAAGATCTGTAAAACTGAAATGGATTAGATTAGACAGATGTATGTCAAGGCTTCCCGGACAATGTTGGATCCAATAAGTGGTTAATTTCCTTGGTGGATGCCAACCCTTGTGTTAAGATAAAAGGATGTAAAAGAAAATGCATGCAGAAATAGAGTTGTCACTGAATCTGAAAAATGACAGAAACTGATCTAAAGCTAGTTAGATGACAATAACTGCAAGATAAAGGTTACCTGGTCTGGGTCAACAGCAACCTAGAATGTGTACAGGTAGATTGATGGTGACCTGGGATGATGGATCTAAAGTTATAGATGAGGTATGCATACTTGTAAGGTCTGGGAGAAATGTAAAAACTGATGAGGACTTGTAGCTATTATAGGAGGACCTGCATAGGAGATCCAAGGACTGGGAGATAGGATATATGATAGAAAGGAGGATTTAGATAAGTTTTGGATAAACAAAACCGTGGTTGACAGTGAGTGTAGTAGGATTGGGATGAGGGTGAAAAGTAATAGTTGAATATGGAAACCTACAAGCACTAGGACTGGAAATAAATGTTGTTGAGTGATGGTTGGATGTTGCTATGGATGTGCAATAGGTTAATCTATAAGAAATCAAATATAATCTGATAAAAAACTTGATAAAAGCACTATAAAATCATGAAATCTCATGAAGGAAGATCGTGAGTGATGCAAATCATGTTCAATGATGGGTGGGATGTCTATAATTATCACATGAAGTTCTTGAAGTCAAGAAGAATATCCGATTTCTCTCTGTTTACTTGATTGTTGAGTGATTGCATGTGGAATAGAAAGGAATCAAACATACTTAAAGGGTCGACGGCGATTGGGTTGGGTCGTCACCGATCACGGGGAGAGTTTCCCTTTCAGGCTTGATTTTTTATTTAAGGTGAGGTTTAATGATTTTAAAGAGAAGGCAAAATGCTTTAAAGCATATTTGCAGGACTATATGACGTGAGGATGAATCCAAGGTAGTTATGACATAAAAATAGATGGGATGAAAGCTAGAAAAGCAAGGAGATTTATATGTAGGATAAAAGCATCCTAATTAGAAATTTGGTTAGGGAAATTACGAGGGCATTAATTAATTAATGGGATCAATGTGGGTGCGATAGTTAGGAATATAAAATATTAAATGATTAATTAATTAATGTGAATTAATTAATTAACAAGGATTGGATGGGCATTTGATTAAATAAGGAGGATGAATAGAATAAAATAAATGCACATAGATGACGAAGTGGATAGATACCAATTTTAGGTGTGTATAATCGATAAAGTAGTGTGTTATGAAATAAAATGAAACAATAGCACCTATAGTTTACAAATGTGGATGCTACTAGGAATCATTGTGGTACTGGTACCAAGCATCTGTGTTATGGGTAATGGATCTATAGAATATGCTATCAAAACTAGAAAACAAGTGAATGTGCATGTGTGTGATAAAGATAATGACATATAAGATATATATACTTATATATATATATATATATATATATATATATCATGTGTAATAAATTGAACATGTACAAGTAAGAGTAAATGTAACCAAGATATGCAATATGTTGTGAATGGATGGAATGAAATTCAGAGTGAATGATAGGAGCCGCATGCCCCTTGAGTGAATGGAATTATATACAATGAGTTTCATTTGTTTATGCCCCCTTGGAAGTCAATAATGAACCATAAATGAGAGTGCATCATTAGTAAATGGTTGAACTATGTGTTATGTGTAGTGTATTGTAGTGAATGTGTAGTGATGACATGCAACATGGAGATGAGGTGTGTGTGATGATGTAGACTAAGCATATATCACGATAAGATGAACAAAGGAGTGATGATTTAACCTAAATCATATATTACTAAATGATGATCAAAACATGTGATAATGATGCTAGAGCAACTGATGATGTAGCATATAGTGTTTATCACTAAACTAGGAATGTCGTATGTTTGAAGGGATTAAATGACTGAAAGTGTGAGTGTGGTGAGGTCTTTATTAGATTTGTATACCCTCAATAGTCCAGCATGGACCAGTGTGACTAGAGTGCATCATTGGGTAGTGAGCGTAGCAAGTATAAGTAGATGTGTAGTAAGGTGTGTAATATGTGTATGAAATGCAATGTGATATGTAAAGTGTGTAATGTATGATGTATAAGATGTAATGCAAGATGTGTAGATGATATCGGTATCAAATGTGTATTATGTATGAAACACAGTGTGAATGACACATGATAGATGCAAGATGTAGGATGTATGGATGTATGTATATAAGATGTGTGAAGACGCGTGATGTGTAGTTGTCTAGTGTGCAGTGTGTGACGTTTAATGTGTGTAGGATTCCCTCAACAGTCAAGTGTTAACCAGAAGCACAAGAGTGTGTCATTGAGAAATGAGTGATGTACAACGTGTGGATGAATATCATGTATGATAGAAGGTAGATGTGTGATAGTGTTAGCATGAAACGTGTCTATGATGTGTAGGATAGGGGGATGTGTATATGCGTAATTCCCCCCAAGTGTGTAATGGTGAAGATGATCATGTGACCCTTTCTAAAAGATCATCATTGTTATGGTCAAATCCTACTGGAGCTGCATTAGAGACCTATGATAAGAAAAATAATGAGGTGGATTGTACAAAGAGCCATTGTGGTGTAAGTGTATAGAATCTCATTGCATACTCGTCATCAATGAAGGGTACTAGTGGACAGTCCTGTGCATACGAACGAGAAAGATTCAAAGAATAAGTAGGAGATGAGTCATTAGCAATAGAAACATTTCCAAATGGCATATGAAAATGTGATAGACAGTGTGGTCGATGTACCTAAAATACTGCCAATATAGTCAAGCCAAGATTTCCCAAGTGTCAGTGGAGAAATGCGAGGGGTATGCATGCTACGAAGATACATGTCAAATGAACCACATGAAGACCATAGGCATGGTTGTAATGTGAAAATAACCATGGTAAAGGTGAGGAGATTGTATTGTATGGTAAAAGGTTGTTAAGCATCAAACCAAGCCTAGTTAAGCCTTCATGTGTGTAAATAGTATCTAAACAAGTGGGATCAACAGATAATATGATGCCAAAAAGAGTTTGTTGATCAATAGTGTGTCATGTGAAAGGTGGGGGTGGAGATACAGATTGTGTCAGTGGAGGATGTGAAACAGCATTCCTAAGGTATTAATAGACCCCTGATAAAGTATTCATAGCATTGGTAGAAGTAGGGGTATTGAAATTTTATTCACCTGAGCCATCAACCAAAAATGTGTCATTGAAATAAGATTCATCTACATCTATAGGAGTAAAATTCAAGATGGCCTAATGCTTCATCGTTAAGTTCGACAACATCGAAATCATCATTATCAGAATCCTTAGAAATCATCTTGTGTTAGCATTATCATGTTGTATATAGCCTTGTCAAGTATATTGTCTAGAAGCTATGCTCGGTGGAGCAGTGGTAGGTGTATCGATAGTAGGAGCAGTAGTGGTCATCGGACTAGATATGGTGGGTGAGATGAATTTCCATAGTGTGAATAGAAATAGCCGGAATACTTGGATTGGTAGAGGAAGATGACGAAGCACTAGATTGACCAATGTCACATGTGTCAATGCTAATATATGGAATACGTTGTGTAGGGGAGGAATAGTCATAGTAGTAATAAGGTCTATACAATCAGAATTTGAAAGGTTCAGGATCTAGAAGAAATAGTATGTTCATATCCATCATGTAAGAATCTAAAACACTGGTGGACAATAGATGGGACCACTTACATTGTTTGGATCCAAGATCTACCTAGCAATAGATTGAATTTGAAATGAGGCATCTATAACATATAAGTCAATGAGAATGGTCTTAGGCCTAACCCAAATGCTGTAATGAGATAGTCCCCAGACATGTGTGAGTGGTACAAAGTCATAACCACGAATGAGAGTAGAATTTTTAGAAATTAAGTTGTCATTGATACCCAATTATTGGAGAAGAGAATGAGCACATAGGTTGAAACGGCTGACCCATTATCAATAATTACATGTTTTGATACAAGTGGTGTTAATAATGGACAGTAATGAGTAAGTTGGCATACATGGATTGATTTTAGTAAAAGGTGATATATCCTCATCAGTGAATGATATAACATGTGGCATAGGTTTTCGAGAGACTGTATGAGGTGTATAAAGGCCAGTGCAAAGTTATCACTTTCTGATATGAATGACACAAAGGGATGCTTCTAGTTTTTTATGACAATATGGTGCACTACACAATAAGTCATAGATGGTAAATCTTAGCTGGTGTGATTTTAAGTTGTTCTATGATATCATAACCCTTAGGAGGAGACCAAAGGGGCCGAGGAAGTGATAGGTGGAGGAAGAGAAGTGGGTGGAGCCATAGCAGGATGAGTGTGGCAAGTAGTAACGACATTGGTGGATGGATCAACCATAGGTATAAAAAAGTGAGGAGTGATGCTGAGCAAAACACTTGCATGAAATAAACAATAGTAGTAACTATACCAGAGACTTTAGTTGGTGTGAAATAAGAATAAGATGATTGAGTCATGACTTGATAAGGAGAAGACATATTCAAAAGGAAGGGTTTGATCATTCGATTTCACCAAAATGATTAAGCTAATATGTAAATATCCTATCCTAATATGATGTTATAGGAGTAGTAAATAACTGAATAAATGAAATAATAAATTACTGAGAGATATACCCAAGTCAAGCTAAGTAATCAAATGTGTAAACCCTAATGTGAAAAGAGAGTTGGAAGAGCCTTAACTTATTCGAATTATGTCACAGGACTGTGTCGTAGTGGAGACTTGGCTGAAGTAGAAGGAGGAAACTATTGCATAAGAGCCTAGATAAAATGTATATCTAGAGGATTTTGCTAGATTGGGGCACTCTGGGGAAGGATAGGGGTTCTCGTGGGTTCCCTGGTCTAAATTTTGGGTGCCTTGGTCTACACAAATGGTTAGAAACCCAAATTTTCAAGGTTGTAAGATATCTAAACTCATTCAATTCTTGTCGCGTGTATGCCACTGCACTTCACCAATTTTTTCCGTAATTCTTGCAATGGAAGAATCACCTAAAAAAGACCCAAAACAAAGCAATCAAACCCCTAAAAAAATAAAGACTGCATATAAAGGGGTCAGATTGTACTTCAACTGCCAAATTGATGGACTTATCACTAAGCATTGCACTACATCTCAGAACCCAATGTAGTTATATGTATGTGTGTGTATGTGTGTAATTGTGCCCTAGTTTACTCTTGTACCAGTTGCACAATTTGTGAAGTAGCGAGCAAGTAACTAAATGTAGAATGTAATAAATGTGTGCACGGAAATAATAGACTCCCCTCCTATGAAGTGTGATGCAGATGAACCATCATTGTGTGATTTGTGATGGAGATAGAAGGATGTAAATGTAGCTATAGATTCATTTGATGGATGATAACCTTAGGTGGTTATACCTAGTGCTTAGTGCTTGGTCCCTTATTATGATCACATAGACTTTATATTTATATGATTCCCTCGCTTGAATTTTGTAATTAACCCCGAAAATGCTGACTACCAAAAAGATATAGAATGCTCAAATGGATAGAAAGGACCCAAAAAGTGAGAGTAAAGTGTAAAGAGGATAGGGGAACCTAGAGGAGGCATGAGTGCGCTTGGTGTTGACGTCCTAGATGGGTGCTTCAAGTCCAGAAAAGGTAAAATTGAAGTATGAAAAGACAAAATGGGTCAATAAAGGTACAGAGCTGAAAGTAGCAATAGAAAGAAATGAAAGATGACCAAAGACATGGGTTAATCAATACTCTTCTTTCTTAGGAACCATGCAAATAGTAGTATGTGATCGAGACTAAATAATGACTCAAAGTGCTTGATTTTGTGTCTACAGCATCTTTTTCTAGATGACTAGGCACTCCATTGTTGTTGAGTCGGGAATTCTATTGTCAACTATTGTACTAGAAGTTGAACCTCCTACATGGGTAACTAATAGGAGCATTTTAATTTTGTGCACCTTGCCTCTATAGGTTAATTACATCGTTTGACGATTTTTGAATAATTTGGTGAAATTTCCTAAACTCTAAGCTATAATTAGCACCGATAATGTTTTGATTTTGAATTTATTTTGTGGATGAATTCAGGAATGTTGGCATGGAAGTGGAAGGTTGGTTTTTGGAATATCACACAACAATATTTAGATATCTGGGAGCGTTTGGGGGGGTTGCATGAGGGTCAGTGTAATTTTATTTTTAACCACCATGGCATGATGATTAGGCGTGGGAAGCGCCAAGGGTTGATTATTTTATCGCAGTGCAAACTAATTGTATGGTAAACCATGGGAGAAGGAATAGACGCAAATAAACTCAGGTTTGGAAATTGATTGTAAACTAGTGTTTGTGCATTAGGTATTTGGTTAAGCACGAGGTGACCTTACATGAGTGGATGGTTGACAAGCTACATTTGGTTGTGCAGTAAATTTCCCCAAAGAAGACAATGCACTGACACATCTGAAGGCTTGAGGAATTTTATGGTTTTGTGGTATGGGAGTGTCAAAGTGGGTAAGGCAAAAATATCTCTATGAAAAATTAAAGTCAAGGGGTTCAATCACTCTGAGATATATTTGGATAGTCACATCCTTAATTTGGTTACAAGGGGCTTTCACTCTCTCATATAGCTTGTGAAAGTATTTTTTGAATGAACTCATGGGTTTGTGGGATTCTCTACACCCAATGGAAAAAAATGTGATATAATACGGTTAGATCGATGGGGATGGATAAATGGTTAATAAATCATTCCAAGAGGTGATGGAACCATTAGGCCTAGATACCAATTATACAAAATTTCATCCAACGCATATGGGAAACATCGATAAGAAGCATCCTCGTGAATTATTTACATGTTTCTGAGGTCATTCATATAATCTTGGATGTGTTCCTCTATAGTTTGTGTACCATGTACATACTTAGAGAAAAATTTCAAAATTCTTGGGCATGTCATGGTAGCCATCAAGAATGGAAAGAGAGCCACAGGTGTTTCCCTGGAAAATTACCATGGTTGGAGATTTCAGGATTTGTGGGATTGGGAAGGGTTTAACAAAAGGGGTAGTAGCTTGAGATGAGCTACTAACAAAATGTATTTTTTTGGGATTAGATTTCCCCCTTGGTTGTTTTTCACTTCCTATGGGTTGGAAATCTTAGGAGATAAAAGTCACCTTAAATTGACTTTGATCTTGTATAACATTCACATACGCTATCACAAGCTTAAAAAGTAGAAATATGTTTTTAATACAAAACATTCTATTAATTAACTTAGAAATAATTTTCCACACCCATAATTAAATTGTACATCGATACTGCTAATTAACCCAAACATCATACTTCATTACGGTTATCCCAAATTAACGCCCCCCCCCCAATTTAATTTGGATAACTCATTTAAAATGGACTTACCCCTTTAAATAATACTAGGACATTTAAATGGTTTTCAAATTCCACCGCTCTAAACCACTGGTTGTTGACATTTAAAAACCCGTGTGAGGCTAATGTTTAAAAACTTAGCGGGTTATGTTTAAAATGTCATGTGATGTTCAATTGGTTGTCAATTTTAATGCCAAACATAAAGTAGCAGGCCACGTGGTAGGATTCCATCTCTCTTCATAATTTTTGGCTTCAGTAGACATGAGACCCATGGAATAACCTGCATTTCATAATATTTTGGGCCTGCGGCAGGGAAGACAAATTCTGGATAATGTTAAAAGAAACATGGAGGAGTTGGGGATCATGGGGTAAAATACCAATTACCAAAGGTGGAGGACAAATGTCACCATTCCGACACTCTTCAAGGCACATGAATTTCACAGACCTCAACTTCATGGAATAAATCAAGTTCAATAAGGCATTGGGTCTGATTGGTCAAACATGTCAACAAGGATACGTGGTTGCATTTCTTTGGATCCAACAGTTTTATATCTACCCAGATAGAATTTATGATGCAAAGGTGCAACCAATGAAAGGTAAACATGTACCATACGTGGATATTTCCTATTGGCTCATGTTTCACTACAGTCAAAGGGGGCTATTAAATTCTTACATTGTGAGGGGTGTGGAGCTTTCTAATTGGCTCACATTTTGCAGTTGTCAGTTAAGGGTAAAAGAACAGTCTAACATTGCAAGAAGTGTGGAGCTTTGCTATTGGCTCATATTTTGTGGTGGCTAGTATAAGTAAAATAATAGACTGATATTGCAAAGTGTGTGGAGATTTCTCATTGTTCTATGCTTCGTGCTCTGAAAAGGTCTTTTTAAGACAAGATTGACATTGAGACATACATGGAGCTTTCTCATTGGTTTAAGCTTCACAATGGATAATGGATATTTCATAAGGCCCCAAATATGAACCAATGAAAGGCTTACATGTGGAAAATTCAAAGTAAGTAGCACGTAGGTAGGAAAAATCCCCGAGATGATCAAATGATTCCACGTGTCACGTTCTTGTTCTCCTCGACATGCTAATTTTAAAATGGCCATAACGTTCGCTCCAGAGCTCCAAATCACGCAAAATTGGTCTCGTTGGAAAGATCTCATTCTGATCTTTATGTTGACACCAAGAAAATCAAATTTTCATAAGGTTTGGTGGTTAAAATGGAAAACAAAGCTTCAAAGGGAGAGAGGACAGTCCTGAGCACAAAAATGGTCAAATCTCACTCTCAACCACCAAAATTAATGAAGTATGGCTTCCATCTCCTTTTGTAAGACAAGATGAAAATAGGAATGCCCTTTTAGGGTTCCCATATGCTTTACAGGAGAATTCAATATAGATTTTTGATGGTTGAAAGTTTAAAAAAATTGTGCCCTTCTTTTTTCCCTCTTCTCCTTCTTCCTTAATATATATATATATATATATATATATATATATATATATATATATATATATATTATAAAATATTTCTTTTTCAAGAGTGCACTCTTTATTGTAACGAAAACATGCCAAAATGGTGATTGAATTCCCATGAGTTATAAACCTTGAATTTGGTCTTTGCAATGTACTCACACCTTTTTCCATGAATGTAACAAAAATTTTCATATCTTAAGCAATACAATCTATTTTGTGGCACATTTTGTCTTCCCTAGCTCATTTTATTTGCAATCTTGCCTCTCTATTTGTTTTGGGCATGTTGTGTGTATTTCTTGATTATAAGTTCCCTTTTTTTGTTTTCAATGTGTGGGTGAGTGCATAATACATGGTTCAAATCTGTGGCATGTTTTTTCCCTCTCTCCAATGTTTTCTCTCTTTCCTTCCCCTCAAGGAGAGCGATTCACCCCTTTTTCTAGTGTTATCACTACCCCTTTTAGCTTAATATTTCCCTTTTCATGCATCCCCTTCTAACCCTGGTCCCTTAGAAATTTTAGGTTAGGATTATTTTTAACATTAGGAATAGGTAGAGGAACAACCCTTCTCCGTAAGTATTTCTCACAATGCATGTCCCACAACTTGGAGATAGTCCCATGTTGCCTCAAAATCCTAAGTTGTTTATGACTCATAGCAGGGTGCAATTTTGAGCTCCAACAGTTACCATATTTCTAAGATTTCAATAGTAGTTTGAACCTTTAACTATCATTTAATTCTTTATACATTGTTTTTACAATATTCCGTACAAAATTCTTACCAACAATTAGCTCATAAGTCAATGGTAAATATCAGAGTTACATCTTATTTTATATACAAATTATTAGATAACATTTATGTCTCAAGTACCACCTTGTATTATTACAAACTTTGTACAAGTATTAAAATTAACAATAACTTGTTCTTTCCAAAAGATCCTTTCAGAAGTTCCTGTGTACATGTCTATCTCAAATGTGCAATTGTATCATAGGGAGTGCATCATCGGAGGGCCACTCTTCCTACCAAAGAATATTTCAGTTCCCCCACACATATCTCACAAATGAGATGGGCCCGACCCTTCACAAGGAAGGTAGATTGAGATAATTAACTGATTCTATAAAATCTGAATTTTTTTAAGAATCTAAGTGTACAACAATTAATAATAAATGAAATATATTAAAATGTAAACTGCTAAGTAATTTGTTTGATGTTTTAAATGAAATAAAATAAAAGGGGAAGGTACTTACCTAAATTAAACTCACCTTGCAGTGGTCTGGGACTGAACAAAGTGATGAAATGGTGAAGTGGGGTGTCAAAAAAAACCTCATAAACTAACAGCAGAAGAAATTATGGCTAGACTAGGGTGCCTAGGGAAGGATGAGAGTGTCTATGGAGCCCTGGTTTGAAATATAAGCACCCTAGTCTACAAAAAAGCTCAGAAAATGATCCTGGTATGGTCGTTAGGTCTTTTCAATACTTCACCTTTTTCCGCATTGAAGTCACACTTTTTTTGTTGATGTCATCGTAGACCTATAATGAAGGATCACCTGTAAAACCCCACACAAAGCATCAAACCCTAAAAAATAAAGATACAAATGAAGGGTTCGAACCATTCTCAACTGCCATATGGATGGACTTATGACTAAGTGTTGCACTACATCTCAAACCCAATGTAGTTTTATGTTCTTATGTGTGTAATAATGTTCTTATGTTTCCCTAGTGCCAATGACACGAAGATATCAAGTAGTAGCTAGATAAAATAGAAAATGGTGAATGGAATAGAATGAATACCCCCATCCCTATGAAGCGTGTGATGTAGAATAGTTCCCAAATGTAGTCCCTTTCTCTATGTAGATAGCTAACCCTTAATAGTAATAGTCTACCCATAAGATAGTATGTATGTTGTGTTTAAATAGGTATCTCTTGCTCAAATTTTGACATTAATGACCCGATATGCCAACTATCACCTAGGGAGATGAGATGGAAAATCGTAAAGACTGACCTTGAATTTATAAGACAAAACCAAGTGTGACAAGGACCAAGGCACTTAAAAAATAGGACCAGGGCATCTTGGGTGCCCTAATCCCTATCTAAGTGCCATAGTCAAAAACTAGTGATGACAATGAGTGATTACTGACAGATAAGACTCCCTGAGACCTAACCAAAAATGTGTGAGTGAGTGACAAATGTGTGAGAAAAACAACGAAAAATACCAACAAGACATACAGCTGGACAAAGAAATGGGTCATCAGTGAATACTTTTCTTACACAAGATCCATATATAAAACAACATACTTAGCAGTGCAATAATAGTAGTAAGTGCGTGATTTTGAGACTACATTAACTATCAATAAGGAATAGTAAATTGAAAACCATGCGTAATATACCCTAATTCTAAAAACACATCCCATCATTAGATTACAGTAGCTAATGCCATTAAATGATTCTTGACTAGTATAGAATAAGGATAAGTGAATTGAAAATGTAGATAGCTAGATACATTACATTGGCCAAAGTTTTATGGCTATGTTAATGTGAACTAATCATATATTTTGCACAAAAAAATATGATTTTTTGCCCTTCACAACACAACTATCTCATACACCACTTAATAAACAACATTTCTCATCCAGAAACATTTTATTTTAGCATTTAAAAAATGTTATGATTTCATAGTCATAAAGGAAAAATAACCATTTATTCATGTTTCCATATTATTTTAAAACATAGGCAAACAACCCACTGTAAGCATGTGTATGCATACTTGTATGGTTTTCATAATGTACTAGCATGCATACATAAGCTTATGGATTTTATTTCTAGTTTAATGTTTAACAACATTCCTTAGTACATTTAACAATGCACAAAACAACAATTAATTAAAAATTTATTTTTCCCCAAAATCATTCATATGTTGTATCACTTAAATGTCTTTATATGTTTTAATAAGGTGGGGACTTATGTTATCATGATTGTAGCTTTGCTACGAGCATGATAACAAAAGTCTCTCTCTACGAATGATTACGTCAAAACTTCAAAGTTTAACCTTATGCCCAAATCATCAATAAAGTGATAATAATAAACCATTTTAATTTATTTACTGCAAGGTAAATTTTAGTAGCAATTCAAGAAGTTGTAGATTTTACAACACTCATTTGGCATAACCGCATATTTCACCTAATCACTTATATTTCTCTATTGTATGAACAATAAACTATTGCTCAGCCTATAACGGGTTTAATTCCATTCTCTACATATTTCATTCATTGTTTCCTCTCAATTTGTAAGTTCAAAATGAGTTTGAGTTCCCACTTAAACAACTAACTTTTTATGTTGTCCCAAAAATAAGTATGCAATCAAACTAACAAAGAACGTTTATTTAATATAAATATGTAATTATGTTTTTCCATATTGGGAATACAATCGACCCAAATACATCCATTAATGTCATCTAAATAATGCTAAAAATGCAGACCCAAAATAGTTTTGATTTAATAAAAACACAATTCGTCATATAAGTTATGTGACCCATAAAGAGTGTCATATCGACTCCTTGTAAATAGCACATAACATTATATATATATATATATATATATATATATATATGTTTGCACATATTTAAAATAGGGTAACAGTCAACTTAAGCACAACCAATAAATCAAACTAAGCAGACCCATATTTGAGTATAGATCAACCAAGGAATCATGAATATATCTTTGTTTTTATACAAAAATATGCAAACCCGATAATGGGTATTTTCTCTACCATTTTATTAGAAAACGAAGACCTGGAAAGATAGAAAATATTATTTCCTTGAAACATTTGTGCACAATTTAAAACTTCAAAAAACAGAGAACTAAAATAGGATAAAAGTCGACTTGAATGCAAACATATCATAGCCTAGAAATATGAAAGAGCATACCTAGATTTGGGGTACGTTTCTTCTTAAAAATCATAATAATGTGCAAATCTGAAATGAGTATTTTTCACATTTAAAATCACAAAAAATGTGAAGACCCAAAATGGGTATTTTTCACATTAAAATCACCAAAAATGTGCAGGCCTGAAATGGGTATTTTTCACATTAAAATCACCAAAACATGCAGGCACAAAATGGGTATTTTTCACATTTAAAATCACAAAAGTGTGAAGGCTCGAAATGGGTATTTTTCACATGTAAAATCATAAAAACGTGTAGGCCCAAAATGGGTATTTTTCACATATAAAATCACAAGAACCTGCAAGCCCTAAATCGGTTTTTTATTGCCTCAAATAAAACGTAGCAATCCAAAATCACAACCAAATGCAAACCTGAAACGGTATAAATTTCATTTTTTTACTATCAAAATGCAAGCCCAAAAAAATGGGTGTTTTTCATGCATTTCCATTTAACCAAAACATCTATTTTCATAAATTTCATTATATAATCCAAACAAGAGAGAGCTAGAAAATCCCTTGACTATGAAACGATTTTCCAACCCCTTTTCTAAGTTTCCTGATTGTTAAAAATGCCAAAGCTCCAATCAAAACCGTTCCAGCAAAAAATCTTGTGTGCATAGAGTCATAAAAACCAGGTGAAATGTTTTCTTCCCCAACCTTTCCCCTCCATTTCTTCCTTACTTTTTGTTTTTACTTCTTCTTCTCCTCCCACGTTTCCAACTTAAAGCCCTTATAATTCATAATAACTCCCAAAAAAACTTTCATTTTATTTTTCTTATCCACGTATCCCATAGGTTAACAAATATCCCACCTCTAATTTCATTTACATGAATTTAAATTAAAACTTTAACTAATGTTTATCTCTCATTTTCTTAGCATTAAAGCCAATTTTCATTTAATGTAAAACTTTAACTAATGTTTATCTCTCATCTTCTTAGCATTAAGCATAAGTTTTATTTTATTTTAAGTGATCAGTATTATGTATTTAAATCATAATCTTACTAGGATTAAATTAAAATTTATAATCATAACTTATCTCACATGCCCCTTGGCAAAACAAAACTCAATGCCATGTTAGACCCTTTTTCCTTCTATGCCACAAAGTCAACGAGATCAAAGAAAAGAAATTTAATTGTCAGCCATCCATCATTAAAACCAAATGATCATTACACACAACAACATGCTTTATCCTCTTTGTTATATTTTTCAACTCATACTCAATTATTATAATTGCTTATGAAAAGCAATAAATCAATTACTTGTAACATCGTTAAATAGCTATGTACGATGGTCGGGTTATGCCAATGGAATTTAGCCACATCAGCGTAATTTTTTCATCGTCTATCGATATCAATGGATAGACAAAATACAAGATAACATAAAGAATTCATGAATCACATAAGTATCTAAATGTTACCCCCCTTCATGTGGTGTGTGTTGTTCTCAGTTACCTTCGTAATTTCAATTTCATTATCATGATATGACAACCTATCCTCGATGATTCCCTCCCTCACCTTTTTAACAAAGGTGTACTTGATCCTACATTCACCTCATGTCAACAAAAAGGTAGTTAGCCCAAATCATCAAAATTTTACATAATGATAATAAGCATGCCAATTTCAGCATTAAAAAATGATCATAACAGTTAATTTTCCAGATTAAGCATGTCATTTTAATCATCCAAATTAACCAAGTATCAAAATTCTAAATCCAAAAATGTGGGATGTGACATCCTTCCCTTCCCAAAAAATTCATCGTCCCAATAAATACATCAAAATATGATATCAACTATAATCAATTGTGAAAAGCTACATTCTTTTCCTATTTTTCAGATTTTTCATATTCAAAATTCTTCAATGCAAAAATAGAATTTGCATAAAACTAATGATTTACATGCAGTTTTTTTCCAAATAAAGCAGTAATAAATTTGTTTTTTCAACAATTTTAGCCGAAATAGAACTCAATTCCCTTCATATTTATCATAACTACCATATATAGTTCAGTTTTAATCAGAATCAAATTATCTTTAATTTAATGTACCATTTACCATTGTAATGTATGTAACCAAAAAACTAAAATCAGCATTATCATAAAAAAAAATAGTAAGTATTATATGGCTTTCAAAAGGACATTTATTAAAATCATCAAACAATCATATACTTCAATCATTTAACAATTTCTCACTCATTAAATGTAGAAAACAGCTCTAATTTCCTCCAAATTTTCCCAAGTGGCACTTCCTTCATTATATTGGTCACATTAGACCTTACATTGTTTCACTTCATGCTTATGCGAAACAAGTATTCACGTGTCCAATATTATGATTGGCTCTATGATCACCACCCCTGGTTCTTGAACCTACAGAGATTACCAATCTAGCACATGAGTTAAATCTCCTACATATTTCTTAAGCAATGATAAATGGAATACATTATGTAACTGAGACAATGTTAGAGGTAAGGCCATCCTATAAGCCACGAGATTTATTTCTTCCAGGAATTTGAAAGGTCCAACATATCTGGGTGTTAACTTAGTAGATTTCCCAAATTTAATGGAACTCTTTTTTAGTTTAACATGAAGAAAAACCTTGTCCCCAACAATAATTTCCTTTTAGTTTATTTCTTATCAGCATAAATTTTTTTTCTATCAATGGCTTCCTTGATCCTTTGCTTGATATCTTAATCTGATCTTCCACCTCTACTAACATGTTGGGTCCTACCACTTCTCTATCTTCAACACTATCCCAGTTGATTCAGGTCCTGCACCTTCTACCATACAGAGCCTCAAATGGTGTCAATTTCAAAGTAGAATGATACATATTATTATACCTAAATTCCACCAAATAAAGATAATCTTCTCACTTGTATTAAATTTATACATGTAATACATCCTAAGCATGTCCTCAAGGACCTGATTGACTCTCTCAGTTTTTTCATTGGTCTCTGGGTGGTAAGTGGAACTAAAATTAAACTTCATTCCTAAGGTTGTATAAAGCATATACTAGAATCTAGATGTCATGTGGGGATATCTGTATGATATTATCTACTTTGGTATCCATGTAATCTAAATATTTCATGCACAAATATCTTTGCGAGAGTAAGTGAATCATCCTTCAAATTTCCAGGTATGAAGTGGGATGTCAACTTATCCACCACGACTAGAATCATAACATGCTTATTCCTATACATAGGCAATCCCTACCCAAAGTCCATACTAATACCCAACGACTTCCACAGTGGTATATCATGGGGATACAACAATCCTTTCATATTCACATGTTCAACCTTGAATCGTTGGCATTCCAAACATTTTGATGTGAAATATATTACACTCCTTTTCTAACCATTCCAGAAGTAATGATTTTTCAAATCATCATGCATCTTAGTCACTTCTGGATGCCCAAAATATAGATCACTATGAAACTCCTCGAGAACCTTGTCTCTCAATTTTCCTTCCTTTTGCACATACATTATTCCATGATAACAAAGCAATCCATCCTCCTCAAAATTTTAACAATCATATCTATGATCTAGAGTATTTGTTGCTAGTGCCTCCTTGACTTGTATATAAAATTGATTTATAGGCAACTGTTTGAGAACTTCTTCCTTGAAATTTGATCTAAGAGAGATCAATGTGGCTAAATAACTACGGAAGCTAAGAGCATCATCCACCCTATTTTCTTTCCCTTTGATATAATAAATATCAAAGTTGTATTCTGTAAGGAATTTTAACCACCTTCGCTACCTAAAATTTAGGTTTGATTGATTAAATATATACTTCAACCCCAAATGAAAACTCTTTAGATCAAATGGTTTACTCAAGATAAAATTCATGCATACTTGCAATGCATGGACTATAGCAACTAATTATAGATCATGCAGATCATAATTTGGTTCATATCGCTTCATTTTATGATATTCATAGGCAGCTACTTACCCATCTTGCATGAGTACTTTTCCATAACCATCCCCATATGCATTTATCACTACCGTGAAAATTTCATTGGGATCAGGAATTTAAATAATTGGTATCGTTAACTTATCCTTGAGCACTTGGAAAGCTTACTCGCATTTCTTGGTCCACTCAAATGTCTTACTCTTCTTTTGTAGTGAGGTGATAGGGTTGGTAATCTTGGAGAATCCAAGTACATAGTTTTTGTAGTACCCTGTCAATCTCATGAAGCTCCTTAATTCATGGATGTCCTTTAGTGTTGGCCATTCCATAATGGCTTTAATATTTACTAGGTCAACTGTTATTTCATCAGATGAGATGATATGACCTAGATATTTGTTGGCAAGAAAATTTGTAAGGTGGAAAAATCTATGGATTTTTTTCCAATGCACTGGGAATCGAAGTCCCTCTACTTGTATGGTGTAGCTTTGTGTTCATATGTGTGTTGGGAAATTTATTTTCCTGGTGGCCTTTTGGTCGGGGATCTAACAGGGGCACTTCATTGACCCTGTGGAAAAGCTAGCAATCACTTGTTAGAGGATACTTTTTTCTGGAGAGTGGGAAAGGGAGTGAGAAAAAGAGATAGGGGAACTAATGTTGTGGGTATAATATCATATTCCTGCACACACTAGTTATAAATTTCAACACACACTTATGATAAGAAACAAAAAAAAAATTGACAACTTGTTAGAGGAAACCATGCATACAAAGATGCACACATTCATATGGCGTGGAAAAGATAAACTTTTTCCTTTATTAGCATCTCCATTAGAGTTGTACATAACATGAAAATAGAGGGAAAATAGAGAGGGAAAACTGGAAGAAAAATGGATAACTCTGTGTTCTTTCACAAGAAGAAAATTTCTCTCTCATGAATTCAAAAATATGTAACCCCTTGAAAATGGGAAGCCTTTACCTTTTATAAGAAGAGGGTTGAATCTTCATATGTCTTAAAACATTGTGACTTCCTAGGAAAACATTAAGTCCCTTTTTATAACATAAAGGTGAATTTTACATTAAAAACATAAAGTTACTTTTTAATTACATTAAGACATATGAAAAACTACATTCCTAATGACAAATTAGAAAATTGAAGAGAGAGAAATTTGGGGAGGGTAAGACGAGAGGGAGGGACAAAGACAGAGAGAAGAAGGAAGAAGGAGAATCATGTTGAAGAAGGAGTCACTCCCGATGACCTGATCTTGCTACCTGACCAATCTTTGTCCCATGTTGCTGAAAAGATCTCGACTCCCTTGAATACCTTGAATTGAGCTACAGAAGATGTTACTTTGTCAGTGTGAGGAATATGTACACAGCTCAAATTTTATGTCCAACCATCCAAAACACTATTGATATCTCTACACTTTTCAAACTAGGATGAATGCTTCTCTGCAATGAATGAAAATGTGGCACGAATTCCCGCTAAAGATTATAGAGTATATTTATTGAAAGACAATGGGTTCCCAAACTCTTTCTTGACATACTCCTCGAATGGTCCAACCAACTCATATTCCATTGTTCTTTCTTCAATTTCAAACACTCCAAGTTTTTGAATTCAATGATTGATGTTATCCTACAACTTGTATGTTTGTTATTATTTTCCTTCCAACTCTACAATGGCTTGATTTATCATCACATGCCTACTCTTTAGGGCCCTTGCCTACACACAAGACAAGTCTTCTGAAGTAGCTTCAAAAATCTTGTTTCCAATCAACAGCTGAGAGCGAGTGTCACTCATTTCCATCACCAATGGATGAAGAGGATCCCAGTGATATTTTTCTTTTACCAGGTCTTCCCTAATCCTCCATGCCTGATTAGTAGTTGAACACATGTATGTAAATATTTTGACTACCTCATGAAGCAATGACCTTCATTTCTCAACAATAATACCTATCCATTCACTATTATCCTGTCCCTACACTATGAATTCTTGTGTCTTCTTGATGGATTTTGGATTGAAGCTTCTTATGGGCGTAACTTCCTTGATAGGGATTGTTAAAGACTTGGATCCACTAGGTGTTGTACATATGATGAAATATTTTTTATTTGTTCTTCCAGTTCTTTAATCCTTTTCTTGTACTCTTGGTTCCTTTCCACCATGTAAGTAGAATATTGTTGGTACATGTGCAAATCTCTTTTATGAGTAGTTGGTCCCGGTGGAATTGTACTCATCTCATAATCAGCCATTGTCATTTCATCCACCGGTTTGATCACCTTATGTTAGGTTACCCTCGATGTACAGTTCACATTTTCTCCACTATAGAAGCGCGAGGATGTGTGAGAAATTTTTATTTTCTTCCCCTTAGCCAATGATGTTATTGCTGACAAATCAGGGACAATGACCAGATGGATGGTATGTGTCTTGTGCAATTATATCCTTCATCAAGGGGAACATTTCATCAAATTCAAGCTCTTCGATCAGCATATCAACTGTTCCCTACTCAGGTGAAAGAGATATTTCTTGGATAAGAGAGGTAGTAGTGTTAACAGGGGAAATATCTAGTTCAAGCTGACCTCCTTATAACAGCTGGAACTGTGACCATGAAAAGGGGTGAAACCTCTTGTGACTACTCAAGGATTGTGCCATATTTATAAATTTGTGTCTATGCAACTGGATATTCTTCCATTCTTAATCTCTTTGGTGACTTCTCATGAGAGGAAGCCTTAAACTCTACATATTTGAGCTTTGAGCTCGTTCTAGAGTGGCCTGAACTCGAAGTAAACCTCCACCACCTTTGATGATGACTGTTATGAGGCATACTTCTGAGTTGTGGGGAGACTTCTTGATAGAATGGAAATAGCCCTCTTCTTTTGGAACTAATCCTCTCATTCTCTTAACTACCTTTTGTGTCCACTCCATGATGTCTCCAGAATTACGAATGTGTCAATTCACCTAAGGCAAAGGGGAATTCTTGACTACTTCATACTCTGGATCATAAAGTTGAGTTCCATCATCTTGTATACCCTCCTTATACCACAAGAACTAATTCTTCTTAATTTTTCCCATTTTCATCCTCATATGGTCCCTCTCTCACACATTGAAGTCATCAACACAGTTAACCCAATATACTTCTATTTGTGGAGTGTGGCACAACTCTGGGACATGGAATATTTCTGAAACTGTCTTTATGTCAAAGTAGGCCTTGGGAATGTATTGGTACAGATTTAGGTGTGCAAAGGTTTCCTCTAAGTGGGATGCATCATTTACATTCTTGCATGTGAAAACTCTGAGGGAGATAGGGAATGACATAAGCTTCTTCATTATGTTCCTGAATCTATTATTCACCTGTATAAGCTTCTTGCAGATCTCGAATAGCACTCTTTGTTCACTAAGGTACCTAGGTAACCTTAGTGGGGCTTGATCAAAGTCGGAGACTAGAATGTAGGAGAAAGTGGAAACTTAATGAAATAAGAACCATATCTTTTCATCAGGACATTGTGTTTGGTGACATTCTTGTCTCCAAATCACCTTCCAGATTTCTGACAATGAACATTGTGAAAGCATCATTCACACAGGTGAAATTTCAATGAATTTCTCTAAACATCAATTGAGGGATTTTCCTCGAATTTTGGGACTTTATCATAGATTTTTTGAGCAAGGTTCAATCCCTTAAATGACCTCGAGTAGGCGAGAAAGTATCACCAAATAGGAAGTCATGTGGAACTTCTTTGTCATGGGTACTCAGAGCAACTGGAGATGTAATTTGTCATTGATTATCTTCCCCCAATCTATCTTCTGATATCCTTCAGTCGTGGTTAGAATAAAGAGTGCCATCCAATCTTGAAAATCCCTTGTACTTACTTTCCCCATCCCCCTGTTGAGGAGGGAGATTACATCCAAAGAGCCTTCATGAAATTCACATCTTGAGAGTTTTTTTTGGCATTCTGGAAGGATTTCTCCTTGTCTTCATCCACGAATCCAGTGTGATGCCTTGCAGATAGGCATCCATGTTATTGCACTCCTTTATAGCTTTGTCCTTTGGGATGACTGTCATGTTGGCCGAGGTGGGAATTTGCAATGCAAGTGAGATAGCTCTAGGATTGATGACCACCCATGATCATGCCATGATCTACTTGAATTATCTATGTATCTGGTTCATAATTATTTGAGTAGACTAAGACCAACTCAATGATTTGTACGGGCACACGATTCTTAGTAGCTGCAAGCAATCCACTTGTGAGCACTTTGTCTTTGATTTTCCCTTTTTGTTCTGACAACATGCATGACTTGATATCATTAAAATCCATATAGGTAATATCATTGTCACCCACTTCAACATAATTTTACTAGAGGGCCTACGCTAGTTTTACCCCTGTGAATTTAAAATTCATTGTTTCTCCTTGACATCTACTATATTTGGAAAGAGCAACTTACATTTTTTAGCAAGTGTCAGAAATTGCCTCTCTAGTCCCCAACTGGTGATTTTGACTTGAATGGTTGGTCCTTTGTTCATATCCTTCTGTGAAATCTACTTTCTAAAGAATTTTTACTATTTATATCAAGTTCCTACAAGACAACTTACTATTTTTAGTAAGTGGTGATTTTTTACTAAAACGACCACACCAATGAGATATCCTTGTATTACTTCCCTTGTGTACACTTTCCTCTCCTGGATTGCTCTTCTGAGATGAATTACTAAAAAAGGCAGCCACCCATATTGGATACTTACTATTTTTAATAAGTGGTGATTTATGTTGTTTTCCAGACCAACCAATCGATCAGACCTCATTTTTCTCCTTAGTGCGCATTGTTTTCGTCACAACTTCTTCTAGTGACAAATTACCCAAAATAGCAGCCACCCATGTAGAAAGGCTTACTATTTTTAGTAATTTGGTCTATGGTACTCGGTTTTTGATAGAATGAAATTTTTTGATATGGGTTTTTTCCTGACAACACCCCTCTGAAATTTCAGCTTCACCCAATCACCAATTTGGAAGATTTTAAAAGTCAAAAATTTTGTGATGAGGAATGAGGGATTTTCTGCCAGAAAAAATTCGGGCCATGCATGAAAAAAAAAAATATGGGATCTTCAAGGCTCTTAGAATTCTATATGAATGCAAAAATATGGCATTCAAATCCGTATTTTAGTTTGTGAGATACAAATATTTTTTGTTTTGGAGACTTCTCACGGTTTTTTTGGCAAAAATCTTCATTTTTCTTTCGTTTCGATCTATTATTTTTGGATATTTTTGTGTTCTTGGATTGAGGAGGATTGAATAGAGATATTCAAGCAAAAAAAAATATTTTATAGTTCACAGAGAAAATTTGATAACATTCCGACAACGTTTGGAGGTGTGGGGGGAAATGATGAAAAAATGGCTAAGTGTCGGTATTTATAGGCTTGGAATGAGAGAGGGAAGGATGGGGCACATTTTTATGTCCCTTTCTTCCCTTTTTAAAGTTTCAAAGGGGACATGGAAATTTTCCTCACTCTCATCTTGACACTTGTCATTTTTTCGTTCGTTATGCAACTTAAGTGAGGGGGCTGAACAGAAGTACTTGGGGGTCAGTTGACAGTTGTATGGAGAACTAGAAGGAATAATAGCGGTAAGGAAAAATTTTATGTCCCTTTAATCCCTTTTAAAATTTGAAAAAGGGTGCAAGAAAATTTTCCCTGCTCTAGTGAGGACAAGTGTCACGCATGTGGAGGTTGGTGAGTGCATAGGTCAAACTAGTCAACAGGGACTTATGTGAGTGTCACTGGGTCATATGAGTGACTAGAGGGATTATTTGGGGTTGGGAACATTTTTTTGTCCCTTTCATACCTTTAAAAATGTGTGAAGGGGACATGAAAATGCACCTTCACCACTTCTTACCACGTGTCCCATCAGAAGTTTGACTAAGTGTTGGAAATCGTACCTTGGGAGCCAACTTGCCAAGACAATATCTCGAGCTCCTGGATGAATTGTTGGGTGAAATTTTATATGATTATGCCTCCCAAAATGAATCTAATTATGATGGTGCAAAATTATAATTATGAATTAAACACGTCCAAATGGCTCCTTATTTCTCGAGATTTCTTGTTGTGTGTCAGAAGAATGAATTATCCTGAACACTGCTTGTGGTTTCGAGAGGTACTAATTTTTCCACCATATAAAACATAGGAAATGATTTCCATATGTAATTTTTTGGGCTTTAAAATCACTATGGAGCTCCCAAAATCTATCTTTGAATTCTAGGTCCTCTTTCATGGTGCATGCTCCTTCAAGCTCGAAAACCCGCTTCTGATGAATCAACTCCAAAACCTCCAAACTTACCTTGAATATTCCAAGATCATTTCTCTAATGTTCCTAGCACTTTAATAACCCTCCATTATGGGTCTTGACCTTTTGATCCACTTCGGGGATGATGCACTAGTCATATGAAGGCTGATGGTAGCCCTTCCCAAAACTACTTGAATGCTCCAAAAGTTCCTAAATCACCTATGGGGACTGATGACAACCACTTGGGGATCATTTGACTAATATGATAGAACTGATGTTGGAGATGGACTGACCTGGGGGTGTCTTGGGAAGGTATGACTTTAAAAATATTTGACACTGTGGTGTGGTTGTCTTGTTTTCTAGTGAATTTTTCCTTTACAAAAACACAGGACAACAATTGGATCTAGCTTGGGGACATGTTATGGACCAAGCACAGTAATGACATGACATGAGAAATCCTAGAATCTCAATTTACAATATGTTGAAAAGTGTATTATCCATTGGGGTTTACAGATTCACTTACAAGATCACTTATAACTTGCAAGAGATAGAAACGAAGGAAGAACACACACACACACATTGAAAAAATAAAACACACCACACGAAAAGGAAAAGACACACAACAAAAAAGGGAAACAAACACCTAAAAATCACCTATGGTACAAGGCGGGGGATAACCTACTTTCACTGATGATATTGTTTCAGATATTTCTAGCTGTGGGGAAATTCACATGATTTCACATCCAGATATGAGAGTGGAAATACATTTTCACCATAAACCTCGTGGATCTGGAATGGACCGAGCCACAAGGAATCAAACTTACCATGGCTCCCTTTTGGTTCTCTTCTCTTTTCCCATAGAAGAATAAGGTCTCCATCTTTGGAATCCTGGGCCTTGGCCTTCTTGTCAAATATCTTCTTCACCTTCAATTGGTGTTTTTTGATGCGATCTACCACTTGGAGTTTGTTCTCTTCCAGCTTCTCAAGGAATAGAATTCTTTTGTCAATTGAATCCTTATATTGTTCATATTCTATTCCCTAGAGAAACTTGAGAACTAACATCTTGTGATGGGAATCTCTACTTCAATTCCATAGAGAAATTAGAAATGTGACATGTCAATTGTTTTCTTTGGTTTTATCGTATTCACCTATAATTTATCATACAACTTCTTGTGCCAATTCCTTTTGTTGTCGTCTACAAGTTTGCGGATTATGGTCACAATGTTCTTGTTACTTGACTCAGCTTGACCATTTCCTTGTGAATAGTAATCTGATGAATGAGATAGGTAAATCCCATAGCCATAGCATAAATTGTTTAGCTCCCTTGAGGAAAAATAGGTGGCGTTGTCCACCATGATATTTTGTGGGACTCCAAACTAAATGATGATATTCTCGTTTATGAAATTACATACCATTTCAGTATTGTCCTACTTAGCTGGTATGGCCTCCACCCACTTTGTGAAATAATTTGTTTCTGTAAGCATGTAGGTGTTACATGCTCTTGCATGGGGATTCAGAGTTCCAATGAAGTCAAGTCCCCACTGCTAAAATAGTTCTTTGATGACAATTGGCCTGAGGGGAAGTGCTGCAAATTGTGGCCTCCCAATAAACTACTAGCATGCTTCGCACTTAGAGACCCACTCTTACATGTCTGTGAAGAGGGTAGGCCAATAGTACCTTCCCACATAATCTTATGGGAAGTGACCATTTCTAAAAAAAATCCACCATAAGCTTGGTCATGATATGCTCTTAGCAACTTCTCATGTTGCTCCTTATATACACACTTGAGAAAACATCCATCAAGACCCCTTTTGTAGAGAGCATGGTTCCAAATTACAAACTTTGTTTCCCTTAGATTGATTTTTCTCCTCTACTTGTAATTGAGGTGATTCAGGCATTCTCTATAGGTCAGGTAATAGAAAATGTTTGTCATACCATTCATTGGTGGTGTTCACAAATAGGAATTGTGGTTAATCTTTAAAACATTGAATTCAAGGGCAATCTTTTTCACCATGTTTGTTCTTGAGAGCTTTTTCATCTTCAATCAGTCTACACAAACCATTTCCTCGCATCGAATTGGAAGGTCTAATTTCCAAATAATAATCTTGATTCTTTGTAACAACTTCCTCTCTTGGCTCCAAAATCTTACTAGGTCAAGATGTACTTGATTGCATTGTCAAAAACCATTACCACTATGTGAGAGTTGAGTATGTAGAACCTAAAAAAAATTCGGCCTTGACTACCGCATAGGCATGTTTCTCCAGCTAGCAACTGGCTGTAGTTTAACTCATGTTTCTTCAATGGGAAACCCATGAAGGCACTAATTTCTTCCAAACCTTCATCATTTTTCTAAAAGATAATAGCAAAGAGGGTGTGCTCTAAAGTGTATCAATACATGATGAATTCTTTATTAAATTCAGGGAACACGAGAGTTGGGGCATTAGCAATGGATTTTTTGATTTATTCAAAATATTTCTTTCTATATTCATTCCACTTGAACCTTGCTTGAGGATTCATCATGGTCATGATGTGCTTAGTCAATTCTACAAACTCAGGGACAAAGCGTCAAAGAAAATTGAATTTTACAAAGAAGGAATGAACTCCCTTCTAACTTATGGGCAAGGATAGTGATTGGATAGATCTTACTCTTTCAAGATTGATGTTTGATCATTGCTTATTTATAATGTTTCCCAATAGCTTACCTTTTGTAACTCTGAAGATGCACTTTTTTGAGTTCTGGGATATATCATGCTTTCTGCATCTCATGAGGACCTGTTCCAAGTGATGAAAGTGGTCTCCTCTCTTTTTTTAGAAGACATGAGATCATCTAGATATATCACAATGCAGTGCTTTAAATCTTCGAATGAAAGATCCATCACTCTTTAAAAATTTTCCCCTACATTGATTAGGCCAAAAGGTATTCTAATGTATGCGAAAGTACCTAATGGTGTTGTGAAGGTTGTTTTGGTATGATCTTCCTCTACTACCTCAATTTGATAATACCCATAAAATCCATCAAGAAATTAAATCATTTTAGATCATGTGAATGTCTGCAAAATGTGATCCATGATCGGGAGGGGATAATTATCCTTTAGGGAGGCCTAATTTAGATTTTGAAAATCCACACATATCCTTATCTTTCTATTCTTCTTTCACATTGGTACGATGTTCACTACCCATGTAGAATAGTGGAGAGGAAATATAATCCTTGCATTTAGCATCTTCATCACTTCTTCTTTGATAGTGTCATCTATCTCCGGGTTGTATGGCCTCTGATTTTGTCTAAATGGTTGGCATTTGGCTTCAAGGGAATTTAATGGTGCATCTCCTTTGGTTGGAAGGACTTAAACTCATCATAAGAATAGGACAAGACATCTAAATACATCTTGAGCAACGAAATGAATCTTCTCTT
The DNA here is from genome assembly GCA_019776745.2 of Taxus chinensis. NCBI lineage: Eukaryota > Viridiplantae > Streptophyta > Pinopsida > Cupressales > Taxaceae > Taxus > Taxus chinensis. The sequence goes on from CM034148.1 coordinate 706,775,297, forward strand.
TTCTTTGAGCAAACAAAACTTTCCAATGTTGACCATTCTTGAATTCTCTGGAGTCTCGATGTTTTCTTTCTAAAAATCGGTGGGGAACTAAGAGGATTGCTTTGCCTTCTCTTGAATGAATCTATCATGTTTATCAAAATTGTCTTCTAGAGAGACTAGGCCTTTGGGGATTTTATTCCCTTTTATTTTGATCACTCCTTCTTCACGGATGCCTTCATTTCCTTCTTTTTATTCTTCATTTACTACTTCCTTGTGTGGATTCTTACTTCCTTCGAAGAAGGGGATATTTAAATTATCTCTCTTCTGTATTAAATTTGTTAAGCACAAGATAATACTGAGAGGGGGGGTGAATCAGTATTATGACCTTCTTTTAAATTTAACACTTAATCTTAGATCCGTAATCACAATTAATCAATTTCAAAGAGAATATATCAAATCAATCAATGAATGCAAAGCAACTCAACACACTGCAAATAGACACAGATTTACGTGGAAACCCTTTCGGGAGAAAATCACGAAGAAAATATTTTTTATTATATTTCTCAAATGTTTGTAGGCACCACCCTATGGGAGACACCAATCCCCAAATTACAATTTTTGTAGGCACCAACCTACAGGAGCATCAACCCCTTTTTTCTAAGCACCAACTTAGCAAGAGACATCTATCTCTTCAAATATGAAGGCACCAACCTTCCTCACAAAAAAAAATAAACTCTTTTCTATCTTTTATGTTGTTGTTGCTTCAACAAGCGATAGAACAAAACTTCTACTCAGAATATCCTTTTTTATTTATTTCAGTCCCTTCACATAAATAAATCACTGCAACTTTTCATCAAAAATAAATCTGCCCTTCACTCCTTTTTATTTCATATTCTTCTCTTCCTTTTCTCTCTTCACACAAAATATTCAATATGTGTGCTTTTTTTAAATCAAATGATTCTATCTCCTTATATATCCTTCTCACATCCTTTCAAAAAGACACATCATTCTAACCAACACAACCTTTCCATTATTTAATTAACACAACTTAATTAAGTGCATTAATCGGCTTAAAACAAAAAGTAATTAATGCAGCCCATAAAAATTATTAAATGCACATTTAAACAATGCAATATACTCCATTAAATGCGCTGGTCCTTTCTTTAATAAAATTGTTGTCGTCATTAAATCACTACCAGTCATCATTAAATCTTCTTTTTCACCATGAAACATGGCATCTGAACGCCTTAAAATGTTGATATCTTTCTCATATGTGCAGCTGTGTATATCTTGCTTATACCATGTAACAATACTTCTTTTCATGTAGTTAAAATTTCATTTTCAGCCTTTCTATACTGTTGGTTATTTCCGTTACTTTCTATCATTTCCGTCAATAGTTCCATCAACTTCCATTGTCAACATCTATCAATATTTCCATCAACATCCGTCAATAGTTCCATCAACTTCCATTGTCAACATCCGTCAATATTTCCGTCAACTTCCGTTACACATTTCCATTAACCAAATACATCAATGATTAAGCCTTTGACATCAATGACAATATTTCCAACAAAATCCAGGAGTTCATTTTCATCGTTGAAGAATCACCATTAGTTTACATTATCATGTACATTGGGTCTAAAAACCATCTCCATGGTCACCTTTTCTTTATTGAAATATGGATGCGGTATCACTAGGGAAGATGACACTACATGATAATCGGCCCTTTCATTATGTTCTCATGGAATATAATCAATGGAGAACATTCAAAAGATTCAATGCAGTCTCATACTCTGTTTCTGTAATGTCAAAGTCTTGGATTATTCACTTGGTATTGCTTCTAGACTTAATTTATTATCACCTCCATGTCCCCAAGACACTTGAGCTTCTTCACGCCCATCGATTTTGCAACATCCATCCCTAAGAGGAGAGCTTCATATTTTGCAGTATTATTAGTATTTTCAAATTAAAAATTATAAGAAAATGGGAAAGATTCACCTGAGGGTGAATTCAATACTACGCCAGCCCCAGACCTTACGCTTGAATGGATTCCATCAACCTATATGGTCCAAAGTTGATCTTCCATCTCTTGAGTTAGGAAAGGTAGGTTTTCATCCCTTTCTGATGTGAGAAAATAATTTCCCATCCCACTATCTTTGAACAATGTGTTATCCCTTGGATCATTCAATTTCTACACTGTGTACTTCATCTTGCATACCAGCAGTAGCTTCTTCATTTCTACCTTCACTAGAATAGTCACATAAGACCAATCCATTTTTATGTCACCGCCCAAATCCCTGTAAAAACTCATGCTTAAAATATTTCCAAAAATAATTTGGACTATCGACCATAAGAATAGTGAGAAAAAATTTCTTCTCTAGGGAGTCTGCCAGTGCCACATGTGCATATTTGATTCTACCTACCAATGAAACTTCTTTGGATTCCATTTAATAGAAAGAGTTGCTTATGCGGTTCAAGGTAAGTCCTAGGGCATTGGCCACTTTTAAAGGCATGACATTGTCAAGAGGCTCCAGAATCTATGATACAGTTATTCAATTGGTAGCTTTTGACCAAAAGGGATAGATAGAAATGTTCAACTTTATTGTTCTTTGATGCACTGAGTGCCAATATGTTCTTAGAAGTAGGTGTGGATGGTGTGGGTAGTAGGCCTTTAGAATTTGAGGTTTTATATTTTAGCACTACCATCAAAGAAGACATCAACGAACCTATCAAACTTGGTTGGTATTGTTTACAAATATTCAAGTTTTGTGATGTGGACTTTGATTTTACTTGCGTGTTGCACATAATAAAATGGAGTTGCGGTGAGCAGATTTGATGTCCCAGGAATGACAAAAGATTTACATGGTGAACGTTTTGTTACTTTGGGAGGTTGGTTCTCTTTAAAAGGTGAGGTAACTAGTTTACAAGGAGACAAGGTAATAGGATTTTTAGGTACCTTGGATGATTTCATTGGAGTAGCATTCGGAGAAGGATTGTTCTTGGAAATTTTAGGACTAGGAGAAGGAATAGAGGACTTACTTGATGCGGTGATAGGATTCTTGCTAACCATTGGGTCTGGTTTTTCTTTGGCTGAATCCATCGAAGGCAGTAGAGGAAATCCTATCCTAATATTTTTTTGTGGGATCTCAACAGGGGAATCTTCTTTCTTCTTATTTGTTACGGTTGTTGAAGATGAATATGCTTTCTTGTATTGTGCCCTAGTGAACACCGTACATGAGAATGTTAGTGCTTATTCATCATCGTCATCTTTGCTTCCTTTAACATACCCAACGAGGCCATTTTGTATTTCACCATCAACTTCTTAAACTTCAATATAGTTCTCATCGTCACTTGCATCTTCTTCTTTAGGTTCTTCTACATTCGCTTCTTCCTCAGGTTCATCGATGTCACATGTGGCATTAACTGGTGGTGCTTCAAGAACAAGCATGCGGGGAGACATGGTGATTCTTGGCCGGTTCAGAGGATTAGGCTTCCTTGGAGCATTCCACATAGTGATTTGATACAATTTTTTCTTCAAGGTGACCATGTCATTGGCCATTTTCTAGATCATAGGATCAGTGAGAGATGAGCTTGAGCTCTGACCTTTCATTTTTTCATTAGGACCCTTCACATTGTCAGACAAGATTAAATCATCTTCAGTCTATATAGCATAGTCCTGCGTTTCTTTCAAATCCCTAGGTTGGGCTCTTCTGAGGAAGAAACTAACTTCCAGTGGTAAGGCACTAATGAAGAATATTTTCTTATTATTGTCAGGAGGCATGACATTTTTAGGAATCCTTCTAATTATCCGATTATATTTTGTAATAAATATCTCATTAAATCATAAGGTTCTTTATTCATTTTCACCAATTGGACTAGAGATCTTGGCAGTCTTCTGTGGTCTTAAACCTATGCTCAAATTTGCTTCTTATGTCTTCCCATCAAGTGATAGACCTTGGTGGTAACATATAGAACCATTCGGTAGCTTTCTCTTGCAGTGATTCCACAAAAATTCAGATAGAAACATCTTCGTGTTCCATACCCAATATGCCACAATAGGTGATGAACGTCGCTACATGCTCCTTGGGGAGTTGAGAACCATCTCCTTTGAAATTTGGAAAATTCTTCCTCAAGCATCATGGTAGTTCATGGAGTGGTTGTTTAAGTGCAAAAGGGCTAGTATTTGCACCCCATGGTATATTTGGCCAATGTTTTTCACGGTCCACCATCATGTTCCTGATTCTATCCTCCAACCTTTCTAAGGCTCCAGCTTCAGTTGTTGCTCTTGCATCTTCCTTGGATTTAAATCTTTCAATCACTTCAATTTGGGCTCTTTTCTTAGTTTCAGCTCTTGCTTCTCTTTCTCTAGCTTCTTCTTCAGTTTTAATGTTGGTGAAGTCTTCAAGGTTCTCGTTAAATTCTAAAAAATTCAACATCTAATGGGTTGATGAATCTTGGACTTCCAATGGAAACAGTGGCTTGAAGAAGGGGAGACCTTGGATTCTTGAGCAGCTCTTGTCTTCGTTGAAGTTCTTTAAAGATAGGATCAGTTTGTCCTCCTTGACTTTATTGTTGAGTGTACCTTCTATCCGCTACTTTGAAAATTTATGCTATTCTCTGAGATTCCTGAACCTACCTTTCTCTCTCTAGCTCAGTATCATGTTCTTCTTTGAGGTCGAATACTCTCGTGGCAATGAAATAATGAGTGAAACTCTTTCTGTTGTATCAGATAGGCTCTCGCAAATATGAATCTATATCCTCATGAATTTGGAACAGTAACTTAGATCTTTCAACTGGAGGATTACCTGGAATAGCTATGGTTTTGAGGCATAGGGCTCGTGTCTTTTCAACTTCCAAAAAAAATTATTTTTGGGTTTTTTTATTTATTTTTTATTTTGGTATTTTAAGGTTGTTATGTGGGAGTAAATGTTGTTATATCTGCCCCATGATGGGTGCCAAAAACTATTAGAGAGAAAAAATTTCACGTGGACGAATCTATGGATTTCTTTCCAATACTCTAGGAATCAAAGTCTCTCTACTTGTACGATGAAGCTCCGTGTTTATATGTGAAAGTGATTTTCCTAGTGGCCTTTTAGTCGAGAATCCGACAAGGGCACTCCACTGACCCTACAGAAAAGCTAGCAATCACTTGCTAGAGGAGAATTTTTCTGGAGAGCAGGAAAGGGAGTGAGAAAAAGAGATAGGGGAACTAATGTTGTAGGTAGAATATCATATTCCTGCACACACTAGTTAGAAATTTCAACACACATTTATGAGAAGAAACAAAAAAAATTGATGCTACTTGCTAGAAGAAACCATGCATACAAAGATGCACACATTCATATGCCTTGGAAAACATAAAATTATTCCTTTATTAGCATCTCCATTAGATTTGTACATAGCATGAGAATAGAGGGAAAATAGAGAGGGGAAATTGGAAGAAAATTGGCTAACTCTTTGTTCTTTCACAAGTAGAGAAATGCTCTCTCATAAATTCACAAATATGCAACCCCTTGAAAATGGGAAGCCTTTACCTTTTATAAGAAGAGGGGTGACTCTTCATAAGCCCCCTCAATGACTCTTCATATGTCTTAAAAGTTTTCAAATTCCTAGGAAAACATTAAGTCCCTTTTTATAACATAAAGGTGACTTTTACATTAAAAACATAAAGTTAATTTTTAATTACATTAAGATGTGTGAAAAAGTGCATCACCAATGAAAAATTAGAACATTGAAGATAGAAATTTGGGGAGGATGAGAGAAGAGAGAGAGAGAGAGAGAGAGTAAGGAAGAAGGAGAATCATGTTGAAGAAGGAGCAGCTCTCGATGACCTGATCTCATTTCCTGACCGATCTTCGTCCCGCGCTATTGAAAAATATCTCAAACTACCTTGAATTTATTATTGAATAAGTCACAGAAGATGCTACTCTTTCATCATGAGGAATACGTGCATAGCTCATATTTTCCATCCAACCATCTGAAACATTGTTGATATCTTTTCACTTTTCAAACCAGGATGAATGCTTCTTTGTAATGAGTGCAATGGCAGCACGAGTTACCGCTAGAGACTCTAAAGCATATTTATTGAAAGACAATGGGTTCCCAACCTCTTTCTTGACATATTCTTCGAATGGTCCAACCAACCCATTTTTCGTTGTGCTTTATTCAATCACAGGCACTCCAAGTTTTTGAATTAGGTGACTAATGTTATCCTGTAACTTGTATGCATGTTCTTATTTTCCATCTAGCTCTATAATGGTTTGATTGATCATCTTGTACCTACTCTCTATGTCCCTTGCCCACACATGGAACAATTCTTCTGAAGGAGATTAAAAAATCTTGTTGTCAATCAACATCTAAGAGCGAGTGTCGCTCATTTCCATCACTAATGGATGAAGAGGGTCCAATTGATCTTTTTCTTTATCCAGGCCTTCCCTAATCCTACGTGCCTTATTAGTAATTACACACATGTATGCGAAGAGTGTTACTGCCTCCTGAATAAATGACCTTCCTTTCTCAATAATTGTACATATCCATTCACCATTAGCCTGTCCCTGCACCGTGAATTCTTGTGTCTTCCTGATAGATTCTGGATTGAAGCTGCTTGTGGGCACAACTTCCTTGATAGGGATTGTTGAAGCACTTAGATCCACTAGGTGTTGTACATATGATGAAATATTTTGTATCTGTTCTTCAATTTCTTTAATCCTTTTCTTATACTCTTGGTTTTTTGTCACCGGGAGAGTGGAAGATTGTTGGTACATGTGTAAATCTCCTTCATGACTAGCCGGTCCCAGTGGAATTGTACTCATCTCATAATCAGCCAATGTCATTGCATTCACCAATTTGATCACCTTATGTCAAGCTACCTTGATGTATGTTTCACCTTTTTCTCCACTATAGAAGCATGAGGCTATTTGAGCAAGGTTTATTTTCTTTCCCTTATCCAATTACATTACTGCTAACAAATCAGGGACAGTGACCTGCTAGATGGTACGTGTTTCTTGTGTAATTATCTCCTTCATCTAGGGGAACATTTCATCATATTCAGGCTCTGTGATCGGCATATCAACTCTTCCCTAATCAAGTGGAAGAGATGTCTCCTGGATAGGAGAGGCAGTAGTGTTTATAGGGGGTGAGACCTCTTATGGATACTCATGTATTGCACCCTCTTTCTCAAATTTTGTCTTTGTAACTAGATATTCTTCCAATATGGCTCTCTTTGGTGAATTATCATGAGAGGAATCCTTCAACTCTATGGATTTCCACTTTGAGCTCATTCCAGAGTGGCCCGAAATTGAAGTAACATCTACCACCTTTGACGACGAATGTTATGAGGCCTACTTCTGAGTTGTGGGGGGACTTCCTAACTAAATGGAAATGGGCCTCTTATTTTGGAACCAATCCCCTGTTCTCTTGACTACCTTGTGTGTCCACTCCATGATGTATCCAGACTCCCAAACATGCCAATTCACCTAAGGTAAAGGGGAAGTCCTGACTGCTTCGTACTCTGGATCATAAAGTTTAGTTCCATCATCTTGTAAACCCTCCTCGTACCATGGGAACTAATACTTCTTCATTTAACCCATTGTCATCCTCATATGGTCCCTCTCTCACACATTGAATGTCAACACATTTGACCCAATAATCTTCTTTTTGTGGAATGCGGTGCAACTCTAGGACATGGAATGTGTCTGGATGTGTCTTTATGTTGAATTTGGCCATGGGAATGTATTGGTTCAGAGTTAGGTGTGTGAAAGCCGTCTCCAAGTGGGATGCATCAATTACATTCTTACACGTGAAAACTCTAAGGGAGATAGGGAATGAGACAAGCTTCTTCTTTTTGTTCTTGAGTCTGTTATTCACCTGTACAAGCTACTTACAGAGCTCGAATAGCACTATTTGATCACTAAGGTACCTAGGTAACCTTAGTGGGGTTTGATCAAAGCCAGAGACTCAAATGTAGGAGAAAGTGGAAAATTGGATGAAATAAGAGTTGTATCTTTTGATCAAGGACTATGTCTGTGGTGACATTCTCACCTCCAAATCACCTTCCATATTTTTGAAAACAAAAATCGTGAAATCATTGTTCATGCGGGTGAAATTTTGGTGAATTTATCTCAACACCAATTGAGGTATTTTCTCGAACGTTGGGACTTTAGAAGAGATGTTTTGAGTGAGGAGCAATCCCTTGAATGACCTTGAGCTGGCGAGAAGGTAGACCAAATAGGAATTCATGTGGAACTTATTTTTCATGGGTACTTGGAGCAGCTAGAGATGTAATTTATCATTGATTATTTGCTCCCAATCTATCTTTTGATCTCCTTCAGTCATGGTTAGAATAAAGAGCACCATCCAATCTTGAAAATCCCTTGTACTTGCTTCTCCCATCACCCTACTGAGGAGGGTGATTACATCCCAATAGCCTTCGTGAAATTCGCATTTGGATAGTTTTTTAGCATTCTTGAAGGTTGTCTCCCTGTCTTCATCCATGAACCCGGTATGATGCCTTACAGATAGGAATATGTGTTATTCCACTCTTGTACAGCTTTCTCCTTTGTGATGACTGTCATGTTGGCCGAGGTGGGAATTTACAATGCAAGTGAGAGATGACTACCATAACCATGCCATTATCTACTCGAATTATCCATGTATCAGGTTCATAGTGATTTGATTGGTCTAAGACCAACTCAATGCTTTGTACAGAAACAGGATGCCCAACAGCTACAAATAATCCACTTGTGAACACTTTGTATGATTTTCCCTTTTTTCTGACAACATGCGTGACTTGAGATAATCAAGATCTATATAGGTAAAATCATTGTCACCCATTTCAACATACTCTGATGATAGGGCCTATGTTGGTTTTCCCCATGTGAATTTGAACTTCATTGTTTCTCCTTGACACTTACTATATTTAAAAAGAGTAACTTACTATTTTTAACAACTGTCAGAAATTGCCTTTCTGGCCCCCAACTAATGTTTTTGACTTGAATGGTTGTTCCTTTATTCATTCCTTATGTGAAATCTACTTTATGAAGAAACTTACTATTTATAGCAAGTACCTATAAGATACTATTTTTAGTAAGTGATAATTTTTTACTGAGACGAGCACGCCAATGAGATTTACCTATATTACTTCCCCTGTGTACATTGTCCTCTCCTATATTGCTCTTCTGAGATGACTTAATAAAAATGGCACCCACCCATATGTGAGACTTACTATTTTTAGTAAGTGGTGATTTTTGTTGTTTTCTAGACCGACCAATCAATCAGACCTCATTTTTCTCCTTAGTGCACACTATTTTCTTCGCAACTTCTTTTGGTGACAACTTACCCAAAATAACAGCCACCCATGTATGAAGGCTTACTAGTTTTAGTAAGTTAATATCTACTAATCAGTTTATGATGGAACGAAATTTTTTGATATGGATTTTTTCCCAACAGCACCCCTCTGAAATTTCAGCTTTTCCCAACAACCAGCTTGGAAAATTTTAAAAAATCAAAAAAAATCATGACAGGGAATTAGGGTTTTTCCTTCACAAAAAATCTTGGTCATGCATGTAAAAAAATTCTCTAAGATCTTCAAGGCACCTAGAATTCTAGATGAATGCAAAATACTGCATTCGAATCCAACTTTTAGTTTGTGAGATACAAAGATTTTCATTTTGGAGACTTCACAGTTTTTTGGCAAAAAACTTCATTTTTCTTTCATTTCCATCCGTTCTTTTTGGAATTTTTTTGTTATTAGATTGAGGAGTATTGAATGAATATATTAAAGCAAAAAAAAAATCATTCATGGAGAAAATTTGACAGCATTCCAACAACGTTTGGAGGTGTGGGGGGGGGGGGGGGGGGGGGGGGGGGGGGGGGGTGATGAAAAAATGGCTAAGTGTCGGTATTTATAGGCTTGGAATGACAGAGGAAAGGATGGGGTGAATTTTTCTATCCATTTCATCCCTTTGAAAAATTTTGAATTGGACATGGAAATGCACCTCACTCTCATCTTGACACTTGTCATGTTTTCGTTTGTTGTGCAACTTAAGTGAGGGGGCCGAACGGAAGCACTTGGGGGTCAGTTGACGGTCTCGTATGGAGAACTAGAATGCATAATAGGGGTGGGGCGCATTTTTTATGTCCCTTTACAAAATATTTGTGAAAGTTAAAAAGGGTGCAAAAACATTTCCCTGCTTTGGTGAGGACAAGTGTCACGCATGCGGAGGTTGGTGAGTGTACAAGTTAAACTCGTCAACGAGGGCTTAGGTGAGTGTTGGTGGGACATATGGGTGACCAGAGACCTTCTTAGACGTTCGGCACATTTTTTTGCTCCTTTATTACCTTTTCAAATGTGCAAAGGGGACATGAAAATGTGGCTTCACCACAGCCTGCCACATGTCCCATCAAAAATTTGACTAAGTGTTGGAAAGCGTACCTTGGGTGCCAACTTGCGAAGACAATATCTCGAGCTCTCAAATGATGTTTTGGGTGAAATATTATATGATTGCACCTCCCAAAAACTCACTGAATCCAATGGGAATTGTTTAAATTTCTAATTTTGACTTAAACACTTCAAAATTTCTCCTTATTTCTCAGGATTGCTTGTTGTGCACCGGAAGAAGGAACTATCTCGAACAATGCTTTTGGTTTCAAGAGGTCTTGTTTTTTCCACCATGTATAACATCAAAAATTATTTTCATAGGTACTTTTTTGGGCTTTAAAATCACTATAGATATCCCAAAATATTTCTTTGAAGTTCAGGTCCTCTTTCGCGGTGCATGTTCCTTCAGGCTCAAAACCCTGCTTCTGATGAATCATCTCCAAAACCTCCAAACTTTCCCTAAACCTTCCAAGATCAAGTATTTGATGTTCCTAGCACTTAAATACTCATCCTTTATTTTTCTTGGCCTTTTGATTCACTCTGGGGTGATGCACTAGTCCTATGAAGGCTAGTGGTAGCCCTTACCAAAACTATTTGAATGCTCCAAAAGTTCCTAAATCACTTAGGGGGACTAACTTTGCTTTCCTAAATCACTTATGGGGACTGATGACAACAAATTGGGGATAATTTGACTAATAGGATAGGACTTGTGTTGGGGATGCACTAACCTAGGGGGTGTCTTGGGAAAGTATGACTCTGAAAAAATTTTACGTTGTGGTATGGTTGTCCTAATTTCTAGTGAATTTTGCCTTTGTAAAAACACAAAACAACAATATCGTAATTATTTTTCAAAGAAAGGACACTTTGACAACTTCGCATAAATCTTGTGGTATCATAGCCTATTTAAATCTAAGTTCAAATGAGGATGTTCCTCCTTGTTCCAACAATACATCAAGATATCATCGAGAGAAAAAAGAAAAAACTTGTCAAGATAATCGTGGAACACATTGTTCATTAAATTCATGAAGGAGGCAGGTGCATTGGTCAACCCAAATGGTAATATTGTGAACTCATAATTTACATACTGGGTTCTAAATGTCATTTCATGAATATCTTCCTCATCGATTCTAAGTTGGTGATAACATTCCTGAAGATCTATCTTGGAGAATAAAGTGGCCCCTCTCATTTGATCAAAAAGGTCATCAGTACAGGGCAACGGGTACCTGTTCTTGATTGTAGCCTTGTTTAGTAACCTATAATCCACACACAATCTTAAAGTACCATCCTTGTTCATGAATATTATAGGTGTTCCCCAAGGAGAAACACTAGGACGTATCAACCCTTTATCCATCAATTCATGCAACTAAGCCTTGAGCTCCATTAGCTCAATAGTAGTCATCATATAAGATGCTTTAGAAATAGGTTCTATGTTAGGGTCTATCTCAATAGAGAAATCAAATTCTCTTTTAGGTGAGTCTAGGTAATTATTCAAGAAATACATCTTGATAGTCCCAGAAGAATGGATATTCCTTCATCGTGGGCTCTTTTTCTTTTACCATGTTTGATATCTATACAGCATAAAGAATACACCCCTTTCTCTTTTCCTTTTTGAGTTACATAGTTGATATTTGTCTTAGACTAATTTCTCTCGTTATGCCTTGAATCATTGTAGAATTTCCATTATTATCCAATAATTCTACTATCTTTGTGAAATAATCTACCTTAGCCTTATGTTGAGATAACCAGCTTACACCTAGGATAACATCATATAATCCTAAAGGTGCTACATATAAGTTTACTTTAGTAGTAAATTTTTGTAGCTTTAGATCTTCCTCAAAGAGACCCCTAAACTCAACCTTATTTCCATATTGAACACTCCATGATTTTTCCATATATCATATTCTCCTAGATAGTTTAGATATCAAGCTTTGTAAAAGAAATATTATGTAGCACTAATATCTATCAAAATAGTTATGGAAAAATCAAACAACATACCCGAAGCTTCCACTGGTGTAGCATGATGTAATGTCTAGCGGTTATTCACCACTACATGTATCCTTTATTGAAAGGCATCTCTCTTATCAGGAAGAGTTATTCGCTACTAGAAATTTCCCCAAGTAATCCTTAGACAATTATTGGTGTAGTGGTCACCTCCATAAGTAAAGCATCTACCAATCGATCCTTTTCTCTCTATCTTCTTTTCCTTGAAATCAAAATTGGCATTTCTTTTATTGGAATTGATATCTGGTTTATTTGTCTGGAACCTTTTGAGAAATGGTTTTCCTTTCTTGTTGTCCTTTTTCCACCAAGGCTTCTTAGTGTCTATAGGGGCTACGGATGACAACTACTTTTTCTTCTTTTCTTCCCAGAAAGTTACTACCACTTACATTTTTTGTTCCTGTTAGATTACTTTTTCAAACATTGCATCCATAATGGTGGGTCCGTGAATATCCACCTCTCCACCAATGGTGGGATTTAGTCACAAAATAAATTTTCAAATTCTAAATTTCTCATACTTCTGATATTGAGGTATATATTTGAGAATTTGGGTGAACTTCTCCCAATATCTAGTCACTGACATTTCTCCCTGATGCAACCCTTGGAACGTTGTCATCTTTTGATCATGATATAGTTGCGATAACCATCATTGGCAAAAATTCCCCTTAAACTATAAGCCCCTTAAATTTTTCCAATTATATGATAGTGATATTTATGTTGAGCTCCATATTTTTACTGTCCCACCATGATGAATCTTCTCCAGATAATTGATAAGCTCCCCACAGTGATTTTGTTTCTGCAGAGAAATCCCTTATCTCGAAGTACTTCTCCATCTCACTGAGCCAAGACTCAACACCATCTCCACGAGTGGTTCCATCAAACTTAAGAGGACTAATCCTCTTTATATCTCTTGATAATTATGCCGCCATTTGTGCCTTCTTGGCTTCTGGACTTTCTTCCTCTTCTTCTTCATTCTCAGAACCCTCTTAGTCCTCATCATCTTGCCTTTCCTCAAGTTTTTCTCGAACCTTTTTCTCTGAGGCGGTGATGTGACCCCGTGTCTCGTGAAGGGTAGCTAGTATTTGATCTAATTTGTCTTGTTGCTCTCCAAAAGCATTATTGGATCTCAGATCAGCATTTTTTCATGTGCTAGCCTTTATACATGTTGGCATTCAGTAAGTTATTAGCGTAGTGAACTACTGGGTCCAAGTATAAAGAACCTAGTTAAAGGTCACTTTGATACCAAAATGTAATGTTCCCATATTTTATCACAAGCTTAAAAAGTGGAAATGTGTTTTTTATACAAAACATTCTATTAATTAACTTAGAAATAATTTTCCACACCCATAATTAAATTGTACAACGATACTTCTAATTAACCCAAACATCAAACATCATCCTTCATTACCATATTTCCAAGAGTTCAATAGTAGTTTGAACATTTCACAATCATTTAATTCTTTATAAATTATTTTTACAATATTCCGCACAAAATTCTTACCAATAGTTAGTTTGTAATTCAATGGTAAATATCAGAGTTACATTATATTTTATATACAAAGTATTAGACAACATGTCTATCTCAAGTACCACATTGTATAATTACAAACTTAGTACAAGTATTAAAAGCAACGATAACTCATTCTTTCCAAAAGATCCTTTCAGAAGTTCTTGTGTACATGTTTATCTCAAATTTGTAATTGTATTAGAGGGAGAGTATCATCAAATCCCTACTCCTACCACAGAACCTTTCGGTTCCCCCGCACACCTCTCACAAGCGAGAGGGGTCCAACCTTTCACGAGAAAGGCAAATTGAGATAACTAACTATCAAAAAGGAATAGTAAATTGACAACCATGTGTAATATGCCCAAATTCTAAATATACATCTTATCATTAGATCACGATAACCAATACCATCAAATGATTCCTGACTAGTATAGGATAAGGAGAAGTGAACTGATAGTGGATACAGCTATTGACATGTGTGTCTAGCACTCCCTGTGAATTTCGTGACATGGACTAACCGCCTCTCGTAGATCCTAACTATGGTGATTGTATTAGAGACTAACACCTATGGGTTTTGGTATAACGGAAATCGTGGTCCAATAAATGGTATCAGAGCGATAGGTCTCGAGTTTGAAACTCACTTGGGTAACGTTGAGGGGGAGATTGTTGGCATGTATGTCCAGCACTCCCTATGAATTTCGTGACATGGACTAACCGCCTCTCGTAGATCCTAACTCTGGCGATTGTATCGGAGACTAACACCTATGGGTTTTGGTCAAACGGAAATCGTGGTCCAATAACAACTAGATACATCACTTTGGCCAAAGTTTTCCAGCAATGCTAATGTAAGCTAATCATATGGTTTGCACAAACAAATGTGATTTGTCATCCTTCACAACACGACTATCTCGTACACCACTTCATAAATAGCATTCCTCATCGAGAAACATTTTATTTTAGCATTTACAATATATTATGATTTCATAGTCATAAAGAAAAAAAAACCATCTATTCATGTTTCTATATTCTTTTAAAACATAGGAAAACTGCCCGTTGTAAGCATATGTATGTATGCTTGTACAGTTTACATAATGTACTAGCATGCATACATTTAAGCTTATGGATTTTGTTTTTGTTTTAGTGTTTACCAACATTCCTTAGCACATTTAACAATGCACAAAACAACAATTAATTAAAATTTTCTTTTTCACCAAAACCATTCATATGTTGGTTTAACTTTTACTTATCACTTAAATGTCATTAATATGTTTTAATAAGGTGGGGACTTATGTTACCATGATTGTAGCTTTGCTACGAGCATGATAATGTAAGTCTTTCTATATGAATGATAACATCAAAACTTCAAATTTTAACTTCATGCCCAAGTCATCAAAATAGTGATAAGAATCCAACATTGTAATTTATAAATACCGCAAGGTAAAGTTTAGTAGTAACTCAAAAAATTATATATTTTATAGCAGTCATTTGGTGTAACCGCCTATTTCACCTAATCACTTATCTTTCACTATTTTAAGAACAATAAACTATTGCTCAACCCATAATGGGTTTATTTTCATTCTCTACATATTTAAGTTGTTGTTTCCTCTCAATTTTCAAATTCAGAATGAGTTTTAGTTCCCACTTAAATAACTAACTTTTTATGTTGTCCCAAAAATAGGTATGCAACCAAACTAACAAAGAACATTTATTTAATTTAACTATGCAATTATCCTTTTCCATATTGGGAATAAAAACGACCCAAATACAACCGTTGATGTCATATATATAATGCTAAAAATGCAAACCCAAAACAATGTTGATTTAATAAATACATAATTCATCATATAAGTTATGTCGACCCATAAAGAGTGTCATATTGACTTCTTGTAAACACACACACACACACATATTTGAATGCACAGATTTACAATAGGGTAACAGTCAACTTAAGCACAGCAAATAAATCAAAATGAGCAAATCCATATTTGAGTATAAATCAACCAAGGACTCATGAATATATCTTTGTTTTTATACAAAAATATGCAAACTCGATAATGGGTATTTTCTCTACCATTCTACTGGCAAACAACAACCCAGAAAGACTGAAAAATTTGTTTCCTTGAAACACTTTTGCACAATTTAAAACTTCAAAAAGAACAGAATTAAAAATAGGATAAAAGTCGACTTGAATGCAAACATATCACAACTCAAAAATTCAAAAGAGTAGACCCATATTTGGTGTATTTTTCTTCTTAAAATTTATAAAAAAATTGCATGTTCGAAATGTGTATTTTTCACATTTAAAATCACGAAAAAGTGCAGGCCCAATATGGGTATTTTCACATTAAAATCACAAAAAACATGCAGGCCCAAAATGGATATTTTCCACATTTAAAATCACATAAATGTGCAGGCCTCAAATAGGTATTTTTCACATTTAAAATCACAAAAATGTGTAGACCCGAAATGGGTATTTTTCACATTTAAAATCACAAAAACGTGCAAGCCCGAAATAGGTATTTTTCACATATAAAATCACTAAAACATGCATGCCATAAATGGGTGTTTTATTGCCTCAAACTAATAAAATGTAGCAGTCCAAAATCACAACCAAATGCAGACCCAAAATGCTATAAATTTCATTTTTTACCATCAAAATGAAAGCCCAAAAAAATGGGTGTTTTTCATGCATTTCCATTGTACTAAAATAGTTGTTTTCATAACTTTCATTATCTAATCCAAACAAGAGAGCCAAAAAATCCTTTCTTGTGAAACGCTTTTCCAACCCCTATTTCCAAGTTTTCTGATTGTCAAAAATGTCAAAGCTCCAATCCTTCTCATTCCAATGAAAAACCGTATGTGCATAGAGTCAGAAAATCCAGGTGAAATAGTTATTTCCCCTACCATTCTCCATTTCTTCTTGATTTTCTATTTTTACTTCCTCTTATCTTTCCCACGTATCCAACATAAAGTCCACATAACTCATAATAACTCCAAAAAAAAAATTATTTTTCTTTTTCTTCTCCATGTATCCCACGGGTTAACAAATATCCCACCTCTAATTTCATTTACACGAATTTAAATTAAAAGTTTAACTAATGTTTATCTCCTATTTTCTTAGCATTGAAGCTAAGTTTCATTTAATGCAAAACTTTAACTAATGTTTATCTCTCATCTTCTTAGCATTAAGGCTACTTTTTATTTAATGTTGAGTGATCATCATTATGTATTTAAATCGTAATCTTATTAGGATTAAATTAAAATTTATAAACATAACTTATCTCACATGCCCCTTGGCAAACCAAAACTCAATGTCATGTTAGACCCTTTTTCCCCCTATACCACAAAGTCAACGAGATCAAAGATGAGCAATTTAATTGTCAACCATCCATCTTTAAAACCAAATGATCATAACACACAACAACATGCTCCATCTGGTTTGTTATATTTTTCAACTCATATTCAATTATTATAATTGCTTATGAAAAGAAATAAACCAATTATTCACAACATTATTGAATAGCGATGTACGATGGTCGGGATATGTCGGTGGCATTTAGCCACATCGGCGTAATCCGCTCATCGTCTATTAATATCAACGGATAGACGAAATACAAGATAACATAAAGAAGTCACGCATCACATAAGTAACTAAATGCTAACCCCCCCCCCCCCCCCCCATAGTGTGTGTCAGTTCTCAATTACCTTCACAGTTTCAAGTTTGTTATCACAATTTGCCAACCTCTCCCCGATGATGCCCTCCCTCACCTTTTTAGCAAGGGTGTACTTGATCATGCATTCACCTCATGTCAACAAAAAGGTAGTTAGTCCAAATCATCAAAATTCCACATAATGATAATAAGCATGTCAATTTCATCATTAAAAAATGATCATAACAGTTAACTTCCAAATTAAGCATGTCATTTTAATCAACGGGATTAACCAAGTATCAAATTTCTAAATCCAAAAATGTGGGATGTGACATCTTGTGACTATTCTAGTTTTAAGTGTAAAGATTTAAGATGCCCTCCTAATGCCAAACATGTTGATCTACATGGGTGTCATACACATTTTCTATTCATAGTACCAAGGGTGTTGGGGTAGCAAAGGAGAGAGCGTACACGCAAGCGCATGCAACCTAGACAATCCCGCACAAATGGGCAAGAGAATACCTTTCTTGAAAGAAGACACAATGGATTGCATGCAAGTCTCCCCAAGGTTAACTTTCACCAAGTCTTGGTGGTCAAAAGAATTTTTGGGAATAGCTCAAAGGCTTGATGTGGGTTGTTTAATTTTAAGGGTGTTTGTTGGTATGTACCTAATAAGAAACTATAGCTTAGGGAATTAGTTGAAGGGTCCCGCAAGCAAAACAAACTGATTAGAACATGTTTTATAGTCTATTCAAATGGAGAAGTCGCATGAAGATAACTATGAATTCCGCTTGTAATCTTTGAGTTAAATCTTTTAAAAACAAATTACAAGCTTTAGTCCTACATTAATTTAACTCTAACAGAGGTTTCAAAAAGGTGCAAAAGATGAGCAAGGTGGAAATAATTTTGCAAGTTGTGTTAGTTTCTTATCCAGTTTGAACGTCAAGATCCAATAACCATGCTCACGCTCAGGACTAGTATGTACGCTCGATCAAAACACATGCAAGTGCAAGAGTCTGAGGAAATGAACTTCTACGATAAAGGGAGCACAACATCGTTGGACATGCAAGAAGTGTGCTCTAGCTCACACAGTGGCTAAATCAAAATATATTGAAAGCAATAAGTGTAAAAGAAATTCTTTAACATTCAGGTGAATTAAAACAAACATACACAGTTTAGAACTCCAACCAGAACTTAGAAAGACTAGTGAGATAAGGCAAATGCATAAAACTCTCACAAACTTCTCTATTCCAAATTCAAGTACCTTTACCATGTCTTTCAACTGGATATTTATAGGAAAACCTAAGTTGAACAATTTCACAAGCATTAATGGCAACATGTTAAGCAACACAAATTTAACAAATTAAATGAAGGGTGGTTGCATTTGCAAATCCAATTGAACGTCAAGTGGGTGACATAGAAGTGTCTGACATCGCTAATTATTCTAAGCAATCGAAAAGATCTTCATTAAATGTTGCTAAGTGGTTAGAATAAGTCTGGATTGATTTGATCTGGTTAGTAGTATTCAATGCTTTGTGGCGCAAGTCAATCTTCTCATCAAATCCTCCCACCTTCCATCTGGTATGGCATGTTCAAAGGGGCATATTCAACTTCCAAAGTCAACAAGTGGGCTAGATCTTAGATTTCCTAACACAGATGTCATAAACAATGGCTCTGTTGATTGTATGGTGGCAATCATTTGTCTTATAGGGAGCTAGGCTCTTTCATCATTTTCGACATTCGATGTTCTATGACGCGCAGGTTTACTAACTTCGAGCAGTGGTTGTGCACTTTGTTTTGGCACTAGGAGATTTATTCCTCCATTGGGCAATATCTCCTCTAGTTTCGCGTGGGGCTATTACTTTAGGGGATTGTGCAAACATTGTAACTTTTATGCACTTCCTTAACCTTTCCTCTACTTTAGGCTCTTTGGGTGTCGTGAATGCATGTACAATACCTATGCGCACAAATGAAAGACACAGAATAAGTATCATGAATGGCCAATTAAAAACTTAGGTGAATTACTTGCCTTGTGCTCGTTATATCAATGTATGTTTCCTTTTCTCTACCGGTGTGTGTAAGAGTGTGCACTCTTTGGTGGTTCATAGTCTTGCATGGCACGGGCAATGTGATTGTGCACCAAGTTGTGCACAAATCTATACTTAAGAGGAAACTCTAACGCCTCTCTTGCATAGCCTTCAAGGTATCGCGAGTCCATGTGTATTATATGTGCAACATAGACCTTCGAGGAACCAAGTGTTAGGTATTAAATTTATCCAAGTGGTTGATGCATCATACAAAATACACCTACACCGTGCAAGGTCATGGGAGGCTGCAAAGTAGACAATCTGCCTAGGTAACCACAAGGCATTTGAGTCACGCACAAAACATGGTAGGCCGCAATATGAAGGGATTGTATTGCACAAGTCGTTTAGCAATTTAAAGCGTCACATGCCATTGTGATGCCTCACAACTCTTACTATGGCCGCACAATGAGGCATGCGGCTTGGTTTGAACATTGGTATTGCAAAATGCATAGGGACTCGAGAGGACACTACCATGACAAATGGGGAGGCCACAACATTTAGTCGCATAGGGCACAAAATGAGTGATAAAGTCGCATGAGACTATGATGCCATGAGAGTTAGCAGGATGCAGTATGAAAGAAATATTGTACGAAAGGTCCAAGGATGTGTTAGTGAAGTGTGAGAAAAGTGAAGTAGCGCAAACGGGGCGCAAGTAAAACCTACTAACGCATAGAAACAAGGAATTGCACAATAGATGAAAGTGGAGTTGTGAGCACAAATTCATTAAAGTTAGGTGCATGTTGCAGACACGAAAACACCTCTCAACATAATAAAATCTTTGAATTAAAATTTACGTAGATAAAATTATACAAGATACACAAAATTAAAAATATGGAAAGTCTTTCGGAAAAAAAAAAAACACAATGAAATAAATCCTTCTTCCGTATTGCATCAACTAATCATTTTACAATACAATAAGATATTTCAAAGTTTTGTTCTATCCACGACCATAGGGCAGAGGGGCTAGTAGTGGTGCACCCTAAGTTAAGGGGTCCACAAAATCAATTGTTTATCATATAAAATTTCGATTTTTGCACTAATATATAATTTAGATTTGTGTTAACTTACATTTTTTTCTTTGGAGTGTTTAATTGGAGAGAAGTCGTATTTTGAATTGATTTAAAATAATACATTTGAATCACACTACACCCATGGTGGAAATCAATACTTGAATATGGGTAAAAATGCTTGAACATTGAATTTTTTGTAGTTGTATATGGGTGAGAGGTCTTACATGTCATGACCTAATTATTATGTCAAAAAATAAATTACTACTACATAATCCTGTGACAACGATTGGATATTGTGTGATCAATAGTCATGTCAACTATTAGACCTTGTTCACCTATTGGCCCCTCCCCTATATGATCACATCAATAAAAAAAACTGTCCAAGCAATATTCCAATAAAATGGATACCAAAACCACTCATACAGATTTCCAAAAACATTTGGGAGTGCTGCCTGGAAACTCCCATTGGTGTCCCACCTTAAAAACCCTACACAAGAGGGCCTATTGTATATTTAATATAACAGTAATTTCTCACTGTGAGAATATTTAGAGCTCACCAAAAATTATACATTTTCATACCATTTGATTTCAGAAGCCTTCTGAACAAGGAACTAAACTCCAGCCAAGTAAGGCCTTTCATAGAACCCAGAAATTCGGTCTGCTTGCTAATTCTCTCTTTGAGCGAGTGCCCAACTATTGAGCGAAGGCCTTTCATAGAACCCAAAAGCAGTTCTCATGCCACTGCTTCCAAATGAACTTACAGGTCCACTGACTGATTCCAGCAGAGTATATATTTAAAAACATAAAAGATTCATGAAGAATTTGTTTTACAGTCAGACTTGAGCTCTGATTGGTCTCAAGTCTTTGACAACTAATTTCACTGGGGCATGTAAACACAGCACAATTGACCAAAAAAATTGATAGCTGAAAAGAATTTGGTCAAACTGGTTTATACAATAGGAGACGCATTACAAGGAGATAGTCCAAAGAAGCACCATATGTTAAACTATAACTCAAATGAAGCGCAGGAAGGAAACACATTGCTCAAGTAATAAAACTCGACTGTCAAAATATTAGTCTCAGGGATCATCTTTTTAATCAACAAAAATGTGCATTTCTATGATTCAGTAACCATGGAGGCGCAATACAAACAAAAAACATCACTAGGCTCGATTCGGATTCACAGTTACCTTTTAAAAAATAAAAATAGATCAATAGTACAAGAGGATTTGCATTTAAGGGAAGGCATCCAAAGTAGTTCCGGTGATTATACATCTGTTCCAACATTTGTACATCTCTATACTCCTGTAAAGATGGCCCTGATCAGTACAAGTAACGCCTCTTGTTTATATGCATTCATTCAGAGCTTAGTTTGCACTCCATTTGAAATCAAAATGGGGTAAAACTCCACCGAGTAAGATTCAAAAAGGAAAATAAACAAATAATTTGCAATTCGAACAGCAAGTTGCCAACTGAAAAAGATACCTTCATCCCCGCAGAGATGTATGTACACAAGCATATGGTACATATTTCATTGGAATTGCACCACAAAGCTCTACTATCAGTATCTGATCCATGATTTGCATCTTTAACATCACCATTACGAGGTTGTAATCACATGCTTGGACAAAATTTCAAAAGTTCATTGTGGTCGTTCTTACAGAAGGTGTTTTTAACTCAGGTTTTCCTGAGACTCAGTTCCACCAGTGTGCAGGTTTCACATGAAGATTCTGTAACAATTCTGAATTCTGATTACATCTCAGAAGTAAAACTGTGCAGTATCAAGGTACGCAGAAGCACTGGCATCTTATCTCCTGACAGATTTGACATTGAACTGTTCCCATTGTAATCATACATTGACCTCCTGCTTGACAGAGGGAGTACAATAAACACCCAATGGTTTCTGTTACATACAAGCTGGACAATTTTCGTTAAGGCATCCACTACCCACTGCTTTGAAAAATCCACTTGACATAACATTAGAGTACTGCTAGCCAATTAGCAACCATATACCACTGCCAGCTATCATCCAAAAATTCAAGAAACAAGTTCAGAGCAATCCATAGATATGCTGCAGAGGATATGACTTTTGAAACTGTTTTCATGCAACATCGAATCTCATTTATTTTACAGGAAAATCAACTTACGCTGGTCCATAATTTGTGGGGGAAACACAATCAGAGCACTAATGCTCCAATGATCCTACTGATGGATTTGTGGAGGTCTGATCACAATTATCCCTCCACATAATGCCACCATCAGAACTGCTACAAGCTTGTTGCTGCAGAGGTAAAGTATTCAGTATCTCCATGCCTTCCTGACTCATTTGCAAGACTTCCATTGGCGATAGTATCTTGATGCTTCGGACACAACTCACAAATTCCCTGCAGACAATGACATCAATTTCACTCAGAAAATATAGAACTCTTTATTGTAAAGGAAAAAATTCCTTGTTTGGGGTTCAAGCTTGCCACCATACACATTCAGAAAGATCAAAAAACATTTCCAATCCTTGACTAGAAGTATTTATGCAGTGGGATTAAAAATAAACCTTGAACTAACTGGGTTTCAATAAGGAAGACAGGACTTACTCCCATGGGATCATCTCCAACAAGAAGCACATTCATTTCTCATTGTCAACAAATACAAGTTGCCAACCTGAGTGAGGATCTTCAAGCTGACCCCCGAGCTTAAACATACAAGCAAGCTCTCGCCTAAGCTCCTCGTAGTTTTTGCACCGTGTAACATCTAATGACCTTCCAATAGAACCTAACTTGTATACCTTCACATCCAAGATAGAACCACATCAACTTGTATACCCTCTGATGGTACCCATCAACTGTGAGTATCATTCAGTGAAACAAATTAAAATGCCCGTCAACATACATGCTTTTTAGAGAGACACAATAAACTTAAAGAGATAATCTTCCTATCTTATATTAAGTATCAAGGAATTAAAATCCCAGACCACGGCAATCATAAGAATCGCAAACCTTAGTATAGGTTCGCACTGGTGCAGGTGTTTGCTGCCACGAGCCTCTCTGCAAGATGCTGCTGTCACTGATTCCCATGTCACTTGAAACACCAGAATCAAAAGGAAGATCTGGGACGCCAAATGATTGAGAACTTAGTGCAGCTGAAAGCTGTGGTTGAATATCCTTGTCTGTATTGAATGTCGGGGCCACATTTCCTGCAAAAAAATGGTTATGAGAGTCCTTTCCTGTAATAAACCTACTAGCTAATGAGGGACTTGAAACAGTTAAAGAACTCCCATTGTTTACACTTTAGACCAAACAAAAAATTACTTTGTGGATCAGTCTGAATATCACTGTTGTGAGAAGCATCTCGGAAAAAGAATGGAGATGACTGGAGAGGAAGAGATGATAAACTTTGTGGAAGAGCCACATCAGCCTGAGTCAGAGGAAATGAAACTGCAGAAGAGGATGATGTTTCAATTTGACCCAACTGAGCATTCAGGAAATTTTGAAATGCACTCTGATTTGGATCTTTAACTGAAGAGAACCATGATGTAACCTGCGATTCTCCAACAAGGTTAGAAGGAGGCATTGTAGATTGTGTACCGCCTGTACTGGGCCTCAGTATGTTTGCACAATGAGACTTTTCCTCAGATATAGCTGCAGATTGCTTTGCCCTAGTTAAGACATTCTGCAATGGGTGACTATTTGCAGATGTTGATGTTGAACAAGAGGGGGCATCTGCTTCAGTAAATCCAGAATGAGCTTTTGTGGGCTGTGCCATGTTTAATGGTGGCTGCAACATTTGTCCTCGTATTTCAGGCAATTGGATTGACTGATTTAGATGCTGCTGCTGATGGGAAGGTATATGCTGTGGAAACTGATTGTTCACATGCTGCTGCAATGGAGAAGGAAGTTGTGTCTGCTGCAGGTGAAACTGTTGAGAAGACTGAGTTGACTGCTGCTGCTGCACCTGTTGAGGCTGCTGCTGGACACGTTGCGACTGTTGTGACTGTTGTTGTGAATGCCGAACTTGTAATTGCTGAACTTGCTGCTGTTGCATCTGCTGAACTTGCTGTTGATGCAACTGCTGAGATGGCTGTTGTTGAAGCTGCTGGTGCAACTGCTGAGATGGCTGTTGTTGCAGCTGCTGAACTTGTTGTTGGAGTAATTGCTGAGATGGCTGCTGTGGCCTTTGATGTTGCTGCTGTGCTGGCTGTGCCTGTGGCTGAAACTGCTGTAAGCGTTGTTCTAATTGTTGTGTAGGCTGCAGCTGTAACTGTTGCAAGGATTGAGGCTGCTGATTCACCTTCTGTGTCAGCACTTGATGTTGCTCCACCTGTTGTGAAGGCATCTGCTGTTGTCTATGAAGGTGATGTTGATCCACTTGTTGAGATGGCAATTGCTGCTGAGCATGAAGATTTTGTTGGTGCTGTTGCTGACTAGTAATATGTTGTTGCTGTTGTGGCCACACAATCTGTGATTGATGCAATTGATCTTGTGCTGACTGTTGAGACTGTGGAATATTAAATTGTAATTGATGTGTTTGTAGTGCCTGTTGCGGTGAACTCAAAGGTTTTGCCATTTCATTGCTCCCATGTTTCTGTAACGTAGCAGCAGCTATTGGACGATAATAGTCTGATTGCATAGCTGGGTTAATTATATCAGGTCTTTGCTGCATATTCATCCACTGAAGTAAACCAACACCAGGCATTGTAGCATTCTGGGTGGTAATGTCCTCTCCATACCACGGTAAAGTTCTCTTGATGGCACTTTCTAATTCTGATTCATCATCTGAAAAACCATCCGTACCAGTTAGTTTTCCCGAAACATATCATGCCCTTTTATAAGAACACCGTACATGACACTATTCATCGAAGCATCTTTTTCATTCACTAGAGAAGAGGTTGAAGTTATCTAAAACCAAGTTTATACAATACTTTAAAAGACAAAATAGAGGAAGCCAAATGCTTGAATAATATCCCAACATGATTATCTTCATAAATCGTACAGTTTGATACTAAATGTGCAACAACTTAACATGCTTCATCTCATCATGCTAGTTCATAGAAACATTAGTTGTAACAAAACATGTCCATGTTCTCCACCCTTCTTGACTAGCACTATCATTTAATCACAAAATTCTCCAGCCACTGTCCTATTTCCCTCTCTTGTCATCTTTCTTCTCTTCATTCTCTTGACTCTGATTTTAAAAATGAACATTTGCCATTGTCGCGACAAATAAATAATAAATAAATAAATAAAATAAAACTTTAATTTTTACCTAAAATGAAATTTTATTTAATTTTATCTGAAATGCAATTTTGTTAACAAACTGATCTTTTTGCCAGTAATTAAACTGCACACTGAAAATGGGAACCATTCAGAAATTCAACCAAGGTCCAATTGAGAGCAGAGACAGTGCCGAAAGATAGAGCGAATAGCCTCCAGAGAAGGTTGGACTGCTTAGTAATGCTTGTTCGTTGTTACTTTCCAGGCATTCCTCCAAGCTATTACTGCCTTGCACAGTATTGAAACCTCCATAATTCTCTGTAAATTTTGACATGCCTGACCAATAGTTATTTCTGAAAAAACAAAAGCACATCAATGCAATTTAACAAGTTGGATGATGAACACAATTTTGACCCAATGAAGTTTTGATAAGTTCTTTCAATTACTTTGGTGTTTGAAATATATGTGCCAACCATTGGAAAAGAAGAGAAACATGGTCAAAAACTAAAAGAAATGCTTAAGAGATTTCATCCAAGTTCTGGAGCAAACACCATATGGCATGTGAACATTTTTGTAAGAAGGTGAATAAATAGCAACCATGTGAATGTCAGATCATGTATTGAAGACTTGAGTTCTTAGAGAGTGTTTATGATCCACATATTTTGATAAAATTTGATCCAATTCAATATTCCTCTGCAGAAAATACTATACAAGATAGCTCTAAATAAATATTTATTCTTAAACCCATTAATTTAGAAGTTGTTAATATTGTGATCCTAGAAATGAAATCCTCCACATAAAGACCATACAAGACACACATAAGTAAATATTTACTCTTAAACACATTAATTTAGAAGTTGTTAGTACTGTGGTTCTAGCAATGAAATGATAGATTTTTGAAAAAACAAAAAGGAAACTAAATCGGCAGATAAATGGCTAGATACAAACTATAATTGTGAAAAGATAAATATTACATTTCCATATGACCAGTTCATTGTGACCACTAAGATGCTTCCATATTTTCCAAGTTTAAAGGCCAGCTCATTTATAAGCACAGTAATCTGAAATAAAAACAGAATAATATGTTTTTAAAATCCATAATGCACAAAGACAGTGTATCAAGTAGCTGTGGATAATTCAGACACGGACATTTGCACCCCATGAAAGCCAATGTAAATAATGTTTTCAAGTTTCAACAATGACCAAAGGATCTTACAACGCTGTTTTCTTATAAAATCAAACATAACAAACATGTACACAATCAAAAATGCGACCAAGTGGAAGTATGGATTTTACCGAGCATTCCTGGCTGCCGAGGACGTTTGGGCCTGAAAAAAGGCGGAGGACAGATAAAAAAAGGAGTTGCCACAGGCTCAATCTCCCAGATAGAAACCCTATTCTGCTTTTCACCTGCACTTGACTCGTCCCATCCAACCTGTTAATATCAGAAATACAGTGAGGAAACGGTAGAAGCATGGGAGAAAATATGAATAAATTTCCAGCAATAAAAACCTGGATGTTACGCCACTGAGAATTTGGCCATCTGACAGGATCAAGGTCACTAATGCCTGTAATGGTACCCATATACCTGCAAGCAACCAAAGTACAAATGCAAATATTCAGAACCAACAAACAAAATAAAAAATGACTTCCTATGGATATTACCAATCCCAGTTTCTAAAACGAATAGCTAAAGCCTAAAACACAACTCACAACCTTTGCGGATTAAATAT
The DNA here is from genome assembly GCA_019776745.2 of Taxus chinensis. Lineage (NCBI taxonomy): Eukaryota > Viridiplantae > Streptophyta > Pinopsida > Cupressales > Taxaceae > Taxus > Taxus chinensis. The sequence continues at coordinate 706,802,846 of CM034148.1, forward strand.
ATAGGAACAAACACACAAATGAGTAGAGGAAAGAAGAATTATTATTTTTTTAACAGAAGAACAAAGTTGAACTAGTGACTGAGCCAGAATTTTTTACTTATAAAAGATATAAAAGTCCAGCCAAGGCTTTTATTGCAATTAATTAGACCTAAAGAATTGAGGTTCTGAAAGATATAATTCTGGTCAAGGCTTTTATTGTCATTAGTGGGACCTAAAGAAATGACATTACGACATCACAGCTTGAAATTCAACAAAATTTCACTCTAGAACACTATCTTCAGAACTTCTGGCACAAAGTATGGTCCAAATTTTGGGCTTATGCATTAAACTTGCATCTGAAATCTCCTTCAGAATGGATGGCTGCAATAGACAAGATTTTAGCAGCATATAATTTTTAAAATGCCAAATAATGCCACCATTTGAAGAATTTGATGTGATGTTAGAATATTTCAAACCACAGATAATTTTTTATCAAAAGAGCAGCATCTTAATCAGTTGATACGTTGATCAATCTATTAAACCTTCCTAGCATCACATTTTCTCACTCAAAATTATAAATATAATATCTAACAAAGTTCAGAGGCATAAGAAGTAATCGTATGAAACCAAATTGACACTATCCCTTGGAAACAAGAATAAATATATGCATGACTAAGTAAATGTTAGGCCTTTGAATAAAGTATTAATTGTTCAACTGCCATCATATTTCTCCTCCTAACATCTTGCGCCCAACACACAATGTATGCTCAATAATAGCAGAATCTTTTTACATGGCACAAGTCAAATACTTTCTTAGTTAACAATAAACAGAAAGCACGCATTACCTGCGGACACTAGATTCCTCAGTTTCAAACATCATTCTGAACCGCATACCAAGTGAAACCTGTGTACCATAGATTGCTTTGTTGTACTTGGCGAGTGGAATGACAAACTCTGAAGGGCTTGCCCTGTTGACAGTAAAAATATTTAGTAGAACAATAATCTCAAACTACTCTTAATGAAATCAACAGCCAAAAAATCATCTGATCCATACGCGGCAATGAAATGTCAGAAGAAGCTCAATTAACCTTGGATTGTAGAAAACTGTAAATGGGCTATGGTTTGAGGCAGCATGAGCTGCTGCCGCAAGGACTCCAATATGCATACTGTCACTAGATAGGACAGAGGATGCTATAGCTGCTTGTTGCCTATTTGCACGCCTTATACCCAGAAGCAGTTGTGATTTTTCATCCCTGTTGTTCAGGGAGAGTGGATGTCAAACATGATCAGTCACGGCCAAAAAAGAGAGAATTAAGAGCCCACCAAATTCGAAGAAAAAACAGGTTGAAAATCATTTTGCAGCAAATGAAGCAAACAACAAAATATTTCACCACAATAATAGTAAGTCAGAAATCAAATATTTTGCTAATCAGGCTTAAGGATGCCTGTACAACTTTTGGTTGGGGCCCCACTTTACCTCACCCCTTTTTATATTAAAAAAAAGTTTTAAAACATGTCTGAAATCAAACGACTGCCAGATCTTTATTCTCAATTCATGGAAATTGTAGCAAATGTATGTGTCATTCAATATGCTACGTCCTAACTCCTAGTGGCAATAACTAGAGATGGGAATAAGAAACATCATATGTATAAGGAACATGTTTTCAACCCCACCTCCACTATTTCAACCATACTCTTTTTTGGGTGGTAATATTGCAGTCACCGTGAACAGGAATTACACGCTCCTGTTCCAGAAAACGACATTCAGCATCTGTTCCGGAACATGGCATATGTTCTGATATGTTTAGCTGAAGGAAACTTATGTTTTTCTGAATGCAACTACTATCTCTGTAATGAGATGGTGCAATTATTTACCATACCACCTTCCCATTTCATGTTGTTCTCTGCAAATTTATTTAAATGGATATAAAATAAAAGGAGATGGGAGTTTATATGCAATGCTCTACAAGCAACACAGCCTCAAAAGATTTATAAGCATCCCTCCAGAAGGATCGAAACTTAAATCGAGATAATTCTTAAAAACAAGGCAATTTAAGGAACTTAATCTGCTAGGTTTCAGATGATACTCAAGAGTCAAAACAAGACATTTAACAAAATTTAATCTACTAATGGGCTCTGGATAGAATTTTTCGGGGTACCTTATAAAAAGGACAGAGTCACCGGCAAAAAGTCTCTTCGCACTTACAAATACACTCCAGCCTGTTGTTAGAAGGTGCCTCTTTGGCTGACCTGTAGTAGCAAACATGAGGCAATCTATCAGAAACAGCTGCTCATAATTAAGCATTAATAGGAATATAACAAAACTGAAAGAAATGGACTGGACCAAACATCAACAATATTCTGTATTTTTTAGACCTACATAAATATGTTATGGTTTAGATAACATCAGAATCAACATAACTGAAATTATATGAATTGTCATTCGTATCCAGATTTTGTGGCCCGCATATTAATACATTAAAGATAGATAGTTCCAAACTTCTGCTCTTAATCTAAAACTAAAACCTACGGTTTGTCACTTGATAAAGGTGTTCAGAACTGTCGACGTATTGATCAATTCCAACATTATCAACCCCATGGTTCCCTAAGAATTTTATACCGTGTTTTTAATTAACCCAGTAAGCGTTATAGCCTACATACTTTGAAGAATTAGTCCAGGGGCTTCATAATGAAAATTGACTGTAAACAACCTGAAGAACAATCTTTACCTTGTTCTACTTCACTGCCATATGTCTTGTCACATATTTCCTCCTCAGGAAAATATTTTTCTCAATATTATAATACTGAGAATATCTTTACATGTGCCTGGAAAATTAAATTTTGATTTTATATGCATGCAATAAAGGCCATGGTTCCAAATATTTTTTGGGTCCCATGCACAGACTTCATGAGAATTGAAGTGGTATCCTCCTTGATATCATTATACTGAGAATATGCTTACATATGCCTGGAAAATTAAATTTTGATTTTAAATGCATGCAGTAAAGGCCATGGTTCCAAATATTTTTGGGTCCCATCTACAGACTTCGTGAGCATTGAAGTGGTGTCCTCCTAGATCATTAAAAAGAACAGTTCTCATTAATCCAAATCCTTCCTGTTGAGCATGCTGGAATATTATTTTTTGTTCTTCGTGTTGACATATGCTGTGAGGTTGAGCATTTTCATTTCTCTTAAGAATCTTATAAAAAGGCGAGAATCTCTGTTTTCTAAAAATTCTTGAGACGCACTATGACCATAAGTTAAATCTTATTACTAAATGCTAGCATTCTAATTTGGTTTAGATATATAATTACTGATGGTGGAAATGCACTTTAACTAAATACAGATGTATACAAAGTTACAAACCAGCCAGACAAACCACAATGTCCATCCTCAATGAAAATATCATCCAATAATTTTAATACTCTCATAAATGCTCAAATCAACCACTTGCATATAACATACTTTCTCAAATAAAGAGCTAAAAAAGCCAACAACTACCTAATAGATACATACCGCGATAGATATGTCTGAATGTCCATACATGGTCATGTAAATCTCTGGCCACAAGTTCTTGTGCCGGGGGTTGCAAGGCATAATCCTACATAGACATCCTAAAATAAGTATAGGAAATAATGTTCCACGGCACGGTTTAGATCATTTCCAATATAGTGATAATAAAGTCTATAACATCAAACTTCGGAAGGAGCTATAACTATAGGAAAGGCTTACCAATGGAGGAAAAATTTTCTCTGCAGCACGACGAGGTACAGAGAAGCCACCGTGGGTGCTTGTATCACTTGCAGTCAAAGTCTTGCAAAAGAACTCTGTTGGCTGCTTACTTTGTTTCAGGCCCAGATCAGAGGCCAAGAGAGCATCCTTATCATACTATAAGAAAAAACTTGTCAGTCATTTGACAGGCATCTCTTTTTCCCATTATTTAGAAAGCCCATCATCAGTATAACCGTAACCACACAACAGAAACTAGCAATGCCTCCCAAAGTAACTTATAGTAAGGATGTCCAACAAGAAGCAATAGAACTTAATAACAAACTTAATGCGAGTGATATGTTTCACTGAATTGAGTTAGGAATAAATTTCTATGCTTGATAATGTCATTTTTACTTTTAGACTACAACATAACTCGCATGTCATTTGGATTGTTAACTATTTTGAACATCTGTCTAGTTGGCATTACCAATGACCATCTTTTCTAAAACCTAGACATCGATTCTCTCTTTCTCAATAGAAAAACACTTTGCTGAACCTGACTAAGGTATGAAGAAGTCAAACTAGCACAATCTTCTTAAACAGCTTTTCTATAAAAGCTACGAAAAACATAGCAAAATCTGCCATTGCCTATTCATTCAATTAATCTGCCCACCAAGGAAAACCAGCATTTAAGACCCACAAACACAAAGTAGGAGGTAAAAGTTTCTTGTTAAGTTTCACAATTTATTAGTTTATTGCCAGTACTAAAATATGTAAGCAACAAATAGCTTCTCTTGCTTTATAAGAAGTCTGAACAAAAGGAGAATGAAAGACAGATAGAGACGAATTAGAAGGTAAAAGTTAATCATATTGCAAACACTGTGGGTTGTTGCTTTTCACAGTATACTGCCGTTAAAAGTGAACAAGAAGCTTGCATATGCAGTCTGAAATATATAGAGACGCACTATAATACAGTTATGCATATTGCAAACTATGTGGGTTGTTGCTTTTCAGTCTGAAATACATGGAGACCCACTATAATAATGCCACCTATAGCCTGTGACCATCGTTGGAAACAATAAAATAACTATACAAACAGAGAAGATATTTAAATGTTCTCTTTTTTTGGCTTTGTTTTATAATACCACAGGAAGACAATTCGGTGTTTTGTTTTTCTAGATTTCACTGTTTCACTTCTTCATGATAGCCAGTGAAATCCAGAAAAACTAAACAAAGACCACTAATAATGCCAGAAATAGCCTCTGACCATAGTTGGAAAAAACAAAATCATTATGCAAACGGACAAGCAATATATGAACAATGACAGCAGTCCATTGTTTTTGTCCCTGCTGACTATGCCATTAATGAGAAGTCATGTATGCTTCCTATCTTCACAACAAGTGCATACACATCACCACCATAAAGTCCTAATCTACATAGAATTTCTCTCCATCTGTGGACAGATCAACAGCCTGAACGTAAATAATCAACAGCATTCATCAACTTGGTTCCCACCTTAAAAAGAACAAAAATTGCAGCTCCCAAAGCCATAATCAACTTGAAGTAGCAAGAGAAACATGTTTATGGAATCTATAATGCAAGAGAAACACAAAGTAGCAAGAGAAACGTGAAGTAGTTTCTCCACAAGGATAAAATGTGAAGACTAAGTTCTCCAGGTAAAAATTAAACCAAAGAAATGGTATGAATCCTCTCAGCGAGAAGCAGTTTTGCGGAGTCACATAAGCACAACAACTTACCGTGTTGACAGGTTGGAGAGTCATCTGTGCATAGACTTCATCAGTCTCCACATCCGCCTGAAAGGATCAGAGAAAATTTTAGATTGTTCATAGAAATATCCCACATCCATAACAAAGAGAAAGGAGACTGAACATAACAAAATCCTCTGGTAGCTACTTCCAAATTCTTCAGTCTGCTCTATACAGTCTTACGTGCAATGTAACATTGTGAAGCTGACAAATCAACTTGGAGGGGAGGTTAGGGTAGTTTGGAATATGTCCATCAGATTCCTTTGCCATTGATGCCGCAACCTGATAACAACAAACTCATCCAAGTAAGTCCAGTAATTTCACATGTCATTGCTCGAGTCTAAACAGTCTTAAGAGAAAAAGGGTAGACATACAAAAAACAAAATTTCCATGACATAAAAACATTAAATGGAGAAATTGCCTATGCTGAGCAATATTGTTTACGGTTTACAGACATGTGGTAGGTGGCATTGGATCAAAAGACACAAAAGCTGGACAATATAGACCTTACTAAGTTACTATGACTCTGCCTCTAAAGTATCTAGGGTGGATAATAGGATCTTTGTTTAATTTCAAACAGCTGTAATATCAACAATACAGTAAAATCGTCCTAGGGGTTGCAATGTGATGCTAATGCAGGATTATCATAAGAGCGTGACCCAGGTTCAAAATGCCCACCACCGCAGTAAGGCAACCCATAGCTCCAATAGACACGTGGCGAGGTTGCAGCATAATGATTATGACGTACATTCAAGCATGACCCACGTTTACAGATCTTAATAATGTGGTCCAAGATTACCTGAACCCAAGCTTTACCAAGCAAGAATACCCACAACAGAACATGGCTTGATAATCCCCATAAAATTGGCAAAGGCTAAATGGTTCCCGAGAATGGTAAACATAAAACTCAAAACAAGCTAAAGATTTCATTCATTGGTCTAAACTTGAATGAGTTAATGGGAAAACAAAGCAATCTCTACCTAAACAATAAAAGGCATTCCCAATTTACTTCTAAAATAGAAAGTTCAAGAAGGCTCCGTGGACAAACAATGTTTGACTGCCTTCCTTGTACTCCACTGGAACAAAAAATGTCATCTATGATACAGGTAATAAAAAACATCCAAACAGTTGTTACCTGTTCACTGTGGCCCTGTGGAAAATAGACCACAAGGCTACCCACTGGTGGCAATGAAACAAGAGGTCCAGCACAGGCATGCCAAAGCTCCGAATTAATGCTCCTCCTTTCTCCTGTATTAAATTCATGCACGTTTAGCCTTGTCATTATATCAGCCAAGCAATATACATCATAATTTTATTTCTTCAACGACTCTCCTCCTCAAACTGTCAACATTGTTAGCTGAAAAAAATTCAATTTGAAGCAAAGCAAACAGTTTGATGCCCAGCAGCTCCAGACAAGCACCAGCAGATCCTAATGTAAGAGTACAAAGTCACAACCATTTAAATAAGAAATCTGCTTTATGACACGGAAAAGCGTAGAATATCCCGTTACATGGGTATACAAGGATTGGTAAGGCCTGAATTACTCACGAGATTTGTTACAATATGGAGGTATGAAATTGAAACAATCTTTATATGTGAGGTAAAATGAAATAAGCCTCTTGTTCTCACAAGTGGGGTGCTAGGCCTGGGACCTATAAAGCCACCTTTACCCTTTATATCCAGGCAAGGCTCTTCTTGGTTCTGCTCAAGTCAAAACTCAAACGAGTTGGGCCAGCTACTGTTATGCATTTACTATATGAGATGTCTAACAAAGTGTCAGTACTGATGATTACGAGTGTCTGTATTAAGTTCAAACTACCAACTCTAAATCAAGGGTTTATGAGGGGATGATTGTTCGAAGCTTGAACATAACAAAAGCACCATCCTACAGAACAATGCCAATAAAAGGTACAGATTAATTTTAACATCATAACATGCCTGGAGCCACAATTTATGTGCCAAAGCGCAGAAATTGTAAAAGGTAAAAGCAAATAGCAACAGCAGAGGACAACTTGGCAGCCAAGAGCCGTGCACCAATTTCACAAGCTATGGAATGTGCGGAGACTTGGAATAACAGCAATAAATTACTGAACCAGGTTTCTTTGCACCCCACAAAATGGAGGGAAACCACTTATTCTACAACGATGTAGCTATCTGAAACACATCTGGGCAGTTATACACAAATGGCATATGAAGGTAGCGGAGATGTTTTAGGTCGCAGCCTAGCCAGCAAACCAAGTTGGCATTGGAGACCTCGCTTGTTAGAACAAGGGGACTCGTTCGCATTACCTTATACAAACAGTTCAAAAGTTGTACCTGGCAGTGGAAACCGAAAATGCTGAAAGGAAAAGTAGCACTCTGAACCACGTCTGGAGTAACTAGACACAAATTGCAAATGAGGGTAAAGCAGATATTTTAGGTGCAGGACTACCCCACAACTGGCATATGAGAGACCCTCTTTGTTAGAAGAAGGGGACTTGTTCACTTTGTCTCAAATCTTGTACAGGGAGCTACAAGGAAAAGTAGATTTCTGAACCACGTCTGGGGTATTTAGATACAAATTACATATGATGTTTTAGCTTTACCCAGCCCGCCAACTGGCGTTTGAGACACTGCTTGTGAGAATAAGGGAACTTGTTCAATTTACCTCTTATATATGGTTCAAAGTTTGCATCACACAATATGGATGGAAGCCCAAAAAGCTACAAGGAAGTAGCCACCTGAACAACATCTGAGGTAATTAGACATAAATTGCATTCGAAGGCGACCGAGATTTGTTACGTTCGGGCCTACCCAGTGCCAGATTGACATAGGAGCCTTCCACCTGAGAACATAAGGGCTTTTGCATTTTAGTTTACAGAGTTCAAATTTCATGAACAAGCTAGGGGTAACCGTGCCCCTTATTTAAACCATAGACTAGCTACGAGTCTAACCTAGGATCTTCTATTAGCATGCTGGATTACACAACTAGTAAGCTACCAGCCCCTCTGCAAGCCAGAGTGTGGATTGTCCTTCCAACACCCTCTCAAGCCGCACTCGCTTGGGGCTCCTAATATGACTCGGACACCGTGTTATTTTCCATAGACCAGCTAGCCCTCCATTAGCTCCACTATTGAGCTACCCGTCCCTTGGCGTTCCAGTCTGTGGATTTTCCTTACAACAGCCTGGCCAATCCACCTACATCTGGAGTGTACTATGATGAAACTTCTGTAGGCGAAATCCACTCTGTAGCAAAGCCTGAGCCTGTAAAGCACCTGAGTGGCACAGTGGTAGAGTACCCAGTGGCGCGGGCACAGATGGGAGGTCCTAAGTTCAGGACCTAGCCGTTTCACATCTTTCCACGGAATAAACAAAGTAGACACTATACTAAATTATATGAATGCCAGATCTGGAGCTTCTTCCCTGCTGTAAAACACAAATTTATGCTCCGATTTTGAACAACTCCCTGGTAACAAAAACACTGCATTGTGTGATTCCAACGTGAACTTTGGAACTACACACATCTAAGCTGAGAGTACATATAGAAATAGCTTCAGGGATACAGTACGTCCTCTGTATAAACCTACTCACAGCCAACAGAGAATCACAAATATATTGTGGGTATTGTGGGTATTACCGTCCGTGAAATGAGAGGTAGACGGGCACCGAAAAAAAAAAAAAAAAAATTACTAGCACATGAGTATTCATTGCTCACCCAAAACAAACAAGGCATTTTACAGCTATACACACAAAGCTTAAGACGAGGTCCCAGGTTCGACACAAGTAAGAGCTACCTCGTCCATTTGCATATAGTCTAATTGCAAAATGCAGCAGCAGAAGCTCAAATAATCCTTAAAAAGTACACAACAAAAAAACCAGGAGCCTATGTTGTAACTACAAATGCAGCAAGGAAAAAAATCAACTAAAAAGTGCAATATCTAATCACACTGCAAGGGCTTTGAATTCTACTGCCCAAGACCTGCAAATCTAACCCAACTAACAAGCCGTCTGTGAAGCCCAACTAAAACAGAAGCCCAGGTCGCGTGTTCAAACCTCGGCCAAGCCAAAACACACCACACCAAACGAGGCCAAAGCATTAGAAAATTTACCATCTGTAGGATGACCCACAACGCCATTGGAAGAGGGTGGCTTCATCTCACGAGATCCAAACTGCGCGACTCACAAATTTTGCTACAAAAAACCGCGCATATGCGCTCTCCCACCCCCAACACACACACACACACACACACCCACAACACAAAACAAACTCCTCTGTTCCTGCGCGCAGTTTCCCTGCAATTTTTTACACCAGAAACCAAATTCTCCCGTTATTTTCCCATACGGAAAGCGATATCTGGTTCTGTTGTTGTGGGGGCTATTTTTCTGGGGGCTGCCGTCAACCCAGGTTCGAATCCCGGGCCGCAAACTTACCTATAACCGTGTGATGCGTACTTAGACTAGTGTAGATGTGTTTTGGGCCGACATAACACACAGCTTCTTCCGTTTTTTGCTACAAATGAAATGATGACCAGTTGTTTCTCTGCCTCAGTCGACACCAACATCAACACACACAAACACACATTTGGTTCCAAAACATAACCCATCACCATTTTTTCCCCTTTGTGTTTTTTAATTGTTCCCCGCTATTGTTTATCCACCTTTTTTCCTCTAATAATTTCGTCACCATTACAGTTCTAGTCTACCATCTTCCTCCCACATTCCTGTTGGCATATTCTCCTGTCACTTTTTTTCACTAACCATGTTTTTATCTCTAAGTAATCTCACACACCCATTTTTTCAAATCAGCCCCCACCCCATTGCCATAGAGCTTTCAAGTACACAATCCATGGGCCTGGCCTGGCCTTGTTTTGCCTTGTGGCTTCACATCATCCTAGCAGGTGGTCACATGAGACGACAGATGGGACTGTAATTGTTGTCATAGTGTCACCCTTGGCGGCATCAATGAAATTGATTTTTAATTGAGTAAATTTTCTCTAGTTTGACCTGGGTTTTTGTTCATTCTTGCAGGGTATGTGGAAACAAGTTATAGGTTTGTGGAGTGATTGTTTAAAGTAGGTTTAATGCGTGTGTAAATGGAACAAGTTTGAGATGAAATTGTTGAGTAGATGTGATGGCCATGTGCACGTTTTGCTAATCTCAAAAGCAAGTCACGAGATTGATTTCACTTGTCATTGGGTTTTGGTGGTATGTGTGTAGGCCCACTCTAAGTTGTAGACCATAATTAGGACAAATATTCTATCCAAGAAAAGAATTTCACAAGTTGCAAGTAATAATTTTAGATTTTTTACATATTAGGTTAATTAATAATTTCATTAGATTTATGTTAGTTGTTTTTAAGATTTTGTATTTTTCAGGGTTACGATGTCTCAGGGTTGTGATGTATATAGTTTCGTGGTATCTCATAATATTGGTGTAGTTTCTTGGAGTCTATCGCACAACTCTTATTATGTCATGTAAGTCGTTCACCACTTTAGGCTATTTGTAAAGTCTCGCAGTACCTCAATACATTTCTATTTATAGTTCCACGCACGCGGCACACTAGTTTCACAATTCCTATAGCATATCATGACATTCACAGCTCCTACAAATCATATCTCAACTCATGTGATCTCGTGTCAACCTAGCTCGCAACTTTTGTAATAACGCATGCTACTTCGCATCATTTTGTAGCTTCTCATAATGTTGTGCAACACGTCGCAACTTCATGACTCTCTCACATGCTTGTGCCTATCTTCTTAGCGTGTTGTGTGTCTTCACAATTCTGCACAAAGCCTTGATGGCTTTCACCCACTTGTCATCAACTTGATGTCAGGTAACATGCCAAGTGGCTTATTACATCCATGTGCCATATTAGAACATCTTATCAACATGTCGTGTATTAAATCATAATCGTTACTTGGCCATGGAATATGAAGCAACTTTGTGACCATCTCTCATGCAATTGACATCAATTTTAACTACGTCCTTGTAATCATACATGTATAAATATGTGTTGTACACTCACCGTTGAGAGATTTATCTATATAAGCATTAAAATCAATGGCATAATACACACACATACTATATGTTAGCGAAATAATTTGTCGCAAGGGCAAATTAGTGATTTTCACCAACACTTTGGGACTAGGTCCCTCCTCTTCGGAATGGGGAGGCTCCCATTTACTAAATGCGGGAAAAATAAAATTTGTGGTGGTCGTTAGGTCAAGGATTATACAGGAATACTCCATTAAACCTATGGCAAATTGTTTGTATAGAATACAAGGGAGGAATTTGCTTGGAGAGAGGTGGAGTGGAGATAAGAATATGTGGAGAGAGGGTTAAGGTAGTGAATAAGCACTTGCAAACTTCACCGACATTAACCGAAGTAGGTCCACATTTAATAAGAAGAATAGAACCATGTATGTAATAGCAAGATTAACAAATCAAAGACACGAAGTTCAATTGATTTATTCCTCAAGGATACAAAGCTCTTTCTTGGTTATTCAATATTACAATACTTGCAAAGTTGAAAGTAGGAAATAGAAGAATATAGACAAGAAAATAGAAGAAATAGCTTATTGCCTGTAGTAGGAGAACAAAAGCTATCAACCCCTTGGAATGGAGAGGTCATCCTAATATATAGCTTTACAATATGTCTCTTCATCTCCCCTCCACATGACTTTTCACATTCCTATCACTTGTGACCTTTCATATTCCTATGGGAATAAAAATAAGCCCCCTTTTAATCAATGAAAGGGAACTTTTACAATGTCAAATTAAAAAGTCACTTAAGTGAATAAGATGACAAAGTCAAAAAGTACATTCCCAATGAAGAATTAGAACATAGAGAGAGAGGGAAGAAGAAAGAGAAGAAGAGAGTGGTTAATCCCATAATGAAGAAGCTTCCAATGATGAAGATCTAGCTTTTAGAGAACTCTTGAGGAAATTCTCCCAGAATGAACTCCTTGCATTTCACTTCCTTACTGAAACGAGTTGTTGTCAATGCCACCTTCTCTTCCTGTAGAATGCAAACACAACCCAAAGCACCAATCCAGGTCTTGAGAATACCACCAATGGTCTTATATTGATTGAATCAAACTTGATGATATTTTCCAATATTAGAGATTGGGCCTCTAATTTTTGTGGGGGATTCCAAAGTATCTTCATTGAAAGAGAAAGGATCCCTGCCTCTTTCTATACCAAATCTTGGAAAGACTTTAGGAGCTCTTATAAGGATGATTGTTTACTAAGCGGAGGTGATTCGAGCTTCTACACACTGTTGTCGACATCTTCCAAGATTTCATATGCATGTTATCCACGAGAATCGAGTTCTGAGAAAACCTCATTTATCAAATCACATCTAGCACTCATTGTGCAAGACCACATAGGAGACAAATTATCGAAGATAAAAGTGAATACATTCTTGCCCACTAAGGAGCGAGAATCAAGACGAATCATCTCGAACACCAACGAGAACACACTATCACAATGGGCCTTTTTTTCCTCAATATCTTCCTTGGTCATTTTCACCTTAGAAACAATGACAAGGGAAAATTTGAATAAAGAGAGAACCTCATGCAATAGTACCTTTCCTTTTTCTAAAATCTTCTCCGCCTATTTGTCATTGGATCTCCTTTGCATGGTGTACCCTTAAGCTCTTTTAATCACTTGAGGATCAAAAATGTTGATGGGAGAGGAAGGGGCATTGCATTAGGGTCTAGGAATGATTGTACATAGGCAGTGAGGGTCCTCACATGTTCTTTCAATTACTCCATGGTCTACATATTTTCTTCATTCCTTGCGAGCAATCGGGCAGAAGACTCTTTGAATAGGTGTGATTTAACAAATATAAAAATTTGTGAAACCCTAATTGCAGAGTCACAATGTAATGATATACAATAAAGTACAACTCTGACCTAAGCAATAAGCAATTGGAAATTAAAACCCTAAGTGCAATAGATGAAATAAGAGACTTATATGAGTTTGTAATAATCTCGAAGATGTGTCGAGTTGGGAAACTGATGAAGCATGAGTACAAACTGTCGCAACCGAGACGAGAAAAATGCAGAGCTATCAGAAATACTAAGATTAGGGCGCCTGGACTAGGTTAAGGGCGCCTAGGCGCTAGAGAACTCTTGTAAGCGCCTATAACTAGGTAGAACCTCATAAAATGATTGTTACAATGTTGCAAGATGTTCGCTAAAATTCATTGTTGATCACCTATAGGTTGCTAGAAGATCACCGAATTCGCATGTAACCTATGACACAAAAGACCTCTTGCAAAACCCCTAAACACATCAAATCTTAAAAAGAAAAATATGTAAATGGGAAGTCAAACTAACCCCGGCGGTCACCCGACTGATTGAACTTACGATCCGAGCGCTGCACTACATTTCAAACTCCATGTAGTTTTTTGTGTGTATAGAATCATGCCCTAGGTGGCTCTTATGCAAGATGCACTTGATAACGAGCAATAGCTAGATGTAGCAATGTAAGTAGATGTGTGTATGGAAAAATGAACTTCCCCTCCTATGAAGTGTATGTAGAAAATGTAGTCGTTTGTCCCTTGAATGAAGCTAGATGGATGTTTTGATGCTCTTAGTAATGCCTTTGGATGCAACCTTAAGTGATGATAGTAGATGTTTAGAGCTTCGTCCTTTATTATGATCATATAACATTGTATTTATATGACTCCATTATTTGAATTTCGTAATTAACTACTAAAAGGCTGACCCATAAGAAATCAAGATGCCTAACAGCTAAAAGAGGCGAGTAAGATACAAAGAGGTCGGGGGTGTTGGGCACTGGCATCTTGGCTAGGTGCTGGTGTCTGGACTCAAATAAATTGAAGTGAAAAAGGTCATATTGGGAAGTGAGGTGTGTAAGACCAAGAAGGAAACCATAAAGCAAATAAAGAGGCCAAAAACAATGGTCGATTAGTATTTTTCTCACTTAAGAATCATATGAATGCAAGTATGTGATTAGGACCTAGAAATGTACCCAAAGTGCATGATTTAGTGTCTATAAGGTGCACATATCCCTCGTGAGTAGCCTGTCACAAGGAAATCATAGTCAATTCATAATCATCCTATGTCATTTCTCCCATAGGCTTAACAAACATATTGAGATCCATAAGCCTCAGTGAAGAAACAAGAAGTTGTTTGTGCCTTCCTGGTACGTTTGGTTTTGATGTACTCTAAGATGGCCTCAAAGTAAGATGTTGTGGCTTGTTGCACTATTTTTGGATCTCCTCCAAGAAACTCGTGTACCCAGGGGAAGGTCTCAGTTGGTATGGACACAAAGTCATGCTTAGGGGAGCTCTTGGGCACTTGACACAAAACTAATGCTTGCCCAAGGTGAGATGATTTAGCTTCCTCTGAGGAATACTTTGATTGTGAGGATGATTAGGAGATGATGGATCAATTTCCCCTAATTCAAGTGGTTCAACGAGATCTTATTTGAATTTTACCTTCTTGTGAAGCCTCGAAGGGGGGAAGCTTCAATGCACTCAACTTCCACAAGCTTCCTCTAAACAGATTCCTCTGATTGATATGAACTTATGGCCCTTTCAGGTGCCTTAAGAGAGGAAGTGAGAAACACTTGCCTGGACAGAGATAGTAGACCACCATATTCGATGAAATAAGTTTGCTTCTGTTTGAACCAATCTTTTGACCTCTGAATCACTGCCATGGTTCTTTCCTTGATGTCATTGTGTTAAGACCCTTCATCTTACATTTCTCCTTGCATTAGTAATGTAATAGATACAAAAAACATGTATGCTTTTGTAAGTCATCTTGTAAGCTATTAAGTATTATCCCACATGCATGGGTAATAGTAATTTCTAAAATAGAACTAGTATATTCAGGAGTGCTTAGGCAAAGAAATGTATCCATGAATATTATTGTATTGAGATTTCTCAAAGGAGGTTTCCCCCTTGAAGTGGTCTATGATATAAAAGTTATTAAAGTTATTTTCCAAAGTTTATTTCACTGTTCTTTTATTTTTTGTAGTTTGTAAATCTATGCAAAAGAATCCTCACATATGGTATCATAACACTTTCTTGGCCTTGTAGGTAGATTTTGGAGAATTTGTTTTCAGTAGGGCTTCCCAGGAGTTATGCCATTTACATAAATATTTTCTTTGCATTTGTTTTCTACATATTTATTGCAGGGTTCGGATAAGGGTAAATACTCGTTTTGCATAATTGTGGGAAGTACTTGGGCATGAGCCATAAAACTCATTATGAGGAGGTACCACAGGAACCCCAAAGTAGGTAACCCATTAAGAGGACCTACCAGCGAAAAAGGAAATGGCCCATCCTGATTGACTAGTTTCCACCCTTGAGGTAAACCAAGAGTTGTCTGTGGTAACGACCCCATCCTAATTGATTAAGGGGTAAAGTTTTGTGACCAAAAATTTTCTTGCTAGTGGTATTCATTTAGAAAACATTGGTAGATAGAATTCTTAAAACCCTTAGGAAACCTAACCTAATGGGGCCATATCCAACATAACAATTCGACAAGAAAACAACAAAGAAGACAGTTGAGAATTGTTGGTAATCACGCACTTCTAGGCAGGCTATTAGCAGAAACAACAAAGCGACCGTTAGAATTTCCCAATGTTTTTTTTTAAGTTGGTTATGGTTGTCACTCATGTAGGCATAAAAAAACATGGAGGAAGAAATCACCCTTGAAGGCATAAATGTTTGAGCTCACACACATGATACAAGGAGTGAATCGACAAAATGCCATCCTCACTGAGAAACTCTATATTGTGTCCACTTCAGACCACAATTTCTCTGCGCCCAAATATGCCACTTGGCCCCAAGATGGATATTCCTCGCTTTAATGGGACGGACCCAAGTGGATGGATATACAAGGTAGAATAATTCTTTAATCTTTATAATACCTTTTGTGTAAACAAGGCCCCCATTGCTTCCTTTCAATTGGAATAAGAGGTCCTACAATGGTATCATTGGTATTTAAAAGTTCATGATGAACCAAAGTGGTCGTGATTCACATCTCTCATTCTAGAGTGATTTAGCTCCTGTGCTTATGATGACTTCATAAACGCACTCACTAAACTCTGACAAATAGGATCAATTTGTGACCACCAGATGGAATTTGAGATTGGAAAATCACACAGAAGGCTTGTTAGATGATTTTTTCAAGAGTGTTCATCAGTGGCTTCAAGGAGGAAATACACTTAGAATTCAAAATGTTTAAACCAATTCCATGATGGAAGCATTAGGCTTGGCCAAATTGGCAAAAGAAAAAATCACAACACACACCGACCTTTTGGTTTTCCTTTGTTCAAAAATCTAGTCACTCAGCATGCTCCCACAGTGCCTCCCTCGAAGTCATCCCCAATCAAATGTCTTACTGAAGCAAAAATGTAGGAACACAGAGAGAAAGGCCTATACTAAAATTTGATGATAAATTCACTAGAGGGCATTGATGCGTTGATCAAAAAATTATACCTCCTGGATGTTGAATCACCTCCTGAATGATACAACTATGAAGATACCCAGTAAGTCCAAGAAGAAGATTAGCCATTGGATAAAACCCCTCTTCAGGATTCTCAATTAGAGATCTCACTTCATGTTTGGCAGAAGTCACCACCCCTCAGACCATGAGGATAAAAGGGTATTTTGAAAAGATTCCTCTAACCATCTTAATTGATTTAGGTGACACACATAACTTTATTGATCTAAGGTTGGCCAAATAAGCAAACTACTTTGTTTACCCTTATTCTAGCTTTGAAGTTATGATTTCTAATGGTGGTACATTGTCCTGTAAGAGAAAGTGTCATAATGTTCATATTTCAATGGGAGATTATCATCTTCACCCTGACATGTTTGTCCTCCCCTGGGTGGATGTGATGTCATTTTGGGAGCTCAATGGTTACGCACACTTGGACTCATCCTATGGGATTTCTCTAAACTATGGTTATAGTTCTATGATAATGGGGAGAAAACACACCTTAAAGGTATTTATCTAGGCTCCACTGGTATTATTAGTTCTCATCATATGGAAAATATTTTGAAGAAAGGATCACATGGGATCATTGCTTAGTTGTTTCATATCCATCCGAATCCATCTACTTTTTATAGCACCCCTGCAAATTTATAAGCCATTTTGGACAAACATGCTCGTATATTTTTTGATCCTAATGAATTACCACCTTCATGCCCAAAAGATCATTGTATTCATCTCCTCCCAACATTCGGTCCTATAGGTATCTGTTTATCCAAAATGTGCCCCCCTGCTCATTTTTGTGGCTAACTCCTTTGATTCTTCCTTCTCTTATGCCTCAGACATAATTTTTTGCTTTTCAGGCACTCAAAACTTTTTGGAAATGGCACCATTGGATAGAGCTCTTTCGTCATCTTTCTAGAAAGGTAAAGTTTTCCTCCTAAATCCATGTATTTTTGAAGTTATGGCTCGGTGGAGTTTTTGTGGGAAAATTTCCCCTGAAAGGCCCGCAGCTAATGAGATACCGCCACGTGTCCAGGGAAGTAGTGGGGGGTCGGAGGAAAACTTGGTTTTTTACCAAGTGTTTTGGTGAAATTTCAAAAGGGAATATTATCCCCGCAGGCCCGCCAGCGAATCAGGTGATGCCACATGTCCAGGGGAGAAATTTTGACTAAGTCTTGGCACATGGAAAATTTTGGAGGGAAAAGCCCACGCCTAATCATATTGCGCCACGTGTCCTATGGCATCAGAATTTTGAGGGGCGGAGGAGGAGTTAGAATTTGGTGAAGCATTTTGCCAAAAAATCAAAAGGTGAGTTTAAGTCCGCTGCCCCTGCCGACCAATCATGTTGTGCCACGTGTCACCGGTGCTCGGAAGAGGGTTGGAGCGCGAGGGGAGATGGGGATTTTTTTCCCAAAAGCTAAAATGAAAAAGAAAAATATTTGCCCCAGGGGCCTGTAGCCAGTAATATGATGCCACATGTCCCAGATTGGCGGGAGGCGGGGAGAATTTGGGAAATTTTCCCAGGGAAAAACAAAAGAAATTTCAAAGGAAAAATCGCCCCCCCGAGCCCGAGCCAATCACAGCTTGCCACGTGTTCGGTGGCAGCAAAAAATATAGGACAGGCCCGTAAGGAAAATTGGAAGGGTAAAGCCTGCATCCAATGGGGTTTTGCCACGTGTCCAAGTCAAAAATGATCAAACACCGGCGGGAGAATTTGGAGAGGAAGGGCCCGCGGCCAATCAGCGAATGCCACGTGTCCTCAACTCATCGGCCCGGCGGGGATTTTTTGGAAAATTTTCCAAAGGGCAAAGCGAAGGAAAATGAAGCGCAGAGGGCCCGCGCTAATCAAAATGTGCCACGTGGCACCTAGAATGGCGGAGCACGGGGATTTTTTGGGAATGTTTCCCAAATGCAAAAAGGGTGAAAAAATTCAATTTTTTTGCCCGCCAGCCTGATTTGCCCCTGTTTTGCCCTAAAACTTCAAATGGCCATATCTTTCGATCCAGAGCTCGGTTTTTCGTGTTCTTTATATCAATGGAAAGTTGGTGAAATTCTCTACAAGATTCTGGGGTCATTTTTGAATTTTGATGGAGTTTGCAGAAAATAAAAAAATGCCTCTAGCACATGGTCATGGACAGAAATGACGTTTCAACCACCGTTTTTAATGAAGAATGGCTCGCATTCTCTCCTAGCATGGTTAAAAATGTCAGGGGATGGGCCTGTAAGGACGCCCATGTTGTTTTGATTGCATTTTGGTTAATGGTTGAATCTCTCCCACATTTTCCCACGTTTCTCTTTCCTGGGCTCGTCCCTTGCACTGTAAAAGCCAGATTTGGCTCATTTTCAAAGGGTTGAACATTTTTTTTTGTATTACAGACTCCCTCTTTCACCTTGAAAGTGATTTTGTGGGGAAAATAAGACCTTTTCCAAGACTGCAACCTGTTTTTCCTCTCAGGTGTTGTAATGCAAGTGATTTTTGATGTCAAACTAACAATCCAGGCCTCTGTGATTGAGTTTCCATCCTCTTCTTGTGTTGTTTGACTCATTTCTGATTGTTATCTCAGTTTTGAGTTTACGCCAAAACTATCAGATAACCCCTACGAAATTTTTAAAGCTGGTTTTGCAAAATTGCCCTTATGAGAGAAAATCGGGTTTTCGGGTTTCACCGACAGGTCAACATGTGTTTTGAATGTTTTATGTCTTGTGTTCCCCGAAACCTGAAACCCGCTTCAAGTAAGTCGAGTCGGGTTTTCGGACCTTCGGCGCATCGGAACATGCCTTATCCGAAACATGTTTTGTGTCGCCTGTCTTCCGATACCCGAAGTCCTGATTTAGTCCTTTGTGTCGGGTTTTCAGAACTTTGAAGCATCTAAACATCTCATGCTTTGTGTCAATTGTTTCCCGCGACCCGAAACCCGAATTGCTCTACACACCTTTGTGTCGGGTTTTCGGACCTCCCGAGCATGCTGACATGGCGTTAATGCCGAGTTGTCGGGTGAGTTGGCACGTGCCAGCCGAAGTGTATTAATTGTAAATTTTCTTATAAATATGCGGATTTCCACGTCATTTTTACCGGACGTATTTTTAACTCGTGGATTTTCGCGCATGCTTCTCCAACCTCGAAACCCGAAACTCACCTGTGCCCGATTGAATTGCCTGTTTTCGATCTTTTCTTGCTCTGGTTGAAGGTATTTCTCTCTCCATTCTTTGTTCTTGGTTTTTATGGATTGATTATGTATGGAATTCTTCCCATTCCCTTACCAGGTTTGTGGGGTTTTTATTCTTTTTCCTTTTGGGGTTGTTTTCCAAACAGGGTTTATGTTTTAGGGTTTATCTCTTTGGAATTACCACTTTGTGTTATTTCCCCAGAATTTTGTTGTTGGAATTAAAATGTGTTTGGTATATGAATGGTAAAGAAAGAACTTGCATGTTTTAAATTCAACAAAAACCATGTTCCCTCTTCTCGGGTTTTGAAGGGTGTTGTGCAGTATCAAAGACCCGAAGTATATCAGAAGATTTGGTGTGTCGGGTTTTCTCAAGTTTCTGACATCTTTAAAAAAAGTGTCGGGCTTTCCAAAGTTTCTGACATCTTCAAAAGTGCCGGGCTTTCCAAAGTTTCCGACATCCTCAGCGCATCGGGTTTTCTGGATTCCCCGACATCCTCCTCAGTGTGTCGGACTCTTCCGTTCTTCCGACATCTCCAGTAGGTCGGGATTTTCACAGTGTGCAACATCTCCTGATCTCCGAAACTCTCTTCCTTTGACATCCTTCATGTCGGACCCTGGTCCATCGCAAGAAAAGACTGAGAAGTCAGGAAGGATGAAATACAAGTTCAGAAAGGTGGAGTCTCCATCATATATCGATTGCAATTATGACATCCGAGATACAGAGCTCGGGAATATAGATATTGAAGATTTCTAGAGTAGGGTAAGGAGTTCCTCCCAAACTCCATGGATGAAATCGATAGCGATAGTGGCTTACCTCTTGCAGCGGGTTTTCCCATGTCCGCTCAGTGCCCTGAATTCATCTTAGCCTGCGCTTCCAGTTATGACTCTGTTTCTCGTTCTGTGAGAAATCAGGCAGGAGAAGTAGTGATCAAATTGGACGGAGGTTACTTTGATGACCTCCTCAAACTGCCCAATTTTGAAGAATATGGAGAGTTGGATGTCAAGTCAGCTCAGAAAGCCTGGGATAACGATCAGGAAGATTGTATCAAGCATGTAAATAAGAAGTTCCTGATCAAGGCCAAACCGGCTGTCTCCAGATTCCCAAGACTTATCCCCAGGAGTGATTTCATCCAGGAGATCAATGACATCATCACTTTGTTGAGTCAGGTTTTTGGTTTACCCGAATCAAATGTGTTCCAAGGGTGGATGTATCAATTCATGATCACCATCAAGAAGAATCAACAAGGGATTGACTGGGGCACTCTCATTAGTAATGAGATAGATTCCCAAATGACAACAGTCTTGTCCACAGGGAAATTTTATATGTCTTCATATGTCACATATGCAGCGGCCGGGATGAGGAACTATCCCGGGTTGGATACCAAGGGAAGTAGGATGGGGAACCATGTGTATCAATACTTCCCTCAACTGACAAGAAAGGGATCCCAAGACCAATTCAGAAGGGTGAATGATGCCTTCTTTTATGAAAACATCTGCAGGCTAAACCCTGAATTGAGGAAGACAAGAGTCTCAGATGAGGCCTGGGCTGAAGTTTCCAAATGGGGATGTGTCTTCTTACAATTCAAGAAGTTCACATATCTTCGGGTAGTCATGTACTCGGGGGATCCTTTCCGTCTGCCTCGATATCCAGGGGATAAACTGATATTGATGGAATTGGTTAGGCAACTGTTGGATTTCCATAAATTCCAACAAAGTAAACATAAGGCTGCTGTATCCTTCCCAATTTCTATTGGGAGATACACTTGTTCGACAGTGGTGAAAGCTAAAAATGTTATCCATGAGCTTCAGGACAAGTTGAGGAAGCATATGAAGCCCCGAGACGGGTTTGACATTCGAGGAGTCCTCAGGGCGTATGGAACCCTGCACCTGCACAGGCCAAGCATAGAGGACATTTGGATTGATCTGCGTGATGAGGTTGCTGTTCGCAGAAAGGATCATAGCAGATTGACAATTGCTGAGATTCAAACACTTGAGCTTGCTGATTTACCAGAAGGTACTAGTGACAATGAAAGTGTTTTGGATCTTTCCTATGATGGACTAAATGAAGATCAATATGTTTTCCCACCTATTGATTGGTCAATCAGTGAAAAAGCCTCCATCACAGATAGGTCAGCTTTGATTCTTGCATCCACCAAAGCGTGGCTCTCCTCTTGGGGAATGAGTTTTAAAGATGATAAGTTTTCAAAGTTGGCTGCTTCAGAGGCGGGGCCCTCCAAAAAGGAAAAGGACAGAAAATCTTCTAGGGGGCCTATAAAGGTCAAGTTTGTCAAAAAGAGGAAAGAAAGAGAAATCTCTTCAATTATTTCTCCAGTTGAAACGGTGAATGTGCCAGAATCACCAACACCACCAGAAATAGGAGAAATTACTTTGGAAGAAGAAGGAAGCCAGCCTCTGGTTTCATCATTTGTTGATTGCCCAACTGAAGGGACCTTATCTCTTGCATCCCAGGCTTTGGAGTCTGAATCTGCGCCTCCTCCCTCACAACCACTCCTACCTCCTCATTCTCCATCAACTTCTTCAGTAATGGCCAGTATTTTCTCTGGACTTTCACCCCTCTCTGCTGGGACCCAAGTGATCACCAACACGCCCCCTCCTGTGCCTCTTTTTATTGGATCTACTACCACATTGGTAACTATTCCCCCTCCACTAGTAGAATCTTCTCCCCTTGAGAGTATGATACCAGCTGCTACAACATTGGAAACTTCCTCTGATACACCACAATGGCTACTCGAACAAACTCCGAGGAAGAGGAAGGTGATTGTACCCATACCAGCCTTTGATTTCAGCTCACTCAAGGCTTCTACTGCTAAATCAGCCAAGAAACCTAAAACAGTTTCAAGGGTTTTGGTGGACGCTTCAGGGGATAAGTTTGCAGAGATTGCCACTCCCGCGACTGACAAAACTAAAGAGGACATAACAGCCTCTGATTATCAGATAACTAGGGTGGCTCTAGGAAGAGTGACAGCAGAAGGGGCACAACAAGATGCGTGGGATGCCACAAACGTGCTGTGCCAGAAGTTGAAAGAAACAAAAGACAACAGAGATGAGCTTAAAGGAAAAGTGGAGCAGTTGACTGAGGTTTTGCTTAAACTCTCAAAACCCCTTGAATCCATACCATCTTCTTCTGACCCTGTCGGATTCGATTTCTCATCAGTACCTACAATTGAGAAGATTGCTAAAAAAGGAAGGGTGGTCGATGAATGGATCCAAAGGCTGCTCCAACAAGGGAAGGAGGTGATTCAAGACGTTGTGAAAGTTCATCAATCTTTGAGGGATATTCAGAAGGAGGGAGAGAAGATGGACGATGATTTCTCTCAAGAAATTGGACATCTTGATTTGACTTATGAAGCTCTCCAGGTATTAAAGCAAATACCATCACATCTCTTGGTAGACGAAGGCGTCATCCCACATACGGATAAGCATTTCCAGCTGACTAAAGCCATCAGGTTCAGGGTGAAAATTCTCAACGAAGCCTGCAGTAAGTTGAGAGAATCAAGGGATAAATTGATTGATGGAAAAAGTGATCTGGAAGAAGAGTTGCTGAAGGTTTGTCCAAAGGTGTCAGTTGGAAACTCAGGTGTCCTATCAGCAGATGATCTTTTCAAACAAGTCCAAGAGTCTGTTCAGCATGAACCAATGCATGGATTTGGTATTGAGATCATTGATCGATTTGTAAGAATTGAACATTCTTTTGAGGCCTTGAGAAAGCTCAGCAAAAGATTGAAAAAGCTTCCCGGTGGTGCTAGTGATACCCATGAAACCTACGAAATTTGGAATGATCATTCCACTGCACCTGACGAAAACGAAATGCAAGGCATAATTCGAAGGTTCCAAGAATTTCGGAACAAACAGGCGCAGCTGGAGGAAGAGAAAGATGAAGGAGCGAAGGATGATGATTCAGATTAATTCTTGATGTTTCATGTCATTTCAATCTTGAAATTGACATGTCTTTTTCATTTCTGTTTCGTCATATAGGAAGCAAATTTTGACTTGGTCTCCTGCGTGAGAGTCAAGCAAAATAGAACTCTTTTTAAAGAACACTATTTTCTAGGATTTATCCTATTTTCTCTCGATCCCTTTTATTATAAATAAGGGATGCTTATGCATTCCAAAAGGTCGAGATTTTTGTAATATTCGGAGCTATTGGAAAGAAGAAAAACTTTGTGTTTTCGTTCAATCATTTCGAAGAATAGGAGTTGATATTATTTCGCAAACTTTGTGTTGTGGGATATATCTTTCTTAAGACATTGTTCTTACGTTCATGATCTTAAGCTATTCTTTGCATAGCATCTTATTGTTTCTAATCATCTCAGACATTATATTTATGATCTAAAGCTCGTATGATTATTTCGTGCTCTGCGTTTACTCGAAAGAAAATACGTTTCTCTCATTTCCTTTCCATTGTGCTTCTTTCATTGTAATAGTTTCTAACTCTGTTCATTTACGAAAGCAATACCTTTGAATCGTGTGAATGTGGATTTCGGGATTCTATCCCAACCCCCAATGGTTAGATTAGTGTGAATACTATATATATTGTTTTTACTGTGTTTTAGATTAGTAGTAACCAGGCAGCCTCACCTGTCTTTGAGGAGGGATTTAATCCCATATACTGTGGTTGAACCTCATATTTTGGGTTGACAAAATATCCAACCAACAGTTTTTGGCGACTCCGCTGGGGAATACGGATTAATAGTATAAAGCTTATCCTCTTGGTGTCTGGCGACTCCGTATTTGCCTTATTTTTCAAGGTCTCTTTCCCAGTTCAAGCTGGCCAGGAAGATCTTCACTCGGTCCCGCCGAGCCCAAGGTGAAATTGACCCACTCTTTGAGTTGCTACAACAGCACAATTTCAGCCTGTCCCCCAATAGCATTGTTTCTAACCGAACCAGAAGTTCTTCGCCTATTCGGAGAAACCGGATCCCCGTGGAACGGGAAGCATCTGCAACTTGTCGTGCACTACTCTTGTCTGATACTCAGATCCCTATACGCACTCTTTTCAGAAGGATGGCAGTGCAACCTGTGCCTTGGGGTGCAGTTATTGGTCCTCTTTCTTTAACTCCACCATTGCATGAGTTACCACATGGATCACGTAAAAACATTCCCAAATTCAATGGGGATGGGAAGCAGCATCCTGATGAACACGTTGCATCTTTCTTTGTAGCATGCGGCATCCTTGGAGTAGCTCACGAAGATGTTTCTGTTCGAATTTTTGTTGAAACGTTGCACGGTGCAGCAGCTGAATGGTTTTATCATCTTCCGAATGCATGCATCACAAACTGGGTTACCATGCGGACCAAGTTCGAAGCACGTTTCAAACCAGCTGAAGATTCTCATGCCTTGTTAGCTCAACTTACTCATATGAAGAAGGAATCTCATGAACCCATGCGGGACTTCGTGGCAAAGTTTAATAAACTGATTCGAAAGATTCCGGAGATAGCTGTTCCAACTCCGGAGAATCAGAAATGCTTCTTCATTAATGCTCAGCCTCCTGATGTGAGCTTTTTATTAAGAAGGTCGGTTATCCCAGATTTGGCTGTTGCTCAGTCAACAGCTATTGAAATAGAGGATGATCTCATTTTGGCCGGAAGGATCAAGAAGGACATACCCAAACCCAAAAATCAAGGTTCTTCTCAAGGTAATACTGATCCTATGTTTCAAAAAATGGCTAATGATTTGATCGCTTTAAAAAAGCAAATGTCTCAGCAGGTGAACAATGTTCCGTATCGGGATATCCCTAGACGGAATTTCAATAACAACAATGGTGCGCTTGCAAGGGATAGGCCGCGATTAACTCCTGCTCAACCGAGGCTAGCAATTGAAGCTCCTCCTGTCAATGCAGACAGTAGAAATAGTTGAAGAAGATGAAGAACCAGAAGAACAAGATTCTGCGGAGGCTTTTGAAGCTTCAGGATATGCCGATGAGTCTTATGATGATTCGGCTGGCGACTCCAGCATTGGGTATTTGGAATACGATGAAGATGAATGTGCGCCAGATGGTCAGTCATTTGCTGTCTTCACTCGATCCCAATCTCAGAATCCCAGAAAACCTCTTGAAAACACTAAGGAGAAGAATAAGGAACCTCCCATAGCCATAGTTAAGAGAGGTACTCCTATTTCAGCACAAACTGAAAGAGAGGTCACCAAAAAGGCAACTGCTCCTTATTCTCCTTCTCCTAAGATCAGTGCCTCAGCACAAGCTCATGTGATTAGAACTGAGCCTACCATCACCCCTTCTTATACTACTTTTGACATTGTTGATCATGCAAAGAGAACCAAAATCCAAATGTCGGAAGCAGAATACCTTCAGTCAAATCCTGAACAGTTCGAAAAACTTGCCAAATTCATCAGAAGTAAAGCGGCTGTTCCATCACCTTCAAAAGGTCTCCTTCCAAATCCTACTCAATCCCCATCTCAGAACAATCTGACCTCTGCTTCTTCTTCAGGAAAGATTGAACCATTTTATTTGTCTTTACTTATAAATGGGTTTAAACTCAGCAATTGCATCATCGACTCAGGGGCCTCCGACAATGTTATGCCCGCAAAAGTAGCCCATGCTCTTGGGCTTACTTTAACTAAGTCATATGGACGGTGTTACTCTATGGAAACCAAACAAGTTCCTTTGATTGGTCAAATCAAAGATGCACAGTTCGCATTTGTTGCTTTCCCAGAAAAGAGAGTGAAAATGACCATTCTAGTTGCTGACATCCCTGCAGCTTACGGTATCCTCTTGGGTAGGGGTTTTTGTAAAGATGTCGGAGGAGAGATTAATATGGATTGGACCAAAGCTAAGATCCCAGTCAATGGGGTTCATCAGGTTCTCCATCCTGAACCGCAGGCGAGGTATTTGGTAACTAAATCAGATGATCCTAAAGCTCAAATTCTTTTCGAAGATGCTACCTTCGGAAATTATTTCATGACTTCAGAGATACCCACTGTAGATGTCGAGGAAGAAGATCCTAATGCTATTTGGACCCTCGAATTCGATGGTAGCTGCTCAACCACCGGATCAGGCGCTGGTGTTGTTCTTATATCTCCTAATTCTGAGATTTTCCCATCAGCTTACAAGTTGCAATTTGATAATACTAACAACACGGCTGAATATGAAGCCCTGTTATTAGGATTAGAAATGGCCAGACAGAAGGGAATTCGAAATCTCAAGGTCCAGGGGGATGCGGAGCTGATTGTCAACCAGGTCCGGGGAATCTATCAGGTGAAAAATGATCGCTTGAGACATTACAGGAACAAAGTTTGGGATAGTATAGAATGCTTTGATGCATTCTCTATTAAGGCAGTTTTGAGAGATTATAATGACAAGGCTGATTCTTTGGCCGTGTCTGCGTCCCTCCTTCTTCCTCATCCTCATTTCAAACAAGATACGTACTCCATCGAGATTGTGTACCGTCCCAGTATCCCAGATAATGCAACTCACTGGCAAGTGTTCAATGATGATCAACAGGTGTTGGCTTTTCTAGAAAAGGCTGACAATTTCAGTGAGTTATACTTTGAAGGTTCGGAATCAGCCTTCCGTGAAACTATCTCAGATCCATATCAAGAGGTTGATGGTGAGTTTATTCAGCTTAAAGGAAACAAGATACCAAAAGGTTTGGTTTCTTTGGAGGGTTTGTTTGACAAGCATGATCGTTTTATTCAAAACAAAAGGCAAGTTGAAGGAGCTTCTTCTTCGGAGGTAGATCAAATCAATCTAGGTTCGTCTGATCAACCTCGGATGGTGAATATTGGGAAATGTTGTTCTCCTGAAGAGAAAGCAAGATTTACTTCACTTCTGAAGAGATACATGGATGTGTTAGCCTGGTCTTATGCGGATTTAAAATCCTTCAAACCCAAAGATGTACAACACAGTATCCCTTTGAAGCCTGATGTGAAGCCGTATACAGGCAAAAGCAAAGACATTACAATCCCAAGATCTCAGGGACTATCCTTGCGGAAATTCAGAAGATGTTGGATGCCAGGATTATTTTTCCAATCCATCACTCCACTTGGGTTGCTAACATCATCCCTGTCAGGAAAAAGAATGGCGAAATCTGAATCTGTGTTGACTTCCGGAACCTGAATCAGTCTTCGTTGAAGGATAACTATCCCTTGCCTATCATGGATCAGGTACTACAAACTGTTACTGGATCAGAAATGCTATCCATGCTCGACGGATTTTCAGGATATAATCAAGTTGAGGTAACTACGGAGGATCAACACAAGACGGCCTTCACAACCCCATGGGGTACCTTTGCTTACAGGAGGATGCCTTTCGGCTTGATCAATGCCGGAGCCACCTTTCAGAGAGCTATGGACTTGGCATTCAGAGACCTGATGGGCAAGGTCATAGTTGTGTATTTAGATGACTTGACCATTTTCTCTAAAAAATGGAGTGATCATTATGATCATTTAGAGCAAGTACTTTTGAGATGCAGGCGTCATGGGATTTCATTAAATCCCAAGAAGTCCATGTTTGGAGTGACGGAAGGAAAGCTGCTGGGTCATATTGTGACTAGAGAAGGAACCAAAATTGACCCAGAAAGGGTAAAGGCCATTCAGAGCCTTACCCTACCCACAAGTAAAACTGGAGTTCATTCTTTCTTCGGAAAGGTTAATTTCCTAAGAAGGTTTGTACCTGATTTCGCTGACAAAACCAAGGATATCCTTGGGATGATGAAAGGAAAAGTTCCATTTCGATGGAGTACAGAAGGGAAGCTTGCATTCGAAGAAATCAAAAGGGCAGTTGCTGGTGCTCCTATCCTAGTATGTCCGGACTTCAAAAAAGATTTCATCATGTACAGCTACGCCTCTGCCCACACAGTGTCAGCCATCCTGATGCAGGAGAATGGGGAAGGCATTGAAGCTCCCATCACGTGTTTATGAGCTGCCCATTGAAGGAACATGAATTGAAGATGTCACAAATTGAAAAGCATGCTTATGCGGTAGTGCGAGTGGTGAAACATTTCAGGTACTATGTGCTGAATTCCCATACCCTCGTTCTCATTCCCGACACTTCCGTTAAATCCATTTTAACTCAACAAGAGCTGGGGAGTCAATGAGGAACCTGGATAGCTAAAGTTCAGGAGTACGACTTGGACATCAGACCTACCAAGTTGGTACGAGGAAGGGGCCTGTGCCAATTGATTGCAGAAAATCATGCTGAAGCAGAATGTGAAAAGACTCAAGATACTTCTTCAGGGCTGCCCATGGTGCTTTTCGTGAGTACAACTGATGAATGGTACATGGATATTGCTTTCTTTCTAACTTATGGTGAATGCCCCCCGCATTTAAACCAAAAGGAGAAGAGGACAGTCAAGTTGAGATCTGCAAAATACCTTTTGTGGAATAACGGAATATACAAGAAAGGTATTGATGGTGTTTTCCTGCGTTGTGTTGATAAATCACAACAGGAAAAGTTATTAGAGTCCTTCCATAGCCTAGCATGCGGAGGACATTTTTCATCCTCTGTAACAGCTTATAAGATCCTACGGGCTAGGTACTATTGGCCTACTCTCTTTCGGGATTCAGCAGAGTGGGTGTCCAAGTGTGAAGCTTGTCAACATTTCGTTGGCCGTCCCAAGTTAGCAGCTCTTCCCCTGAAGCCCGTAGTGATTGAAGAACCTTTTCGCCAGTGGGGAATTGATTTCATTGGAACATTGAATCCTGCCTCCAGTGCCAGACATAATTACGTGCTGACTGCTACAGACTATTTTACCAAGTGGGTGGAAGCCGCACCAATCAAGCAAGCAACCTCTGAAGCTGTTTGCAAGTTCCTTAAAGAAAATATAATTGTCAGATTCGGTGTGCCTCATAAGATTGTAGCTGATAATGCCTCTAATTTCTCGTCGCATGAGTTGACAGAATTTTGCTATGGATTCGGCATCACCCTGGCTCACTCATCTGATTATTATCCCCAAGGCAATGGGCAAGCTGAATCCAGCAACAAGAACCTGGTTACCATAATTAGAAAACTAGTAGATGAAAACCAGAGGACATGGCACAAAGCATTGTATGATGCGTTGTGGGCTGATCGAATCACCCCAAAGCGAGCTATAGGGATGTCTCCTTTCCAAGTGCTGTACGGGATTGATGCTGAGATACCTATCTCAGTGGAGTTGCCAGCCTTGCAGCTGGCCAAAGCTGTCGAAGATATGACTTTTCAAAACTCTATTGAGAAAAGGGTTATGTACCTAGCCAGGCTAGAAGAGGAACGAAGCAAGGTGGTTGATCGCATCGCAGATCATCAGAGCAGAGTGAAGAAAATTTTTGACAAGAAATCAAAGCAGCGTAATTTCCAGATTGGAGACCTGGTGTTGCTTTGGGATAAAAGGAGAGAGCAGAAAGGAATGCACGGGAAGTTCGATTCTTTGTGGAAAGGACCTTTCAAGATCCATGAGCTGAATGGTGAAAATAGTTTCCTTCTATCATATCTGGATGGAGGGTTACTCCCTTTTCCTTTCAGCGGACAACATCTAAAGTTGTTCCATCACTAATGCAAGATGTTCTCTTGCATTGTACATACTTTACTTTTTGTTGTGTGTTTGCTTTTGTTTTTCTTTCTTTCTTTTGTTTTGTTTTGGTTTTGGTTTTCTTCTTTTCTGACTCCGTAGCCCAATGGATAAGACCAGAGATTCTGAGTTCTCTTCCTTTGGTATTACAAAGAAAGTCCCCAGCTGGAGCCAGCTGTTATCTCAGTTTTGAGTTTACGCCAAAACTATCAGATAACCCCTACGAAATTTTTAAAGCTGGTTTTGCAAAATTGCCCTTATGAGAGAAAATCAGGTTTTCGGGTTTCACCGACAGGTCAACATGTGTTTTGAATGTTTTATGTCTTGTGTTCCCCGAAACCCGAAACCCGCTTCAAGTAAGTCGAGTCGGGTTTTCGGACCTTCGGCGCATTGGAACATGCCTTATCCGAAACATGTTTTGTGTCGCCTGTCTTCCGATACCCGAAGTCCGATTTAGTCCTTTGTGTCGGGTTTTCAGAACTTTGAAGCATCTAAACATCTCATGCTTTGTGTCGATTGTTTCCCGCGACCCGAAACCTGAATTGCTCTACACACCTTTGTGTCGGGTTTTCGGACCTCCCGAGCATGCTGACATGGCGTTAATGCCGAGTTGTCGGGTGAGTTGGCACGTGCCAGCCGAAGTGTATTAATTGCAAATTTTCTTATAAATATGCGGATTTCCACGTCATTTTTACCGGACGTATTTTTAACTCGTGGATTTTCGCGCATGCTTCTCCAACCTCGAAACCCGAAACTCACCTGTGCCCGATTGAATTGCCCGTTTTTGATCTTTTCTTGCTCTGGTTGAAGGTATTTCTCTCTCCATTCTTTGTTCTTGGTTTTTATGGATTGATTATGTATGGAATTCTTCCCATTCCCTTACCAGGTTTGTGGGGTTTTTATTCTTTTTCCTTTTGGGGTTGTTTTCCAAACTGGGTTTATGTTTTAGGGTTTATCTCTTTGGAATTACCACTGTGTGTGATATTTCCCCAGATTTTTGTTGTAATTAAAATGTGTTTGGTATATGAATGGTAAAGAAAGAACTTGCATGTTTTAAATCCAACAAAAACCCTGTTCCCTCTTCTCAGGTTTTGAAGGGTGCTGTGCAGTATTAAAGACCCGAAGTATATCAGAAGATTCGAAGTGTCGGGTTTTCTCAAGATTCTGACATCTTCAGTGTGTCGGATTTCCGACATCCAAAAGTGTCGGGTTTTTCCAGACATCTTCAAAAAGTGTCAGGCTTTCCAAAGTTTCCGACATCCTCAGCGCATCGGGTTTTCTGGATTCCCCGACATCCTCCTCAGTGTGTCAGACTCTTCCATTCTTCCGGCATCTCCAGTAGGTCAGGATTTTCACAGTGTGCAACATCTCCTGATCTCCGAAACTCTCTTCCTTCGACATCCTTCATGTCGGACCCTGGTCCATCGCAAGAAAAGACTGAGAAGTCAGGAAGGATGAAATACAAGTTCAGAAAGGTGGAGTCTCCATCATATATCGATTGCAATTATGACATCCGAGATACAGAGCTCAGGAATATAGATATTGAAGATTTCTGGAGTAGGGTAAGGAGTTCCTCCCAAACTCCGTGGATGAAATCGATAGCCGATAGTGGCTTACCTCTTGCAGTGGGTTTTCCCATGTCCACTCAGTGCCCTGAATTCATCTTAGCCTGTGCTTCCAGTTATGACTCTGTTTCTTGTTCTGTGAGAAATCAGGCAGGAGAAGTAGTGATCAAATTGGACGGAGGTTACTTTGATGACCTCCTCAAACTGCCCAATTTTGAAGAATATGGAGAGTTGGATGTCAAGTCAGCTCAGAAAGCCTGGGATAATGATCAGGAAGATTGTATCAAGCATGTAAATAAGAAGTTCCTGATCAAGGCCAAACCGGCTGTCTCCAGATTCCCAAGACTTATCCCCAGGAGTGATTTCATCCAGGAGATCAATGACATCATCACTTTGTTGAGTCGGGTTTTCGGTTTACCCGAATCAAATGTGTTCCAAGGGTGGATGTATCAATTCATGATCACCATCAAGAAGAATCAACAAGGGATTGACTGGGGCACTCTCATTAGTAATGAGATAGATTCCCAAATGACAACAGTCTTGTCCACAAGGAAATTTTATATGTCTTCATATGTCACATATGCAGCGGCCGGGATGAGGAACTATCCCGGGTTGGATACCAAGGGAAGCAGGATAGGGAACCATGTGTATCAATACTTCCCTCAACTGACAAGAAAGGGATCCCAAGACCAATTCAGAAGGGTGAATGACGCCTTCTTTTATGAAAACATCTGCAGGCTAAACCCTGAATTGAGGAAGACAAGAGTCTCAGATGAGGCCTGGGCTGAAGTTTCCAAATGGGGATGTGTCTTCTTACAATTCAAGAAGTTCACATATCTTCGGGTAGTCATGTACTCGGGGGATCCTTTCCGTCTGCCTTGATATCCAGGGGATAAACTGATATTGATGGAACTGGTTAGGCAACTGTTGGATTTCCATAAATTCCAACAAAGTAAACATAAGGCTGTTGTATCCTTCCCAATTTCTATTGGAAGATACACTTGTTCGACAGTGGTGAAAGCTAAAAATGTTATCCATGAGCTTCAGGACAAGTTGAGGAAGCATATGAAGCCCCGAGATGGGTTTGACATTCGAGGAGTCCTCAGGGCGTATGGAACCCTGCACCTGCACAGGCCAAGCATAGAGGACATTTGGATTGATCTGCGTGATGAGGTTGCTGTTCGCAGAAAGGATCATAGCAGATTGACAATTGCTGAGATTCAAACACTTGAGCTTGCTGATTTACCAGAAGGTACTAGTGACAATGAAAGTGTTTTGGATCTTTCCTATGATGGACTAAATGAAGATCAATATGTTTTCCCACCTATTGATTGGTCAATCAGTGAAAAAGCCTCCATCACAGATAGGTCGGCTTTGATTCTTGCATCGCACCAAAGCATGGCTCTCCTCTTGGGGAATGAGTTTTAAAGATGATAAGTTTTCAGAGTTGGCTGCTTCAGAGGCGGGGCCCTCCAAAAAGGAAAAGGACAGAAAATCTTCTAGGGGGCCTATAAAGGTCAAGATTGTCAAAAAGAGGAAAGAAAGAGAAATCTCTTCAATTATTTCTCCAGTTGAAACGGTGAATGTGCCAGAATCACCAACACCACTAGAAATAGGAGAAATTACTTTGGAAGAAGAAGGAAGCCAGCCTCTGGTTTCATCATTTGTTGATTGCCCAACTGAAGGGACCTTATCTCTTGCATCCCAGGCTTTGGAGTCTGAATCTGCGCCTCTTTCCTCACAACCACTCCTACCTCCTCATTCTCCATCAACTTCTTCAGTAATGGCCAGTATTTTCTCTGGACTTTCACCCCTCTCTGCTGGGACCCAAGTGATCACCAACACGCCCCCTCCTGTGCCTCTTTTTATTGGATCTACTACCACATTGGTAACTATTCCCCCTCCACTAGTAGAATCTTCTCCCCTTGAGAGTATGATACCAGCTGCTACAACATTGGAAACTTCCTCTGATACACCACAATGGCTACTCGAACAAACTCTGAGGAAGAGGAAGGTGATTGTACCCATACCAGCCTTTGATTTCAGCTCACTCAAGGCTTCTACTGCTAAATCAACCAAGAAACCTAAAACAGTTTCAAGGGTTTTGGTGGACGCTTCAGGGGATAAGTTTGCAGAGATCGCCACTCCCGCGACTGACAAAACTAAAGAGGACATAACAGCCTCTGATTATCAGATAACAAGGGTGGCTCTAGGAAGAGTGACAGCAGAAGGGGCGCAACAAGATGCGTGGGATGCCACAAACATGTTGTGCCAGAAGTTGAAAGAAACAAAAGACAACAGAGATGAGCTTAAAGGAAAAGTGGAGCAGTTGACTGAGGTTTTGCTTAAACTCTCAAAACCCCTTGAATCCATACCATCTTCTTCTGACCCTGTCGGATTCGATTTCTCATCCGTACCTACAATTGAGAAGATTGCTAAAAAAGGAAGGGTGGTCGATGAATGGATCCAAAGGCTGCTCCAACAAGGGAAGGAGGGTGATTCAAGACGTTGTGAAAGTTCATCAATCTTTGAGGGATATTCAGAAGGAGGGAGAGAAGATGGATGATGATTTCTCTCAAGAAATTGGACATCTTGATTTGACTTATGAAGCTCTCCAGGTATTAAAGAAAATACCATCACATATCTTTGTAGACAGAAGGCGTCATCCCACATACGGATAAGCATTTCCAGCTGACTAAAGCCATCAGGTTCAGGGTGAAAATTCTCAACGAAGCCTGCAGTAAGTTGAGAGAATCAAGGGATAAATTGATTGATGGAAAAAGTGATCTGGAAGAAGAGTTGTTGAAGGTTTGTCCAAAGGTGTCAGTTGGAAACTCAGGTGTCCTATCAACAGATGATCTTTTCAAACAAGTCCAAGAGTCTGTTCAGCATGAACCAACGCACGGATTTGGTATTGAGATCATTGATCGATTTGTAAGAATTGAACATTCTTTTGAGGCCTTGAGAAAGCTCAGCAAAATATTGAAAAAGCTTCCTGGCGGTGCTAGTGATACCCATGAAACCTGTGAAATTTGGAATGATCATTCCACTGCACCTGACGAAAATGAAAATGCAAGGCATAATTCAAAGGTTCCAAGAATTTCGGAACAAACAGGCGCAGCTGGAGGAAGAGAAAGATGAAGGAGCGAAAGATGATGATTCAAATTAATTCTTGATGTTTCATGTCATTTCAATCTTGAAATCGACATGTCTTTTTCATTTCTGTTTCGTCATATAGGAAGAAAATTTTGACTTGGTCTCTTGCGTGAGAGTCAAGCAAAATAGAACTCTTTTTAAAGAACACTATTTTCTAGGATTTATCCTATTTTCTCTCGATCCCTTTTATTATAAATGAGGGATGCTTATGCATTCCAAAAGGTTGAGATTTTTGTAATATTCAGAGCTATTGGAAAGAAGAAAAACTTTGTGTTTTCGTTCAATCATTTCGAAGAATAGGAGTTGATATTATTTCGCAAACTTTGTGTTGTGGGATATATCTTTCTTAAGACATTGTTCTTACGTTCATGATCTTAAGCTATTCTTTGCATAGCATCTTATTGTTTCTAATCATCTCAGACATTATATTTTATGATCTAAAGCTCATATGATTATTTCGTGCTCTGCGTTTACTCGAAAGAAAATACGTTTCTCTCATTTCCTTTCCATTGTGCTTCTTTCATTGTAATAGTTTCTAACTCCGTTCATTTACGAAAGCAATACCTTTGAATCGTGTGAATGCAGGATTTCGGGATTCTATCCCAACCCCCAATGGTTAGATTAGTGTGAATACTGTATATATTTTTTTTACTGTGTTTTAGATTAGTAGTAACCAGGTAGCCTCACCTGTCTTTGAGGAGGGATTTAATTCCCATATACTGTGGTTGAACCTCATATTTTGGATTGACAAAATATCCAACCAACACTGATCCTCCATTATAGTTATCAGTTTGTGCATGAAGTTTTGTTGCATTTTTATGAACTGTGTCAATCTGCCGAAGTGAAAAATGCTCACCATTCCTTTAGTGCATCACCTTATTAGCATTAGTTTTCAGTTTTTTTGTATTCTCCATCTCTGTCCCTTTTGTAATTTAGAGTAGAATTTTGAGTTTGAAACCTCTGTATAACTTGTAAGTGATATATCTGATCAGAGGAGTTGAGGAACCAGCCTCTAATATGGAGATTCCTCTCCCATTTTTACAAGTCCCACACTTGGGGAGAGGATTCAATGTTGTGCAATCACACTGGATGTTTAGGATGATCAAAATAGAAATCTGATCAACATCCAGGGGTGCTACTGATTTGCAACAACAATATCCTTTTTACAAAAGACAGAAATTGAAAAGCTCGTTCAGGAACTTCTCAAAGCAGGAGTCATTCACCTTAGCACTAGCCTGTATTCCTCCCCGGTTTTACTTATCTACAAAAAGGATAGCTCGTGGTGTCTTTGCATTGATTTTGGTGAACTCAATAAGATCATTATCAAGGACAAGTTCCCTATTCCATTTATTGATGAACTTCTAAATGAACTTCATGGCACTAAGTTTTTCTCCAAATTAGATCTCCGCTCGGGGTACCACCAGATTCACCTTCATGAGGAAGATATTCCAAAGACATCCTTTCGCACTTATGATGGTCACTATGAGTTTTTAGTCATGAGCTTCGGGCTTACCAATGCCATATTGAAATTCCAAGGCTGGATGAATAATATTTTTCGGCCCTTCCTTCATCGTTTCAACCTGGTATTCTTTGATGACATCTTGATCTATAGTCAAACTTAGGTCGATCATCTACAAAAAATTGATATGGCATTACAACTTCTCACAAATAATCAGTTATGTTCCAAACACTCCAAATTCTCCTTTGGCCAAACTAAAATTGAATATATAGGACATATTGTCTCTACGATGGGTATCCACATGGACCCAGATATAATCAATGCCATATAAAATTGGCCAATCCTCAAAAAATTATGAAGCCTTCATGGATTCTTGGGTTTCACAGGTTAGTATAGAAAAGTTGTTCAGGATTATGGTAAAACCACAACCTCATTGACATCTATTTTGAAAAAGGATGTTTTTTCATGGAATTAGGTGACTAAAGAAGCCTTTGAGGTCTTAAAATAGATTATGTGCAATACACATGTCTTAGCCATGTCAGATTTCACCAATAATTTTATCATCGAAAGTGATG
The DNA here is from genome assembly GCA_019776745.2 of Taxus chinensis. NCBI lineage: Eukaryota > Viridiplantae > Streptophyta > Pinopsida > Cupressales > Taxaceae > Taxus > Taxus chinensis. Next base: position 706,840,200 of record CM034148.1, read on the forward strand.
CTTGTGGCAATGGCCTTGGTGTTGTTCTCCTCGAAGAATGTCATCCGCTTTTCTTCACTAACAAATATCTCTTAGGAAGGAATTTAGTCTTACCTATGATAAGGAGATGATGGTAATTTTGCATGTAGTGTAGAAGTGGTGGCCATAATTGTTAGGAAGGCAATTTTACATCAAGACAGATCATCATAGTTTGAAGTACTTCCTTGAAAAATAGGTCTCATCTCCCACTCAACAAAAGTGGGTCTCCAAGCTTATGGGGGATGACTGTAAGATCAACTATAAGAAATAAAAATATAATGTAGTTGTCGATGCTCTCTCTCGCACTTTCGAGGATCAAGTCTCCCTATGTGCAGTATCTGTGGGCATACATGAATGGATTCCATAACTCCAACAAGAGTGGAAAAAAGATCCAACCTTGCAATGACTCATCCAACAATTGGCATCTAATCCTACCTCATCCTTGCTCTACTCTTGGGATGACACATATATGCGGTATAAAGGGTGTTTGGTGTTACCATCTAAAGTTGAGATTTTCCATACAATTCTTTTTGAACTTCATGCTTCTCCATTCTTTGGCCACTCAAGTTTTTTAAAAATCCATGACTGGGTTCGTAGGAATTTATTTTGGTAGGGAATGAAGGTATACATCAAACAATTTTTGGTAGAATGTCATGCAATTCTTCTTGAACTCCAGGCTTCTCCATTCTTTGACCACTCAGGTTTTTTAAAAACCCATAAGTGGGTTCATAGGAATTTATTTTGGTAGGGAAGGAAGGCATACATCAAACAATTTTTGGAAGAATGTGATACATATCAACACAGTGGAAACCCCAAGTTTGTTACAACCATCACCCATTCCAACCTGAATCTGGACTAATATTTCTATAGACTTCATTGAAGGGCTTCCTAAATCTAGGGGAAAGTTAGTAATCTTGTTCATAGTGGATTACCTCTCAAATTATGCCTATTGTTGTTCCTTATCCCACCCATGTATGACCTCAACCATTGACCAACTATTTATTGACTAAATCTTCCACCTTCACTGTATCCCAGTCTCCATTGTCTTAGACCGTGATGTCACTTGAACCAGCCATTTCCATATAGAATTGTTAATAGGCCAAGTACCCAATTAATGACTAGTTCAGGATATCACCCGTAAATGGATGGTCAAACTAAAATTATTAAAAAATGTTTGGAAACATTCCTTCAATGTTTTACCTATGAGCACCAACAATAGTGGGTCAAGTGGCTACCTCTTTCTAAATGGTGGTATAACACATCATATCACACCTCCACCAAAATGACTCTATGCGAAGCAATATATGGCTAACCACCACCACCTCTCTCCCCTTAACACTCCTGGAAGTTCTCCGAGTTCAATTCATTGACACCGCCCTCACCCAATGGGACCAAATTCTTTGTACTCTTGGGGACAATCTTTGTATGGTGCAATATTGTATGAAACAACAAGTAGATCAACACCACTCAGAGCACAACTTTTATCCTGGGAATATCATTTTTTGTGCTTACAATCATAAATTTTTTTTTTCTTGAAACTCAAAAGGTGTTAAAAGCTTGCCCCTAAGTTTTATGGACCCTAAAAATTTCTCTAAAAGATTGATGCCACTACATACAAGCTTGAGTTTCTACCCAACTTGCGAGTTCATCCCATATTTCATGTCTCTTGTTTGAAGAAAAGTTTTGGGCCAACACAGTACAACACAAACAATACTACCAGAGCTCGACAGTGAAGGATCCAACATTCTTGACCCTGTGGTAATTCTTGATAGGTGCTCTCGCCAACTTCACAGCTGCTTTATCACTGAGGTCTTGATCTAGTAGCATGACATGTAATCAAAAGATGTAACTTGGGATCCCCTTCTCTAGATTCAACAATAGTTCCCACAATTACAACTTTGAGGATACATATTTTTTAAGGGGGAGGGGATGTTAAGACCCTTCATCTTACCTTTCTCCTTGCATTAGTAATATAATAGCTGCGACATACGTGTATGCTTTGTAAGTAATCCTGTAAGATATTAAGTATTATCCCACAATGCATGGGGTAGTAGTAATTTATAGAATAGAACTAGTATATTAAGGAGTGCTTAGGCCAAGAAAGGTATCCACGAATATTATTGTATTAAGCTTGCTCAAAGGAGGTTGCTCCCCTCGAAGTGTCCTACAATGTAAAATTTATTGAAGTTATTTTTTTTAAGTTTATTTCATTGTTATTTTATTTTTTGTAGTTTGTAAATCTATGTAGAAAGATCCTCACACACCGGACTCTCGAATGTTCCATGGGGTGGGTGGAAGAGGAAAAGATTGCACTGTTTAATAGTCATGATCAAATAGGCTTTATCCATCATCCTTCATTCCTTATACAAACCAAAAAAACTTGAATTTCCTCATCTGATCCATTGTCATTCTCATGTAATCTCATTTCCTGGCCTCAAATTCATCATTGCAATTAGCCCAATAGTCCTCAATTTATGGAATATGATGCAAACATGGCAGAGAGGAAAGTCTTAAGGATTTTTTCCTAATGTCAAATTTTGACTGAGATATATAGGAATACAAGTTGAAGGATGCAAAGGAGGACTCAATGTTTGTTGCATATGGTTATATTTTCGTATTAGCAGATTCCCAGAGAAATATGAGATGAAAAAAACTTTCTTCTTTTACACTTTTGCACATGGTGTGAACATGGGATAACTACCTGCACAACTCAATTATGAAAATCTTATCACTCGGGTACCTCAGTAGCCTACGGGGGCAACAAGATCAAATCCTTCAACCCTAAGATAGGTGAAGGTGGGAAACTGAATGAAGTGACTTCTATACTTCTTGATCAACTCACACTTCTTGAGATGAAATTTTCCATTCAAGATTGCCTTTAATTATCCTTATGACATATATGGGTGAATGCATCATTTTCCCTAGAGAAGTGTGAGTTACTTTCCTGATATGTGAGTTATGGTTATTTTTCATGTGTTGGTGACTTCTATGGCACATTAGGTCCAGTGGAGAGACCTCATAAAGGCCTTGTGTATGTGAGGGCATACACTAGATAGGAAGTCATGGTGAAGTGTTTGGTGGTAGGCAAAAGAAACAACTATCAATGAATGTTATTGCTTATGATCTGCCCTGAGTCAATCATTTGATCTCCTCTTGTGACCACTAGGATGAATTGAGCCTTCCAATCTTGTAAATCATTTGTAGTTTCTTCTCCCATCACCTTATTCTATAGAACAATTACATTAGAGTATGCTTCGTGAAATTCATTTCGAGGCAATTTTTTAGGGATCTGAGAAGGATTCCTTCTCGGCTTAAGCCATGAACCAACTATTAATCCCGTTAAGTACGAGTCTATTCTTTCCCATTCCTGTGATGCAAAATCTAGAGGTGATGACCTACCATGTTATTATAGGTAGGAATTTGCATACATTGAGAAATACCTTTTGGTGTGAGGATTGCAATAATGGAATTTTCATCTACCTGGATTGTTCTTGAGTCCAGGTCATAGTGGTGTGCACAAGCTAGGACTAGCTTGGTGTTAGGGATAAGCAAAAATATATGTGCATCAATCCCAAAGAACCACAACAATAAGAACTATGAATAGAAAATACAAAAACAACAAAAAAATACACAACAAGATGACATGATTTAACGTGGTTCACCTAATGTGGGCTACATTCACCAAGAAACACTTGTTAATATTTTATTACAATCCAACAAGACTATAATCCACTCTCAAATCATTCTTCTCACAATTACAATGCACAAATCTTGTTTGGATCTATGCTCAACAAACTCTCTCAAATTCACACTTCAATTCACACACACATATATATCTCCCTACTGTATGTCCATCTATTTATAAGCACATCAATAAGTAACTGTCTAAGAAAATTTACAATACCATGGGCCAAGAAACTGACCCATAAACCCATGGGTTAAATACCACCCATATAATTAATACATGAAAAGACCACATATTTTTAGTTACTCCCCAAAACAAAATCTCGAGGACCAACCCGGCCCCAAACCCTGGAGAGAATACATGAAGAGTGTATAATTTACAACACATTTAACATGAAAACATGCTCCAAAACCTAACAATCTCCCACTTAGAGACTGGTTTTCTCTAAGAAAGCTTCTCAACCCTTCATTATCATCTGTGAAGGCCAACCAAAAGCTGAACATAGCTTTAGTTTCTCCCTTGTGACCATATTGGTCATCATGTTTGTAGGATTATGATTGGTACGAATCTTCACCAACTTCAAATTCTCTTCATCTAAAGTTATCCTGATGAAATGGTACCTTAACTGTATATGCTTCCTCCTAGAGCAGAAAGCAGAGTTCTTTACTAGGTATATAACACTTTGACTATCAATATGTAACTTACCTTCCTCATTCTTATGCCCCAACTCCTCAACCAACCACTGTAACCAAATCAATTTTTTGCTTGCCTCTATGGTAACAACATACTCAGCCTCTATGGTTGAAAAAGCCACAAGCTTATGTAGTCATGAAATTAAACTCACCGTTGTGTCACCTACAATAAACACATAACTTGTCATGCTTCTCCTACAGTCTAAATATCTAGCCATGTCTAAATCTACATAACCATGTAAAGTGGTATCTAATCCACCGAAGCACAAAATTGTTCCCATTATCCCTCTCAAATACCAGAGGATCCATTTCACTGCTTTCCAATGCTTTCTACTTGGATCTCTCATGAACCTATACACTACTCCCACTGCATGGGCAATATCTAGCCTAGTGCACACCATGCCATACATCAATATGTCAACTACTGATGAGTAAGGTACCCTGGACATCTAGATTCTCTCCTCCTCTATCTTGGGACACTACTCCTTTGATAACTTGAAATGGCATGCCAAAGCTGTCCCAACCGATTTAGCATCATGCATACTAAATCTCTCCAAGACCTTCCTAATGTACTCTTCCTAAGATAATGTGAGCTTTTGTTCCTTCCTATCTTAAGATATTTTCATACCAAGGATTTGTTTTATTTCCCCGAAATCCTTCATAGCAAAGGAATCATTAAGTTGTTTTATGAGTACCTTTATTTCTTGTATGTTTTTACCTATTACCAATATGTTATCCACATACAGACACAGGATAATGTAACTTCCATCATCAAACTTCTTTATATATACGCAATGTTCTTTTTGGCAAAATAATTTGTCACAAGGGAATATTATGGGTTTTCAACAACACTTTGGGACTAGGTCCCTCTACTTGCAAATGGGGTAGCTCCATTTATTAAAAATAGGAAATATATACACTACTATATCCATCGTGAGTGGCCTTTTGACTGAAGCTCACACAAGAATACTTCAATAAACCCATGTCTAAAAAGGAGGTAGACAAAAGGTGTGTGTATGGAGAGAGGGGAGAAAGTGAGAAGGGGGGTTTTACTCAATAAATAACAAGCTAAGTTTATTGACATAAAACCATAATATTTCCAAGCTAACAATGAGAAGACATCATGTTAATGAAAGAGGAACAAAACAAAAATAAATTAAAGTTTATTTGCATGATATTGCACAAGTAACCATGCTCATAGAGTAAAGATGAGATAGAGAGGAAAACATAAGACAAGGAGATAGAATAATTGTAGTTTCTTTCTTGTTGTAAGATAATGGAATCTATCAACCAAGAAAATCTAACCCTTCGGAATGGAGAATCCATTACAATTTATATCTTTACAATGTGTCTCTTCATCTACCCCCACATGACCTTTCATAGTCCCACCACTTGTGACCTTTCACATTCCTATAGGAATGAAAAATAATCCCATTTCTTATTAATTGGAAAATGAAATTTTTACAATGGAAAATGAAATTTTTACAATGCAAAATTAAAGGCCACTTAAGTGAATAAGATGAAAAAGCCAAAAAGTACATTTCACAATGGAGAAATAGAACACAGAGAGAGAGAGAGAGAGAGAGAGAGAGAGAGAGAGAGAGAGAGAGAGAGAGAGAGAGAGAGAGAGAGAGAGAGAGAGAGAGAGAGAGAGAGAGAGAGAAGAAGAGAGATGATCATGTTTAAGGAAGAAGAAGCCCCCAATGGAGAAAATCCAACTCCCATGGTACCCTGTGGAAATGCTCAGAGAATTAATTCATTTCCTTTGACCTCCTTATTGAATCGCACCACTGTAAAGATAACCTTCTCTAACTATAAAATGCACACATACTCTAAAACACTTACCTAAGTCTTAGGAATGTAACTGAGTGTTCTAAAATGTGTGAACCAAATTTTGTGATCTCCTATGGTATTAGAGATGGACCCTCTAATTTTTGTGAGAGATTCCAAGGTATCCTCATTGAAGGAAAAGGGGTCTCCAATTTATTTCTGAACCAATTCTTGAAAGGAACTCAAGAGTTCTTCCAAGGATATTTTTTCACTGAGTGAAGATGATCCAAGCTCTTGCACTCTTTCTTTAATACTCTTTAAGATCTATGATGCATGTTTCTTTGTAGACTCAATCTCCAAAATGGCATCATTCATTACATCACACCTTTTATCCATCTTGTGTGACCACATATGAGATAAATTATCAGAGATGGATGCAAATACATTCTAGTTCACTAAGGAGTAGGAGTAAGAGTCAAGACAACTCATCTCAGATACTAATGGGAGAACACTATCTCAAAGGTATTTTTCTTTCTCAATCCCCCCTTAGTCACGTTGATCTTTGAAACAATGGTTGAGACAAAGTTGAAAAGAGAGAGGGCCTTAGGAAACAAAACCTTTCCTTTTTTAATGATCTTCTCGACCCATATGTCATTGGCTCTTCCTTGAATGGTGTGCCCTTGGGCTCTCTTGATCAAATGAGGATCAAACCAATTGATAGGTGATATAACTTATGCAGGAGGGAGAGATGATGCATTGGGCTTCATGAATGATTGCACATAAGCAATCAAGGTTATGACATGCTATTCAAGTTGTTCCAAGTATGCTTATTTTCTTCATTTCTTGCAAACAATTAGGCTGAAGACTCTTTAAAAAATGCACCTCCCTCGTGCATACCTTACCTCAAGGAAACATTTGTAAACATAGTCATCAAGTCTCATATCTTCCACAAGTTTATTTACTTTAGAACGTGCAAATTCCACATACTGAGCTCCAAAATCCTCTATGAAGAAACGAGAAGTTGCTTGAGCTTTCTTGGTCCACTTGGTTTCTATGTACTTTAAGATGGCCTCAAAGTTAGACGTCGTTGCTTGTTGGATTGTTATTTATTCTCCTCCAAGCAACTCACGTACCCATGAGAAAGGCTCAGAAGGTGTTGACATGAAGTCAGACATCTCAAATGCTTGATATGGAACCATAACATGATCGAGATGAGATGACTTCACTACCTTTGAGGAGACAATTAGATTCCTAGGATGATTAAGAGATTAAGAGGGGTCAATCTCTCCTGGTTCAAGTGACTTTATAGGAATTTCTCCAATCTTTGCTTTCTTGTGAAGCTCTAGAGGGGGGAAACATCAATGTTATCCTCTTCTGTAATCTTTCTCTTGGATGAATTTTCTAATTGAGAGGACCCATTGGGTGCATTAGGTTCCTTATGAGAAGAAGTGAGGGACACTTGCTTGGAAGAAGCCAATGTTTCTCCACTCTCAATAATAGCATCCCTTCTCTGTTTGAACCATTCTTTTGACCTATTGATTACTACCATAGTCCTTTCCTTGATGTCACCAAACTCTCAAATATTCCATGGAGTGGGAGGAAGAGGACATGACCGTATTGCTTAATACTCAGGGTAAAATAGGTCAGATCCATCATCAGTCACTCCCTCGACAAACCATTTAAGTTTTAAATCTCTCATTTGATCCATTGTCATTCTCATATAGTAACATCTCCTGACCTCAAAATCATCCACACAATTGGCCCAATAGTCTTTAATTTGTGAAATGTGATTCAATTCTAGGAAGAGGAAGAACTCATGATCCTTCACAAGGTCACAGTTGTGCCCAACGACATAAGATTACAAATTGAAGGCTACAAGGGAGGATTCAATGTTTGTTGCATCAAACATATTCTTGCATGAATAGATTGCTAATAAAATAGGAAACAATACACCCTTCCTCTTTGCATTATTGCACTTGGTATGAACATAGGACAATTACCGACACAATTTAATCATGATTACCTTGTCACTCAAATATTTTGGTAACCAGCAAGGAGCAAGGCCAAAATATTTGATCTTGAGATAGGTGAAGGTGGGAAATTAAATGAAGTGACTTTTGTACTTTTTAATCAACACAATTGTCTTTGATGAGATTCTCTACTTGGGATTTCCTTCAAGGAGCCTTATGGAAAACATGGTGAATGCCCATTCACCCTCGAGAAATAAGAGTTACTCTTTCAGAATGTGAAGGGAGATTTTTGTAGTACATCTGGGGGTAGTAAAGAGACCTTGGAATGGTCTTGTGTATGTGAGAGCATACACCAGATATGAGGTCATTGAGAACTTCTTGGAGTTAGGCAACTGTACTAACTGCTTATGAATGTTGTTACTTATGATTTACCCCTAGTCAATCATCTGATTTCCTTCTATGACCACTAGAATGAATTGGGCCATCCAATCATAGAAGTCCTTCATGGTATTTTCTCTCATTACCCTATTTAGTAGGACCACTGCATTAGAGTACGCATCATGAAATTCACTTTGGGAAAATTATTTAGGCATGTGAGAGGGCTTTCTTCCTTATTTGAGCCATGACCCCATTGTCACTCCCTGCAAGTATGAATTTGTTCGCTCCCATTCCTGAGAGGAAAATGATTGAGTGATGATGGCTATATTATTACAAGTGGGAATATGTAAGAATTGTGAAATACCCTTCGGAGTGATAATTTTCATAATTAAGTTGTCATCTGCAAGAACTATTCTTGAGTCAGGGTCATAATGTTGGGCACAGGCTAGAACTAGCTCTGCGCCCTGAACTGATAATGGATGACCAACTTCTCATAATAGAACACTTGAGAAAATATTATCCTCCACAAGTTCTTGAGGTTCATTCAACATTATTGCTTTTAACATTTTATAGATCCATGTGAGAGACATCATTATCTCCTACATTAGGGTATTCAGTGGATAATGTAGAAATTGGCTCAAATCATGTGTACTTGATCTTCATGGTGACTAGAGATGGTGACATGGGAGTTAGATGAAGTAGTGTGAAAAAATTGAACATAATATGAAAACTTACTACTTTTAGTAACAATTAGACGTCTAGTTCTAGCAAGTTTTACAATTGTCACTTTTTACATGTTTTGGATTTGAGAGAGCAAATAGTGTTACTGAAAATCACTAATTTCTCAAATTTAATATTATTAGAAGGCCATCTTGGTAGTGAATTTATATAAATAAAAATTGGTCTTCTGATTTTTGGATTGAAATGGAATCAGTCTCAAAAGTTTATGTTTTGTAATGTGAGGTTTTGCTCCAAATTTCAAAGGATTTCAATCGTCGAGTTTTCATTGATTTGAAAAGGAAAACTTCCTAGATGTAAATTTCAGATGGCTATAGAAAACACATAGATCATTAATGGAGGCATGCAAATACTCTTCTTAAATGCATTTTTTCAAGGAAGCTACAATCCAATTTTTATGGAAAATGGGCATGGTGTTTGGGAGATATGAGTGAAAATGGTTTTTGAGCATAGAGGATGTCTAAAATTTTTTGGTAGAATATCAACATACCAATAACAATAGGGGAGATAAAATAACACAAATGAGGTTCAAACATGGTTAAATGTTGTACTTGAATTGTTTTCCCTCTTTTAAATGTGTTTTCTCTCTCATGTGCACACCTTAACTCACATTAAACCCAAACAAGATCAACCCAAGTCAAGTGGGAGTTGGATGTGTTGCTGCACTGTAAAAAATAGGGGACAAAGGGACATCACCCACTCCAAAGTGTGTCATGGGTGCTTGCTGCATGCAGATAGGGGCCAAAATTGTGAGTTGAAAACACCTTTCTAACACCCCAGGTTGTGATTTTGAGTGAAAAAACTTAGCCAAGTATGGGGGGTGCAATTTTTTTTCCCTCATGTCCCCTTTTTTTTGGGATAAAGGGACATAAGACCTTAAAAAGGCTGCCATGGGTTCATTTGTCATGAAAAAGTGGTCAAAATCCAACTTATAGTGAGTTCATAACACTTTTATAACACCCACAGTTGTCTTATTAAGTGAAATAACATAAAAATCAATGGGGGAACACACTTTTTTGTCCCCCATGTTCCTTTGCACTAAAGGAAAAATGGACATCAAGCCTCCAAAACCCCACCCAAGCTTCTTGGAATGTTGATGTATCAATCTCAACATGAAAATAGATTGAGTGGTTTTTCCAAGTCTAGGAGAAAGACAATTTTTTTGGGTGGCTAACCATATGATTTTGAATCCAAAGGACCCAATGAGTCCATCCCCACAATTTTTCTTTTCAGTCCAGTTTCCACTTATTCCCACGTGTGTGCGCCAATAAGCTAAAGTGCCCCCATAGTCCAGGATGAGTACGGTAAAATCCAACACATAGACCACGAGGAAGGTCCAATGTAATCTAATTTGACCTTTGGTTAGGCTCCTAAATATTCTTGAGGTTTCTGAAACCCTTTGAGAAAGTTCCATCTTATATAGAAAGATTCTTGTGCTACATTGATGGACAATTTTCCCCCATTTTTGTACTCCTAGAATTCTATTTTGATTATCTCACCATGAAGTAGCCTCTATAATATTTCTAATGCCTATGATTTGGCTTCTTAAGACCTCCCGAGGATTCCAAAACCCTTCTAACAAGGTGATTGACTCCTTAAAACATGCTTTTCCCAGTGCCTTGCCCAAAAAGACCTGATTTTACTTAAAAGTTTCCCAACCTCTCATGGCTCCAAAACAAATTCCTAAACTACCTTAGAATACCTTATTACTCTCCTACACAACCTCTAAATGGGTTGTGTCCTTGCAGTCAGCTTCCAAGGGATGTCCTCTTGTGACAAAAGACCAAAAATAACGCTTTTAAAGCCTTCAGGAGCACTTTTCTATGTTAGATCTCAGTACCCTCATGAATCAAGATAGGTAAACTTATTTGCACATGAAACACACTTGAAAATAATGTTAGCACATTCCTCTTGACTAGAATGTGGGTGACACAATCGGAATATTGGCTGGAGGAAAGGTTTACATTGACTGGGAAAGGGAATTTCAAGTGTGGGTTTGGTTGTTATGACCAAAATTTAAAATTTTACACGCTAGACATTTAGTGTGACAAAAATTGGCTATTATTTGAGGAATTATATCAAATTTGGAAAAAGGAAAAATGGAGCAAACACTGACCTTAGTTATCTTGTGGGGAAGCAAACTAGTGCCTTATCCATTGGGCAAATATAGTCATATAACACACAAGCAAGAACAACAAAAAAAACACATGACAAAAAGGGAAACACACAATAGAAATGGAAACACACCACACAATAGGGAAAAACACAATAGAAAGGGAAACACAACCTAAATCACCTATGGTACATGTGGGGGACAACCCGCTTTCACTGTAACACTTTGGTTGAAAGGACCAACCTTCACTATTTAAAAAGTTTCAAGTACTGCCCATTGTAGGGAAACTCTATGTGAGTACCATCTAGGTAGGACAAGTAATAGGTGTTGTCTCCACAAAATTTCTTGACCCTAAATGGATTAAGCCATAATGAATCAAACTTTCCATGGCTACCCTTAAGCTCCCTTCGTTTATCCCAAAAGAGGACAAGATATTTGACTTGAAAGTCTCATGTACAAACCTTTTGATCAAAAATATTTTTGACCTTCATCTGATGTTGCCAAAGATGATCCACAACCAAATTTTTGTCTTCATTTATTTATTCCAAGTACCAAATCCTTATGTTAAGAGAGTCATTGTACACACCATCCTCTACATCTTTTACTAGTTGTAATGCAAGTATTTATAATGAAATCATAATTTATTCCTCTGTACCATAGAGAATCTGAAAAGGTGACATCTCGATTGCCCTCTTAGGAGTTATCCAATCTGTGCATAGGGAATCGAGCAATTTCTTATTCCAATTCCTCTTGATTTATGTCCACTAGCTTTCTTATGATAGTGACAATATTCTTATTACTTGATTCTACCTGACCATTACCTTGGGAAAAATAGTGAGATGAATGTGAGAGTGAGATTCCATACTGCTAGCAAAATTTAGTGAGCTCAATAGAGGAAAATTAGGTAGCATTATTAGTCACTACCTTGTTCGAAACTCCAAAATGGATGATTATGTTCTCCTTCAGAAAATTGCACATTGTTTCAGAATTTGTGTGCTTCATGGGTATGGCCTCTACCCATTTGGTGAAGTAATCTATTGCAATAAAAACATATGAGTGCTCAAAAATTGAGCTTCAATTCAACACTCCTACAAAATCAAGTCCCTACTGTTGAAAAGGTTCTTCAATAACCACTAACTTGAGGGTAAAAGAAACTAGATTAGGCCTCCGTACAAATTGTTTGGAAAGGTTCACATTTTGAAACCCATTTGTGAGCATACTTGAACAATGTAGGCCAATAATACCCCCCTCTCAGGAGTTTGTGAGTTTTTTTACCATGGCCGAGAAGTTCCCACCACATGCTTGATTATGGTAGGCTTTCAGGATCTACTTATGTTGTTCTTTAACGACACATCTCAAAAAGTCACCCATCTATACTTTTCTTATACAATGAATTGTCCCAAATTACATACCTAGAAGAATGTAACTTGAGAGTCAACATTTTCTTATGGTTCATATAGAATGGGAAATCTCCATATGTGGGATAATAGGCTATGTGAGAGTACCACTCATTAGTAGTGTTCATAAAGAGGGCCATGGGAAAATTTATGGTTAAGCATCCATATCACTAAAAAATATTTTTTTCTTCTTGAGTCATGTAAGATTAATCCTCCACCATTAACTTGTGTAGTCCATTTCCTCTTACCAAATTTGAAGGTCTTATTTCTAAATCATATTCTTGAATTTTTGACACCTAATTTCCTCTTTTGGATCTAAGGTCTTGTTGTGTCAAAATGGACTTGATTGATGATTCTAGAGACCATCACAATAGTATGAGAATTCAAGATGTAGAATATGAAATTCTTCACTACTTTTACCTCTACATAGGCATGCTTTTCCATCTTTGAATAGTTAAGCTTGTGATATTTCAATGGTGAGCTCATGAAATTAATTAATGATTTAATATCTTCACCATTATTTTGCACTAGGATAATGGACACTATATTCTTAGAGGCATAGCAATACATGATGAAGTCTTTATTAAAATCTGGCCTTGCTAAAGTGAGAGCTTTAATGACGACTTATTTGATGTTTGCAAAATCTTGTTTACCTTATTGACTCAAACAAAATGAATCCTTTGGCATCATCATATCATTGATGGATTTGGTAAGCTCTGTAATATCAGGAACAAATCTTCTGAGAAAATTCACTTTTCCAAAGAAGGAACGGACTCTAGTTTTACTTGAGGGCAAGGCCAATTTCATGATTACATCAACTCTCTCCGGATCAATACTAGTACCTTATTTATTCACAATATGACCAAAAATATTTCCTTATGCTACCCCAAATATACATTTCTTTGTACTCAAGGGTATGTTATGTTCACGACACCTCAATAGCACTTGCTCAAAGTGGATTATATGACTACATATATGCTTTGAATACATGGTCAAATCATCACGATATACTACAATGAAATTACCTTTCAAATCTTTGAAGACTATATCCATGGCCCTTTTGAAAGTGGCTCCCACATTTATCAAGCTGAAGGGCATTTGATTGCAGGAAAAATTTCCCCAAGGGGTAGTGAATGTTGTTTTGAATTGATATTCTCATGCCACCTCCTCTTGATTGTATCTAGAGAAACCATCAAGGATGGACATCATTTTTGATCATGTGACCTCTTGAAGAATTTGATCCATGACTGGTAATGGGTAATTATCTTTGAGATATGATTGATTCAGATTATGAATATCTACACATATATTTATTTCACTATTCTTCTTCCACATGGGAACTATGTTTGCTACCCAAGTGGAGTGGTGAATCGGGAAAATGATCCTTGCATTGATAAATTTCTCCACTTCCTCCTTGATAGTGTAAACACCAATTTTTGGTATCACTTGTCCCTCATTCCGCATCCACTCCCCTTCATCATCATTGTTCACATACATACCTCTCTTCCCATTTAAATCCCCATTTCCCTCCTAAAATCTATTTATCCATTTATTGGTATTTTCCACCTTAATCTCATATTAATCACACCCTTAATTAATATACCCTAATCATCCCTAATCACCATTAATTAATCCTAAATCATCATCTAATCCATTTATCCTCCCTAAATGTACCTATTTACCATCCCTGGGTCTTCATTTAATGATTTTATCTCCCCTTTTCTTTATTTAATGATTTCTATCTCTCACCTACCCTTTCATCCATCCTAAGCAACCCTAACTCGTCCTTATCACCCAAAACCCTAATCCCACCTCATAAGGGTCCATTGTCTCGATCTCATCACACTTCCACCACCCAATTGGAAATATCTTTGCAGTCACTGGTGACCCACTTGGGTCATCGTCGACCCTATAAATATGCCTTTACCCCCTCCTTGCAAAGGGATGGAATTTTGGGTATTCTTCAACTTTGCCTTTGTTTTTGCAGGTTTCCCCTTTCCTCATTAACAAATTATATCATCTTGAATGTGCCCTTTGAAGACCTCTTTCATCTTTTTGGATATTTGAGGATACTTTGAGCTTATGTGGAGCCCCCTTTTATCTTTCTTTTTATCTTAGGCTTAAGCCGTGTAGGCTCAACAGTCATCCAGTACCCCTGTCATCACCTCATCCTTCATTTAACCTTCTTTATCCTTTGTTTTTGTCTATTTTGAATTTATCAAATCTTAGATCTATCCTGATCACCATCGATCCTACCTTGATTTCCATGCAATCCACCCTACAATTCACCTACTTTTGGTTTTCTACCTTTCCTGCCTCTATTTTTTATCTCTCTAGACCTCAGAGCTACCAATCTTGCCATTCTACACACTTATAGCTTCAGATCTTGTCTTCATCAGATCCAGTCAACCCTATCAGCAAATCTCTTCTTCTTTAATTTTATTGCATCCTTTCTATTCTCATTTAGATCCAAACATTTCGGCATCATCTCATCCATCCCCAGTTCATATTAGCTCTAGATCAATATTCAGGAGGCCTTTCAAGTTTTCTTTTTTGAATTTTCTTCTTATAGTGCCCTAGTCACCATCAGCTGTGCTTGATAGTCCCGGGTCATCGTCAACCCACTCAGGTTTGGTTTAGTTTAGAATTTACTATAATTAAATCTGATTCTTATATAATCTAGCACATTTAAAGTTTCTGTTTCAATTTATTTATCTACTACATCTAATTTATCAATCATTTTTATCTATCTTTTTTTATAGAAAAGTGGGTTGACATCCATCCTATGAAGTTTTCACTTCTCGGGACTGACATTGTTAGGAAAACCACCATCCTATCTACTAATCCATTTTTTGTATTTTAGTTCTCTTTGTTGTGAAGGTCATTGAGCTTGCTACGAGGATGATTTTATCTTTTGTGCCCATATCCATCATCATCTCATCTAGAGGTAGATTTGAACCCTCTCATATTGAAGTAATTTATTTTCTTTGTTGCCATTTTACAAATCTGAAACATGAGCAAGAAAAATGGTTCAACATTCTGGCATGCCTGGTGGGACCCACTCTTCTTTACTAAGTATTTTCATTTCTCTTTCATTTCCATTTTCTATCTTTCTCTCTCTACTAACCTCACATGTAGGAGCTTTGTTTGCTTGCATGTATGGTGGATTGCTTTGCTTGGATCAATGTGCTTGCTTTAAAAATTATACCAAAAAGGAAAAGTGTTATCCATGTATTCCTAATTTTTCCCTATTTTCTCTTTTTTGCATCATTTTTCCCTTCTTGTTTGCTTTATTTCATCGAATTTCACATTTTGATTTTGGGACTTAAAAAAAACCTTCATACTTGCTTGGAAATCTAGTCTAATTAGTGGATTAATTCTTTGCATACACTTTATCACACACATCCAAAACATGCGCATCAAAATTACACATCCTAAACATCTCCTCCCAGGTGGAATTATTGGGATTTCATCACCCAATAGGAAAGTCAGTGTGGTGTTTTGGCCACGTTATAATTTTTTTGACTATCTGTATATTCGCTAAGTGCCGACACCCTTATCGATGCGGTGTGTGAAGTGTTGGGGCAGGTCCCAAAATCAGGCCCCTGTACCAGTAGTCATCACAGATTCGAGCCTCACGTACCTTCGTGTATATCAAGGACTCCATCCAAAATTACCTGAAACCATCCATAGTTTGGTCATTTCTTAGGTTCCCTTTGAGCCCATTTTCTTCTTTTTCACATCAATCTAAATAATCAAGATGATTAATTTTTTTTTGCTTGATTTGTTTATTAATAAAATATATAAGTTCTTGTTTTTCTATTTCATGCCAATTCTCAACCCAGGAAAACACAACAACATACCCCACCCAATAACATCCCCACTTCTGATGATCTTTCCCAAAAAACTTCCACACTTGCCACTAATTCTTCTACACCTATGATCACCATGCTTGCGGTATCCTAACCCCTTATTTCTATGGTCTCTCTTGACAAGACTCATTTCTTTCAAAAATATCCCCATCCTGAAACTAATCCTTCTATCTCTCATCAGTACATTCCCTCTAGCCTAGCCACGCCTCCCTCTGCTACTTCTTTAGAGACCTTGGACCTCCTACTATCCCTCGTGGATGCTCAGAGTTTTAAGAAGTCCTTGATGCTAATCTTTTAGTCCTTCATGACTATTTTATCTATAAATACACCATGATCCCCCAATACCATCAATCCAATAAATTGGTAGAGCCCATTCCACCCAACTTACCTCGTATCAACACTATCCCCACTTCTTCTATCCTTATTACTTCTTCATCCACTGATGTTATCAATACCCATGTCCAAAATTTGTAAGATTCTCATTTACTTTGTCCTCCACCTAAACATCATGATCAAAATTCACTCCCTATATCTACATCCCATGTCCATGCAAATATCATCACCTCATAACCTCATCCTTTTGAATCAACCCAAAACTGATCAACCTTCTCTTCGAAGTGTCTTTCGTCACATGTTCCCCAATCAATCTATTCAAACATCTCAACCATCCAATACCTACATCCCAAATCTTACCATGCAAAACCAATCCAACATCCCCATCTCACAATAACCAACACAATCTCATCCATCTTACTACATCCCTATCTCCCAAGAACAAACTATGTCTCAACCTATTCAATCACAACCATTCAACTATCTCCCCCCCTGTATCAACCACCTCCAAAAACACCTACTCATCCTCAATTGTATCAATATAATTCGTAACCTAACCCATCTGCTTCTTATATCCAATAACCGCATCCTTCAATATTTTATCCCCATACATATAACGATCCCATGCATGCATTATTAAGTATAATGGTCAATCTTGAAGCCATTACTTTAGGCTCTAAAACTAGCTTCTCTTATGAACAAATTTGTAATGATCCCATCAACCCATCAATCGTTGTCAAGCCATATCCTCCACATCGGGAACTCTCAAAATTCTCTAAATTTAATAGTAAGGAAGACCCTCAACAACACCTTCACACCTTTAGCACACATGTTACCTCATCACTCATGACCAAGATCTTATGCTTCATACCTTCCTTATGTTGTTAGCTGGCCCTGCTATGGATTAGTACAATGACATTCCACAACATTCTCTATTTTCCTTCACCTAACTCACATAACTATTATTAGAAAACTTTTCTATTAACATTACACGTAAACTCATGATTAAATACCTCTACACCTGTTTCACCACAATGTTGCGTATAAAATAGATAAGGTAAAGGTGAGGAGGAATACCTATGAAGTCAAAGAAGGCTGTGCGCATTGTAGAAGATCAAGACGATTGTGAAGAGCTCCTTTTTGGCTATGAAAGACTACCTGAGAAATAACACAAGACCACAAGATAACATTAATAATATAGGTCGGTGGATTACCTAGTGGGAGCTAGATCTGGGAAGCGGGGTACTTCCTAGAAGGCTGTCAATATACATTCAAATACAAATTAATGTAGAGAAATAACATGAAAGAATAAAATCCTATTGTAGTTGTATGATTTAGGTGTCTCACACAAATACAATAAGCTAGATTTAATCTACTAATGCATATAAGACTTAATCTAGTAAAGGCGATTGGTTATCAAGACCTATAAGTATAACAGAAGGTGTTAGGGAGGTCTGGGTGAAGTTTGGTAGGGTTCTAAGAGGTTTTGGGTGAGTTACGGGATTTCTGGTTTAGGGAAAATTGCTAGACACAAAGACCGATGTCGGTTGAGCGACCGACGCTGGTACCTAGTAATAGCCGATGCTGGTAGGGGAAATTACATAAAAAGGTTAAAATGGGCTGGTTGGGAGCTCTCTATGATTGCAATGAGAGTTGGGAAGGCTTAGGATAGATACTATGATTTATGTGAAGACTCAGAGATGGTAAAATAGGTGGTTAGGGGGGACAGAGAGGTTCAAATGGGTAGGTTGTCGGGTAGGTGGGTGTAGGAGATATCCGAGAGAGAAGTAATATGTAGAATAAATAAATCAATACCAAAAGCTAATGGAACTTTAAAACATGATTAATATACTTATCTGGAGATTACAGGTTGATAGACGATGGCTGGTGGTTGATAGGTGCTCGTAGAAGAAATGGATCTGCGTCCAGTGCCGCGATAACAAGAACCGTATACTTCCCTATGAATGATCCGAAGCTATGGAGTGAGAGGTTGGTTGCTAGTGAAGAGCTGGAATGCATTGGTCCTGTGTTTGATCGTCGAATTCTAGAAGCTAAGATTGAGGAACCCAAGTAAAGGGTTGTAATTCCCTATTTAAGGAAACTAATGATGGTAAGGTGATCAGTGCTGATCGAGGAATAACCAGCGTCGATTAGGGAGAAAATGTCCTATTTTGCCAAAAATAGCCTTTTCTCTCCATTTTGGTGTTTTTCAAGGTTTGTTATGGAATAGGAGTCTGGGTTGGCACTAAATGAAGTGGGAAATTGGTAGGAGGGATAATAGGTAATGAATGTTAGGGTTAGAATGGGTCTTAGTTAGTTAAAGGGAGTGGTGACTTAGTCTAGGTTAATAAATAGGCTTGGAATGGGTCCATGGTGAGGTGGAGGGAGTGAGGGAATTATTAACTTAATATGGGTAATTAAATTAATAATAATGTGTGGAGGGGTCATGGTAAGGGGTATGTTAGTCGAATTGATTAATTATAAGGGGCTTAGAGGGTTGTGACCTAATTTTGGTGTCTACATTTACCCCTTTTTGTCACGTAGCTTGTATTGATAAGTGATGATGACAAAAACATGAAGTGGTTTCCCCAGGTATGGGTAGAGTGAGGTTGACCTAGGTATGGGCGGAGGTTAGGTTGCCCCAGGTATGGGTGGAGGTGATCCCCCTCAAACTAGGAACTGATGAAGTAGCAGACACAATAAAGGATGGGTTTGATAAAGTGGTAGTGATGAAAAATGAGGTAAGGTGTGGGTATAGGCAATGGTGATATCGGTGTGGGTAATAGGTGGGGGCATTCAAATGCACACACATGTGTAGAATGCAACAAGGCACTAGGATGAAGAGCTCACAAAATCTACATCATCAAAGGTTGATAAATTATCCAAACAAGCTTGATATGGTCTAGGTATCTAAGGTATAAGAAGTGTTCCTGGAAACATAACGAGGCTAGGTGCATGAACGGACATAGGTGTGTTCTGAAGCACCAAAAGGTTTGGTCTGGTCGAGATAAACATCATGACATAAGGCAAGGAAAGGTCGGTAGGTTAAACAACATGAGTAGTGTCGTCGTAAGGTACAACGAGTAAGAGAATTCAAGTGTCAAATGGGTGAGGTCGGTGTGGGTGTATACGTAAGGCCGAGGGTAAGGCCTAAGTATAATTAGGTAAAAATGTGCCCTTAAGTATAATTAGGGAGGTGACAAGATTGGTAGGCAATAAAGCTATTAGGTGATCCTATAAGAGTTGTGGTAAGGTTGTAGAAATTATATACAAACTAGATGATTAGGCATGGTTTGGTTGATGTTGTTGTTATATGAGATGATATTGTTTTGATTTCCAAGGTATTGTTTTTATGGAAACTAGCTATGTAGGCATGGTTGAGTTTGATTTGGATTTAATTTAATGCATTGATGTTATGGAAATTAGATGTAGGTCTGGTTTTTTCATGTTTGTTTTGATTTATTTTCCATGTTATTGGTATTATGTAAAGTAAATGATGATGTGTATGGGTGATGTATGGTTTGTTTTGTGTTAATTTCCAAGTTATTGTTTTTATGGAAACTAAGTAGGTTTTGTTTATGGGGGAAGAATGGTGGGGGGAAAGAGTGGAAAATGGTGGCCGAGCTAACCTTTGAAGACCCCATGTCCTCGAAGTGATTTACCTACATAGCCCTTGCAAAAGGGGCCTCATGCTGATGTAGTTCTCCCTTAGGATAGGGAAGAATAATATGGTTGTAGGTAAGTTGGTGGGTTTAGGTAAGGTAGATCGTGGTAAGGACCCAATAGATTGAGTAACGTAAGTTAGGTAGGATTAAGGCAAGATAGGTTGGGTGAGGTAGGTTGTGGTTGAGTAGATTGGGTAAGGTAAGTTGGGTAGGATTAGGCAAGATAGGTTGGGTGAGGTAGGTTGTGGTTGAGTAGATTAGGTAAGGTAGATCATTGTTAGATAGGTGGGTTGGGTAAGGTAGATGAAATTAAGGTATATGTATGATGATATTTGATTGAATGTTCAAATGTATGATGGTGTTAGATGATTGATATAGGTATAGGTGAGCGAGAAGAATTCTCAGATATTAGATGTTGAAGGTCGCGTCATGCTAAAAAAATCAATAAGTGGGCAAAGGTGAATTGAAAAGAAGCAAAATGCTCCACAGTTGGCAAGAACCATAATTGTCATACCCCTAGACTTATTGAACATAAGTCAATATATACATTGCATAAGCGATGGGTCTAGAGTTAAAAGAAGTTGTGTGATCACAATGTGTAGAATACACTTGAGTTGATTTAGAAGATAATAAATAGAAGGGTAAGTGCAGCAAGTTGGGGGACAAAAAAGGGGTCATAAGTGGACCTTGAGTTGATTAGAAAAAAATATAGAATATGAATCGTAATCCAAAATTTAGTTTCTAAACTACTATTTTTTAAAAAAATTAGACAAGGTAATGGTGGTTTTTTAAAAAAATCCTATAAGATTATAGTCCGTTTGTTAAGATATATATATATTTCCTTCAGTGAGAAGTTAGATAACCTTGTTGTGGGGACAACATGCCCCTTTCTGCAAGATACCCAAAACAAGTGAAACAAAAAGTCTTAGGCAAGTGTCTTAAAGACCTCTATTAGTAAAAAATTATAAAATGACCAAAAGTACTATTTTTTGTACTTTTTTGGTTCAAGTGACTAAATTTGATGTTTTGTTGTTTTTTATGTAAAATTCAGGATTTGATGATCTGATGTAGGAAGTCTATATTGTGGGATGCAATAGAGTAGAAAGTCTCCTTGCATAGGTCGATTCGATGAAGTCTCCTTGATCGATGTGGGAAGCTCCAAGATTATTTTATTTGAAAGATACATATTAGTATTATTGTGGGGATAAACTAAGTGCAATAGGTGGATGGCTTTTTATAGTTGTCCTTCGAGGGAACAATCTAGTTATAGCATCGAGAGAGAGATAGATGTCCTTTTTTAGGGAATCATCTATTTGTAAAAAGTTTGACTCAAGGAGTAGATTTTTTGTTATCCCATATATTTTTTTCTTTTTTTTTGGACATGAAGTCATGGACGAGACTATAAAGGAATATAGGCCTCTTTTAGGAGGGAAAAACCATATCATGAAAATATTAGCTATGAAAGAGGGGTTTCAAGTGACAAATGACCATGGGATTCCATCCTGAAAAAGGATGAAAAGTATCCATGAGAATCATGCCATGAGTAGATCAGTGGTACTCATATTTAAGACAAGGCTGAATGGTGATGGATAATCACACAATTCTATTTGAGTCATTGGTCCTTAAAAGAGGTAGGTGAAAGGAAAGGGTCACTCAAGGGATGAGCATATAAGTGACATAAAGTGATGTAGTACTTTATTCAACAATAGAATGGTCAAAGATGCAAGGCATTAAGGGGTTCAAGTTTGGGTTTACCTACAAGAGAAGATAAATGATAAGCTCTTGATCCATAAGTATGGGTGATGATATAGGGTCCAAGCCAATTAAGAGAAAACTTGCCTCGTTTACTTTGGATAAAGAAGAGAAAGGGAAGAGGGAACCTCACCATCATGGTGATAGGTCAGAGGTCCCCCAAGGGGTGGTGTTCATGAATTTTTTTTAAGCGGAATGGATTATGGATCCATGGACTCTGTGGGTGAAGGTGGTGTGGTAGGTGAGTTAGGTGGGGAAGGTTTTTTGTCTTCCAAAAGAGTGATGCAAGCCTTCTTAGGATGAGGATGTGAAGAGAATCCAAGACCACAATTGTCTTTGTGTTTTTGGGTGGTGCAAGGTATGACTGTGTGATGACCTTGCTCATAAAGACCAAAGCCAAAGCCCTTCCAAGCACATTGATGAAGAAAAGTGTGGGCAAAGCGACGGTTAGTGAGGTATTGGAAGTTGGATGAGAAAGGTCGGGTTTGGGTAGGTGATTCAGGAGAATAAGAAGCAATATAAAGTCCCCCAAATGTCAGGCTGGTACGAAGGTGGGGAGGACTATATTGAAAAACCTCTCCTACACAACATCCATAACGTGGGTGTTGGTGAAGTCTTCTGTAATCATGAGGAGTAAGGAAAGTGTCTATGTTGTATAGGTGGTACTTCCCTAGGGAAAGGTGTTGAAAAACACCTACCAAGGGGTCAGAGGTTGGTACTTGGGTAGCAGGGATGGATGAGATAATTGAAGCTTGTGAAGGTGGGGCATCAATTGTCGGTGAAATAGGTGGGTTGGTAGATGAGCTAGTTGTGGAAGTTGTGGCAATAATGGGGATAGATGGGCTAGTTGTGGAAGGTATATTGGAAAAAGTGGTAGATGAAGGCAATGAAAGAAGATGAAGTGGTAGAAGTGGTAGATACCTTGACTAGGAAAAGGACATCATTTGGTCAGTGAAGCATGTTACAGGTTTTAAAAGGTGAAGGATCTGCCCGAATGGTGTATGGGTGCCCTTCATATTCAAATTTTAGGCAATGGTGAAGGGTTTAAGGTACACACCCCATGGTGCAAATCCAAGGTTGGTTAAGAAGCAGGTTATATTAAAACTCCCCCTCAAGAACATAGAATAGTTTGGGACTAATACGGGGACCCATGCAAATGTGGAGGATGATGGTGCCAAGGGTAGAAGTCATGACATCATTGAAAGAACACAACATAATAGGGTTATTATGCATGTAGTTGGTAGTTATGCACAATTACTCGTATGCATGGGAAGAAATGATATTATTACTAGCACCTCCATCAATCATAACACTTCAAACGTGAGTATCATTGATATAGGAAGTGATGAAGAGGGTAGGATTAGGATCATCTGATTGTAGAGGGGCAATCTCTGAATCATCAAAACTAATGATGAAACCTGAGGAAAGGTTGTGGGAGAAATTTTTTGAGGCAGAGTAGTGAGGGTGACCACATGATGAGAGGTAAAGATGGAGGCCACAAGTGTGGAATGATTTGGTGGAACCTCAATAGATTACAGGACTGTAATGAGGGCCTGATGATGAGACTCAAAGGTTTGAATTAGGTCATATAAGGACATCTTAAAAGGATATTGATGAAGCTGTTTAATTATAGAGCGATGTGCGACTTTGTCAGAAATAGGATAAGCCAGCCCACAAATGGTTACCTTGGGGTAGGTGTAGGTGGAATGGTGGGTGAAGGTGCACTAGATGGGCTACCAGTTTTCTCTTTTCCTTTATCTTTTTGTGATCGAGTGGCTACTTAGACCATATTGATTTCAAAGATCAGAGGAGAAAAGGAGGGTTGGGGAGATGCAAGTAAAGGCCACTGAATAGATATAAGGGTAGACCATGTGATAGTGGGCGAAGGGGGAATATAATTCTCCTCTAATAGTTCATCTTCTTTTTAGTGACCATCTTAAGTATAGAGTTGAAGGAGAATGTTTTTTAGGGACTTACAACCTTCGACATCATGCCCTGGTGAGTGATGATATGCGTAGATTTTGGTGTCATCAAATCCTACTGGTTTGGGTTTAAGTGGGTCATAAGGCTTAATAGGTGACAATGAAATAATAGAGGTTTCTAACAACCTAGCGAGGATATTAGAATAAGATCTTGCCAATGGATCATAGTGAGAAGTCATAGTTGGCTTGGATGAAGGTGCTGGTGATTCTCATGGGAGAGTTGGTGTCGGTGTGACTACCTTTCTAGTAGGTAGTGAAGGTTTTGGTTTTTATTTAGGTTACACCTTCTTGGGTAAAGGTCTAGGAGGGGTGCGTGAGGTAGAAGGAGGTGTAGAATGTGGGGTACCCTAGAAAGCCAAGGTGAGAGTGAAGGTATTATCAATAGTGTGTTATAGGTAATGGAGAAGATGTTGGCAGAAGAGGCGATGAAGGTGAAGGTATGGGAAAAAGAGAAGGTAAAGGTGCTGGTGTGGGTTGCCACGCCTTGAATTTACCTTGGTGAAGAGGTAACTTGACCAAGGTAGAAGCGTGTGGGCCTAAAATCAGAAGGTAGAGGCGAAGGTGAAAGAGAAGGCATGGGAGAATCTAGGGTACGAGGCCTAGTAGGTTGGGTCTTCTTCTTAGGTGCGGGAATCAATTTTTTGACATGTGGTGATTAAGTAGACAAGTATAGTTTCATTGCGAGATACAATAGGCTAGGTGTTGGCATGAACCCTAAGGAAGTGGCAGGTTTAGGTGCAGATAGGGCTTTGGGTGAAGACAAGACTGAAGAAGAATATGTAGATATGATCGGTTCAGATGTCATAGTTTTAGTTGTGTTGAATACCTTAGGATAGACAGTTGAGGTATGCGGGGGACAACATCTACATTTGGGTGGATACTGGGAGTTGAAGGTGCCCCCAGAGTGTGGAGTAATCAACATACTCTAATCATCCACCAAATGCAATAATAGTTTTAGTTTAGAAGACGATGAACCAATGGTGAAACCCGTCTAGAAATCTGAGTCTTGTGATACATGGAAGGTTTTCACCTCTGATTCAGTAGGCATAAGTGATGTAAGAAGGTTGACAAGGATCTTGGAAGACCCTCGGAGAAGCATCACTTATAGGAAGAGGAGATAAGAGTGGCTCCTCTATGGGTCGAGGAGAAGGAAAAACAAGTGACATGGACTCCTCTTTAGGTAGAAAGGTGGATAGGGTTAGTTCCTCCTTGGGTAGAGGAACATGTGAGATAGATTCTGTGGTAGGTAGGGAAATGGGCGAGGTAGGCTCCTCCATGGGTAGAGGAGTAGGTGAGATATTATCCTTTGTGGATAGAGGAGGTAGGTGTGATAGGATCCTCCATGGGTAGAGGAGTTTGTGTAAGAATTTCCACGATAGATGCTGTAGAAAGAAACTGGCTGGATGGAACATGTGTTGTGTTGAAAATGGCATGAACCTCATGAACATGGGTGTCACTAGTAGAGGTCTCCAAAGTCTGGTTGAACGAAGGGGTATGATCATGAAAGGTTTTTAAACACACCCATATTAGCATTGACATGTACATTAGGGTTTTCTAGGATGAGATCACCACTATCTCACATTCCTTAGACAATGTTCTTGAAGGTTTTACAATTGTCGTCGCTATGTCCCCTAACTTGGTGATAGTTACATAAGTCGTTTTCTTTTTACCACAAAGGTGTAGGATGAGAAGGATGAAATCCAGTGTTTGGTTTGATAGGTAGAAGGGTGATGGCTCCAGCTTTTAAAAGCTTTTCCAAGATAGAAGAATATGGTTCTCTGATAGGAGTGTAAGCCCTTTTTTCATATTTGTATTGAAAGTTTTGAACATGAGATAGGTTAGCAGGTGGTTTTGGTTCATTAGATAGATGAGCGGGGCCAAATTTCAGAATCACCATGTTGGTAGATCCTTTGGCCTTAGAATGGTTATTAGAATGGTTATTCGATGGTTTAGAAGAAGAGCTGTTCTATTTGAAGTTAGCATTCTTGTTACACAACTTAAGTTTTTCCTCTTTCAAGGGCACAAATCTCCAGTTTCTGGGCCATAGTGAAGGCTTCGTCAAATGTGCAAAATGTTTGAACCTAGAGAGTTGGGGAAATTTGTCTGACACATGCCCTTGTGAAAAAATCTATGAGCTCTGCTTGTGGTAGTTGGAAGGTGAGTTGATTGATGAGGCCCCTGCCAACATGTGACAAAATCTGCGATAGATTCATCTTCGTATTTGTGAATAGAGTACAAGTCCATCATAGAGACCTTCTTAAAGATATTGATTGAGAAATGATCAAGGAAGTTTTGGGCCAAATGATTGAAAGATAAGATTGAGTGCCTAGGTGAAGCACTATACCAATCTAGAGCGGGTCTTGATCAGTGACATGGGGAAGGTTCTAAGGAGACAAGGCATCATCATGGGTGATCAAATAACATATGTGTTTGAATGATCGTAAATTTTGTTGAGGGTATTCCTTTCCATTGAAATGGTTGAACTTGGGTAACTCCCATTGCATGGGATAAGGGTGAATAGGTATGGATGGGTGAATGGGCTTGTTACAGATTTCATCATAAGTGAGGACATTACGAGATCCAGAAATGGAGGCCTCAAGTGTTTTCATCTTATCCATCATCATCTTGATAAGTTCTGTGGTAGGATTAGATTGAGGAGTGCCCCCTGTGGTATAAGGGGGTGGATGACATGAATAGGTCATAGATGACATACCAATGTATGGTGGTTCTGAATATGGGAAATGAGAAGTGGGTACATAGGCAGGAATAGATGATGAGGGCATGTACCTTGAATATGAGGTAGAGGCTATAGGCTGTGACTGAGGAGGGTGTAGGTGGGAGGAGCTTGTGGGAAGATCCTCATGGTAGATAGGTGACAGAGTAGGAGGAATTGAGATCACCAAATTTTGATAAGGCATATAGGATGTCGACGCATTGGAGGTTGCAAAGTAATAGGTACTAATGATGTGGGGATACCTATACTAGGAGCTATGGATGAGGATATGGTAGATGTCGAGGCATCTGTCAGAGGTTTAGGGGAGTGATAGATTTCGAAGGTGACAAAGATGTCGAAGGTGTAGTAGGTGGTGTTGATGTAGGAGTAGGTAATGCTAAAGTAGCATTCATGGATATGGCAGGGGGCATGGAGGTAGGCATACTAAACAACATACTGGCCCGATGAATTGTGGGTAGAAGAGTGGGTGAGGTAATGTTGTAAGGCTATGATATTATGATCAAGGAATTTAGTGAATTCCTTGTCACCTGTAGGTATTAGTTACATGAATGTTGGGTTCCATTGGTGAATAAATAGATGGCAGTGAAAGGCTGAAGCAGGGAAGTGCTATGCAACTAGCATGAAAGGAAAAAGCTCACATCTGTTGGTGAGTCCAAACCATAAGAAAGTTGGTAGATAGGTATTCTAGGCTTTGTAAAACTGAAAAGAACTTAGAAATAAATGTTTGGTGGAGTCTGGAGGGTAGAAATAGGTTGTTGTTTCTGATAAAAATAAAAAACACAGAGGACCAACATGTCGGTTAGTAAACTGGTGATGGTTAGGCAGAAAGATCTGATGTCGATCGCTAGACCAATGCTGGTGACTGATAAAAATTGGAGAAGTGAAGAAATTAAGATTTTTGGGTAAGAAAAGTGTAAAATGGGTATTCTGGGATTTGTTAAGGGTGATAGAGACTCAGAAACTAGTTAATTACAAGAATCAGAAACATAGAGAGATGATATGAAGGAATAGATTGTTGTTTTGATAGAAAATCAAAAACTAAAAAGACCGATACTAATTAGTTAACCAGTGTCAGTATGATGAAAGAACCAATGTCGATCGTTAGACCGATGCCGGTTGTAGACACCTAAAATATGCTTACACTTAGCATTTCATCCAATTCAACTGATTGACAGCACCCAATCTTCTCTCCATTCTCAGATGCCCATTCACGACACTCTTTCGGTTGTATTCCTCATATATTCATCTTATTTGGCTAATATTTGTCTTATTAGTTAAACATTCCTTCTTTCGACTATTTAGAACCTCCCTAGTTCTCTTTAGACCACTTCTATTGGCTTTGTAGGCTATCTATCAGTCACAATTGGTTATTCAAACCTCTCCTAACTCTTAATGAGTCTCTAATCACTTGCTAATCAAGTGTAACCAGCCTAATCCCTAGTTAACTAGCCTAAACCAAACTTAACCAAGCCTAAAGCATGTTTATCCTAATCTAATCTAAAAGTGCTTTTTAAGCTTTAGTCCCACATGCACTCAAATTTAAAACTCTCCCAAGTGAAAAACTATAAATAGAAGGGTCACCCCTCCCTCTTAAATACACACCTTGTTTACATAGCAAAATCTCTCTCACATTTGGAGATATTGGCATTAGACCTCATTTGCATTAGCCAAGCTAATAGGCATTTGATCTTGGCTATCCTCCATTGTTGAAGCTCCTCCGTCTTGCATCCATAACTTCTTAGTAGGTTAGTAGAAGGGTATCTAACTTGGCCTTGTAGCCATTTTATAGAGACCTCTTCACCTCCATTGAAGCAAACAATAAATCTAATTTGATTGCTCATAGGTTTAATTAGGTTCAATTTATGTTTTAAGTAATCAGAGAGTAGTTAGAGATAAAATGATAGTGTTTTAGTTTAATTCATTATTGTAGAAGTTATCTTGTTTAGCACTCATCTTGATGTTTATGATAGGTTTAGTTAGATCATGGAACTACTTAGCGAGTTTCTTGTTTATTAGCATAACTAATCTTTTCATGCATACACCAGTTACTGATAAAAACTAGGAAGTGAAGAAATTAAGATTGTTGGAGTTAAATTTGATGAAAAGAAGCCTCGAAAGAAGTCATGGATGAAAAAATGATTCAACAAACTCAGGAAGAACCAGAAGTAACCAATTATGACTCTTCAATGCTAAAAAAAATAAAGAGTAGTGAATACGTCCTCACAACTCAAACTGTAGAAGACAAGAAAGAAAATGACAATCTAACAAGTAAAAACTAAATAAACACGTTGTCCTAGGATAGGTTTTAGTGTTGTTTGGCTTATACCTTAAGACTGACTGTGAATTAAATAGAATGTTTGGATAACGAAGGTACCTAGAATGCAATCTATGACTGGTTTCAGGTTTGTTTTGGTGAAAGAGTCCTTGATATACCTTTCGGTACGTGAGGTCTGAGCTCTAATATGATAAACTAGTGAGAACACTAGGTGGGGCCCACTGTCAATGGGTTTTAAAATCCTTGACGACTTCATCTTGGAAGGGAACGTTTAAGAACTGTGTAGATTGTGTTAAGTGATTTAGAAAAGGAGTGTGTGTAGAAATGTGAACTGCACTTTATTAATCAATCACAAAATAGTCATGACCTCCTTCGTATGATTGTTACTTAACTATGCGAGCTAAATATGTAGACATACAGGGATGGAATGCAAGTATTTTAAACCTCAAATCAAAATATGATATTCAATGTAAACAAGAGTGAATAGGAAGAAGGATGAATTTCACTAATGCAAGAACAAAAGAAAGAAGAAGGATTATTTTTAAATGCACCAAAAGAATTGTTTCATTTAGAGAAATTAAAAAGGAGGAGCAAATTACCAAAAAAGAAGATTTAGTGAATAACGATGGTCCCACCAGGCATGCCAAAATGTTTCACCACAATGTTACATATAAAAAAAATAAGGTAAAGGTGAGGAGGAATACATGTGAAGTCAAAGAAGGTTGCGTGCATTGTAGAAGATCAAGCCAATTGTGAAGAGCTCCTTTTGGCTAGGAAGGACTACTTGAGAAAGAACACAAGACCACATGGTAACATTAATACTATAGGTCAGTGGACTACCTAGTGGAAGCTAGATCTGGGAAGCAGGGTGCTTCCTAGAAGGCTGCCAATCCACGTTCAAATATAACTTAATGCAGAGAAATAACATGAAAGAATAAAATCCTATTGTAGTTGTACGATTTAGGTGTCTCACACAAAAACAATAAGCTAGATTTAATCTACTAATGCATATAAGACTTGGCAATAAAATTTGTTGGGTGGATAAACTTGTGGATTTCTTGCCAATGCTATGGGAATCTAAGTCCCTCTACTTTACTGATACAACTTCCATATGTGCATGCATGAGTAAAGGTGGATTTTCCTTGTGGCCTTGTGGCCGGGGATCCAACAGGGGCACTCCACTAACCCTGTGGTAAAGCTAGCAATCTCTTGCTAGGGAAGAATTTGTATGAAGAGTGGGAAAGGAGAGTGAGAAAAGAGGTAGGAGAACTAATGTTGCAAGTAGAAAATTAGATTCTTACACACACACTAGTTAAAAACTTCATCACATGCACTAAACTAAGAGGAAAAAACCTTGCAAATGACAACAAGACCAAATAGAATTTGATGAGCACAAAGTATCATGAAATCCCTTGGTAAAAAAAAACTAGAAAATCCTTCTTGTATTGATGCTTAAATAGAATGTGTACATATTGTGGGAATGGAAGAATTTTGAGAGTGGAGGAAAGTAGAAGAAAATGACTATCTCCTTTTCTTTCTCTAAGTATAATGCACTCTTGAGTTTACAAGATCAATCGCCAACCCTTTGAGATAGGAATGGCTTTACAATTTATAGAGTAGACTTGACTCCTCATCTTCTTCATGACCCTCCATATGCCTTATTTCTAACTTTAGACTAATCATATTCCTACAAAATATTTAAGTCCATTTTATAAAATCAAGGTGACTTAATTTACATTATGTTTCTAAAGTCACTTTTAGGTGACTTAAAGGCATATCAAAAAGTGCAAATCCTAACGAAGAATTAGAAAATTTGAAGGGAGAGAAATTTTGGGGAGAGGGAAGAGAGAGAAGAGGAAAAGATGTTTCCCCTGATGAAGTCCAATGATCCTTTTTGATATAAATATTTTATGCGAAGAAGTTCTGAAACTCGCTCAATGTCCTGTTGTGCTAAACTTGCCCTTTGAGAACAATCTACTATTTTTTGTAAGTACACCTCAGGCAACTTACTATTTTTAGTAAATGTCATAGTTAGCTTTTCCCAACCTCCACCAGATATGGTAGTTTGAATTATTTCTTCTTACTGTGTTCATATCACCTTTTGGACCAACCAACTATTTATAGTAGGGGCTTGCGGAACCACTTACTATTTTTAGTAAGTGTCAATTTCGAGCCGAGATGACCTTTTCGATGACTTTGGCTGCGATACTCCCTCTGTGTTCACTTCCTTTTTTGTATCCTCTTTAAATGGTGGATTAATTGAAGTAACATATCCCTACGCATGAAGGCATGCTATTTTTAGTAAGTGCATAGTGGATGTCAGGATGCAACAAAATAAGTCTTGAAACTCTTGGGTTTTATTCTGGGGTTCAACGTTCTGCGTTTGAGTAACTCCTTCATTTGAATCAGTGAGAAAATGAGATTTTCATGGTGTGGGAAGAATACTGAAAAATAAAAAATCCCTCCATATCCCTAAAAAATAGGGGCTTCATGGTGAAAAAGCTAGATTTTTCAATGATCATTCCCTCCATTTTTTGCACGATTTCGCCCACTGGAACCATGAAAAGTGAAGAGGTAGCTCACTGTATTTTTCATAGATGTTATTCATGTGACAAGGAAACGTACTAAAAAAAAACACAGCCCTTCATATCCCTAACATGGTGTAAGAACTAGTTTTAAGCTAGATTTTTTGACGATCATTTTCTCCAATTTTCAAGCGATTTCACCCACTGGAACTCTGAGAAATGGAGAGGTAGCTCATTGATTTTTTCCATTACTATGTCATGGTGGCCATTAATGGAGCTTGAAATTTTCAGGTCTAATTTTTTTCTCTGTTTGGGATGAAATAAATTCCATTGCGATAGGATTTTGCTTTTGGTGCTTCAAGTGAAATTTTACTTCAATCCGATGACTAGTTTGATAGGAAATTGAACTTTGTTCTTCGTGGAGCCGGAAGTGAAATTTCTTCACTATGATAATTCCTTGCTAAAAATTGGAGGTTTGAATATGAGTTTTTTAATGGCCTTCAAGAGATAATAACTCAACAACAGAAAATTTTTCTATTAGTGCACCAATTTGCAAGATATCTTCAAATCTTTGTTTTATTGCAATGGGGATTTCCACAGTTCTTCTTCTCTGTTCTTCATTTCTTCTTCTTATCTTAATGAATTATTCTTCTGAGACTTATGTATCACCATGGGGTAGAGGATTTTATTTCTGTGGTGAAGCTGTTTTGAGCTTTGGCAATGGTGGACTGGTGGACTTGTGTTCTTTCGAACTTTCTTTTGGTAATGGAGAAGCAGTTAGAAGTAGCAAGAAACACCAAACAATTAGAATTTTTTTCAAATTTTGGATTTGGACATGGGTGGATTTTTTTGTCCCAGATGTCCCTCACCTCAAAGGGATGTGAGGGACATAAATTTCCATGGCAATCCTGGAGGTGACACGTGTCATTGATCTGGCGACAAGGAATGAGTGCTCTAAAATCAGCTTTAAAGCACTGAGGGGCTGGAAGTGGGTCACATGGGTGACCAAAAGTATCTCCTAGGGGACAAGGTGCATTTTTTAAGGTATGATTTCCTTGACATATGAGGGATGTGAGGGACATCAAATTCCATGGTGGTCTTGGAGCTGACATGTGGTGTTGATCCGACGAAAAGGAATTTGAGCTCCAAAATGCACTCGAGAGCTGAACTGGCAATGTTGATGGTCGTATGGGGTTCTAGAGGTCACATGGGGGCTGTGCACATTTTTCCAAGGTTGATGTACCTGAACCTCAAGGACGTCTAGGACATAAAATCCCGCCAGGCTCCTAGAGTTTACACATGTCCTCCAAAAATTTGGCCAACTCCTAAACTTGCTCTAAGAGGACAACTTACGATGATGATATCTTGAGCTCCCGATGGAATTTTTTGGAATTTTTTTATATGATCCTGACTAGAAATGGCCTTTTGAATCCAATTGTGGGGGATTTTCATGTCTTGATTCTTCTAGTTGATCCCTAAAAAAGTGGATTTTTGATTTGGTACTCCACTTGTGCCTGAGAAAAACTGCTTGTAGGCCTAATGCGCCAAAGTGTTGTGAAAAATATGAAATTAGAAATTAGATTTCTATTGATGTTTTGTTTTTCTCCTAACTCCATCCAGATCTCCCATAATCCCCTTCCGAAGATTAGCGACTATTTTGGCCTGTGCACTGACTTGGCTTATGAACCCTAATTTTGGTGAAACTGCCCCAAATTATCCAAGCCCTTCCAGAATCTTCATGAACCATCTCCATGATGTCCCAAGACCTTTGAATCACCTCTACATCTGTTTTGTATTTTCTGCTCCGCTTTATGGAGTTGCTCTAGTCCTAGGAAGGCCAGTGATAGCCCTTCACATGACTGCCCAAAGTTTGCTTTTTAAAGAACTCCTAAAATCACCTAGGGGGAATGAATGGAATTTCATAAATCACCTAGGAGTATGAGATAATGTTAATTAGGAGGTCACTTGAACTAACTAGACAGACCCAGGGTGTCTTGGAATGATAGAATTGAAAATTTTGGTGTAGGGGTATAGTTGTCATGCTCAGAAATTGTCAATTTCCCTGTTGCACATTTGCATGATAACAAGACTTAATAAAGGAGATTGGTTATTAGGACCTGCAGGTATAGCATAAGGTGTTAGGGAGGTATGGGTGAAGTTTGGTAGGGTTCTCAGATGTTTTGGGTGAATTATGGGCTTACTGGTTTAGGGAAAATTACCAGACACAGAGACTGATGTCGGTTGAGTGACCAATGTCGGTACCTGGTAATAGCCGAAACCGGTTGTGTGACCGATGCCGGTAGGGGAAATTAGATAAAAAGGTTAAAATGGGTTGGTTAGGAGCTCTCTGTGATTACACAGAGAATTGGGAAGGCTTAGGCTAGATGTTATGATTTATGTGAAGACTTAGAGATGGTAAAATAGGTGGTTAGGGGGGACAAAGAGGTTTAGACAGGTAGGTTTTTGGGTAGGTGGGTATAAGAGATATCTGGGAGAGAAGTAATCTATAGAATAAAGAAATTAATACCAGAATTTAATAGAACTTAACAACAGGATTAATATACTTATCTGGAGATTACAGGTTGATAAATGATGGATGATAGGTGATGATAGAAGAAATAGATTTGGGTCCAGTGCCACAACAACGAGACTTGTATACTTCTTTGTGGATGATCCAAAGCTATGGAGCGAGAGGTAGTTGTTGGTGAAGAACTGGAATGCTTTGGTCCTATTTTTGATCATTAGATGCTCCATAGATGTAAGAATGCCAGAATATTGGAAGTCAAGATTGAGGAACCTGAGTAAAGGGTTGGAATTCCCTATTTAAGGAAACCAATGACGGTTAGGTGACTGGCACCGACTGAGGAATAACCGGTGTCGGTTAGGGAGAAAAGGTCCTATTTTTCCAAAAATAGCCTTTTCTCTCCATTTTTGGCATTGGTACAGGTTTTTTATGCACTAGGAGTCTGGGTTGGTGCTAAATGAAGCTGGAAATTGGTAGGAGGGATAATAGGTAATGAATTTTAGGGTTAGAATGAGTCTTAGTTAGTTAAGGGGAGTGGTGACTTAGTCTAGGTTAATAAATAGGCTTGGAATGGGTCCATGGTGAGGTGGAGAGTTGAGGTGGAGGGGTGAGGGAATTTTTTAACTTAATATGGGTAGTTAAATTAATAATAATGTGTGGAGGGGTCATGATAAGGGGTATGTTAGTCGAATTGATTAAGTGGAAGGGGCTTCAAGGGTTGTGACCTAATTTTGGTGTCTACAATGCCATTAAATTTTTTTATGATGAATCCATCATAAATTTTTGTCGCTAGATGACGTGGCATAATCAATCAGTTATCCTTCTCCCTTCCATAGACCGAGCTAATCAAACTCTTTTCACGGTATTGTGCAAAGCATATTTCCTCTACTCTTCAAATATAAACATTCCAAACATTCGAAGAGGCATTCACCATGGCTCATAAACTCAAACTTCGTGCCCTTGAGTAGGGCCATATCAAAATTTGACCCAACAAACCAACACCTGAATTCACCAAGTCCTCCACCCATATTAACAAATCAAATAACGCGGCCAACACCATAATAATCAAGTCCTCATCTACATCTACATCCCACATTGAGCCTCTACAAAGGGCTCTTAGATTGATTCCCAATTACTCTCCTCTTGGAGAATCATACAACTCTATCTTCGATAAATTGATGGTTCATCTCATCCAATTTCCCCATATTTGACTTGTTGATGAATCGGGACCCAAAACCACATGGTAATGCAAGGATCACCATTGTAAATATCACCAAGTCCATGGTCACGACATTGAAAATTTTGATTCCTTCAATGACCTCGTTCAACGTCTCATAGATCATGGTGACTTGTAATTGGATAATCCCAATGCATCTCCCACTCAACCTCTAGATATTTTCAAGCAAAATTTTCCTAACCATGCACTGAAAAATCAAAGTTATCCCCCTATGTGTCAAGCACCCAACACCCACATGATCAATACTTTGGGTCAAGATTCTATAAGGAAATATATCTTAGTGCTCCATTTGTATGTATGGGTGAATAATAATTACATGTGTAATTATTATTATGGTAGATTAGTGAAAGTACATTTACTATGTAAATGTAAATAGTAAATGTAAAATGTGGTTAGTATGTGGTAATTTAGTAAGTTAGAATAATAAAACAATTAGTATTGTTTTATTATTATATTGGTGAGAGGTTGAAACCATATGGGTGTATGGTTGTATATGAAGACAAAGGTTGTTGTGAGGATTGTTATTATACATCTCCTATATAATGGAGTGTATTGAAATAGTGAATCAATAAAATATAATATAGAGTTACTGATTTCAATTATTATCTGTGTAGCTATTTCATGTATTCTATGTATTAGATCAGAGTAATTTTTACATTTGGTACTAGAGCAGGTTAAATTTGTCTCGAAGAAGATCTCATAACTTTTGTTTCGCGATCTGGGTTTCTCCAAAGTTTTTCAGGTGGAACGATCAGTTATATAGAAAGCTACAATAGAAATTTCAGAAAAACCTAGTTCGTAGTTTGGGAGAAACATGCAATTTACTATACAACACATTGATCACTGTTGTTTTTTTGAAGAAATCAGAATATCAAAGGTAATTCAAATCTACATTCAATTTTTTTTGAATATTTAGATTCAGTAAAATGGATACACCATTATATAAATTTAATGGGCTGAAATTTCATACATGAAGAGTAAAAATCCAAATGCAGTTAATGAATAAAAACCTATGGAGGATAGTAGATGGAAAAGAAAAAGCACCTATAAATGTAAGCAAAATTATAGAATGGGAAACTAGAGATGAACAAATAACAGATGGAATTGACTATAACTATGAAGAATTTCTATACTAAGTGAAGTTCTTGGAGGAAGGAGGCACAAGAGGTTGGAGGTCATTTAGCGACCTCTCGTCAATCACCAATGACGGGGCCATATCAGCTATGGTGATTTTTTTTATATAGTGTGTTCCTAGTGTTTCTTTGTGTGTTTGACAGAATGTTTGGTTGAAGTGTTCCTATTGAGGTTTGTAGAATAAAGGAAATTTCACATTGAGGGGGGGAACATGGTCTCAATGTTCCATTTTCTCTTTTCATATTTGTTATCAGTGAGCAGTGTTTCCTACATAATTCCTTGAAGGAAAAGCATAGTGGACAGATGAAAGCACAAGGAAAAGCAACATCATGATATTAAGGTTGTTGGTTGTCCTGTAAAACCAAGGTTGTTGGTTGTCCTGAAAAACCATCCAGATCATGAGCACACACGGGCGACATGCTGCAAAAGAAGTGTAATTATTTTTCTCCCATGTTCGCACTAAGGGGGGGAATGTTAGGAAATATATTTTAGTGCTCCATTTGTATGTATGGGTGAATAATAATTACATGTGTAATTATTATTATGGTAAATTAGTGAAAGTACATTTACTATGTAAATGTAAATAGTAAATGTAAAATGTGGTTAGTATGTGGTAAGTTAGTAAGTTAGAATAATAAAACAATTAGTATTGTTTTATTATTATATTGGTGAGAGGTTGAAACCATATGGGTGTATGGTTGTATATGAAGACAAAGGTTGTTGTGAGGATTGTTATTATACATCTCCTATATAATGGAGTGTATTGAAATAGTGAATCAATAAAATATAATATAGAGTTGTTGATTTCAATTATTATCTGTATAGCTATTTCATGTATTCTATGTATTAGATCAGAGTAATTTTCAACATTACCACCCACATTTATTGTCCCCTCTACTCTACCTACATCTATTTAGCCCACACCTACCTCAACATATACCCTGACCCCTACAATCTCATCCACATCCACACCTATGTCTACTTCTTTATCCACATCTACTATTCTTGCATATGCATTTATTACATCGACTTCACATATCTCTATTCCACCCACACCTATTTTACCCACACCTATTTCCGTATCTATGACTACATCTACCATCATACTTGTACCCACACTTATATCCACATATGTTGCATCTATCATATTTGTATTAGTTCCCACACCTACCCCAACATCTATCTCCATATCCAATCCTACTTCAACCTCTACCCCTTCATCTATAGTCCTATCTATAGCTATACCAATCTATACATCCATTCCATCTACATCTACTATATCCATGACTATTATACCCCACCTACCTCAATTACATCCACTTTTCCATCCATCTCTACACATACACATCCACGCCTATTGTATCTAGTTCTCTACCCACATCTACTCCAACACCTATGTTAACATAGGTATCACACATACCTACATCTATATCCACTTTTATACCTTTACCCTCAACCACATCCATAGTTGTAACCATTCCTACATCAACATCTGAATCCACCAAACAAACATCCCCTATTGAAATAGCCATGAGTGGATCTCTCATCTAATCCACACCTTTAACATCTATGGCCATACCCACATCAACATCTTAATCTGTGTCTGCATCCATGTCATTCCTCAAAACTCCTACCAAAAAGACATTTTCCTTTGATCCTATTACAAAGATGTCCCAATGCCATCTTCATCTCCAAAAACTAACATCACTTATGTACCAACACCTCCAAGATCCACACAATCTGTAACTCCTTCTAATCTCATCAAACATATTATCCAAAAACCACTCCCATACTCAATCCCCACATCTACAAAAAAATCTACGTCATTTGATTATACCTTTAAGGATCCCTTACTCGAAATCATTATAATTCCCACTAAGGGTAAATTTTCATAGAAAAAATCTAAAAATCTCGGCGTTCCTACTCAAAAAGATCTTACTCATCCACATCAGAAATTGTAGCTTCCTACTTTAAAGCACTAATAATCCAAACTAAATCTAACACCTCATCATC
Source organism: Taxus chinensis (assembly GCA_019776745.2). Taxonomy (NCBI): domain Eukaryota; kingdom Viridiplantae; phylum Streptophyta; class Pinopsida; order Cupressales; family Taxaceae; genus Taxus; species Taxus chinensis. Next base: position 706,879,007 of record CM034148.1, read on the forward strand.
TATCTTAGAACCTCGCCCATTTATTTTAGGACCAGGCCCTTTCTCTAAATCCCCCATCAACATAACTGACTCCAAACCATCCACTCCACTCTCCGAACCTAATTCTAAATCAAAATAATCCAAGTCACCTATTCCTCCTTTTGAATTTAAATCGTTTTCCCTTTCTAAGTCCACATCGAAATCCAAGGCCCCTATTAGACCTCACAAAAGTAAGTAAATTCTCTTACCTTCATCCTCCTCCCCCAAATCCGATCATGCACAATACTTACAACCCCTTCCTCAAAGCCCCCATTGGATCTTATACTGTAATATTTCAGCATCTTGTCCAAACATTTACAATCACTCTTCCTCCTATAATATCCTTCAATTCACATGGGCCAAAACCCACATGGTTTGATTCTAATTCCATTTGTACTTAACATCATACCCCTGAACATCACACTGAACATTGTAAGACCCTTTAAACTCTCATCCATAATCTCATCAAAAAATATGACCTTCTCATCAATGAAGACCACCCTCTTCCTTCTATGTCACCCACATTCAAATCCAATCCTCCAATCGAATCCTCACCTCCTAAGGAATCTAATTTAGGTTCCCCATCCAAATCCTTCATCGTAATCCCTCCCCCAATTTATACTTCTCCTAAAGAGGATACCCATATTTTCATTGATGTTTTCTAAATTATCGCTTGTTCTCACCCTCATGCTCCTCAGCCATATATCCAATCAAAACCTAGAGTCATCATCGCTGCTCCTAACGAGCGTACCGCATCTCCATAGGATTCTACTAGGTCATCCATATCTGTATCCAACTTGCCTAATGCGATGCAACATCTCTCACTAGGGGAGTATCCACTCCTCGCTCTTAATCCTCTCACCTCTCCCTCTTTATCCACATCTCCCATGCATATTGATCCATCTTGTTCTCCATCTAAAAACCCCGTGGACATGGATGATGCCATGTCCCTTCCCCCCAACCTCTATTAATCTCTATCACTACTCTAGAAAGGAACAATGTGGAAAGTTTTCTCCCAACTAGATTGGACCATACATTATCATGCATAAGTATGGGTTTGAAGCCTATCGTTTAACATATCTTGATGGTAAACTAGAAACGGAGCCTATCAATGCCTTACACTTACAACATTTCTATTGTTAATATATCTACCAACATAGTCTTAGTCATATCAAATATCTTATATCCATCATCAAAATTTCCATCTCTTACTGTAATGATTTGGAATTATGTGGTCTACCATCACTTTAATATCCACGACCTTGAATATGGGCACCATGACTTTACCCATAGCATATTCCTTATGGAAAAGTTCCTCCTTTTAGGTGGGAACCCTATAATCATTACATCCACCACCCTATTATCTACCTATTAGAACCATGTTAAGGGACCACAAGTGTCGGTTGTACATTTTATCTTCCCCTCCCCAAGTGGTCTATGTGGCTATCCCCAACTCTATCCTAAAGTCAAAATCATGCATGCTCATATGAAAAAGCTATCATATCTAAAAATAGTCTGCTTCCTCAAAGGAAAATTGTTCATGTAAAGAAAAATTGTCAAAAATGTAGACCAATCACTCGAAGGACATCTATCATGCATATCTTATCCTTCCATCTAAAAAGTCAAAGTCAAAAATCCAAAAGCAAAAATATTAACGTAGACCACTCCTTGGAAGGATGGTTACTCTCTTATACCATGGTAGTAAAAGGCTTCCCACATTGGTCAACATTCTAAATCTCTAAAGCAAAAGAAAAATATCAAAAGCAAGCATCCTAAGAAAGCTTCCTGCATGGATCAAATTTCTCCTATATGGAAAAATTCCCACATAGAATAGTTTGTGCCATATTGCTCAGAGTTGAGGTATAGAATTAGGAACGACCACCTACGGAGAACCTATCTCCCCGCTTACGAGTTACATCTTAACCCTTGGTTGTGTCCATAGTGGGTCTAGAAGCACACTTTCCATCTCTTCCATAAGATCTTAAGATGTGGCTAACTACCGTTAGTTATGTGTTAACCCCCACCAATGGTTACAAGAGTATTGCTTTGTCTCATTCCCTTTCACACTTTACCTCCAATTCAGTCTAAAAGCATATATCCTAAGTGCGATCCTTCCTATGTTGGAGTTTCCTTTCTATATTTCGGTCGTCCTCATAAGGTCATGTTTTATCTACCACATCTGATCCAATCCAATCACACCATCTTATATAATCTCATCCAATCTATCTTAGCTGATATTTTTATCTCATCTTACCCAATCAATTATATCATCAATATCTCATCCAATCTATCTCATCAATATATTATCTTATCTAATCTCTTCATCAATTCCTTTTTTCTCTTCCACTTTATGCTTGTGTGTTTTCCATAACACACTGATATTTGCCTTACATGGCTCATTTCGCTATCTTTGCCTATCATCTTATCTAGTAGTGCATTCTTGATCACATCTTAAGCCCATCGTTCATGGCTATATCTGTGTTTCCTTTCAGGACACCATCTCTCATCTCAAAGACCCCACCTTGTTGCTATCTCTCGGGGCACCTTACCTCATTTTAAACCCAATGCTATGGCCATCTTTCAATAAATGGAACGATAACTAGATCGTACCAAGCCAAGAACACAAATGCTAATCAAACACCACAATCTATAAGATGAAAGCAATTCACCAGAATAAATTTACATAAAACCTTTGCAAACAAATGAGAAACAATATCATATATTATTATGGAACTCAATGAAATATAATGAGAATGGGCCTTGCTTATATAGGTAAGGAATAACAATCTAACAACTAGTCAATGTCGTCGATCAAGCCATAAATCATGGAAAGAACTAGTCAAGACCATAGATTTAGGAAAGAACTAGACATCAAGGATCTAGTCAATACCATAGATCAAGGAAATAACTAGACATCAAGTATCTAGTCAATACCATAGATCAAGGAAAGAACTAGTCAATACCATAGATCAAGGAAATAACTATACCTAACAACTAGATTATCCTCCTAATGTCTAAATAAATAAAAAGAAATATCCACACACATAAATGAGTGAGGATAAATACAATAAAGGTAAATAAAGTATCTAGGTGAACATGAGCTAAGGTAAATACCTACTCTAACATTCAATTTACTGTACAACCTAGATGCATATTTAATCCATTCATCGTATATGAAGGATATCACATCTGCATTTCCCCCCCTCCATTTTGTCACGACCCTTGTCTCGATCATCTTCTCATTTATTTGTGCATATTTTGATGGCTGCCTTTGACCCATTGATCTCACAACTTGGACATCTATTTGAGTGGATTCACATTAGATTCCCTCCATATTGTAGTGATTTTATCTGACTCATAGGTCTGTAGGAAATTAATGTCACCTTCATTGCAAGCCGTACTTTCTTCACTACGGAAGTGATTCCAAAATCACCGCCTTATTTTTGTTTTTGTCCTTATCCCTCTTTGCCTAGGGCATCTTCTTTCATCTTCTCTTTTTCTCATCCTTTCCACTATTTATCCATTCATCTATCTATTTCAAACTCGTGATCGATTCTTCTTCATATAATAGATCCCTAGTTTAAGGGGGAGCACCTCATCAATCATCTTTTATTCTCATCTCATTTTTGTCTCATGGCTTGCCCAACGCAAACCACTCTACAAAAGGGGAAAATGTAGACACCAATTTTTGGTATCCCTTGTCCCTCATCCCGCATCTACTTCCCTTCGTCGTCATTATTATCATACATACCTCTCTTCCCATTTAAATCCCCCTTTCCCTCCTAAAATATATTTATCCATTTAATTGGTATTTTCCATCTTAATATCATCTTAATCACACCCTTAATTAATCTACCCTAATAATCCTTAATCACCATTAATTAATCCTAAATCATCTAATCCATTTAACCTTCCTACATGTCCCTATTTACCATCCCTAGGTCTTCATTTAATGATTTTATCTCCCCGTTTTCTTTATTTAATGTTTTCCATCTATCAGCTACCCTTTTATCCATCCTAAGCAACCTTAACTCATCCTTATCATCCAAAACCCTAATCTTGCCTCATAAGTACCCATTGTCTCGAGCTCTTCACCCTTCCAGCATCTAAATGGACGGATCTCTGTAATCACCGATGACCCATCCAGGTCATTGTCGAGCCTATAAATATGCCTTTACCCCCTCCTTGCAAAGGGATGGAATTTTAGGTATTCTTCGGCTTTGGATTTGTTTTTGTAGGTTTCCTCTCTCCTCACCAACAACTCCTATCATCTTGGATCTACCTTTTGAATACTTCTTTCCTCTTTGTGTATATTTGAGGATACTTTGAGCTTGTGTAGAGCCCCTTTTTATCATTCTTTTTCTCTTAGGCTTCAGGCTTACAAGCTCAACAATCATCTAAGACCCATGTCATCGCCTCATCCTTCATTCAAACTTCTTTATCCTTTGTTTTTGTCTATTTTGAATTTATCAAATCTTAAATCTATCTCGATCACCATCAACCTGCCCTAACCATCATTGATATACCATGTAATTCTCTTATTTCTCACTTTCTCACTTTCCTACCTCTATTTTATGATTTCTATAGACCTCAAAGATACCAATATTTCCATTCTACACACTTGTAGCTTCAGATCTCATCTTCATCTGATCTAGTCACCGTTGATCGAGACCATTCATCATCCACCCTATTAGTAAACCTCTTCTTCTTGAATTTTCTTGCATCCTTTTTTTTCTCATTCAGATCCAGAAATTTTTGCATCATCTAATCCATCCCTAGTTAAGATTAGCTCTTGATTAGGCTTCAAAGGCCTTTCAAGTCTTCTTTTCTACATTTTCTTCTTATACTGGCCTAGTTGCTGTTGACTGTGCTTGACAGTCCTAAGTCATCGTCGACTCGCTCAGGATTTGGTTTAGTTTAGAATTTACTAGAATTAGATCTCCTTATTATCCCATCTAGCATATTTCAATTTTCAATTTCAGTTCAGTTATTTGCTACATCCAATTTATCAATCATTTTATCTATCTTTTATTAAAAAGTGGGTTGACATCCATCCTAGAAAGTTTTCACTTCTTGGGACCGACATTATTAGGCAACCCACCATCCTATCTACTAATCCATTTTTCATATTTTAGTTCTCTTTGTTATGTAAGTCATTGAGCTCGCTACGAGGAGGATCTTATCTTTTGCACCCATATCCATCCTCATCTCATCTAGAGGTAGCTTTAAACCCTTTAATATTAGAGTTTCTTGTTTTCTTTGTTTCCATTTTACTAACCTGAAATAGGAGCAAGAAAATTGGTTCAACAGATAGTTCCCATAATCTTGGGATTATATTGTCTTTGTTTTTGCTGAAAAGGCTTAACATTTTTCTTGAGTGGAATCCAATGCTTTATAGTGTTAGGCTTATATGACTTGAGATCATCATATGAATATGCCAAAACATTGAATATTTCTTCAACAAGCTTGCAAAGCTTCTTTACTTTTCTAGAGAACAACACTTGCCAATATTGACAAGTCTAGGATTCTCATGTTTCCCAATGTTCACTTAATCAAACTCAACCACATTCTTGGGCCGACCATTTTCTTTACTTTAAATGAACCTATCATGCTTATCAAACAAATCATCTAAATAAAAAAAACCTCTTGGAATTTTGTTACATTTGAATTCAATGACTCCCTCATTATTAACCCCTCTAATTCCTTCTTTAGATGTGCATTCTCTAGGACCATTGCGACTTCCTCGAAATAAAGATTCTAAAAATTATCACTTTATTGCAAGAAGGATAACACATGATCATCATCATTAAAAATTTACCAATTCTTGGAGTTTTCAGGTATACTAGGATGGAACACCATTTCAACTGAAAGTTTTTGAGCTTTGAAATTTGGGTGTGAAATCATCAATGAGGCAGACAAATCTAGTGAATTAGATCTTTCATTTTGATCTCAAGGAACTGCTTTGATGGATAAAACATCAAAAGCTTCAATACATTCACATAATCTATTTCTATATCTTATAAGCCTCAATTTCTTTACTTAGAATTGATTACAAACCTATTTGACAATTAGCTCTACATCACCTCAGACAACCAACCCCTTGATACCCATTTCTTTTGTAGCTTGCATTCCTAAAATGAGTGCTTCATACTCAACTATGTTATTGGTGTTGACTAATTGTAATTTTAATGACAATGGAAATATATCACTTTGAGGAGATATGATTATAATTCTTGCTCCAAAGCCAATGGATGAACAACTTCCATCAAACTCCATTTTCCATACCTCATGGATTCCTAGCTTGGTTAACCTTTCATCAAGAAAATGCAACTCTTCACTCATGAAGTAGTTTCCATCACCTCTATCTTGATAGAGAATGTTCGCTCATGGATCATAATTTGTATCGTATACTTCATTTTAGGCTCTACGAGTAATTATTTCGATTCATTCTTCATTCGAATGCTTGTGGATGACCAGTTCAAATTTATTTCTCCTCCCATGTATCTATAAAATCCTCTACTAAGGAGAATCCCATTGTAGACAAAAAATCACACACCTGGGTACATTTCTAGGTCCTAAACACATATTAGCATTCATATGATTCCTAAGCAAGAAAACTAGTAATTGACAACTATCTTTGGCCTCTTTTTGTGTCTTTCATATTCTCTTTGGTACTACAAACCCTACAACCTAGTCTAACCTTTTATTGTTTTATCTTTTATGACTTTAGACACTAATTCTTAGTTAGGACACCAACGCCCAGGTGCCTTCATCCCCTCTAGGCACCCCTGTCCTCTTTCCACCTTACTCATCTCTTTTGGGTATCTTTTATCTTTTGGGCATCTTATTTTCTTATGGGTTGGTCTTCCAATTTTTAATTATGAAATTGAACCAAGTGAATCATATAAATACATAGCTATGTGTTCAAAATAAGGGACCAAGCTCTAAGCATTAATATATATCACCCGAGCTTGCATCCAAAGGAATCCAAAGCACTCAAAGACATCCATCTAACATCCATACATGGGACAAGGACTGCATTTTCTACATACACACTACATAGGAAAGGGGAAATTCATTATTCCATCCACACATGCTATACATTGTTACATTCTAGATCTATCCCGCTATCAAGTACAACTTATGATAATCCCTCCTAATTCCTATGTAAACCCCCCATTTTATCATGTAATCATTTTTTATGAAGGATGATATTATCATTTTGTAATTAATACTTTAGTATATTTTGAAAAAGTTTTGTGCATAACCTTGTTAATTTCATTTTGTGCATGCTTCTTCAAAATGTGTTAAATGGACCTTTATGTGTATTAACAATGTTTCGAAGAGCATATATTAAGCCATCATAGGAATCAACTATAGACCAGCGCATGAATTACTTATGCATTAACACCGAAATTTCTTTTGATTAAGCTAAATGCAGATTTATGCCTAATCTAATGCTATTGTAGAAACAAAATAAATATGAAATTAAGTACAAAAATTACACCCAAGTAACTAAGTAATAAATTATGAAACCATAATTGCAAATAAGAGAAAGAGGTACTTAGGTGATTCATAATAAAATATAGAGTATACCAAAGTGTTGACTTGGTGAACAGAGCAGCAGGTGTGTCACACAGAGACCTTGAAAAATAAATATATGGAGAAATAGGCTAGATTGAGGTGCCTAGAGAGGGAGTGGGGTGCCCGCGGGTTCCCTAGGCTTGTTTATAGGCATTTGGGTTTGTGAAAAAGCTCAGGAAACCTCCTCTGAGTGGTTGCAAGGTGTTCACTATTAGTCACCTTTAGTTTCTTTGAGGTTGCACCAAGATCATTGAGGTCATTGGAAACCTGCAATGAAATATGAACCTACAAAACCCTTAAATAGACATCAAATCGTAAAAAAGAAAGATGCAAAATGAGGGTTCAAATTGTCCTTAACTATCATAATGGTGAACTTACAACTGAGCATTTCACTACATCTCAAACCTAATGTAGTTCTATGTGTGTGTGTGTGTGGAATATGTGCCCTAGGTGGCTATTGTGCGAGTTGCATTTAATAGTGAGTAAATAACTTAGATGTAAAGAAATGTAATAAATGTGTGCATGGAATAGAATGAACTTCCCTCCTATGAAGTGTGTATGCAGAATAACCAGCCCTCGTGTCCTTTGGATGGTGCTAGATGGATGCAATGAAGCTCTTAGATGCTTGATGGATGTAACCTTAGGTGGTGGTAGCTAATGCTTAGTGTCTGGTCCTTTATTATGATCACGTAAATTTATATTTACATGATTCCTTTGCTTCAATTTCATAATTAACCTTGAAAAGGCCAACTATAAAAAGATAAGGTGCTCAAACTACTAGAAAACACCCAAAAAGTGTGAGTAAAGTATAAAGGGGTTAGGGGCACCCATAGGGGATGAGGGTGCCTGACACCGATATCTTGGCTAGGTGTTGGTGTCCAAGATGATAATAGTTGAGGTATAAAAAGGAAAATTGAGAAAATGAGGGTACAAGACTGAAAGGAGCAATAGAAGACACAAAAATGTGGCTTAAGACATGGGTTAATTAGTACTTTTCTCACTTAGGAATCATATGAATAGTAGTATACAATCAGGACTAGATAATTACCCAAAGTATGTGATTTTGTGTCTACATTTGCCCCCACTTTATGTTGGTGAGTGGAAAGCTCGGTAACATAAAGTAGATAGAGATGCTTACCTGATAATCATGTAGATCTATGATGAAAGTGTGCCTAGAGACTAGACAAAGTGTGGAGTGATAAAAATGTGAAGTATGGATGCTAAGGAGGATAACGTACAAAAAATGATGATGAAAATGAACCTAGGGCATAAACACATGTGTAGATGTTGTGATGTACCTATTGTTGATGTCGATGTTATTGTTGTTGTGATTCTCATATGGATAAACCTGTAAAAGAGAAGAACAAACAAGTAGTCAAATACACATGTATATGTGTAAAAAGTATGTAAAAATGCTGAAAAATATGAAAAAGGAACATGTGCACCTGATCCGTGATGAGAAAAAGGGTGTAGAGGGAATCCTAAAGATGTTGTAGAAGATCAATTTTTTTGGTGATCTCACGCCAGTTGCGTCGGTTGTGAGTTTTTGGGGTGATCTCACACCGATGTCATGGAAGAAGTGTAGGGAGAAAATTTTGGTGTCATGCTTTAAATTTTAACTACTTCTCACAATGTAGGACACCACTACAGATGGTGTGAAAAATCGGTGAATGTGCTAAGGACTGTATGCTTTGTAAAAGCCATTGTGTGGAGTTCTGTAGACTGTGCCAAACTATTAATCACTGTGTAATTGCCCCTGGTTACTGACATCCAAGAAGGAAATCTTTGTGCTAAGGACCCAAGTCTAATTTTGACCTTTGTTTGAAATTAAAAACTATGTTGTGATGTGTATAATGTTGTATGGGGTGAATGATTCACCCAAATGATGTCCCCCTCATTTGGTGTGCATGTGACATCGCCGAAGGAGTATGTGACCCAAAATAGGACTAAACGGTATGCTAAAAATATGCCTTGCAGGGGAAGGGAATGTGTCTGGTAGAAACTAAGACACATAAAAAAAGTGACCAAAAGACAAGTGTTAGTAAAAGTAAAGACAAACATGCATGTATAAGACGTAATTTAAGCCAAACATACAATGTGTAAGCTAAGATGCAAGTAAACACACAAAAAGAAAATGTATATTGAAAAAAGTGGGTTACAAATATGGTACATCACTCATGATGTCGCAAGATAATCAAGGACGTAGTTTCCACAATCAGAAAAGTGTGCACACAAGATAAACGGAAAATCCCACAAACAAGAGCATACAAACACCAAGCAATGGAAAAAAATGTAACAAAAAACCATAGAAGCAAATGGCCTTGCATAACAAATGCTGCACATGAAACACCCATTAACATGTTAGAAAGATAAAAAGTATATCAATGCATGTATAATATGATAAAGTTGTGTGTTATGAAGTAAAATGAACCAATAACACCTACAATTTACGAAGGTGGATGCCCCAGGAGCTTCTGTGGGACTGATATTAAGTACTACGCCAAGCATCCATGCTGCGTGTAATGGATCTATAGAATCTGTGATCACAACTAGAAAGGAAAGTGAACACACATGTGTGTATGATAAAGATAATGTCATATAATAGATCTATTCAACACGTGTAATAAAGTGAACATGTAAAAACATCAATAAGCAAGAATAAATACAACCAAGATATGAAGTATGTTGTGGATGAGACGGAATGGAATGCAATGTGAATAATAGGGGCAACTTGACCCCTGAGTGGATGTGTATATATGCAATGAGTCTCATTTATTTATACCCCCTCAGCAGTCAGGAATGAACCGTAAACGAGATTATGTCATCAGGAAATGGTTTAAATGTGTATAGTAGAAAGGTGTGATTGTTAAAGAGAAAAGCGTAAATCATGTGAGTAATGGATTTAGTGAGTGATAAAATACGTCAGTGTGATGAGGTCCATTTGAGATGTATACCATCAACAGTCGAGTATGGACCATGGGACTAGAGTGCATCATAGGGTAATGACCATTGCATGTAGAAGTCGATGTAAGAGAGATGTAGTGCGAATGTGTAGAGTGAATGAGACATAAAATGTATAGTAGATGTTGTGAAAGAAGATGTCCCAAGTGTATGATGAGTGATGTGTGAAGTATGCAATATGTAAAGTCAATTACACTGTGTGAGGTTCATGTGTATAGTATGCCCTCAACAGTAAAGTGTGAACCATAACACAAGAGTGCGTCATTGGGAAATGACGGTGCTAGAGTATTGAGATGTGCATGATGAATGGGAAAGACTATATGTGATGTGCATAAGATGTAATATAACTAATGATGTGAGAAGGGGGGGGAGAGGAAGTACTATGCCCCCCAATCACATAGTGATGAGTGTGTGATTTGATGCATGATGTTTGTCGACAGATGATGAGAGAATGTATTGTATGTGTAAGTATGCATATATGAATGAGTATGTAGTAGATAGATATAGCGGGGAAGTGGGACGTTTTCTTATAAGAAGAGACCCCTAAATAATCATGTAAAAACTGTAAGAACAAAAGTGTGTCATCATCATATAAGGTGAGAAAATCACTTACCAAAAACCAAGTGAGCATGGAGTAGTGGAAACATGTGGCATGTAATTAGCATAAGTGTATGAACCAAACTGAATGCCAGATGGAATTGCACCAATGATGGATGATACAACGGTAGGAAACATAGATGTCGATGGCTTAGGTATCCAATGTGTAGTAGGAGCATGATGTAGTGGAGGAGATGGTGGAATGATGGATGGATGAATAGTGACTGTAAACATAAAATCACACATTTTGAGTAATTATCTAGTCTCAATTGCATACTACTATTCATATGGTTCCTAAGTAAGAAAATTAATAATTAACCCATGTCTTTGGCCACCTTTCTTTTCTTTATGACTCTACTTTAAGTCTTTAACTCTTACTTGCTCAGTCTGTCTTTTCACCTTTCATAATTTGTCATTCTGGACACCAATGCCAGGCCCCCCCATCCCCTTTGGGTGGTTTTGTCCTCTTTGTACTTTGGTCACACTTTCTGGGGTCTTTCTAGTTGTTTAAGCATATTATCTTTTTAGTAGTCATCATTTTTAGGGTTAATTAACAAATTCAAGTGAAGGAATCATACAAATATAAATTTATGTGATCATAATAAGGGACCAAGCACTAAACATCTACTATCTCCACCTAAGGTTGCATCCATCTAGCTCTATCACCAGCGAAAAAGGTTGGTTCATTTGCATCACACTTCATAGGAGGGGATTCTATTGTTTCCATACACACATTCTTTACATTTTACATCTAGTTACTTGTTCACTACTCACAGAGTGCGACCGACACAAGAGAAACCTAGGGCACAATTCCACACACACACAAACACAAAACTACATTGGGTCTGAGATGTAGTGCAATGCGCAGTGATAAGTACACCATTGTGGTGGTTGAGGACTATTTGATGTTGAGTTGAGAAGCTTAAATACTTCATTTTAGCATGCAATTCTAACTTGTTGGAAAATATAGTAACCGACATCGGTCAGGGCAGACCGGCGTTGGTCAGGTATGACTGGCATTGGTCAAGCAAGTAAGGAACCAACATCGGTTAATAAGAACTGGTGTCGGTTACCTGTGCGACGAAGTTTTAATTAAATCTCAGGAATTGTATCTATTTTTAGCATTAAAATAGATTTATTAATTATAATTGCATGGCTAGGTGCCCTAAGTTTATAAACGACTATATAAGCATAAAATCTAGGGTTTAGAAAAAAGAATGGATCATAATTACAAGATAATTATGTGAGAGAGAATTCTTGGTGAAGAATCAAAAATTTTGATGGAAAGAAATTACTCAATATTTGAGAGGTGTGGAAGATTGTAAATCTTCATTGTATATCTTGTCAAAGCTTTGGATAATAGATTGGCTTGTTTCTTGGTGGACGTAGCTCACACTGGGTGAACCACGTTAAAGCTGGTGTTGATTTATGTCTCTTGTTTTGTATATTTCTTCTAGTAGAATATCTGCTTTTATTTGCATGTATGTTTAGATCTGATATATTGTCTGTACAACTGGTGTGCTAACCCAACAATTGGTATCAGAGCTTTGTTTGAGGGTTTTGTGTGTTGACAGATTTATTCACAGAGGGTTTTCTAATTGAGTGGGATCTACAATAATGGCATAAGATAATAAATACAAGGTAGAGAAGTTTGACGACCAAAATTATCAATTATGGAAGATGTAGATTGAGGATTATTTGTATCAAAGAGATTTCTACTTACTATTAGATGAGAAGTCTAGACCTACGAAGATGACTGAAGAAGAATGGAAGATTCTTGACAGAAAGGCCTTGGGATCTATAAGATTGAGCCTGACAGCATCCGTGGCTTCCAATATTATAGAAGCGGCTTCTATAGTAGACTTAATGAAATCTCTTGCTAATTTATATGGAAAATACCTAGTGCTTCAAATAAAGTTTATTTGATGAAGAAACTATTTAGTTCTAAGATGCATGAAGGTGAATCTGCCTCTAGTCATTTGAATGATTTACGATCTATTGTAAATCAGTTAAAATTGGTTGCAATACCATTTGATGATGAAGTAAAATCACTTTTATTCTTATGTTCTTTGCCTGATAGTTGGGATAACTTGGTAATGGCTGTTAGTAATACAACATTTGCTAATAATGTTTTGAAGTTTGATGATGTGGTTAGTATAATCTTGAATGAAGAAATTCGTAGGAAGAGTAAAGAGGAAACATCATCTGGAAATGCTTTGAATGTAGAAAGCATGGGAAGGCAAGAAGGAGAGATCCAAGAGTAAGAATAATGGGAAATCAAAGTCAAGGGATAACAGATCTAAATCCAGAAGTAAGGGAATTACTTGTTGGAAATGTGGAAAGAAAGGACATGCAAAGAAAGATTGTTGGTCAAAGGATAAAGAGAACCAACAACCAGACAAAGGTAAAGAAGCAAATCTTACTGCATCAGAGGTAATGCAAGATGCTCTTATTCTTTCTTTAGATTGTAGAATTGAATCATGGGTTTTAGATTCAGGAGCTTCTTTCCATGCAACCCCTAATAAGGGTTATTTCAAAAATTATGTCCAGGGAAATTTTGGGCATGTTTATTTGGGTGATGATGAACCTTGCAATATTACTGGTAAAGGGGAAGTTCATCTAAAATTGTAGAATGGAAATACATGGGTATTGAAAGATGTGAGGCATGTGCCAAGCCTCAGGAGAAATCTTATTTCTGTAGGGCAACTAGGTGAATCTGGTTGAATGGTTACTTTTACAGGAGACTCTTGGAAAGTCACCAAGGGTGATTTTGTTGTGGAAAGAGGTAAGAAGGTAGGAACATTATATTTATCTACCTATATTATTGATTCCTTTTCTGCATTATCTACTTCAGATTCAAATGCATGCATGTGGCATAATCGGTTGGGTCATATGAGTAAAAAAGGAATGCAGATCTTAAAGGCTAATGGTAAGTTATCAGATTTGAAAGATTTAGATCTTGATTTCTATGAGCATTGTATCTTTGGAAAGTAAAAGAGAGTGATATTTCTCAAAGTTGGGGCAACTAAGAAGGAGCATAAATTAGAGCTTGTACACTCAAATGTGTGGGGACCAGCTCAGGTAGCTTCTCATGGAGGATCCTAGTATTATGTTACTTTCATTGATGATGCTACAAGAAAGGTATGGGTTTATTGTATTAAACATAAATATGATGTTTTTGAAACTTTTAAAAGATGGAAAGCCCTTGTTGAGAATGAATCAAATTTTAAGTTAAAGTGCCTTAGATCTGAAAATGGTGGTGAATACTGTAGCAAGGCTTTTAATGATTATTGTTCAGTGAATGGGATACATAGAGAAAGAACGGTTCCAAGAATACCACAAGAGAATGGTGTTGTAGAGAGAATGAACATGACAATCATGGAATGTGCTAGGAGTATGAGGATCCATTCTGGATTGCCCTTGTAGTTTTGGGCAGAAGCAATTGATACAATGGTTTATTTGATTAATCGTGGCCCTTCAAGTTCACTAGATGGAGGAATACTAGAGGAAGCTTGGACCGGAAAAGAGGTAGATTTTATTTTCTTAAAGTTTTTGGTTCAGAAGCTTTTTGTGCATGTTGATAGGGAAAATAGAAAAAAATTAGATGCAAAATCCAAGAGATGCACTTTCATTGTTATGGATTTGGTGATTTTGGCTTCCGTTTTTGGGATTTAGAGAATTCTAAAATTGTTAGGAGTCGTGATGTTGAATGGAATGAAAAGAGAATGTATAGGGATCAAATTTTGGTACCTAAGGATGAGAAAATTGAGAAGTTTATTGATGAAAATGAAATCTCGGGTTTTAAAGAAACACCTACAGAAATACACAGTAATCGTGGTCAGTTAGTCCTTGACCGACATCGGTCAGATGAACTGCCAACAGTTACAGAGGATCAGAACCGGTATCGGTTAGCATAACTGACATCAATTAGAGGTGACCAATGTCGGTCACTGTCAGAAGTTTGGATACTAATGTTCCAGGAGGTCCTAGAATGAGCCTCCGGTACCCCAAAATTCTGTGAGAAGGTCACAAAGGGTAAGTAAACTTCCAGAAATATTTACACCTTCTCTATTTTACTTATTATTGACTGATAGTGGTGAACCTGAGAGCTTTGAAGAAGTCAATGCATGATAAGACTCACATTCAGTGGGAGCATGGAATGGATGAGGAGATGGACTCCTTGGAACAGAACCAAACTTGGGATTTGGTTAAGTTGCCAACAGGTAAGAGGACATTGCAGAACAAGTGGGTTTATAGGATTAAGGAAGAAGAGGGTGGACAGAAAAGGTACAAGGACAGGCTTGTAGTAAAGGGATTTGCACAGAAAGTAGGTATTGAATTTGGTGAAATATTTTCTCCTGTTTTTAAGATGACTTCTATTCGTACTATATTGAGTTTAGTTGCAGTAGAAGATTTGAATTTAGAACAACTAAATGTGAAGACATATTTCCTTCATGGTGATTTGGATGAAGAAATTTATATGCAACAACCGCTTGGGTATGAAGTCAAGGGTAAGGAGAAACTAGTGTGTAGGTTGAAAGAGAGCATATATGGGCTCAAACAAGCTCTAAGGCAATGATACATGAGGTTTGATAGTTTTAAGCATGAGCATGGTTACTTGATATGTGAATATGACCATTTTGTTTATTTCAAGAAGCTTGAAAATGGGATCTATATTATTTTGTTATTGTATGTGGATGTTATGCTTATTGCAAGATGTAGTATGTAGGACATTGGTGAGCTTAAGATAAAGCTAGATCACACATTTTCTATGAAGGATTTAGGAGCTACAAAAAGAATCCTTAGCATGCAAATACATAGAGACATGAAAAACAAGAAATTGTATTTGTCTCAGAAGGATTATATATACAAGGTGTTAGAAAGGTTCAACATGCAGAATGCAAAACCTATTAGCACACCTATGGTTGGACACTTCAAATTGAGAAAAGATCAGTGTCTTTGATCACATGAGGAGGTCAAATACATGACACGAGTTCCATATGCTTCAATAGTTGGAAGTCTCATCTATGTTATGGTTTGTACTAGACCAGACATTACACAGACAGTGGGAGTTGTGAGTAGATATATGGCTAATCCAGGTAAAGAGCATTGGAAAGCAGTCCAATGGATACTTAGGTATTTGAAAGGGACATCTAGCCTACAGTTATGCTATGGAGGTTTAGATATTTCATTACATGGCTATGTTGATTCAGATATGGCTGGAGATTTGGATGGTAGAAGGAGCACTACTAGATATATTTTCATAGTAGGTGGAATGAAAGTTAGCTAGATTTCGAGATTGCAGAAGGTTGTGGCTTTGTCTACTATAAAGGTAGAGTATGTTACAGATATAGAGGCTAGCAAGGAGATGATATGGATGAGTAGGGTCATGGAAGAGTTAGGAAAGGAGCAAAGTGATTGTAAACTGTTCAGTGACAGTCAGAGTGCAATTCATTTGGCAAAGAGCTCAACGTTTCATTTAAAAATGAAACATATTCAGTTGAGGTATCACTTCATACGACAGGTATTGAGGATGGAAAATTGAATCTAGAAAAGATTCATACGAGTAAGAACCCTGCGGATATGCTAACGAAGCCATTAGAAAAGGAGAAGTTGGAGCTACACTCCACTTCTGTTGGTCTTTGAGTTTGAGACTTGAAGAGGAAGAAACCAAGCCAAGGAAGGATCCAAGAATGATGTTGTATAGGTATGGTGTGGTAATTAAACTCCAAGTGGGAGATTGTTGAGTTGTGAAGCTTAATTACTTCGTTTTAGCATGCAATTGGAACTTGTTGGAAAATATAGTAACCGGCATCAGTTAGGGAAGACTGGCATCGGTCAAGCAATTAAGGAACCAATAGTGGATAGGCAGAACCGACATTAGTTACCTGTGCAACAAAGTTTTAATTAACTCTCGGGAATTATATCTATTTTTTGCATTAAAATAGATTTATTAATTGTAATTACATGGCTAAGTGCCCTAAGTCTATAAATGACTATATAAGCATAAAATCTAGGGTTTAGAAAAAAGAATGGATTATAATTATAAGATAATTATGTGAGAGAGAATTCTTAGTGAAGAATCAAAAAGTTTGATGGAAAGAAAGTACTAAACATCTGAGAGGTGTGGAAGATTGTAAATCTTCATTGTACATCTTGTCAAAGCTTTAGATAATAGATTGGCTTGTTTCTTGGTGGACATAGCCCACACTCGGTGAACCACGTTAAATCTGGTGTTGATTTATGTCTCTTGTTTTGTATATTTCTTCTAGTTGAATATCCACTTTTATTTGCATGTATGCTTAGATTTGATATATTGTTTGTACAACTGGTGTGCTAACCCTAACATCTGACCCCTTCATTTGAATATTTATTTTTAGGGTTTGATGCTTTGTTTGGGGTTTTGTAAGTGATTCCTTCATTCTAGATTTATAGAGACATCTAGTAGAATCCAATGACATACATGTGACAAAAGGAGAATAAGTGCGAACCTCTTGCAATTCTTTAGAGGAGGTTTTCTGAGCATCTACATAGACCAGAGCACTCACAGGTGCCCCTAACCTTCTCCAGGTGCCCCAGTCTAGTCAATTTTGTTGGATCTACATTTTTCCATACTTCTGTGCGACGGTCCTCTCTATTTAGCTGGTCTCCACTACGACATATTCCAACAACATTTGTGAATTAGCCAAGGCTCTTCTAACCCTATTTACACATTAGGGTTTCATATTTTCTAGCTTAGTTTACTTGGGTATTATTTCAGTATTTCATTATTCATTTATTTATTGAAAACTAGCATTAAATTAGGCTACTATTTTAAATTTTAGTATAATCATTTTGGTGAACCTGAACTCGATCTTTGCGCTCTTAGGATCCTCATTATTTTATTATCATTCTAGAATCTTGTCATCATGAGTGTCTCGATTAATGATTCCTTAATTGTCAATCTAGACTTAAGACATAGAGTACACCATCTCCTTGCTACTACTCGCATTCATACTGATATGTATCCAGATTTTGTATATAACTATTTTGTTGATGTATTTTCTCAACATATAGCTTTCGCATCTAATCCTCATACTGATGTTTCTATTTTCGATAATGATCCACCCTTGCATATCATAATTCATATTTACAATATGGGTATAAAGCATACTTTAATCGATAATGGACCTAAACTTAATCCATTCCCATGTCATTCCTTTAAAATATTGGTCTGTTAATGCTAATGTTAATCCATCATGTCTCTCCCTTCATGCCTATGATGGCTCTATTCTTCCATGCGTAGGTCACATTGTTTTACCTATCACTTTTGAGCCAAAAAATCTCAACACAATCTTCTTTTTCATTGAATTTTTGGTTTCATATAACTATTTACTTGGTAGGTCATGAATCCATGACATGCAAGATGTTGCTTCTATAGTGCATCATTGTGTCAAATTTCTACATGAGGGTGTCAAGTATACTATTCTTCGTGACCATCATCCATACAAATATCATGACCATGATCCAAATACTACACTTCCTATTCCAAGAGTTGACACTACTGATGACCCACAACCTATAGCTGAGCTACCACATTTACCACCACTTGAAGGTGCTATTTTTCAAAAGTGATAGATTCAATGCCAAATAAATCTAACGCCTCTCCCTACTTCTACCACTACTATGATTCTTTATCAGGGGCATGTCTGTACAATAGAAGTCATGCTAGCTATTCCACCTTCTCATGTACTGCCTTCCACAGTATGATCTCCTTTCACATGCACACTTTTCATGAATGATTCTTTTTGGGAACATATTCCATTCAATCCTACTTGTGATGACCACAATATGTACACCTGATGGTTTGAATCGGATAGGATTTGACTTTTGAGGATATATATCCTCTGCACTGCATTCTTCACACCTTTATCATGGATTTATTCATGTGTGCAATAAAAAGTTTACAAAAGCTTATGGAAATGGGGGTAAGAACTCAAAAGAAAACCCCAAAAGCTTGTGGAGTCGTCAAACAACTCAAATGACCATTAGATTAGAGATAAGAAAGAGCTACCTATTTGCATACATATTATAAAGTTTAAAACAAACAATCAACCTCTAAAAATGACTATATTAGTTCTCTACTCCTTGAAAGCTATATGTAAGTGAACCTATTAAAGCTCTAGCAATTAGTTTTGTGTCTTATTGATGTTTCAAAAGCATTGAGAATGAAATCTCACCATTAATGGATTCTCCCATTTACCTAAAGCTTTGAAAGGAGTATTTATTGGGATAAGCAAGATCTACCTATTTACATGCATCATTATAAAGTTTAAAACAAAAAATCAACCTCTAAACACGAATGATTATTTCTGCTACTCCATTGAACGAGCTATCTTTAAGTGAACCTATTAAATATCTGGCAATCCAATTGATTGTGTTTTATTGATGTTTCCAAAAGCTTAGGAATGGAAGATCACCATTAATGGCTCACTCCCATTTACCTAAAGCTTTGAAAGGATTAGTAAATACCTTAGTAAATATCTCAAACAAACTATGAAATGACTCTAAAAGACCTAAGAATGACCTTCGTGATCTAGAGTTCATCACTTGTCTAGAGAGAGAGCATTCTATATAGAGCACAAGAACCTCAGCACACTGGGAGGGGTATCCCTCTATTTATAGTTTTTGGATCTTGAGAAAAGGATGTTTTGGATGCATGTGGGACTAAAAAGGAGTCACAAAAGTCTGTTTTTTAGAAAACATATTTAGAGGTGTGAACAAGATTTTAGGAAGCTTAGTGGCTATTTGGAAAGGTAAGATATTTGTTTTTAGAAAGTCAAATCCTTCCTAAAAATTCAATAAGAGGGTTAATTAACCTAAACAAGGTTAATTAAAGGGAAACAAGCTTATAGAAGTTGGTTAGAGAGGGATTAACAGGTTTAGGGGGTTTAGAAGAGGTTAAAAGGGTATTTTACTAGCGTAGTGTAGTAAATTAACATGCGACAAGGATAATTAGTATGATCTTAATAATAAGATCATGTAGACCAAATTATAGGTGTCTACAACTCACATTATTGCCACTTATGGTTTACGTGTCTTTCATCTCATAGTTTTCCTGTGCATGTAAACCTTGCTGTACACACTTACATTTGTGGAGATCTGGCTTACATTACTATTATCACCGAATCAAAGCACCCCTGTGTTTAGAGGTACAAAAAGTGCAAAAAAGTGGGACATGCTTACGGTGTTATTGGATAACATGGGTGCTATCTCCAAGTTGTATAACATAAAACTCAATGAGATAGACCTCTAGAGAATGATGACCCTCACTCCTAAAAATACATGCCACAATCTACTCTAATGAGGGGAAACTAACCATTGTAGAATCCTTTAGAATGTATGCAATTATACTAATTGAGACAACAATGGGTAAGTGATTGAAATCTTATTCACTAAAGCAGTGATACACCGGAAAAGTGCCAGGGTGTGAGATTATTCCTTCAAATGTGTGAAATGACAAAAGACCTAAATGCACACTAAGATTTATTGATGATAATTGTTGGCAATTTAGAGAAAAAAATGTATGAAAAAAAATATTCCTAATAAATACCAATGATAATGGATTTTCCTCTTCCATATAGCAAAAAAACCAGACTCTATATTCTTGTAATCTGTGGTTAAAGGTGCAAGAAGAATGCTATTCGACCAAACAACAGGGGAAGATACATACCCTATAACTTGTATTAAGTGTTACTTCCTGAGTAAGAACAGTTCAATCGGTTTGATAAGGGCCATCATGATCACCATAAAATTGTAGTGACAATAAGGCTACAACACATCATCCTCACAAACTAATATTTAGAGCTATGCTACACAAGGTACCTCTCTTCCTACAATGAGCCCAATACTCCAATTTCTCGAAAAGATGAGAAGTGTTACCCAAGGGAAAGTGGACATCCCGATATTATCCTTCAACCAGGTGTAAGAGCCATTCTAAATGGATTCCACATTATTATATATTACATTGTAAAAGTCTCCCCATAGATGAGAGGAATTGCTGCAGGTTTGACGAAAGAATGATGACATGCTCTTAATTGGCGCCCATGAATACCAAATAGAACACTGTATATGAACCCAGCCATATATTTCTTATAAAGTTATTGCTTGACCATTGTATTGTCAATTGTAGTAATTGCTTGATTACATTGCATTGGACTTTTTTCCACTTATTCCAATTGTATCACCAACATTTGTGTCATTCTCATCTTTGAAATGCAAAAGTTATGGCCTTCTCAATGCGGGCAGCTATTTAGTGAATGGTAATGTTTTGAACTATGAATTTTGTATGTCTATGACAATACGAGCTTGCACTAGGAACAAAAGGAATATAAAAATTTATAGTTGGATACTTATCGGAATAAGCTAACAATTACAACAACAACAAAAACACTTCACTAAATATTCATTTTGACCCTAAAGAACGTCGTAATCATTGCAGACATTAGTCTAATAATTGTGAATAATCTATGTGAGCTCTAAATCAAAAGTTATTGCCGTTACAATTTAAGAGTCAAACGTTGAATAGCACTTACGAGCCTTTAGATAAACAAAAGACCTTTTCGCGTCCCGTGCATACCTCTTAAAATATCTTAAAATATCCCGGCTGTAACAAATGACATTATCCTGAAAAAACATCGGCAATTACAAACTGATAATTGTATCTATAATTGCGGCATTTGTGCACCTTTTAGGGTCCCGTAGAAAACACACTCACGTACATAAAAGAAACATTTGACAATAATCCCGGACATAAACATCTGCGAAATGAATTGAAATGAACTATGTGATTTCGGTGAATCGGACTAATTTATCCCACGTGTAATTTATATCCTGGATGTCCCAAACCACGCGAAAACAAAACTTAGACGATATTTTTCCACTTTCGAAAGTTTTGGAAATCGCACCACTCGCGTACTTTTGTCCTAATTGAAAAACAAACCGCCTGGGTACAAAAATGTCAACGACTATCAGAGCAAGGTTTCTTTGATCCTCGGACCTACACTTCCGCTGCGACCACTCCTGAGTACTGACCTTGTTAGGAATGGTGACAAACCAAAACATACATAGCCAAAACACGTTTAAAAACAGTCCTGCAAGCATTTTTTGCATTTTGTCCATGAACTCAACAGGTTGGGATTTCTTCTTGGATGTGTGAGAGTTAAAGTGATAAACGACTACACCACCGAGACACGCTAACATGATTTCAGCGAATTGAAGGAATCTACTTGATCGTGTACTGAATAATTTGATGCATGCTATCAAGAGATGACCTTGAGGGGTGAATTTCGCCTTAACTCATTCGCTATTTTTGGTACCGGAGAAGAAAGATGCATTACTAGATCTATGCGATTTCCCATGAAGTTATGGTCATGTATTCATCTGCAGACAACTCCATAATCTAAGGATGTGTGTAAATAATTTCACTCATTGCGTATGCACATGTATGTCCATTACACCCTTCACTGATAATTACATCCCATGGGTATGTACAACTTAGACCCAAGGGTTCACTCCCGTGATCAGACCTGACACCATGTACTTACCATTCTCTTTATGCTTATGCGACTTGCTGTGATTTAACAATAATATGCGGCTTGACCTGTTTAAAAAAAACGATTATAAGAAACATTGTCTTCAACGTCACGTAAACTTAAGGGCATCACATTTAAAACTTTCCGTTGCATTGACACATGTCTTACACCGTTCCCTTACTATGATACCTACCTCTTCCCGGCTACATATCAACTATTGACTTACACCTGAACTCATATTCAGTGACTATCATATACATCTCGCACATACTTCTTGCTGCTTCGATTTTACTTGATCGTAATGACACATCATATAGACCCATGAACTCCATTACGAGGACCATATCTACACAGTTTAGTGGATACACATTCTTACATCTTGATACATCCTACATAAAGTGGTAATCCATGTGGTTTTGCACTAACTTATGACAATATGTCCTCTTGAGAGAACCTACACATACTAATATGCATGCCAACTCATCCTACATCGGGACGTGAAAAATACATCCTAGTGATTGACACACTTTAACCACATCATTAAATTTCCTCATCACCACAATAATCTACACAATCTACTCATCTACATTTACGTGCTGCACTCACTACCTTATGACACACTCTAGTTTCATGGTCCATATTAGATTGTTGAGGGTATACATCACAAATGGACCACATAAGTGACTCACATATTCAACCATTCAACCTCTTTCTCATCTGACATTCCTAGACTAGTGATATACGCTTTAGGCTATATCATCACCTCTTCTAGGATCCTTTAGTGATATATGATTTAGGCTAAATCATCACTTCTTCCATCATCTTATCTTGATATATGCTTTAGGATAAATCATCAAACATTTTCACACCTCATATCTATGTCGAATATCATCACTACCCATTCATCATGCTACACACAACACATAGTTCGAACCATTTCATGATGATGTACTCTCGTTTATGGTTCATTCTTGACTGTTGAGTAGGACATAAAAAAATGAACCTCACTTCACATAATTCCATTCACTCAGGGAGAATTTTGATCCTATCATTTACTTCTATATTCCATTCCATCCATTCACAACATATTTCATATCTTGGTTGCATTTAATCTTGCTTACATTTACTTGTACATGTTCACTTTATTACACATGCTAGATAAATATCTTGTATGAAAATTATATTTATCATAAAAACATGCACGTTCACTTGCTTTCTAGTTGTGATTTCAGATTCTATAGATCCCTTACACTCAGCATGGATGCTTGGCACAATACCTAGTAGCAGTCCCACAACGACTCTTAGGGGCATCCATTTTCGTACACTATAGGTGTTTTTATTTCATTTAGCATCCATAACACAATAATTTATCAAATTATACATGATTTGACAATACTTCTTATATTTATAACATGCTAATGGAGTGCTTCATGTGCAACATTTGTTTTGTAGTACTATTTTCCACCATGGTTATCTGTTACATTGCTTGTACTTGCTTGTCATTAGTATGCCATTGTTTGTGGGATTTTCCCTTTATATTGTGTGCACATTTGTATGTCTTTGGCTTCATCAACCTTGATTGTATTACGACATCATGAGTGATGTCCCATGTTTGCAACCCGCTTTTTATAGTTTACATTTTCTTCTTGCGTGTTTACTTGCATCTTAGCATATACATTGTTTGTTTAGCTTGCACTTTGTCTTATATATACATGTATGTTTTTTCTCGTACTAACAATTGTCTCTTAGACACTTGTTTGTATGTGTTTTGGTTTCTACCAAGAACACCCCCTTTCCCCTGCAGGAAACAATTTCAATGGTTGGTCCTCTTTTGGGCCACATTTTCCTTCAACGATGTTGCATGCACCCCCAAAGAGGGGGGAATCATTTGGGTGAATCAGTCACTCCATACACTAGTTTATACACATTATACAACACAACATAATACTAGTATAACACAGTTCAAGGATTAGAATCAGATTTGGTCCTTAGTACAATGATGCCTTTCCTAGAGTGCCTATAACTAGGGGGGAGGTTACATAGTGATTGGGTTCAAAACAGTCTTCAGAACTCTACACAATGAATTTTATAGGGCAGATTGTCCTTAGCACATGCATTAGTACACACCATCTACAATGGCATTTTATTCTAGGGAATAGTTAAAGGATATAGGATAATTCCAAACCTTCCTCCCTACACTACTTCTACCATTGGCATTAAATCACCCAAAAAACCAAACAATATATTTATATCTCAACAGTTTTGGGAAGTGGTTAAAGGTTGGAGGATAAATAAGAATTTCCTCCCTATACTTCTTTAACCAGTGGTGTGAGATCACCCAAAAAACTCACACTTCATCTATGGGATCCTTTCTACACTCTTTCCTCATCACGGATTAGGTGCACATGTTCCTTTTTCACATTTTCTTAACATTTTCTTTTACATGTACTTCCTTAGATACTTTTTATACATATACAAGTGTATTTGACTACTTGATCGTCTTCTCTTTTTTGCACCTCCATGTCCGTATCGAGAAGAAAGTAGTCAACAAACATAAAAAAAAAACATCACACATTGATACTAACAAATAGGTACATCACACACATCAACATATACACATGCGCATTACTGCACTAGGTTCATTTTCAACACCTTTATACCACTTGTGCATTTTTAGTCTCCACGATCCATCTTTTTTATTACTCCCACACTTTTTCTAGTCCCTCAGACCCACTTTCTACATGGATATACATGGATATTAACGTACACATCTCGATCTACTTTATGTTACCAAACATTCTTCTCGCCAACATAAAGTGGGGACAAATGTAGACAAAAAATCACGAACTTTGGGTAATTATCTATTCTTGATCACATACTACTATTTGTATGATTCATAAGTAATAAAAATACTAATTAGCCCATGTATTTGGCCACCTTTCTTTCCTTTTTGCTTCTACTGTTCTCATTCTTACACCTCTTACTTGCTCACTCTATTCTTTCACCTTTTGAAATTTTTCATCTCTAGACACCAACGCCCAGCTAGGATGCTAGCACTAAGAGCCCTCATCTAACTCTGGGCGCCCTTGTCCTCCTTGTATTTTGGTCAACAAATTCTGGGTCCTTTCTAGTCTATTTGAGCATCTTATCTTTTTGGTAGTCAAAATTTTCAGTGTTAATTACGAAATTCAAGCGAGGGAATCATATAAATATAAATTTTTGTGATCATAATAAGGGACCAAAGCACTAAACATATACTATCTCCACATAAGGTTTACATCCATCAAAGGCATCTATAGCTCCATTTGCATCCATCTAGCTCCTTCACCAGGGACAAAAGGTTGATTCATCTACATCACACTCCATAAGAGAGGAGTTCTATTGTTTCCATGCATACATTATTTACATTCTACATCTAGTTACTTGCTTGCTACTCACAAAGTGTGACTGACACAATCGTAACCTAGGGTACCATTCTACACACACACATAACTACATTGGGTCTAAGATGTAGTGCAATGCTCAGTGATAAGTCCACCATTGTGGAGGTTGAGGACAATCTGACCCCTTCATTTACATCTTTATTTTTAGGGTTTAATGTTTTGTTTGAGGTTTTACAGGTGATTCCTTCATTCCAAATTTACAGAGACATTTGGTAGAATCCAAAGACATACACATGACAAAAGGAAAACAAGTGTGAGCCTCTTATAACACCTCAGAGGAGGTTTTCTAAGCATATATGCATACCAGGATGCCTAGAATCTAGACTAGGATGCTCATGAGTGCCCTTATCGTTCTCTAGGCTCCCTAATCCAGTCAAATCTACCATATCTACAATTTTCTAGACTTTTTTTCAATGGTACTCCATCTCTGTTCAGTCGGTCTCCACTCTGACACAGTCTAGAAACCTCTGCGAATTAGTTAAGGATCTTCTTACCCTCTTTGCACATCAGGGTTTCATATTTTCTAACTTAGTTTTCTTCGGTATTATTTGAGTATTGCATTATTCATTTATTTACTACAAACTAGCATTAGATTAGGCTATTATTTTACATTTTATCATAATCAGTGACCTGAGGAGAAGGTGTAGGAGACAAGTGGACCAAACTAGAAGCACACTGGCGAGGAACTGGAGACTAGAATGTTCATGTGAGCGAGATCCAAAGGTAATGACACCTTTGTCTTCTAATTGTTGTAATTGATCATGAAGGGTACTACAATCATTATCACATTGGCCATTGATGCAGTGATAAATGCAATATGGTCTATCATGTTGGCGGTGTAAGCGATGGGGTGGATGATACTAAGTAGAAGGTAAGCATATCATGTACTTGTTAAGTAAAATACATAGCATGTCATGAGGTCTAGAGTTATGAGAAAATAACAATGGTTGTCATGGATGGGATGGAGATGCCTTATGCGATGAAGCATATTGATTTTTCTTGTGAGGTGGAGGAGCTAGAGACCTAGAAGGCCAATCAACAGATGGAAGAGGAGGAGAGCTAGATGATGTAGTAGGAGGAGAATGAGGAGGATCTATGACATGTGTGGAAATGAGATCCTATTCTAAATCGACGACCTTATAGCATAAGAGTGTGAATGAGTCACATGTATCATATTGTAAGTGTTGTTTTAAAGGAGGAATCAATCCAAGATAAAAGATGAATTACTTTTCTAAGTCAAAGGGTTGGAAAAATAACTGATGTATGCAGGCATTGAAATGTAAAATTTAATCAATAATGGGGTTTTTTGTGCCTTGATGCAAGTCAAATAAATGATCATATATGATTCTAGGGCCATTGTTAAGTATAAAGTGCTGAAGGAAGGTCTCTTCCATTTCCCCATAGGTATTAATAAATTGAAATGTGTATACCATTGGAGAGCATTGTTAATAAGACTGTGGTGAAATAATTTGAGAAAAAATGATTAGTAGAGTAGGGAGCCATATGTAGATGATAATGTTTAAGATGCAAATATGGATCTCCAGTACCATCAAAGTAGGAAAATGTAGGCATAACAAAATCCTTAGGGAACACTGAATTGTGAATATTTCTCGGAATAGGGTTTCCATGTAAAGAATTTTTATCAATAGAAGCATAATAGACTTTGATTTCAAGCATGAGATATTGAACCTGGGATTTTAATTAAATGATAGCATGCATGGGCCACAATATACTTTGTGGGGGAATAATAGGAGATAGAGATGGCATATTTAGTGGTTGCATCTTTCTATTATGAGTGGTCATAGGGATGTCAAGATAAGTACAAGATATCAATGCTAAGGGCACACTAGATATAAAAGCTGAAGAAGTAATAGGTAGTGAAGTAGTAGGACTAGTATCAAAAACACTATTATGAGATGATGTAATAGAAGGAGATGAATCATGCATGTTACTAGAGACAATCTTAGAAGAAGATGAAAGTGGAGTAGAAAATTCACATTCAACAGTATGAAAAGAATTAGAATCATTACTATAATGTACCTCATCAATATTAGACAAAGATTCATATGCAAAGATGTCATTAAGCATATCATCAACATAGAATGAAGGACGTAGAAAATTAATATGCGATGAGTTAGTAGAAACATCTTCAGAGATAGAAGAATTATGAAATGTAACTATAGAATCACCTTGACTAGTATGTGAAACAACATCATGCAGATGTACACTCTCATCATGTGATTTTTCTGCACCATCACAATCAAGACCAAGTAAATAATCGATACTAACCTCATCTAGAGTTTTAGCAGAAATATCAAAAGATGGAGGAGGCCTATTGCTTATAAGATAATAAACAATACATCCAAAAAAACTTGTTGGATTAGAAACAATGCTACTGGTATAATATTCAAAGGTAGTAGGAATATTGCATTCATTAGCTAATAATTGTCTTTGAGTATCATCTAGGAGATTAGTGTTGTGATAGAGAGTGCTAAGTTCAACTTTGGTGGCGTCATCATAAATAGTATTAATGCTAACATGAGGCATGGATGGCCTAGGAGGATAAGCAATATTATTAGCCATGAGGGTTTTAGTGGATCCTAGCATTCAGATAGAGGTCAGGTTCACCAAAATTATTAAACTAAATGTGGATTTATGCCTAATCTAATGTTATTATAACAATAAAATAAATATGCAATTAAGTATAAAAATTACACCCAAGAAACTAAGAAATAAATTATGAAACCCTAATTGTAAAGAGGAGAAAGAGGTACTTAGCTGATTCACAATAAAATTTAGATTGTACTGAAGCACTGACTAGGTGAACAGAGCAGCAGGAACATCACATAAAGACCCATAAAAATGTAGATATGAATAAATAGGCTAGGCTGGGGCACCTAGAGAGGGACAAGGGTGCCCGTGGGTGCCCTAGGCCTATTTCTGGGCACCCAGGTCTATGGAAAAGCTCAAGAAATCTCCTCTAAGTGGTTGCAAGGTGTTCACTATTAGTCTCCTTTGGTCTCTCTGAGGTTGTACCAAGATTTCTGAGGTCATTGGAAACCTACAATGAAATATGAACCTATAAAACCCTCAAATAGACATAGGTCACAATGGTGAACTTATGACTCAGCACTGTACTACATCTCAGACCCAATGTAGTTCTGTATGTGTTTGCATGTGTGCAATCTTGTGCTCCTAGGTTTCTCCTTGGTGACCTATGACACTAAGATAGACGGGCAAATAAGCTAGATATAAAGAAATGTAATAGATACATGGATGGAATAGAATGAACTTCCCCTTCCTATGTATGTGAATGTATGCAGTAATAACCATCCCAAGATGAAATCCCTTTGATGTTGCTAGATGGATGCAATAAAGCCCTTAGATAGCTTGATGGATGCAACCATTAGGTAATGGTATGTAATGCTTAGTGCTTGGTCCTTCATTAGGGATCTCATTGCTTGAATATTTGTATGATTAATGGCACTTGACATGTAGACTAATTAACCTCGGGATATAAGTGCCGACTACCAATAAATAGGACCAGATGCTCAAATGATAAGAAAGTATACAAAGAGTGTAAGTAAATTAAAAAGAGGACACGTGGCACCTAGGATGGACAAGAGCGCTTGCCTGGCGCTAGTGTCCCGTCTTGGGCGCTAATTTTCAGAGACAACTAACGACAAATGAGTGAAGAATGATAGACAAGGATCCCTATGACCTGACCCGAACTAGGTGTATGAGTGACAAGTGTGAAATGATAAGGAGTAATAAAAGACAAACAACACAAGTGGCCAATGACTAGGAAGTGTGTCATTAATGAATACTTTTCTTACTCAAGAATCCATATGAATAATAGTACAACATACTTGGTGGTACTAGAAAAAAGTACCTAAAGTATCGTGATTTTGTGTCTAAACATTTAGAGTGTAGGACTTTATCCGTGCATTTGAATAGAACTTGATCAAGTACTAACACATGACAAAATAAGTAATGAAGAACATAACTGAAAGAAGACTAGAGAAGCCTTGATTCATATGACGAGGTAATGTAGCAGAATAAGAACATGTAGCGTGAAGACCCATGGATCAACGTGTCGATGAAATGTGGGTTACTATATCAGAGATCATGTGAACTGATGTGAGGATCACTAAGCAAGATTGATGATTAACACTCAATTGATTGAAGATGTTTGAGTAGATTTATTGGGGTAGGGAGTAGACTTATTAAACCACCCGATTTTATATGTATATAAAAAATGAGGATTTGACATGTCCTTGCGCCAAATGAATCAGTGTCAGGGAGAGAGGTCTAGTTAAGGAACACAAACTATATTAAACAAAATCCAAATCCTTAAACATTCTAAGAACAAGAACATGCACTAGTACTTCTGTAATTATAACTCCTCAATACAATCAATTCCTCTTGCATAAATATCTTCTTAGTTAAGGACCGTTGTAATTATTAAAAATAATGAATCCTATTCTAGAGTTACTAGGAATGCTTAGCATATAAAATAGTCATCCTGTACTATCATTCAACCATTGAGTAAGTTGAAGAGCTGTAAATGTCACTTATTTTAATCTGTTTACTGCTTGATTCATAGATAACTTCTTGACCTGTGTAATTGGCAATGATGAACCAAATCAACGTTATGTTGCAATGGCCACTCCCCCCAATGTGAGGGTATGCATTCTCATGTTTATCTCAAATATGTCATTTAGCCCTATGAATGACATTACCATCAATTTAACTACTTTTAGGTCCCCATTTTCAACT
This sequence comes from Taxus chinensis, assembly GCA_019776745.2. NCBI lineage: Eukaryota > Viridiplantae > Streptophyta > Pinopsida > Cupressales > Taxaceae > Taxus > Taxus chinensis. The sequence goes on from CM034148.1 coordinate 706,909,962, forward strand.
ACGAGTTTAGCCATCACTTGAGAGCTGTTTGGCCAAAGTGATCAAAGCTCGTGATGTGGCTCAACAGAATTTAGGATTTCATTTCATTAAAAGCATTATCATACTAAGCTAATGAGCACATTTTACAACCGTTTACTTTGTTGCTAATAGCCATAGACACTAATCATGGACTGAAAATCATGATATTTCTAAAGTATGAGTACCAGATGCATGCTACATCGACCAATGACGCGGTTGACATCGGGAATATTAAGGTCTTAGAAAATATTAAGCTGCTAACTTGAATTAATGTGAATCATGTCATAGCTTATGTAGAACCTGAGTATCCATGTAGAAATTTATTTTTCGTCAGACTCATAGGGTTCAAAATAATATCCCTATATACCTCATAACAATATTGTTCTCAAGTGAAATTTGGAGTTTGTGGAACTCCAGACGCCAGTAACTACCCTATAGTTAGGAAATTCTTCTACAGAATGCGGATGGTGTTTAGATATGTTTCTATGGCCATAGACACTGTCAGACCCCTATGTATTATGAAACAATTTAGGGCTGATGGCATACCCCAACTAAGAAAAATAAATATCAGAAGTATCCTTAATCTCAACATGAAAGGATCCTTCTGGATGTAGTTTCTAAGGATTCCCAACACTCCTAACCTACTGACAACATTCCACTTTGATGATGATTTACCTATCCTCTTGAAACACTAGACCCAACTTCCTAGCCAAGTCACCTTATTAAGAATACATGCACTTCAATTGCCTCACCATCGTGAGCGTCTCATGAAAAAATTGTCTCATGATATCCTAGCCAATTCCCTAATTCCTCCCTCAAATTCATGGGGCAGAGCCTATGCACTGTATGGCTTAGAGGAAAGCATCCATATGCAATGTAAGGATCTCTCCATTTCATACTAATCTTACCACAGGATGATCACTCATGAGCTGGTTCATGGGACTAACCCCTATCGCCATCTCATGATCTTGGATGGAGATGAAACCTTACTTCATGCATATAAATCCACCACTCTTCATTGTCAGAGTCAAGGATTAGTCATGACTATGGTCAAGCATGCTCTTTAGGATATGACAAAAGGATCCATGACATGTTTTTAGGCCTTATCTGGATCGATTCCACTTTCTTCATAGGAGGCTTTCGGCATTATTCTATCGATAACTTACCAATCTTACATGAACCATATTCGTTAAGGGATTGGACGATCTCACGACAGATGCATCCTATAGGATGTATTTGGTTACCCATCACCTTACCTTCTAGGAATATCCTCATTAAAGTCACTAGATCTTCAATTTTCCTTTCTAGGAATTACTCCCAAATTCTCTTAGGACGACCTTTGGACTCATTTTGTAATGAAATTACTTGTATAATTCAGATTAGGAGCAACAATAGAACACCAAATAACACAATATTTTAAAATAATGATCTCAATATGCAATTAGAATAGCTTCGCCACTTCGAGGGGGCAACCTCCAAACCATATAATAAGACTCAAATGCTCAAATGATGATGAAATACTACCTATAATCCCCTATATATACTATTCATATGTTATGGCCATCACCAAGGCCGACCTATTAAGCATGAGAAAGTATAAATGATATAATAAAATGATATGGTAAGCCACAAGTCGGCTACTCATATCCTAATACAAGCAATAGGTTAAGGGCGTAGCATGCCTTTCCCCTTCAAACCAACGTTGTCCTCAATGTTGAATAATCTTGGATGTTGCTGTAGAAAACCTTCATCCTCCCAGGTGGCGTCTTCTATGCTCAGATTCTTCCACTTGATCAGATATTCCTTAATGTCTCTAGTTCTCAGCCTCTTAGTATGTGCTTGCAGAATCTTCTCTGGCTCCAAAATTATTCTTCCTTCCTCATCAAGTTCTGGTAACTCTGTCTGGGCTTCAATTTTTTGTCCAATAACCTTCTTCAGGCATGAAACATTGAATACTGGGTGTATGTGTGAAGATGGAGGCAAATCTAGTTTATAAGCAACACTACCAATTTTTTGTAGAACCTGAAAAGGGCTATAGTATTTAGGAGCAAGTTTGTTGTCCTTTTTCTGTTGCTTTAGAGACATCTATTTATAAGGCTAGAGACGGACAAAAACCCAGTCACCAATTTCAAAATGTCTTTTAATACGATGTTGATCTGCTTTTTGTTTCATCTTGTTTTGTACTAATGCTAAATTCTCCTTCAAACTAGCCAAAACCTGTCCTTGATGTTGAATGTGTTCCTCAACATCTCTGACCTTAGTTTTCACCCTCAAGGAGGAAGTGATAGAAGGTGGATGGTAACCATATAATGCTAAAAATGGGGTCATTTGAGAAGAGGTATGAAAAGATATGTTATACCACCATTCTACAAGTGGTAGCCATTTAATCCATCTTTCATGCTTATATGATACAAAACAATGTAGATACCCCTCTAAGCATTTGTTGACCACTTCCGTTTGCCCATCAGTTTGAGGATTATAAGATGAACTATGAGCTAGCTGAGTACCCAAACATGAAAATAGTTCCGTCCAAAAATTACTTGTGAAAATAGGATCACGATCACTTACAATTATCTTTAGGGTTCCATGTAGCCTTTGAACTGTCTCCAAAAAAATAGCTGGGACTGTACTAGCTACAAATGGATGTGATAGGGCACAAAAATGGGCATATTTTGTGAGCCTATCCACAATCACAAAAATAACATTCTTACCCTCTAAACAAGGCAATCCGGTGATGAAATCCGTGGAGACCTCCTCTCATCTCTGGCTAGGAATCGGTAATGGTTGCAATAGACCTGGTGTCTTAATGGTTTCCCCTTTGTTTTGTTGGCACACTAAACACTCTGATACAAAAATTTGTACATCCCCCTTGAGTCATTCCTAAAATAATTCTCTTTTTATTCTATGATATGTATTCAAAAACCCAGAGTGTCCTCCAATAGGTGAGGCATGTAGCTCTGCAAGAATCTTATGCTTCAACTCAGAATCTTTGCTCAAGTATAACTTGTCCTTGTACCATAGGGCATTACCTTTCCACTCAAATTTTTTAGATGTCATAGATCCTTGCTTGATATTCTATATTAGAGATTGTGTATCCTTGTCTTGATCTAATTCCAATCTTGCTTCATCCACCCAATCGGCCGTCAACATGGACATTCCACATAGTAAGTCATCTCCGGATGTATCCCTTTTAGACAACGCATCAGCTACTACATTTTATTTACCCTTTTTGGATATGGTTTCAAAATCATAACCCAAAATTTTTGTTACCCAATTTTGTTTTTCCTCAGATGATAACCTTTGCTCTAAAAAGTATTTGAGACTATCATGATCAGTTTTTACCTTGAAGTGTCTACCCATGAGATAGGGCCTTTATTGCTTGACCGCATGAAGAATAGCCATCATTTCTTTCTAATAAACAAGTTTGAGCAGATCTTTTCCTTTGACATTGGGGACTCTCAAATGCAATTGGTATTCCTTCTTGCATTAGAACTGCTCCCAATCCTAATCTTGAAGCATCACATTCAACAATGAAGGTTTTTGAGAAGTTGGGAGTCATCAAAAACTAGGGTGCTGCACAAGGCTTCCTTCAGCTGCTCAAAGGATTTAGTGGTTAAGTCTATTTAATGGAAGGAATCCTTCTTTAGCAATGCAGTGAGTGGGGTTGCTATTCTACCATATCCCCGAACAAATCTTTTATAGTACCATGTTAGTTCTAGGAACCCACGAAGATTTTTGAGAGTTTTGGGCCTTGGCCATTCCACCATAGCTTTGATCTTTTGAGGATCAACTTTGACGCCTTCATGGGATAAAATGTGACCCAAGTACTCTACCTCTTGTACACCAAAAGAACATTTAGATGGATTTGCATAGAGAGTATGTTTCTCCAAAACTTCCAACACTTTATTTACATGTTGTAAGTGTTCTTCCCATGTCTTACTATAAATCAATATGTCATCAAAGAAAACTAATACAAATTTCCTTAAAAATGGCCTAAAAACAGTGTTCATCAAGCTTTGAAAGGTTGAAGGCGCATTTGTAAGACCAAAAGGCATTACCAAATACTCATAATGGCCCTCATGAGTCCTGAAATCCATTTTATGAACATCTTCCTCTTTTATTCTAATTTGATGGTACCCCGAACGAAGATCTAATTTTGTGAAATAAATAACACCATGCAATTCATCAAGTAAATCATCAATTACTGGAATAGGAAACTTATCTTTGATGGTATACTTGTTGAGTTCTCGGTAATCTGGACACATCCTCCATGTTTAATCCTTCTTACGTACCATGACCACTGGGAAGAATAGGCACTCTGGCTAGGCCTGATGATACCTGCCTTCAACATTTCCTGAACCATTTTCTCGATCTCACTTTTGTGGGAATATGGATATCTGTATGGTCTGATGTTAGGTGTTTGGCTCCCTGGAATAAACTGAATGGCATGATCATGATCCCTAACTGGTGGTAGTCCCTTTGGAATTGCATCAAAAACAGATGAGTGAGCATCAACAATCTTTTGAAGATTGGGTGGCATTGAAGACTCTGTATTTTGTACTTCTATGGAAAATAACTCTGCCATAAATCCATCTACTCCTTTTCTAAGAACCTTCTGCATCTGATGAGAGCTAATAATTTGTGGAGACTTAGCTACCATCCCATTCAATTATATTGTCCTTCCATCTGAATGAAATCACATGAAAAATTCTTGGAAATTCATCTCTATAGTACCTAAGGTTGTGAGCCATTAGACACCCAAAACCCCAAACAATATCTGCCCCTCCCATAGAAATAACAAACATAGGTGAGTCTAACATGTAGTCTCCCATGGAAAGCTTGATACTATGGAACTTTCTTGTGCACTTGACTGTCCCACCATCCGCAATCATAACTTGCATTTCTGGAGCTGGGTAAATAAAACAATTGAGGCAGGCAACTAACTTACTATTTATGAAGTTATGAGTACTCCCCAAGTCAATCAACACTGTCACCTTCTATTTTTTGAGATAGCCAATAACCTTGAGTGTTTGAGGAGTACTAATACCTGACAATGCATGGCAAGAAATTATAGGTTGGTGATCCTCTACTTCCTCTTCTACTGGTTCCTCAGCCTCTCCTATAATTTCAGCATCCTCATCATCCTCATTACCTCCATCAATATAGAACAACTTCTTCTCAGCACATTTGTGTCCTAGTGCATATTTTCTATCACAGTTAAAGCATAATCCTTTTGCTCTCTTTTCTTCCATTTGGTGAGGAGTCAGTCTAATTGGCCTAGAAAATGAAGGGGAAGAGATACTACGGTCTTTGGTGTTAATGAAAGGTAGCCTCCTACTACAAAGAACTTTTTCCTCTGCTCGACGTGCCATGATAATAGAATCAGAAAGCTTGAGTGGATTAAACATACGTACCTCATGCTCGATGTGGTCCTTAAGACCCCCAAGAAATAGGTCATTCAAATTCTCTTCTGGTATATTCTCCACCGTTAAGGATAGGTTTTGGAATTGATGCACATAATCTTTGACTGATCCTATTTGTCGTAACTTTGCTAATTGACTAAAGTAGTTCTCTGAAACATTGGAACTATAGTGCAGTTGCAACTCCTCGGTAAAAACTGTCCAAGTGACACCGAGACCATTCTTCTGCCTCTAAGCACATAACCATCGATACCAAATGAATTGGTCTGGTTAAAGATACAGGGATGCCAATGTCACCTTTTGTCCTGATGGTGTTTGATGTAGCTCAAAGAAGTTCTCCATTTTATTTATCCAATTCAGGGGATCTTTACCATCAAATTTGCGCATATCCACTTTCGGCATCATGTTCCATGGTTGCGAATAAGTTGGATTCTGATTGGGCTAGAAAAGTGATCCAACATGGTTATTTTGTCCATGATTTTGAATTGAGGATCCTCCTTGGTTGATATGGGATGGATTTGGGCCATACTGTTTACCCTTTACATGTTGCATGATATCATCCAACCGATGATTGATTTGGGCTATGTCTCCTTTAGAGGCCATCTCAGATTGTACATTTCGCAACTCATACTCAAGTTGACTCACCTTATGACCAACTAAAGTAAACCCTAGTGTTGAGGAATTTGTATTTACCCCTTCTGAATCCAACTCTTCAATCACTATCACATCTTTATCTGGGGTTTTACCCGGAGTAACCAAATTCTTTTTTTCTCTTGTAGAAGGCCCCACCATGATATCAAACCTTAGGGTTTAGGGTTTCGATACAAATTCAGCCGAACAGGAAAAAACACAGAGAATATACTAATACTATTTTTTTCAAATATTTCTGAAAATGTAAAGAAATTGAAAAAATTCCACAATTTGCACCCTAGGGAGTGATTTTATGAAAAACCCTAAATTTATAATAACTTGTGCAAAATAAATAAAAAAAGTTTGAAATTTTTAGGGAACCTTACTTGAAATGTTTCTCAACTCTGGTAAAAATATCTCCCACCAGTTCTCTCTGGTTCAAAATATATTACGGAAACAAAAAATTAGGGTTTTTGCCCTAATTTTGGCCCAAATTGCAGCTCTGATACCACTTGTAATGAAATTACTAGTATAATTAAGATTATGAGCAGCAATATAACACCAAATAACACAATATTTCAGAATAATGATCTCAATATGCAATTGTAATAGCTTCGCCACTTCGAGGGGGCAACCTCCAAACCATATAATAAGACTCAAATGCTCAAATGATAATGCACTACTACCTACAATCCTCTATATATACTATTCATATGTTATGGCCATCACCCAGGCCGACCTATTAAGCATGAGAAAGTATAAATGATATAATAAAATGATATGGTAAGCCACAAGTCGGCTACTCATATCCTAATACAAGCAATAGGTTAAGGGCGTAGCAAAACATAAAGGCAAAATTATCAATGATGAAATATCTCAATTAAGAGAGGAAATTACAAATCTAAGTTTAGACCTCTTAGTTCAACTTAATACAACTATGGATAAGGAAAAAGCTAGGAATACAGAGCAATTATTCATAATATTGTCCAAGATGTAGGAAAAAAATGGTGTTTAAGGACCATCCCTTAGATAAAATAGACATATTCCTTGTCTGTGATCTAAAACATACCACAAAATAATGTGGATTGCTTCCCTTGCTAAGGAATCATTTAAAGAAGAACACATAAAATGAATCTGAGTTGAATTATGTGGCTCAGAGGTAATGAAGGAATTTTCAATCAAATCAGAACCAATCCTATGCAAAAAATATGTAATGGGTTCCAAACCAATGGAACACACCATGGTCATACACCCATTTGTGGGCTCAACAAGTCCCACAAAAATGGAGTCCCAAGTGGAATGCACCACCTAATTACTATCAACAACCATGGGCTCCAAAATCAAGCATTCCACCATTTCAACAATTTAATCCTCAATTCCAACAACAATGGAATGTACCCCAAGGATCAGGGCAATAATATTATAGCCAAAGAAGACCCTAGGGACAATACGATTTGTTGATTGGGCCTACAACTACTGCCCCATTTGAAAACCTGCCCAACCACAAATTCCAACTCAAACTATGGAAAACCTAAGGAATGTGAGGCAGGGTAACCCACCATACACCATGGAATAAAACAAAAAACCCACATTAAACTCTATGGACTGTATAAATATCTTGCTACCTTCAGGGAAGGTTACCTCAAAACCATCATATCCTATTATAGAAGAAGTCCCTGAAGAAAAATAAAAAATCAGAGGAAACGCAACCCAATCTTATTATTGAAGAAGCATTTGAACTAAACTCAGGAATTCCCTTTCCATCTATACTGTTGGAAAAATGCACCACCACAACCCATGAAGAACCAAATTCAAAGCTGATTCAAGGATTAAATGAGTATTGGAATCCCTCTTTTACAAGCTCTTAAGGAAATCCCAAAATTAAATAAAACCATCAAAGAGCTTTGTTTTAAGACTCCATGTAGAAGAAATAATCAACCTAAAACAATCCATGTTGATGGCAAACTAGCTAGCATATTAGAAGGGAATATGACCCCTCCAAAATATGGAGACCCTAAGAGTCTAATTGTCATGGTTTGTATATGAGATGTCCAAATTCTCAATGTTCTAATTGACTTAGGGGTTGTCATTAACATGATGATTACTGACACCTTGTCCATATTGTCTCTCTTTGAACCACAATCAACTTCAATAATTTTATGAATGGAAGATTAGTCTGTAGCCAAGACCAAAGGGATAATAGAAGATGTGACCATAAAAATTGATTCACGGGATTATTTGGTAGATTTTAGGCTCATTAAAATGAAGAATAAGAAAATTGGATATCCTTTTATCCTAGGAATCCCTTAGTTAGTCATTAATAAAAATCTTATTGATTGCAAGAAAGGAAATATGGTGATTACAAATGGACATGATTCAAAGAAGTTATTCATTTTTCTAGCCGCAAAACCCTTTACTACAAAAGATAAATAATGGTGGAAGGATGATACAAATGAATTCGAAGATGTGGTTTCATATTTGGTCATGGTTGTAATTCAGAGAACATTCATAATAAATCAAGAATGGTTATTATGAGTCCTAGGATGGAATATGCATAAGTCATGTGTTGGAATGACTAATATGAGTCCTACACTACAACCAGTTAAAATAAGAGATGACATGATAGATGAGAATAATTAACCTATCATCTTCCCTTTTTCATGAAAAATAGATGTGATCGAGCCTATCTTTAAAAATATCACTTCCATTCACAGATTACTTCCACATAGGTGGCCCTTAAACACATTTTTGAGAGAATACCCTGTTGTAAATTCTCTCCACCCAGACACCAAGAAATTACCCATCTTCTTAGGAGAAACATTGGTAGTCAATAGTTGGCTGACTAGTATGGAAGAGAATACCCTATTTAAACTTCTATGCTCTCATCCTCAATCCTTTTCTTGGGAATATAATGACATGAAGGGTATTTACCCCAATATTTGTACAGACCAAATTTACACAACTGATTCTAGACCAGTTAGACAACCACAAAGAAGGATAAATCCTACCTTAAGAGACATTATAAAAACTGAGATTGAGAAACTCCTTAGGGTAGGATTCATTTATCCAATTTCAGATAGCCAGTGGATTTCTCCATTAGTAATAGTTCATAAAAAGAATGGGAAATGGAGGGTCTGTGTGGATTATAGGAAGTTGAATAAGTAAACTCATTGAGATTATTTTCCCTTGCCTTTCATTGATCAAGTCCTAGATAATCTATCTAGAAAAAGGTATTTCTCATTCCTTGATGGGTTCAGTGGGTATAATCAAATAATAGTGGCACTGAAGGATCAATATAAAACTACCTTTAGATGACCATGGGGTACATTTTCTTACAGGGTCTTACCTTTTGGGTTATGTAATGCTCCTGCTAATTTTGAAAGATCCATGTTAGCAATATTTGTAGATCTAACTCATGATTGTGTTGAGATCTACATGGATGACTTCACTGTTTATGGAGAAGAATTCCAAAAGGTAGTTGATAATTTAGACAAAGTCCTATCAAGGTGTGAGAAAAATCAATTATCCTTAAACAATGAGAAATGTCTATTCATGGTGGAGCAAGGTATAGTCTTGGGCCATCATGTTTCTGATGAGGGAATCAAGGTAGATCTAGATAAATTCAACATTATTGTAAAACTTCCATCCCCCATAAATCAAGATGTAGTAAGAATATTTCTTGGAAATGTTGGTTATTATAGAAGATTCATTTTAGATTTTAGTAAGTTGGCTTCTCCACTATTTTCCCTTTTAACAAAAGATTCTGAGTTTGAATGGACAAAAGCATGTTAGAAATATTTTGACACTATTAAGGACAAATTAACAAATACTCCATTCTTGAGAGGACCAAATTGGAAGCTACACTTCCACATACAAACACATGCTTCCAATGAAGCAGTGGGGGTTGTACTTGGACAACAAGAGGAAGGAGAAACAATGCATGCTATTTAATACATAAGAAAGAACCTCTCCCCTACTGAAAGGAACTACACCACCACAAAGAAGGAGTTTCTTATAGTTGTTTATGCAATTAACAAGTTCCACCATTACATTATAGGATATGAAGTTATTGTACATACTAATCATTATGATATTAAGTATCTAAAGAATAAACCTTTGGTGTATGGAGGAATTATGAGGTGGTTTTTGTTATTGCAAGAATTTAACATCAAAATCATTGATAAACGAGATAAATCCAATGTGGTGGATAACTTTATCTTAAGGCTAACCATTTCATGTATAGAAGAGAAGGTCTATGATGACTTTTCAGATGAACATCTGTGTGCAATCTCAACTGTCTCTCCTTGGTTTACAGACATGCTAACTACTTGGATATATGGAAGTTTCCATCTTTACTTACACCTAAACATAGGAAGAAACTAATCAAAGAAAGTCCAATGTATACATGGATTAATGGACATTGGAATGTTTTTCAAATGTGGATCTGACCATGTATTACGCAGGTGTGTAGCTCAGGATGACATCTTTGACATACTTAGAGCATGTCATGATGAGCTATTAAGAGGACACTATTCAGTAAAAAGAACCATCCAAAAATTATTAGGAGTTGACTATTATTGGCCTTCTTTGCATAAAGATGTCAAAAAGTATGTAAGGCAATGTGATCAATATCAAAGGATGGTAAAACTAAAATTTAAATACAAGATGCCACTCCAACCTCATGTAATGTTAGAGCCATTTGAGAAGTGGGGATTGGATTTCATTGGACCAATTGATCCATCTTCTCAAGGGAAGGAGTGCATCTTGGTTTTTACAAAATATGTTATAAAATGGGCCGAGGTACAAGCTGTCCAATATGCAAGAGATGAGAAATTTACAGAATTCTTATATGAACACATCTTCCAACAATTTAGAATACCTAGATCTGTTGTTTTAGAGTAAGGACCATAGTTCATGTCACGAGTAATCAGTTCCTTTGTTGCAACATATCAAGTAAGTTATCATAAATCATCCCCATATCACCCAAAGTCCAATGGTCAAGTGGAAGTCACTAACAGAGAGTTGGAGAATATTCTAACCAAGATAATATATATTTCAAGGAGAAATTGGGCTCAAAAGGTACCTAAAGCAGCATGGGCCAACAAAACTACTTTCAATACAACCACATGATTCACTCCTTATCAGTTGGTTTATGGAAAGAATCCTATCTTTCCTATTGAATTTGAAAATAATACCTTAAGAACAAATTATGAAGTGGGAATTGATTTATCAGAAGCATAACAAACAAGGATTCTTCACCTTGATGAGTTGGATGAGATGAGGCTACAAACACTACATCAAAAAGAAATAATCCAACATAAATTAAATGTGTGGCATGATAGTCACATTAAGAAAAGGAATTTTTAGAAAGGATTTAGGTCTCTTCTATTTGATTCAAAGTATAAATAATTCAAAGGGAATTTGCAAAAAAAAGATGGACGGGTCCATACCGGATCGAAGAAGTATTCACCAATGAAATCGTACAACTGATTCCTATTGATGGTGAAAGAAAGGTAATATTGGTTAATGGTTATAGGTTGAGGGTATACCAAAATCCAACATCAAAAGAGGAATTCAAAAGGATGCTATAAGAAAATGCAACTCTGAATTGTGTAGACAAAGGTTCTTTGTCCAATTCAATTCAGGGCTAAATTCATTTTTAGCAAGAATAAATAGGAAATGGCTGAAAACTAGAGATGGTAGCCATTGTCCTATGAGGTATTGATTGAAAACCAGAAATGACGGTCATTACTTCTAAAAAAGAAAAAAAAAGAAAAAAATATAATTGAAAAATAATAAGTGCAGGTGGCTGAAAACCAGTAATGACGGTCACCACCCATGAATCATGAAATCAATAAATGATAAAAAAATATGTGGAGAGATAAACAAAGGAGAATTAAGTGCTGCTTATTAGATTTTACAAATGATTAATGCCAAGGTATGTGCCATGAATTCTCTTTTAAATGTTCAAAAGTTATAACTATGAGGTGATAATTATTATGCTTTTGTGAAATGATGGCTCCACCTTTTCCAATGTGTTCGCACACATACCATATTTTAGTAAATATGACATCCATTCCCAATTAATCCCTTGCAAGTACCAAATTAGTCTTCATTATGTTGTTGTATCATCGTAACTAGTTAAGCCTTACACAATTTATATTGTTTAAAACTGTTTTCCCCTTGATTTTGCCACTTTCCATTTCTATCATTTCACTCATGTGCTACTACGAATATTATTCTTACGCTAGAAGAATTTCCATTCTTGCATTGTTTCTCCCCCATTCATGTGCTTATCTCCTTTCAATCCTATGCCATCACTTTCTCTATTTCAATTACCATCCATGGGAGTCCAGCTCCATCATGAACCAACCAATTCGATTGAATTACTCTTTGATAGGAAATCCGTAGAATTTTTTGAGAAAGCAGGGTGGATAGATTTTATGTTGGCATATGAAGAATTTAATAAAATAATGACAAAATAATTTGTAAAGAACCTTGAGGAGGGACATTCCAAGGTGAAAGGTAAGTAAATCTTGTTCATTTGTTCTATCATTAGTCATATTTTAGGAATTCCAGAGGAAGGGTAACTGGTTAATTTCAGGACCCCTAGTTAGAAAAAAATTAAATATTTTCTGTTGGAAAGAAAGAAAAATTAGAATGGGTTATGGATAGTAAAGGAAAGGCTAATGGCATAAAAAAGCGGTACTTTTCCTAAACCATGGGAAGATGTAGTGAAATGGGTGATTAAATATTTTACATGCGAGGGTCAGTATAAGGTCATTCTAGGCCCTATGTTAAGAATCCTTATTCACCTCCACCATGGTCAAGCTAAATCCCATAACCAGGTTAATTTTCCCCTATTTTTATTTGACTATGTCTAATCTACTGCTGAAATATTTTGATGGGGTTCTTCTTACCTAAAATTCCAAAGCCTTATTCACCTAATCTGTAAGCAACATTTTATTAAGAAATGTCATGGCCTCAAGAAGTGGGTCAAATTGTAGAAAAAGTATGCCCTAGAACCTGTATTGGTTATAGAAAGAGGACCCTCTACCTTAGAAATGCTAGAAAACGTATTAGGACATCAAGGCCTGCCCAAACCCTTGATGAACACCAAACAAAAAATGTTCCTTCCCACGAGGAATAAAAATCACTCGCGATCATACAATCCCTATAACATACACCTCCTGCTTCTCCTCCTCACTCTGTATCACCTCTAAGCCCTGTTTCTAATATGGAGATTGATCAAACACCAATCATAATTGAATACTCACCCACTCAGGACAAAGGGAAAACACCCATGTTTGAAGGTGAGCCTAGTTCACTTATTAATTCTGATACAATCATTCTTGAAGTATTGTCTCTTTCTAAATTTTAGTATGAGCTCCAACATTCTCAAGAGAGAATTTCCCATTTACAACTCCTTTTGTAAACAAAATATGCCAATTTCTCTCAGTTGGAGGCAGATAAAGAACAAAAAATACAACATCTCTAACAAATAATAGAAAAAGAAGAAGATGTAATCCTGCAAATTTAGTATAATGCAAAAGAGAAAGAGCAAAGGATTCAATTCCTTCAATCTAGAGCTGAAGAATTAACCACATCACTTGTACTCTTACAAAAAGATAGGAAGGAAATAGAGTCTGTACATACTACAAATCAAACAGCTTAAATTTTTTTTGTATTTCCCTAGATCATTGTTTTGAAGGGAATCGTAAAATGGATGCAGGAATGCTATAATCTCAGGGGAGTGGTAGAAGAAAATAAGGTGTTAAAATAAGAAAGTAAAATGCTTCAAGATAATTTTCTTCACATTTGTACGTTATATGACCATGCCCTTTCTTGCACGACATCTTTTAATTTTTATGTATTATTTTTAAAGGAAAATTTTTTCAAGTGACAAATTTAAAGAGTCTACTCCTTAGAGTCTATATAATTTGATGATGATAAAAAATTTGTTCAGGTATATACAGTAGCAAACATAGTTGTTAAATTTTTTTTATGTGAGTTCTATGTCCATAAGTTTATTCTGTCATAGAAAGTGAAAATTCCAATTAATTTGTATGTTGGAGAAGTGCAGTTGAGGGCTTTTGTTTCCACCATGAGACACCGATCTATATGGAAAGAGTAAAGAGGGGCATCTATAAGAGAAGAAACCAATGCAGACCTTTTAATAAAGCATGATCTCCCAGCTCCAATCAGATTCTTAAGAAGATATTAGTCCCAGGTCTACTGTCTGTAGCTTGTGGACAAGTATAAGTCAAATATTACAGCTTGTATATCAAATTTTTGAGAGAATATACTCCCAACATTTAATCCCAATTTTCTTACTTGTTAACTTAGGTATGGACTGCTTCCATAGGTCTAGAAAAAAAGTTATCTCCCTAACTAACCTCCACTGGTCACTAAAAAGGGCCAAGGACATTTACAAAATTATGCTAGAAATATAGGAGAAATGAATAGGAATGAGATACAGGCCTTCATTGGTAATAACGCCTGTGCCATGATGGAATAACAACCAAGATCAACCTAAAGCAAGCTAAAAAATGTGGAGAGAGACAAAAGTAAAATTCTTTAGGTTTTGCACCACAGAGAAAGATAAAACATGGCGTACATTTGCCAATGAATATAATTGGACAAGAATTGTTGAGAACTTGAACAGATAGTAGGAGGACCTATTAAAATTTTAGTTTCGGGGAATGAAGATCCATCCCAATTCCTATGTAAACCCCCCATTTTTTCATGCCATCATTTTTTATTAAGGATGATATTAGCATTTTATAATTAACACTTTAGTATATTTTGAAAGGAAGATTTATGCATAGCCTTGTTATTTTCATTTTGTACACACTTCTTCAAAATGTGTTAAATATACCTTTATGTGTATTAACAATGTGTCAAAGAGCATATCTTAATCCATCATATGACTCAACTATAGACCAGCACATGACTCACTTATAGATTATCACATGACTCACCCATGCATTAGCACAATACTCGCTTAGAATGAAGAACTCATGCAAAGAAGACAAATGACTCAGATAGAAAGATGACATGTTGATGTAGCCAACACTTGAGTTGACATAATGAGAGGGGCATGAAATGTGGGTTACCATATCATCCATCATACAACTTATGTGGATCATGTAAGCTCGACTTAACACCCATGTAATTGAAGACGTGGAGTAGACAAACAAAATAAATCATAGACTTATAATCATCATGATTATAGGAATATAATGCATGATCTTTAACATCTTCTAGCATTGATTAATCATCTCAACTGATATTTAATTAAGGACCTAATCTATAGTTAAAAATATGAATCTGATTCAAAAATGGCATGCACTAGATCTTCCACAATTGTAACTCCTTAAACAATCAATTATTGTCCTAGATATCTCTTAGTTAAGTAGTTATAATTATTACAAATAATCAGTCCTCTTCTAGAGTGACTAGGAGTGCTCTAGATATAAAAAAGTGTTTGTAGTAGGATTAAAAATTTAGTTCGTTGATTTCTGTAAAATAAATTCTTCTATTCAATAAAGTGCTTGATATAGGGATAACTTGACTTGTGTGATTCACAATCTTAAACCATATCAGTGGGAAGGAGCAAGAGCCACTCCTTCCCAATCTGAAGGGATCATTTCTTATTTATCTCATCTCTATTATTTAGCCTCTATTTACATTACCATAATTTAATTACTTTCAGTATTTTCAATTCTGAGTTCAGTAATCCTCTGTTCTATAAATAAATTTCATTTCTTAATAACATTTAGCATAGTATTTGATTGAGTTCATTATCAAATAAGTACTGAGCATGGTTTTCAACCATTTCCTTTGTTGCAAATAGTCATGGACACCACCTTGGACTTAAAAATCATGAGATAACTAAAGTGCGAGTACTAACAACGCTCATAAATTTATACTAGGGCATCCTAGGGCACAATCCTCACACTCACTCACAAGAAATACATGGAGTATGAGATGTAGTGCAATGCTCGGTCATAAGTTCAATCTATCAGGTGACCATTGGGGTAAGTATGACTCCCCATATTTCATATTTATTTTTTGGATTTGATGTGGTTTTGTGGGGTTTGTAGGTGAACATATCTTTTGTAGGTTACAATGACACTCAACAATCAAGGTGTGTCATACAAGTGACCAACAATGATTATCAACTATACTTGTGTGACACTAGTAAAATTAGGTTTTGACCATTTGCGTAGTCATAGGCACCCAGAAATAGACTTAGCGACCAGGTGCCCCTGACCCAGTCCAGGTACCCTGGTCTGACTTTATTCGATAGCTCCATACCCTGGTATGCCCTCTTGTTCATTAATTTTCTAATCCTCTCTTCTCTCTCTTACACTTAGGGTTTCATATTTCATTAGCTTATTTCTTATGTCATAGTGTATCTAATAACTATACTTCATTGTTTCTATTAGTTACTCTGTAATTAGGGATTTACAAAAATCCTATTTTTAATAAATCATTTAATAAACCCCACTCATGATCATACACTTGGATCCTCATTTTTTTAATTCTATCCAATATTCTGTCATAGCTTCTAAAAATTCTCTCATATCCTTGCATGACTTAATTCAAATGCACCCACCTTACAAAGATGTTATCCAAAAATACCTAGACAATTTATCTCTCTTGCGCACCACACTAACTGCTTAAGTAATCACCATTTTTGATCATCTATCTGATGACTCTATCGGTCCTAATCCATCATCCACTCAACCCATCTTAGAGTCAATTTAAGCTTTACATTATTTATTTCAAGATAAAATTCAAGCTATGAAAACAATGATTACATCTCTTAAATTTGAAATCCAATATCTCAAGGATGTTTCTCAAGCCCATGCTAGTTATCCTTCTACATCTCAGTCTCCTCATCGTAATTTTATGTCTTCTACATGTTCTTATATCAGTGAACCTCAAGTCTTACTGCTCCATGGGTCTCTCAAGTTTGATTTAAATGCTAAGAAATACGACATCCTTCCATACCTAATCACTCATCAAATAATCAAATTTCCATCTACTCATTCCTATCATGCTTATCAGCTTATTGGTTATCAAGGTTTTCCATATTGGAATTATCATCGAATTAATGGACATAATGACAATGATTACTATGCTCTAAAACAAAAAATTGGCCACCTTAAGCATTATGATCTCATTTCATTTGGTACACAAAAGGCTAATACGCGTTCATCTCCAATTGCTACATATCAATGGGTTCCTAAATATAATTCATCTATGTCTCAAGAGCATCATACCATCGTTACTAGTGTTCTTTATACAGTAAGTCAAGAGCCTCCTAAGAAAATTCCTCTCAAAATCAGTCCAAACCCTTCTCCTACTAAGTCATCTACAACATTACCAAGTCAAACTAGGAAACCACCTCTCAAAATCAGTCCATCCTCTTCTCCTATCTTGTTTTCTACAATGATATTAATCCTAAATAAGAAACCACTCATTAAGAAAAACCAAAAAACTCTCAAGGGTTTCTTTCGACTTCCTCCTTTCAACCAAAATTCTAGCCCTAATCCTACTCTTACTCCTACCTACCATTATGATAACAATATGTTTTTTTATGATACAGTTCAAAATCTGTCACCATCGTAATGTATTTCTTACATAGTCATGTAGCTCTCCATTATTGACACATTTAGGGGCATCACACTTCCCCCCTCTAACACTAGTAGTTGTCTCTAACATCTATTATCGCACTTAAAACTCCGTGCTTCATGATTCATATTTCTTAACACTTTCAAATCCCCTTGATACACTTTATATTGTCCTCACCCAATGACACACTCTAGTTTCATGGTACTTACTCGATCCCTGAGGGTCTAAATCTGAAATAAACCTCACCTTCTTCCCATTTCATTCTCTATGCTTCATGATCAATATTTATAGCACACACTTGCAAACCATTTTTTGATGATGCACTTGTGTTCTATGGTTCATTATTGAATGTTGAGGTGTCTTTTATAAATGAACCTCATCTCCTACATACACATTGACTGGGGTCACCCTACTCTTATCACATTCACACATTGCATTCCAATCCATTCCACTCATTCACAACATATTGCATATCTTTGTTGCACTTAATCTTGTTTGTTTATACTTATATGTACACTTTGCTTACTATGCTACTCATATATCCAATATGTCATTATATTTTCTATATACACATGTGTGTTCACTTGGTCTTTAGTTGTCAATGTAGAATTTTTATAGATATTTACATGCAACAATGATGCTTGGCACAATACCTTTTACTAGTCCCATCGAGCCTACTGGGGGCATCTACATTTACTACTCTTACACAATATAGGTCATATCATTTCATTTCATACTATTTCCTATTCTTACTAGCTCACTACTTATTTCATGGATACATACAAGCCTTGACATACTTTTTATCTTTCTAACATGTTAATTGGTGCTTCATGAGAAACATTTGATTTGCAGGAATATATGCCACCATGGTTGTCTAATTTATCTTACTTGAAATTGTTTGCAATTGTATACTATTGTTTGTGGGCTATGCCCTTAGTATTGTGTGCACATTGTATGCTTTTGGTTGCTTCGGCTTTGATTGTCTTATGACATTGTGAGTGATGTCCCATGTTTGAAACCCACTTTTCGTGATCTATCTTATCTTCTTGCTTGTTACACTATATTTTATTACATGTTTTATAGATTTTTCTACTGACATATCTTTCTAGCCATATTATTTGCATGTGCCTTGGTTTCTACCATGTACATCCCCTCCCTTTGCAGGGTATCCATTTTAGTACAACATCATATTAGTTTCAGATTCTCTCCTTTAGACCACATGCTCCTATCAACGTCACATGTACTAAAAATGGGGAGCATACATTGGGTGAGTTAGTCACCCTATAGAGCAGCTCAAAACTATAGTACATGCCTACAAAATACAGGAACAAAGTAGTCATACAATCATAGAATGTCCCAAACTAAGACTTGGGTCCTCAACACAACACAGACACCAACGCCTAGGATCAGATAGGAGTGCTTGGGTGCCTATGTCCTCCCCTGGGAGCCTATGTTATGGGGGAAAACATAGAGTCATTTTATCAGATCAACACATTCTACAACAGTTCACAGAGCAGTTTCATAGGATCAGGCGCTGGCCTCAGAATAAAAAATAAGATCAATCTCCTACAATCAATACATTCGGAAAAATTTTGTACAACTTGGAACAAAACAAGGACGTACCATCTACAGTGGTGCATATTCGGTAATAAATAATAGAAGGTGAGTAACACTAGACCTCTCTCCCCAACACTCTTCTACTGTGGCGTGAGATTGCCCAAAAAACTCTCAATTGGCGTGAGATCACCCAAAAAACTTGTTCTTGGTGTGAGATCACCAAAAAAACTCACACTTGGTGTGAGATTGTCCAAAAAACTCATTCTTGGTGTGAGATCACCCAAAAAACTCATTCTTGGTGTGAGATTTCCCAAAAAAAACTTGTTCTTGGCATGAGATTTCCCAAAAAACATGCTTTTCTACAACATTTCAGGACATCTTTCTATCCTTTACACTTATTGTTATCAGGTGCACACTTTCTTTTTCACACATTTTCACATACTTTTACATATTTATGAAAAAAAATCATATACACATTTTGAATACTTCTTCGCTCTTTTTTACAGGTACATCCTTAATACGCAACAAGAAACAACCCCACGTTAAGCACAAAAACATGTACAACATAATACACTTCACCCCTAGGGTCACATCCTATTTCTTAGCTTCCACGCTTCATTTTTATCACTTCACACTTGCACTTTTCCACTTGGTATGCATTTCACTATCAAACTCTACATGGTTTAGGTACGCATCTTTTAACTACTGTATGTTATCAAGTATTCACTCAACAACATAAAGTGGGGGAAAATGTAGACACAAAATCACACAATTTGGTACATTTCTAGGTCCTAAACACATATGATTCATGAGCGAGAAAACTAGTAATTTATAACTATCTTTGTCCTCTTTTATGTGTCTTTCATGTTCTTTTTGGTATCACACACCCTACATCCCAGTCTAAGCTTTTATTGCTTTATCTTTCATGAATTCATATACCAGTGCCCAGGAGCCTTCATCCCCTCTGGGCACCTCTGTCTTATTTCCACCATACTCACCCTCTTCTGGGTCTCTTTTATCTTTTAGGAATCTTATTTTCTTATGGATTGGTCTTCCTGTTGTCAATTATGAAATTCAACCAATGGAATCATATAAATGCATAGCTATATGTTCAAAATAAGGGACCAAACTCTAAACATTACTATCTATCACCTAAGCTTGCATCTAAAGGAATCCAAAGATTTCAAAGGAATCCATCTATAATCCATACAAGGGAAAGGGGACTGCATTTTCTGTATACACACTGATGAGACCAAACTAAATATCATCCATTGCACAAGATAGCATTATTCTTTCTCTTATAAAGTGGATTTGGATGTAGTCTTAAGAACTAGATATATTATTTAAGATTAGATGTAGAATATATTTGATCTATCTTTGAAAATTCCATTGTAATATGAATGTTTTCATTTCCTAATATTTCTTGTAAGTTGGAGTGCAATATTGTGTATGAGCAGGTCATTTGGTTTCTAGAATGTATTGCAGCAAGTGCAAGACTTAGATAACTAAGAGTGCATGACTCATAAAGATCACAACACTCATAAATATAGGAGCATGAGACTCACATAAAAAAAATTTCAAGACTCACAAAGAGCATATGAATCACAATACATAGATCACATGAATTTCAGGTCATAGAGTGTAGGACTCATAGAACTAGTGCAAGACTCACATAATTAGCGTAAAACTTACTAATACTAAAATTGTAGAACTCCAAATTAGAATATGAGATAGTTTTTTGTTAATTTTATTAATAGGAGGAAAATAATCTCTCTGTTTTTACAAAAAAAATAATTGTTTTGAAGATATCAACATTTGAAGAAGAAGAGTTTCAAGTGCAGTAATAGCAGAACAATTGCAAGACTTGCTCTAACTAATTTTTCAGACCTCCAAATGAGAAACTGAGAGAGATTTTTGTTCTTATTATTACTAGGAGGAAAAAAATCTCTCCATTTTTATAAAACAATAATGGTTTTGAAGATATCAACATTTTAAGAAGAAGGTTTTCAAGCGCATGACTCGTACAAGCAGTATCAAATTCTCTCTAACCAAAGTTGAAGACCTTCAAATGAGAATCTGAGAGAGGTTTTTGCTCCTATTATTGTTAGGAAGAAAAAAATCTCTCCATTTTTACACAAAAACAATAATTTAGGAGATATCTCCATTTTAAGTTTTAGAAGAATAAGGTTGAAGAAAAGTAAATAAGACAAAAAACACAGGTTCAATAAAACTGTGATATCTCCCTCGTTTCTCAACGAAAAATGAGAATTTCAAGATGTTTTGGAAAAATTATAACAAGGAACACCATTTTTTTTTAAAAATATTATTAAAATTAAATTTATAGTAATGATTAAAAATTCAAGGATGAGAATATGGCAGGATAGCTGTCACATCGAAAGATTCAATCTTACAAGAGCAAACTTGGAAAATGGAAAGAAATAGTTAGGTGTATGTAGAAGAGGTAGTTTAATATAGAGTTGTAATATATGATAGTTTCTCTTCCACGCTTGTCTCCTTGTCATGTGGAAGTAGTTAAGTGAAATAGAAAGAGGTAGTTCAATCTAGAGTTGTAGTGTTTGATTAAATCTCTTCCATATTTGTCTCCTTGTCAAGTGGAAAAATATTTAGTTAAATCTAGAGTTGTTGTGTATCCTTAACAAGTGTAAGAAGAAGTAGTCAGATCTGGAGTTGTAGTGTTTGAATAAATTCCTTCCAAATTTATCTCATTGTAAGGTTGAAAATGAAGTCAAGTCTTGTACAAGATTGTAGGTAGGTAGTTCTATAATCTTGGAGTATTGGCCAAGGGATAATTATAAATATCTCTCCAAAGAACTTGACAGTGGTAGGAGATGAATGATTTTTGTAACATCATTTCTGATTAATAAAATCCACAACTTAAGTTTCTTGATAATAATTTCTTTTTATTTTTGTTAACCCAACTCTAAGGGAAGAGAAAGGGCCCACTCTTACCAAAAGAGGAGGATGGTTTATTATT
Organism: Taxus chinensis; assembly: GCA_019776745.2. Lineage (NCBI taxonomy): Eukaryota > Viridiplantae > Streptophyta > Pinopsida > Cupressales > Taxaceae > Taxus > Taxus chinensis. The sequence goes on from CM034148.1 coordinate 706,932,225, forward strand.
TTTTTAAGAATAGATCATCATTGTTTTACTTAGTTTGTTTAAATATGTTTTGTGTGTTTTATTTTATTTTGTCTGTGAAGATTCAATTTTATTTGTTTACTGTCATTTATTTGTTTTTCAGTTATTCATTTCAGTTTGTTAGATTAAATTTGCTTTCAGTTGTTATATTAAATTCAATTTTAGTTATTGAATTCCCTTTCATGAATTTTCAATTCTAGAGAAAATAACTGTAAAATCATTATTTCTTTTAGCCCCTTTTACAGATATCCTTAGACACCATTTGATTTTAAAATTCTTTGAGATTAAATGATGAGGATTGCAATGAATCTCATTAACAGACTGCATAGGAAAGGGGAAGTTCATTATTCCATCCATAGATGCTATACATTGTTACATTCTAGATCTAGCCCACTATTAAATGTAACTTGCATTAAGGCATCTTAGGGAACAATATTCACACATACTCATAAGAACTACATGGAGTCTAAGATGTAGTGCAACACTCAGTTGTAAGTTCACTCTATCGGGGTCAGTCTGACATATTGCATCTTTTTTGGATTTGATGTGGTTTTGTGGTTTTTACAGGTGAACATATATTTTATAGGTTACAACAAAACTCAACGATAAAGGTGTGACATATAGGTGACCAATAAAAACTATCAACAACACTTATGTGATACCACAAAAATCAAGTTCTGACCATATACATAGTCACAGGCACCTAGAAATATAATCTGGCACCCAAGCACCCCTGACCCAGTCCAGGCACCCTGGTTTGGATTTATTCGACATCTCCAAATTATACAGTGCAAGTTGTGATGATCTTCCCTCTCTATTAATCAATTTTCCAGTCCAGATCACTTCCCGGAAGAGCATAAATAAACTAAGTCCTCTCTTCTCTGTCTTGAAATTATAGTTTCATATTTCATTATCTTATTACTTGTGTCATAATGTATCTATTAGTTGTAATTCATTGTTTATATTAGTTACTCTACAATTAGGGTTTTATAAAAAGCCTATTTTTATTAAATCATTCATATGTGGTAGGTATGTCAGCAACAAGAATGGTGACCTTGACTCTCTTGTCAGGATAAAATGCAAATGCAACTTGAACATATTTGATCCTCTCTACTAAGGAATCTTCTTTCCTTTCCATGGAGTAGCAGTGACCAAAGGCTTGAGTGAGGTTCAGGCTAAGGGAATTAGTAACCTTTGCAGGCATGAAATGTCTGAGGCTCTAGAATATATTATGTAGTTATTCAATCTAAAACCACCAATCGGTAGAGAGACATAAAAAGGATAAATTTTTCCAGAGGTAGATGGGGGGGAGGTGAGGAGGTTTTAGTTCTTTTTCTCATTAGGAGTAGGAAATAATCATTTTGAACTAGGAGTGGAAGTAAGAGGGGTAGAAACAAGCTTAGAACTATTTCCTTTTATGAACTTTATGAGCTTATCAAATTATTTGGGAAGGGTTTGAAAATATTCATCCATAGAGATTTGAACTTTACATTTCTTCACATGGCCAATTATATAAAAATGAACCTCAGTTGAGGAGAATAAAGGATTAGATGTAGTAAAAATAGACTGCTTACTTCTTATAATGTAATTGATGTTATTCTTGTTTACACCACTATATTTGAGTGCAGAAATGGAAACAAAACTTTGACAAGGAGGAGTAGAATTACTCATACTAGGATATGTAAGGTCAAGTGCAGTCACTTCAGGTATCTTTCTTAAATATTCCATGGAAGGAGGCAATGAGGATCCTCTATTAATTATTGTATTTTTTTGTAGAGTCCCCACTTGAATTTATCCTTCATGTTATTGGAGGCTTTTCCTTTTCTTGAGACCTTGAACATGTGAACACTACACAAGATTTACTATTCATATCAGCAATGGCATCATCAAATTCATCCTCATCAGAAGAGGCATATTTATAAAAACTGATTTTTCCAACATAATCAATTTCTTCAATACTCAATACTCCATCATTTTAATCAAATTTAGCATCATAAATTTGTTCTTCCGGTCTTACATCATATGTGGCATTAACAGGAGATGATTTGAGAGCCAATCTTCTTTCTCCTCCCATTATTATATTTATGTTCTGATTTTGGTTTTGATTCGGGTATCCTCTCCTTGGAACCTCTTTGTATGAAATGGTGGTCTATGTTAGTTTATTCTTCAATGAAATCCCATCATTTGCTAACTTTTTGACAAGAGAATCTATAGCACCTTCCTTGGACCTTTGACATTTCTGCTTACCATTTATATTATTTACTTTCCCATACAAAATCTGATCATATTATATTTCATTGGTAAACTCTAGGGGATTTTCAAGAGTTAGAGTTTGATCTCTCTGTATGATAAATACAACTTCAGAAAATTTTGCATTTATGAAGAATATCTTTTGATTATCAGTGGATGGTGAAGCTTCTCTAGGTATTATTGACTGCTTCACCATCCAAAACCTAGAGAAGCTTCACCATTCCTAAGACATGGGTTAGTGTTTTGGAACATATGTGCATTTTACAGTCATATAAGGTTTGTCTTCACACTTTAGAACCTTCTATGACTGTAAAATGCACATATGTTCCAAAACATTGACCCAAGTCTCAGTAATGCCATCGAGTTTTCTACAGTGTGTGAAATAAATTTTGTGATCTCTTTTGGTATTAGAGATGGAACCTATAATTTCCACAAGAGATTCTAAGGTATCGTCCTTGAAGGAAAGGGGTATCCAACTTCTTTCTGAACTAGTTCTTGAAAAGAACTCGGGAGTTCTTCCAAGGATGAATTTTCACTAAGTGAAGATGATTTGAGCTCTTGCAATTATTTTTTTAACACTCTCCAAGATATTCAATGCATGATCCTTTACAAACTCAAGCTCTAAAATGAAATCATTCATTACATCACACCTTTTACCCATCATGCGTAACCACACATGAGATAAATTATTAGATATAGATGTAAATACATTCTAGTTCACCAAGGAGTAGTAGTCAAGAAAAATCATCTCAGATACCAATGGGAGAACACTATCCCAAAGGGATTTTATTTCTTGATCTCCCCCTTAGCCTGTTTGATATTTTAAACATTGGCCAAGAAAAATTTGAATAGAGAGAGTGCCTCATGCAACATAAAACTTTCCTTTTTCAATGAACTTCTTTACCCATCTGTCATTGGCTCTTCTTTGCATGGTGTACCATTAGACTCTCTTGATCAAATGAGGATCAAAATAGCTGACGAGAGAGATAAATTTTATAGGAAGGAGAGATGATGCATTGGGCTCCAAGAATGATTGCACCTAAGAAATCAAAGTTCTGACATGATTCTCAAGTTGTTCCATAGTCTGCTTATTTTCTTTGTTTCTTGTGAGGAAATCAAGTTGTAAACTCTGTAAAGAAATACACATCTCACTCGTGTGTAGCTTTCTCCAAGGAAACTTTTGTCAACACAGTCATCAGGTGTCATCTATTTCATATGTTTATTTAATTTATAATTTGGAACTTCCACATATTGAGATCCAGAAGCCTCAGTGAAGAAACGAGATGTTTTTTGAGCTTTCTTGGTCTGCTTGATTTTGATGTACTTTGAGCTGGCCTTAAAGTTAAGCATCATTGATTGTTGTACCATTCTTGATTCTCATCCAAAAAACTCATATACCCATGGGAAAGGCTTAGAAGGTATTGAAATGAAGTCAGGAATCTCATATGCTTGATATGGAACCACAACATGGCTGATATCAGATGAATCCACTACCTCCGAGGAGATAGTTGAATTCCTAGGATGATTAGGATATTGAGATGGGTCAATCTCTCCCATTTCAGGTGTCTCTATAGGACTTTATCCAATCTTTGATTTCTTGTGAAGCTTCATAGGGGGAACATAAATTTACTCCCCTTCTGAAATATTTCACTTGGATGAATTTTTTGAATGAGAGGGCCCAATGGCAACATCATATGCCCTGGGAGAAGAAGTGAGGGACACTTTCTTTTAAGAAGCTAGTGTTTCTTCACTCTTAATGATATAAGAAATTCTCCATTTGAACCATTATTTTGACCTCTTGATTACTTCTATATTCCTTTCCTTGATGTCACTAGAATCTCGAATATTATATGAAGTGGGAAGAAGTGGAGATGACCATATTTCTTGATACTTAGGGTCAAATAGGTCAGATCCATCATCAATCATTTCCTCCACAAACCATTTAAGTTTGAAATATATTATTTGATCCATTGTAATTCTCATATTTTCCCATATATTGACCTAAAAATCATTCATACAATTGGCCCAATATTCCTTAATGTGTGAAATGTGAGTCAATCCCAACAAGAGGAAGGACTCATGATCCTTATAGAGGTCACAGATGGGCCTATCCATATAAGAATACAAATTGAGGATTGCGAGGGAGGATTTAATGTTTAATACATTAACCATATTCTTACATGAATAAATTCCTAAGGAAATAGGAAATGAGACACCATTCCTCTTTGAGTTCTTTTAATTTATGTGAAAATAAGAAAATTTATGAAAGAACTCAATCATGATGATATTATCACTCATATATTTTGGTAACCGGTGAGGGGAAAGGTCAAAACCTCTCATCTTGAGATAAGTGAAGGTGATAAATTGAATGAAGTGGTTTTTTTACTTCCCAATGAACTCAATTTCCTATGATGAGGTTATTTTCTCAATATTCCCTCAAGGAGCCTTATGAAAAACATGGAGAATTCATCATTCACCCTCAAGAAATGAGATCTTTTCTCTCGGAATGTGAACTGAGGATACTTATTGAATTCAAGAGACATTTTTGGTATATTTAGGGAAGTAAAGAGATCTTGTAAGGGTATTGTGTATGAAAGAGCATACACCATATATGAGGCCATTGAGAACTTCTTGGAGGTAGGAAAATGCACCACTTGCCTATGAATGTTGTTACTTATGATTTTCCCCCATTCAATCATATGATTTCCTCCATTCAATCATATGATTTCCTTCTATGACCACTGGATTAAATTGGGCTATCCAATCATGGAATTCCTTCATGTTTTATTCTCCCATTACCCTATTTAGTAACATAACTACACCAGAGTAGGCCTTGTGAAATTCACTTCGGGATAATGATTTAGGAATCTGGAGAGATTTCTTCCTTGTTTGAGCCTTGACCCCACCATCACTCCTTATAAGTATGAATCTGTTCAAAACCATTCCTGAGAGGTGAATTCATAACTAATGATGACCATGTTATTACAAGTGGGAATCTGTAGGCATTTTGAAAACCCTTCGGAGTGAGAACTTCCAGAATTGAGTTGTTATCTGCAAGAACTGTTCTTGAGTTAGGGTCATAGTGATAGGCACATGATAGAACTAGCTCTATGCTCTGAAATGAAAATGGATGAGAACCTACCTGAAAAATACCACTTGAGAAAATATTCTCCTCCATAGGTTCTCAATTTTCATTCAACATTATTTCTTTGATATTTTCCAAATCCATGTGAGAGGCATCACTATCTCCTACATTGGGGTATTTAATAGATAATGTGAAAATCGGTGCAAATGCTATGTACTTGATCTTCATGGTGAATGGATTTTTTGACACAAGAGTGACATGGAGGAGTGTGAGAAATTTGAACTCAATCTCAACACTTACTAACTTTGTAATCACAATTGGAAGTCTTGTTTTAGCAAGTTTTACAATTGTCACTTTTTGCCTATTTTGGATTTGAGAGAGAAGATATTGTTACTGAAAAATCACCAGTTTCTCAGATTTACTATTATTATAAGGAAACCTTGGTAGTGAATTACTAAAAAAATATAAACTGGTCTTTTGGGGATTAGATTGAAATGGAATCAATCTCAAAGATTTTGTTTTGCAATGTGAGGTTTTGCTCCAAATTTTAAAGGATTTCAATTGTTGAGTTTTTGTAGATCTGAAAAGGTAAGTTTTTAGCTATGAATTTCAAATGGCTGTAGAAAAAAACATAGAGAATCAATGGAGGCATGTACACACTCTTCATAAATGCATTTTTGCAAGGAATCTACAATCCAAGTTTTATGGAAAACATACATGGGGTTTGGGAGACATGAGTGAAAATGTTTTTTGAGAATGGAGGATGTCTAATTTTTTTTGAAAAAATAACAACACACCAACAACAACGGGGGCAGAAATAACACAAATGAGGTTAAAAAATGGTTAAGTTTTACACTTGAATGATTTTCCATCTTTTCAAATGTGTTTTCCATCACATGTGCACACGTTAACTCAAATTAAACCCAAACAAGCTCAACCCGGATCAGGTGGGGGGTGGATGTGTGGTTACACCCTAAAAAATAGGGGGAAAATGGATAAAGGGAAATCACTCCCTCTAAAGTGCACAATGGGTGCTTGCTGCATGAGGATGGGGGCCAAACTTGTGACTTGAAAACACCTTTCTAACACCCTAGGTTGCGATTTTGAGTGATGAAACTTAGTCAAGGATGGAGGAGCACAATTTTGTGTCCTTCATGTCCCTTTTATATTGGGACAAAGGAAAAAAGGGACATCATACATTCAAAAGGACGTTATGGGTCTATTTGTCATGAAAAAGTGGTCAAAATCCAACTTATGGTGAGTTGATAACACTTTCTAAGACTGAAAGTTATCTTTTTAAGTGACGCAACATAACACTCAATGGGGAGTGATATTTGGTGTCCCCCATGTCCCCTTGCATCAAGGGACAAAGGGAAAAGGGACATTAGTACTCCAAAACCCGGCCCAAGCTTCTTGGAATGCTGATGTCATCATTACATGAAAATAGAATAAGGAGTGGTTTTTCAGGTCCGAGAACAAGACATAGAGTTTGAAGGGCCAACCTTATATGATTTAAAAAAATGACTAATTGAGTCTATTCCCACCATTTTTGAGACCTAATTCAACATGAACGTTTCCTTTTTAGTCCACTTTCCACTTTTTCCTATGTGCATGCACCATTAAGATGAGCTACCCCCAGTGTCCAAGATGAGTATGATAAAATCCAACACATGAAACATGAAGACGGTCCACTATACTCCACATTGAAAATTTTTAGGCTCTAATTGTTCCCAAGGTGTTTTAAATCCTTTGAGCAAGTTTCATCTTTTAGAAAGACTTTTTTTGCTGCATCAATGGCTAGTTTTTCATATTTTATACTCCTAGACTTATATTTTGATTATTACATCATGAATTATCCTGTCATATTTCAAATTCATATGATTCAATTTCTTGAGACCTCCCAAGGCTTCCTAAACTATTTGAATAAGGTGACTAGCTCCTTTGAAATATGCTTTTCTTAATACCTTGTACAAAAAGATTCGGTTTTGCTTGAAAGTTTTCCAACCTCTTATGGCTCCACAAAAACTTACTAAAATGCCTTGGATCACCTTATTTCTCTCCTACACAACCTCCAAATGGGTATTTCCCTTGCATTTAACTTTTGATGGATGTCCTCTTGTGAAAAAAAGACAAAAATAACCCCTTTGAAGCCTCTAAGAGCACTATTCTTTCTTATATCTCACTACCCTCATGAATCAAGCTAGGTACACTTATCTACACATGAAACACACTTCAAAATAATGTTAACACATTCCTCTCAACTAGAATAAGGGTGACACAATTGGAATGCTAGCCGGATGAAAAGTTTACATTAACCGGGAAAGGGAATTTCAAGTGTGGGTTTAGTTGTCATGACTAAAATTTTAAATTTTTCATGCTAGACATTCAACATGATAACAAGTCTGACTAAAACCTAGAGTATCCATGCTCCATCATAAAACTTCCAAATTTCATATACCACTACCATGGAGCTTATTTTAGGTTATACAAGCTCTTTATCATTTTTCACACCATGTTCTCATTCCCTGTGACCTCATATCCCTGTGGCTATTCTATGTATAAGTACTACTCCGAATCACCATGAAGGAACAAAATATTCACATTGATTTTCTCTAAGTGTAAGTCTTCCACAATAACTATCCAAAGAATAGTTATAATAGAAATCATCTTCACTGCTGGAGAAAAACTATCATCGAAATCAATACCCTTCTTTTGTACAAACCCCTTGACCACCAACCAGGCATTATACCTTTTGTACCTCTATCCTCTTTGAATCTATACACCCACTTGTTCTACAATGATCTCTTACCTTCGAGTAGGTCTGCCAAATCCCAAGTCTTATTTTCCATGAGAGACTGATGCTCTTAATCCATGGCTTGCTCCCACTTCTTCCTTGCATCTACCTACATTGATTCCTCAAAGCACTCTGGATCTCCATTGTCAGTGAGTAATAGATAATTAACAGATGGAGAAAAAAATTAGGTTCTCTTCTTACCCTAGAAGACCTCCTCACCACAGAAGTTTGGGGTTCCTGTGGATTAGGTTCCTGAACAAGTTGTACTAGAACTGGTTGCTCTACAACATCCTCTAATATTGTGTACTCTTTTCTAGATTCCTCTCTCTAATCCTGTAAATGATGTTTATACTTGAATTTATCATTAAATACCACATACCTAGACCAGAATATTTTATTTTTCTTAAGCATCCAAATCTAGAAACCAAAGTCATCCACACCATTATCAAAAAAGGTGCATTTTTAGATTTAGCCTCTAACTTGGTTCTATAATCTTTATCAATATGAACAAAGGCTTCACAACCAAATACTCTAAGTAAGGAATAATCAACCTTTTTACCAGAGTAAGATTCCTTAGAGCCTCCACCCAAGGCATTTGAAGGTATTTTATTGATAATATATACAACCATGCTCACTAACCTCTGCCCAAAATTGAAGGGGTAGCCCTGTATGCAACCTCATGCTCCTAGCACACTTTATGATAGTCTGGTTCATTATTTCTGACACTCCATTCTATTGTAAATTTCCTAGAACTATCCTCTATTTGTGAATTCCCTTCCTAGAAAAAGAATCAATAAATTTATTACTGCAATATTCTCCTCCATTATATAAACCTGAGACATTGTAACTTGAGACCTATTTCATTCTCAACCAAGGCTTTTCATATTTTAAATGTATCAAACACATCATATTTTCTCCTAATGCTACACATCCAAACTTTACTAGTTATATCATTAATAAAAGTTACATAATAAGAATAACCACCAATAGAAGATACCTAAGCCAACCCCCATACATATGAATGAGCCATCTCCAACTTATTATCCTTCCTTGTAGGTCTAACCTTGAGAAAATTTACCCTTTTCTATTTTCCATACACATAATTTTCATAGAAATATAAATCAATATGTTACAATCCAGGTAATCTATCCTTCAAAATATTCATGCCCTTTTGGCTCATGTGATCGAGCCTATAGTACCACAAAGTTGCATCTACTATAACAACTAAATTACAATAATCAACACTACCAGTTAAATACAAGGTACTAACCTTCTTACCTCTTACTACCATAAGATCACCCTTGGTCACTGTATGTCCAAGAATCAACAAGCGACTCTACGGTACACTTGACCTCCCGAGGTCATGATAGAACAACTGATATGAGATGTAAAGATGGGTATGGAATGGATAAATATGGTGAATAGGTGTAATATGTGAAAATAGGAAAAAATGGCTAAAAGGTAGATCAAGGAAAATAAATGTATTCTACGGGAACTAAGGAAAATTTCTCGTTTAAGACAATGAACACCTGTTTAACTTATTCGGGTGAAATGGAACGATAAAGGATAATGGCTGCACGAAGGTTTTAATCAACGTTATAATCACCAAATATACCTTGAGTGGGCTTTGGAATACGTGGGAATTGTCATGCGTCTATCATGTAAAAATCTCCAAACAATGTCATAGAGGTGTAAGAAGAGACAAGTGGGAAGGACAAATCTATAGATTGTGAAATATAGTCTCGACTAAGATGATTATGCTATAACTCGTTAGAATTTTTGACTTCATCATTCAAGGATATAAAATGTGAGATAATGCTTGGCAGAACCGGGGTGGTTTAGAATATGAGTTGCCTAAGGCCCTGAACTATGTCAGTCAATTGTGTTGTAATGTTGGGTTGTGGCACTCTTGGATCACACACTCTTCACTTAGGTTGATTAGGGCATTGGATGGTCATGTGGAAATGCAAACAAAGAATCTAAGGAAACAAACAAAACATCTAGAGAAAAGAAAGGGAACTAAGTCAAGTTTAGGTAACTTAAGCCTCTAAGGTAACTTAGGGAGCTTGTGTTAATTCATGTCTAATTAAATATATGTTCTTAAATTAACAAAGAAACACAAACATATTTAAATTAAACCAAATTGATTACTCTCCTTGGATATAATTAAATCTACATGTAAGTAATTAATTAAAATAAATGAAACTAATTAACTGAAACAATGAATTAAATCTAGTCTATTTGTTTTTGTATTTTCAGATATTTTAAATGAAAGGGAATAAGATAAATAAACAAGTCTAATTTATCTAATCTATGTTTTTGAGGATTTTCTTGGTTTTATGGAATTAAATGAATGAAAGATACACAGACAATAAAATTGTTTCTAATTAAATAGAAACTACTTCTACTCTAAAATAAAATAAACTAAACAACGAAATAGTCGGATGTGGCTATTTCCCCGTTACAAAATGAATTAAATCTAATCTAATAACAAAAAAGGATTTTCCTAACTTGTAATTGTGGATGTGATTTCTTATAGTTTTACCTCAGAATAACATGAAGATTGAAAAGATTTTTAGAAGAAATTTCTTCCCCTGAGACTTCCCCGATAAAACACTAAAATTCCTATGGAAGCTTTTTGTGAAGAAATTCAATAAAATGTATAGAAACAAAAGATTCTTCAAACTTACTTCCCTTATAGATCCACATCCCGATGAGCAAGGAGGAATATCTCAAGAGAATATTTGCACTTACAAACTAATTAATAAACGAAAAGAAAGATATAGGTGCTTCTAAATTAATAAATGAAGAAATGCAAAGCACTTTGCACCTGAACTTCGTCCAAAACATTCCCAAGAAGATCCATAGGGATGAGATGAGAAGGAAATTTGAACGGAATCTACTTACAAGCAGTGAAACTACTATGTAAATTCTACTTCCTTAAAATGAATGTTTGAATTGATTATAGATTTAAATCTAAACAATAACAAAGAAAGCTTCAAAACATTCAATTACAACCCCAACCTAGAAGTGTAGAACTGAGATAATTTCTAGTGTTGGCTGTGATTTTTTTGATCCCCTCATATTTTTTTCCAATGGTGAATCCAAATGTATCCAGGGAGTTATGCTGGAAGAGTATAGAAGAAATGAAGGAGTGATGGAGCTAGTTGGTTTGCAGGTAGTTTAGTAGTAATGCATGTAAGAGAATAACAAGGTAAATGAACTGTGTCTTCTTACGTACTTCTTGGCAGAATTCTGAAAGCATAAAACTACAATTCCAAATAAAAATAATCCAACTAATGCTTTGGGAAAAATCTTGGTTTTTATAGAAATTTGGCAGGAAAATGGTGAAACACATTTTGGAAACCAAGAAGTTCCAAATCACCATCGGAAGGGGCAGTTAACTTACTAATAATAATAAGTGAAGGAGAAGAAGTCTATACACATCTAACAATATTAATGGCAGCTGATTTATTCAAGAAACGTGTGAGACATGAACTTGGGAAAAATCAACACACATTCAGAACACATTGGTAAAGCCTCAGGTAAATGCACATAGAACCACTGTTATGCGCAAAACGGTGGTTACACAAGTGCTGTGGTGGTTTCGTCATTTCCGTTCAAGACAGACAGTGATTAAATAAATTATGATATTTTTATAAGTTAATATATATAGAAACAACAATTGAATAGCTAATATAAATTGAAATACTAATGCTAAATATTTATTTTTAGTGTTTAAATAAAACTAATAATGAAAATAAAAGGGATAAGGTACTAACCTGAATGTAACTTACCTTGTTGTGTGTTGGACTTGAATAGACTGATGTATGGATTGGACTAGAAGTGGGAATGCTGCCTTTGGGAACACAGAAGTTGAAGATCTGGATGGATTGGGGCACCCTAGAGCGCCTTGGTTTGTAGTCTGGGCGCTCTGGTCTGCATAAAATCCCAGGATCTAAATCTAGAAGTGTTACAAGGTCTTCACAATGTATTCCTCCTTGTCATATGGTTTTCACAATATATTCACTTATGTTTTTGTGAATGTGATGTGAAGATCTACCTACAAAACCCTATTCAAAGCATCAAATTCCTAAAAATAGAAATTCATATGAATATGTCAGACTGACCTTAGTTGCCACAATGGTGGACATATAACTAAGCACTGCACTACATTCTAGACCCCATGTAGTTCTATGTGTTTTTGTGTGAATTTTTTTTCCTAAGATGCCCTAGCGCTAATGACGCAAAAGTAGGGGGCAATAAATAGATGTAAGAATGCAAATGGTGGATGGAATATAATAAATACAACCCTTTCCCCCTATGCTTGTGTGATAAAGATGCCCAAATGTAGTCCCTTGCCTTAGTAGATAGATGCCATTGATAAATGATAGTCCACCCATAATGTAGTGAGTATGCTATGTTTATATTGGAATATCTTGTTCAAATTTCGACACCAATGACCCAAAATGCCAACTAATACCTAGGGGAATGAATGGGGTAATAAAAAGGACCAGCCTTGAACAAATAAATTAGAACCAAGAATTACGAAAACTAGGGCGCCTAAAATCTCATATTGGGGTGCCCCAGTGCTACCCTAAACACCCTAGTTATGAACTGGAGATGAAAAACAACCAAATAATGACATTTGACACTTGTTGAGAGACTACTTGAACTGTATAGACAACTGATGATTGTGCAAGACAAACGATGATGGCGACCAATTAACTGATGACTAAACTAGGGGATACTTCATTAGTGAATACCTTTATTACGTGAGATATATATAAAATAGCATATTTAGTAGTATAAATGTAATAGTAAGTGCGTGATTTTGTGACTACAGACGGTTACACAACCATTGGTGCAGTTACATAACTAAAGGCTAGAATGCTAGGAAAAAGGCTGAAAAAGTAACTAGGAAAGTGGGAAAAGCTAGGAAAAGATAAGTAAGGAAAACTAAGCTACAAGAACATGCTACAAATGAGAAATTTGGACTTGGATACACCATTTTAATCTGGAAACAAGATTATCATCATTGAGGATTTGAACCGTTCCGATAATGTAGCACCATGCAAATTTGGGTGCATACATATCACCCCCCTCAAAGACACATTTTAGCCATGAAGGGGTGTAAAACATGAAGTCTGAGTATGGCGCTCCCAAATGGGAAAGTTAGAAATTATACCTGACACATTTGTGTATTAATACTACGTCAGTCCAAGATTCCTATTATGTGAAAGAAGAAATGGGAATCAAGTGCAGATATAAAGTATAATCGACAAAATATTAAAACTAAAATGACAAGACTACTTACCATATCTGCGGGGATAAAGATAAACCTGTGCTAGTACTCCCACCCTACAAGACACACTCAAAATAATGTTAAAAAATGCTATATAAATTGAAATTTCTATTTATAGAAAATAATTTACATCTACACACTTAGCAAAATTTGAGCTATGGATTACCTCTGACATTTTCTTACGAGAGTATAGTCAAAACGAAGAGGATCTCGAGATGATGGCATCACAACCAGTGGGAGGAGAAATGGGTCAAAATCTTGTTAGTTATCTGTTTCTAGTGTTTTTCACCCTAAAATGTAGAAATGTCAAAAAAATTGACATAGGGCGGGTTATATTTAGATAATTACCTAGTTAAAATTACCACAAGGGGGCGCCACATAATATTTATAATTTTTTAATTCAAAATGGTATTTTTTATTTTTGAATTTTTAGGACCTTAGGGTATGACCTGAGATTCGTGAGTGGAACCGCTGTGGTGGTTATGCAATCACCACTCTACATAGAGTGGCGGTTACACAACCGCCATGATGGTTACACAATTATTACTAAGCATGTTAAAAATGTGTGATTTTCGTGGTGGTTATGCAACTGTTGATTTGCACAGAGTGGTGATTACGTAACTTTTGGGACAATTTGCTAAATTTGTAAAAGTATGGATTTTTTTAGTTTTTAATTATTTTTATGATATTTTTGTTGAGCTTATTATACATATAAATGATTCTAACTTTCTCTTTTTCACTATTTTGAATGTAGGGGGATTATATCAGGTGGAGCGGGGCCCGTGAGTGTGTCTAGTTAGCTCTAATTTTGGGTGGACTGAATCAAGTTGAGAGGGATTTGTTAAACAAGGATAGGATATGAGGATTTACCAAACATGGTTGGTTCTTCCCGCTAACCACTTATTGTGTGAATTACTATCCTATTGAGATGATGTTGTCATCCTCAAAATGTCCCTCTTTTTGAAGTCAAATTTCAAAATTTTTGAGTCAGTACCTTGGAGTATTGGATTCACGTCAAGCCTGGTATTGTTTTCCATTTTCTATTCCATGGAGAACAATTAGAAATTTGGGCGTACAGGTGGAGTTTTTTCCTCTTCTATTTATTTCTTCTCGTAGTCAGGAATGACAGGTGTATCCTCCTCATCAATGTTTTCCTCAACATCCACGAGGTAGTACATGGATATACTCTAATTGGATGTAGCATGGCCATGTTTCAAGCAACAGTGGAAGCATGGCTATCGATGCAACTCAAGGGCAATAGGGCGAAAGCATAGGCTTTCCACACAGGTCCAAAATGAAAATGAAAACAAGCCTCTAAGTATGGAAGGAGACGATGCCAATGCCTAATTCAGGAGTGAAACCAAAAGGTCAATTTCTAAATGAGCGTCCAACTCTCCACGTGGTTAGAGTTAATCGAGAGAGAGAGTTGGTTATTGAAAATTCCAAGACTGGCGGAAGGAGCCACGCATCAGCTCGACGTAATTTCAGGAGGTGTATCCAAAGTAGAAACTCAAATGAGTGCCAACTCTCCACATGTCTAGAGGTCAACAAAAGTCAAGTGGGAAGTAGGCCTGAATTGGCTAAGTATAAAAGAACTGGTAGAGCTCTCCACATGTCAGCCTGGCGCAACTTCAAAGGAAAAATCTAGAGGTAGGTTCCAAATGAGCGCTAGCTCGCCACGTGTCCAGGGTCAGATATACGGCCCTGCAAAACAAAAGGGAGAAATTCAAATACTAAGTCCGAATAGAAAATGTTCCAAAATTCCCTTTCTCCAAAAGACACAAAATGCAAAAGGCATCCTCAGGCCCACTTCAGTTTAAATCTCTCCCACGTGGATGGTTTAAATTTAAAGTTTACAAAGGCAGGGTGGATGACTGCGATTCAATGCATTCTAGTTTTGCTACCAGACATGGAAATGACCGAGGCATTGGAGAAACTCAGACATCAGTTTCTTGAATCAGTTTTCATCATTTTTGTAACCGATGTAACCATTCTTTGAAACTATTTAACGGTTTCTCCATGCTATTGTTTGGGTTGGATCCTGGTACTCTGAAAAGTAATATATTCAAAGTAATCAATACAGAAGTTCTTTCCCCTTTCTTCTTCTACTTTTCTTCTTTCTGTGTCTAAAACTTGGGAATCATCAATATTTTATGATAAGAAACTTTGTGTTCTTGTTTATATGATTTCTGGAACTTTGTGTCTTTGGAATTATATTGGTTATGAAAGCGAATGATTCTATTCTACATCTCCCTAATTCAATATGTATAAGGTGATACTTTTCCATCTATATCTCCTGAAGGTATTGTTACGTTCTTCCTTCCTCATCTCCTTAATTCTTCCATCCTTTTGCATTGATGATCTTTGGACATAAAATGTTTCAAAGGATCAGGAATCCACACTTTGAAAGTTGTACATTTGTATATAAGTTTGTGGCTTGCTTTCAATAAGGGAACCTCTCCCATTAAAGAGGAGGGACTTTCTGTCCCCTGACTATGGTTTGTTAAAAGGATCATTTTAAAAACCCAATAGTTTTTGGTGACTCCGTTGTGGATTTCATTTCAAACAGATCCCTTTCTAAAATAACAACTTCAAGATCATCATTGGTTTGGTGACTCTGTGGTATACACGTGGGAGGAAACCTCTTGGGGTTGAGGATTTCCATTTTCAACTTTTGGAACAACAAAACCTCTCTCTTCCAGCAAGAAGGAATGGAGGACTTGTTCTCACCTCCTATAAAGACAAAAATTCCAAAGATAGTGTTCCTCAGGAACATCTTAGTCCTAATCTTTGTGTTTTGATTTTTGTTAGTGTTTCAGTTCCCCTTCAGTTAATTTTTCCAAAGATGGCAATTCCTTTTCCTTGGGGAAAATAGGTTGGGCCTCTTGCTCTTCCTCAGCCATTACATGAGTTGCCTAGGGGTAACAGGAAAAGTTTTTCCCAAGTTCCAGAGGTGATGGGAAGGTTCATCCAAATGAACACATTGCAACCTTCATTGTTGCATGTGGGATTCTTGGAGTTGAACATGAAGATGTCTCTGTCAAGATTTTTGTGGAGACATTGTAGGAAAATGCTATCTGATTAGTTCTACCATCTTCCTGTTGGGTCTATCACTAATTGGAATACTATGACAACTCAATTTGAGAAGTGTTTCAAACCTGCTGAAGATGTCCATGCTCTGTTAGCAAAAATTTCTCATATCAAGAAGGAGCCATTTGAGCCCATGAGGGAGTTTGTGGCTAAATTCAACAAGCTAATTAATAAAATTCCATAGAACACTCATCCAGTGGATCAAATCCAAAAGTGCTTCTTCCTCAATGCCCAGTTTCCTGAAGTGAGTTATGCACTAAGGAGAGCTAACCTTGCAACTTTGGATGTTGATCAACATTTGGCTATCAGTGTGGAGGATGATTTGATCATGTCTGGTAAAATGAAAAGAGAATCCTCCAAATCTAAAGCTTCTTCCTCTTCCTCTTCCCCTGGAACCAATTCTAAGTAGTTAGTACAGAAGCTTACAAATGATCTCATTGCTCTCAAGAAATAGTTGGCTCAGCATACTCCCTATCAAGATGTTCCAAGGAAGAATTTTCAGCCCAAGAACCACCTTCCTTCCTCTCATACTAAATTGGCTATTGAAAGGCCCACCCATCAAGGTTCCGGTCAATGCAACTTGTGAAGTTGAAGAACCTGATGATGTTGAGTGTAATGAATTATATGAAGAACCAGAAGAAGAAGTTGAAGAACTAGAGGAGCTTGGTGGGTCTCAAGTTCATTTCCTCACCACTGAAGGTATGGATGATGAAGATGAATATTAGGAAAGAGTGGTTGATATGAATAGTGAGTCATATGTTGTTATGACTCTGCGGAGCAAACAAATAGAAAAGAGAAAGTGGTGCAGCCTACCAAGAAGTCTAAGGAGCTTCCTACAACTATTCCAGTGATTGTAAGAAGGGGAGCTCCCATTCCCACTGCCTCCACACAAAAGGTGAGTAATTATAATCCTCCTTCTACTTTTGTTTCCAAAACTCCTTCTCCTTCAGATCCTAAAACTAATAGATCAAGAGTCTCTCAATTTCCTAGCAATGATGCCCCATCCACCTCTGGATCTTTTGATATTATTGATCACCTCAAAAGGACTAAAATACAAATTTCAGAGGTAGAGTTTTACCAAACTCATCCTAAAGCTTTTTCTAAAATGGTAAACTTTGTAAATTCCAAATCCAAAGTCTCATCTAGTACTTCTAAAGGCCTTTTTCCCACCCCCTCTTCCTCACCTCAATCAAGCCTTGTGGCTACAGTCACTTCCCCTAATGAGAAAATTGGACCATTTTATGTGACCCTTTTCATAGTTGGCCATAAACTCAGTAATTGTGTTATAGATTTAGGAGCATCAGATAATGTAATGTCTGCAAAGGTAGCTCATGCTCTGGGTCTAACCCTAACACGTGCCTTTGGTTCCTGTTATTCCATGGAAAGTAGGAAGGTGCCTCTGGTTGGTAGAATTAAAGATGCACAAGTAGCTTTTGCTGATTTTCTAGAGAAAAGGGTCTTAGCCACCATTTTGGTAGCTGATATTCCTCCCTCTTATGGGATGTTGCTGAGTAGAAATTTTTGTAGGGAGGTAGGAGGTGAGATTCAAATGGACTGGTCACATGCTTTGATCCCGGTCAATGGAAAAATGAAGAAGCTGCTACCTGAGAAATAGACTGAGTACATTGTGCAAAATAATGATGACCCAAAAGCACAGATACTCTATGAGGATGCAGGGCATGGGAACTACATGATTATGTCACAAGATGAGGCAAGGATTCCCAAGGGATTTATTCATGACCCCAATGGCATTTGGACTCTGGAGTTTGATGGAAGCTGCTCTTCATCTGGTTCTGGAGTAGGAGTGGTGTTGACATCTCCAGAAGGGAACATTCATCCTTTCTCCTTCAAGCTCTGTTTTGAAAATAGAAACAATACAGCTGAATATGAGGCACTCATACTAGGATTAAACATGGAAAAAGAGATGGGAGTGAAGAATCTTTGTGCTCATGGTGATGTAGAGCTTATTGTGAAACATGTCAACGATCTTTTTCAAGTCAAGAATAGGATATTGAAACATTATAGAAATCTTGTTTGGGATTCCATTGAGTTCCTTGACGCTTTCTCCATTGAAGTTGTGCCAAGAGAAAGGAACACTAGAGTTGAATCTCTAGCTGTCTCAGGATCTTTGTTGATTCCTCATCCAGATTTCTCTCAGGAGAAATTTACCATTGAAATGATTCATAGGCCTAGCATACCAAATAATGCAAATAACTGGCAGGTTTTCAACGATGATCAACATTTGCTCTCTTTCTTGGAGCTTAGGGATAATTTTGACCAGCTGTATTTTGAAGGAAGTGAGACCTTTCCTAGAGAGTGTGTATCTTTCAATGAAGGAAATATCAAGGAAGAGACAGATCAAGATGGTTGCATCAAATTGAAAGGTAACAAGATTCCTAAAGGGTTGGTGAGTTTGGAAGACCTGTTTGATAAGCATGACAAGTACATCAAGTCTAAAAATTCCCAAGGAGCTCGGTAGTCTGTTGAGTGTGAAAAAGTGAATATTGGGAGTCTTGATGAACCAAAGATGGTGAACATTGGGAAATGCTGCACTCCAGAGGAGAAGAATAAGGCAGTAAATCTGCTGAAAAGGTATGGTGATGTCCTAGCCTATTCATATGATGATCTCAAGGCTTTCCAGCCAAAGGAGATGCAACACTTTATCCCTCTAAAACCTGGGATCAAACCGTTCAATCAAAAACAAAGGAAATATAATCCCAAGGTTGCTGGCACTATTTTACAGGAGATTCAGAAGTTGCTAAAGGAAAAAATCATCTTTCCTATACACCATTCAATGTGGATTGCCAACATTGTGCCTGTCAGGAAGAAGAATGGTGAGATTCACATCTGTGTGGATTTTAGGAATTTGAATCAGGCTTCTCTGAAGGAAAACTATCCTCTCCCCATGATGGATCAGGTTTTGCAAGCTGTTACAGGATCTGAGATGTTATCTATGATGGATGGGTTCTCTAGATACAATCAAGTGGAGGTCAGTACCCCAGATCAACACAAATCTTCCTTCACTACTCCTTGGGGCACCTTTGCTTATAAGAGAATGCCTTTTGGTCTTATCAATGCTGGAGCCACCTTTCAGAGGGCAATGGACTTGGATTTTGGAATTTTGAAGGAAAAGTGTGTGGTTGTGTACCTTGATGATTTGACTATTTTCTCCAAAACAAGGGCAGATCACTTTCAACTTCTTGAGGCAGTCCTCCAGAGGTGTAGAGAGCATAGAGTCTCTCTCAATCCAAAGAAGTTTGTCTTTTGTGTCACAGAGGGCAAGTTGCCAGGGCACATTGTCTCCAAAGAGGGAATCAAGATAGATCTAGAAATAGTTCAAGAAATCCAACAGATTCCTCTTCCCACAAGTAAAAAGGGTGTTCACTCTTTCTTTGGTAAGATTAATTTACTGAGGAGATTCATCCCTGATTTTGAAGAGTTGACCATGATAATTGCTCACATGATGAAAGGAAAGAAACATTTTGGTTGGTATTTTGAGGGTAAGGAGGCATTTGAAGGTATTAAGCAAGCCATTGCTAAGACCCCCATCTTGGCATGTCTGATTTCAATAAGGACTTTATTATCTATTGTTATGCTACAGAGTTTACCCTGGCTCACTGTGCTAACTCAGAAGAGTTCCATGAGGATCATGAGCTCCTTATTGCCTTCATGAGATATGTTCTGAAAGCTCATGAGTTGAAATATACTATGATGGAGAAACATGCTTTTGCAGTGGTCAAATCTGTCAAGCAATTTCATTTTTTATATTCTTAATTGTCACTCTGTTGTACTTGTTCCTGACACAACCATCAAATCCATTCTTACACAACAAGAGTTTGGAACTAAGAGATGAAATTGGGTAGTAAAGGTCTAGGAATATGACCTGGATATCAAGCCAACTAAGCTAGTCCGGGGTAAAGGCTTGTGTGAACTTATTGCTGAAGGAGCTGATGCAACATTGTCCAAAGAAGCAATTGATGTTTCTGTTGTCCTTTTCCTCAGTTCAATGGATGAATGGTATGCAGACTATTGCACATTTTCTTACCTATGGAGAGTGTCCATCTAACTTGAGTGCCAAGGAGAAGAGGGCTATAAAGCTAAGGTCTGCACAGTATGTGCTATGGGAGAATGCTTTGTTCAAGTGAGGCATAGATGGAAGATTCTTGAAGTGTGTAGACAAAGAGCAAATAGAAGAAGTTGTTCTTCACTTTTCATGATAAGTCTTGTGGAGGCCACTTCTCTTATGTTGTCACTAGCTCACAAAATCCTTCGTGATGGGTACTATTAGCCTACACTATTCAGAGATGCATCCAAATGGGTAGGTAAATGTGAAGCCTGTCAGAATTTTGTTGGGAGGCCTAAGTTGGCTATTTTGCCACTAAAGCCAGTAGTGATTGATGAGCCCTTTCAACAGTGGGGATTGGATTTCATTGGAACTCTTAACCCATCCTCTAGTGCTGGTCATACTCACGTGCTAAGTGCTACAGACTACTTCACAAAGTGGGTAGAGGCCATTCCAGTCAAAAGCACTACTTCTGAGGTAGTGTGTAATTTCATTAAGGAGAACATATTGATAAGGTTTGGGGTACCAAATAAGATAGTGACTGATAATGCTTCAAATTTTTCTTCCTTTGAGATGATGGATTTCTGTTACAGTTATGGAATTTCCCTTTCTCACTCTTCAGAACTACTACCTCCAAGGGAATGGATAGGAAAAATCAACAAACAAGAACCTGGTAACCATCGTTCAGAAGCTTGTCAATGACTCTCAGAGGAATTGGCACAAGAAACTCTATGATGCTCTTTGGGAAAATAGAATTACACCCAAAAGAGCAATTGGGATGTCTCCTTTTCAAGTGGTGTATGGTGTTGAAGCTCAGTTACCAGTGATAGTGGAATTACTAGCCTTGCACTTAATGAAGGCTATTGAAGATTCAAGTTTTACTAGTTCCTTGGAAAAGAGGATCATGTATCTCCAGAAGATGGATGAAGATAGGTTGCAGGTTTTTGATAGGATATTAGCTCATCAACTTAAGGTGAAAGCTCTGTTTAACAAGAAAGCCAAACCCATAGATTTTCAAGTAGGATACATTGTTCTATTGTGGGACAAAAGGCATGAACCACGAGGAAGCCATGGTAAGTTTGATTCCCTTTGGCTTGGTCCTTTTAAAATCAGGCATTTTGCTAGAGAAAATTCATTCTATTTGGATTATCTAGATGGTTATCCTCTCCCACTTCCTTATAGTGGGTAGTATCTGAAGTTATTCAAGTCCTAGGTGACTAGGCCATCCTTTTGTATATTCTTTACAATGTTTTGTTTCTTTTGAGTTTTGTTTTTGTTCCTCCTTTTTGGTTTGTTTTCTTTTTGTGTGTTTTTCTTTGTGTTGGTTTGCCTTTGACTCTATTTTCCCAATGGATAAGGCACTAGTCTTCTTTCCCCGAGTTTTCCTATGGTTCTTGATCTTGCCTCGTTCCTCTATCAAGTCATCCCCAGAAAGAGCCAACTATTTTCGTCCTCAAAATGCCCCTCTTTTTGAAGTCAAAATTTGAAAATTTTGAGTCAGTACCTTGGAGTATTGGATCACATTGAGCCTGGTATTGTTTTCCATTTTCTATTCCATGGAGAATAATTAGAAATTCAGGTGTATAGGTGGAGTTTTTTCTCTTCTATTTATTTCTTCCCACAGTCGGTAATGATAAGCGTATCCTCCTCATCAATGTTTGCCTCAACATCCATGGGTAGTACGTGGATATCTGATCTGATTGGATTCAAGCATGGCATTCAAACATGTTTCAAGCAACAAGGGCCCAAGGGAAGCCTCCACAGGCTTTCCACATGTTCCAATTCCAAAATGAAAATGAAACAAGCCCAAATCGGCTAAGTATGGAAGATTCATCGGATGGACCCACGTGCCTCATCAACACATTTTCAGAAGTGAAACCAAAATTTTGGTTTCTAAATGAGCACCAGATCACCACATGGTCAAAGTCAATGCAGAGGTAGAGTTGGCTGTGGAAAATTCTAAGACCAGCAGAAGGAGCCACGCTTCAGCTTGACGTAATTTCAAGAGGCATATCCAAAGTGGAAACTCAAATGAACGCTAAATCTACACGTGTATCTAGAGGTCAACAAAAATTCAAGTGGGATGTAGGCCCGAATCAGCTAAGCATAAAATAACCAACGGAGCTCTCCACATGTATCAACTTGGTGTAAACTTCAAAGGCAAAATCTAGAGGCATGTTCCAAATGAGCGCCAAGCTCGCCACGTGTCCAGGGTCAAATATATGGCCCCACAAATCAAAAGTGGAGAAAGTAAAATATCGGGCCTAAATAGAAAATGTTCCAAAATGACATTTCTCCAAAAGAAACAAAATGATAAAAGACATCCTCAGGCCTGCTTCATTTTAAATCTCTCCCACGTGGACGGTTCAAATTTAAAGTTTACAAAGGCAAGGTGGACGGTTTGTGATTCAATGCGTCTGGTTTTGCTTTCTAGACATGGGAAATGACTGAGGCATTGGAGAAACTCAGACATCAGTCTATCAAATTATTTTTCATCATTTTTGTAACCGATGTAACTGTTCTTTGAAACTATTTAATGAGTTTCTCCATGCTATTGTTCGGGTTGGATCCTAGTACTCTGGAAAATTAATAGATTCGAAGTAATCAATACAAAAGTTTATTTCCCCTTTATTCTTTTGGTTTTCTTATTTCCATGTCCTGAAACTTGGGAATCATCAATCTTTTATGATATGAAACTTTGTGTTCTTGTTTATATGATTTCTGGAACTTTGTGTCTTTGGAATTATACTGGTTATGAAAGTGAATGATTCTATTATGCATCTCCCTAATTAAATATGTATAAGGTGATACTCTGTCATTCTATATCTCTTAAAGGTATTTTTATGTTCTTCCTTCCTCATCTCCTTAATTCTTCCATCCTTCCGCATTGATGATCTTTGGGCAATAAAATGTTTCAAAGGATCAAGGAATCCACACTTTGGAAGTTGTACATTTGTATATAATTTTGCAGTTTGCTTTCAATAAGGGAACCTCTCCCATTAAAAGAGAGGGAATTTCTATCCCTTGATTGTGGTTTCTTATAATGATCATTTTAAAAACCCAACAGATGCAAAATAGAACACTTTTCAATTCCCTGGAGTTAGGGGGAGTGGACGATCACTTTAGAGGATGTCTACCAGATTTTGGGTGTTCCTGTCACTGACAAGAAGTTGATTTTTGCTAGTGCGAGTAACATGGTTTTCAGTGGCATAGGCTCGTTGTTGAATGAAATACATGGGAGACACACATGCACCTAACACATTGTTACCAAAGCATGGGATGCGACTATGCTATTAGTTTCCTCCCTATATTATCCCTACCTTATGTATAAGGCCATTATTGGTATCTTGGCTTTGCATGCTTGGTGGGAGATAAGGGTGGAAACAAGCTTACTTTACTGATGGGCACCCATTATATAGAGTATCGAGAAGTATGGCCAAATTTTTGCATGGGGTGAATTGATATTATAGGTTTTACATACCATGATTTGTGTCAAAGTTGTTCAAATGAAGGGGAAATCCCTCAGTCATCCTACATTGGTCATGAGTTGGGTCTATGAGCACATGATACCCTATTAGAGGGGCATTGGGATATAGTAGATATTGGGGTGGTTAGAGAGGCGAGATGGGTTGATATGGCTCCACTCAGAGGGCCACATTAGTCAGTTTCTACACTCACTATAGATGACATGATAGCACATTCCATATCAGGACATGACTGATATATGGGGTGAGGAGACCATCACCTTGACTACATGCAGTTCTACAGACATAGTTAGTGGATAGGACTAGGAGAGTAGAGTACCCATCCCATCCTCAGGGTGCCTCAAAGTTTGGGATACCTTACATGATGATTCCCTCCCAGTAGTTCTGACAGTGGTATACAGGGCATCCGAGAGGCGAGAGATGGCCCGAAGGGCAAGCTAGAGTGGACCATCAGTCACTCCTGGAGTTCCTGATTGACACACTCGATAGGTTGCTCTTAGATCCAGTGGCTAGGTCAGATGTTAGGCCACAGGTAAGTTCTTCTAGATAGAGGTATGGACCCCACATAATAGGAAAGAGGAGGAGGAGGAGGAGGATGAGACATGAATGGAGGTGGAGATTGAGAGATGATGAAGAGGAGACTAGAGGAGGAGAGTGACCCATGTAGTGGGAGGCCACTAGAGAGGCCTCTGTGATTCCACTAGAGCTGAAGGAATAGGTGAGAGGAAGAGACACTGGACTTAGAGGAACCTTTAACTGTAGGAGGAGGGGATGAGGAGTCAGTCCATGGATGGAAAATATAGGGGAGACTGTAGTGGAGGAGGTTAGAGTAGAGGAGTAGCCCACATGCAGCTCTTGCACCTGCCACTAGGACCGGTTGATCCAACTTGGATGCTAGGAGATATGAGTAAGAAGACATACTCTTCTCTCGAATTTACCTTTTAGATATAGATTGTTAGCAAACTATCTACACTATCTCTATTTTTTTACTTTTTGAAAATTTTCTAACTTTTCGTAATGTTTTGAATTGTACTTTGCAGCTACTGCTGGATGGCTGACAAGATTAATTCTTCAGATTCTCTTAGACACATTTTTACTCCCTATGGGGAAGACACTGGAGATCAGTTTTCATAGCAGATGTCAGATGCCCAACAATGTTAGACATCACATAGATGTGTTCATGCCAGACATAGCATGCTGCAGAGGCCATGATCCAAATGAGGAATGACCTGGTAACACATGAGCTAGCTGAGAGGAGAAAAAGGTGAGACCATTCTCATAGTGGAGCCACTACTACTAGGAGATCACCTACCCCATCTCATGGCCATCTCATGGACACTCCCACCGGATACGTGCACAAAGGCTCTCACTCTCACCATAGGTGCTTTTGTCACAACAGTGATTCCTCATCGTGCACCTTCACAAGGATCCCATAGAGAGGGATAGACTACATGCCTTTATTTCTTTGAGACCATTTTTGGTTGTATATTGATTTTTTTGGGTTTTTAGCTCATAGATGAGTGTTTTGATCACACTTGTTAGAGTGTGATGGAATTGTACATGAAAATTTATTTTATTGATATATACATATATACATTTATTTTTGGTTTGGTTTATTTTGTGTAAGAGTTGACTCGTTCATGATTTTTCCCATATGTGTACTCTTAGATAGCTATAGAATTTATGATGCTTTTTAAATGATTTTATGGATGCATGATATGGATGATGATGATGCAAATGTGTAAACAAAATGATTATTTCCTTTTTGTTTTTTTATATATATGATGCACATGAGAACGAATTGTAATTAGATACTTTGGTTTTCAAGCAATATTTAAAACTTCTGTTTTATTGAAAAAATGTGATGAATGTGATATAATAGAAAGATGAACTTTCTCCATTCCTAACTCCACACAACTAGTAAGATGCGAGGGATCATCACCGAGAGCTAGGAAGGACACAAGTTATATGATTTTGATGAATGGAGATGGTGACAAGAAGACAAGATTTTGACAAAGACCCAATTAGGAACCTACAACTCAACCCTAAGCAAGGTCAACTAACCATTTAGAATGTGATTTGCTTGCAATTTTATATAGAACTTAGATATGTAGATGGCCTTTTGATTGAAAAAATATGGTTTTAGGGATTAAATATCTTGTAACATACACATCTAACTCATTTTCTTGGGATTTTTAAGATTTCAAAGCACTTTTTATTCATTGAATTATTTACAACTTATTGATTTATTTGACAGGACCCCCTACATCTTGCCCCATGATACTAGTAAGAAGCATGGGCTCATCACCAAGGATAAGACATAGGTGAGTAAGGGCACTTACCTCCTTTCCCAACCTCACGCCACTAGTAGGAAGCATGGGATCATCACCAAAGGTTGGTAGGGAAAAGAAGTGTAGTTTTATTTGTAAATGAAAGAATTTTTGTATTTATTGTTGATTTATCTTATTTTTTTTTATTGATTTTAGACTTTTTTTTTGGGAAGGAACATTTCCCCTAGCCTCAACCCCACGTAACCAGTAAGATGTGAGGGCTCACCACCAAAGGTTGAGATAGGAGGACAAGAGCTCTAGGTGAAATGTTTAGATTTGCTTCTATTATCAGAGAGATTTTAGGGAAATATGTGACATCAAGAAGCTTCTAGAATAGACTATGGGAAAAGACACCTTGAGCTAGAAAAAACCATGAATAAAACTAAGTGTGCAAGTTTTGGTAGGATCAATGTCAAAATTTGTCTTAATCACTGAAATGATGAAGAGATTAGAATAATTTGGTGATGATATGATGGATACTTGAAGAGATATGATTGAATGTTTCTACCAATATTTGAAAGTTTCTTAAAATTTACTTGAAAAGTAAGTTTCTTGATTTACAATTTCACAATATGATAATGCAGATGATATAAAGTATGGATGCAGTAATGTACAAGTGGAGATGAAAATGAACTATGCATAAAAGCATTTAAGGTGAAGTGAATTAATGATTCACTAAATTCTTCACCTTCTAGAGTACACAGGTGGTACACACCATTCCTAAAGTCTTCTATCAACTTGGTACGAGCCTAACCATTTGGGTCTGAACTTCCTTCACTGGTATTTTTGTCAATCTAGATATCAATTATCAATAATATATCTCCTACGTGTATTTCACATGTTGTATACTTTCTTATTATAATGATGACACATCCTACACCATAAACATGGTGATGATTTGTTAGCTCTAAGTCAAGCTTCATCAAGGGTTTCCAGTTCAACCATTCGAGCTTCTCGGTATCCATCTTTTTCTAAAATTCCTTATAGAGATATATGAAGACTAGGTAACTATACTTCCAATGGTAAGATTACTTCAGATCCAAAGACTAAAGAATAAGGGGTTTCCCCTTGGGTGTTCTTACCAATGTCCTATAGGCCTACAAGGTTGGAAATAATTTTATATGTCAATTCTTTTGTTTTCCTTAACCATCTTAAGGAGAATGGACTTTAGGGTTTTGTTTGTAGCCTCAGCCTGTCCATTAGCCTAAGGATAGTACAAAGAGGCTGTGTGATGGGATATTTTGAATTGTGCACACAATAATCACACCTCTTTATTTTTGAAAGGTCGTGTCATTATCTGAAATAATGACTTGTGGGACTCCGTACCTACAGATGATCTGGTTTAAAATAAACTTGGCAATTATGGATCCAGGTAAAGTAGTAAGAGGCATGACCTCAACCCACTTTGTAAAATACTCAGTGGTCTGTGATAATGAAGTTATGACCATCTGATGATGAGGGAGAGAATTTCCCTATCAAATCAAGACCCCAAGTAGAGAAGGGCCAAGGTGTCACAATGGGCTGTAGAGCTTGAGCAGGAATATGTATCTCGTGTGAAAACTCTTGGAATTTTTGACACCTGCGTACATACTCTACAACGTTGTGTTCTAAAGTGGGCTAGAAATAGCCCATGCAATGAATCTTATGAGTGGTTCCATGCCCTCCAAAGTGGCCACCACAGACTCCATTATGGGATTCAAAGAGGATTTTATCTGACTCTTCTTCATCAACACATCTTAACAACATACCATCAAAGGCTCTGTGATAGAATTACTTCTTCCATAATTACATACTTAGGTGGCTATGACACGTAGCCATCATCTTTACTGTGAGGTTACTCCCTTAGGATATGTTTGGTCCACAATGTGATTGAAAATATCAATGTACCATGGAATCAAAGCAACAGAGGGATTTTCTTCTATGAGGAACACACATTCATTAGGAAAATCTAGATCTACTAGTTCCCCACAAGTCTATAGGATTGTCTACTAACCAATCAGTGATAATTTTTCCCTTTATGGACTTTTGGTTAACAAAGGTGAGTTCAAACTCACCCATCAACGTAATGAAATGATCAACCTTCTTGGATAAGGTAACCTGAGTTAAGAATGTTTCACAACTGTTCAGATTTAACTATCACTCGTGTCTCTTGGTTAAGCATGTAGCGCCTTAACCTCTTTGTTATGAAAACAATAGCCAAACACTCCTTCTCTGCTTGCATGTATCATGTTATCGTAATCGAGAAGAGTATGGATAATGAAATAAATGGCCCACTCATGACCATCATCATCCTCTTGTGCCAACATGCATGCAATTGAGACATCAATGGATTCAAGAATATAAAATCAAAGGATGACCAAATTTCAGTGGCATGAGCATAGGCGATGGTGACATAAGGAAGTGCTTCACTCACTCAAACACTTCATGACACTCATTGGTCTAATATTTGATACAATATTTCTCCAATAATCCATTGATGGGGTGAACAACGTAAGTCAAGTCAGGGATAAACTTGCGAATTGCCCCAATATTACCTAGGAAAGATCTAATGCCTGACTCATCAGTGGGTGGGGACATTTCCAAAAACTTCCCAAATTTTTGCTGGATCAACATCAATGCCTTGGGATGAAATGATGTATCCTAGCAACTTCCTCCTATTACTCTAAAACATGAATTTCTCAGGATTTAGCGTTACTCCATATTCAATTAGGTGTGAGAGAATGACACGTAATACTTTAGGGTGATCGCCACATTTCTTTTCTTTTTCCAACAGGTCATCAACATATGACTCCATGATCTTATGAATAAGATCATGAAAAATGTATGTCATTTCCACTGGTAAGTGGCTTTGACATTCTTCAGGCCAAAAGGCATGACTATATAACAGAAGGTTCCCCAAGGAGTTGTGAAAGTAGTTTTTGTTTTGGTCTTCCTCGTAAATCCTTATCTAGTTGTAACCAGAAAATCCATCCATAAGAGACAAAAGATCATACCCAACCATTTACATCAATGATGACATCAATTGAAGGTACAGTGGAAAATTGTCTTTGGGAAAGCCTTGTTAATGTCCTTGAAATCAATACAAATGCGTATCTTCCCATTATTTTTTAGTACTGGGACGATGTTTGACACCCACATGGAATAATCTACAGGCTTGATAAACCCTACTTATAGGAGTTTCATTACCTCCTCTTTAACCATTAAAACCACTTTTGGCTTCATGGGTCTCAATTTTTTCTTCATGGGTTTAACATATCAGGATTCATAACTAGATTGTGCACTATGATGTCATGAGCGATACCCATCATTTCCTTATAGCTAAAGGAAAAAGATTTTGAATTCTCTTTAAGCACCTTCGTGTGTGCTTCTATTTCTTCTAGAGACAATGAAGAACCAAGTTTTAGGATTTTGGGTTCCTCTTCCATCCCTATGTTTATGTCTATCATTCCTTTGATCAAAGAGGCATTACCCTCTTCAAAATCAGGTGGGGCTGGAGGTAATTCCAAAGCTCTTCTTCCTTGACTTCATAGATCTCAAAATCTTATGATGAGGAAGATTTCATCGTGCAATCCCCAAAGTAGGAGGAAGGGTGAGGTATAAGGGAAAATCCCTTCTTATGGTGCATGATGGAGGTCGGTGTAAGCATTGAGGTACCTTAAGAACACCTCATCATTTTCCATGAAATACAATGTGACAGGATCATTCTCAGCCTCAACATATGCCAAAATTGCATTGGTTGCATCCTTCGAACCAAAGGTTCAAATCAGAATGAAATAGTGAATTCGGTTTCCTTTAAGTCCTCACTCAGAAAAAAAAATATGAAGAGGAAGTAGCCATAGAATCAGCCAAAAGGTTCTTTTCTCATGGGATAGCTTTCTATGGAGATAAATTCAAAACCCTTGCAAAGCTCAAGAATGATGGACTTCTAGAGTTGTAGGTGCTCTGCTCTGGTCTCATAGACTTCTGAGACTTGATTAGCAATGAGTTGAGAGTCACCCAAGACTCTGACGTTGTTCACACCCATCCTCTTGGCCACGATAAGACCAAGAAGTAGAGCTTCATATTCAGCTCCGTTGTTTGTGCATTCAAAGTTCAGTTTGAAGGAAAAAGGAATGACCTCCCCTCAGGGGAAGTGAGGATCACCCCTTCCCTAGAACCAAATCGACACTTTGCACTGTCGTAGTTTAGAGTCCAACAATTGTTGGGGAAGATAAAAGTTTAATTGTTCTTGGAGTCTTCTTCCTTAACTTCTGAGACCTCAACCATACAAATATCTATTCAAATCCCTCAGACGGAAGAGAAGTGATTCCAAGAGCATGACCTATGCCCAAGGAATCAAATGGGAGAATAATAGGTAAATCATTCTCCAAAATCTTAACAATTTCAGCCATGGTTTTCGTTGACACAATTTTTACTAATGGAATTTGTTTTCATTAACATCCGCCCCTTCAATTGCCTTAGGGGCTTCCAATATCAGTTATAGAAACAAGATTAGATGCAGGAATTGATCCATGTGGCTTGTTTAACTGATTGGTTGGGAGCTCGAATTCGGTATGAACCCTCGATTTCTTCTTTAAATTGGCCAAATGGATATCGAATGGATTTGGGTCACCTTGAGCCACGAAGACCTTCCCTAGATGCAATAATCTAACTTCTTAGAATAATGTAGAAGGAATTAATTTCATTATATGAATCCAGGGTTGAACAAGAATCATATTATAGTTAGTTTCCTGATCTATAATATAAAATTAAGTCAACACGGTCTTGGGTCCAAGAGTGACTGGAAGCACTATGGTTCCAATAGAGGTTTCTTTGAGACTATCATAGCCTCTCAGTGTGTTTCAGGTGGAAGAAAAGTTCATTTCTCCATAGCCTAAATTTTGTAGAAATGAGAAGGGGACTATATTAACAACATCCCCATCATCTATCATAGCTCGCTTAACGTAATTGTTGTAAATCCAAACTTGCAGATATAATGCGGGATCACCTTTCTGTGCTAGCTTAATGTCATTAGGCATCTTGCTGATATCGAACATAAATCTGAAATCTCTCTCAGGCTACCCTGAGGGATAGAAATCGAAGTCTATGTGATTGATTTGGGCCTCCGGAGGAGGGGTGACATGGATATACCAATACCTAGTGCTTATAATAAAGTAGATTGATGCATAGGGGAATTATTTAACAAATTCTAAAAGGAAATGTGGGAAAAGGTCTTATTCAGATATGTGATCAAATCATAGGCTCCTACTGGCTTAGGAGATATTGGCGTATCATCTGAAATTGAGGGATAAATGGGAAGAGGTTACGAAGAATAATCGTGCATGTGAGTCACCACAAGGACTTCCGATTAAGTTTCTAACTCAACTAGGCCTACAATCTTAGGATGATTTCAGTTTTCCAAAGGAGGAGCTACTTGAGGATCTGTAGACGTAGAGGCTTTGTGATCATTGTTTCCTACAGACACCCCTTTATTGGTACCATGAGGATCAAGCTTCCTATTTTCAGGATGTCGTGGGAAGGGGTCTTTATAGATAATGAGAGTAAAATTTTGTGGAGCAACAGGCCCCATAAGAGTGTTTTGTGTAGGTGTCATGGGATTAGCCAAGAACATCTCAATGAAGATTTGTCTCTAGTCTTCCGGAAGCCGTTGTATGAATTTATTGCAATCATGACATGACTGAGCATCGTGTCCTATAACCCTATGGAAACCACAATATAAGTTGGGATTATAGTCATGAGGTCTTTAGTTCTAGTTTTTCTTTAGCCCATAGTTGCTGTTGTTATTTTATTGTTGGTTATTATAGTTGAAATTTTGGAGGACTCTAGCCTTGGTTTAGAAATATTGGTTTATTGGGTATTGAACTAGGCCATGGGCTTGAACCTATTGAGGAGGAAGGGGAGGGAAACTAAAATCAACTTGTATTAATAAAAGGAGTGAAATTTTTACTCCTTTGGTTGTTTGTATTTGAATTGTTATTACTGTTATTCACATTGCTAGTGCTAACAACATTCGAATTCTTAGGTTGATCAGTTACACCATCTTCTGTAGCACCATGGTTCTTGTTGAGGACCTTGGTGATTGATTGTTATTGTTTGAACCATTTGGGTAATTTGAATTACCTTGAGAAGGAGTGACCAATTTCCCATTTGGACCATAAGTCTTTCATCCACTGTAGATCACTGCTTGGTCAATGGGGAGAGTGCCCTCTAAGACCTCCTCATAGCTCCTAGGAGGAAAATTTTGTACCTCCTCCTTAGTTTTATCAATTGAGGGAGTGGAGGAATAGATCATAAAGCTACATTTGATCCATGTTGGGAGAACTGAAAGAGGAGTAGAGGACTTTCTGCCACCTCTGGATGAAATGGGCAGTGGATTCACTATGTTCTTTCTTAACGTGAAGGAATTCTCTTATTTGTGTTTTTAAGAGCTTGTTCATGTCGAAATACTTTATGAAATCATATACAAGTTTTATTGAAAGAGTGAATTGAGGCTTCTGAGATCCTACAGTACAAGTCAAGAGAAATACCCTCAAGGGTCTTGGGGAATATTTTTTCTACAACCACATCCCAAGGGGGTAGCTCTCTAATGGAAGTTACATATATTTTGATGTGGGCATTCGAATCTCCCTCCCCTTTGAATTTAGGAAGGTTCGAAAATTTCCATGAGAGCATTACACTCCACAAGGTAAAGTCAAGGGGATACTTGAGATACTCAGAGTATGTGCCCTTTGCGTAAGAATCAACCATCTATGATCCTTGATGGGGAGGTGGGGGTGGAATCAAAGTTTTGTACAAAACATCGTAGGAATTGATTAGGGTTTAAGGAACCGCTTGTTACTGAGCGTATGGAACAGGATAAGAAACATGTCCTCTTGTGGTGATTTTGACTACATGTGAAGATATGGGGCAATATTTTTTTGATACGGATTGGTAGGGGTGAAACTAGGCAATGTTGCATTTCCGGTTGGAATGGCATTTGAGAACACACTTCCAGTTGGCCTCTGTAGTGGGTATCCGCATGAAGAATAAGGGTGCATACCTAATCTTCCCAATCCAGTAAGAAGGTCTCTAGGGATAGGAACATCTATGTAGACCTGAGAAGGTGATGGTGTAGAGGGAACATAATTATGGTTCTGAACGCGATGGGGACATTTACCTTGCCCTGTTAATGATGTAGAATGTGAAGGTAAGGAAAGTTATAATTCCCTAATTCTATACACCAATGTTGAAATCACATCACCCAATGAAGGTATTGAATTTTTCTTAGGCGTGTATTAATCCTTATTAGGGGGAAAATGCACGTGATGTCCTTCTATGAATTGATCTTTAGTAGGCCACCCATTTTTAGATGTATTTTATGTTGTAGGAGGAGGGATACCAACATTTTTCTGGAGAATAACATCAATATACCTTGGTGTCCTATCCAAATATTGATCTATAACATTGAAACACTCATCACTTTGGTTGAGCCATGCTATAAAATCATCATTTGGTAATAGATAGGAAGGGAGAAAATTAGTTTGTATATTGATTTGAGGCCTTGACAAAACCTGAGGATAGAACCTTTGTTCTCCTGTAAGTGTCATGCTATTTCAGATGGAGAACTCTAGTTGTGCATTGTAGCTGGGTTGATATATCTCCTCAATTCTAAATGATGAATCAATATTATACCCTTGAGGAGGGTACATGTGAGGAAATAAGATATTTTGTGAGTGATTATCAGCCCACCCTGATAAAGAAAATGACTGTTGCATACTCCTATGAGCGTAATAATATTTGAGACCTAGAATAGGCCTATCATATTCCTGACCTGACATATTTAGGGGGTATAAAAACACCTTCATCATAATGGGAGAGGAGAAGGATAGATGAAAGAAAGGAAAGAAAGGAGGAAACAAAAAGGAACTAGTTGGTCACGCCGGGTTAACAAATTTTGTATGTCAGAGAATCAACACGTGACTCTAAGGTGCACTTGACCTCCCGAGGTCATGCCGAGACATTCGATATGAGAAGAAAAGATGGATATGGAATAGATAAAAATGATGAATAGGGGAATATGTGAAAATAGGATAAAATGGCTAAAATTTAGATCAAGGAAAACAAATGTCTTCTACAGGAACTAAGGGAATTTGCTTGTTTAAGATAATGAATGTCTACCTAACTTGTTCAGGTGAAATTGAATGATAAAGGATAATGGCTACATGAAGGTTTTGATCAATGTAAAAATTTCCAAATATACCTTGAATGGATTGTGGAATATGTGGGAATTGTCTTGCATCCGTCACGTAAAAATATCCAGACAAGGTCATGGAGGTGTGAGAAGATACACATGGGAAGGAAAAATGTATGGATTGAGGAATCTAGTCTCAACTAGGATAATTATGCTAGAACTCATTAGCATTGTCTACTTTTTCATTTAAGGATATCAGCTATGAGATAATGCATGGTGGAACTAGGGTGGCTTGGAATATGAGTTTCCTAAGGCCCTGATCTATGACGGTCAATTGTGTTGTAATGTTAGGTTGTGGCACTCTTGGATCACACAATATTCACCTAGTTTTTCTAGGGCCTTGGATGGTCATGTGGAATAACAAACAAAGCACACAAAGAAACCAAATGGAACTAAAGTGAAGTTTAGGTAACCTAAGCCTCTAAGGTAAAGTGGGAGCTTGTGTTAATTCTTGTCGAAATAAATCTATATTTCTAAATTAACAAATAAATGCAAACATATTTAAATTAAACCAAATTGATTACTCTCCTTGGATCTAATTAAATCTACATGTAAGTAATTAATTAAAATAAATGAAACTAATTAACTGAAACAATGAATTAAATCTAGTCTATTTGTTTTTGTATTTTCAGAGATTTTAAATGAAAGGGAATAAGACAAATAAATAAATCTAATTAATCTAATCTATTTTTTTGAGGAATTTCTTGGTTTTCTAGAATTAAATGAATGAAAGCTACACAGATAATACAATTGTTTCTAATTAAATAGAATCTACTTCTACTCTAAAATAAAATAAACTAAACAACGAAATAGTCGGATGTGGCTATTTGCTTGTTGCATAATGAATTTTAAATATATTATAATAACAACAGAGGATTTTCCTAATTTGTAATTGTGGATATGATTTCTTTTGGTTCTACCTTAGAATCATGGAAAGATTGAAAGTCTTCTCAGAAGTAATTTCTTCCCCTGAGACTTCCCCAGTAAAACACTAAAATTCCTACAGAAGGTTTTTATGAAGAAACTCAATGAAATTTACAAAAAACATAATCTTCTTCAAACTTAATTCCCTTGCAGATCCACAGGGATGAGCATGGAGGACTATCTCAAGAGAAGCTTTTCCTGTATGCACGTACAAACTAATTAATAAACAAAAAGAAAGCTATATGTGCTTCTAAATGAATAAATGAAGATATAAAATGCATTGTGCACATGAACTTCCTCCAAAACCTTCTTAGGAAAATCCAAAGGGATGAGATGAGAAGGATTTTTTGATGGAAGCTACTTACTAATGTGTAAATTCTACTTCCTTAAAACAAATGTTTGAATTGATTACATATTTAAATCTAAACTACAACAAAGAAAGCTTCAAAGAATTAAATTACATCCCAAACTTGGAAGTGTATAACTGAGACAATTCCTAATATTGGTCGTGATTTTGTGTATCCCCTTAGCTTCTTTTCCAGTGGTTAATACAAATGTGTCCAGGGAGCTGTGCTAGAAGTGTGTAGAAGAAATGGAGTGCTAGAGCTAGCTGGTTTACAGGCAGTATGGTAGCAATGCAAGTAAGATAATAACAAGGTAAATGGGTTGTGTTTTCTTGTGTACTTATTGGAAGGATTATGGAAGCATAACAATGCAATTCCATATAAAAATACTCTAACCAACGCTTCGGGAAAAATATTTGTTTTTATAGAAAGTTAGCAGGGAAATGATGCAACACACTTGAAAACTAAGAAGTGCCAAATAACCATGGGAAGGGGTAGTTAACTTACTAATAATAGTAAGTGAAGGGGAAGAAGTCTATACACATCTAATAAGCTCAACGACAATTGTTTTAGTCAAGAAACATGTGAGACATCAACTTGGGAAAAAGCAACACGTGTTCAAAACATGCTGGCAAAGCCTCAGGTAAATGGACACAGAACCACGTGGTTTGCACAGACTGGTGGTTATGCAACCACCGTAATGGTTGCATAACCATCACTCAAGGAAGACTAGTGGTTACGCAACTGCCAGTACGATTCGGTAACTAAAGGCTAGAATATTATGAAAAAGGCTCAAAAAGTAACTAGAAAAGTGGGAAAAGCTAGGAAAAGATAAGTAAGGCAAAATAGACTACAAGAACATGATGCAAATGAGAAAGTTGGACTTGGATACACCATTTTAATCTGGAAACAAAATTATCATCATTAGGTATTTTAATCATTTTGATAATGTAACACCGTGAAAATTTGGGTGTGTATAGTCACCTTCCAGGAGTTTTTTGTAAAAATCACCATGTAGCCTTCATTGCCTAAATGCCTCGTAGATACTAAATTTCATCTCCACTTGGGCACATATATAACATCCTTTAGTAACCAAGTGTTCCCATTCTATATCTTGACCTGAACACATCCTTTTCCTAATATGTTGTAAGAATCATCATCACCAAGATAAACATGTCCAAAATACACTTGAACATAATCAGTAAAATAATGCCTATGTGATGTAGAATGTAAATAAGCCCCTAAATCTAAAACCTAAGACTCAACAATATTATCTAAGGAGAGAATTAATGCATCCTAATAAACATTACCTGCTTCCACATTTACCACCTTGGTGTCTTCATATTTGTTCTTCTTATCCCGAAGAGCCCAACAATCCTTCTTCACATGCCTAGCCTTTCCACAGTTCCAACATACCATCTTGATCTTTGTTTTTGACCTTTTATGATCAATTATTTTCCATGGTTTATGTTGGACCTCAAATATGCACTTACACCTGAGTCATAGACAACTTGACATTTGAGACAACATGGGAATGTCTCAAGTTGTGGGACTTGAACCGAGAAAGACATTCGGAGAAGTTTGGTTCCTCTACCTATTTCTAATGCTACACTAATCCTAAGAATTGAAATGGAACTAACTACTAATTCCAAGAGACATGGGATAAAGAGAGAGTGCATGAAATGAAATCCTAGACTATGAAGGTGATAACACCAAAAGATAGGTTGGAGAGATTCCTAGTGAGTGAAAATGGAAGTAAAATGAAGCAAGGAAGGGAAGACAAATGTGTTGCAGTCCAAAACCGCATTCAGATTCCCATTTTTGTGGAGCACAACAGATCTGGGTCCTATAAGAAGAGTAAAGTATGCACAATATACCTGTAAAGAAATGGTAGGCAAGAAATGTAATATCAAACAAGCTAGGGTGAAAAAGGCCACAAAACATGAATTTTATTGCTCAAAAGGATGCACAATCCATTATAGAGTAGAAACAAGGTAACAATAATTTACAAAATTCTCAAATCTGAGGTTTGTAACTCATAAAAATTACTAGAAAAAATTTGACAGATTTCCTTTACAATTCTCAGAAAATCCCCTGAAAAATGAGGGGGTCCATTACATTATATAGGAAAATTTGTCCCAACTACCTTGCATTAAATCCATGACAAGTAGTTCAACAACTACCTCAGCCACTTCCATTAATGTTCTACTCACATGTGATATTATTGATGGCCCATCTAACCTGTGGGCCGACTATCATATCTGGGTTGGGTGATTGTCTATCCATTGAGACGTACAAATTGACTGGGTCATCCAAACTCCTTATCATCTAACCAAGGGATGGTTGGACAACCATCCATATTCTAGGCCATATATCGTTGTGGCGACTTCCCAAATTGAATACTACCATCCTTGCACCATGGGGTTTTCCAACCAGGTGGGTTAGATGACTATCTAACCTTCTTCCCTAGAATGGTTAGCAAATATCGTCTAACCAAGCCACATCTTCTGCTACGTACGTTTTCTAATTACGTTAGATGATTGTCTATCTATCTCTATCGTATGCTGACCAATGGGTTGACCATCCTATGTCGTACTTGGGGTTGGACAGTCATCCAACCCATGGGCCATCCAACTTGGGGGGTTTGACGTCTACCCATCTCAGCCGTCTAACCAACCGTCCAACCAGCCGTCCAACCCAACCATCAAACCTGTCGTCCAACCAACTATCCAACTAGCCATCCAGCCAACCGTCCAACCAGCTATCCAATCCAGTTGTCTAACCTGTCATCTAACTAGGGGCTTAAATTGACGGTCATCAAAACATCATATATCCGTAATTCAAATTTTGAATAGGTTATCTGAATTTGCAAGGGTGTAAATTTTGGGTAATAGTTTCCTTTCCCTCTATTCTTATATCTCCCTCTACTCTTCACCACCAAGGCATTTCCTAAAGTATAAGTCTCCCCA
This sequence comes from Taxus chinensis, assembly GCA_019776745.2. Classification (NCBI taxonomy): domain Eukaryota; kingdom Viridiplantae; phylum Streptophyta; class Pinopsida; order Cupressales; family Taxaceae; genus Taxus; species Taxus chinensis. Next base: position 706,971,112 of record CM034148.1, read on the forward strand.
AATATTTTCTATCTCATTTCCTCTCCAAGGACCACTCCTATAATATCTTCAAACTTCAACTTGGATTTGTAGAGTCCGAGTTTCTCATGGCCATCACAAGGGTGTTCCAAATCTCTGATAAGGAGCACAAAATAAGTAGAGCCCCGACTTCATCATCAAAGTTAATTTTTATAGAGTTCAACATACTCATAACCATATTAAATTGATTCAAATGATCAATAACTAAACCATTCTCAGACATATTCATATTGAATAAATTTTTCATCAATTTTTTTATTAGAAGTAAAGGGTTTCTCACATAACTTCCCTAACGTGTTCATTAGACCTTTTATGGTCTTCTCTTGTGATATATTGAATGCGACTGAAGATTCAAGGTAGAACCGAATGGCCCCGAGTGTTTTCCTATCAAGTAGCTCCTAATCCTCATCCAACATACCCACTAGTTTCTTTAATTTTACTCCTAATGGAACATGGAGATCCTTTTGATAGAGATAATCTTCTATCTATATATTCCATAGACCAAATTTCTTCCCATTGAAAATTTTAACCTTTGATCTACCATCATCTTCCATAGCTTCCACTCAAGCTAATAACCCTTCCTGTGATTTGACACTTCAAGAAACACAACAAAAATCTCTAATACTATTTGTTAGGGATAAACAAAATTATAGATCAATCCCACAAAATTGTAACAATAAGAACTATGAACTAAAAAATATAGAAACAACAAAAAATACACAACAAAAAGATAAGATTTAAAGTGGTTCACCTAATATGGGCTACATCCACCAAGAAACACTTGCTTAGATTTTATTACGAGCCAAAAAGAGTATATCACTCCCAGATCAGTCTTTTCACAATTACAATGCACATATCTTGTTTGGAGATACGCTCAATAAACGCTCTCGGAATTCACACTTGAATTCACACACACACATATATCTCCATACTATATTTCCAACTATTTATAAACACGTCAATAGGTAACTGTCTTAACAATTTTACAATACTATGGGTACCAATACTATGGGCCAAGACACCAACCCATAAACCTATGGGTTAAATACCACCCATATAATTAATACATCAAAATACCACATTTCCGGTTACTCCCAATATATTTTTTGAGAATACATGAAGAGTGTATAATAATTTGAGTGTATAATTTACAAGACATCTAATATGAAAATAGGATAAACAACTCAACACTCAGTGCTTTGAATAGATAGAGGATGACCACCTGCTCTAAATATCCCACTTGAGAAGATATTTTCTTTCATAGGTTCATGAGGCTAACGTAGCATTATTTATTTTAGATCTTCCAAGTCTATGTGTGTTACATCATTGTCACCCATATTGGGATATTCAGTGTTCAAGGTGGAAATTGGCTACATATCTGAATATTTTACCTTCATGATACTCAGAAGTAGTGAAGCAGTTATGAATAAATATGAATGATTCAACCCTAATTCCAACACTTATATTTTTAGCAGGTCATATTCCAAATGCCTATTTTTAGGAAGTTTCCAAAATGGTCACTTTTTAGTGTTTTTGACTTGCAAGGAGTGATGACGACACTGAAAGTTTTTTGTTTCTAAAAATTACTATTTTTAGAATGAGAGGACGTATCACAACTTACTAATTTTTAGAAGGTGGAACTATAGGTGTCAGGATGGAACAAAACTAGTCTCAAAATTTTAGGTTTTTTCTCGAGATCCTTTGCTCCAATTATTAGAGATTTGCAATCAGTATAACTTCGTAGACCTAAAAAAGTAAGTGTATGGGCTGAAAAATTCATTTGGTTGCTAAAAATTGTTTTGATTATCAATAGCTTGACGATATTATATTCATTGGCAAATATGTTTTTGAGAAGAGGTTGTTGTTAAAATCTTATGGAGATTGGATGTGGGGTTTTGGAGATATGAGCAACTTTCCATTTTTAGGTATGAAGGTGTTTGGAAAATTTTTAGTAGCATAACAACATGAAGGTGAGTTTGGGAGGGAAAAATAAAGCTTTCAAAACTCAAAAAATGGTTAAGTGTTGAATATAAATCCTATCTACCTCATTTCCACACCTAAAATCACTTTTAATCCATTTAATATTAACCAAGGTTAGTCAAGGGTTAAAGGTGGAGTTGTATCCTAAAGAATAGGGGAAAAAAGAAGAAAGGGGAAAAGAGGGATACCAGAGTGCATTTTGCACCAGATTAGAAGAATTGGAAACATGTGGTTTCATATGAGAAAGATGAAATGGTTGAAAAGAAGCCCCTGAGGGTTGAAACTGGGTTTTGCATGTGACAAGGGGTCAACTCCATGGAGAGTGCACATTTTTGTGTCCATGTTATCGCCTTAGATGTTGGGACAAGGGAAAATTTAGGGTGAAAATTGGCACCACGTGGCTCAATCCATCATGAGGAGGGGGGAAAATTTTGATCAAAACACTTATTTGCACCTTTCTAACACCCTAGGTTGCAAGTTTTAAGTGATGAAACATAACCTTCATAGGGGGAGCATAGTTTATTGTCCTTGATGTCCCCTTACACCAAGGGACAAGGAAAAATGGAAATACGACCTTGAAAAATGTGCGAACGGTCCAATATTCATGAGGAGGGTGTAAATTTCAATTACACATGCTTCTAACACACCAAATTGTGAGTTTTAAGTGAAAAAAGTGAAACTTCAGTAGGGGAGCACACTTTGGTGTCCCCACAATCCACTTGCACCAAGGGAAAAGGGACAAGGGATATATGAGGGTGAAAATCGTGCTCAATCTTGAAAACCATGCTGATGTCATCATGCCAAACTGTAATTAGAACATGAAGATTTTTTTTTTCAGCCCTGGGAGCAAGACACGATGAGACCATTCCATCCATGTACAAGATACATTATCAAATCCTTTGATATTGTATTTAATATAATAATATCGTTCTCACTAAAACCCATTTATTGAAGACATGTTATATTACATATATGTTTAACACAGACCCATTATCAATTAAAACATACTTAATACATTTATTGGTGACACACTCTTTGATATATAAGTTCTATGTTCATTTTGTGGTAGAATATCCTCCTTTTCAAATGATGTTTATGCTTCACATTATTTTAAACTATTAATGATGAATATGAAGTATGTATGATCAATATTACTTGGTAGATTAGTATTGTGAAAGGTTTGAAAAATGATATCCTTGAATGCATGAGATTGTTGAAGTAACTCGAACATGAAAATTTTAGTTGGGATATTTCAGACTTGTTTTATGAGATCATAATCCTTGGGTGTTGGTACATTGAATTTGGGTGGTGGAGGTAGATTGACATTAGTGATTTGGTTTATGCCCATGGTAGGATTTGTATTAGCCAGAGGCCTTCTATGGTGGGTTGTGGTCACAACTACTACATGCTCTCTTATATCCCAAGGTATGGGTTTCTGGCTAGCAAGGTTATTGAGATCATCTTAAAGTGAATAAGAAGGTAAGGGATTAATGGGGCTCAAAGATCCCATTCCCTTTAGGTAATTACTAAATTTTGTTTATGGCATATGTGCCACATGGATTAATCAAGGTAGATTAGTAATATGATAATTATTTATGAAATTGGCATTGAAAACATTGTGTGTATCAAACCACCAAACACTATTTACTAGTGCAATATGATGTATCGAAGTTGCGAGCCTATGTGATTGAACGTGACACATGGGTGATAATGAAATATATTGAATAAAGGGTTGAAAAGTAACTGTAAGGCATCCCATTATAAAATTATAATCAAACCTGAAATCCAAACTTTAAGGGTGAGGAAGAAAACCTTAGGTTACATAGGTTTGAAATAAGGACTAGGTTCACCAAAAATATAACAAGGATAACACAATTTATTCTAATCTATCCTATTATTAAATATAAACATTTAGAACTATAAAACATCCACCATATATAATCCTAAATTGTTATGAGTGTTTGATATTTGACCTTACGTTAATAAAATATGCCAAATGATGAATGAGGGTTAAGATATGCATTGCGCTACCATGTTTAGAAGGTGTTTAAAGAGCTTAAAATGTGTGTAAAGTTAGATCAAACTATCATCAAGATAATTGGGAAACATCAAATGATGTTCTAACAATCTAGACAAGTTTTTTGGTGGTCAAATAATATTATCTCCAAACTTGTCTTAGGTGTTATGAAAAAGTCATAGGTTTATTTTCAGTCGCTCTATGGATTGTAACAATTTATCTATGTTTAATTTTCTATTTTATGTGTTCTTAAATTTACAATGCCTATGTATAACCATATTTGGGCCTCTTCTAGATTGAAAATTTAGCTTCTTTTACTTTGACCTGAAAAGGGGTTAGCCGACCTTTGGATTGGTATACCTCACCACATCCCCATTGATGTGATGATCCTTGTTCTACATAATAATACTCTAAAGAAGGATCTTGACCATTTAGTTATCCCAAATCCTATATCAAGACACATGTGATGTAATGAATACAAATGAATCCATTTATCTATCCATCAAAATTGGAAATAGACATTTGATACTTGAGATTTGGCTCATGGTTGATCTAGGGTAATAATATAGATATTTTTGACAATTCAATATTTGTCTATTATGATAAATGCTCTAATGAATGATATTATTTAATGTTTTCTATTTGATTTTATTATAGTGAATGTGATAAATGATACCTAGATGCCCCTAATAGATTAGGGTGGATGTGATTATATAAGTGAAATTTCAAATGATTTCCCAACTAATCGACTAAAAATTCTCACCTAGGCCAACCAAACAAAGTTCCCAAATGATAATATGATTATTAAAATCTATGAGTATGGGTTCATGGAACATGGATAATACGATGATGATATTGTATAGGCCATACAAATCCATTCTATGATGATAGAAAATTATACAAAGATGGAGGGGTTCTTAAAAAATATTCAATAACACACTTCTAGTGTTTTGTCTAGTTGAATTGGAGGATTTGGTCATTTAGTGCTTGTATGGTGTGGTAACAAAACATGAAGATGCTTTAAAATTGGCCAAGTAAGGTGTAAATGATAGATATATTATGATAAGAAAAATCCCATATTTCTAGGTGGTCAAACTAGATTTTAGGTATATATATGAAATACAATATAATTATCTAATATTTTTAAAAATAATTATATTAAATTTCTTTTTAATATTTTTTCATTTTCATTATAGTGTAAAAGTGGTGCAAAGAGGTGGCAAAAATACACTACAAATGTGGTGCGATTAAAAAGAGATAGCGTCATTTTTATTTCACCTTTGTACCACCCAAAAAAATGCAAATCTATCAAACTATAATGGGAAAAATTATAAAAATATCATCGAGATATGACACAAAATCAACCCAATTCAAGACACTTATAACACTTTATGTAGTAGTGATGTGGAAAAAAAACCAAATTACAATAATTTACCTATGGAATATAAGCAAGATCCATTTGAGAGATCTAATGTAATAGTTTATACTATCAAGAATAAATCAAAATATATATTTAAATTATGTTTAGTGAATAAGATATTCCACATGATCGTTCACATGATGGACTTGTATTTATCAAATTACTTATAGAAGGAAAATAAATATATGGAATAATGGTAGAAAATGGTTCACCCTTGAATATGTGCACCAATTAATACAATTATATAGTCTTAGAATCAACTTGGATGATTTAGCCTATACATATATGATTATCATAGGATGTGATGGTGTTACACCCTTAATCCTATATGTTACATTAAATGTGTATGGCCGACTTGTGGCTACCATATCTTATTATCGTGTTGTATCTCTTTAATATATGTTATAATATCATTAGTGGGCCAACCTTTGTGATGGCCATAACATAAGAATAGTATATAGGATTCAGAATGTAGTAGTTTATCATGATAATGATCACTTGAGTCTTGTTGAATGGTTTGGATGTTTTTCCCTCAAAGTGGCTAAATTATTCTACTTGCATATTATGATAATTTATCTACATTTTTATGTTCTTGGTATTCTACTTCTATTAATATTCATATCTATCCAAGTAATTTCATTACAAGTGGTATCAGAGCTTGATCTCAGCCAAAACTATGTCAAAAACCTAATTTTGAAGACTTGGCTATATCTCTAAATTGGTAGCATATTTTTCTGCAATTTTTTAAGGTGGTTGAGAAATCAATCAAGTAGATCTTCTACAAATTTCAAGATACTTTGGCTTGTTTTAAAAAATGTTATATCAATTTTAGGGTTTTTTCATAAAATTGCTCTATCAACTACAAATTGTGGAATTTTTCCAATTTATTTACATTTTTAGAAAGAGGATAAAAAATTAGTTTGAGTTTGTTCTTTAAGTTTTTTCATGTTTACGAGTTCTTATTGAAATATCAAACCCTAAATTTTGACCTTGATCCCTCAATCAAACTATTTTGGGGCATCATGGTGCCCAACCTTCCACAAGAGGCAAAAAGAATCTCGTCACTCTGGGTAAAACTCTGGACAAAGATGAGATAATAGTTGAGGAGTTGGATTTGGAAAGGGTAACTATTTCCTCAGGGTTAGTGTTTACTCTGATGGACCATGAGTTGAGTCAACTTATGTATCATATGTGAATTCTACAGTCTGAGATGACCAATAAAGAATATGTAGAAAATATTAGACAAATATTGGATGATTTCATGCAAAAACTCAGTACAAATATGAAGGGTCATCCTCTTCCTCCAAATAAACCACAAATCAATCATACTCATATCAATCAAGGAGGATCTTTAGGTCAAAGTAATGGACAAACTAGCCATAGTTGATCTTCAATCCTGCTCAATCTAAATATAAGTACTATGTAGGACTCTAACATGATGTCAAATTTGGAAATGCGAAAGTTTGATGGAAAGGATCCACTCAATTGGATTAACCAAATGGAGAGTTTTTTTGATTTAGATTAGATCCCATTGAGACAAAAGGTGAAAATGATATTCTTATATCTCGAACCTAACCAATTCATCTGGTATCGATGGTTATGTGCTTAAAGGCATAAGAATGGTCTTAGTGTCACTTAGAAAGTTTTTACTAAAGAGTTATACTTACACCATGGTTCTAGTGTGTCAGAGAATTACTTCAGCGAATTAGCAAAGTTATGAAAAATAATATCAGTCAAGGATTATTTTCATTAGTTCCAAAACCTATCGTTACATGGAGAGAATATTACGGAAGGAAATTTCAATGACCTATTTCTTAGGGGTCTTAAGGACCACATTGAGCATGAGATGCACATGTTTAATCCAATTAAGGTTTCTGATTCTATTATCATGGCACGTAGGGTAGAGGAATTTTTTTTCCAATAGGAGGAATAATTTCACTAACATAAGAGACCATAGCACACTAAAACCATCATTCCCTTCGAAAATTTTACTAACACCTCAACAAATTGAAGAAACGAGAGTAAAAGGGTTATGTTTTAACTGTTACAACAAATATGGAATGGGCCATAAATGTGTTGAAAAGAAGTTGTTCTACATTGAAGGACCCAACAAAGAAGAAGAAAATGAAGAAGATAAAGAGGTAGAGGTAATTGTTGAGCCAGGGAGGAGTTAGGAGATCCCAAAATAACGATCTCATGTCATGTAATTTCATGTATTAGCACCCCCAAACCCTCCAAGTGGTAGGATTCTTGAAAAAAAGAGGGTAACAATGTTAATTGACTCAAGAAGTACTCATAACTTCATCAATCATAAGTTGGTGGTGTACTTGAATTGTTTTATGTATCCAGCTCCTGAATGTCAAGTAATGATCGCTGATAAGGGTATTGTTAGTTGTTTAGGAAAATGTCATAACATTAAACTCACCAGGGGAGATTATTTGATAAATAGCCCTATTCATGCCATTTCCATGGGGGAGAAGATATTTTGTTAGGAGTTTAATGGCTTAACACCTTGGTAACTATTGAGACGAACTTCCAAGAGTTGTTCATCCATTTTCAATCAGAAGGGTGGACTTTTGAACTAAGAGGATTAAGAGAAAAGTCCCCATAGTTGGTGAGATCTCACCAAATGCAAAAAATGTTGAAAAAGGTGCAAAGGGGTTCATGGCACAACTATTTTCTTTGGAAGCACATCATTAAAATGAATTTATACCATCAAATATGAAAGCAATTATAGATGAGCACCCAATTTTTTTATAGATATGCCAAATGGTTTGCCTCTAAAAAGATATCATGATCATGTTATCCATCTAGTACCAGGGAGCCAACCGCCCAACATAAGACCTTATAGGTACCTATATGTGCAAAATAGTGAGCTTGAGAAGATAATACAAGAGATGCTATAAGTAGGAATTATCCATCATAGTCAGAGTGCTTATTCTTCTCCAGTAGTACTGGTGGGTAAAAATATGTCAATTGGCACATGTGCCTTAACTATAGGGAACTCATTAAGTACATAGTAAAAAATAAGTTTCCTATTCCTATAATTGATGATTTGGTAGATGAGTTGCATGGTGTTGCTTACTTTACAAAACTTGATCTCTATTCTGGATATCACCATATCATAATTAGGGATGAGTATGTTCATAAAACATCCCTCAGGACACATGAAGGCCATTATGAATTCTTAGTAATGCCTTTTGGTCTCACAAATGCACCCTCTACATTCCAAAGTTTGATGAATTCTATCTTTAATCCATTCCCGTGGAAGTTTGTTTTGGTAGTTTTTTGATGATATACTAATATACAACAAAACATGGGAAGAACACCTGCATCATGTAAATATGGTATTGAAAACTCTTGAAAAAAATCAGATTTATGAAAATCCCTCAAAGTGTTCTTTTGGAGTCATGGAGGTTAAATATCCAGGTCACATTGTCTCTTATGAAGGTGCTAAAGTGGATCCTAACAAGATAATGACCATGATTGAGTGGAAGGTTCCAAAATCCCTAAAGAATATCTATGGATTTTTAGGGCTTACAGGTTATTATCATAGATTTGTAAGGAATTATAGTAGCATAACAAAACCATTGAAAACTTTATTGAAGAATGACTCTTTCCATTGGAATGAGGAAGCTACCAAAGAATTTAAGAAGTTGAAGGAGGCCATGTGCATCACTCCAGTTCTAGCTACTTCAATTTTTTTAAAAACATGTATTATTAAATATGATGCTTTAGGGTATGGTATGGGGGTAGTACTCATACAAGAGGATCATCCCATTACCTTTGAGAGCTGTAAATTCAAAGGTAAGAATATGTCAAAATCTATTTATGAGAAGGAACTGCTAGCCAAACTTCATGTAGTAAAGCAATGGAGACCATATCTAATGGGAAGACACTTCAAAGTAAAGAAATATCATGATAGTTTTAAATACTTCTTAGAGAAATGTTTATCATATGAAGAATAACAAAAATGGGTCTAAAAAATGTTAGGGTATGATTTTTAGATAATCTATAAGAAAGGGAAGGAAAATGTAGTTGTTGATGCTCTTTTGTGGAAGGATGAGTCAACTAAGGAATTGTTGTGTGCCATATCTATATTACTGGAAGATTGGGTTAAGGAGGCAAGGTATGAATGGCGAGATGAGCTAAGTACACAAAATCTAATTCAAAATATCCAACAAGATCCAAACATGTCAGAAAAAATTATATGGAAAGGGGATGCTCTATGGTAAAAGGATATATTATACCTATGTAAGAACTCAAACCTTTAAAATAGGGTTCTATTTGAGCTCCACACTTCTCCATTAGGGGGCATTATGTATTTTTTAAGACTTATCATCGAATCAAATAATATTTCTTCTCGGAAGGGATAAAAGGGAATGTCTAAAAATTTGTGGCAGAATTCATGGTTTGTCAAAAAAGTAAGGGTGTAATAATTAAGTCCCTAGGTATTTTACACACTCTATCTATTCTTAGCTAGTGGTGGGAAGAGGTTTCCATGGACTTCATCACAGGTTTGCCTAAATTAGAAGGGAAAAAATGTAATCATGGTTGTGGTGGATAGAATCATCAAATTTTCCCATTTTTATGCCTTATCACACCTATTTATTTCAAGTACAGTAATAATAACCTTCATGGATATAGTTTAGAAACTACATGGGACACCAAATATTATAGTATGTGATCAAGACCCTATATTTACTAGTAATTTTAGGACTCGTCTATTTTCATGTTTGAATACTAAGCTATCTTGTAGCTCTTCTTATCATCCCCAATCTAATGGGAAAATTGAGGTAGTAAACAAGTGCTTGGAAGGATATCTTCATCACTTTACCTTAAATAAGAAAGTGAGATGGGTCCAATGACCGTCACTTGCAAAATAGTGGTATAAAACTTCTTTCCATACTTCGTCTAAAATGTATCCTTGTTTGGCATTATATGGGTACCATCAATCACCTCGTCCTTGAGAGGCCAACCAAAGGTTAGAGCTGTTGAAGAGCACAATCACCACCAATAAGAGGTACTTTTTAGTATTAAGGAGAACTTGGCCATGACACAAAACCACATGAAGTAGCATGCCGATTAACATCACAATAAAATACATTTTGAAGTTGGTGATTGGGTTTTTGTGCATTTATAACCATATAAGAAAATGTCTTTGAAACAACATAAGAAAGATAACAAGATTTCACCTAAGTATTATGTCCCTTATCAAGTGTTGCAAAAGATTGGTACCATAGAATAAAAATTGGAATTCCCTCAGATAACTAGGATACATCCAGTCTCCCATGTTTATTTTTTGAAGAAGGTAATCAAACAACGTGTATCAGACTACACAATGTTTCTTGAGATCAATGAGGAAGGAAGAATCATCTTGGAACCAGAATGCATCATTCAGACATACACTAAACAATTGAGGATAAGCGTAATTACCGAGTATCTGATCAAGTAGAAGAATATAGACAGTGAAGATGCCACATGGGAGGATGCAACATTCCTACATCAACATCCAAAACTTCTAAACATTAGGGACAATGTTTTTCCAAATGGGAAGGGCATGCTACGCCATTAATCCTATATATTACATTAGATGTGTATGGCCAACTTGTGGCTATCGTATATTATTATCATGTTGTATCTATTTCATTTATGTTATAATATCATTAGTGGGTCGGCCTTGGAAATGCCCATAACATATGAATAGTGTATATATGCATTAGAATGTAGTAGTTGATCATCATATTGAGCACTTGAGTCTTATTGAATGGTTTGGAGGTTTCCCCTTGAAGTGGCTAAGTTATTTTACTTACATATTGTGATAATTTCTCTACTTTTGGTGTTCTTGGTGTTCTATTATTGTGATATTTAGATCTATCCAAGTAATTTCATTACAGATGGTATCGGAAGGGAAAATTTTGGTTGTTTTATATTACCTATTAGAGTGGGACCATATATAATTCATATTCTATTTCATGTGGTTCCCACCAATGAATTGTAAAATTTCCTGGTGGACCAAAAATACATCAAATACAAGCAATCCCATGTATTGTGCATCAATATTTAAAATTAAGACATCAAGGTCAAGTGATCACAATTAGAAGGAAAATAATTATTTTAAATATCAAACAAGGATGGAGTAGTATACGTTAAAGTTCCAGAAAAATTATTACAAAGAGAACGTAAATATAAAGACTTAATCAATTTCAATAAGGGCGCAACCATCACATAATGTCTCTAAGACAAACGAAAAACCTTAAAGAAAATTAATGTATAAGAGACCTTAGATAGATATTGAACAATATCACAAATGGATACGATGATTAAAGTTTATAATCCTTAAGACTTTTGGGTTCCCCCTACCCTATACATCTTGTTAGTGGTTTTAGTACTTCAACTTTCATATCTTATGGTGAATACCATGGACATCATATGATTATTGGTTAGCTCTGTGAACTTAATTTTTTTTTTTACAATTGAGTTCTCTTTTTTTTACAATTTATTAAATTGTTTATTTTTTATAGAGTACGCTTTACATGTTCGTATTATATATGTTTTTATAGAGTATGTTATACATGTTCTTATTATATCCAAAATTTTGGTGTGATTGTGGAAGTTTTTGTAGACTTCGATTCATTTTTAGGTTAAAGGATCATGACTATGGATTCCCAATAGGATGGAGGTAAATCTCATGTTCACTCAAGAGAAACTCTGGAGGCTTTGTGGTGCATCTCATCATCTTACTTCAGTTCCATATATTTGATTATTTATTATACTACTATGATTCATTTGATGTTCCTTATCAATGCTTTACTCCTTCTGTGGATTGGTATTGCCTTATACAGGATATATATGTATTCATGTATTCTTGTGTCCATGTCATGTCTTCATTTATATTGCATGTCTTCATTGTACTTGTTATATCCACGATTCTAGTGTTTGCTTCATGTTTAGTGAAATAAGTGACATTTTCCCATGCTTTTAGCTTGTTTGCTACATGTTTGGTCACACAGGTGACATGTTTGCACCGTTTATGATGTTTATTTAACAATTTTTTATGTTTCTTCAATGTGCTTCACATGGCTACACCATGCCTTATATATCTTGATTTTTAGGTGTTTTTATATGATTGACGTCTATACATTGTAATATGTGCATACTCCATGATTAGTGTCTTTGAGATGTTCAATTTTTGCTTGATTATATATATATATATATATATATATATATATATATATATATATATATATGCATGTATGTATGTATGTATGTATATATATATATATATATATGTCACGTTCCCATTATGCTTAGACTCATTAGATGTTTGGTGTGGCTTATGGAATTTTCATGATCTATATCATGCATACACTACCATAATTCATAACATGCATCTGATAGAGGCAATGACCCTTATAATTGTGTGTTGAATTTAAAGAATTGTTCAAATCTAGGGGCTTAAGAATAATGGAGGGATAATACATGCCCTCCAAAACACCATATATTTTTTATAATTTTCTTTCAAGGTTTTTCTATATAGTATTAGAGTTCCAAGGAAGGAAATTTGTTTCTCATATATCAAGGTTTAGAAAACCTGGCAAGGTTTCTAAATCACTGGACAAACAAACATGATCATTAAAAGAGACTTTCCCTAGCTGGTTGTTGCTATAATTATACACTAATGGTCCCAAAAGAGTACACTAATGGATATGATGAAAGTTTTTTATTCACGTTCATTTTGGGTCTTCTTGGCCTTGTTTTTTTGTTAGTGTAGGTTTTTTAATACCATTCCATGTTATTTTCTACACATGTATTTATCGTGCTTAGGTGTCAGAAGGATAGATGAGAGTTACACTTCTCCACTTTTTAAGGTGGCGGTTACATTTTCCCGATTCTTATTTATATACCTATTGTAAAGTTATTTTCTAATGTATTGAATATACAAGCTATCTTTTGGATCATGTTTTCTTCCTTTCTCTCACAACATTACTCTCTTTGTGTGTTTGTATTTTATCAGTGCTTGAAATTGGACCATAATCTCACATTTTCTAGATTTGTTTTGCTTTGTTTATTTCTTACAATTGTCTCTGAATTTTGATGACAAAAGTGATATTCCTTAAAAAATCCCTCTTGTCAATTCTTATTACTTCAACAATATTCGTTTATATAATTAAATTTGTTTTTACAATTTTAAAATTGTTTTAACTCAAATTATAATGTTTATGAGTAAATATAATGTTTTTGTGGTGTAAAACAATTTTCCCATAAAACACAAACCATTCATTAAAAGTGGTATGGCTCGAACAATTTATACCCTTATTTATAATGATGTTACTGATTCAAACCTTGTGTTCATCCAAAAGAGGACATTGTCACCCCTCTGTAAAATGGGGTGGAATTACCCACCATACCGATAGTTACAATTGTGATAATTTGATTTAAAAATAAATAAATAGAAAAACTTGTAATTGCTTAATTTTTTAATATTAATTTTATTTTGGTTTATTTAGGTAAACTATTATCTCCTTTCTCCCATATCCAAAGCCAAACGGTGGGCATATAAGACATAGATAGGGTTGTCACTATCCCATGTGAGTATCAAATCTTTCCATATATTTGTTTGGGGATATGTGTGAATAATTTTAGGCTCCCTATTTAGAAATGTTTTATTGATGTTGAAGTGAAGTGAGTGGAGAATGTCAAAATTATTGGATTCTGAGGTGATTTTCTTAGTCACCACCTTCCAATTATTTGCTTCTTTGGGTTCGGTCTCTTTCATGTTGGGCAAGGATAACGTGGGACTTTATCAACTTTAAAATTGCCAAGCTTCCAATTTTGTCACTGTTTTGGGGCATCATGGTGCCCGACCTTCCACAAGAGGTAAAAAGAATCTTGTCACTCTGGGTAAAACTCTAGACAAAGATGAGATAATAGTTGAGGAGTTGGATTTGGAAGGGGTAACTATTTCCTCAGGGTTAGTGTTTACTCTGATGGACCATAAGTTGAGTCAACTTATGTATGATCTATGAATCCTACAGTCTGAGATGACAAATAAAGAAGATGTAGAAAATATTAGACAAATATTGGATGATTTCATGCAAAAAATCAATACAAATCTGAAGGGTCATCCTCTTCCTCCAAATCAACCACAAATCAATCATACTCATATCAACCAAGGCGGATCTTTAGGTCAAAGTAATGGACAAATTAGCCATAGTTGATCTTCAATCCTGCTCAATCTAAATATAAATACTATGTAGGACTCTAACATGATGTCAAAATTGGAAATGCATAAGTTTGATGGAAAGGATCCACTTAATTGGATTAACCAAATGGAGAGTTTTTTTTATTTAGATTAGATCCCGTTGAGACAAAAGGTGAAAATGATATCCTTATATCTCGAACCTAACCAATTCATTTGGTATCGATGGTTATGTGCTCAAAGGCATAAGAATGGTCTTAGTGTCACTTAGACAGTTTTTACTAAAGAGTTATACTTACACCATGGTTCTAGTGTGTCAGAGAATTACTTCAGCGAATTAGCAAAGTTATGAAAAATAATATCAGTCAAGGATTATTTTCATTAGTTCCAAAATCTATCATTACATGGAGAGAATATTACGAAAGGAAATTTCTATGACCTATTTCTTAGGGGTCTTAAGGACCACATTGAGCATGAGGTGCACATGTTTAATCCAATTAAAGTTTCTTATTCTATTATCATGGCACGTAGGGTAGATGAATTGTTTTTTCCAATAGGAGGAATAATTTCACTAACATAAGAGACCATAGCACACTAAAACCATCATTCCCTTCGAAAATTTTACTAGCACCTCAACAAATTGAAGAAACGAGAGTAAAAGGGTTATGTTTTAACTGTTACAACAAATATGGAATGGGCCATAAATGTGTTGAAAAGAAGTTGTTCTACATTGAAGGACCCAACGAAGAAGAAGAAAATGAAGAAGATAAAGAGGTAGAGGTATTGTTGAGCCAGGGAGGAGTTAGGAGATCCCCAACTAATGATCTCATATCATGTAATTTCATGTATTAGCACCCCCCAACCCTCAAAGTGGTAGGATTCTTGAAAAAAAGAGGGTAACAATGTTAATTGACTCAAGAAGTACTCATAACTTCATCAACCATAAGTTGGTGGTGTACTTAAATTGTTTTATTTAGCCAGCTCCTAAATGTCAAGTAATGATCGCTGATAAGGGTATTGTTAGTTGTTTAGGAAAATGTCATAGCATTAAACTCACCATGGGATATTACTTGATAAATAGCCCTATTTATGCCATTTCCATGGGGGAGAAGGTATTTTGTTAGGAGTTCAATGGCTTAACACCTTGGTAACTATTGAGACGAACTTCCAAGAGTTCTTCATGCATTTTCAGTTAGAAGGGTGGACTTTTGAACTAAGAGGATTAAGAGAAAAGTCCCCATAGTTGGTGAGATCTCACCAAATGCAAAAAATGATGAAAAAGGTGCAAAGGGGTTCATGGCACAACTATTTTCTTTGGAAGCACATCATTAAAATGAATTTATACCATCAAATATGAAAGCAATTATAGATGAGCACCCAATTTTTAAAGAGATATTCCAAATGGTTTACCTCTAAAAAGATATCATGATCATGTTATCCATCTAGTACCAGGGAGCCAACCGCCCAACATAAGACCTTATAGGTACCTATATGTGCAAAATAGTGAGCTTGAGAAGATAATACAAGATATGCTATAAGTAGGAATTATCCATCATAGTTAGAGTGCTTATTCTTCTCCAGTAGTGTTAGTGGGTAAAAATATGTCAATTGGCACATGTGCCTTAATTATAGGGAACTCATTAAGTACATAGTAAAAGATAAGTTTCCTATTCCTATAATTGATGATTTGGTAGATGAGTTGCATGGTGTTGTTTACTTTACAAAACTTGATTTGTATTTTGGATATCATCATATCATAATTAGGGATGAGTATGTTCATAAAACATCCCTCGGGACACATGAAGGCCATTATGAATTCTTAGTAATGCCTTTTGGTCTCACAAATGCACCCTCTACATTTCAAAGTTTGATGAATTCTATCTTTAATACATTCCTATGGAAGTTTGTTTTGGTGGTTTTTTGATGATATACTAATATACAAAAAAACATGGGAAGAACACCTGCATCATGTAAATATGGTATTGAAAACTCTTGAAAAAAATCAGATTTATGAAAATCCCTCAAAGTGTTCTTTTGGAGTCATGGAAGTTAAATATTTAGGTCACATCGTCTCTTATAAAGGTGTTAAAGTGGATCCTAACAAGATAATGACCATGATTGAGTGGAAGGTTCCAAAATCCCTAAATAATATCTATGGATGTTTAGGGCTTACAGGTTATTATCATAGATTTGTAAGGAATTATAGTAGCATAACAAAACCATTGAAAATTTTATTGAAGAATGACTCTTTCCATTGGAATGAGGAAGCTACCAAAGAATTTAAGAAGTTGAAGGAGGCCATGTGCATCACTCCAATTCTAGCTACTTCAATTTTTTTTAAACATTTATTATTAAATATGATGCTTTAGGGTATGGTATGGGGGTAGTATTCATACAAGAGGATCATTCCATTACCTTTGAGAGCTGTAAATTCAAAGGTAAGAATATGTCAAAATCTATTTATGAGAAGGAAATGCTAGCCAAACTTCATGTAGTAAAGCAATGGAGACCATATCTAATGGGAAGACACTTCAAAGTAAAGAAATATCATGATAGTTTGAAATACTTCTTAGAGAAATGTTTATCATATGAAGAATAACAAAAATGGGTCTAAAAAATGTTGGGGTATGATTTTTAGATAATCTATAAGAAAGGGAAGGAAAATGTAGTTGTTGATGCTCTTTTGTGGAAGGATGAGTCAACTAAGGAATTGTTGTGTGTCATATCTATATTACTGGAAGATTGGGTTAAGGAGGCAAGGTATGAATGGCGAGATGAGCTAAGTACACAAAATCTAATTCAAAATATCCAACAAGATCCAAACATGTCAGAAAAAATTGTATGGAAAGGGGATGCTTTATGGTACAAGGATATATTATACCTATGTAAGAACTCAAACCTAAAAAATAGGGTTCTATTTGAGCTCCACACTTCTCCATTAGGGGGCATTATGTATTTTTGAAGACTTATCATTGAATCAAATAATATTTCTTCTGGGAAGGGCTAAAAGGGAATGTCTAAAAATTTGTGGCAGAATGCATGGTTTGTCAGAAAAGTAAGGGTGTAATAATTAAGTCCCTAGGTATTTTACACACTCTATCTATTCTTAGCTAGCGGTGGGAAGAGGTTTCCATGGACTTCATCATAGGTTTGCCTAAATTAGAAGGGAAAAATGTAATCATGGTTGTGGTGGATAGAATCATCAAAATTTCCCATTTTTATGCCTTATCACACCTATTTGTTTCAAGTACAGTAATAACAACCTTCATGGATATAGTTTAGAAACTACATGGGACACCAAAGATTATAGTATGTGATCAAGACCCTATATTTACTAGTAATTTTTGGACTCATCTATTTTCATGTCTGGGTACTAAGCTATCTCGTAGCGCTTCTTATCATCCCAATCTAATGGGAAACATTGAGGTAGTAAACAAGTGCTTAGAAGGATATCTTCATCGCTTTACCTTAAATAAGAAAGTGAGATGGGTCCAATGACTGTCACTTGCAAAATAGTGGTATACAAATTCTTTCCATACTTCATCTAAAATGTATCCTTGTTTGGCATTATATGGGTACCATTAATCACCTCGTCCTTGAGAGGCCAACCAAAGGTTAGAGCTATTGAAGAGCACAATCACCACCAATAAGAGGTACTTTTTAGTATTAAGGAGAACTTGGCCATGATATAAAACCACATGAAGTAGCACGCCGATTAACATCACAATAAAATACATTTTGAAGCTGGTGATTGGGTTTTTGTGCATTTATAATCATATAAGAAAATGTCTTTGAAACAACATAAGAAAGATAACAAGATTTAACCTAAGTATTATGTCCCTTATCAAGTGTTGCAAAAGATTGGTACCATAGCATAAAAATTGGAACTCCCTCAGATAACTAGGATACATCCAGTCTCCCATGTTTATTTTTTGAAGAAGGTAATCAAACAAAATGTATCAAACTAGACAATGTTTCTTGAGATCGATGAGGACAGAAGAATCATCTTGGAACCGGAATGCATCCTTCAGACATACACTAAACAATTGAGGATAAGGGTCATTACCGAGTATCTGATCAAGTAGAAGAATATAGACAGTGAAGATGCCACATGGGAGGATGCAACATTCCTACATCAACATCCAAAACTTCTAAACATTAGGGGACAATGTTTTTCCAAATGGGAAGAGGCATGCTACGCCATTAATCCTATTATATTACATTAGATGTGTATGGCCAACTTGTGGCTATCATATATTATTATCATGTTGTATCTATTTCATATATGTTATAATATCATTAGTGGGTTGGCCTTGGTAATGCCCATAACATAGGAATAGTGTATATATGCATTAGAATGTTGTAGTTGATCATCATATTGAGCACTTGAGTCTTATTGAATGGTTTAGAGGTTTCCCCTTGAAGTGGCTAAGTTATCTTACTTACATATTGTGATAATTTCTCTACTTTTGGTGTTTTTAGTGTTCTATTATTGTGATATTTAGATCTATCCAAGTAATTTCATTACAGATGGTATCGAAAGGGAATTTTTTGGTTGTTTTATATTACCTATTAAAGTGGGACCATACATAATTCATACTCTATTTCATGTGTTTCCCACCAATGAATTGTAAAATTTCCTGGTGGACCACAAATACATCAAATACAAGCAATCCCATGTATTGTGCATCAATATTTAAAATTAAGACATCAAGGTCAAGTGATCACAATTTAGAAGGATTTTTTTTTTTTAAAATATCAAACAAGGACAGAGTAGTATACATTAAAGTTCCACAACCAATTATTACAAAGAGAACATAAATATAAAGACTTAATTAATTTCAATAAGGGCGCAACCATCACATAATGTCTCTAAGATAAATGAAAAACCTTAAAGAAAATTAATGTATAAGAGACCTTAGATAGATATTGAACAATATCACAAATGGATATGATGATTAAAGTTTATAATCCTTACTTAAGACTTTTGGGTTCCCCCTACCCTATACATCTTGTTAGTGGTTTTAGTACTTCAACTTTCATATATTATGGTGAATACCATGGACATCATATGATTATTGGTTAGCTCTGTGAACTTATTATTTTTTTTACAATTGAGTTCTCTTTTTTTTACAATTTATTAAATTGTTTTGTTTTTATAGAGTACGCTTTACATGTTCGTATTATATATGTTTTTATAGAGTATGCTATACATGTTCTTATTATATCCAAAATTTTGGTGTGATTGTGGAAGTTTTTGTAGACTTCGATTCATTTTTAGGTTAAAGGATCATGACTATGGATTCCCAATAGGATGGAGGTAAATCTCATGTTCACTCAAGAGAAACTCTGGAGGCTTTGTGGTGCATCTCATCATCTTACTTCAGTTCCATATATTTGATTATTTATTATACTACTATGATTCATTTGATGTTCCTTATCAATGCTTTACTCCTTCTATGGATTGGTACTGCCTTATACAAGATATATATGTATTCATGTATTCTTATGTCCATGTCATGTCTTCATTTATATTGCATGTCTTCATTGTACTTGTTATATCCATGATTCTAGTGTGTGCTTCATGTTTAGTCAAATAAGTGACATTTTCCCATGCTTTTAGCTTGTTTGCTACATGTTTGGTCACACAGGTGACATGTTTGCACCATTTTATGATGTTTATTTAACAATTTTTTATGTTTCTTCAATGTGCTTCACATGGCTACACCATGCCTTATATATATCTTGATTTTTAGGTGTTTTTATATGATTGACGTCTATACATTGTATTATGTGCATACTCCATGATTAGTGTCTTTGAGATGTTCACTTTGTGCTTGATTATAGTATATTATATATATATATATATATATATATATATATATATATATATGTCACGTTCCTATTATGCTTAGACTCATTAGATGTTTGGTGCGGCTTATGGAATTTTCATGATCTATATCATGCATACACTACCATAATTCATAACATGCATCTGATAGAGGCAATGACCCTTATAATTATGTGTTGAATTTAAAGAATTGTTCAAATCTAGGGGCCTAAGAATAATGGAGGGATAACACATGCCCTCCAAAACACCATATATTTTTTATAATGTTCTTTCAAGGTGTTTCTATATAGTATTAGAGTTCCAAGGAAGGAAATTTGTTTCTCATATATCAAGGTTTAGAAAACCTGGCAAGGTTTCTAGATCACTGGACAAATAAACATGATCATTAAAAGAGACTTTCCCTAGCTGGTTGTTGCTATAATTATACACTAATGGTTCCAAAAGAGTACACTAATGGATATGATGAAAGTTTTTTATTCACGTTCATTTTGGGTCTTCTTGGCCTTGTTTTTTTGTTAGTGTAGGTTTTTTTATTCCATTCCATGTTTTTTCTACACATGTATTTATCGTGCTTAGGTGTTGGCAGGATAGATGAGAGTTACACTTCTCCACTTTTTAAGGTGGCGGTTACATTTTCCCGATTCTTATTTATATACCTCTTGTAAAGTTATTTTCTAATGTATTGAATATATAAGCTATCTTTTGGATCATGTTTTCTTCCTTTCTCTCACAACATTACTCTCTTTGTGTGTTTGTATTTTATCGGTGCTTGAAAATGGACCACAATCTCACATTTTCTAGATTTGTTTTGCTTTGTTTATTTCTTACAATTGTCTCTGAATTTTCATGACAAAAGTGATATTCCTTAAAAACCCCTCTTGTCAATTCTTATTACTTCAACAATATTCTTTTATATAATTAAATTTGTTTTTACAATTTTAAAATTGTTTGAACTCAAATTATAATGTTTATGCATAAATATAATGTTTTTGTGGTGTAAAAACAATTTTCCCATAAAACACAAACCATTCATTAAAAGTGGTATGGCTCCAACAATTTATACCCTTATTTATAATGATGTTACTGGTTCAAACCGTGTGTTCATCCGAAAGAGGACATTGTCATCACCCCTCTGTAAAAAGGGGTGGAATTACCCACCCATACCAATAGTTACAATTGTGATAATTTGATTTAAAAATAAATAAATAGAAAAACTTGTAATTGCATAATTTTTTAATATTGATTTTATTTTGGTTTATTTAGGTAAACTATTATCTCCTTTCTCCCATATCCAAAGCCAAACGGTGGGCATATAAGACATAGATAGGGTTGTCACTATCCCATGTGAGTATCAAATCTTTCCATATATTTGTTTGGGGATATGTGTGAATAATTTTAGGCTCTTTGTTTTGAGCATGGTGGCTCCCTATTTAGACATGTTTTATTGATGTTGAAGTGAAGTGAATGGAGAATGTCAAAATTATTGGATTCTTAGTCACCACCTTCCAATTATTTGCTTCTTTGGGTTCGGTCTCTTTCATGTTGGGCAAGGATAACGTGGGACTTTATCAACTTTACAATTGCCAAGCTAACACTTTGACCTCTCATTTTTAGGATTTATTTTTCTATCTTTCCATGGTTGAGTTTGGAATCCAAATTTCGCTTACCAATGAGATTTGTACTATTTAGCATTAATATATGCACGTTACCCTCTTTGATGGAGTACCTAAAGGTGCAAACTCCCCATGAAAATAATAATAGAATTACAAAGTTTCCTACAAAAAGGTACAAGTTTCGTGAGGAAATGGGAAACACTATTTATTTATCTAAATCTCCTCCCCAAATTTAGATAAATAAATAGTGGGGGCCATAAATGAGAATGAGGTGCTTAGAATAAATTAATATATGCAGGTTAGATTGCTATTTAATCACGACCTAAAACTGACCCACATGGCCTTTATGTCACTTCTATGCGTTTGTTTATAAATGTAAGTCATTTCATTGTAATAATATTGATATTGCGATTGATATCCAATCTCTCTTGGCATCCATTTTTATTTCTGATCGAATTGTACAACCCTAACAATTATTTGAACTAAACTTTGTAGTTTTCTCTCCTTTTTTCATAATGGTGTGCTTGCTCTTTTTTTTTCTTTTTTTTTTCCCGTTTTTCAAGTGTAGTTGTGTGTTAATATTACAAATTTTTTGATTGAAAAATAATATTGTAAAATTCAAATTCAAATTCAAAGACAACTATAATAAGTCATTTCACACATAAGCACTATCAATATTCTTTACCCAACATTCAAATGTGGAGCATGTTTGCCACATATTTTGGAGTTGTTTCGTTTATATAAGTAACTATTAATGACATCTTTGCTTCTCAGCTAGGATCTTAGTAGATCAACAAAATTTCATTGAACATGTGTCCCTATATTCACTTTGTTTTCAACACAATGGGGTAGAAAACAATCATAGATTGTAGGTACACACGAGTTGCAATGCAATATTTGAAAGCAAGAAAACAATGGGTGAAACCAGACGAACAAAACCCATAAATTATATTTCAATCTTAGGCGTGCTTAATATGGATAGTAAAATTCTATTCCTAATGATTGTCTTCGATCATATCCAATTTTTTGGGTTGCGGTTGAGCGACTCTAAGTTCAATTTTTTGTGAAATGTCATATGGAACGTTGCACACACAAATATATCATTTTTATCACGTTTCGTTTAATTTATTGTCATCCCGTTTATTAATTGTCTATTATTATTATAGTATACATGTGTATTGTGATAATTTATTGTTGTGTGATTTATTAATTATGTCAAGAGGCATCTTGCAATGGCAGTTAGGGTGGTGATGGTGGATTATAATGACTATGAAATGTTAAGAATTAATTTCCGACCTTAAAGTTGATGTTCATTTCACTGTCACTTAAAGTTTTTTCTTATTACTTAGAAAAGTCAAAATTACAAAACCGTATATTTGCTATAATGTGAAGTTTGGAGCCGATTGTTTTATTCGTAAAATAGTTTTTTGAGCCCGCCATAATGGTGTAGCTAAATTAAGGCCATCTTTCATAAGTCAATGGGAAATTTGCATATTAGGTATTGAAGTTAATAATGACTATGATGTGTGAAAAATCCAAGATATAAACCTTGAAATTAGTATTTCTCGACATTTTTAGGATATATGTACTTGTTAGCTATTATTGTTGTATTATAAACATGCATTGTGATGCTTACATTCCATTGATTGAAATACATTTTGATGAACTTGCAATTTTTTACACCTCCTAGGATTATATCTATTCATCTTATTACCTCATATTGTGCCAAATCACAATATCTTCATTTTTGAATGGTAATTACTATTACAAGATTTTGGATTTCAAATTTTAGTAAATTTTCATGCATATCATGATATATCTCAAACCCTAGGTCATTTAATTTTTAAGAGATCATAAAACCCTAGTGTGATTGTGTGGTGTGATTATTCATGTTTGATTTATGATTCATGTTTGATTTATGATATATATTTATGTATATATATAGAGAGAGAATTTTGATTAAAATAAGTGCTCTATTAAACCATAAAAGGTTCCATATTATGTAAAGACCTATTTCTAGATCTAAGTTATCCATGAAAGAGAATGGATTCAAATGGTGTGAATGTTTCTTAAATTATTATTTTTCTAGAAAAATGTGAATATGAATGATATGTCCAGAGATGATGATTTTGATTAATAAAAGATTTGAATTCCCAAGCAATAATAATGCAGAGAATATTGAACATTTACGTCGGAAGATGCCTCAAAAAATCATATTAGCTCCCCAATTTATGAAATTTTAATTGATAACCGGTAATAGATTATAGAAAAAAATGAATGTTTTGAATGATGTTTCTTGTATTGGTTTAAAGATCTCACATTGATTTCAAGATCCTCCAATTTATTCTCAAAACCCTTCCATTTACCCTCAAAATCCATTATTCATTCTAGAGTTTTTCTAAATACTTCAAACTCTTCTCGTAATCACATAGTTATTATCATTCAAAATTATTTATTTTCTTGCCAAATTCCTTAAAAACCTTTAAATTCTTCTCAAATTGTTCAAATATGTGTCCTCCTCTCATATTGGAGGGTCATCTCACATGGGTTAGGTTTAGGGTTTCATGTGTGTCATGCACTAGGGTTACTCAGCACCCTATATGTACCCCTTTACTATTCATTTATGAGCATGCCAAGACACTCCGTTGTCTTTCCTCTATATGCAAGCTTTGTTTCTGTTGAGCAAGTTCTTCCATTACTGATCAATTCTTTCTTGCAATTACGCTGGAGCTATCACGATTCCGTTGGAGTGCAACTACTTCGTGGTGCCTCATTTCTGATTCGATTCTCACAAACTCTTTTCATGGTATCAGAGCTGAGATCGGGTAAACGTGCACTCGTTATTTTTTAGTTGCGATTACTCTTTCTTGGTTCGTTCTTTTACTCTGCATGCAAGTTTTTCGATCACTATTTTCTGGAATTATTTTGCTAATTCTCTAACAAGCTTTCTCAGAAAGTTGTGTCAGTTTTTGTGCACTTTTTTGTGCATGTGCAGGTTTTACATCATACCTTGAGCAATCAGGGGTTTTACTTTTTTAGCTGGCTGCAGCTAAATCCAAAATAGAGTATTTTCTCACTTTTTTTAATTATTTTTAATCTCTCTAACAAGCTTTCTCGGAAAGTTGTTTAGTTTTCTTTGTGCCTATTTTTTACTTGTGCAGGTATTGCTGGAGGTTTCAGGGTTTTACAGCCACATTTAGCTATCTACAGCTAAATTGGCTTTTCAGCCAAAATAGAGATTATTTCATTTTTTTAAATAAAATTTTTAAAATAGAAGTTTTTTTTTAGATCTCTGTGTTTTTTGGCTGGTATTTTGCAGAATACAGTTTTTTTTGTGGCTTGGAGTTCATTTTTTTTTTGCATGGAGGATTGAGGAGGAGTTCTGTGTTTCGTGTTTGAAATGTGGGAGCTCGTTTTTTTTTGCTGTGGCATTTTTTGTTGCCATGCCCTCACTGCCTCAACTTGCTGCTCATGTTTTGTTCCTGCATCACTATTTTTGGTTACCCAAAACTCACTTTTTTTTGTGCACTTACCCCCTGCACACCGTCCCACACAAAACTTTTCCTCACCTGGAACTGCCAACCTGTTGCTCCTGCCCCTCTGCCCACGTGCCCTCGTCACTCTCCCCATGCCTGCAACGGCTGTTTCCAAGCCTAATGCCCCAGCAAAACTTGCAACACATTTTCTACCTGTCGCGGCCTTTTCCCACGTTTGTTTTTTTTGGTAAGTGTTTTTTTTGGTAAAGCTTTTTGGTTTTTGGTAAGTTTCTTTTTTTTGGTAAGTTTTTTTTAAAAGTTTTTTAAAAACAAAATCTTTTTTTAAAACCTTTTTAAGTTTTAAAATTCTTTTTTCAATTACTTTTAAGTTTTTTGGTAAGTTTTAAAAAAAAAAAAGTTTTTTTTTTAAATTTCTTTCTAATTTAAAACTCACAAAAGCTTTTTTTTTTAAAATTAAGTAAGTTTTTTTTAATTTCTTCAGTTTTTTTTTTTTAAAAAAAAAAACTTTTAAATTATTCTTTTTTAAACTTTTTTAGATTATTTTTTTAAAATTTTTTTTAAACAAAAAAGGGAAAGTATTTTTAATTTAAATTTAATTAGGATTTAATTTTTTAGATCTTAATTAGTTTTTGTAATTAATTAGATTTAATTTAATTAAATCTATTTTTATTAATTACAAATTAATTTTATCTCATTTACGATTTATAGTAAATTAAAAATCATCTTTCAATAACCCTTTTTTATCATTTTTTTTAAAACTCCAATAGCTCTAAAAATAGCAAAATTGGGCGTTTCCAAACGGTAAAATTTAGGCGTTATTGTCGATTTTTTTCTCTAATCATGCGCTCAAGTGTGCAGCATCACTTGAGCACCTTTTTTCCTTCCGAGCTCTTTTCCTGCATTCTGAAGATTCTCTGAACTCCTTGAGTTCATTTAAAACCTTGTATTTCACCCTTATTATTGCTTGCGACTAGTGAGCGCGTCCGCCACAGTCTGCAGCAAGGGGGTTTCCTTTTACGACGTGAGACATTTTTTCTCACCACCAGGGTTGGCTTTCGCCTCCTTTCTTGTTTTTTGCTTGTGCTTGTTTACGGTGTCCTATTTGTTGCGCTCCACGAAACACTGTTGTGGTCTCCTCTCTTGCGTGTTATTACGCTGATTGCAAGATGAGTTACCAAGTGTTTCAAACCACACGCACGGACCCGATTGTAATCAACGCACTAAACTATAAAGTGCCAAAAGCAGGGGGGTTGTTATTGTCCTGGGTGGTTGTGTTTCTTTTCTGCATTTCTTTCTCTCTCTCTCTCACTATGGATGCACTTTCAATTCCTTTGCTTACGCCGTTCAAATTTTTCGAATGGAGATCGAAAATAATAATGAAACTAAGGGGTAAAGGGTTATTCCGCATCACCATGGGAACTGAGACTGAACCAGATGACGAACCTGAAAAATCTAAGTGGTTAAACCGTAGTGATGAAGCTTTAGGTCTTCTTTGCATGTCTGTTTCTCCTGACTTGCTCTTCCACATTGAGGCATCTGAAACACCTAAATCTGCATGGAAAACGCTGGATGTGATGTTTGGACAACTAGATGACATGAGAGCGCATGAGTTGGAAAATGAACTACTAGGGTTAAATCCTAGTGACTTTGAAAACCTACAAGCTTTCTTCTCGAAATTTGTCCACATTAGATTGTTGTTAAAAGGATGTCAAGTAGAAAAGAAAGATTCTCAACTGATCTTGTCGATTCTCTCTAAGCTAGGTCCCGAATATTCTGTCTTCGTGTCAACTTTCTACGCTACAAAAGCTGCTTTGGGCGATACTTGGACTATGCCCTCCTTTGACTGTTTTTCATCCCAACTCATTCGAGAACAGGACAAACTCATTCAAATGGGGTCTCTCAAGTCCAAGTCACATGCCCTTGTAGCAAGTACTAGCAAGGGAAAGAAGACTGAAAAGAAGAAAGAAACAAAGGATCAACCTAAGAAAGAAACCAAGACCAAACCTAAAAATGACACAAACACTTCGACTTCTGAGCCTAAGGCACAGAAAAGCAAGTATTTGTGTTCCTATTGCAAGAAGTCTGGTCACGATGAGCAACACTATTTTTGGAAACAGATTGATCACTTATCTCATTTACTTGAGAAGAATAAAATAAGTGTTCCTGAATCCATAAAACAAAGTGCTCCGAAGGCCGAGTCTTCTGCTGCAAAAGGTGCTAAAAATGATAAGAAGAAAGGAAAGGCCCTTGTAGCCAGAGTTGCTCCTTCATCGACATGGATTATAGATTCCGGTGCCTCGCACCACATGGGTTCTTCACATGTTGAGTTTTCCAACATCGAACCTTGTGGAATGTCCCAAATCACGATGGGTAATGACACGACAGTGTCAGTTTCCGGTAGTGGATCGGTAGAGATGGATGGGGGAACATTTAACCAAGTGTTGAGTGTTCCTGATCTCTCTACCAATCTCCTATCGGTTTACCAAATTACTCACCTTGGTGAAGGAATGTGAGTGGAATTTGGTCCTAACTCGGTGATTATTCGTGAGCTTAACAATGACACTACAGTGGCTGAGGGAAAGGCAGATCACCATTCACGGTTGTACACCTTCTCCCACTTTACTTCTGATTCTACGCCCACTGCCTTGCTCACTCATGCAAATGAGGTTAGTAAGCTATGGCATGAGTGTTTTGGACATCTAAATTATCGCTACCTTGAACAATTGAGCCAAAATGAAATGGTCAACGGGTTGCCTCGCGTCAAGTTTTCTAAGGGTCTTTGTGAGGGTTGTACCCTTGGAAAGCATCCTGAAAAGAACTTTGACAAAGGAAAATCCTGGAGAGCCACTCGTCCTTTGGATCTTGTTCACAGCGATGTTTCTGGTCCATTTCCTTCTCCTTCGTTTACTAGAGCTCTTTATGTGCTAACCTTCATTGATGACTATTCACGATATACTTGGGTATATTTTCTTAAGCTTAAGTCTGAAGTCTTTGAACATTTTCAGGACTTTAAGGCTCTTGCTGAGAAACAGGCAGAACGGTCTATCAAGGTTCTTCGAACCGACAATGGAGGTGAATATGTAAACAATAGGTTCATGGATTTCTGTACTTCTGAAGGGATCTCTTTGCAGCATACAGTTGCTTATAGCCCTTCACAGAATGGAGTCGCAGAAAGAAAGAACCGTACTCTTAAGGAGATGGCCACTTGTATGATTCACTCGAAGTCTCTTCCTCCGCAGTATTGGGCCGAAGCAGTGAATTGTGCAAATTACATTCAGAACCGTGTTCCACACAAGGCAGTAAGAGGGATGACACCCTTTGAAGCCTGGTTTGGATGCAAGCCTGATGTTGAGCACTTTCGAGTCTTTGGATCCAAGGCTATGGCTCAGATTCCCAAGAAGAAATGCAAGGCCTTGGAACCACAATCCAAACCTTGTATCTTTGTAGGGTATCCTGATGGCGTGAAGGGATATCGATTGATGAATCCTACTTCTCATGAGCTGTATATTGAGAGAAGTGTTAAGTTCGATGAGTCTTCTTCGACTTCTACTTCTCCACCTATTGAGGTTCTTCAGCTCGCTGATTCAGATTCTGACTCATCAGATGATGATACTGTTGAGCGTGCTCCTCTTCCTGATCCTCCCGACCATCAGACCTTTGAGTCTTCTGATTCTGACAGTAGTGATGATGAGGACTATGTCCCTTCTCACTCAAGTGAAGAATCTTCTGACTCTGAGCCTGATCCTCCTGGTCCCCTTTGGGCCAGGAAAACTTTGCAAAGTGCTGGAGATTTAGTTGGAGATACTTCAGATATGAGACGTACTCACTCAGATTTCATTGGACCCCACTCTTTCTTCACCTCTGCTTCTGATCCACAGTCTTTCTGGGAGGCTTCTGGTATTCCTGAGTGGGATTCTACCATGGATGAGGAGTATTCCTCTCTCATGAAGAATGATACTTGGGATCTCACCACTCTTCCGAAAGGAAGAAAAATCGTTTGGTGTAAGTGGGTGTTCCGAACAAAGTATGGAGTAGATGGAGACGTCAAAAATTTTAAAGTGTGATTAGTAGCTAAGGGTTTCTCCCAGATAGCTGGGGTTGATTATACAGAAACCTTTGCTCCAGTTGTGAAGATGACTTCTATTCGACTGACCCTAGCCATTGCCGCAGCAAACAGATGGAAAGTCCATCAAATGGATGTTAAGAGTGCCTTCCTTCATGGTGACCTAGAGGAAGAGATCTATATGGAACAACCTCCAGGTTATGTCCAAGATCCCTCCCTTGTTTGTAAGTTAAAGAAGTCTCTTTATGGCCTTAAACAAGCCCCTCGGGCTTGGTATGCCAAGATGGACTCCTTTTTACTTACATCAGGGTTTACCAGGTGTCACTCTGATCCAAATGTTTATATTCTATGGCAAGATGACTCCATACTCATTCTTGTTCTATATGTTGATGACTTGTTGATCACAGGAAGCTCTTCCTCTATTATTGATTCTGTGAAGATCACCTTAGCCAACAAGTTTTCCATGACTGACTTAGGTCTGCTTCATTACTTCCTTGGGATCCAGATTTCACAATCTGACTCGGGAATCTTGATTTCACAACCTAAGTATGCTCTTGATTTGCTAGCTCATTTTCAGATGTCTGATTGCAAGTCTTCTCCTACTCCTTTTCTTTCTGGGGTTAAGTTGGTTTCAGATTGCTCTACTCCCTTGGTTGATGGTACTCTTTATCGACAGTTGGTGGGGAGC
Organism: Taxus chinensis; assembly: GCA_019776745.2. Taxonomy (NCBI): domain Eukaryota; kingdom Viridiplantae; phylum Streptophyta; class Pinopsida; order Cupressales; family Taxaceae; genus Taxus; species Taxus chinensis. The sequence continues at coordinate 707,001,461 of CM034148.1, forward strand.
TTGATTTACTTGACTCACACTCGACCGGATTTATCGTATGCTGTTGGGATCGTGTCCAGATTCATGCAGGAGCCACATGAGCTGCATTGGAAAGTAGCTAAATGGATCCTTCATTATGTTTGTGGCACTTATGCTGATGGCATTCACTATCATGGAGGGGTAGATATTGACTTGATTGGGTTCACAGATTTTGATTGGGCCGGTGACTTAGATCATCAGAAATCTACTTCTGGCTACAGTTTCTCTCTTGGTTCGGGTCCTATTAGTTGGTCTAGCAAGAAGCAGAATGCAATTGCGATATCATCTACAGAGGCAGAATACAGAGGAGCAGTTAACGCTGCCACAGAAGCTATTTGGCTACAGGGTATTCTGACAGAGTTTGGCATCCACTTTCGGTGGCCTACCATTATCTACTATGATAACACGAGCACAATCTCTATTTGCAGAAATCCAGTTCAGCATCAGTGGATGAAGCACATTGAGATCCATATGCACTTCATACGGGAGCTTATTCATGATGGTATCATCGACATTCAGTACATTCAGACAGCTGATCAGATTGTAGATTTATTCACCAAGCCCTTCACTGAGATGAAGTTTCTTCACTTACGGTCTCTTCTTGGGGTGAGGTCTTCTGCAGCTACTCATCTTCTTCGGGCTATGTAGTCCTTCTTTTCTTCTTCTTCTTCTAGGAAGATTGTGTTTGTATATGGGCACCTTATCAGGCCTTTAGTTGTCGGGCCCCATTGACACATCTTTCTTAGTTGTTTAGGAGTGTCTTCCTTTTCCATCTGACTCATCCTAGCTGCTACCCCAGCTTCGATGAAGGGGGGGTGTTAGTGTGAGTTATCCTATGTGTCCTCCTCTCATATTGGAGGGTCATCTCACATGGGTTAGGTTTTTAGGGGTTTCATGTGTGTCATGCACTAGGGTTACTCAGCACCCTATATGTACCCCTTTACTATTCATTTATGAGCATGCCAAGACACTCCACTGTCTTTCCTCTATATGCAAGCTTTGTTTCTGTTGAGCAAGTTCTTCCATTACTGATCAATTCTTTCTTGCAATCGCTGGAGCTATCATGATTCTGTTGGAGTGCAACTACTTCGTGACCACATATGATCATCCACCTATTTCTTGTATCGTAGATCCCACCCATAACTACCATGATGTATACACTTAATCACATGCAAGAGCAAATGAAAAATCAAACCCAAACATTAAAAATGTTACTTCAAATAACATTCTTCTAAATCCATTGTTTTGTTAAATTTTTTCTCATCCTCTTTCAAGTGGTTTTGTTGCACTAAAAAATAAATTATTCAATGGAAATAGAAATCCTTCATATCATACTAGATCATTTCATGTTTCTCACTTACAATGTTTTCTCATGCTGATCATTTTAACCAAGATTTTCCATACATATTCAAAGAAATTGTGATATTGAGTGGTTTTATACCCTTCTACATGGATCACTTCAATGTTTTTGCCATCCTTGTGGATGATTTATCGTCTTTATTTCAAATTAATATTGCATGATGATCACAATTACTATGTTATCTCAAATTATACAAGGAGCTAATTGAAACTATAGTGATTATGCACGTTTAGGTTTAAGATTATGCTTACTACTATGAACCATGCACCAATAGATAATGAGATTCAGATCCATTTTCTTGATGGTTTTTGTAGATACCAAGATATAGACCCATGAAATTTTAAAATTAATCTTTGCAATTTATCTCATCCCATTAATCATTGTGTACTTAAAATTACCAATTATTGCGCAAAACATTGCTTAATTAGCACTACCAACCATTATGTTATTCTTGTTATCTATCATTGACTAGTAAAAAAAATCCACTTTAAAAATATAAAGCATGTCTTTAAACATTTGGCCACCATCTTCAATTGATAGATTGCATTGTGAACTTTACTAGGATGAAGTCATCCATGATAGATAAAGTCACATGAGAAAATTTATCTTGATCCAACAAATTTTTCCTCCAAAAAAATTAATCCTCACATTTTTAATTACACAAGTTTACACCTAGTGTTATTTGCACAAAAAATCTTGTTAGAAAAGTCACCTATAACAACATCAACACATTACATAACCCCATTTAAAGGGAAATACATCTTGCATATTTAGGACTACCTTAGAGATCTCAACATATCACCCAATTGTTAGATCAATCTCTCTAAACATATTATCCAACTCTAAGTTTACACACATCTCACATGGATTCCCTAGGACAATTTACAAAGCTGCATCTCACACCCCTAAGATCATTGTCTAGTGCCATAGGTCCTATTAGTATTTTCATTTCCAAACACATTGTGATATACATATTACACATGTAAATTGGATGGGTAACCATGATGGTTTTATGCCTCTTTAGATATTAATACATAGGTGTGGCGAGAGATACTTTGGCCAACTGTACTAACCCATTTTAAGGTCCCCAAGTAAAGAAGAAGAAGAATACAAACCCACAATCATTTATACAATTACAATCACATAATTTCAACCATATAAGGTGAAGCTATATACACAAAGGAAAACAATACTAGAGGTGAGATCTAGTCAAAATAAGCTGAGGAAAAATCTATCCATTTTGGTAAAAATTACTTAGGTGAATTTTTCTACTATAGGAGACTTCCTCCTACACTCAGAATCACACTTTCAATTTTTAAGGACATCTTACTGACATATTTTATATCTTATTTTCATACTCTCATATCACTATCAATTCATCTCAATATGAAACTAGTGCACTCCTTTTTAAACCTAGATTATAATCTCCTTATTTAGCTTTCCTATGCTAATGTAATTTCTAGTTATCTTTTGGACGTACTTTAGGATATATATGCCTACTGTGATTTACTATATTATGATATTATTTCATCTTTACATTATTAGAATATTGTTTAGTTAGATAAACCCTAAATTTAACATTACATTTTTGTGAACACATTGACTATAATTACACACAATCATAGGGATTTGTGCCATATCCCCAAGATTTCATATTTCTTAAAGTTTGATTGATTTCACAAGTATTTTATGGTTTCTTCAAAACCATATATTTTCTTCTAGACCATTCTGATAGCATTTTTTTTATAAGTTTTGAACTTCAATAACATATCAAGAGGTCCTAGATTTTAATTTAATTGCATTTGCACTCAAGGACTCTACGTCCTACTAAAAGTCAATGTTAGAGTTTTTAGACATATTTATCTCACAAAAACCTTACACTCACCAAAATATTTTCCAATTGGGATAGAGCTTAGAGGGTGAGAAGCCCAAATTAATGGATTACATTCAATGTTCATCTGGTACTAAAAAATAGTACTAGGATGTTTGTGTGCTAAGCGAGTCCAGTTTTCCTTAAGATTATCACCAAAAATGTGTGAGGAAATAATGTCACTATGCCAATGCCTACTCATGACATGATCATTTTGAGATGTCTTAAATCACACATGAGTAAAATTCTCACAAAATTTAATAATCTAGTTAAATTTCTCCTCATATCCTTCAACTTAAAATAAAATACATGAAATCCCACATTGGTAATAATTGGGAGACAAGGATGATCTACGAGGCACTACACTCACCAAAATATTTCCAATGGGGAAAGAGGTTAGAGGGTGAGAAGCCAAAATTAGTGGATTATAGTCACCATTCCTCACCCTATTAATAAATGTTTATATTGCTTGAGTGATAAGTGTGTCCCCTTACATTTAAACATGTCATGAAAGCCTTCAAATTAACATCAATACATGATTGGGATGTACTTGGGATAATACCACATAAGTAATAAATGTGATACAAAGATGATCCATAACGCACTACACTCACTTGAAATATTTCTCAATGGGGAAAAAGGCTAGAGGGTGAGAATCTCAAATCCGTGGATTATGTTCACCATTCTTTCCCACTGCTAATTAATTATTAGCTACTTTGTGTGCTAAGTAATTCCCTTTGCCTTATGGTCACCACCAAAAATACATGAGGAAATAATTTCACTATATTAGTTTTTACTCATGGTGGTGGTCATCTTGATGCAACTGAAAACACACATGAGTAAAATTTCTACAAAAATTAATAATATAATTAAATTGATTTTAATCCTTCAACTTAACATAAACATATGATTGGGTTATAGTTAGGTTAAACCCACATTAGTAATAATTGTGAGACCAGGATGATCTCCAAGGCACCGCACTTTCCAAAATATTTGCCAACGAGGAAAGAGGCTAGAGGGTGAGAAGGCAAAATCAGTGGATAATATTCATTGTTCCTCCCCTATTAACAAATGCTTACTGCATGCTTGTATACTAAGTGGTTCCCTTGCATTGTGATTATTACCAAAAGTACACGAGTAAACAAATTCATCATGTTAGTGACTTCTCAGGATGGTAATCTTGTGGTGACTTAAAACACATACGAGTAAAATTCCCACAAAAATTAATAATTAATTATTGAATTTAATTAAGTCTCTACAATATATGTAAAATATAATTTAATAATGTTTAATTGATAATGGGATTAACAATATTGTAAATAACGAAGGATAAAAATATAATATATTTGTGTGCTATGTTATTGAAGACCTACTGGAGAAATATTAGCATGAAAACGTACTATTTAAGATTTGATGACTGTCTTCTAGAAATTTAGATTTGATTGAAGAAAATTGTTATGCCCATATACATTGGTCTCTACTGGAGAAATATTAGCATGAAAAACGTACTATTTAAGATTTGATGATTGTCTTCTAGAAATTTAGATTTGATTGAAGAAAATTGTTATGCCCATATACATTGGTCTAGAGATGTATCTACATTGTAAACTTCCAATCCTATTAAAATTTTAGAAATGCCGAAGACCTTGAAACAAGGAGACAACTTGTGTATGATTTTATTAATATGAAATAAGTAGATTACATGAGCAACTTACAAACATATTACAAAATGAATGAGGGTTGCAACATTTATAGATATTGGACAACCGGAGTACAAACAAGCAGGAGGTTGTACATGTACAACAATACTTCTTCTAATAAAGCAAAAACTATACGGGAATACTAATATTGTTATACAATAATATGCCAACCTTACCAAATAATAAACCACTATTTACCTAATTAAAACAACTAGTTATCACACCTATGGTAAAATAACTTTAAGATAATAAATGCTAAATTACCTATACAATAAGTTTTACTTAACAAGAAACACAAATCTAACTTTCTAGGTGTTCTTGCTTAGATTTGGGTTTCTTGTTAAGTAAAACTTATTGTATAGGTAATTTAGCATTTATTATCTTAAAGTTATTTTACCATAGGTGTGATAACTAGTTGTTTTACTTGTTTGTGGCTTACATATCCTTAGGTTTTGTAATGTAACTCCTATGTGCTTGCAAGAGTTGAATCTCTTATCTAAGTTGTCGAGGAAAATAGAATAAAGGCCTACATAAAACTAAATCTTGGGTGAACAAAGTCCACTAGGTATTCCTCTAATAGCCATAGTTTATGAAATAGAATAGGAAAGAGTTGGGAATCTTATAAATATAAAATTTATCTCTTATGCGATAATAATACATTGAATGCTTGATATTTAGTATTTCAGCGCAATATTTGATTAATAGACCAAGGTATAAATCCATACAACATAATCATGACGCCAATAGATATTCTACAATGGCAATGAGGGGTGGAGTGTAATGAAGTGAGTTGTTCACATTAATGTTTGAATTTGAATTTGACCATTTCTTAGAAGTTTTCCACTTTTAATTGGAGAAGTCAATTCAAAAATGGAAATATCTTGACTATATAATAAAATTTAGAGCTTATTTATTTTCCGATATTTTTTTTCCAAACCCATAAAAATAATATAGAGGGATGAATACCATTTATCACTAGTGAATAAAACTTCAAAATTAATATCTGAATGATATTTTTTACATATATTTACGAATTAACCACAAATATTGAAAATCAAATATTTAAGCATGGATGTCAACAATAAAAGTTGTCCATCCTATGCGTGTTTCAAATTTGACTCCTATCCCTTCATTTGATTATTATGTTTCGAATTTGACTCCTATCCTTACCCATCACTTTCGCTTGTCATAAATATCTTTCGCTTGTCATAAATATTTTTCTAATCAATATGGTAAGCTTTGTTGGTAAAAGATCCTTTAAAGTTGAGAGGAATCGTGCACGATATATATATATTTGATTTGGAAGTTGAAAGTAACCATCCCATTATACCTAGTACATATATCAATCAATGTAATCAATCTAAGGTTTTTATCTTCGGTTTTATATTATTAGGCTGATTTTAATTAAACTTTGGAAATTAAATAGTGGGTTCTAAATTTCATTATACAATTAGGATATTATGTTTTTTTTTAAATTATTTAAAAAAAAATTGTTCTCCAAATAAATAATATAAATTAAATGAATGTAAGTACGAAATTAAAGTTATTTTATAAAAATTAAATAGATGCTAAAGTTAAAATCAAACACTAATTACATTTAGAGACATTGTGGTCATGTAGTGTAGTGGCGAGTTATTTAAATATATAGATTTTTTCGAGGCCAACCCAATAATGTAGCTAAATTAATACCATTTGCCACAAATCAATTAAAAATTAATAGAGAATGGAATGAAGTTACTAATCAATGCAATAAGTAGAAAAACTAAAATAATAACCTTGAAATTGAAATGTATTGGTATATTTCAAATAAATATATTTATATATTTCTAGATATCTTACAAAACAATTATAAAAAATGTACTAACATAGATATCTTAAATACATCTATCTAAAAGATACCTAGAGATATCAATATGAGGTGCCTATATTAGAATTCTCACATAAGTTAGATAGGCACCTCAAGATTGATATCTATTGGGGTCTTTTAGATATATGTATTTAAGATATCTATGTTTTTGCACAGGTAAGGTGTACAAAATTCTTAGGCTTAGATACCAAGGACATAGGGGTATCCATTCCGCCAAATTCACCCGGGGCACAATCCTAACCCCATCCCTTATTCCGGTATCTCTAGGCCTTTGCACTGAGCAAAAATTGAACTATGACGGACTCTTTGTGAGCCAAACAACTTCACTAATAAACCAACGACCATTTTATCTTTTTTATTATATAATTTAAATAAACACCTCAAAATTAAAATTTCAAAATTATATATTTAAATAATTATATTTAAAATATCTATAATAATTATTACCATTCTATATCACAACTTACATCCACAACTTTCTACTCCCATTATAAAATACCCATGAACATGATTGCCAATTATCTGGTTGACTTCCAAACATGATGATCATGAAGATATATAAAAATCACCGAAATTTTATCTTCATGAAAAAGTCATTACTAGATTGGTGCGCTACCTAATCCCTACCTTAAAAAAATATCTTTACAACATTACAAAAGTTGGCAAACAATTGTTTTTATAGTTATTTCCTACTTGACTATGGAATGGGGAGGATACAAGTTACCTATTTTTAATTAATAAGTAATATGGCCTAGGAAACATTCTTAAGTTTCCATTCTTATATTTGAGCCAATGTACAATGTCTAAATAGAATGTTTTCATTCCTTTTTTGAAGAAAAGGAAAACTTTGTTGTTCAATTCCTAAGGGAGTGGCATTTAATAAGGTTTATGTTCCTTAAAATTCAACCAACATTAAAATTCACTCAACATTTGATATTATTTAAATTCTACCTTAGCTCAACTTTTATGTCTTGAAATACTCTCCACTTAAAAGCTAATTTTAGTTTTATATAGTCCCACCTAATAAAAATAGAACCCTCCACCTCTTCTAGGTAGAAGAACCACTCTTTTTGGACAATTGTTGAGAATAGCCCCCTTTAAAATTTGATTACTATTATTCTTATATGATGTTTTGTGTCCCTTTTCTTTTGATGATATATGAATGTTGGGTCAATTTCTTGTGGGGGCATTCCATTAGATATTCATTAGATCACTTTCGTTGATATTTTTTGTCTACCTCCCTTTTTTTCAACATAAAGTCATCAATTTACGTGGTTTTTTGTGAATATTAATAATATAAATATTTTGAGTTATTACTAATTAGTGTTACATACAAAATTTATCGTTCTCTATAGATCTTTTCGTTTGTAATTTTTATGAAGTATAAACATTTAACAAATATCTTACATTAATCTCAAAAATGTCTAGTATATATTTTATATTTATTATATATTCTATTTGATTATTAATAATTATTTGTATCAAGAATCTTTATTTAATAGTAATAAATGGTCTAAATGTAATTATATTATTTTGTTAGGCTTAAAATAAAATATTTTGAAGAATAAAAAAAATTCTAAAAACCATTGTATAGACAAAATATTATATTTTTGGATCGACTTCTCGAAGTTAAATGATTTTTTTCAAAATAATAATTAAATGAACGTCAAATTTAAGGTCAAATATTAATTTTTAACATCTTACAGACATTATAGTCTACCACCACCGACCTCAGTTATCATTGCAGGGCATCTCTATGTGTAATTACACGTTAGTGTGTTTATGTACCTATCAATTATTGGTCTAAATTAAGTGTTTTTGGTGTGTTTGTCAACTATTGATGGTCGTCGACCCTTCTTTATGCTTGACTTGGATGCCTTTTTCTCTCTCCCCTATTCCACCCACTTTGTGGCTATGTATCTAGAGTAGTATAAATGTTCCTAGGTCCACCAAGAACATTAATGATGTTCATGGGCCCTTGGTGTGGATTCATTTGGCTCGCAAGCGTATGACCCCCTTTCTCCATATTTTTCACTTTTTTTGACCACGTGATGTTAGTGTTGGCACCCAAAGTGTAAGGATGGAAATATAATATTTCTAAGAAGAAGAAAATATTTAAAACCATTGCATAGCCAAAATATTTTGCTTTTGGATCAACTTCTCCAAGAAAGAAGTTTTTTTTTTCAAAATGATAATAAATTGAATGTCAAATTTAAGGTTAGATATTATTTTTTAAAATTTCACGGACATTATAGTCCACCACCAACAACCTTAGTTATCATTATAGGACATCTCTATGTGTAATTACTTATTAAATTAATTATTAGAGTTTTAATGTACCTATTGATTATCGGTCCTAGTTAAGTGTTATGACATGTTTGCTAACTTTTGATGGTCACAGACCCTTCTTTATGCTACCTTTAGCTATCCTTTTCTCTCTCCTCCCCTATTCCAACCACTTGGGACTATGTATCCAGAGTAACAATAATACTCCTAGGTCCACCAAGAATGTTAATGATGTTCATGGACTCTTGTTGTGCCCTCTATTGACTCCCAAGTGTATGACTTGGGTAAGTGCACCAATCTAGGGGGGCAAAAGGGGGTCTTAAGTGGATGCATTTTTCTGAAAAAAAAAACTTCAACTTGTACGAATTTTTGAAATAGTTACACTCAAAATTGGAAGATGTTGTAGAAATATGAATCGTAGCATTTTGAGTCTAGTTTCTAAGCTACTAAATTTTATCGAAAACATATAAGTTTAAGTGAGTCAAACAACTAAAATACCAACATATGCTCCTGTTTTTGTTAAAAAACATAATAGAGTGACTTTCGTGTCCCCAACCATTTTTTGAGCACCATTTAGTATTTTTGAAAACCTTTCGGTAGAAAGATAGCTAGGAGCATCTAGTTTGAGCTCCATTTTTAAAAGATTTTTTTAGAGAATATTTTTTTATTTATGATTTTTCTAGTACAGAAATTTTATGTTTTGAAAAATAACGGAGCTCCGATCGTGTCCCCCCCCTAACTACCTCAAAAAATATCGAAAATTAGATTTTTTTTTGAATATGTATAGAATTATGCCTAGTTTGGGATAGTATAATTTTTTTTAATTTTGATCACCAAAAAAAAAGATTCACCATGAAAGATAGACATATTTACACTTAAAAAAATAGCTATAAAAAGGCATAGTTAGAAAATAAATAATATGGATACCTTATATTAGTCAGAAAATTTAGAAAATTATATTTTAAGAAAGAAAAGACTCTGCTCTACATCGTGGTATAATTTTTTAAAAATGGATCGATTGTTTTATTTTGATTTATCATAGAGGAAGTGTCATTTTTACATTTTCTTGTAAAAACTCACTGTTTGATGTGTTTGTGTAGGTCCATGCCTCAGGCTTGGGGATCTAAACCGGATCCCAAGCCTTGAGGTATGGCTTGGGAAAAGAGAAAACAAAAAACGTGTACGCGTTACATAACGTGTATGTGTTACAAAACACATATGCGTTCTGTGTATAGTATAAACATAACGCGTACGCATTATGTAACACATGCGCATTATGTGTAGTATAAGCATTATGTATGCTTTTGACATGTTTCTGTTTACATAAATAAATGTGTAAGTGTAGTCAAGTTTACTCCCACTATAAAAGGAAGGAATCCCATGTGTGCCAGCCTATCACCCAGCAGAAGCTGAGCGCTCACCCGAGGCACGCACGGGTGCCGAGTCTCTCTTTTATGTGAGTTTTAGTGGGAAGCATTTATCTATGATTAGTGTAAGAGTATTCAGGAAAGAAGTTTAGACATACAAGAATCATAGGGCTCAGAACGGCCTCCAGATCCTTGTAGCTTCTTCAGACCAGATGTTTTAACAGACTCCATAACATATATTATAATAGAAAGAAAGATACAATCATTCATTCATAGCATGCAAGGAAAGAGAACTCCTATGAACGAAATATACATTAAAGCTACTGATATCCATGTCTATTTGCAATAGGTAACCTCATTGTATTCATTGTTTCATTACAAAGAGCCATAGAGGGAAGACCTGCAATCATGCACATCACTAGGCTTGTATAACTATGCCAAAAGAAAAAGAAATTACAATACTGGGCCTAGTACATTCCTATCTGCATCAAAGTTCCACTCACAGCAATCCTGCAGAGCTTCACCCATGTTATCTCTCTCTCTGTGTATATCTCTTCCTCTATCTCTATATCCCCATTTGTATGTTATCTCGGTCTCCTCTCTTCTGTTCCTGCAGGCACTTGTATTTATCATCTTCTTGCTGCCAACTCGCCTTGCCGCGCCCTCAGATCCGTCGCCAAGTGTCGAATGTGGTCCTCCAAGCGAGCATGTTCCTTCAGGCTTGAGCTCTCCACTCCATCTCATGATGATCTTCTAGAAGATCCCATCGCTGGCATGCTCTTTCCTGGGCCACCTGTTGCCAGGCTGACATCTTATCCGTGCATAACTGATCACACTTTTCACGTGTTCTGCCTTGGATTGCTTAAATCGGCTAAGTCCCAAACCTCCTTTCGCGCGCCACGTGAACCATGTGCCTTCTTAACTCTTCCTCCTGCACACTTTTTCCTTGCACACCCTTTTATAACTGGGATCCTACGCACCCATGTCACCTTCATACTTAGCCAATTTTCCAGGGGCCCAACATCACCCCACACTACACCTGTTCTCCATCCTTGGAAACATTCTACTTGACCAAGGTGCAAGTTGGTTCAATGGAACCAAGATGTAGACATATTTTACAAAATGAATAAGGAATGAAATAATAGGGGAAAGAATGAAGAATGAGGGGGGGGGGGACATTAATTCAAAATGCTAGGGAAGTCCCATTGCAGATCTGCCTCTAGCTTGTTCCACACTTTGACCTCACCCTTCACCTTCTGGCATAGGTCGCCCACCAGGGTGCTCACTTCATCAAAGCTTAGGCCAACTCCCTAGGTGCCCAAAGTGTTCACAATTTGTTCCATTTCCTTACCCAGGTCTGCGAGCTTGTCCATTCTTCTGGTAATCTGGGGGTACAGTTCCTTCAGCCGGGCCTTGATTGAGCTTCTTAAAGCCTCAATTACCTCTGATTTATTTTCTACCTCAGCCAGAACCTTGTCCCTCTCTGCCATGTTCCCCTTGTTCTTTTCCTATGGAACTCTTTCAGCTCTGCTTCAAGCGTGGCAACTAAGGAGCTTGCCACCTTATCTCGATCTGCGCATGTGTCATATGTGGCTTCTGCTAGACTGGGCAGTGACCTTGATCTCCACGAGTACTTGGTTATACTCGGCAACAAGTGCTATCACCTTTAACTGTCCTCCTCCTTCAGGCACACGGCCACTTCCTCTGTAGATTCCAATGCCAAGGGTCATCTCTCCATGGTGAGGACATGCGTTAAGTCTTCTAGGCATTCTAGCGTCGATGCGTACCTCTGGGGGATTAGCATTAGATCTGGGTGTTTTAAAATGATGGCATTTTTATCGATTCTACCTTTTTGTAGACCTCCTGCACCTTTTCCTTCTCCTCCTTGAGCTCGTGCTTCAGCTGTGCTGATTAATTCCTCTTGTTTTAAGTTTCTAGCCACCTTAGCCAACTCTTCTTCCTTCTTGGCCATTTTCCCTCTAAAGCCCTTATGTTGTCATTCCGTGTGAATAGCCTCACCTCTGTTTCAACCGCAACCTTGTTTAGAGCATTGCACACTTGCTCGTCTGAGAGCTCCTGAGCATTTACTAAGGGGTTGTCTCCCTTAGACTCTGGAAATGATAAGCACCTTTTGGCAGACTTCAAAGTCTGGCTTGTCAACGTGGGACTTAAATGCCCAAGAAAGCATCTTCTTGGTCCTGGGGTACATGCCCTCCTTCTCGAACGATCCCATGGCTATAAGTCTTTTAGTGGGTATCATGCTCTGGAACCATGTGCGTAGCACCTTCCTTGAATCATCCACATAGCCCATTATCTACCTCTGTTCTGCATCCAGAGTTCTTCTACCCGAGCGCGCGCCTTTGGGGAAGCTAACTGTTAGAGTGGGGCCTCCTAGGCTGTCATGTCCCTTTTCAATGCTCTCCTCCTTCCCTTCCTTAAGTACTATGTCTGTGCTACACTCTAACTCCTAGTCTACAAGGGCCTCGAGCATCTTCTTTGCTTCTCACTCTGCCACTTCAGTTATCTGCTCCTTGGTAAAACTTATGTCTCCCTACTTCTCCATGGCATCCTTCTCATCCATCTTTGTATCTTCAGTGCCTTCATCACCTTGTGTGCCTTTTCGTCATGTGAATATGAACTCTTGCTTTTCATCCCCACTCTCTTCCTCTGAGTCATAGACACTAAATACATGAGGTTCCAAAGGTTCCTTGTCTTTCTCTGGCTCTTCCTCCTCATCGCCACCTCCTTCACTCTCATCCTCTCCTTCTCCCAGATATCTCTCCAAGTTGTCGGTCACCTTCGAGTCAGCTTCTTCATCCACCCTCTGCTTCTTCCTGAGAGGTGTCTTCTGGTCAAGAGATTCTGCCTTCTCTTCTTCCTCTTGTGACTCCTCCATGGTGGTGGGTTGTTTGGGCGCCTCTACTTCTGGCATCTTCTCCTTTACTGGAGACTTCTTTCTCTGAACATAGGTGCTTGGCTTGGCACTTGTAGAAGGCATGCTCACTGTCTGAGCAGTTGGCACACTTGGTGCTCCTTCCTCTCCTCTGCCTCTCTTCTTAGATGTTGGCTTCTTCTTTCCCAAGGGGTCCTCAGGTATTGAGATCTCATCCACCAAGTACATGCCCTTTTCGAATTTTGGCCTTATGCGCATGTATACGTGCGCCGCAGATCCTCTAGCGATGGGAAGCGTTATTGGCCTAGTCATATGGATTTTGTGCGACACGTACTTCTCCACATATGCACGCTTACCTCCCAGGTAGTTTAGTTTCTTCCTCATATCCTTGTGCTCCCAGTCCAACTTTCCTAGCTCCAACCTTAGCTTCTTTGATTCTTTAAATTTGTTCACTCCCGCTTGGAAGTATTGGGCAGTGAACCTGAAAGGGAAATTTGCACCAAGGGCTCCATGATTTGTCAATAAGTTTGAACCTACCCAAGCAGTAGTGCTGGTACACCATGAACTCAGCTTCTCCCTGTGTGGCTGCTGGGAGTTGTTTAGGGATCCTCCACTCTACCCTGAATGCATTTCTCAAGTGTGTATACCATTTTTCAAGCCATGCTTTGTGGGGAGCTGTCATTGTATCACATGCATATTTTTCAAACCTCTTCGTGGGTGAAGGGTATTTGGCTGGGTACTCCCACACAAACTTGTCTGGTGCATCCGACACTCCAATTTATGCAAACACTATGGTGAGTAGGACATTTCCAAAGAGGATCCTATCCCCTTCCTTCGCATGCACTTTACAATCTCCTCTGCAATGTACGTGGATAAGTTGTAAATAGTCCCCTCTGCAATCTTCCTGTAGACATGTAGCCATGGCTTGTTGACTTGTGTCCATCTTTCTTGGCCATTCAGCTTCGTTACCAGGTGTGTGGCCATCTTCATAATGGGGTCCTTGATGTCTGAGATGTCATAGTACCATGACCCTTTCTTGCAGGCATACTCTATGACGGTCTCTTGAATAGCCTCCTTTTCACCAAGGTCATCTTCCAGGCTATCTCCCTCACATATGAGGCCTGTAAACTGTGAAATCAACTGGGGAGTCACGCGCATCTTACCCAACAAAGTGGAAGTAGTCCTTGTGCACCCAAGACATCAACCACTAGTACAAGTGATCTGACTTCCCAAAATAAGGCAACTCATAGAGTTGCAGTAACCCTACCTTTGCCATCTTGACCTTTACGTCATCATTATAGATAGGCAAACCTTCAGGTGTTCATTTGTTGGTTGGGTGTACCAATTCTAATGCCATTTATTTCTCTATAGTGTTGGTGTGGTGATTATAGTCACTGACTAGTATGCTTCTCAAATGGGATTCCCATTCCTTCCCCATCATCACTCTGTCTGGGTACTACATTTCTACATACCATTCTTGTTTGTATCTACCTCAGGTTCTGGTTGTTTAGCCTTAGCTTTTCCCTTTCCTTTCTTGGGTGCCATGGTTGAGGTAATTTTATCACTCCAATCCTCTCCTTGTTACTCTACTTTCCTTCTCCCAACCTTCGATCTCAGATCTGTGATACAATTCTTCTAAACCCATGCCCTAGTTTGCTGAACCCTAACTTTGATAAATTCTTCACAAGACATCACATTTTTACTTCTTTCCACGCCCGTGTAATTCCTTCCTTCTGGTTCACAATCTCAAACTGGCTCTTCATGTTTTTAATCACACAGATCTTCCACTTGATCGAATCTAAAAAACCCTAGCTGATAACACTCACTTATATCTCCAACTCTTCATTTTCGCAAAGTAAAATGAGAGTGCCTTGACCCTCTATTTATAGTTTTTCCTTTTTCTGGTCATTAAAGGCTACTTTACCTACCCCTGTACTTTGTTCATTTAATGCAGATTTTTAAAACAAATCCCATCTTCAGTGCCTTCACTCACATGCCCTTCCTGCACATGAAAACCCTCTTTAACTCACGCGCCCTTCCTGTGTGAAAATGCCTCCAACCTTATGGTGCACAAACCAACCTGACAAGAGACTCTTACGTGCGCTCAACACATGCCGAAGGCACTTCTTCTGTCCAGATTCTTGCTTTCACCTACCTCATGTTGCTTTAACTATGCTTCCTTTTCCTTTGTACATGGGATCTACAAGTAGCTTTATCCTAGCACCAACCATTCTATCTTTTCTCTTCATCTCTCTTTCAACTGGGCTACTCAACAAGGCTCTTCAACACAACTTCCTTGGTACTTTTAATCATGCTTCTTCACTTCTTCTTCACTTTTCTCCACCCCACACTTAAATGATGCGTGGTCCTCTGCGCACTCATAAATTCTCCAAAAATAGCAATAAGGTTACCGGCGCCCAAGGTGCAAAACAAAACAACAACGTGAAAGGGAAACACAAGGGAAGGAAAATGCATAAAGGAAAATTTCTAAACTAACTGGAAAAACTACCTTATTTACAAACACCAAGAAGACTTATTTATAGTAGGGCTTCATCCTACTACCATTGAAGTGTCCAGGAAACTTTGTTCCATCCAGCGCTTGTAACTGGCACGCGCTTGAATCAAGGATGTACGAGATTGTGTAGGGACCTAACCAATGGACTTTCAACTTTCCAGGATGGCACAGAAATTTAGAATCATATAGTAATACCATCTGCCCAACCTCAAACTTCTTGTTTCTAATATGGCGATCATGCCAAGCCTTTTGCTTTGCCTTTTCCACTATTTGGCTCCAACAGGCAAGTGATCATCTCTCATCCAGTTTCATTAGTTCATCAATTCTTTCTTCTAGTGCTTGTTCATCGGCTAATCCTCCTATGTGTGCTATTCACAGAGAAGGTAACATAAATTCAACTGGAAAAATAACTTCCATGCCAAACACCAATTGAAAAGGTGTGGCTTTATTTAGTCTTTTATATGTAGTCCTGTAAGCCCATAAAACTACTGATACCTTGTCATCCCAATCCTGTCTTCCAACATCACAGATTTTGGTCAAGGTATGACTCAGTATTTTGTTGAATGCTTCTGCAGTTCCATTTTCTTGTGGGTGATAGGGCATAGTCTTATGATGAGCCACCATGAACTCAGATAGTAGGATCCTCACGGTCTTCATTCAGAAAATGCGTACCCCTATCACTGGTCAAACTCAAAGGGCATCCATACCTTGTGATAATGTTCTCCCATAGGAACCTTGCCACTATTGTTGCCATGTAATCTTTAGTTGGGGCTACTTCCACCCACCTTGTGAGATAATCCATGCAAGTGATGACATAACGTGACCCCATCCTACGCGTTGCCAGTGTAATAGGTCCTACAAAGTCTATCGCCCATTTTTCAAAAGGCTCCGCGCTAGGAATAGGATGCAAAGGCATTTCATCCCTCCTTCCTAGTTTGCCAATGTGTTGATAGTGGTCACATGCTTTACAATAATCCTACAATCTCTGTATAAGGTTTCCCACCATAAACCTACCATTAATATTTTGCACGCGGTGGCGTCACCTACGTAATGCCCACCCGCACTTCCTTTGTGTGCTTCCTCCATGATGGCCAGGTGCTCATGCTCTAACACACATCTATGCAAAACTTTCATCATGTCCCAATTTGTATAAGTCTCCACTAATCAACATGTAGGGTGCGGTGCATATGGCCAACTACTTCTTTTCCAATGCCTTCATCCCATCCGGTGCCACACCTTCTTTTAAAAATACAGCAATCTCTTCCAAATCTGAGGGCGTGCACCGTAATCTAAATAGTTACACATCTGGCATTGCTTCCTCAATACTTTGCATGTCCTCTCCTGAATCAATTCTTGACAGATGATCAGGTCCACAATTGATTTTTCTGGGCTTCACTACAATGGTGAATTCAAACTCTTGAAACAACAACACCCATTGACATATGCACCCTTGAAGAATGGGCTTGTTCACTAAATACTTTAATGCCATATGGTCGGTGTAGAATACAAAGGGTGTCGCCAACAGATACTGTCTAAATTTGAAAAGCGCATAGATCATTGACAATGCCTCACACTCAGTTGTGGTATAATTCTGCTCTACTGGTGTTAACTTCCTGCTCGCAAAATAGAGAGGATGATCAACAATCCCCTCACCTGGTTGTGTAAGTACTACTCCAATGGTGGTTCCTGAGGCATCTACATGGACATGGAAGGGCTTGTCCCAAGAGGGAAATCGTAAAATAGGCATGGTAATAAGCCTATCTTTTAATGTATCAAATGCCCTCTGCTGCGCCTTTCCCCAATGGAAGGTACTTTTGTGTCTAAGCAGCTCTTCTAAGGGTGCAACGATCTTGGCATACCCCTTAATGAATTTTTGTAATACCCCATATGCCCAAGGAATCCGCACTGCGCTCTGGCTAGTAGGCTCCCTTAACCCCACAATAACTGCAACTTTAGTGGGATCTACTAGCAAGCCCTCCTTACATATGATATGCCCCAATAAATTCCCAAAGGGTGTAGCAAACACACACTTCTTAATGTTGAGGGATATCCTCAACTACCTACACCTTTCAAACATTAATCTCAAGTTGTCACAGTGGTCCTTAACTAGACCATATACTGTCCAATCATCCAAATAAACTTGGAGAAACTTATGAATGAAGTCCTGGAATGCTTGCACCACTATGCGCGAAAAGACAGTAGGTGCATTCTTCAACCCAAAGGGCATGACTGTATATGCAAAACTTCCCCACTCGGTGGTGAAAGTTGTCTTCTCTTGGTCCTCCTTTGCAATCCGGACTTGGTGGTATCCTGAAAATCCATCCGTAAAGGAATAGATTTCGTGCCCAGTGACTCCTTCCAAAATTTCTTCAGTGAAGGGGGTCGGAAATGGATCAATGACACAAACTACATTCAATTCCCTATAATCCACACAAATTCTAATCCGCCCATCCTTCTTGATGTTGATTACCATCGGACTTATCCATTCCGATTCTTCCACTGCCTCAATGATCCCAGAAGCTATCATCTTGTCTATTTCCTCCTTAACCTTCACGCGTAAGTTGGGATTCATCTGAGTAGGGCCTTTTTCTAACCGGGCGTGCACCTTCCTTCAATTTTATCCTCATCTCCCCAAGGAATGGTGACACCTTTTAGCTCATGGTACCCACGTGGGAATAAATCCTTGAATTCACGCAACAGATCAATGATCTTTGATACTTCCTTCTCCATCCAATAATCTCCAATAATAGCTTCCTTAGGTTCTTCTCCTGAACTGATGTTAACTTTCTTTGTCTTTAACGGCTCATGGTAAGCATGCATGTGAGCATCTACACTATCCACTACTTCACGTGTCCCTATAGAATGGTTAACATCTAAAATTTCTGATTCCTCTCCATCAATCACATATACTAACTTTCCCTTCTCCTTTTCCAAACACGCACGCTCAAGCTGTAACTCTTCTGTTTCTTCAATCTCTTCGAAACATGCCTCCAATCCTGGTTCACCTAATAATTCCAACAGCCTATCTTCCATTCTGGCACTATCCCCCATGGTAAGGTGCTTGATACCTTGCAAGGCCTTATCAACCGATGGTTTGGTACTCGATACTCAAAGGCTTGAATAAGATCAGCATGAGCTCTTTCCAATTCCTTGTCTAGTGGCGTGTCTCTGAATGAATGTACCATGCACACGCACAACCCTATGCAGTGTAGAATACAACTTGTGCACCCTAGAGGGATGGTGGCAAGGCTTCCACACCTTCTCTCTAGACCCATTCACATTCCTGGATATGGAAAGAGGTGGGCTCCTTCCCATGGTACTCCTTGATGATGGTGGGTATATTACTTCTAGAAAATCTGACAGAGAGAGCAATTCTTACCTCGCGCCACTCTAAAAGGCTCTCCTGATGCATGGCCCACCAATGAGTTACTATGCCGAGTAAGACATAACTCAACATCTCCCTCTCATTCCTTCTCGTTCTTCCACTGAGCTTCTATCTCCTGTAGAAAGATCTCAGGGAAGGCTCCTCTGGAGTACTTGGGTAGTTCTTTTCCTCCAAGGCACCGAACCATGCGCACCTTTATTACCTTGGTCACCGATCCTCTCAACTGTCTGTCCCATTAATTCGTAAGTCCCATGCCCAATTGTCACATGCCAGACTGGTGGTATCACTCACTGACTGAGCATCTTCAAACTAGATAACCCCGTTAATAGGGTGTACCATCTCAGGGTCTCTGATTGAGTGCACATAAATCTTGTCTAGAACTTCTTCTCCCAATGGTTCAATGTAGGGTGCTAACTTCCCATCAACCAGGGGTATAATGACCCACTCCTCTTTGTTCTCGAAACTGATGTACCCTTTGTTGAACCAAAGGTCCACATTGTTCTTGTAACACCAAGGGCACCCAAGTAATGCTGGGAAATTGTCTGCCTCGACGAGCGCCAAGACTTTGAAGTCCCCAGTAAACTTGGCTCCCTGAATAGTAATAGATGCATCCTTCAAGACACCGATGGGCATTGCCTTAGTCTTGTTTTCCATATACAACACATTTGAAGATGGCTATAATGCAGGTCTCCCCATCTGATGCCATGCATCCAAAGTCAAAACATTAACCTCCGCTGCTAGTGTCAATGAGTATATTGCTGAGGAGCCATCCATCTACAACTGCATTCAATGTAATCTCCTTATCATAGTTGAGGCTGTGAGGGGGAAGGTTTCATAAGACCTATCTCTCATGCTCTTCTCCAACGCATGGTACCTTCTCTCTCAACCAGGATCCTAGCAAAGGAATGATGTTCTCCTACCTTAGCAATTTACACACCTCCTTGACCTCATCCAGGTCATCTTTCTGTGCCTCGATTCTCCTTCCTTGTTCCTCCCTCCTGGATTTCTCCTTTAGACACTGGATCTCCCCTTGCAAGATTCAAATAACATCCATGGTGTCCTGATATATCTCCTTTTGATGTGCGGGGTCTAGATACTTTCCATGAACAACCTCTTCCCTTGAAACTAGGTTCTTCTGTCTTGGTATCTCCCTTGTGCGTGTGGCTTCTACCCTTGTTGTTACCAAGACAGGCTCCAAACCTTCATCCCGTGTTACCCAAGGCATCCATTGTATGTCTTCTTTCTTGATGCTAACCATCACATCACCTTTGTCCTTCCAGTGCTG
This sequence comes from Taxus chinensis, assembly GCA_019776745.2. NCBI lineage: Eukaryota > Viridiplantae > Streptophyta > Pinopsida > Cupressales > Taxaceae > Taxus > Taxus chinensis. Next base: position 707,022,007 of record CM034148.1, read on the forward strand.
CTGATTCATATGCTCAAATAATTCAGGCACTCCTCATACTTATGCTTCTTACCGCACCATGAGCACTGCAACAAGTCCGAGCACTCACGCTTGTAATGTTTTGTAGATCCACAGTTGAAACATGTTCCTCATGGGAACTCACTCCTTCCTCCATAGTTACCTCATCCATGGAATCCTCCTCAAAAACCTCTTCCACGCATCTGCGTGCCTCCATCTGCGTGCTCTTCATAACGGTGATCATCATTTTTAGAACCACTGGCAATGTTGGTTTGGCACACCCCATGATCAATGGCCTCATGTATCTAATCAATGAGCCTACAATCTTTAGTATCATGGGTCATGGAGGTGCAAATATTGCAATAACAAGATACATTCTTCCTGATCGCATGCTGCAGCAAGGGACATCTACTTGCATCATGGTCCCCATGACAGATTTCACAGTCTAATGTCACAATGCGTACCGTCCTCTGGGGGAAATTGTCCTTAGCGTGCCCCTCTATCTCACAATCTGTGCACCACAAACCACTGTGAGTCTCATGGACCGAGTTCACAGATAGCTTTTCCAACTACTTAGCCATAGCAACAATCTAAGCCTCCAAGAATGGGCTAACCAGTATCAATACTACCAATAGCTTCGGCATGCAAGGCAGCCTCCAATGCTTCACGTGGATCTATAAAAGTCTTATGAGACAAGGCCCTTCTAAAAGGGGTGATCAATCCTCCAACAAACCACTGTGCATGCTGAGAAGGATGTATATCATATGATAATTTAGACAAGAGAGTCTTAAAGCACGCATCATACTCCCGCACACTCTCTGCCATTCCTTGTTGTATCTCCTTCAAAGCGCTAATGATTTTTTGCTTGAACTCAGGAATGTGGAACTCTACTAGGAATGCATTCTTTAAGGTAGTGTAATCCACCACCATTTGATGAGGGTCATACTTTCTATACCAGCTATGCACGTGCCCTTGCAACGTGGTTACAAATTGACTAGCCTTTCGTTCTGGGGTTGTGATACCTTTCACGCGCCATAGCAGTTCACACTTGTGAACATGTTCTGTAGCATCCTCAATGCCCTGTAATCTGGTAAATGTAGAGACATCTCAAAGAAAACCTGAGGTGGTGGCTGGGGTCCTTGTCCTGAACCAGAGCCTTGGTTCCCTCTGGTGTTTCCTCCACTGCCTGATCCACCAGGTCCACCAGGTCCTGTACCTCTAGAGCCACCAGATCCACCAGAACCACTGGGTCCAATAGGGCCTATAGGAGCTGTGCCAAGTGCCCCCATGGTCCCACTGAACTGTGCATTGACAATCTATGATAGTGCCCCACTACCGCTACTTTGTCCCGTGCCACTCCCTGATGTGAGACCAAAAGCTTGTACACTTGCCCCTTGTCCAAAAAATCCTCCAAATACTGGAATATGTGCAGCCATAGAAGAAGGAACTAAAAAATTATACCTCCTAGGCGCGGATCTATCTCTTCCACTAGTTTCAATTGGGTCAATACTTCCTCCTGGATCAGGAAAAACCAAGCACCAGGGCTCGGTCACTGGGTGGGTTCAGATATGTGCCAACGACTCTCCTTTCTCCATGCGAAGAACTCTCACCAGAAGCCGAAGGGGTCTCCCTCACACACTTGCCAAGATGGGGTAGCACAGACTACTCAAGTTCCACGTCTTCCACGTGAACCTCAACTCCTTCCCACAAGACCTGTCTCCATAGATCCATCACACTAGCAGCCTCGCGTCACCTAGTAATCTCCCTTTCACGTGCTTTTCCATACTTGAGCTATCTTTCTTCCCTCTCCTTTTCTGTCGTATCATCTATCATCTTCCTCCACCCGAGCTTCCTTACCCAGTGCTCAGAATGTCTTAACCGGCCATTGGGAGCACCTCTAAACTCATGGTAACCATCAATATCTTCATAGCTAGAGGAATAACACGTAGAAATGTTCCTCTAGGTTCTCGTAGAAACTCAAACTCAGCAATCTCTGGGAAAGAATATGATGGAAATGGCATATTCCAGAGTGTAGCTAGCTAGTACTCCTCCCCACCAGTGATCTACAACATGGGTCCATGTCAGATCTGCATCCTGCAACCTCTGGTAGTCTTCTTCAGTCCATATCCATGATCCATAATGCCAACTTGATCTAGATGCATAGGCTGAAAGCCATCCATATAACTCTACTGGGAAGTAGCAGAAAAAAGTCTCATACAGATCATGGTAGATATTCTCTTCTACCCATCTACATGTATTGAACTTAGGTCCAGTGCTGAATCTCTGGAAAATTCATCTTCTGTGCTCTTGAACCACGACTCAACATTTTCCAATGTTAACCGATCCGTCATTACTCTTTACATAGATCATGATGCATGCTATATCCCACTACAACTTTGAAAAGAGGTCCCGGCAATGGAACCAAGATGTAGTCAATTTTACTCCCACTATAAAAGGAAGGAATCCCATGCACGTTAGCCTATCACCCAGCAGAAGTTGAGCGCTCACCCGAGGCACACGTGGGTGTCGAGTCTCTCTTTTATGTGAGTTTTAGTGGGAAGCATTTATCTATGATTAGTGTAAGATTATTTAGGAAAGAAGTTTAGACATACAAGAATCATAGGGCTCAGAATTGCCTCCAGATCCTTGTAGCTTCTTCAGACCGAATGTTTTAACAGACTCCATAACATATATTATAACAGAAAAGAAAGATACAATCATTCATTCATAACATGCAAGGAAAGAGAACTCCTATGAACGAAATATACATTAAAGCTACTGATATCCATGTCTATTTGCAATAGGTAACCTCATTGTATTCATTGTTTCATTACAAAGAGCCATAGAGGGTAGACCGCAGTCATGCACATCACTAGGCTTGTATAACTATGCCAAAAGAAAAAGAAATTACAATACTGGGCCTAGTACATTCCTATTTGAATCAAAGTTCCACTTGCAGCAATCCTGCAGAGCTTCACCCATGTTATCTCTCTCTATGTATATCTCTTCCTCTATCTCTATATCCCCATATGTATGTTATCTCAGTCTCTCTCTGGTATTCTGTTCCTCAGGCACTTGTATTTATCATCTTCCCATGTTACCAACTCACCTTGGTGCACCCTCAGATCTGTTGCCAAGTGTCGAATGTGGTCCTCCAAGCGAGCATGTTCCTTCAGGCCTGAGCTCTCCACTCCATCTCATGATGATCTTCTAGAAGATCCCATCGCTGGCATGCTCTTTCCTGGGCCACCTATTGCAGGCTGACATCTTATCCACTGCGTAATTGATCACGCTTTTCACGTGTTCTACCTTGGATGCTTAAATCGGCTAAGTCTCGAACCTCCTTTCATGCACCGCGCAAACCATGTGCCTTCTTAACTCTTCCTCCTGCACAATTTTGCTTTGCTCACCTTTTTATAACTGGGATCCCATGTGCCCATGCACCTTTATACTTAGCCAATTTTCCAGGGGCCCAATAGTAAGTATAAGTTTTTCATTTATTATTATTTATATTTTATTATTTCTTATACTTTAAATTGATTTATGTAAATATAAGAAATTAGGGTTACTCTGCACCTTATGGAATTAGTCTCACAGCTCTATGAGTCATGGTTTAGGAGATAGTTTTTTAAAGTATAATATGGTCAGTACATAGGAAATTTTTTACGATTTCAGCATTCAGCATAAATATTTAAGCATTTAACTTCTACAATCGAAACCCTAAACCATAGGCCATAAACCTAAACACTAAAATGTAAACATTGAGCCCTAAACCCTAAACCTTAAACCTTTAACCATGATCCCTAGACCCTAAACCCTAAACCTTAAATATTCAGTCATTACCCATGATCCCTAAACCCTAAGCCTTAATCCTCAAACCCTAAGCCATCATCCCTAAACCCTAAACCCTACACCATGAACCATGAGCCCTAAATGCTAAACCCTAAACCCAGAACCATAAAAAATAAATCCTAAACCCTAAAACCTGACCCCTAAACCCTAAACCTTAAACACCGAATCCTAAATCCTAAACCCTAAGCCTTGAACTCTACACCCTTATCCCCGAGCCCTAAAATCTAAACCTTAAACCCTAGACTATATACCCTAAGCCCTAAGCTCTAAAACCTAAACCGTAAACCCCTAAACTCTAAACCCTAAACTCTAAACCCTGATCCCTAAACCTTAATCCCTAAACATTATATCCTAAACCCTAAACCCTAAACCATAAACCCTAAAACGTGACTTGTAAACCATATACCTTTATCCCTAAACACTAAATCCTTAACCTGAAACCCTAAATCCTAAATCCTAAATGCTAAACCTTAAACCCTAAATCCTTAAACTCGATCCGTAAACCTGAGCCATAAACACTAAACACTAAACCCTAAACCCTAAACCTAAAACCTAAATCCTAAACAATAACCCTAAACCTTATACGCTAAACCCTGAACCCTAAACCTTAAACCCTGAACCATGAGCCCTAAACCCTAAACCCCAAACCATATTTCAGTGATATTTTCTAGTCCCGTGCCTAAAACCATCATTCATTCTGCTTATAGAACTACCTTGTTTATGAGAGGTGGGACAAGTAACTAAATGTATATGACATCTACCTTGTGCCTTGTAATGCATATATTACAGATCTCTTCCAAACTTGTTTCTCCCCACATATACTTGCACTCTTGAATGTAAATTTATTCAAGCTCTGAAACAAATTTCACATTTCTCATATTTCCATGTATGGTATTATGCAATCCAGTCTGACCCATTGGAAGCTAGAAAAAATAACTATCGCAACAAAAAAATTAATATTAAATGAAACAAAATAAACATAGAGAATATATCAATGCAGAGTTGTAGGATCATAATTAAATTCCCTGTAGTATCCTCTCCTTCGGAGAAAGATAAAGTTCAACTGTTCTACTGGAATGGATTGTAAATTTGACAGAACTTCCTAAAGTGTTCAAAATAAGCATAGAAACAGGGGAATGGATAAGAACACTAAGGGGGTTATCAATCACCTAGTACATATTTCTTGTTTAGTTCTAAATGGGAGTTACCTGGCCTACGACTTAGTGATCTTCCATTCATTGATAATTCCTTATATGATAAACCCATGGATGTTTTCAAAATCCCCTGAACAGAAAGATAGGGGTAGTCATCAATCATAGTGAAGTGTGTGATGCGATTTCCAAGCAATTTAAAATTCATATAGATTTAGAGGTCATAACATGAATTTTCAAATATCTCTATCATTATAAATGGATGCCAAGTAACAGTGTCTCCCTATACATCCAAGGATTGAGGACTACTGGGGTCTTTAGAAGGATTGGGTAATCAAGAATATGAAATTTCCCTCCTTCAAAATATCAATAGATGAAAAACATCAACTTTTTATGACTCTTTTTGAATGTTCTGCCTACAAATTCGACGAACACTAAGCTTTGTGACCTAAAACCTTAACCCTCAACCATGAGACCTAAACCCTAAACCCTAAAACCAAAATAATAAATCCTAAACCCTTAACACTAAATACTAAACCCTAAAACCTAAACCCTAAACACATAAACCTAAACCCTAAACCCTGAGCCCTAAGCTTTAAACCCTATATACTAAATCTAGAGGCCCAAGCTCTAACCCCTAAACCTTAAAATAGTAACTCTGAACCCTGAACCTTAAGCCATAAACCATGAACCATGAACTCTAAACCCTAATCCCTAAACCATAAACCCTAAACCGTAAGCCTTGAACCCTACACCCTAATCCTTGAGCCCTAAACCCTAAACCTTAAACCCTGAGCCCTAAACCCTAAATCTAGAGCCCTAATCTCTAATCCCTAAACCTTAAACCTGTACCTAACCCTTAAACCTTAAAATCATAACTCTGAACCCCGAACCTTGAGTCGTAAACCTTAAACCATGCACCATAACCCCTAAACCATGATCCTCGAGCCCTAAATCCTAAACCCTAAACCTTAAGGCCTAAATGTTAAATCCTAAAGGTCCCTAAACCCTAAACCCTAAACCCTGACCCCTAAACCCTAAAATCTAAACCCTAAACCCTAAACCATAAGCCCTAAACTTTAAACCCTAAACCCTAAACCCTAAAGACTAAACCCTAAACCCTGAACTCTGCGACCTAAACCCTTAACCCTAAAACCTAAACCCTAAACCTCAAGCCTTAAACCCTAAACCCTGAACCCTTTGCCCTAAACCCTGAACATTGACCTTTAAACCTTAAACCCTAACTCTTAAACCCTAAATTATAAACCCTAAATCCTCAACCCTGAACCTTAAACCCTAAACCCTAAACCCTAAACCCTATACCATAAACCCTAAGCCCTAAGCCCTAAACTCTAAGCCCTAAATCCTAAACCCTAAACCCTATAGCCTAAACCTTGACCCCTAAACCCTAAACCTAGAGCCCTAAACCCTAAAACATAAGTCCTAAACCCTAGGCCCTAAGCCATAAGCACTAAGCCAAAACCCTAAACCTTGAACCCTTAAACATAAACCCTCAACCATAAATCCTAAAAACTAAACCCTAAGCCCTAAACCCTGAACGCTTAACTCTTAACCCTAAACCCTCAATCATGATCCCTAAACCCTAAACCCTGAACCCTTTGCCCTAAACCCTGAACCCTGACCTTTAAACCTTAAACTCTAACTCCTAAACCCTAAATCATAAACCCTAAACCTTAAACCCTAACTCCTAAACCCTAAACCCTAAACCCTAAATCCTCAACCTTAAACCTTAAACCCTGAGCCCTAAAACCTAAACCCTATACCATAAACCCTAAGCCCTAAACCCTAAACTCTATGCCCTAAATCCTAAATCCTAAACCCTAAAACCTAAACCTTGACCCCTAAACCCTAAACCTTGAGCCCTATACCCTAAACTCTAATCCCTGAACCCTAGGCCCTAAGCCATAAGCCCTAAGACAAAACCCTAAACCTTGAACCCTCAAACATAAACCCTAAACCCTAAACCCTAAAAACTAAACCCTGAACCCTAAACCCTGAACCTTCAACTCTCAACCCTAAACCCTCAACCCTCAACCTTGATCCCCTAAACCCTAAACCCTGAACCTTTAGCTATAAACCCTAAACCCTCAACCTTGACCCCTAAACTCTAAACCTTGAACCTTGACCCCTAAACCCTAAACCCTAAACCCTTAACCCTGAACCATACACCCTAAACTCAAAACCCTAAACCATAAACCCTAAACCATGAACCCTAAGCCCTGAGCCCTAAACCCTAAACCCTAAAATCTGAACTATGAGCCTTAAACACTAAACCTTAAAACCTAAACTCCAAACCTTGATTCCTAAACCCTTAGACCTAAACCCTAAACCCTAAACCCTAAATCATAAACCCTCACCCAAAGGAAAGTCCTAAAAAGATCATTTAGCATGTTTTAGTGTGTAAGGAATAGTGTTTAAGGTGATCAATCGACTCATTTATTTTTTATGAGAGACAACTTCCTTTGAAGGCCTAAAAAGGCACTTTGGCCATTTTGTAGTAAATTGAACACCCTTTAGAACAAGCTAAAATGAGCTAGTCATGTCACCGAGTTATCAAGGACCATTATTTGTGAAGTATTAAGGCATTGTTTGTCTCTATAAGAGACATATGAGAAAAAGCATGTATGAGAATCATGAATTTTAATCCATGAAAGGATGCTTTTAGAGCTAGGAAAGGTGAGGGGATGATCTTTATATGGAGCACCATGTTTTTAAGAATGAGCAATCATTTGAGTTCACTTGATGCAATTCACTTGGTACCATTCATAACAACTCATTTAACACCTAGTAGTGTTATCAAACCTTAAGGAGGAGGCATGTTACAATCACCTCATTTTGGCCATAGGACATGAATCCCATTCAGGGAACAATCCTCAATCTACAAAGTGAGGATCTCTTTTTAGTAAGAACTATCTACAAACATCATAGAGTTAATTCATGGTCACTAAAGTGAATTATGGAACAAATTTAAAAATTAGTACCAATTCAAGTAGTGGTAGGGCCAAAATCCATTTTAGAAGGTAAAAAAACCTAAAAAATGACTATATGCTTTCTCAAAACAAAGACCGACTACAATATATATGCCCTGAAAGTTTTAGGTTGTTTGCTGAAATCATGAAAATGAGTAAGTACTGACCAGATTAGATTTTGAAAAACTATCTTCTGAATTATAACTGTTGGAGCTACGAGACCACTTCCATAAGGTGCATAGTGACCCTAATTTCTTATATTTACTAAAATAAATTTAAAGTATAAGAGATAATAAAAATATAAAAAATAATAAAATAAATATTCTACTTAAAAATTTATTTTTGTAAGTATAAACCACCAAAACACATATGCATGGTCTATACTACAAAAAACACGTACACATTCTGTATTGTTTAAAATGTGTATGTGTTTAGTGTTGTTTGAAATGCACATGCATTTTTTGTTGTTTGAAAGGTGTACACATTTTCTGTAGTTTAAAACACGTATGCATTTTGTGTAGTTTGAAATGCGTACGCATTATGCTTTGGTGATTCCCGAGCCAAAAAAATAAAATGTGAGCATGTTTTCCTTTTTTGCGGATTCTTGTTTGCTTTTTGGCCCCCCAACTTTGTGCACTTACCCACCTCCTTTCTCCTTCTTTTTCACTTTTTTCAAACATATGATGTTAGTGTTGAGATGAAGAGTGTCCTAATTTGAATTTAGTTTTTTTACAAATACTTAAATATTGTAGTTCAATTAATCATCTACACATCTTGAGAATATAGAGCATTCATTTATTGATGGTGTGAATACAATGAACACTTGAAAAAAAACTAGATAAATTAAGAAATCATTATGAAGCACATACGTAACTTATTATAGACACCTAAATTTGGTCTTTAACACTTTGGAAACGTCAATTTTGATATACTTTGAAACAGTTGTAAAATTCATGTATACACAACTTGAGTACACATTCCCTCTATCATTCTACCCATCCATTTTCTCAGCCACCTTATCTACCAATCAAAATCATTCAAGATCTACTTAGTCTATACAAGAACACGTTCGTAATCCAAGACAAACATTCTCCATACCTCAAATACACTTGTTGCACTCCACAATACTATTGGTAAACCTGGATAATGTTGGTTACCACAAGAGTCTCCGTCTACCAATAGTGTCTAAGAGACCTCAAAATCTATTTTTCAAATTGGAAATTTCTCATTAAGATGGTGCAAACATGTTTCATGGATCAAATAAGGAAGGAATTAACGAAGAATGACCTAAATATACAAATCATTCCTAAGGTTATTAAACACCTCTTGATCAATTCTCACTCTCTTGAAGCATCATTTGAAATTCATAGACACAATTAAAATGTTCAATAAATAATATTACAGAAGTTCATAGAGCCAAAAATGAATACAAAAAGGTCAAAGTTGCATGGTTCCAAATATAGAAAATCAAATACACGATTACATTATAGATTTGTTATAATATTACATATTCACACATACGCATGACATGGAAAACTACATGCAACTTAATCCCTATTTGGAGTATTAGTATGTAGATGAATTTCATCACATCATAGGGGTGTGGCGAGGACATCCATCCCAAATTACTAACATCTTTTAAAGGGTCCTTTTTAATAATAAAACACAATTAGGGTTTGGATAAAGAAGAGTAGAAACATATATCATCACACATAATTAAATAGATCACATACACTCAAAAATAGATTGCAGATAAATGAAAAAATCCTCCTAGAAGTTACAAATATCCAAATCCTTCACAAGAATACCTTTAAATTTTAAAAATGATGGTTTTCTATAGGCATTTTAGTCATATAGTAATCATAACAAACTATCTAAGAGTAACACATCTCCTATTGCGTTCACAAATTATAGTTTTTTAATTCGTCAATTTCTTTTCCATTTAGCTTTTTATCGGTCAATTCCTTTTCCACATATATTTTTTATTGGATGAGACAGTTTTGTCTTGAATAACCCCAAATATCTACTAGAAAATTTTAAATTTTTGGGTTAGAGGTGAGTTAAGGTTGAGTTTACTAGCCATAACCTATATAATTTTTCTTCAAAATTATAAATCTCAATATTAAAAAAACTTTTTTTTATAAATCATAGTAGACACTTGGAAAAAAACTCGTTGAGTTTGTAATATATTAAATCAAGATTGTGAATACACTCATTATTTTTAGTGTACACTAACCAAAACCGATACTTACATGATATTGATTTACCTAATACATACATGATACTTATATAATACTTGTATGATATTTACCCGATATTAGTTCCTCTCGAGAATTAAATTGAATATATAGTAGATAAATTATAATTCTTTTATTTTAATTGATGATTAGTATATATATAATCAGTTTAATTTCATTTCAGGTTGTCTAGCTTATTATTTTAGTCGATCACTTCACACAAATATTCAATCAATTGAAAGTATCAGTCACTTATTTGAGTGCATCAGATCTCATTTAGTAAATGTTGCAAAAATCTCTTTTAAAAAATATTATACTGACCATCTTTCTTTTTTCTTTTTTTGATTGAAAACTCATGTTTTCTAGTAGGAAAATACATATGCAAATCGAAATGTTATCCGGTAGGAGAATACATATGCAATCATGTGGTTCCTTGGAGAAAAAGTATGTTTTCTAGGATTCAAATACATATGCTGACATAAATATTATTTGATAGGAGAATACATATGAATTCACATATGTTCCTAGGAGAAAAATGATGTTTGTCGATAAACGAATACATATGTTTCCATAAATGTTAGTTGGTAGGCCAATGCATATGCATTAATGTGTTTTCTCTAGTAGGATTATACATAATGAGTGTTCTCTATATAGACACATTTTATGTTCTCATAAAGGTAAATATAGTATAACTTTCATTTCTGATAGAGTATTTCAAACATATGGTGGAGATCTTCGCAAGAGTAATTCAAAATCTAGTTTGTTAGAGGTAGATAGTTCTTTCAATTTATTTATGAAATTTTTATATATATGTATATGAATGTAACTTTTGGATTATCATCAAAATGGAAAGAAATACCCACATTGATAAAAATGTCCTTATTTCGTAACCCATAGAAAGAGACAAATTTTCTCTTCATGTCTTACATAGTTTAATTTTGTGGAATGAGAGGTTTTGATAAAAATATCTATGCCTGAAGCATGGAGAAATTGCCTCTATGGTATAACACTATCCTCCTTTAGGTATTCATATTATCCATCACTATAGAGAGGAATTGACTTGAGTGAAGTTATTAGTTGATAGTCTTGTTCTAGTTGTAGTCCCACATTTTTTTAGTAGCCTCTTTGGCGTAGAGTCTGTTCATGTAAATCATTGTTTCTAGATATAGAAAGTTATCTCTATTAGTTATAATAGATTTGTGTGTATTTTAATTGATTTTTTTCTATATTATTGTAAAAGGATCCTCTAAATAAAATTTACATTTCTAATATAGAAAAAAGTATGTATAATACAATTGATTTAACCTGCCATCATATTTTTTTTGTTAAAGTTCACTTGCAATTGACTTTAACTTCTTTTATAGAGTTTTTCTACAATGGAAAATTCTACAACCCAACATGCATCACAAATTACTTTGAAAGGAATACCTCATAACCTAAAAAGGAAAATTTCATTTTTCATATTCCCTTATTTCCACACAACAATATTCAATAATACACTTGGACCTACAAGAAAAATAGCTGTACTTGCATCAATAAATTACACTATAATGGTTGGCAATGATTCTCAACACCCCAATGGTAGGAAACATTTAAATCCAATTGATATGAATTACACTCAACCCTTCCGATAGAAAACACTACAACATCTTCCCTCTATTAAAAGTATTAATGAAGGTAAAAATGCATACAAAGGAACAACCTACCTCAAACTCTATTTCAAGCTTCTTTCATGATGGGGAATAAAACTATATTCAACATGAAAATCCATCATACTCATTTGATGGTAGGTCATAAAATCTCTTCAATATGGCATGCCATCAAAATCCACTCAACACGGCATACCATTATCCTCCCTTCATGGTAGTACATCAATTTCGATTCAATATGACATATAATTACCCTCCCTTCATGGAAAGACATCAAAATCCATTCAACATGGAAGTCCATCAACCTCCCTCCATGATAGGACATAAAAATATATTCAACATGAAAGATAATCAAACTCCCTCCATGCCAGGTCATTAAACTCTATTGAACATGAAATACCATCAAATTTCCTTCATAGTAGGTCTTCCGACTAAAAACACGAGTGTTCCTCTACAATAAGTGAGTCATCAATTTTTTTAGAAAAGATGAGGAAAAATTAAAATTGGTGCACCTTTAGATGCAAAAATTAAAAGTGGTGAATCCAATGTTAGAAATAATGAACATATGCAATTGAAGGATATAAGACTCAAGAGAATAGAAGGTCAAAAAATGGACAGTCAAGGAAAGGATTCATGAACCTAAAGAAATGATTAAGATGGAATTATCATAAAATGGTTGAGGGAATGTAATTATTTAGGGACATAGGATCATGGTTTAATGGGAAATACCCTGATGATGTGGATAAACATCACATTATTAGTTAAATTGGGTCCTATATAAGTAATAATTAGGATGAAAACTCTATAATGGAAGGTGTGCTTTTCCACATTGATAAATTGCTAAAAAAATTTGATTAGTTGTTATGGATGAGATCCATAATGACTTTAAGCCTCGTAAGTTAACATCATTGTTTTTTGAATCAGAGAATGTCCCATAAGACCTTGATATATTTAAAATGAATTGGCACTCGTGGAGTGATTTAAGGGGATAATACAACCTCAATTTTGTTATAAGGACAATGGAGTGAGGGGGGGGGGGGGGGGTGAATCGATCCTACAATAATTTCATTTCATTTTCCATATTATACATTAACATTCAAACTAACCATTCCACACGCGTAACCCTTATAAGCTTATTACGTGTGCAACATCCAATCACAAGATACATAACACATGAACACTAGATATATGTGGGAAACCGTCAAGGGGAAGAAAAACCTCTAAAAATTTATCTTATATTACACAAAGTAAGGACTTGCAAGAATATTACACATCCTGCAAGATTTGTTTAGGGAGGCACCCACCCCACAAAGTACACCAACACATAAAATTTTGATGATATAAAAATTATCCTATAAGTATTGACCAACAAAAGATATTTTATAAACAAATGATCACAAATAATAGGTTTCTCACACAAATAATTTTTGATCTAAGTTCAACTCCAAACATACAGATCCCTCATCAAAACAAGCACTCTCCAAACTCACTAAATATCTCTTCTTCATAGGCTGAATGTATCAATTTACCTTTCAAATATGATTCTCAAAATTTCTTAGGTCTTCATACCTCTTATAATATCTTTCCATGACCCCTCAACACTCCTCTTTGACCTCGTTTAGGTCTCTCATACTTTGGCTTGTACAACTAGCTCAAATGAGCAAATATGATTTGCTTATATATCAATTACTAGCTCAAATCACCTCTAGGTCTGCCATGACCATGTAGGTCAGACATAAAACTCAAAAAAATAAAAATAAAAATATAGAAAACCAAATCCAATGACCTAATAAGGTTGGTAGGGGGTCAAGACACCATAAAGAAGCTCCAAGACACTCAAATACTCTCAAATCATGATCTCCAAAGGCATACACCAAATTTGTCAAGAAAAAAGAAGATAAAAAAATTCATTAAAATGTCCTCAACATCATAAAAAATATTAGGAAGCATAATAGCCTCCATCTCCACCATGAAACACTCCAAGGAGCAAGAAAATCCTACTCGGTCTTTAATGCCTGGAAATGTAGTCCCGAAGAACGATCAACTTGATATAGAAAATATCATCATTGTGACTCAAGTGATATATAAATAGAAAGGTATCTACATCCTATTTATGTAACTACTCACATTTTCAACCAATTCATACTAGAAGATGTCCAAACAGATCAAACTCTGTAACTATTCCAAACTAGATTCAAGACCCTAATACTAGGTCTTCAAAAATGATATGGTTCACCTATAAAAACAAATTATAAAGACACAAACCATATACCATTGGAAATTTATCTAAGTATTTCCATAGATTAACTTACTTTATCTTCTAACTCATGGTGTAATGCCTTCAACCAAGCCAATCTCTGTAACTGCTCATTTAGGCTTCTAGGGCTCAAGAACTAGTCTTGAGAGAAACTTGCTTCAACACCTCCAAAGTCACTTCCAAGATTAAAAAATACCTGGAATATATCAAGGAAAATTTTACCAACATGTAAAAGAACTATGAATCATATACCATGTGGATAAATCTTACCCAAAACATTTGTTTCAATCATCTTCTTGAGAAAGCCAACTAGGGCTTTCCAAGACAATAGGTCTTCAACTGAAAACCACTTCACCACATAAAAACAAGATATTTAACACATCATATCAGGTGCTTACATGCTTTCCTTGACTAAAAACGTCAACTTCATCAAGCAATTTCATCAAACTCACCTCAAACCACAAGAATAACATTTTTACCCTTTAGGCAAAAATTGGTAGGGTCACTTTAAGAACCTGTATCTTCCATTTTATCCACTTTACATGCCTAAAAATTTTCATGGATACTTAGAGCACTCCCAGTGATTCTAGAACAATTTGGTTTTTATCTTGGAACTTCCATCTCAGCCCTGAAACTACAAAACCCATAAAACAAGGGTTTTTCTATCTCTTCCATAAATAGATAAAATACCAAACCACCACCAAAATTAGCTCTGAATAATCCTATTCAACCTTGATAGTATCACTTTTTATTGAAAATACATTATAGATACCATATAATGAAATATTTCCAAGTCACTTTAGAAGGAGGGTTTTGCTACAGTTTCAAACCAACTTATCTTCTTAACGATTGTTCATAAAAACATGATGATCAAATCAATCCATTTTTTAATTAAAAATTATCTTATCTCAATGTAAAAATCATCCCCCAAAATTCTCTAGGTACCATGCGAAGTTTTTATGAGTGGGTGAGCATTCGAAAGTTGCCAATTCGAGATGGAGTTTTTGCTTCTTCTCAACTCAGTTTTACCAAAAACTTCCATAACTTGCAATTTCAATTCACACTTTTTGACCTAAAATTTGACCTGAAATCACCATTGATACCTCCTCTAACTGATAGCCAAGTATCATCACATTGCTCAAATATTCCTAGAAATTCTCCAACCACACTGGCTTACTTGTGCTTTCCTAGCTTGTCTTCACCTTCTTTCTTCTTAAGGACCATGAAACATCACCAAACCTCTGGAGAACTGACCTGAAACTCCTCATCCAGATCATATGCCAGTATACAACCATCTCTAACCATGATTTATACCATGAACTACCTTTCTCCATTTATCATACCTACCATGCCAAGCTACATGTTCTATGATCTAGGAATAGGTCTAGAATGACCTGACTCAACCCATAAAAACCTCGTGAACTAACCATGATGGCTCATATGCAGACACTTAGACACCTATTACACACCTATCTGTACATGATTATGGAGCTCATACTAACCTTTAGGACTCATACAGTGACCATCCATGCTTGCACCATGACTAAAACCATACCTAGAACAACTATAACAACTTCACCAAATCCTAGGCACTACCAATAAAACCTTCATGACTTAGACAATGAATGATCACCTCATGGAGACTCTCATGACACCATGACACACTTTTCCATCAATGGATTTAACACTCAATGACAACAATGGAAAACACATATTTTTTTAATAAATATTTCACTAATTATCATTGGAATGGTACAATCACCTATCATATTTAACATTGATGGTAACCTCAAGGCAACTCACATATAGATCTAAATATATAATATGTTTATGATCAGAATATCCCCTTTTGATCATATATGAAGCACATGCTACAATGATAGTGACAACATGAAAATAATGATGATCCACTTATATTTCTCGAATGTTTTTTAGAATAGACTTCCTGGATTAAAAATAGGGTCCCCTTAGATTGGATAAATCCGTTTGAGAATGTCTTCGTCTATGAACCATAGAATAATGAGAACCCTTAGGGGGCACTAGATGGAAGGTTCTGAACACTAATATACTCACCGTTGAGCTAATACCTCATGACTTGTATGGTCTCCATACATCCTATTGACCTTTTTTGTACAACTATATGATGGAAGGATCCTATATGATATATGTCCTCCATATAGCCCTAACTTGTGATCATTGAGCTCATAAGAGTCCCTAAAGCACAACTTTAGTATCATACTTATTTCCTCCAAACTTCTCATAGATCTCTTGAAGGATACCTGTGCACAAATTGGTTAGACACCTTTTGGTTGTGGCATCCTCGTCAAGTTGCCTATGCTACACTCTATTTCAAGATTACATTAAACCTACATCAGTTACCTCAAGCATATTGTACTAGTGTAATGGTGTTAATGTCAACTACATGAATCCATGAACTACATATTTGGCTCTCAAAAATGTTGAAATTGATAACTTAGCATTATCTTAGAATTCACTTGATCATAGGATTTTGGTCCACTCTTCCAACTTGGTTTTGAGTCACCTTTGACATGTACTTAGATGTTGATCCTTAATGCCACTTAAAACACTTGAATTACGAAGTCCAATATTAGGTCATTTTTTTTTATAGATATTTCATAGACCCTAATACCAGGTTAGTCTTCATGTGAGTCAACTTCACAGTCTTGTTTAACTTGATTTCATAGTATTATGTCTGGACATCAATTTGGTAATGAAGGCTAGCCATAGGAAGGACCATAAAGATAAACATAATAAAAATACATATTATTGAGACAAAAATGCACTTAAGATCCCCATTGACACATGCAAAAATTACACATCATCGCGATGGATTTATTCACAACTTGTAAAGAATATACTTGTCCTTATTAGAGGATATACCTATTATAAGTGGACAACCTTCGAAACATACCTTAGATCAAAAATTATGGAGCAGAATGTATATAAGACATGAAATGCACTCCTATAACTCTGCTCATACATACAATAGAATCAGGAAGTGCTTTCATAGACTCGTGAAAGATTTCCCTTCTCAATGAGTTTATAGACCAAATCATTTTGATGCCAATAGATATAAGCTACATAATTACCAATATAAAATGTCCACAATTACCAAAATATGGGTGGTAAACAGTGTACCCCCCTTTTAATATAATAAATGGGCTAATTTTCTATCTTACACTTGAGATATGTAATTGGAGTAGTGTGTAAAATTTCCATTTTGGTTGATTTTATCATTTCTATGAACTTGATAAGACAAAAAAACGTTATATTTTGTGAAATCCTTCAAACTAACACTTGTTAAATTTTTCCCACACCACTGGAACAACCTACTACACCTTTCCCAATTCTCTAGAAATTTACATACTTAGACTCAGTAGACAGGATCAACTACACCTCATTTTGGCCATCTAGGAGACAGGAATAGGTCTAGTGCAGACCTAGATAACACTCATTTCTTTTTGGACCGTGGAGTTGGTTAACGACCCCCACACCCTATTGAATATATTGTTGGTAACATTTTTATATCACGACCAAGTTACTGAAAGTTTGGAAGATTGATAGGGTGTACTCTATTTTTTGAGCTTTTAGGATCGTATATGATTACCAAAAATATTAATAAGGTGTCAGATGTTTACAGTTAAAAAAATTAATTATGATTGTTAAATTGATAATGCTTGTCTATTTTATAGTATAGATTATATATATATATATATATATAGTATATATATATATACTATGTATGTATATATACATGTATGTATATGTAGTATGTATGTATGTAAGTATGTATGTATGTATGTATGTATGTATGTATGTATGTATGTATGTATGTATGTATGTAAGTATTATCAAATGTTATTAGCTATTTTGATAGATAATTATTTTTAATTAAAGAAATGGTGGTTTCAAACAATTTTATGGGAACCGAAAAATGGTCGGTGGTAACAAATTTTGATTTGACAAATGTAATAAATTTGAAATTCCAACCCTTATCACAATCATAACCACGTTATGAACCTACACATTGGGGCTATTTTTTTGAGATAGATAATATAACTTTTGAGTTAGAGCTATGTAGACCATTTGGAGTACATTTAGCCAAGATATAGCATTTAAGCTCAACAATTAGCAAACCAAATCCACCACACTTGAACACACTTATAGTGCAGGAAATCTCAAACTAGAATCCACCTCTATTAAATCAACCTACCAGCCGCGCCACTTCAGACACTTACATAACCCTGAACTAGGGATCGTGCCTATGTGGGATTTGAACCTAGGTGGACCTGGGTACAATATATTCATATCTTAACCACATCAGACTTTTTAAACCCCATCATGACAACCATAAGTCTTAACTATGTTCTACAAATACCCCAGACCACATTGGGGCTATCAATAACTTGGTGGTTCTTAAAATAAATAAATTATAGATTAAGTTTTTTTCTCATTAGATCCCTTTTGGTTTGATAGATATGTAAACCAATATGTTTGTTTTCCTTTTTCTTTGTTTGGCACCGCCTTGACATTCTGGTATGTGAATCAATATTTTTGAATTGTTTTTATGGGATCTTTTATTTAATAACGATATGTCCAAATTAAAATGATCTAGACTTTTTGTTCACCTAACTTTTTTACACCTCGCTAAATCAATGGATTTCGTTTATAATTCTCAAAACTAGGCCATCATCACTAAACCAACAAAACCTCCCTTGGTGGTGAAAAAATCAAAGGTAGAAGTGTCTTAGTTCTAGTTGTGTATTGATGGCTTTAAAAAGGAGGTGAAAAGCTCAAAGGTAAAGTTCTTATAGCTTAGTTATGTTTGAGCATAAAATGGTGCACCGTCATATTCTTAAAAACAACCCTACACCACTGCTAAAAAATGGTGAATATGTGCTAGACAAATGATGGGCACTTATTAATAATGATATCATGAAAAATAACCATCATTCATATGTTGTTAACTACTTTTCAGTTTTAATAGATGATGATGATGAACTCTTCATGCAAACTGAAGTTATTTCATGATTTTATTGTTGATGGAATCTAAGAGGTAACACTAGAAACTTGAAAACAATATATTGTCAAGGATGTGTGCAATTTGGTTAATAAGATGAAAATGTATTTATATGTCAAAAAGTTGAGATAGATTCTAGAATTTACAATCAATGACTTTGCCGATTATCAAATTCATTTTAAGCCTAGGTTTATCTTCCATATATTAAGATTGGTCATGATAACGACATCTTTCAAGGTGTGATGCTACTTTGATTGCCCCTTTACTTTCATCAAATTTGCCATAGTTTACTTGGAGATCGAATCACCTTATTTTCATAGAATTGTGGACCATGTTTCATTTTAATGGCCTTTCACTTGGAGATCATCAACATTTATGTTTCAAATGGCGACATTAAAAGGATAAGTTTTTGGAGATGGTTAGTTGACTTACTCTCTAATGCCAACTGGATCCTATGTGGAAATATCAACATGAATGAGTCTAGAGAAGACAAAGAAGGACTCCTCTCAATGTGGTGGCTCTGGTGAAAGGGAAGCTTGGTTCTATATGAGTAACAAATTAGAGTTTACAAACCTTGACCACCATCATCGCCTTCCCAACACCTCACCATGGTTCACATGGTCCAAATCCTAATGATACATTTGTTGGAAGCACAATGGACTATGGGGGTGAATCAGTCCTTCAATACTTTCATTTTATTTTCCATATCATAGATTAACATTCAAATTATCCATTCCACATGTGTAGCCCTTATAATCTTATTAGGTGTGCAACATCCATTCATAAGAACATGAAAGAATATACACAACACATGAATAATAGATATATGTGGGAAATCCTCAAGGGGAAGAAAAACCATTGAAACCTTAGCTTATATTACAAAAAGTAAGGACTTGCAAGAATATTACACATCGTGCAAGATTTATTTAGTGAGGCACCTAATCCACAAGGAACACCAACCCCTAAACCTTTGTTGATATGAATCAAAACAAATGATTCCTATCAATATTACTCATCATAATATATTTTATAAATAAATGATCACATATAATAGGATGTTCACAAAACTAATTATGATCCAAGTTCATCTCCAAACACACCAATCCCTCATCAAAACAAGCACTCTCCAAACTCGCACAATCTCTCCTCTTCCGAGGATAAATTTATCAATTTACCTTACACAACTGATCCTAAAAACTTATCATGTCTTTTTACCTCTTATAAGATATTTCCATGACCCCTTAACACTCCTCTTGAATGTATTTTAGGTTTCTCATACTATGACTTGCACAACTAGCTCAAATGAACAAATATGACTTGCTTATATATCAATTACTAGCTCAAATCACCTCTGGATCAGCCATGACCATGTTGGTCAACCATAAAAATAAAAAACACAATAATAAAATCATATAAACCAAATCCAATGACCCGATAAGGTCGGAAGGGGTAAAGACACCATGAGGAAGCTTCAAGACACTCAAACACTCTCAAATCACGCTCTTCAAGCACCGACGACTGGATCATGATATCAAAAGGCATAATCTAGATATTTCAAGAAAAAATAAGCTTCATAAAATTCATACACAATTCCTAAACATCATCAAAAATTTTAGGATTCACCAAAACATCCATATTCACCATGAAACACTCCAATAAGCAATTAATTCCTACTAGTTTTTCAATGCCTAGAAATTCAGTCCTGAAGAATGACCAACTTGACATAAGAAATATCATCATCATGATGCAATTGATATATAAATGGAAATTTATCTGATTACTATTTTTGTAACTGCTCAAATTTCCATCCAACTCATAGTGGAATACTTCCAAAGAACTCAAACTCTACAATTGCTCCAAATTGGCTTCAAGACCCCAAAACTAGGTCTTTAAAAAAGAGATGGTTCTCCTATCAAAAATATTCATCAAGACATAAACAACATACCATTGGAAATTTCTCTAAGTATAATTTATAGATCAACTTACTTTATCTCCTAGCTCATAGTGGAAGGCCTTCGACCAATCCAATCTTTGTGACTTCTCATTCAGGCTTCTAAGACTCAAGAACCAGTCTTGAGAGAAACTTGATTCAACACCTCCAAAGTCACTTCCAAGCTCAACCACCACCTGGAACATATCAAGGAAAATTGTACCAACATTTACAACCACTATGAATTGATGTAGCCTAGAATTCAACAATACAATCCCAGGCGCACTGGCACATCACTCAACCTAGACTGAGTGCTCACCCAAAGCGCGCAAAGGTGCCAGGACCCTCTTTAGGGTTGCGGTTACAAGATGTTAGCATGATGAAGAATTTAATCATTCAGATCTATATCTAATATATCTTTCAAATAGTGCATTTTCAGACCTAGATCTAGATCATAATAGACTTAACATATAACCATAATGGAATCAAGCATGCAATACTGAATTATAACCATGAGAACACCTTGTTTTCAGTCCATAATCTCCATTATATTAATTGCAGTAAATACACAGAAGCTTGCTTACAATCACAGTAGTATACACTCATGTGCGTAATGGATTTGACAACATAATCTCACTATATCCTAGTTCTCACATGTATATCTATGCTCTTTGCTACATAGTTCAATACATATTTATAAGGGTGGGTACTTTCCCTTCACCACTTATCTGATCCCAAAATAGGTCACATGCTATTATTAGCCACACACCATTACAAAAATAGGCTTACATGTAAGAGTGTTAACAATAGATCTCCCTTAGTCAATTATTAGTCCGCCACTCTATCTTTAGCCTGCATCCATGCAAAGCGCTTTGTAGCCAATCATCCAAAAATACCCAATGTGCTACGCCCTTAACCTATTGCTTATATTAGGATATGAGTAGCCGAATTGTGGCTTACCATATCATTTTATTATATCATTTATACTTTCTCATGTTTAATAGGTCAGCCTTTGTGATGGCCATAGCATATAAATAGTATATATAGGGGATTGTAGGTAGTAGTTCATTATCATTTGAGCATTTGAGTCTTATTATATGGTTTGGAGGTTGCCCCCTCATTGTGGCGAAGCTATTGTAATTGCATATTGAGATCATTATTTTGAAATATTATGTTATTTAGTGTTATATTTCCGATCATAATCTGAATTATATTAGTAATTTCATTACAAGTGGTATCAGAGCTGCGATCTAGGCCAAAATTAGGGTAAAAACCATAAATTTTTTGTTTATATAAATATATTTTGAACCAGAGTGAATTGGTGAGAGATATTTTTACCAAAGTTGCAAAACATTTCAAGTAAGGTTCCCTGGAAAATTTTAGACTTTTTTGACTTATTTTTCACAAGTTATTACAAATTTATGGTTTTTTCATAAAATCGCTCCCTAGGGTGCAAATTGTGGAATTCTTTCAAGTTCTTTACATTTTCAGAAATATCTTAAAAAATAGCATTAGTATTTTCTCTATGGTTTTTCTTGTTCAGCTGAATTTATCGAAACCCTAAACCCTAAGGTTTGATTTCATGACAGGGCCTTCCACAAGAGCAAAAAAGAAATCCAGTTACTCCGGGTAAAACCCTAGATAAAGAGGGGGTAGTGATTGAAGATATGGAGTTAGAAGGGGTAAATATAGATTCCTCAGCTCTAGGGTTTTACCTTAGTTGATCATAAGGTTAGCCAACTTGAGTGATGAGCTGCAAAATGTACAATTTGAGATGGCCTCTAAAGGAGACATAGCCAAAATCAATCATTAGTTGGATGATATCATGCAACATGTAAAGGGTAAATAGTATGGACCAAATCTGGCCTATATCAACCAAGGAGGATCTTCAATTCAAAATCAGGGACAAAATAACCATGTTGGATCACTGTTCCAGCCTAATCAGAATCCAACTTATTCGTAACCACGGAACATGATGCCGAAAGTGGATATGCACAAATTTGATGGTAAGGATCCCCTGAATTGGATAAATCAAATGGAGAACTTATTTGAGCTAAATTAAACACCATTAGGAAAAAAGGTGACATTAACATCCCTATATCTTGAACCAGAACAATTCATTTGGTATCGATGGTTATGTGCTCAGAGGTAGAAGAATGGTCTCGGTGTCACTTAGACAATTTTTACCAAGGATTTGCAATTGCACTATAGTTCCAGTGTTTTAGAGAACTAATTTAGTCAATTAGCAAAGTTACGACAAACAGGATCGGTCAAATATTATGTGCATCAATTCTAGAACCTATCCTTAAGGGTGGAGAATATTCCAGAAGAGAATCTGAATGACCTATTTCTTGGGGGTCTTAAGGACCACATCGAGCATGAGGTACGTATGTTTAATCCACTCAAGTTTTCTGATTCTATTATCATGGCATGTTGAGTAGAGGAAAAAGTTATTTGTAGCAGGAGGCTACCTTTCATTAATACCAGAGACAGTAATATCTCTTCCCTTTCATTTTCTAGGAAAATTAGATTGACTCCACAACAAATGGAAGAAAAGAGACGAAAAAGGATTATGTTTTAACTATGATAGAAAATATGGACTGGGACACAAATGTGTTGTGAAGAAGTTGTTCTATATTGACGGAGGTAGTGAGGATGACGAGGATGCTGAAATTATAGGAGAGGCTGAGGAACCAGTAGAAGATGAAGTAGAGGATCACCAACCTACAATTTCTTGCCATGCATTATCAGGTATTAGTACTCCTCAAACACTCAAGGTTATTGGCTATCTCAAAAAATAGGTGATAGTGTTGTTTGACTCGGGGAGTACTCATAACTTCATACATAGTAAGTTAGCTGCCCGCCTCAATTGTTTTATTTACCCAACTCCAGAAATGTAAGTTATGATTGTGGATGGTGGGATAGTCAAGTGCACAGGAAAGTGCCATAATATCAAGCTTTCCATGGGAGACTACATGTTAGGACTCACCTATGTTTGCTATTTTCTATGGGAGGAGCAGATATTGTGTTGGGTGTCCAATGGCTCACAACCTTAGGTACTATAGAGATGAATTTCCAAGAATTGTTCATGCCAATTTCATTCAGATGGAAAGGACAATACAATTGAATGGGATGGTAGCTAAGTCTCCCATAGATTATTAGCTCTCATCAGATGCAAAATGTTCTAAGAAAAGGAGTAGATGGATTTATAACAAAGTTATTTTCCATAGAAGCACAAAATACAGAGTCTTCAATGCCACCCAATCTTCAGAAGATTGTTGATGCTCACTCATCTATTTTTGATGCAATTCCAAAGGGACTACCACTAGTTAGGGATCATGATCATGCCATTCAGTTGATTTCAGGGAGCCTAACACCCTAACATTAGACCATACAGATACCCATATTCCTAGAAAAGTGAGATCAAGAAAATGGTTCAGGAAATGTTGAAGGTAGGTATCATCAGGACTAGCTAGAGTGTATAATCTTCACCAGTGGTCATGGTACATAATAAGGATGAAACATGGAGGATGTGTTTAGATTACCGAGAAATCAACAAGTACACCATCAAAGACAATTTTCCTATTCCAGTAATTGATGATTTACTTGATGAATTGCATGGTGCTATTTATTTCACAAAATTAGATCTTCATTCGGGGTACCATCTAATTAGAATAAAAGAGGAAGATGTTCACAAAATGACTTTCAGGACTCATGAGGGCCATTATGAGTTTTTGGAAATGCCTTTTGGTCTTACAAATGCACCTTCGACCTTTCAAAGCTTGGTGAACACTGTTTTTAGGCCATTTTAAAGGAAATTTGTATTAGTTTTCTTTGATGACATATTGATTTACAATAAGACATGGGAAGAACACTTATAACATGTAAATAAAGTGTTGGAAGTTTTGGAGAAATATACTCTCTATGTAAAGCCATCCAAATGTTCTTTTTGTGTACAAGAGGTAGAGTACTTGGGTCACATTGTATCCCATAAAGGCGTCAAATTCGTTCCTCAGAAGATCAAATCTATGGTGGAATGGCCAAAGCCCAAAACTCTCAAAAATCTTCGTGGGTTCCTAGGACTAACATGGTACTACAAAATATTTGTGCGGGGATATGGTAGAATAAATACCCCACTCACTGCATTGCTAAATAAGGATGCCCTCCATTGGAAAGACGTAGCCACTAAATCCTTTGAGCAGCTGAAGGAAGCCTTGTGCATCACCCCAGTTTTGGCTACTCCCAACTTCTCAAAAAAATTCATTGTTGAATGTGACACTTCAGGATCAGGATTAGGAGTAGTTCTAATGCAAGAAGGAAGACCAATTACATTTGAGAGTCACCAATTCAAAGGAAAATATCTGCTCAAACCTTTCTATGAGAAAGAAATGATGGCTATTCTTCATGCAGTTAAGCAATGGAGGCCCTATCTCATGGGTAGACACTTCAAGGTAAAAAATGATCATGATAGTCTCAAATACTTTTTGGAGCAAAGATTATCATCTGAGGAAAAAAAAAAGTGGGTAACAAAAATGTTGGGTTATGATTTTGAAATCATATACAAAAGGGTAAAGAAAATGTAGTAGCTGATGCATTGTCCAGAAGGGATACATTCGCAGATGCCTTACTATGTGGAATGTCCATGTTGACGGCCGATTGGGTGGATGAAGAAAGATTGGAATGGGATCAAGACAAGGATACACAATATCCAATACATAATATCAAGCAAGGATCTATGACATCTAAAAAAGTTGAGTGGAAAGGTAATTCCCTATGGTACAAGGACATGTTATACTTGAGTAAAGATTATGAGTTGAAGCATAAGATTCTTGTGGAGCTACATGCCTCACCTGTTGGAGGACACTCTGGGTTTTTGAAGACATATCATAGAATAAAAAGAGAATTCTTTTGGGAAGGACTCAAGGGGGATGTACAAAATTTTGTATCAGAGTGTTTAGTGTGCCAACAGAACAAAGGGGAAATAATTAAGACACCAGGTCTGTTGCAACCCTTACCAATTCCTAGCCAGAGATGGGAGGAGGTCTCTATGGATTTCATCACTAGATTGCCTTGTTCAGAGGGTAAGAATGTTATTTTCATGATTGTGGATAGGCTCACAAAATATGCCTATTTTTTTGCCCTATCACATCCATTTGCAGCTAGTACAGTCGCAACTATTTTTTAGAGATAGGTCAAAGGCTACATGGAACCCCAAAGATAATTGTAAGTGATCATGATCCTATTTTCACAAGTAAGTTTTGGACGGAATTATTTTCATGTTTGGGTACTTAGCTAGTTGACAGTTCATCTTATCATCCCCAAAATCATGGGCAAACAAAAGTGGTCGATAAATGTTTAGAGGGGTATCTACATTGTTTTGTATTAGATAAGCAGGAAAGGTGGATTAAATGGCTACCACTTGCAGAATGGTGGTATAACACATCTTTTCACACCTCTTCTCAAACGACCCCATTTTTAGCATTATATGGTTACCATCCACCTTCTATCACTTCCTCCCTAAGGGTGCAAACTAAGGTCAGAGATGTTGAGGAACACATTCAACATCAACAACATGTTTTGGCTAGTTTGAAGGAGAATTTAGCATTACCACAAAACAAGATGAAACAACAAGCAGATCAACACCATAGTGAAAGACATTTTGAAATTGGTGATAAGGTTTTTGTATGTCTCCATCCTTACAAACATATGTCCCTAAAGCAGCAAAAAAAGGACAACAAACTTGTTCCTAAATATTATGGCCCTTATTAGGTTCTACAAAAAATTGGCAGTGTTGCTTATAAACTAGAGTTGCCTCCATCTTCACACATACACCCAGTATTCCATGTGTCATGCCTAAAGAAGGTTATTGGAAATAAATTTGGATCCCAGATAGAGTCACCCAAACTTGACGAGGAAGGAAGAATCATTTTAGAGCCAGAAAATATTCTGCAAACATGTACTAAGAGGCTGAGAACCAGAGACATTAAGGAATATCTGATCAAGTGGAAGAATCTGAGCATAGAAGATGCAACCTAGGAGGATGAAGGTTTTCTACAGCAACATCCAAGATTATTCAATTTTTTTTTGAAGGGGAAGGGCATGCTACGCCCTTAACCTATTGCTTATATTAGGATATGAGTAGCCGACTTGTGGCTTACCATATCATTTTATTATATCATTTATACTTTCTCATGTTTAATAGGTTTGCCTTGGTGATGGCCATAGCATATGAATAGTATATGATTGTAGGTAGTAGTTCATTATCATTTGAGCATTTGATTCTTATTATATATATGGTTTGGAGGTTTCCCCCTCGAAGTGGCGAAGATATTATAATTGCATATTGAGATCATTATTATGAAATATTGTGTTATTTGGTGTTTTATTACTGATCATAATATGAATTATACTTGTAATTTCATTACACAATGTGTGATGTGCAAGTCTCTAATCAGTTTGAGTGCTCTGCACACTATCTCCAAAGTAAGATCCTCATCATGAAAATGGATAAGTCCCGAATATGTCTCTGTTCTGCGCACGATCCTCTCTGATGATTCCGTGCCTTTGAATGCACTTTATTCTCCCATACGAACCTTATCTATTTTCTCCACTAAGTTCTAGAGTCTGACTGATCAACATGAATCATATTCCATGTGAATAAATCTTACCCAACACACTTGTTTCAATCATCTTCTTAAGCAAGCTAACTAGGGATTTCCAGGCCAATAGGTCTTCAATTGAAAAACACTTCACCACATAAAACCAAGATATTTAACACATAACATAATATTCCTACATGTTGTCCATGAAAAAAACATCTGTTTCATCAAATAATTTCATCAAACTCACCTCAAACCACAAGACTAACATTTTAGCCCTTAAGGCCAAAATCAGTAGGGTCACTTTGAGCACCCGTATCTTACATTTTATCCACTGTACCTACCTAAAAATTTTCATGGATACTTAGAGAAACTCCCAAGGATGTTGGACTAATTTAATTTCATCCTAGAACTTCCATCTCATCCCAAAA
Organism: Taxus chinensis; assembly: GCA_019776745.2. Lineage (NCBI taxonomy): Eukaryota > Viridiplantae > Streptophyta > Pinopsida > Cupressales > Taxaceae > Taxus > Taxus chinensis. The sequence continues at coordinate 707,050,141 of CM034148.1, forward strand.
ATGAAAAACCCCACAAAAATAGAGTTTTTCTCTCTTTTCTTGAAATAGCTAAAATGCCAAACCATCACCAAAATGAGCTATGAGGAATATTGTTCAACCCTGATGCATCAATTTTTCTTGACAAGATATTCTGGATACCATACAATGTAATTCTTCCAAGTCACTCTAGAAGGAGGGTTTTTCTATGGTTTCAAACCAACTTATCTTCTTAACGATTGCTCATAAAAAATTGACAATCAAATCAATCCATTAATTTTGAAAAATGATATTATCTCAAGGTATTAACATCCCCCAAAACCTTTGGGTCCCATGAAAGTGTGTGTGAGTGGGTGAGCATCTGAAGTTTCCAATTCGAGATGGATTTTGCTTCTTCTCAACTTGGTTTTACTAAAATTGCCATAACTTGATTTTAAATCAAATTTTTGACTTGAAATTCGTCATGAAACATCATGAAAATATCCTCTAACTGAATAACTCACCACATTTCTCAAATAGGCTTGAAAATCTCCAGTCACAGTGACTTACTTGTGCTTACTTAGATTGTATTTACCTTCTTGCTTCCCAAGGACCATGAAACATCATCAAACATCTGAGGTAGGACCTAAAACTCCTCTGACATGTCACATGTAGTATCAGGGTAAGTGCAACAAGTTGGGGGCCAAAAAGGGGTCATAAGTGGACGTCATATTGTAAAAAATAATGAAATATCAACTTGTAGGGATTATTAGCAATGTGTGCACTCAAAATTAGAAAAAGTTATATAAATATGAATTGTAGCATCTGAATCTAGTTTCTAAAGTACTAATTTTTTTAAAAAAACGAACAAGTTTAGCTATATTAAACACTCAAAATTCAATGACTTGGTTTTTAAAAAAAATCCTATAAGATTGTAGACCATTTTCCCGTGATTTGGATGACCAAAACTTGGTATTTTTTTTCCTTTGGTTAAAAGTTAGATGACACTGTCTATCTTGGGATAGACTTTATTTTGTATTTTTTTGAACAATATTTTTTTTATGATTTTTTTTGTGAAAGTGGTATAAAAAATAAAGAAAATGGAGCACTTTCCATTTTTCCGCCATAACTTCATCAAAAATATCGAAATCAAATACTTCTTTTTTGAACTTGTATATAATTTTGCCACAGTTGTGATTGTATATGTTTTATCACATTCTGACAAGTGAAACAAAATTTGCAGTCTTAAACGTAGACACGAACATTCATAGGAAAAAGTGTCTTAAATACCTACTATTAGTAAAAAAATATAAAATGATATTTATCATATTCCATTCACTTTAAAATCAATATTTCTACGAAGCTAACAGTCTCTCCTACGTGATGGTACCATTTTTGTGACATGTTTTTGATTTTTTTAGCATGGTTCAAGTCCGTGGAAGAGAAAATTTGATGTTTTGGCCTTTCACATGACATAATGACCTCTCTAAGCTCAGGTTCAGGAAAAATAAAGATTTCCCGAGCCTTGAGGGTCAGATTTGATAATACAGTTAGGACCATAATTGTGGTTTTATAAACTGTAATCATAGTTTATAAACTGTAATCATAGTTTATAAACTGTGATCGTGGTTCTAAATTGACCTATCATAAAAGAACCATGATCACGGTTCTTAGAATCATATTTACTTGAATCCCAACATCCAATTAACCATGTGATTTTATGCTCTGGCCTGATTGTATGAATTTCTGTGAAATTCTGTCACCTTTTACACTTTTTTCTTGTCATCGGAAGCTATTTTTTTACTATTTTATAGGTGCCCTGCATCATTTGAGTTTTCCTACATCGATTGAAAAATCATGGGAGACAAGAAACAAAGTAAAATAAGGATATCAATAAATAAAAAACATTGGAGGAATTAGAGGAAAAAGGATTGCAAGATTTTAAGCTAATGCAGAAACTTCGTGAATCAAGAAGAGGTTCATCTTCAACCCCTACTATTGTAAGAAACGAGGAACTAGGTAATGTTTTTATTGTCAATGTTGAAGACAAATTAAATACTTGTGATGTAGTTGATGTTGAAATTGAAGGAGATAATGAAAATGTGAATTAGGAAATTCATTTTGAAATCGTAGACAACCAAAATTTGGCAAAAACACCTCCTAGGATTTAACAAAAGAGACCTAATTATTTTATTGAAATTGATGAGAATATTTTGAAACCAATGTTTGAAAAATTTTATGAATGGAAAATAAGAAGAAAAACCATTGAAATTTGGGATAATCATTTTGAAATTTTAAATGATTCCCAAAGATGTCAGTTGTTGGTTAGTTTGATGAAATTGAATAAAAGGAGACCTACATTAAACACCTTAGGATTGACAACATCTAATATACGTGGTCAAACTTCTTTAATTATTGAAAACCTACATGATGCATATCACACTGTTGGTGTCAAGAGACGCACAAGGGATAGTAATGTCATGCGTTGTGTACTTGCTACTAGTGTTATAAATGAATCAACAGAAAACAACGTTTGATTAGGCAAAAAGATGAATGTTAAAATTTAATTGAAAAACTCTAATGAAAGTAATTGAAAGGCGTAATATGCTTTAATCACCCAATAACACTATTTTTTGGGAATTTTCTGCTAGATCACCACGTAAAGACAAAGATATATCTGATGCTATAAGAGAAGTTGTTCAATTTTGGCATGGTAACACTAGAGTTTTACCTAATACAAGAGATGTTGTAAAACAAAGAGTTTGTTCTACTAATCGTGAACCACATCCAAAGCATTTATTAGATATGACTCAAACTAATTTTTTTTGTAAGTTTGAATAGGAGCATCTAGAAATTAAAATTAATCAACATTTTTTTGAAATGTTGAAACCATTCTATGTGAAAAGCAACCACGCTCACACCACTTATTGTTGTAGGAAACATGTTTAATTTGTGATGCATTATGATAATTTTCAACATATTCGTTCTTATTTTCATTATGAAACTATGTTACCGAAATGTGGTGTTCAAGTTCCATCAACATCTTCCAAGGATTTCATTCTTTAGATATTTTATGAAAGAGAAGTTAGAATTTTTTTTTATAGTCATGATTGTTTAGATGGAGGTTGTGGTACGTGCGACAGATTACCTAAATCGTGAAGTTGTATCCATGAGAAAATTGGAGGTGCAATAGGACATAATTTAGTTGGGTTTAATAAATATAAATAAGTACCATACCAATTGAAAGATGGAAAGGAGTCTAAAAAGTGTGTGCTAGTTACAGAACATATGTCTATTTTTCAATTTATGAGAAAATTTAAAGATGAAATTGTTTATGAGTATGCTAGGCATATACACAGAGCTCTATGGTTAGATGAACAATTCACGATACACAAGGAAACATTTCCTATTGGTACTATTATTTCAGTGGTTGATTTTGTAGAGAATTACATGTTGCAATCCCAAATGGAGGTTCAATCATAATATTATAACTCAGTAAAGGTTGCCATTTTTATGCATATGCCATTTATACATTCTCCTAACAGTACAAAGAATGATCAAATTTTTAAAAGAGAGTACCACTTTTATATCAATGATGATCAGACTCATTCTACTGAATTTGTGCAAGGGTGTTTTGAGTTATTTTATGAAAACTTGTCTGATAGGGACATCCGCTTCAATCAACATTATTTATGGTCAGATAATTACACGTTTTAGTTCAAGAATGCACAAATGTTTTATTAGATGAGCAGGATGTACATCAAGATGGGTGTGTAACATATTTGGATTTTCATTGAGGCTAGACATGGAAAAATAGAGCATGATGGTTCAGGGGCATGTGTGAAAAGAGCTCTTGCAATAGAAGAGTTGAAGTAAAAATATGGTGCTAAATTGAAAGATGTAAATAGCACAATGGAATGATGTATTGAAAACATGGCACATGGTTCTCAAGAAAATTCCACAGTTCATAGATATTTTTGGTTGATAGAGGAACAAGAAATTGTTAACTACAAGGATTATATGAAACTCACAGGGTCTAGTGATCTACACTCATTTTATAGCTCAAACGCTTCTTCGTGGGCCACATGGACAAGAAAGTTAGTGTGTTTTTGTACATCTTGTATCAAATTTCTCACTTCTGAGTGTGATTTATCAGAATGGGTGGATGGATGGATTTGTAGGCCTCTAACTCTGTTCCTAGTTATTAACTTCGACAGGAATCATGAATTGTTTCTCCAGATAAAGTTGCAATATCCAAGGACTTTAATGAAATTTTGATTTTGGTGCGACAAGGTAAATGGTTATTTACAATTTTGTATTGAGTTATGTCCATTAAAATCAATATGTAATTTAAATTTGAGTTGAAAACTCTATTTTTTTGTAGTACATGTGTGTGTAGTTATTACAACAGAAGACAATGAAGAAGGAACAAACTATTTCTTATGTCATTGCATCAAGGAAATAAAGAAGTTACTTTCTCTTCTTATAGATGGAAAATATATTGAGTACCTTGTACGGTCAGTGGTAGTTACTGGAACTTGGCGTTGACTGTATCCATTAAAAAATTCATCTGTTTGAGTGTTTGAAGACTTTGAGACGCACAAGAAAATACTCTTATATTTGCATCTAGTTCTAGCGAAAAATATTCAGCTATATAGATATTGAGGAAGGCCTAATAACAATATTCTTTGGAAGGTTTGAGATTTAGATCATGAAGCAATCATGTCTGCTATTCAGAGTAGATCTGATCTTGATGGTTCATTGGAATGAATTTAAATGCTCGTCTAATATATATTTCTTTGACATTTTTAAATTTGTCTACTGGATTCAAGTTCATATATTTTATTTAATTTGTGTGTTTTGTATATATCTAGTATGGTTTTGATTCAACTTAAATTACTTTGAATAACACATTTATGCAGGTTAGTGGTGCCATAAAAGATTTTACCTTCACGTGGTTGGCACTGTTAGTAGATCCAATCTTGATGGTTCATTGGAATGAATTTACATGCTCATCTAGTATATATTTCTTTGAAGTTTTTAAATTTGTATACTAGATTCAAGTTTATATATTTTATTAAATTTGTGTATTTTGTATATATCTAATATGGTTTTGATTCAACTTAAATTGCTTTGACTAACACTTTTATGCAGATTAGTGGTGCCATAAAAGATTCTACCTTCACGTGGTTGGCACTGTTAGTAGATCCAATCCAGATGGTTCATTGGAATGAATTTACATGCTCGTCTGGTATATATTTATTTGAAGTTTTAAAATTTTTATACTAGATTTCAAGTTCATATATTTTTATTAAATTTGTGTATTTTGTATATATCTAGTATGGTTTTGATTCAACTTAAAGTACTTTGAATAACACTTTTATGCAGGTTAATGGTGCCATAAAAGCTTCTACCTTCACATGGTTAGCACTGTTAGTAGATAATTTTTTATTCTTGAAGCTAAGAGAAGCTTTCATTGTTTTCCAAGCAAAGAGAAACAACTAACAATGGTTTATGTACCTGTGAATGGGGTTCTTGGCTTTGGATCGGGTGGTTTGACTTCAAACCGGGCCTACCTAGAGCTTTCCATAGCACCTAAAGGTGTACACCCCACCAAATAGATGCGTTGGCGGTGGCAGTTCGCTCCCACGACCTCCCGGGGCATGACTTCTCACTACTCGGCTCCGTTCATTGCCTAGGAAGACCTAGAAAAGGTAGTTTGCAAACAATTATGCCATGAAGGCTCAAGGATTTCCACATACCTGAATTATTGGGTGTGATTAGAGGACTCCTTTGGTTAATTTTTGGCTTAGACTGTTCTCAGTTTTGATGACCGAGCGCCACGTTGTGACCTCCAGAAGTTTGTGCTAAAAAATGTGAGTTGGGATGAATAGGGAAGGGGTTCTTGGCTCCGGATCAGGTGGTAAGACTCCAAACTGGGCCTACCTAGAGCCCACCATAGCACTTGAAGGTGTATACCCCCTAACTAGATGCGTTGGAAAAGAAATTTTTCTCCATATCCTTTCGGTTCTCTTAGTGTTCTATTGTTTGCAAAAGCACAAAATAGTGTAGTTTGAGTCAGTGTACGGCTGTCAAACGTAATATTTTGCAAACGGTGGCTCTTGGCATCAAAACGAATGTGCTAAAACATCCTCGTGGTATGGAAAACACTTGTGGAGGCTCCATTTCAGTGCCAGATAGAGTTTTTTTTGGGCTACTTCGTCCGAACGTAGTCCCTTAAGAGCCCAAAGACTTAAAAATGCTATAACTTTGACGAGTGACATATCGATCTCTATGGCACCTAGAGACCTCTCATTTGATCCTAAAGCTCCATGTTGGGACCCTATATAGAATCCTATCTCAGTTTTCTCCATCTCTTTCGGTTCTCTTGATTTTCTATTGTTTGTAAAAGCACAAAATAGTGTAGTTTGAGTCAGTGTAGGGATGTAAAATGTAATATTTTACAAATGGTGGTTGTTGGCATCCAAATGATTGTGCTAACATATCTGAGTGACATAGTAAATGCTTGTAGAGGCTTCTTTTTAGTGTTAGACAGAGTTTTTTCTTCTAGGCTACTTTGTCTGGACATAGTCCCTTAAGAGCCCGGAGACCCAAAAATGTTATAGCTTCGACATGTGAGAACTCGGTCTCCGTGACACCTAGCGACCTATATTTTGATCCTACGCCTCCATGTCAGGACCCTATATTTGATCCTATCTCAATTTTCTCCATTTCCTTTCGGTTCTCTCGATGTTATGTTGCTTTCAAAAGCGTAAAATAATTTAGTTTGAGTCAGTCTAAGGCTGTCAAACACAATATTTTACTAATGGTGGCTATTGGAACTGAACCGAATGTGCCAAAATTTCCAAGTGTCCTGTTAAATTCTTGTGGAGGTTTATTTTTGATGCTAGATGGAGGTGTTGCTTCTGGGCTACTTCGTCCAAACATAGTCCCTTAAGAGCCCAAAGACCAAAAAATGCTATAAATTCGACGGGTGATATCTCAGTCTCCGTGGCACCTAGAGATATATTGTTTGATCCTATACCTCCTTGTCAAGAAAATATAAAGAATCCTATCTCTATTTTATCCATCTCCTTTCTATTCTCTCAATGTTCTATTGTTTGAAAAAGTGGAAAATAGTGTACTTTGAGTCAGTGTAAGGCTGTCAAACACAATATTTTGGAAACGATGGCTCTTGGCACCAAACCAACTACACCAAAACATCTGGGCAGCCTAGTAAATTATTGTGGAGGATTCCTTTTTGTGCTAGATGGAGCCGTTGCTTCTGGGATACTTTGTCTGGACGTAGTCCCTTAAGATCCTGGAGACAAAAAAAAAACTATAACTTCAACGAGTGATATCTCGGTATCTATGGTACCCAAAGACCTCTCATTTGATCCTAAACCTCCATGTTGGGACCCTCTACAGAAGCCCATATTTATTTTCTCCATATCCTTTTGGTTCTATCGATATTCTATTGTTTGAAAAAGCACAAAATAGTGTAGTTTGAGTCAATGTAAGGCTGTCAAATGAAATATTTTACAAATAATGGCTCTTGGCACCAAACCGACTGTGCCGACACATTTGGGTGGCTTGATAAATGCTTTGTGGATGCTTCATTTTGGTACCAAATGATGCCGTTGCGTCTGGCCTACTTTTTCCAGATGTAGTTTCTTAAGAGCCCAAAGACCAAAAAGAACATTTTGTCCTTGAAACTATTAAAACACAACATTGACTCCTTCCTACATTGTTAATGATGATTATAAGGTGATTTTTGATAATACGAATGCATGAAAAAACCAATAGAATGAATTTTTTCGTTATCACACTCTCTCTTTCTTTGTCTCATTCTCTCTCTCTCTCTCTCTCTCTCTCTCTCTCTCTCTTGCTCTCACTCTCATTCTCTCATACCTAGGGCATGTGAGTATGTACCTAGGGCATGTTGGTACATACCAAGATGGTCAATATTGCCAATAGGCTCTGAAGGGTCAAGAGAGATGAAAAGGACTTCATTTAGTTGACTTACTATTTGGGGGATTTCTTGTTGCTCTTCATGTGTCTTTTATTATTTAGTCAATTTGTAACTACCTTAAATTGAACAAACACCCAAGTAATTTCAATATATTGCAAAACAATAAGTACATGGAGATGGATTTCCATGTGGGTGGAGAAATACCAAGTCTTGAAAAAGTTGAGGAGACTCTAGGCTCTATGCTAAATTGTTGACTACAAGAAGAACATAAAACCATTCCTTGATAAAGAAATGAACATTGGAAATCAATAATAAATATTCCCTTTCAAGTTGGTGTTGTAATGAATATCCAAATAGGGTGTCATATAGATATGATTTAATGTATTTTAATTGTTAAGTTTGGAATTTATTCCTATTATTGAAGGTGACACATAGTTATAGTGTTAGAAACTTGAACAAGTATATCATAAAATGTTAATATCTACATGATCTGATAGGCTTATGTGAATAATTATTTGTATGGCTTGAAAATAATGCCCTATCATTTGAATTGAATAAGGTCTGTTGGTGCTCAAAATAGTCTCGCCCCATTTTTCCATTAACAATCCATCAATTTATGATCTTTGTCACATTTTATGTTCCCGTATTGTGCCTGAAAAGTCTCCACCTTCCTTTTTGTTGGCATAATTAGTCCTTTCCTGGACTGAGGATCACGTATAGATCCAAAATTGTTTCCTCATTTCTCTGTTCATCTGAAAATCTTGAAGGAATGTATTTGAGCCTTGTAACATTTTTAGATTCTTCGTCCTTGGAGAAAATTTCATCTCCAGGCTCAAATGGTCATTTTTCCACATTTTACGGTTTGACAGGCATTTCTCCTGGTCAAATTTACATGCTTACATCAATAGGAAACATGGCCTCTTTTGGTTGGAAGTGGCTTGACAAGGTACTTAAAAAATTATGTGAATCACCTCAACTTAAAAATCCTATCTACGTGGAAGAACGACGCTCATTTGAAGATTTAATTTTTGGTTGGCCTTGGAGTTGCACCGGGAGGACACGTGGAGGTTTCCCTTGCTCTGCTTGGACTTAGACAAATGTTTTATGTAGCTAGTACTATTTGGTAGGACAAGGACACGTGGTGAGCCCACACTCATTTAGGGTCTCTACTCTTGCGCACCATTTTGAAATTGCACCATGAAGACACGTGGAGGCTTCCACTAGGTCTTCCCATACTTAGTATTTTTTCAAAAGGTTTTGAGAGGCCTGGGACACGTGGAGGGACCACGCATGTTTAAGGACTGGCCCTTGAATTTTATTTTAAGGAAGCATCAGGAGGACACTTGGAGGCCTCCACTCACTTTCAATTTTTCTTAGACTTTTCAATGGCCAAAGGAGATTACCTCAGACCCTGACACATGGTGCCTTTCACTGAGCTTTAAGCCTTCAAACAAATTTTGTTGAGCCAGGACACATGGTGAGCCTGTGCTCATTCAAGGTCTCAATTTTTGGGGACCATCTCAATATGCTCCATTATGACGCATGGCAGTTTGAAAAGTCAAAAATGTGGGGAAGCAGACCATCGGGGGCAACTTGGATTTTTTACCTCCTAAGGATTAAAATATCAAAATGGCCCGCAAGCCCAACAGGAAGGAGGTCAAGGTTAACTTTGAAAATTCAAATGGGCGAGGAAGCAGACCATTAGAGGCAACTTGGTTTTTTTGCCTCTTGTCATCAAAAGGATTAAAACATCAAAATGGCCCATAGGCCTGACAAAGGATAAGTCAAAATTTGATGGGAAGGTCAACGACGGAGGTGTGGACTCCTGGGGGAAATTTTGAAAATTTTCATTTTGCAGAGAAGGGAGTTAAAAGTGTAAAAGGATGTGGGGTTCCACTGGGACCCACATCAGAAACTAAAAGTGGAAGGGTAGAGCTGTGGGGAAAAATTGGAAAAATTTCCCTTTTCCAAAAATGAGGTGAAATAGAAAAATTTGGCCACGCTTCCTTTGGGACCCACCTTAGGATGCGTGTAAGGCTCATTTCTCAAGGGTGGAGGTGTGGAGAAAAATGTGAAAATTTTACATTTTTCCAAAAATTTGTAAAAGCAAAAAAGGAACCCGCAGGCCCATTTAAAGTGGATCTCCCACGTGGATAGTCCAAATTCAAAATAGAAATCAATGACAGTTGTGCATCTATATCTAATTTTTCCACCATTTTTTACTCCAGAGCTCCTAGAGATGTGAGTCTTCATGATTTCTTGATATTTCTTGCACACCAAAAAAAGAGGAGAGTTAATTTGATATCTAAATTTGGTGGGGAAGATTTGGGTACGTCTTTTACCATTAAGATGAGATCTGACCTCTGGGCTCAATCTAATCTTCCATTTTTCCTTCCCAGGCATGCAAAGAACCAAATTTGATAGATTAGGGGTGGAAGTGGTTGGTGAGTAGAGGGAAGAGTGATCTACCAGAAGAAAGAGTTGAATGTGGGAGATGTTTGAAGAGATCTACCCCCTGAGCACCTGACAAATTTTTACAGATCTGATTCTAGGAATCACAATCGGGATCATGGCGAGCACTGATCACTCAATGTTTGGATCTTTTGGGGGAAAAATCTGTTGAAAAATGTTATAAATTGCATGAATTTATCATGTAAATGGTTGGAGTGTAAGGGGTCAGAACTGATTTTCTAAGAGAAAAGCTTGATAGAGCCCGTCTCTTTGAGGGACTGTTTGAGAAACTTGTATATCTCTTTTGTGTTAAATTTAATCTTGTCAAGGTGGTTGTGAGTGTAAAACCATTGACAAGCTCTGAGATTGTTCTAGAAAATTTCCCCTGCTGATAAGTTTAATCAAATTTGAGTTATTCTGTGTTGACTTTGGGAAAAATTGTGTCTGCTTCATTTCTTCTGCAAATGGTTTTTCTTATTCCTGTTGCAATCTTGTATCAAAATCCCTCTTAATCACACAAATCTTAATCCTTATGATAGTTTAGAGGCATTTGCAATTTCATTTTTAGAAAGAGCTTTCATCTAGGAATGAAATAAACAATTTAAAATCACTTTTCTTTCATCTATTGACAAAGATTGTTTGTAAGCCTCTGGGTGTACCTCAGGCATGATTTGATCTTAGATTTTGATGTTTTATTGATTCTTTTAACTTGAGCCTTCGTGCTAGAATCTCATAGTTTGTGTGAAAACATGTTGATTTGGGCCTCCATTGAAGCACACATTTTGGTTAAAGGAACATTTTAGCTATCTTGAAGCATTCTATTATGTAAGCTCCCCATTTTGTAAAAAAATCTCAAAGATCTAGCAAATCAAGTTCATTCTTCCTCACCTCCCACAAAAAAGTTCATTTAAAAACAACCAATCCTACTTGTACTACCCTTGTTTGTCCTATGTGTGTGCAAATGCATAATTTCTACCACCAAAACATGTAGAAACAATCAGGGTTCAAAATGTCTTTAGTAACCTTTGCCTTGCTTTGAAAATATCTCCATAATCTAGAAGTGAAAACTCGTGAGAGTCAGATTTGGTGTGTTGATCATATTTTACCAAGGTCTTCTCTATAAAATTTGTCCAAAAGAAGGATTTACCAAAATTCTTCAATAACAGAGGTTATAAAATAGGTTCTCTTACCTTATTTGAAAGGCACAACCTAAAATAGTTAGGATAAGATTACATCCTTTTAAGGTGCTACCCACTCCTTCCAAAGCCTGTGTGCTAAAGAGTCATATAGTTTGCTTCCCCGGCTACAAAATGACATACATAATCATCTATCTACCTCTGAGTGTCCTGTCAAATCTGTGATACTACTTGGCCTTTGAAGGAGATTAAATTTGGGTACCAACACACTTCTGGTGCTGCTTCCGGGACTTAAATTTGATCCACATGCATACATATTTGATTTCGTATCCATTTAGCCCGTCAACATACTTTTGGCGCCGTTGCCAGGGAAATAGTGGTTGTAGTTCATATTCAGACCCTGGTAAACACTTCTTATATGCTCAAAGTTCTAATGCATTTTTTAAAACATCATCTTGTGTTCAGGCCTGTAAGAAGTGTTCAAAGTTGCAAGTGCTTTGTGCATTTCTTTAAGTCTTTTACACCTATTACACTAGCTTTTATTGATAAATCTGTATACAGAAAAATCAGATTATCCCATTTTCCAGTTTCTAGTATTAACAGACATTTGATAGATCATATTTTAGTGCATTTGCACAACTAAGGTAGAAATCCTTAGTGACGACTCCCTGTTGATCTTATTCTTGATGAGTACTAATGTCTTAACCTATGTCAAGTGAGTTTTGTTACTAATCTTTGTAAAGCTGGAAGGAAGAAGATCTTTCTTTGCTAGAGATCCTGCTAGGACATTATTTCCAGAGCTAGGAAAAATAAAGTCAGAAGGAAGAAAATCCTGGAGAGTTGTTGGAGATCAGCAATCAAGAAAAGGTCTCCATTGATGAAATTGATCAACCTATCATTGAATATTTCCATTCAAGTGATTCTGAATCAGGTAGTCTTTTTGTGGAATTAAATTCTCCATCTGGAGAAGGGCCTTCATTTGATTTTGAAAAGTTTTCTTCTCATTCTACTCCTATCTTTTCAAAAGTTGATAGGGTTTTCCAAGAAACAAGGCCTTTAGGGGATATCCATTTTGAAAATTATACTCCTGTGTTTCAAAGACCCTCTACCCCTTATCAATTTGTCTCCCCTCTAGGGTCACCTCCTCAAAACAACATGGCATAGCCCCCACCCAGACCTCCTTTTGTTGTAAACACATTTGGTCCTATAAATTTTATAGGGATGGCTGGTTATCCAAATGCAGTTCCCCAGGATGTAAGAAATAGATTACCAAAGTTCCAAGGAAACAATGCTATAACTGGTGATCAACATTTAAATCTTTTTATCAATATGATGGAAGAATTTGAGATTGAACATGAAGATGTATATATCAAATTATTTATCCATACTTTGGAAGAGGATGCAAGGGACTGGTATAAAGCTTTGCCAGATAATTCCATTGATTCTTGGACAGAGATGAACAATGCATTTAGATTGCAGTATGGTGATAGAACTGACCCTAGGTTTCTTCTATCAGAATTTGAAAACATCAAGAAGAATCCTAATGAGTCAGTACATGATTTCAATACAAGGTTTAACAAGACCTTGAGAAGATTTCTTGTTAGCTTAAGGCCATGTGATGAATCATGTTTGATCAAATATTTAGATGCATTTGATAAAAAAGATGCTTACTACTTGAGGGACAAAAACCCTACTAATTTGAGGCAGGCCTTCACCATGGCTCTGCAATTTGAGAATAACATCAAGGCAATTGGAAAACCTCCAAAAAGGGAGGGTGTAAAACTAATTAACCTGGAAAATCCTCAAACAAGTAAGGCTTACTGATTTGGAGGAAGTTGTGAAAACTTTGGCAGGGGTTGTCAAAGAAATATCATACAAACTAGCCCTGAGGAAGAAAAATGGATTGGGCAAAGTTCACAAGGTCAGCACAAGCAACAAGGCCAAGACAGGTTTATAAATCATCATAGAAATGATCAAAGATCTGATGACAGAGGAAAGGGACCTATTGGATTTGGAAATAAATAGTCCCAGGCCAGGGAAAATAGAATGGTACCTGATCCTTTGGCTACCAGAGTTGCTGTTGTGGAGGAGACAAATGTCATTGATTGGTGTGACAGATGTTTCATGCCCCATGCTCCATGTGAGGAAGATCATCAAGAAGAAGAAGAATCTTATGATGATAATGATGATGATGTTTGCATGATGGGTTGCTTCCACGAGCTCACAACAAGGGGCAACTTCAACTGAGGTAATAAGTGCTAGAACTGCTACTGATTTTTGGGATTGCATCCACCGGGTACCTATTCTTCCTCCCTCTCATACTTTAGAAGTAGATATTGTACAAGATTTTGAATTTCCCAATAATGAATTTGAGTATTTAAGATCTTTAATGATAAAGAAGTATGATGGAGGAATCCCATATGAGGAGGATAGGTAGTTATTGATGAATATTGTTGTGGCTCAAGAAAAGGAATACAACACAAGAAGTAGGGTTGTCAAAGGTACAGGGCCTCAGGCCAAGCCAAAAACTCCATTGCTTTCAAATATTCCTAAAGAGGCTCCTAAGAAAGATGCATCTGCCAAGGGCCTTGCTGTCCCAAACAAAAATCATACCCCTCCTCATGCCCAAGCTGTCAAAAATCATGTGCCATCTAATGAGTGTGTCAACCTTCCTTCCAATGCTTGCCTTGCCAAAGTATTTCCCTTATGATATTTCCCAAGTCTTGAGTCAGATCAAGATCTCAGTTCCAATTGTTGAGTTGCTTAGGATTCCTGAGCACAAGAAAAGGGATTTTGAGTATTTGGGGCTGAAAGAGGAGAAAACTACCCTAGGTAGAAATATAAACATTGTGGAGACTCCCCCACTCATTGAAGAATTAGTAGCACCACCAGAGTTGGAGGAACTAGTGAACCACCTGAGGTTTATTTGGGAACATCCTTGGTGGATTCTCAGTTAAATGTGGATCCATTCTTCACCACTTTGATCATTAAGGACATATTATTACACAACTGTATGTTTGACTCAGGGGCATCATGCTAATGTTATGCCTCTGGAAGTCATGAATGAGCTGGATATCAAGGTAACAACAACATATGGGAAGTGCACTGCTATGGACTCTAGAGAAGTTTCCAGTGGTGGGATGTGTGAAAGGTCTAGTGGTGTAACTTGCAGCTTACCCAGGTAAAAACCTGATGCTTGATGTTGTTATTGTTGATTGCCCAACCAAGTGGGGTATGTTGTTATCTATAAAATGGGCTGCAAGTGTTGGTGGGAGTGTTCAAATGGACATGTCCTATGCTACCATCCCAATTGAGGGCAGCCTTGTCAGGTTGTATGGAGAAAAGAAGATGTTGCAACTTATTGAAGATCCCAACAATGCATCCTATGAAGTATTGTACACAAGTGTTGATGTTGATAACTTTGTAGGATTTGCTGATGGAAAAGAGCACAAAATTGAAGAATGTAAGTGTCTTGAAAAGGAAGGCTCTCCTTGGACTTTATTGTTTGATGGAGCTTTCTCCAAGTTTGGAAATGGTGTTGGTGTTGTTCTAATCTCTCCAGGCCAAGAAAAGTTTTGTCTTTTCCTTCAAACTCAACTTTGAGTGCACTAACAACATTGTTGAGTATGAGGCACTTTTTGTTAGGTCTGAGAATTGCTTGGAAATATGGTGTTAAGGACATCATTGTCAAAGGAGATTCAGAATTAATTGTCAAGCAAGTCAGAAAACTGTATGCCACAAAAAATCAGTGAATGAAACAATACAAGCATGTAGTTTGGGATTTCATTGAGATGTTTGATTCATTCAACATTGTGCATCATGATAGGAAGTTCAATGATTTGGCAGAAAAACTTGCAGTATTGGGATCTCGGTTTGATAATTGTGCAATGTCCCCATATTGTGAATATGATGTTGAAGTATTGACAAGGCCATCTATCCCTGACAACATTAAGCATTGGCAAGTTTTTGATGATGATGCTCAGGTCAGAAGATTTTTGTAGAATAAAGGGGAGTTTTCTGATCAAAATATTGATTGGGAGCCAATGGTGTGCATGGTAGAGGGTAAAGAAACCTTGTTTGGCAAAGGCATCATCCAACTAAAGACTAATACCATTCCTAGAGGGCTCATTTCTCTTGAATCCAACTTTGATAATGTTGATCACATTATTAAGAGATGCATAGCAGCCTCAAGGGATGTTGAGGAGCATGACCTTGGCACAAAGGAGAAACCAAGGAATATTTGGTTGGGAATCAATCTCAGCAAGGAGGAAAAATAGTCTTATGTCCAATTGCTGAAAAAATATCAAGATTGCATGGCTTGGACTTATTCTGAACTAAAGGCATACAGAGAGGATCTGTTTCAACATGAGATTCCCTTGGAATCTAATGCAAAACCATTCAGGTAGAAACAGAGGCCAATCAATCCACTCCTATCTCTTAAAATGTCAAGAGGAACTGAAGAAACTGAGGGATGGAGGGATTATTCAGCCTACAAGGTATTCTTCTTGGGTTGCAAACCTAGTACCAGTCAGAAAGAAGAATGGTGACATCAAGTTGTGTGTGGATTTCAAAATTTGAACAAAGCATCAATGAAGGATAATTATCCTTTACCAAACATGGAAAACATGTTGCAGCTAGTGACTGGTTCTGAGCTACTTTCTACCCTGGATGGTTTCTCTTGTTATAACCAAGTTGTGGTGAAGGAATCAGAAAGAATTAAAACAACCTTTACCACTCCTTGGGGGACTTATGTATATGTTAGGATGCCCTTTGGACCGATGAATGCTGGAGAAACCTTTCAAAGAGAAATGGATGTTGCTTTTGTTGGTTACATCAATGATTTTATTATTGTCTACCAAGATGATGTAACTGTGTTCTCCAGAAAGTGAGGTGATCACTTTCTGCACTTGGAAAAGATGTTGATAAGATGTAGAGAGTATGGCATTTCACTCAATCCAAAGAAGTGCCACTTTGGAGTGCAGAAGGAAAATTTGCTTGGTCACATTGTGTCACAAGAGGGGGTGATGATTGATCCAGAAAGGGTGGAGGCCATCAGCAAGGTCCCAATTCCAAGAACCAAGAAAGGAATTCAGTTCTTCTTTGGGTAGATAAACTTCATCAAGAGATTCATATCAAACTTTGCTGAGTTGACCATGCCAATCACTAGCATGCTAAAGAAGGACCAGACCATCAAATGGGAGGAGGATGCCATTCAAGCTTTCAATGGGATCAAGGAGGCATTAAAGCATGCCCCTGTTTTAGTAGCTCCAGATTATAAGAAGCCTTTCCAACTATTTTCTTTTGCTTCAGAGAACACTATTGCATATATCTTGTTGCAGAAAGATGATGAAGGGGCTGAGAGGCCAATTTCCTTTTTTAGTAAGGAATTACAGGGGGCTGAGATGAAATACACTATTATGGAGAAACAAGCATTTTCCTTGGTGAAAGCAACAAAGGTTTTTAGGCCTTACATTTTGAGTTCCAAAATTGTTGCTTATGTTCCCCACACCATGGTCAAAGACATCTTATCAGAGATGGAGGTCTCAAGCAAAAGATGTAGATGGGTGAACAAGTTGCAAGAATATGACATGGATATCCAAACCATGAAGTTGGTGAGAGGTTTGGGCTTGGCTAAGCTTATGGCTGAGAGAAACTTGCAAACTATTGAGGTAAATGAGGTAGAAGAAGGAAGGGTAGATGTTTTTGAAAAATTGATGAGTTTTGAGTGGTACAAGGATGTGATTTTTTATCTCAGACATTTATACTGCCCTAAGTATTTGAGTAAGAACCAGAAAAGGGCCCTTAAGTTGGCTTCCCAGAAATATGTCATTACTGATTATGGGTTAGCTTGGAAGAACCCTGAGGGAGTCCTCTTAAGGTGCATTACTGAAGATGAAGCCCCCAAGATAATTGTTGATCTCCATGGAGGAGTTTGTGGGGGGAATTTTGTTGGAAAAGTCACAACACACAAGATCATGAGGGATGGCTATTGGTGGCCAACTCTTTTCAAGGATGCAACTCTTTTGGTTAAAAGATGTGAGATTTGTTCAGCACTTCTCTGGAAGACTTAAAGCTTTAGGCTCCCTTCCTTTGCAACATGTATCAATTAAAGCTCCATTCAAGCAATGGGGAATGGATTTCATTGGTGAGATTTCAGACCCTTCAAGTGTTGTCCATAAGTGGATTCTTGTAGCCAATGATTACTTCACCAAGTGGGTGGAGGTAATCCCCACCAAGAGAGAAACACACCAAATTTTCATGGACTTCATACTGAACCATATCATCTGTAGGTTTGGGGTGCCAGTCAAAATTGTTGCTGACAATGCCATGAGCTTTAGAGCTAAACCCTTGGTGGCAATGTGTAAAGAATATGGGATCAATTTGACATATGCCTCTAATTATTATCCCCAAGGAAATGGACAAGTTGAGTCTAGTAATAAAAACTTGCTGAACATTATCAGAAGAACCTTGGAGATGAACAAGAGAAAATGGGGGTGAGCAGTTGAAGTTTACTGTCTGGGATGACTGAATTACTATTAAGAGAGCCACTGGAAAGAGTCTTTTTGAGTTGGTGTATGGAAGTCAGGCCCTGCTGCCCCTATATATGCAATTATTCCTTGTATCAGTTCATTCAACAACTAGAAGATCAAGAAGTAAGTCCATATGATGCCCACATTAACCATATTGTTGAACTTGATGAAGAAAGGAGGGTATCTCACAAGAGGCATGTAAATTTTAGAGAAAATATGAAGAAGTTATTTGACAAGAAGGTCACTCCCAAATACTTTCAATGTTGGAGATCTTGTGCTACTATGGGATAACAAGCATGAAGATAAGGGAAATCATGGAAAATTTGACGCATTATGGATGGATCCTTACTCCATTGAAATTAGGATTGGTGAACATACCTTCTTCTTGAAGGATTTGGATGGGAAATTGCTCAAACTGCCTATTAATGGACAGGCATATGAAGCATTTCTTGGATTGATTCCCCAGAATTAGGATGATCTCATTTATACAGTGTATAGTTCATTGGTTTTTTTCTGTCTTTTTTTTTTCTATTTGTTCTGGTCCTTGGTGACATGGTTTTGTTGGTTTCTTTGTTCATTTTTGGGGAGATGGTTCAGGTTTTATGATTTGCAACTTGACTCCTTTTCCCAATGGATATTTTTGGCCCTTGGTCTACCTTTGTTCTTGTGTCACTCACAGGGAGTGCCCATTCCCAAAGCCGATGTTGGTGCTCAAAATAGTCTCGCCCCATTTTTCCATTAAAAATATATCAATTTATGGTCCCTATCACATTTAATCTTCCCGTATTATGCCTGATAAGTCTCCACCTTCCTTTTGTTTTCATAATCAGTCCTTTCCTGGACCAAGGATCATGTATTGATCTAAAATTGTTTCCTCATTTCCCTGTTCATCTAAAAAGGTTTGTATTTGGGTGTAAAAACTTGGGCTGTCCCATTATTTCCATTTTCCATGGTCAATATTTGTTGTCCTTATTCATTTTTTCCCTAAATACTTGAAGAAAAATGAATGGATGTAGCTAAGAGGAAAGTATTTGAGCCTTGTAACATTTATAAATTCTTTGTCCCTAGAGAAAATTTCATCTCCGGGCTCAAATGGTTGTTTTTCTACATTTTACGGTTTGACGGGCATTTCTCTCGGTCAAATTTACATCCTTGCATCAATAGGAACATGTGGCCTCTTTTGGTTGAATGCGGCTCGGCAAGGTACTTCAAAAATTTTGTGAATCACCTCAACTTAGAAAACCTGTCTACGTGGTAGAATGAAGCTCATTGGAGGATTTTATTTTTGGGTTGGCCTTGGAGTTGCCCTGGGAAAACATGTGGAGGTTTCTACTGCTCTTCCCGGACTTAGACAAACTTTTTATGCAACCAATACTATTTAGTGGGATGGGGACACATAGTGAGCCCACGGTCATTCAGGGTCTCTGCTCTTGGGCACCATTTTGAAATTGTGCCATGAAGACACGTGGAGGCTTCCTTTGGGTCTTCCCATTCTTAGTCTTTTTTCAAAAGGTTTTGAGAGGCCAGGGACACGTGGAGGGACCACACATGTTGAGGACCGGCCCTTGAATTTTATTTTAAAGAAGCATCAGGATGACACTTAGAGGCCTTCGCTCACTTTGCATTTTGCTTGGTCTTTTCAACGGCCTAAGGAGATTTCCTCGGACCCTAACACATGGTGCCTTCCACTTAGCTTTAAGCCTTCAAACAAATTTTTTCAGGCCAGGACACGTGGTGATCCTGCGCTCATTCAAGGTCTCAAATTTTCAGGACCATCTCAAGATGTGCCATTGTGATTGCCGTGGTAGTTTGAAAATTCAAAATGCAAGGAAGCGGACCATTGGGGGTAACTATGATTTTTACCTCCTAAAGGATTAAAATATCAAAATGGCCAGCAAGCCCGACAAGAGAGAGGTCAAGGTTGGCTTTGAAAAGTCAAAGAGGCGGGGAAGCAAACCATCGGAGGTAACTTGGATTTTTTCCTCTTGTCATAAAAAGAATTAAAACATAAAAATGGCCCATAGGCCTGATAAAGGATAGTCAAAATTTTGTTTTAGCCAATGGTAGAGGTGCAGACTTTCGTGGGAAATTTGGAAAATTTTCCTTTTGTGGAGAAGGGAGTTAAAAGTGAAAAAGGAAGCGTGGTTCCGCTAGGACCCACATCAGAAACTAGAAATGGAAGGGTGGAGCTGCGGGGAAAACTTGGAGAAATTTCCCTTTTCCAAAAAGGAGGTGAAATAGAAGAATTTGGCCATGGTTCGTTTGGAACCCACCTTAGGACATGTGTCGGGCTCATTTCTCAAAGAAGGAGGTGTAGTTGAAAAATGTGAAAATTTTACATTTTTCCAAAAGTTTTTAAAAGGAAAAAAGGAATCCTCAGGCCCATTTTAAAAGTGGATTTCCACGTGCATGGTCCAAATTCAAAATAGAAATCAACGACAGTTGTGCATCTATATCTGATTTTTCTACCATTTTTACTCTAGAGCTCCTATAGATGCGATTTTTCATGATTTCTAGATATTTCTTGCATGTTTAAACATGGAAGGGGAGTTAATTTGATATCTAAGTTTGGTGAAGAAGATATGGAAACGTCTTTTACCATTAAGACAAAATGTAACTATTGGGTTTGATATGATTTTCCAGTCTCTCTTCCTAGGAACACAAAGAACCAGATTTGACATATTAGGGGTAGAAGTAGGTGGCGAATGAGGGAAGAGCATTCTACCAGGTGAAGAATTGAATGCTGAAAATATTTGGAGAGATTTTCCCTCTTCAAACCAGACATCGATTTTGCAAATGTGATTCTGGGAGTCACAACACGCAATGATTCTTTGAATGTTTCTAGTTGTGGGGGAAAAGGCTCTGTTTGTAAAATGTTATACATTGCACGAATTTATCGTCCAAATGGTTGGAGTGTAAGGGGTCAAAATTTATTTTCTAAGAGAAAATCTTGATAGAGCCCATCTCCCTGAGGGATTGTTTGAGAAACCTTTATATCTCTTATTTGTTAAAATTGATCGTGTCAAGGTGGTTGCGAGTGTGTAGTCATTGAAAATCTATGAGATTGTTCTAGAAGCTTTCCCCTACTGATAAGTTTAATCATATTTGAGTTATTTCATGTTGAATCTAGGAAAAATTGTGCCTGCTTTGTTTCTGAATGTCTGCAAATGGTTTTTCTTGTTCCCGTTGCAATCTTGTATCAAAATCCCTCTCAATTACATCGATCTCAATCCTTGTGATAGTTTAGTGGCATATGCAATTTCATTTTTAGAAGATCTTTCATCTGGGAATGAAATAAATGATTTAAAATCACTTTTCTTTGATTTTTTGATAGAGATTATTTATAAGCCCCTGGTGTACCTCAGACATGATTGATCTTGGATTTTGATGTTTTGTTGAGTCTTATAACTTGAGTCTTCGTGCTCAAATCTCATAGTTTGTGTAAAAAAGTGCTTGATTTGGGCTTCCATTAAAGCACACATTTTG
This sequence comes from Taxus chinensis, assembly GCA_019776745.2. NCBI lineage: Eukaryota > Viridiplantae > Streptophyta > Pinopsida > Cupressales > Taxaceae > Taxus > Taxus chinensis. Next base: position 707,071,671 of record CM034148.1, read on the forward strand.
GTTAAAGGAATATTTTAGCTATCTTGAAGCATTATGTTGTGTAAGTGCCCCATTTTGTAAAAAAATCTCAAAGATCTGGTAAATAAAGTTCATTCTGCTTCACCTCCCACCAAAAAATTCATTTAGAAACAACCAATCCTGCCTTTACTACCCTGTTTATCCTATGTGTGTGCAAATGCATAATTTCTACCACCAAAACATGCATAAACAATCAGGATTCCCAATGTCTTTAGTAACCTTTGCCTTGCTTTGAAAATTTCTCCATAATCTGGAATTGACAACTTGTGAGAGCTAGATTTGGTTTTTTGATCATATTTTCCCAAGGTCCTCTCTATAAAATTTGTGCATAAGAAGGATTTACCAACATTCTTCAATACTAGAGGTTAAAAAATAGGTTGTCTTACCTTGGTTGAAAGGCAAAATCTAAAATAGTTAGGATAAGGATCAAATCCTTTTAAGGTGCTACCCACTCCTTCCAAATATTGAGTACTAAACAGTCAGATAGACTGATTCCACCGACTACAAAATGACATACATAATCATCTATCTGCCTCTGAGTGTCCTGTGATATCCGTTATGCTGCTTGGCCTTTTGAAGGAGATTAAATTTGGGTACAACAAGGTAACATTAAGGAGATTACAACAAGGTAAACACTACACCATGTTGTGTGAATGGTTGAATTTATAATATCCTATCTTCATACACCACATGTAAAGAGAAACAAAGACACCAATTACATGAAGCATATATGTATGTATGTATGTATATATATATATATATATTACAAAGTGAAACAAAGATGATTATGATTACATATCAATACTGTCCATTTTTATGCAATCTTCCAAAGCAAAATATTTATTATTCACCACACCAATAGTGAACTTCATATATGACAAGCCTTCAAGGAAATTGAATAAGGTCACAACAAAGACATGATTGTGTATGAAGCATATAAAGAGAAACAATGACATGATTACATGAAGCATATGAAGAGAAAAAAAGGCATGATTACATGAAACATATATATGAAATTACAAAGATATTTCATATGTGAGACAAAGCGAAACAAATATCATTATGATGTTATATCACAAATTTTTCCATTGTTATGCAGTATTCCAAAGCACAAGATTATTATATTATGTAATATCAAGAAAAAAATATGATTATGATGTCATATCACTTGAATGGACACATTTTAATGTGTAAAATTAATATCTTCATCCAAAAAAAATAGAAACAAAGATGATTATGAAGCATATATATATGTGTGGTCTGGAAAGAGTGCAAAAAATATGTTAGATCATGTCATTACATCATCACAGTACATATCAGTACATCATCACAATACATGTCATTTAATGAAATCATGTTGTCACACATCATTATACTTCATCAAGTCACACATATATACAAAAATTTCACACATCATCAAATATGATCATATTTCAAATATCAGTACAGAAAAATATCAACACATGAGATCGCAAGAACATCATAAAAATTATATCATAGTGGTCTGGGAACAAAATCCACATATATATAATATATCTATTACACATGGAATACATGCACAGACGTTTGAGCCAATGTGACGTATTTGAAAATATAAGAATAATGTATCAAACGAAGCATGCCATATATATTGGACCATATGGTCACATAAAACTATATACACGCCTCTATGGAATGTCCAACACAAGATCATATATATCAAGCCACATATAGAAATACAAAAAATGTATATATCACATGTCTAGATGACATATATATCTATACATCCTATGAAGAATCATGAAACATCCTCCCTCTCTTGGCCGTGCCAGTAGAAGCATGTCCACGACCTGTAGATGTAGTGGAAGGAGATGACACTACATATTTCATTTGTGTGGTCCTAGGCGTAAATATCACTTACAACTTATCCTACACATTCATAAGCATCAATTTTTTAACACCCAAATTTTTAAGAAGTGGATATATTGAAAATACATTCATAATTTAGAAAATTAGAAATTTTAATGCATGTGAAATCTTACCGCAATCTCATGATCCATATCAATTTTTTGTTTCCACTATGTAGAGTCAAGGGTAGACTCACGAGGGGGAGTGTCTAGGGGTTGTGGTAGTGCACTCTAACTCGTACCACGCCACATACAAGTAGATAGTTAAAATTAAATATTTCATGTACAATTTGATATTGTAGATTTAGTTAGAAAACATTCATCCAAAATTTAACAATTTTGAAAAATTGTATCTGTGTGAGTGGATCTGCAGATGTTATGGAAACATCAACAAAAACCTCCACAATCTACATAAAGGAAGGAATCTATGTTGAAGTCATAAGGTGTAAAAACAACATGTAGATCAACATTAATTGAAAACTATCGAGGAGAATGTTGTAAGGAACTAAGACTCATGCATATATATTAAATTCTATAACACGTATAGATATGTATGTTAATAATATTTAGACAATATTGAACATTAACTAGTAAAATCTATGAAACTAACATGTGTAAAAATAATGTGAGGCATGTCAGTAGCCTCAGTGCCCACAATAGATGATGTCCCAACTGGATCCTACTTAAAAATGATAAACATATTAATATGTATGTACATGTGAAACACATACATGAACATTAATGTGTATTTAATAATAAATGTGCAATCAAATGAACAAAATGTAAGTAACTTGAAACTTACATCTACACACACTGTAACATGGGCTGCAATAGCTAGGATGTCCACACTAGATGTGTCCTTGACCGGATCTTACTATTTAAAATAAAAAAATATTAGTTTTTACACAAGTATGAGGTAATCAAGTATATATATATATATTAAAATCTCAAATGAAATAATTTTTTCTATATATATTATTTATGTGACATTTACCTGTGAAAGACCAATGACATTTGTAACACCTCCAAAAACATCTTCCATTATCAAATTTGTAAAAAAGAGATCCTGTGACCTAGTAAAGGATGTCTCACCCATAGTCCATAAGGCATCACATGACCCACAATGGTGTGGTGTGCTATAACTGGTGCCTCCACCAACATCGCTAGATGCGATATGGCTACTATGCTAGACTGGAGTATTAGTGAGAGACCTCAACACATGCAGTGTGTCGATATCCACAACCTCCTTCACTGTAGGAGGGATAACTAAAGGATGTGGGGGTTTTTGGGCATGGGGCATCCTACATTGACCAACTACAACACATGCATTTAGTCTAGTCTTTGCAAATCCACCTCCTCAACCGTAAAAACTAGAAAACTCAAAAATAATTAGGGACCTCATTAAGCACAAAGTAATAATATAATTTCTTCAAAAAATAAAGAGGAACCTCATCTTTGTTGCATGGTGGATAATAAAAAACCATCCAGCATCAATCCCAAAAATTGTTCTTAATCCCCTTGTCGTGACACTAATGGATAGGGAACCATTTGCAATTAGTCACGATGGGGGCATTGGTTTTGGGGTCCATAAATAGTGCACTAATGTGGTCTTTTCCATTTTTTTGTCTTTCACGACCGCATGTGATAATGTTTCTACATACAAACGCCTACAATCACCTCTAAAAGTATTCCATATATCTATTTGGTTTGTTGCAGAGTCAACTTTTCCAATCAATGTTTGAAGTGTGTTGGCTAAAGTCATGCGGCTTGGATTTATGGAATGATTTTGTCTAATAGTGTGAATAATGTTTTGAATGGAAATTTATTTTCTCATATTTTTGTAATGATATCACCCTGGGTTCCTGGTGGTTCTGTGGTAACGGTAAGAGCCACATGAGGTGGAGGAATGTTCAAAGGAGGGTTTTGAGGAAGTGGAGGAACGTTTGGATGAATTGGAGCATTAATAGCTTGTCGTGCAACTGACAGAACAAAGAAATTTTATACATAAACAAAATATTGAAAAACCCATGAAAACAAAAAAACTTAAAATGTAAGAAAATTGATAAAAAATGAAGACTTACCTCTTTGTCTTGGTGGCATCGTGTAAATTATTGTGATCCAAAATAAAAATTACAATTTGGAAGGGTAATGCAAAGAGCGAGTGTCAATAATGGAAAAAATACATAGTTTGGAGAAAATGGTGGGGATAAATGAGGATCATATCTATTTTTTTGGGATCAGAATACTGTGATTACGGTTTAGAACTGTGATTGTGGTTTATAAACCAAGATTGCAGTTTTACGTTTGAGAACTTCCAGAACCTGAAAAAATAGACCTCAATCACGGTTCGTTAAATTTAGGATTTTATGTTCACTTTTTGGTCCCCCAAATTGCTACACTTACCCATAAAAAATATCTAACCAAGCTTAACCATTAATTTCCTTCTCCAAATCTCATACCTCCATGCTAAACCACATGCTCTAGGTCTAGGAATAGGCCTAGAATGACTTGACTCAAGCTATACAACCCATGAACTGACCATGATGACTCATTACAAACACATATATACCTCTTACACATCCCTTGGAGCATGATGAAAATCATAACAATATTTGGGACCATGATGGAACTCATACAATGACCATATATGCTTGCACCATGCCTAAAAATGTGCCTAGGCAACATAAGAATTCACCAAATCCTGACACTACCAATCAAACTTCAGACTTAACCTTGGTTAACACCTCATGGAGACTCACATGACACCATAACAAACTTTTTCATTTATGGCTTTGACATCAATGACACCACTAAGACACAATGGAAAACAAGTTTGTGAGGAGATGAGGTTATGGGTTAAAGAGGATGAGGAAATGAATATGGATTGGGAGAAAATAGATGGTGTTACATTGGGTCTTAAATTTATATAAATATTTTATGGTTGATTCATATAATAAAATAACAAGATCTAGAGTTGAAAAATCTACTTTGAAGCTTGGTATTGATTCTCATGTCCATTATGATAGAGGTAGTCAAGTGTATGATGTATTACTTGAGATACTACAAGATAATGGTCACATGTCTTGTATAAGATTGGAAAAATTTGATGGTAATGAGGAGTATAAATAGGTTTTAGCCCATACTACCAATCTCAGGGAAAATTTTAGTGGTGAATATTCATAATTTTTGAAAATATTCCATATTTGGAAAATCTGAAAAGGTGATTTTTTCGAGTACGATAGTGTACCTTTTGTCTAGTTTTTCCTGTATAGATTTTTAGAGGTCATATTTGCCTACTATTGAAAAATTATCCTATATAATCATAACAAGGTTAATTTTAAGAACTCCCTCCAAAAAATTATTAAATAATGGGTGGTGAATCTCTAAAATGGACTTTCGAAATAATGGTGAATATCCAAAAAAATGTTTCGTGGCAAAGGAGATTTGGAAGGTCATTATTTTCCTAGATTTCACATAGCTGGATGGGTGTTATACAACCATCTATTTATAGTCAAATGAGCGAGTCAGACATCCATCCTTTTGAGGTCAAATGGACTACATTGGATGTGCATCTCTACCCTGCTAGATAAACAAAGTTGGATGACAGTCTATCCCCTATTAGAAGGATAGGGTTGCACGGCCGTTTATCTTAGAAAAGCTCAGATGACAGTCTCTTCCCTATTAGATGGATAATATTGGAAGTCCATCTATTTATATTTATAATAGGTTAGATGGCCATATCTTCTACATTTGACAGACTATGTTGGACAACTGTCTCTTCTCTACTAGTCATACAACATTGGATGACCATCTGCTCTCTATCTATATTCCATAGATATAAACGCATGTCTACCATCGTGATCATATCTTTAACACTGAATGATCATCTATCATGCTTAGACATCACTGGATTAGATGATCACCTTCTACATCTTTTTCTCCCATGTTTAGACAAACGTATCTTTCGTGACGGTAAGAGGTGTATGACGATAGGCATGGATAGTCGTCTATGAACCAAAAAAAGAACAAATACAATGAATAAATACATATAAAATGTGGCTTTTGGGGACACTTCCCCCAAACCCCCACTAAGGGGCCATTCCCCTCATATCCTGTAAGGGGGTAACCCCCTTTGCAACCCCTTGAACCATATGTATTATACCTCGGTGAATATGAGCACAGGTTTATTCAAAATCCTAGCAAAATACATGCATAAGTTTAGTTAAAAGTGTAAATATTAGGTGAACTAACCCATACAAATGAACTGTCAGCTGAAATTTTAAGTGAACTGGGTGGGAGCTGAATTTTGAAAATTTACCATTTCTAATTTAAAAAACCCCTAATATTCACGAGTTTACAAAAATTCGCCACTAAATGTTTTCATGAATCATAGGTAGTTCGCCAGGTAGTATACTAGTAACTTACTAGTAAGGTACTCTCCAAAGTATAATCAAGTACCACGTGAACACACAATAAGGAGTGAAGAGGGAAAATCAGTGTAGTACAACAAGGAGTGTAGTGCAATAACAATTGCACTCATGTGAAAAGTTTCAAGGAGTGAAAACATATGACATGATTTTTAGACACACAATAAGGAAAAAGTCTAAATGCATGACTAGGGTGCAAATGCTTGACTAGGGTGTAGACACATGACTAGAGTACATAAGTGTGGTTAGGGTGTAGATGCAAGATAAGGTGCTGACGTGTGATAAGTGTGTAGAAGCACGACAAGGACCTGAGGGTCTAGACGGATGACCAACTCCCAAATCAAGAAATAAATGGAGGCTTTTCATAAGAACTAGAAGAAAACCAAAAAAATATCAAAGGAATCATTGTTTAAGTATTTTAGAAATTCTAAAACTAACCATACAAATAATGCTAGCACCCATATAACTACAACTAGAATAAATCATAATAGAGACTATGTGGAAGGTATTATTGAAGTGGACACGACCTTATCACAATCTCCATAAAATGATACCTATGATGACAACATGCCAGAACTTGAAGATATCTCAAATAATTCTTCCCTAAAAAATCAAACAAGCTCATCAACATTGAACAAAAGTCATTTTGAGATGCAACAAGGAAAGAATCAAAATATCTAAAATACTTGAAAAATTGTAACACCAAAATCAAATCAAAATTCTACTTCACGAAAGAGGAAACAAGATGATGGAGATATTTGTAAAATTTCTGGTTGCAAGTATTTGAAAGTAAACAAGAATATGTGGACACTTGGTAGGACATATAAATTTGAGTGGGATACAAAGTTTCCTTTTATCAAACCTATAGAGCCAAATAATTATGAAGATATCCCAACTGAATGTACATGTACAATATGTACTTGGAAACTAGGAAAGCATAAAAAATACAATTGAAGTTAGACACAATTGTAAAACAAAATGTCACTGTACAATAGGAGGATGACCAGATAATAAAAACACATAGATGGAAAAGCGATAAAGAATGTATGCATGTTAAATATTCATCAAAATATGAATTTGAGTAGAAAAAACATAGACATCTTGTGGAAAATGGTGGAACAATCACATTACAAATTGGTAAGGTGATTCAATCAAATTTACATGGTAAAAGCATACATTTCTCTACCATATTCCACATATTTAAGAAGGGAAGACCTATTTATGATTTCATTGATTTAAAAATTTAGTTTCAACATAATGGAATGCACAACATTTGTAGTCATTTTTATACCCTTAGAACAACAGTCTAATCCCATGCGCGCCAGCCTATCACCCAGTGGTCACTGAGCGCTCACCCGAGGCATGCGTGGGTGTCGAGCCCCTCATTTGTTTGAGTTGTGTTAGAATACATCATTTATGATAGATTTAGATGTAGGAAAGAAAATAACCATGCATTCATTCATGAGAACTTAGGATGCAGTTATTATACCAATGCATTCATTCAAATAACAAAAGAGAAGTATCAAGACAAAATGTAGATATGGTTCATGAACAGAAAGGAAATTCACTAGGTTTTTGTGCCCATGAACAACATATATACTTTAGAATAGAACCTTATATTCATATTAACCAATTTCAATAACCACATTACATTCATTAAGGCCATAACATGACCAATATAACAATGCAAATCAGAGTCATGCATTAGGATCTTGAAGCTATGCTTTGCACATTACAAAATTGGTTACAGACCCATCCCTCTAAATATGCCATCACTCCTACGGTTCTCCTAATCCCAACCCAAAGGATCCTTCATTGTTCCTACAGAGCTTCACCTATCCAACACTATATGATGCCTCTCTTGGTGTCTATATTTTCTTCTACCCGAGCATCTCTATATATAGCTTTAGTCTCCACCACCATGCCTTCCTGAGATAACAGATCAGTTGCCAAGTGTCCATGTGGTCCTCCAATGGAGCATGCTTCCTTTGATCTGAGCTCTCCACTCTTTGCAATGATGTATTTCTAGATCCTTCCATCGCATGCATGGAATATTCCTTTCTTGACCATACAGCTGCTAGGCTGGCACCTTATCCACTCCACATGCTAGATGGGTCACACTTTTCTCATGTGCTACCTGGGACATGCCAAATATGGCTAAGTCCCAAAACCCTTGTTTTTCCTTACGTGCATGTGCCTTGGGTTCTACCAAACCCTTCCAAACATCCTATTCCTATGTGCCTTCACCTTGCAGGTGCCCTTCTTCATATAGGCCCCGCGTGCCCACGTGCCTTCTTGTATTAGCCAATATTCTGAGGCCCAACATCACCCCACACTATGCCTGTTCTTCCATCCTCAGAAACACTTCTCTTCAATGAATAAAGAATGGACGGGCTCTGAATAGTGGGAAAAATAATGAAGGAATGAAGAATTGGGAGAAAGAATGAAATAATGGGGAAATGAAAGAGAATAATGCTTATTTTTGAAGGAGGTAGAGGGAAATCCTTCCCTATTCTTCCTCTAGATTTTTCCCAGGCGTAAACCTCACTCTGCATTTGCTGATAGAGGTCTCCAACTAGGGCGATCACCTCCTAAAAACTTAGTTCCTCCCCTTTGGCACTCATTGTCTCAACAATACTCTCCAATTATTTTCCCAAGTCATCAAGTGCATCCATCCTGCGGGTGATCTGGGGGTATAATTCCTTTAGCCAGATTTTGATCGAGCCTCTTAAGGTCTCGATAGCTTCTGACTTCTTTTCTACCTTGGCCATGATTTTATCCCTTATCTATTTCCCTTATTTTTCTCTATTCCCTTATTATTCTCTTGAAACTCCTTGAGTTCCTGTTTCATGTGTAGTGACTAGGATGCTTGCCACTCTATCCCTATCAACGCAATTTTCATATGCAGCTTCAATAACTTATGTGACAGACCTTTACCTTTGCAAGGAGTTTGGTATATCAAGAAATGATCTTGAACAACCTTCAACTTCTCTTCCTTCTCTTTGTGCACGCCAATGCTATCTTCTGCAGTTTCTAAAGTGAGTGGTCTTCTATTTCCATCCTGAGGATGCGAGTCAAATCCTCCAGAAACTGCAAGGCTGATTCATATTTTTTCTCAGGTGGTGCTAGGTTGGGATGCTTTAAGACTATGGCATCTGTAATCATCTCAATCTTCTTAGAGACTCGCATGCACCTTTGTTTTCTCTTCCTTTCAATTCATGCCTTAACTGCACATGATAAGATCTTCTTGCTTCAAGTCTTTTCTCTTCTCAACATGAGCTCCTCCTTTTTCTTCTCCAATTCCTCCTCTAGGAATCTCACTCTATCATTTCTTCTGAACTAGTCTGGCCTCAATCTCAACTGAAACTTTGTTGAGCACGTTGCAGACCTGCTCATCTGAAAATTTTTGAGAATTCACCAAGGGATTTAATCCTTTCTTCTTTGGCACCTTCATCAGTGCTCTCTGACTTACTTTAAACTCAGGTTCATCCATGTGGACTCGAACGCCCAAGATAGACATCTTTCTAGTTCGTGGATATGTGCCTTCTTCATCAAAAAAAGTCATAGCCAGTGAGTTGTTCTATTGGTACGGTGCTCTGGAAGTACACGTGTAGCACCTTGCTTGGATCATTAATAGTAGCCCATCCATTTCCCTTGTGCTACTATTATGCCCTTCCCACCTATTCGCACAACCTTTGGGAAGCTTACCACTAAATTGGGATTCCACCCATGCTGCCATATTCTTTCCCAATGCTCTCTTCTTCCATTTCCTTCAAAATTTCATCTACGCTCTACTCTAACTCCTGCTCCACCAAGTTCTTAATGATGCTTATGCTACTTCTCTTTCTACGTGGCTTCTTCCACTTGTTCCTTGGTAAGGCTTGGGGTTCTCTAATTTTTGGTGCTTACCTCTTCGCTCACCCCCCTTGCCTTGATTTTCTGCTTCCTCCTCATCATCATTATCTTCTTCTTCTCTTCATCTTCATCTTCCTCCTCAAATCTTCCTCCTCCTTTGAGTCATGTATATCATATACTGGATGGTCTTGAGTCTCCCTTGGGCTCATCATCATCCCTGTCACCAATGTAGGCCTCTAGGCTCTCTTTTTCCTCTGAGTAAGTCTACCTTTTCTGCCACCTTCTACTTCTTCTTAACTGGTGATTCTAGTATAGGAGATTATTCCTTCTCTTTCTCCTTAATAGGTGACATGTCTTCCTTGGTGATTCTTCATGTGTGAGGGGCCCTTCATGCTCTGGCATGCCTCTTCTTCTGGGTCTATTTTCCTTGACGAGGGAATTCTTCCTGTGCGCATGTAAGTGCTAGGCTTAGCGCTTACCTCCGTGTGCCCACAAATTGTGTTGTTTGCACACTTGGTGCCTTCTTCTCCTGCACCTCTTCTCTTTCCCTCTTCTTTGGCATGGCAAATTTTTTCCTCCATATGGGGTCTTCTGGAATGGAGACATCACTCTCCAAATAGGTGCCTTTCTCAAACTTAGGCCTTATGCATAGATATACCCTTGATGCAGCCCTTCATGTGATCGACATCATTATCGGCTTCATCATCTGTACTTCATGGGAGACATACTTCTCCATGTATGCACACTTCTTAGGGTATACGAGCTTCCAGAACAGCTCATGGTGGTCTTGGTATACCTCACTAAGGTCTGAACCTTAGCCTTTTGGCCTCCTTAAACCGGTTGACCCCTGCTTAGAAGTATTGCGTGGTGAAGGAGAAAGGTAGCTTGCACCATGGAATCTTAGTCCCATTTTTCAATGTAAACCTGACTAATGCAGAAATGTTGATATACTGAAAACTCTATACCTCTTCATCCACTAAGTATGGGAAACTACCCAAGGGATCCTCCCACTCTACCCCGAATGCATTTCACGCAATCACTTGTACCACTTTTCTAGGTGTGCCTTGTGAGAGACCATCATGGTCTCACATGTATACTTATCCGGAACCTTTTCATGGGTGAGGGATTGTCTTTTGGATACTCCCAAATTAACTTCTCTAGCCCATCGGGCACTCAAATATCTGAGAAGATGATGGTGAAGAGAATTTTGCTGAACATAGTATCTTTTCTCCTTTCTGCACGATGCTTATGATCTCATCCACAATAAACGTAGGACAAGTTATAGATGGTCCCTTCTGAGATCTTTTGGCATTACATTTAGCCATGCCTTGTTTACTTGCATCCATATTTCTTGATCATTAAGCTTGGTGACTAAATGTGCATCCATCCTTATAACAAGGTTGGGGATTTTTCTGTAATGTCAAAGTATCACGAAACCCATTTTGTAGTCATAAGCCTCCACAGTTTCCTTGATGGCCTCTTTATCATCCAAGTCATCATCTATGGATTCTCCTTCATAATTCATGCCAACGAAATTTGATATAAGTTGAGGGGTTGTGCGCATCTTGCAGCATGCAAAATAAAAGTGGTCTTCATGTACATGTGTGATATCAACCACTGATATAGCCACTCAGGCTTACTAAAATAAGGGTAACTCATATAGTTGTAACAAGTCCTTGCCTTCTCTAAATTTACCTTTACTTCGTCGCTATATATTAGACATTCCATCTTATGTCTTCTTGTTAGTTGGATGAACCAATTCCAATGTCATTTTATTTCTCAGTAGTGCTCGTATGCAATGGTTGTAATCGCTCATGGCCATTTGTCTCAAGTGTGACACCCACTCTTTCCCCAACAATACTCTATCTAGGTACTACATTTCTGCATACCATTTTTAATTAGAGCTAACGATGGAACAACTTTTTTCTTTCCTTTTCCCTTTCCCTTCTATTTCTTTAGTGAAACGGTTACCACCTTCTTTGGTGCCATGTTTTTCTTATCGAGCCTATAACCTCAATATCCCTCCTTCTTGATCTCTGGTCTGCTACTCTGCTCCACTCTAAGGCTCCACTCTATGCAAAGAATCCTCTTTCTTCCATGCCCTATCTACCAAACCCTAACTAGGAACAATTTCTTCCACATGATAGCGTATTCTGAAAAGAACTCTCCCCACGCCTGTGTACTCCTTCCACTCTGGTTTTCAGATCAACCCTAGTCACGCGCTTAGATCTTTATGATTCTTCTTCCTTCACATAAATATCTCTGGATTCCCTAGTTCGCAAGAGCTATATAACTTCACAAAATATAAGGTAAACAATAACATGTACCCGACTTCATACTTATAGCTTCTTGCTCCTCTCCAACAATAAATGTCTATACCACATACTGACATACTTAGCATTAAATGTAGATTTTTCCACTAAGGTCGGCCTTAAACACTATTACCCTACATGCCCAATCCTGTCTAAAAAACCTTCTACAACCTTCTGGCACGTACAAAAATCCAATCTGACCGAATATTCTTATGCATCACGTTTGCAGCACCAAAGGCACTTCTTTTGTCCTTTACTTGATTTTTGTCCATCACCTACCTCATGTTATTCCTGCGCTCTTCATCCTTTATGCATGTGGTCTTTGTTACAGCCTTCTTGACACCATAATTCATTATCCACATGCTTCCCCATGCGCTTTCTCAACCTTACGCATGCTTCCTTCTACTGGGCCATGTAAACTTTTATTGCAGGCTTATACTTTACATTACACTGCTCCACCCCACACTAAAATAGATATGCGTGGTCCTCTGCACATACACAACCTTAGAAAATAATGTGGTTACCCAGAGCACAAGGCACAAAATGGAACACAAATGGAAAGGAACAAACAACAAGAAAGGGAGACACAAGAAAAGGAAAATCATGCATAAGGGAAATCCTAAGATAACTAGAAATACTGCCTTATTTACAAACTCCAAGGAAGGACTTATTTATAGTAGGGCTTTCAACCTACTCCCTTTGAAATGGATCCAGGTAAATTTGTCCCATCCAGCACTTATAACTGACATGTGCCTAAACCAAGGATGTACGAGATGATGTAAGGGCCCAACCAATGGACTTTCAACTTCCCAGGGTGGCGCAAGATACTTGGAATCATACAACAGAGACCATCTGCCCAACCTCAAACTACTTTGTTCTTGATATGATAATCATGCCATGCCTTTTGTATTAGATTTTCAATCTTCTGAACTACCATCCTAGTAGATGGTAATCACCATTTTGTCTACTTACCATTAGAACTTATTCCACATCGGTAGCAGTTCCTAGTTCGTGTTCATCATGTAATCCCACCCTCTGCTTCCTCCATTATTACGCATGCGCTCATGTTAACATGAATTCAACTATCAACGCACAACCTCCATCATGTCCTAACTTATACAGATCCCCACTAACTGAACATGGTAGTGGCATTGTTCAATCTTTTTAGTTTGCTAACTATGTTACTCTCATAGAATCGGATGATACTTTTTCAGTCCCACATCAATTTCTTCAAGATGTCACAACGATATCTGGTCACACGTGACTTAGTATGTTTTTGACAATGCCTCAGTAGTTGCGCATTTTCCTATGAATGATAGAGGGTAGTCTTCAATGATTTGTGCATCCTCCCATGAGCTAATCCTTGATCCAGTGGTCAGGTCCTGAACTATTTCATTTATAAAATGTGTATCCCTATCACTATTCAAGCTCAAAGGATCCATACCTGGACTAATTATGTTCTCCCATACTAAATATGAGCAGTTGTAAAATGCAGCTTGCAATCAATGCAAGTAATGATGTAGCGTGAACTAGTCCTTCGTGTGGCTATAGAGAATATAGAGGGTGTTCCCTACAAAGTTGACTTTCTGAACTTTTTTAGCATGGTTCAGATCATTGATTATTGCCTCAAAAAGTCATTTCAGTCCCTCTAATTCCTTGTTTTCCAAGGTGCTAAAAATGGTCACAGGCCTTACAAAACTCAAGGGGTACAATCCTCATAGATGGTTTCCTCACTAAATTCTTGTCATCTAGTAATACTTCCATGTGGTAGCATTTTCTGCATAGTGTCCTCTTGCACATCCCACCATGTGCTTCCTCCCATGAATTGAAACATGTAGCTCATGTTCTAATATGCATTGGCTCAAAACCTCATCCCATCCTAACTGTATATATGCCTTCTACTACACCTAATCAACAATGTAAGGAACACCACATGCTTTAGTAACTTATTTCTCTCTAGAGCCTGGTCATCTCTTCCAGTGCCACACCAGTTTTCAAGAATATCATGTAGATATCTTCCATACGCCTATGAGGAATGCATGCCACAACGCTTAAACAATTATGATTCTGACACGGTATCCTACAATAACTGTAACTTTGGCAAGTTTCACTCCCCTGAGTCAATCCTTGATATAGTGGTCAAGTCCCAACAGGTTTCTCAAATCCCTAGTTTTAGCAACCACCGTGAACTCAAACTCTTGGAATAATGAGGGATATCCAATGGCATACTTCCGACATCTCTGCAAACATGGGCTTGTTCACTCAAGTATTGTCAATTCCATGTGGTCTTTCAATAGAATATAAACCATGTTTTCATCTAGGTAGACTGTGATGAAACTTATACAATGCGATAGAGTCATTGAAAGTGCACTCAGAACTCAGTAGTGGTGTAATTATATTCCAAAAGGTGTGAACTTCCTACTTTCAAGGAACAAGGGGTGATCAACAATCCCCTCACCAAGGTGAAATGTTAGTACTTATACTCATGGTCTATTCTTGCAGCAATCAACATGCACATGGAAATTATTATCCCAAGAAAGAAAGCGTAGCATGGGCACAATGACAAGTTTATCCTTTAAAGTTTCAAATTCCTTCTGTTGCGCATCTCCCTCAATGAAAGTCTTCAGCTTTTGTTCTTGGAGTAGGATTTCTCTAAGGGCATACTAGATTCAGGTCCCTGTAGTCCAAACAGATACTTATTCTTTTATCCTTCTTGATACTTATGACCATTGGGATTATCCATTCTAATTCTTCCACATCCTTAATGACACTAGATGTTATCATCTTGTCTGATTTCCTCCTTGACCCATACGCACAAATTCAGATTCATCTGGTAAGGCCTCTTCTGAATTGGGTGTCGCACCTTCCTTTAACTTGATCCTCATCTCCCCCAAGGAATTGTGGATGCCCATGAGTTCATGGTACCCGCATGAGGGAACAAATCTTAGAACTCACGCAACAGATTAATGATCTTTGAAACTTATTTATTCCAACCAATAGTCCCCAATTATAGCTTTCCTTATGTTTTTTCTATGTCCCAATGTTAACCTTATTTATTTTCAAGGGCTCATGATAGGTGCGTGATCACTCATTAGTGCTATCTATGAATTCACACATACCTTCAAAATGTTTAACATACAAACTTTCCATCTTCTTCACCATCTACTACATAGATCATTTTTCCTTTTTCCTTTTCCATGCACATGTGCACTCAAGCTGTATTTCTGTCTGATTCCTCTTCATGGAGATGCACGTCTCCAAAAAAAGCTCACCCAAAAACTCTAGTAGCATATATTCTTCCATCATGACGCTATCTCCCATTGTAAGGAACTTAACAAATTATAATGCCTTATCCATTGATGTCTTGGTACCTCTGATACTTAAATGCTTGAATGAGATCAGCTCATTAACTCCTACCAATTCCCTTTCTGATGACGGTGTGTCTCTAAGTGGATATACCATACAAGCCTGTACAACCTTGTAAAGTGGAATATAGTTTATGCACCCATAACAAAGGTGGTAAAGCTTTTCTACACTTCCCATCCAGGCCTTCTCACAAGCTTGGATATGGAACGAGGTGGGTTCTTTGCCATGGTTATTCTTTGATAACAGTGGGTATGTTTCTTCTGGAGAACCTTACAAAAAATGTGACTCTCACCTCTGCACCACTTCTAAGAGACTCTCGCGACATGAGTTTCCACCAACACGTTGTAGTCCTGAGCAAGTTATAACTAAGCATACTTCTCCTTTCTCCCTCATTTTTCCACTGAGCCTCCATTTCTCGTAAGAAGTCATCAGAGCTTGCTCCTCTAGAGTAACTTGGTAGCTTCTTTCTTCCCAGGCACTTGACTGAGCGTGCCTTCATCACCCTTGTTATAGATCCTCTAAATTATCACCCAATCAATAATAAATTTGGTCCAAATTATTGGAAATAATCTAACACAATAATAAAAACATAGAATATAAAAAATATTATATTAAATTCATCCAGGATGTTGTATTCATCTAGAGATAGCTTCTTATACAAATGCTTGATCCTATAATCTAGGATTCAAGTCTTATTACTTATTCTTCCTCATATCTCTCTCCATGAATCTCTCAAGCTTATCCCTAGGAACACTCACACTCTAAAATAACTACGTAAGTTGTTTATCACAACACACTCACACTAACTATATTATTAATATGAGTTATATAAACTTATTATTAATACTATTATAATATATTAATAATGTTACACAATATATTTGTAACATTCACTTCCATATTGTTAACATTATTAATTCCCAATATACAATCTCCTAATTTTGAAATGGTAAAAAAAAATTCACACGCTTATCTGCAGTATGCTCACCCATGTGGCATGCCCAACTTGGCTCATGACCTTGATCAAAATAAAGGCTCTCTCCTTCCATGGTTTTAAATAGGTTTACCACAAATGTTGACATGACAGGAACCATCAACTGTCCACCTCATGTGGTTTTATGGATATTCCACACACCTTTTCAAGATCCATGAACTGACTTACATCGGTGCTTCTGATCTTCGGCAATGCTTTGACATCAAGAGAAAATGTAGGAAATATTTCTCATGTAGGAGCTCACTTATTATAATAGTTGAACATGTATGATTCATCTGTTCTTATTTTCAAAAAGTAAACACACAACTGAAATAAAATTCCACAACACCATTATGTGTCCAAGTCACTTGCGGATGGCGAAAGGTCACTGATTAACCTCCTTCCTCCATCATGTCATTTCTTACTCAGCAAATTAGAACATGGGTCTTAAATTTGCACTACCTTTTATTGATGCATCTTCCCAAAAAATCTTCACTTTGGTTCTAAAATTCCAAAGTGGGGGTTTGGGGGTGGCATCCCTCAGTGGGGTTAAGGGGCAGCGCCCCTTGCAGGGTCTTAGTGTAGCGCCCTGGGCATGCTCTTTATTGCGATATAGGGTGGGGTTGAGGGGCTGAGACCCTGAAGCCAAGAAATTTTTCCTTCTTTAAAGACATAAAAAATATCATAAGAAGTGTAAAATTATTCATCTTATTCTTCCAAAAAATTGAATGTTGGGTAACACCGAAAATGTGTCCATAAGGCAATTTTTTTTACAATATTTTAACATTGACTCTTGACACCGTGATATCGAACACCTATAATCACCTATTTTACTTTGAAAACAAAAAATGAAAGTACCATGAAAATAATGTATTTACTCTTTTGATTGACAATACTAATGATCTATAAACATTAAAAAATAGTTTTGACATTACAACGACAATATCAACAAAAATGATGACAATAGAAACTAATTTTACCATATGACTATCTATACCATCAAAAAAACATATACCCACAATAGACTTAAGAACATGTTACTACTCCTAAAACAATGAATAAAATATGAACCGACCACTAGATATAAAAAAAAAACAAAACTCAACAAATAATAATAAACATCCTAGCCGCATAGAAGTTCTTTTCTGACCTGGTGAGGGAAAGCAATGAAAATGAGCATAGTATATCTCTAAAAATTGACATAAATTGGAGTTTGCATGTGAAAAGTTCAAATCCCAAGCTTGACATATCTTTATCTATCTATTTCAATTTTTTGAAACTTAGATCTATAAAAACTGACACTTAGCTTCGATAGAAAAAAGCTGAGGTCTGCAGAAGACACTCTACCTAGCATTTCTTCTATTGTATGGATTGTGCTTGGTGTGTGAATATACCTCTGAGCATAGATATGATCAACACCATGCAATTATAGCAATGCACAAGATGGGTCAACCACGCTTTTATTGCAAAACCAGTATCATTGCAGTGAGGTAGAATGGTAGTAAATTCAAATGGATTCAGATTTACACATGGGGTTGCGAGAAGAAATGGATGTCAAAATGTTGTCTTCACATGTAGACATCAACTTGGACACATGGAAAATAAAAATTTGTAGGCTAACAAATTAGATCTATATAATGTAGTCAGAGATTAATAAAATAGGATAAGCTAGTGAATCCATGGTAAATTTACCAAGCTAACATTTTCAGATGATTTGCATGAAACCAATAAGAATTCTCTCGAACATCAATAGAATATTATCTGTGGTGGTGATGGAGAAACACAACTTCAGCTTCATTTTCTTCTAATTCTGCATAATAATAACCAAATATATAACTCGCTTTGATACCAAATAATAAATTTGGTCCAAATTATTAGAAATAATCTAACAAAATAATAAAAAAATAGATTATAAAAATATTATATTAAATTCATCCATGATGTTGTATTCATCTAGAGATAGCTTTTTATATAAATTCTTGATCCTATAATCTAGGAGTCAAGTCTTATCACTTAGTTTTCCTCATATCTCTCTCCATGAATCTCTCAAGCTTATCCCTAGGATCACCACACTTCAAAATAGCTACGTGAGTTTTTTTTTTATCACAACACACTCACACTAACTATATTATTAATAACTATATTATTAATATGAGTTATATAAACTCATTATTAATAATATTACAATATATTAATAATGTTACACAATATATTTGTAACAATCAACTCATAAGTCCCATGTGCCCAATTGTCACACACTATGCTAGTTTTATCACTCATCAACTAAGCATATTCAAATTGGATAAATGCTTCTATAGGATGAATTATTTTAGGGTCTCTGATGGAGTGCACATAGATTCTATTGAGGATTTCCTCTCCTAAAGGCTCGGTATAGGGATCTGATTTTTCATCTGTCAAGGGGATGATGACTCGCTCCTCCTTGTTCTCAAAACTTATATACCCATTTTTAAACCGTAGGCCAACATTATTCTTTTAATACTAGGGGTATCCAAGTAACGCTGGGAAATATTCCACCGTGACAAGCGCTAATACTTCAAAGACCCCAGTGAAATTTTCCCCTTGAATAGTGATAACAACATCTTTCAAGATTCTAATGGGCATTGCCTTTGTCTTGTTCGCCATATACAACACATTCGAAAATGGCTGTAATGCGGGACTTCCCATTTGATGCCATGCATCTAAGGTGAGAACATTGACCTTTCTCCTGTGTCGATGAGGATATTTCTCAGAAGCCACTCATCAATAATTACATTCAATGTAATCTCTTTATCATAGTCAAGGTTGTGAGGAGGAAGGTTTGCATGCAAAACCTACCTTTCGTGCTCTACCCTAGCATGTCGTACCTTCTCCCACAGCCATTCTCCTAGCAAGCGAATACTATTCTCTTTCCTTAACATCCTACATACTTCCTTGAATTCATCTAGGTCCTCCTTCGGAGCCTCTAAATTCTTCATTTGCTCCAACTACTTTGATTAATCCTTTAGACATTGGATTTCCCCTTGAAAACTCCAAATCACATCCATAGTTTCTTGATACACTTCCTTCTGATGAGTAGGGTCTAGATATTTCCCATCTATCACTTCTTCCCTAATAACAAATTTTTGTCTTGACATCTCCCTTGTGCGTGTAGCCTCCACCCGCGTCGTCACCAGTATAGGTTCTAATCTTGGAATTCTTTATACTCACCATCCCAACACCTTTGTCTTTCTGGTGTTGTTGGATCATGTGCTCAAAAAAATTAGGGCACTCCTCGTAATTATGTTTTTTCTACACCATGAGCACTGTAATAGGTTAGGACACTCATGCTTATAATGCTAGGTAGACCCACAGTTACAATAGGTTCCTCAAGGAAAATCACTTCTTCCTTCGCCACGGTTACAATGACCACAAAATCCTCCAAGAAAACCTCTTCCATGTGCTCCTCCATTTGTGTGCCCTTCATAATAATGATCATCATCTTTGGAACTTCTTTCAAGACTAGTTTGGCATACACTAAGATCAATAGCATCATGAATCTGGTCAATCAATCTACAATCCTTGGTATCATGGGTCGTAGAGGTACAAATATTGTAATAGCAAGAAAAATTCTTCAATATTGCATGTTGTAGTAGAGGACACCTATTTACATCATGATCCCCATGGAAAATATCATAGTCTACAGCTATGGTGCGTAGCAACTTTTGAGGGAAAATATGCTTTGCATGCCCTTCTACTTCACAGTCTGTACACCAAAGACCACTAGGAACCTTATGCGTTGAATTTACAGACAACTTCTCCAATTGCTTGGCCATTGCAGCGATTTGAGTCTCTAGAAAAGGGCTAACACCAGTATCAATGCTCCCAATAGCCTTAGCACACAGGGAAGCTTCCAAGGTCTCGTACTGGTTTGTGAAAGTTTTGTGTGCCAATTCCCTTCTAAATAGTGTTATCAATCCTCCAAAAATCCATTAAGCATGTTGAGAAGGGTGAATGTCATAGGATAGTTTTGACAAGAGTGTCTTAAATTGCATGACATACTCTCGCACACTCTCTGCCATTCCTTGCTAGATCTCCTTCAGAGCGTGTTGGGTTTTAAAATGGTACTTTAATAAAACCGTAGTCATGGGACAACAAGTCCCTCCTCTTTATGGGAGAGGTTTCCTTATTGAAAGCAAACAACAAAGCTTATATACAAATTTACAAATTTCATCTTAGGGATGGACTTCTGACATATTGAAATGATTTATTACCAAAAGATCTTATCAATAGAAATGAATGGAAGAAAATAAAGAAAGGAAAGAGAAAAATATAATAATACTTTCAGGAAATATAGCTAGTAGAGTATAACCTTATGCATACTGAGAAAAGGTGATACAAAACATAATCATTCACATTCACAACATAAGACCCCATTCCATAGACATAGAGTTCTAAAAATCATATCAATAAGAACACAAAGTTTCTTATCACAGAAGATAAATGATCCAAAAATTTCAGGTAAGCATGAGGGAACAATGGAGGAAGATAGAGAAAAGGGGAAAATCCTTTTGTATTGATTTACTTTCGACTATAATTAAGTTTCAAAAGTATTAGAGTCCAACATTTGCAGTGAGCCAAGCTCTTACATTTATAGATGAATCAAAAAGAGGACAAGAAGAGAAGGAAGAAATTATGATTTAGAAGCTCAACCACCAACCATCAATGCCCCTGCAAATCTACCTCCAATTTGTCACATCCAGTTCTGCATGTCTTTGGCATACTGAAGAAGGGAAGATGGAAGATCAGATCAAATTTGATCTAGTTGAAGTAGTCCGATCACATATTAATGGTACGAAATATGTTTTCCATATTTTCACCCAAATCAAGATATCCAGTTGATTCTCCATGTCTTTTTAGCATGTTGGAGAAGGAAGGATGAAAGATCAGATCAGATCTGGTAGTTGAAGAAATTAGATCTCATATTAATGGATTAAAAGACTTGTTGAATACTTTCACCCATCAAATCCTATTGAAACTAATATTTTATGCTTTCATGGTGTAGAGGAAGTCGAGATCCTTTCAACGGTACAAAATTTATTGAATTTTGAGCACTGGAGTGAGAGTTATGCTTATTTGAATATTTGAATCGAATTCATACAAAAATGGTGAAAATGCAATTTTGACAAAATGGTTCTGTGGGCCCGAAATTGAAATTACACCTTTAGCGCAAAAGTGCAAAATTTCCCCACATCCCTACAGGCCCATAAATTCACTTTTGATGTAGGTCTGACACATGGCTTTTCTGGAGTGGTAACGGAGTCACATCTCACTTTATAATTTTACTTCTTTTGGAAACAAGGCTCAAAATCTCAAAGTTCTCCACCGATCCGCTTCTCCGCTTTGAATTTTGATGTAGGCTCAATATTTGACTTTATCCATTTTACTTGAGTAGGGCCATAGTTCACTTGATCACTTTATGCCTTTTATGGAAACAAGGCTTAAAATCTCAAAGTTCTCCACCAACCTGCCTTTTCACTTTGTCTTTCAATGCGGGCTTAATATTTGACTTTTTCCCTTATGGAAACAAAACCAAAATTCCCAAAATGCGCCGACAGTTTCCCATTTTTGACTTGAAACATGGCCACATGTCCCTTTGTGGGTTTGTTTTGTATTTTTGTGTTTTGGCTAAGTCCCTTTTGTTTGGCGGGGCCATATGTCTGACCTTGGACACGTGGTGGCTTAGTGCACATTTGGGACATGCCTCCAGATTTTTCCTTTGAAGTTACGTCGAGTCAACATGTGGAGGCTTCCGTAAACCCTTCTATACTTATTTAATTCAATGGCTAACTCTGCCCCTTCTTTGACTCTGACCATGTGGTGAGCCCGTGCACACTTGGGGATCCACTCTTGATTCTTCCTTTGAAATTGCACTGAAGAGACACGTGGAGGCTCCTACCGACACTTAGAATTTTCAATGACTGACTCTGTCTTCTTTTCAGACCTGGGACACATGGAAAGATGGCACTCATTTGGGGTACTATCTTTTGCTTCGAACCCTGAAGGTGCACTATTGAGACACGTGGATACTTCCACTGGTTCTTTTATACTTAGCCAATTCAGGCCTGCTACCCATTTGAATTCTATCGGATCCTAGACATGTGGAGGGTTGGTGCTAGTTCAGGGTCTCTCTTTGGGCCATGCCTTTGAAGTTGTGCTGATGAGACACATAGTGCTATCTGCTAGCCTTAGAATTTTCAACAGCCAAATTACCTTTTTTAGGCTCTGACCATGTGGCGGGCTGGTGCTCATTTGGGGTCTCCATTTTGGGCACCATACTAAAAGTGTGCCGAAGAGACACATGGCACCTTCTGTGGTCTTTCTATACTTAGCCAATTTGGGGTTCGATTGAACACTACCTTTCTCCACTTTGAGCATGAAAATTTTTATCTCTCTAGACTTCTCACTCTCCTCAGACATCTCTTAAAGGAACCAAATCAAATTTTTTGAAACTTGACTCGAAAAATGAGGGGAATTTTTAGGGTGACAACAACTAGATCTTTTTGGGGATGACTTGGATGGGACAGAGGAATGAGGAAATATCAAGAACCATAGAAAAACTTTGGGAAAGCAGACCAGCTCATTATCCATTGGGCGAATAGAGTTAAAGGAAAAACCAATATAGAAGACAAAGCACATGGAAGGGAAACAAACCAAAAAGAAAAAAACAAAAACAAAACAGAACACCACACATAGTATATACAAAAGGACTGCTTAATCACCTAGGACTTGAAAAACTTAAAATAATTCCCACTATAAGGAAGTGGGAGAGAAGATCCATCTATATAATCCAAGTAGAAAGAATATTTTCCAGCAAAGTTTCTGATTTTGAAAGGTCCAAGCCAAAGAGAACCCAACTTACCATGGCTTCCTCGAGGTTCATGTCTTTTTTCCCACAACAGAAAAATGTCTCCCACTTGAAACTATTTTGGCCTAGCTTTCTTATCAAACAAAGCTTTCACCTTCAGCTGATGCGCTGAGATCCTATCATTAACTTGTATCTTTTATTCATCCAGCTTCTGAAGATACTTGATCCTCTTGTCCAAGGAAATGGTGAAACTTGTATTTTCAATAGCCTTCATTAAGTGCAAGGCTAGAAATTCCACTGTTACTGACAGCTAAGATTCAACACCATATACCACCTGGAATGGAGACATCCCAATTTCTCTTTTGGTTGTAATTCTATCAGCCCAGAGAGCATCATAGATCTTCTTGTTCCAATTCCTTTAAGAGTCATTGACAAGCTTCCATACAATGGTTACTAGATTTTTATTTGTTGATTCTGCTTGTCCATTCCCTTAAGGATAATAATCTGAAGAATGAGCAAGGGAAATTCCATAACCATAGCATAAATCCATCATCTCAAAAGAAGAAAAATTAGAAGCATTATTAGTTACAATTTTTTTTGGTACCCCAAACCTTATCAAGATGTTCTCCTTGATGAAATTACACACCACCTCATAAGTAATGCTTTTGAATGGAATAGCCTCTACCCACTTTGTGAAGTAATATGTAGTAGTTAGCACGTGAGTATGTCTAGGACTAGAAGGTGGGTTAAGAGTTTAAATGAAATTCAATCCCCACTGTTGAAAAGGCTCATCAATCACTACTAGTTTGAGTGGTAAAGAAGCCAACTTAGGTCTCCCAAAAAATGTCTGACAGGCTTCACACTTACCTACCCATTTTGATGTATCTATGAAAAATGTATGCCAATAGTACCCTGCATGAAGGATTTTATGGGCAGTGATAGTAGAAGAGAAATTCCTTCCACAAGACTGGTCATGAAAAGCTGAAAATAAATTCTTTTGCTGCTATTTTTCCACAAATTTAAGGAATCTTCCATTAATGCCTCGCTTGAACAAAGCATTTTCGCATAATAGATACTATGCATACCTTAGCTTAATATCTCTCTTTTCCTTAGCAATCAAGTGGGATGTACACTCTCCATAAGTAAGAAAATGTGCAATATCAACATACCACTCATCTATTGAATTGAGGAAGAAAACAATAGGAACATCCACTACTTTTGTGGACAATTCTTCATTAGCACCTTCAGTAATAAGCTCACATAAGCCCTTACCCTGAACTGGCTTAGTTGGCTTGATATCAAGATCATATTCTTGAAATTTTGCTACCCAATTGCCTCTATTAGTTCCAAACCCTTGTTGTGTAAGAATAGACTCTATGGTTGTATCGAGTACGAGCACAATAGAGTGTGAATTAAGAATATAAAAACAAAACTACTTGACAAATTTGACCACTGCAAAAGCATGTTTGTCCATCATAGTATATTTCAATTCATGAGCTTTCAGAACATATCTCATGAATGCAATTGGAAGTTCATGATACTCATAATTTCTCTGAGTTAGCACTATATCCAAGGTACCCTTTGTAGCATAACAATAGATGATAAAAATCCTTGCTAAAATCAGGGCATGCTAAGATGGGAGTTTTAGCAATGACTTTCTTGATACCTTCAAGTGCTTCTTTACCCTCAGAATTCCAACCAAAGTTTTTCTTTCCTTTCATCATGTGAGCAATACTCATAGTTAGTTATGCAAAATATGGAATGAATTTCCTAAGGAAATTTATCTTACCAAAGAAAGAGTGAACACCCCTTTTTGCTTATCGGAAGAGGAATCTACTGGATTGCTTGAACTCTTTTTGGATCTATCTTGATCCCTTAATTGAAAAAAATATGCCCCAATAACTTGCCTTCAGTGAAACAAAAGAAAAATTTATTAGGATTGAGAGAAACTCCATGTTCTTTGCATTTTTGAAGAACTGTTTCCAGATGTTGAAGACGATCTTCCCTTGTTTTGGGAAAAAAAGTCAAATCATCAAGGTACGCAACAATAAAATTTCTCTTTAGACTGCCAAAATATAATTCCATTACCCTATGAAAAGTGGCACCCGCATTGATAAGACCAAATGGCATTCTCTTGTAGGCAAAGTGGCCTTAAGGGGTAGTAAAGGAAGTCTTGTGTTAATCTGGGGTACTGAATTCCACTTGATTGTATCTAGAGAATCCATCTAGCATAGACAACATCTCAGAGCCTGAGACAACTTGTAAAACTTGATCCATCATGGGGAGTGGATAATTATCTATTAGAGAGGCCTGATTTAAATTCTTGAAGTCTATACAGATGCGGATCTCACCATTCTTCTTTTTGATAGGCACAATGTTATCAATCCATATGGAATGATCTATAGGGAAAATAATATTTTCTCTTAGTAACTTCTGGATCTCTTTGAAAAATAGTATCAACAACCTTAGGATTGTACTGCCTTTGCTTCTGATTAAAAGGTTTGATCTCAATTTTGAGAGGGATATAGTGTTGCATCTCCTTTAGTTGAAAATACTTAAGATCATCATAAGAATAGGCAAAGAACATCAGCATACTTCTTTAATAGGTTTACTTCTTTCTTCTTCACTTATTGAGTGCAACATTTTCCAATATTCACCACCTTGGGTTCATTATTGCTTCCAATATTGACCTTCTCATACTCAGTAGATTTTCGAGTCCCTTGAGAAGCTTCAGATTTGATGAACCTATCATGTTTGTCAAACAAATCCTCTAGACTCACCAGTCCTTTAGGAATCTTGTTACCCTTCAACTGAATACAACCATCCTAATCCATCTCTTCCTTGATATCTTCCTCATTAGAGGGAATACGTTCTCAAGGAAGAGTTTCAATTCCTTCAAAATATAACTGATTGAAGTTATCTTTAAGATCCAAGAAAGATAACAAGTGTTGATCATCATTGAAAACTTGCCAGTTGCTTGCATTATCTGGCACATTAGGCCTATGAATCATTTCAATGGTAAATTTATCTTGAGAGATATTTGGATGAGGAATTAACAAAGATCCTAAATAGCTAGAGAATCAATTGTAGTATTATTTTCTCAAGGAACAAGTTCAATTGAGAAGGCATCAAGGAATTCAATGGAATCCCCAAACAAGATTTCTATAATGTTTCAATATCCTATTCTTGACTTGGTAAAGATCCCTTACCTTTTTCATAACCAACTCCGTATCAACACAAGTATAAATATTCCTTACTCCTATTTCTTTTTCCTTGCTCAACCCAAGGATGAGAGCCTCATACTTAGCTGTATTATTTGTGTTTTCAAAATGAAGCTTGAAAGAAAATGGATGAATCTTCCCTTCTGGAGAGATTAACACCACACCAGCTCCAGACTTAGTTGAAGAGCAGCTTCCATCAAACTCCAAAGTCCAAATGCCATTGGTATCATGAATCACTCCCTCAAGAAGGACTTGCCTCATCCTATGACATGATCATATAGTTTCCATGCCATATATCTTCATAGAGTATTTGTGATTTTTGGATCATCAGTCTTTTGCACAATATACTCAGTTTGTTTTTTTGGTAACAACTTTCTTATTTTTCCATTGACCGGGATTAAAGCATGTGACAAATCCATCTGAATTTCACCTCCTACCTCTTTACATAAATTCCTATTCAGTAACATACCATATGAGGGAGGAATATCAACAACCAAAATAGTGGCTAAGACCCTTTTCTCTGGAAAAGCAGTGAAGGCTACTTGTGCATCTTTAATCCTTCCAACCAAAGACACTTTTTTTATCCTCCATGGAATAGTAGGAACCAAAGGCACATGTTAGAGTCAGGCCCAAGGCATGAGCTAATTTTGTAAACATTACATTGTATAATGCTCATGAGTCTATGACACAGTTACTGAGTGTATGTCTAGCTATGAGGAGAGTCACATAGAATGGTTCAATTTTCTCATTAGGGGAAGTGGTTGTAGCCACAAGGCTTGATTGAGGTGAGGAAGAGGGGAGTGGGGAAAAATAACTTTAGAATTATTGGATGGGGCCTTGGATTTGGAATTGATAAAGTTTACCATTTTTAGAAAAGTATTTTGAATGGGTTTGGTAAAACTCTACCTCTGACAATAAAAAAAAGTTAAAACAAAAACTTCAGGATCTGGAAATAAAAATGGATACTATGGGGAGATCGGCTAAAGGTGAAGTTAATGAAAAGAATATTCTTTCAGAGTTACATACGATCTGCAGCAGAGAGGAATCTTTATGGAGACTTAAATCTAGAGCTATTTGGCTTAAAGAGGGAGACAGGAATACAAAGTTCTTTCATATGACCACTTTGAAACACAGAGACTGTAATAGGATCTTAGAAGTCTCTAAAAACAACGGAAATATCATAAAAGATCCCAATAGCATCAAGAAAGAAGTGCTTGATTTTTATAAAAAACTTCTTGAGGAGAGGAATATCATCAATTCTGAAGCTATTTCTTTTATGTTGGAGGCCATTCCCCAAGATAAAATTGAGGAACAGAAAATTTAAAAGTATCACCAAAGCGGTCATGCTTGAAGAGCTACAAAAAGTTGTATTTGCTTTAGAGGGTGACAAGGCTCCTGGTCTAGATGGGTTCTCCATAAATTTTTTCCAAAAATTTTGGGAAATCTGTTCGGAGGATCTTCTCAGAGTGGTGAATGAATTCTATAGAACGGGAAATCTTTTGAAAGAGCTTAATAACACTCACATTGTGTTGGCCCCCAAAAAAATGGATGCTAAAGATTTCAAAGACTTCAAACCTATCAGCCTTGTGAATGCCATCTATAGAATTTTTACCAAAATTATTACTACTAGGCTTCAGCTCATTATGAATGAACTTATCTCAAGGCAACAGGAGTGGCTTCATCAGAGGCAGGATTATACAAGACGAAGTGATTATGGTTCACGAGACCATACATTCTATGGAAAATAATAAAAAGGCAAATATGGTCCTCAAGCTTGATATGAATAAAGCTTTTGACAAGTTCTCTTGGGTTTTCTTTGACAAAGTCTTAACAAAATTTGGGTTTCTGGAAAAATTTAGAAGATATTATTAAGGCTTGTATCTCTATGGCCAGATTCTCAGTGGTAGTTAATGGTGAGCCTGTGGGTTTTTTTCACTAGCAGCAGAGGAATTAGACAAGGGGACCCTATCTCCCTCTTGCTCTTCATTCTTTTGGCTGACAGCCTTAGTAGAACAATTGGCAAAGTAGTTAATGATGGGCTTTTAAATGGCTCTAAGCCCACTTCCATCAGTCAAGCTGTCTCCCATCAGCAATTTGCGGACGACACTATCCTTCTTCTTCTGGCATCAATCATTGAAGCCAAGGCTACCAAGGCTTTACTACGGCTCTATGAATCTACTTCTGGGCAAGAGATCAATTATGATAAAAGCACCATCTTCTTTTTCAACACTCCTGAGGAAAGGCAGCTTAAAATTGCTAAAATTCTGGGTTGTAAAATAAGTGCGCTTCCAGCCACTTACTTAGGCCTTCCTCTCGGCACTAGGAAAGTCTCTTGCAAGGTGTGGGATGATTTATTGGAGAGATTCCAAAAAAAAAAATGGCTGGTTGGAAAGGAGCCATTTTATCTAGTGCTGGTAAGTGCCTGCTCATTAAAAGTACTCTTCAAAATCTGCCCATTTATGTCATGTCACTCTACAAGATCCCCTCTTCCTTTAGAGATAAGATTGAAAGGATTCAAATTTTTTTTTATGGCAAGGCATGGAAGAGAAGTTTAAATTTCACTTAGTGGCTTGGGATAAGGTTTGCACCCCGAAGTTTATGGGAGGTCTGGGTATAAAAGATATTGAGAAAATGAATGAGGCCCTCATTGCTAAAATGGGCTGGAGAAATGCTATATGAGAAACAACCCTGGATTGATTTAATCAAAGAAAAATATTTAAACCATCAAATTTGTGTACTCTTTCCTACAAGATGAGCACCTCCCGTATGGTTTCATTTTTTGGAATAATCTGGTCAAGAGCAGAAAATTTCATCAAGCAGGGGCAGTAAGTAAATGGAAAGTGGGGGATGGTAGGGACATAAACTTCTGGGAGGATAATTAGTTTAATGGAAATCTCATGGATAGATTTGGGACGGTCAAGGACAGTCTTATAAGCAAGTATGGCATTAAAATCAAGGACTATATTGAGGGAAATGGTACCACCAAGAATTGGAAAAAAATTACTATGGAGAGAAATGATCTGATGCAAATTACTTCCTCCCTTCAAGATCAATTAGATCTTATTCCATTAAGTCAGCTGGATTCCAAGGATGAGCTGGTATGGAATAATTCCAATGATGGGAATTACTCTGTCAAAACTGGTTATAATAATTTCTTCCACAGTAGTCAAACAGAGTTCAATTGGAATAAGATTTGAATGTCTGAATTAACTCCCAAAATAATTTTTTTCGTTTGGCTGGCTATCAGAGGCAGGATTCTTACCACTGAAAACCTGATGAGAAGAGGATTTATAATCCCTAATAGGTTCCATCTTTGTAAGAAAGATTATGAGGATATCAGCCACCTGTTCATACATTGTGAGTATGCTACCAGAATATGGAGTTTTTCCCTCTCTAAATTTGAAGCTCTCTGGGTGGTGCCGAAGGATCTTAATCAGCTATGGACTCAATGGAACCCACCCTTTAAACATTGTGTTGTTAAAAGGATCTGGAAGCTAGTTATCCCTCATTTAATCTGGAGGTTATGGAAGGATAGAAATGATATTATCTTCAGAAATAAGAAGAAAAACTATAAACTTAGTATTGGTAAAATTTCTAATGGCATCAAAGAGAATATTGTTAGATTTAAACCCCCCAAGAACAAGAGATATCCAGAGAATGAAGAATAATCTTATCCAATTGGCAGATAGGAACTGTCAATAGTCAGAGCAATCCCGAGAATAACATTGATAGATCTTTGATTAAATGGCATCC
This sequence comes from Taxus chinensis, assembly GCA_019776745.2. NCBI lineage: Eukaryota > Viridiplantae > Streptophyta > Pinopsida > Cupressales > Taxaceae > Taxus > Taxus chinensis. Next base: position 707,102,326 of record CM034148.1, read on the forward strand.
TCCAGATTTTAATTGGTATAAGTTTGAACTTTGATGGGGCCTCTAAGGGGAACCATGGGATTGCGGCAGGGGGAGGAGTGATACATGATCATAAAGGTAATCTGATTGCTGCGTATGCTGGGAAAATGGGAATTCAAACTAATCATTTTTCCGACACATTATCTGCTCTATGGGGCCTGAGAATTACCCAGACTCAAATTATTTAGAACCTCATTATTGAAGGGGACTCCCTAAATATCATTAATCTCCTTAAACAGTGCTCATCTCCAAGTTGGAGCATCAAGGATTTTATCTCAGAGTCCATAAGTATTAGTCATACTTTCAATAACATCAGGATCATGCATACTTACTGGGAGGGTAATAAATTAGCGGATGCGCTGGCTAATTATGGCATTAATGTTAACCTCACTATTCGGGATAATAATAGCATCCCTAAGCAGCTTCAAAACAACATTCATGCAGATTTCTATACGTAAGTAATATCTTGAGCTGAGTTATGATTATTGGGTGTGGATCAGCATCAATAATACTCCCACACGTGTTGACTTAAAGAATATGATTATGCAAATCATGTCAAATAATAAAAATAGTGTGAAATATATGGGGAATTCCAAGTGGAGTTACATTGATTTGAAAATCGCGCATGCAGGCTGCACTGCGTCTGCTAAAATTTGGATACAAAGCTCCACAGAAACCGAAGACAGTAGTAATGTGATTGATGATAGGGAGCGGGCTATTCCCACATGCAATTTTCCGTAGGCTCAGATCAGCAGACACGCAGCCGTTCATGGGAAAAGCAACGGCTCTCATTTCCAACATTGTGCGGATTACAATAGCAAAAATTAGACTGGCTTCATCACTCACAAGGATTTGGGAATTTGTTGCAAACAGTTAAGCACAGAGAAGATGGGGGGTTCCCCATTGCCAAATTAAGCCTAGTGTGGACCCAGAATGGAAGGATAATATTGAGCTATGGAGCATACTCAGCAAGGGTGGCATCACTAACTTCATGGAGAAGGTTCAGGGGCATGATCAAAGCATCTCTGTGTGTTTTGTGAAGGATTGGAAGGAGAGGACTATGGAATATGGGGGGCAGAAGATCTTGGTCAATGAAGAACTTATTGCTGAAGCGACCGGCCTTGGCTTGGAGGGCTACCATTTCTTTAACAAAAGGGTCGATATAGATGTTGAAGAGAGCAGATTTGTGGAGGGATCTGAGAAGCTAATCTACATTACAGCGGGCTTGCTTGTTAGCTCTATCCCTACGCCTTATGATGAGGTTAATCACATGATGATACGGTTTATCTCTTTGGAAGGAAGGTTTTTCACTGTATCTGCTAAGCACCTTATCTTTCTTAACCACTTCCGTAGGAATCGCATGGTTTGTTTCCCCCATTACTTGCTGAACTCTCTTGAGTGCTTCATTTTGGAGTTTCGAAAGCATACCCGGGCGGTTCCTTTACACCAGGGGGCTTATTTTTCTGCTACATAAATGTTGTCTTCTTAAGTATCCTAGTCTCCCATCCTCTCCTAGCTCGGTTCCCCCTCTACCGAGTTATGCTGCTGCTAGCCATGTTTCTCCATTCTCTACCCCCCGCCAGCACTGCTGTCACCCCCCCCTACCCGGCCGTCCAGGATTCTTCTTCCATTCCCCCTACTGCTGCTCCCACCCCCCACTTCACCTCCACCTCGAACAGACTGGTTACCAGGGCTTCTAGAAAGCTTAACCTTGAGACTCTTCCTGTGGGGAAGGGTCCTCATGAAATTGAAATTACACATGACCTCCTGAATATTAGCAGTGCCAGTCCTTGAGATGTGCATATGGAAATCTCTTCAAAAAGGCTGGAAGACTTGGAGGCTGATATGAAACTATTGAAGGATGAGGTTAAGAACTTGGCAAAATAGAAAGGTAAGAGGAAGAAGGAGGAGGAGGTGGATATTGATAGCAGCCAGATTGATGATATCTACAAGAAGTTGTACTCCTTAGACTCCCTTTTAGGGAAGGCCAAAACTTGACATGATTACAACATGGCCATCTTTAGGGTGATTGAGGAGTTCATTGAGCAACATGTCAAAAGTGTCTCCAACCTCAGCAGAGTTCCGACAACACTTTGGGGGTATTGATAAGGAAAGCAAAAGGACCATTGAGCAGCTGGATAAGACTGACACTGCCCACATGACAACTTTGGGTATGTTCCATTCCTGGAAGAATATCAAGACCAACATAGATAAAGCTACCAAAAAGTAGTTGTAGATGCTTTGGCTGTTCTTGTTTGTTTTTATGGTTTTTTTTTTGCGGTCTCTCTACTGCTTTTTTTGCAGTATTTTTACTATTTTGTCTTGTTTGGGTAGCTATTTTTTGGCTACTTTGAGCTTCATTGTCACATTTGGATTTTGATCCTTTTCTCTCTGGTTTTTCATTCCTATTCTGGCTCCTAGGCCATCTTTTGTACTCAAGGGTATAGTCCCTTTCAAAAAAACTATTTGCCAATAATAATAATAAAAAAAAAACTCTACCTCTGAAATTTGTATCTTTGTCTTCTTAAGGTGATCAATGATATCAAGAGATCTAGAGGTGGATGGGGAATCATTACTAGGAACTTGAGAAAATTTTGATTTATCAGTTTTAGGAGTTGAAGGACAAGAAGTTTTGGAAACAAAAGTAGAAGGAAAAGGATTAGCATTACTCACCTTTTGTGTGGAGGCAATGTGAATACTATCTCCTCTTCTTGCAACCACTAGAATAGTTATAGGAAACTCGTATTTCTTAGTAGGATGCATCACTTTCTATTTTCTGTTCGTTTATTCCCGAGTCATACTAACATATGAATCACTATTAATATCTTCCACTCTTTCATCATATTCATCTTCATCATCCATATCTTTAGTTGTAAGGAAATGAACTTGAGATCCACCAAGCTCCTCCAGTTCTTCATCAACCTCTTCTTCTAGGTCTTCAAATTTTTCATTAAACTCTTCACCATCAGGTTCTTGGACTTCACAAGTTGCATTGACTGGAACCTTGATAGGTGGGCCTTCAATAGCCAATTTATTCTGAGAGGGAGGTAACCGGTTCCTAGGCTGAAAATTCCTTCTTGGAATATCTTGATAAGGAGTATGTTGAGCCAATTACTTCTTGATAGCAATGAGATCATTTGCAAGATTCTATACTAACTGATCAGAATTGGCTCTAGGGGAAGAGGAAGAAGAATATGCTTTAGATTTGGTGGATTCTATTTTTAGTTTACTAGACATGATTAAATCATCTTCAACAATGATAGCCAAGCATTGATCAAAATCAAGAGTTACAAAGTTAGCTCTCCTTAGTGCATAAATTACTTCAAGAAATTGAGCAACGAGGAAGAAGCAATTTTGGATTTGATCTACAGGGTGAGTGTTCTGTGGAATTTTAAGAACTAGCTTGTTGAATTTAGCCACAAACTCCCTCATGGGTCCATGTGGTTCCTTCTTGATATGAGAAATTTGAGCCAAGAGGGCATGCAAATCTTCAGTAGGTTTGAAACGTTGCTCAAAATGAGTTGTCAAGGTGGTCCAATTAGTAATTGACCCAGCAGAAAGATGATAGAACCAATCAACATCATTATTATGCAATGTTTCCATAAAGATCCTGACAGAGACATCTTCATGTTCAACCCCAAGAATCCCACATGCAAAAATTAAGGCTTGTAATGTGTTATCTGGGTGTACTTTCCCATCACCTCAGAATTTAGGAAAACCTTTCCTACTACTCCTGGGTAACTCATTCAATGGATGAGGAAGAGTAAGGGGCCCAATACATTGTCCCCAAGGTAGAGGTGTTTCCATATGTGGGAAGATTGTCTGAAGGGGAACTGAAACACCAGCAAGTATTAGAGCAAGAAGATTAGGACTGATTTTTTCTGGAGGAATGTTATTATTGGAGTTTCTATCTCAAACAAGAGGTGTGCTTGAAGAATGAGTTAATTTGTTCCTTCTTGCTGGAAGAAGAGAGAAGTTTTGTTACTCTATAATTTGAAAATGAGAATCTTCAACCCAAAGAGATTTATTCCCACGTGTATACCATAGAGTCACATGATAAAAAATGATCTTGAAGTTGTTCTTTTAAAAGGGATATGTTTGAAAAAAAATCCCCAGCGGAGTCGCTAAAAAATGTTGGGTTTTAAAATGGTAATTTAAAAAAAACCACAATCAGGGGACATCAAGTAACTCCTCTTTATGGGAGAGGCTCCCTTATTGAAAGAAAACAACAAAGATTATATAAAAATGTATAACTTTCATCTTAGGGTTAGACTTCTGACATCTTGAAATGCTTCTGTACCAAAATAGCTTATCAATACAAACAAATGGAAGAAACTGAAGAAAGGAAAGAGTAGAATATAATAGTACTTTCAAGAAATATAGATAGCAAAGTATAACCTTATACATATTGAGAAAAGGTGATTTAGAACATAATCATTCACATTCACAACATAAGACACCATTCCATAGACACAAAGTTATAGAAATCATATCAATAAGAACACAAAGTTTCTTATCACAGATGATCAATGATCCACGAATTTCAAGTAAGCAAGAGGGGACAATTGAGGTAGATAGAGAAAAGGGAAAAATCCTTTTGTATTGATTTACTTTCGACTATAATTACACTTCAAAAGTATCAGTGTCCAACATTTGCAATGAGATAAGCTCTTACATTTATAGATGAAGCAAAAAGAGGAGAATAAGAGAAGGAAGAAAAAATGATTTGGAAGCTTAACCACTAACCATCAATTCCCCTACAAATATGCCTCCAATCTATCACATCTGGTTCTGCATGTCTTTGGTGTGCTGAAGAAGGGAAGATGGAAGATCAGATCAAATTTGATCTAGTTGAAGTAGTCTGATCACATATTAATGGTACGAAAAATGTTTTCTAGATTTTCACCCAAATCAAGATATCTAGTTGGTTCTCTATGTCTGTTTGGTGTATTAGAGAAGGAAGGATGGAAGATAAAATCAGATCTAGGCAGTTGAAGAAATTGGATCCCATATTAATGGCTTGAAATACTTGTTCCATATTTCCACCCATCAAAGCCTATTAAAACTAATATTTTATTCTTCCATAGTGTAGAGGAGGTCGAGATCCTTCCAATGGTACCAAATTTGTTGAATTTCAAGCACTAGAGTGACAATTATGCTTATTTGAATATTTGAATCGAATCTGTACAAAAATGGCAAAAATGTAATTTTCACAAAATGGATCCATGAGCCCGAAATTGAAATTACACCTTTAGCACAAAATATGAAAAAGTGAAAATTTTCCCCACAGCCCCGTAGGCCTGCAAATTAACTTTTGATGTAGGTCTGACACGTGGCTTTGCCTGAGTGGTAACAGAGCCCTGAATCACTTTATATTTTTACTTCTTTTGGAAATAAGGCTCAAAATCTCAAAGTTCTCTACCAACCCTCTTCTCCACTTTGAATTTTGATGCGGGCTCAACATTTGAATTTATCCCTTTTGCATGAGCGGGGGCCAAATTTCACTTTATCACTTTACGCCTTTTATGGAAACAAGGCTCAAAATCTCAAAGTTCTTTGCCGAACCACCTTTCTGATTTCTCTTTCGAGCGGGCTTAATATTTGACTTTTTCCCTTATAGAAACAAAACCAAAATTCCCAAAATGCTCCGATGGCCTGCTTTCCCATTTTTGACTTAAAACATGGCCACATGTCCTTTTACGGGCCAGTTTTATATTTTCATGTTTTGGCTAAGTTCCTTTTGTTTAGCGGGGCCATATGTCTGACCCTGGACACATGGAGGCTTAGCACACATTTGGGACCTGCCTCCATATTTTTCCTTTGAAGTTGTGTCGAGATGACACATGGAGGCTTCCGCAAACCCTTATATACTTAGTTGATTCAACAACGAGCTCTGTCCCTTCTTTGACTCTGACCACGTGGTGAGCCCGCGCACACTTGGGGACTCACTTTTGATTCTTCCTTTGAAGTTACACATAAGAGACACGTGGAGGCTCCTACCGATGCTTAGACTTTTCAATAGCCGGATTTGTCTACTTTTCAGACCTGGGACACGTGGAAAGATGGCACTTGTTTGGGGTACCGTATTTGGCTTCAACCTGTGAAGGTGTGCTATTGAGACATGTGGAGACTTCCACCGGTTATTTTAGCTGATTCGGGCCTACTACCCATTTGACTTCTATCAGACCCTAGACACATGGAGGGCTAGTGCTAGTTTAGGGTTTCTCCTTAGGCCGTGCCTTTGAAGTTGCACCGATGAGACATATGGTGTCGTTTGCTAGCCTCAGAATTTTCAACGGCCGATTAAATTTTTTTAGGATCTAACCATGTGGAGGGCTGACACTCATTTGGGGTCTCCATTTTTGGGCACTATACCAAAAGTGTGCCGAAGAGACACGTCGAACCTTTTATAGTCTTTCTATACTTAGCCGATTTGGGCTTCAATTGAACACTACCTTTCTCCACTTTGAGAACAATTTTTTTTTTATCTCTCAAGACTTTTCACTCTCCTCAGACATCTTTCAAAGGTACCAACTCAAAATTTTCAAAACTTGACTTGAAAAATGAGGGGAAGTTTGAGGGTGACAACAGAGTGCTGATGCTCTTATGCTTAAATTCAGGGATATGGAATTATGCTAGGAAGGCATTATTTAATACGGTACCACCATTTTATGGGGTTCATACTTATGATACTAACTATGCTTACACCCTTGCAACATCGTTGCAAACTGACTTGCCTTCCACTCCAGGGTAGTGATCCCTTTCGCGTCCCATAGTAATTCACACTTTTACACATGCTTTTCAACATCTTCAATACCCCTGTAGTATAGAAAATGCAAATAAATCTCAAAGAATACTTGTGGAGGTGCTGCGGCCCTTGTCCTCCTGATCCAGAGCCTTGGTTCCCTTTGATGTTTCCTCCTCCACCAGATCCACTGGATCCACCAGGTCCTGTTCCTCCTGACCCACTAGATCTGCTAGGTTCACTAGGTCTTACAGCTACTATACCACCAGATCCACTTGTTGTAGCTAGAAAATGGCCTGAAGTGTTATTCCCAATGTTCCACTAAATTGTGCACCAATGGTTTGTGATATTTTCCCACTTCTAGTTGTGTCTGGTGCCACTTCTAGATGTGATACCCAAACCTTGTGTATTTTCACCTTGTCTAAAAATTTCTCCAAATACAGGAATGGTTTGCATAGCCATGGATGTCCCAAACAAGAAATTATATCTCCTAGGTGTAGATCAGTTACTTCCATCGATACTAACTAGATTAGCAATACTTCTTCCTTGATCTGGGAATCCTAGCACTAGGGTTTGGTCACCAAGTGGGTTATAGATGCATGCTGATGACTCTCCTTTCTCCATGCGATGAAATATTATCAGAAGTTGAAGTGGCTTCTCTCTCACACTTTACAAGGTGGGGTAGTAAAAAATTCTCAGGTTCCACATCCTCTACGTGAATCCTAACTCCTTCTCACAACGCCTGCCTCCATAGATCCATCACACCTAAAACCTCACATTGTCTACCCATCTCCTTTTCATGAGCTTCAATATATTTGAGTCATCTGTCTTCTCTTTCCCTTTCATCTGTAATGTTCACCATCTTCCTCCACCCTAGCTTCCTCATCCAATTCTTACAGAAGCTTAGCTACCCATAGGGAATTCTTTTAAACTTAGGGTAATGACCAAGATCTTCATAGTTAAAGGGATAACACATAAAAAATATCCTTTGGGCTTCGTCAGAAACTTGAACTCAACAACCTTTGGGCAAGAATACATATAAATGGTGTAATCTAGAGTATAACTTGTTAGTACTCCCTTACCCTAGTGATTAACAACATGTGTCCAAGTCAGATCTGCATCTTGCAGCCTCTAGTAATCATCTTGGGTCCATACATGTGATCTATAGTACCAACTCGATCTAGATGCATATGATGAAATACATTCATATAGTTTTACTTCAAAACAACAAAATAAGGTCTCATACAACTCATGATACAGATGCTCTTCTACCCATCTACATGCATCAAACTCATATTCAGTACTAAAACTTTGAGAAAACTCATCCTCTGTGCTTTTAAACCATGCTTTGACACTTTCCAAGGTCAAATACTCTGTCATCATACATTACAGGAACCAATTTTTTTTATCATTTCTCATAACAACTTCAAAAAGAGGTCCAAAAAACGGAACCAATATGTAGTCATTTTTATACCCTTAAAACAATATTCTAATCCCATGCGTGTTGACCTATCATCTAATGGGTGCTGGGAACTCACCCAAGGCATGCACGGGTGCCGAGCTCCTCCTTTGTTTGATCTGTGTTAGAATACATCATTTATGAAAGATTTAGATGTAGGAAAGAAAAGAACCATGCATTCATTCTGAGAACTTAGGATCTGTTATTATACCAATGCATCCATTCAAATAACAAAAGAGAAGTATGGAATAGAATACAGATCTAGTTCCTGACAGAAAGGAAATTTACCAGGGTTTGTGCCCATGAACAACATATATACTTTAGAACAAAACCTTATATTCATATTAATAAGTTCAATAACCACATTACATTCATTAAGGCCATAACATGCCAATATAACAATATAGATCAGAGTCATGCATTAGAGCCTGAACTATATACATTTACAAAACTAGTTATAGAACCATCCCTCTAAATATTCCATCACTCCTACGGTTCTCCTAATCCCAAACCAAAGGATCCTTCATTGTTCATGTAGAGCTTCACCTATCAAATGCTATATGATGCCATTCTTGGTGTCTCTTTTATTCTATCTGAGCATATCGATATATAGCTTTAGTCTCCACCACCATGCCTTCTTGAGATAACAGATCAATTGCCTAGTGTCCATGTGGTTCTACAATGGAGCATGCTTCATTTGATCTGAGCTCTCCACTCTTTGCAATGATTTCTTTATGGATCCTTCCATTGCATGTATGGAATATTCCTTTCTTGACCATACAACTATCAGGTTGTAACCTTATCCACTTCGCATGTTAGATGGGTCATGATTTTCTCGTGTGTTGCTTAGGACGATGAATATGGCTAAGTCTGAAAACCCCTACTTTTCCTTGCACGCATGCCTTGGGTTCTACTAAACCCTTCCAAAACCCTGTCTTGCATGCCTTCACCTTAAGTTCCCTTTTTCTTATAGGTCCCACATGCCCATATGCTTTCTTGTACTTAGCCAATATTCTGAGGCCCAAAAACATTCATCAATCACATTTGTCATACAATAGTGCATGGGAAATGGTTAAATGCCTTGCAATGGTTGAAAAGGAAGTTTTGAAGAGTGAAAAATGAAATTTTTATATCACTATCAATTGATGAAGTAATAATAGTTGACAACATGTCATGGGTATACTTCTATATTTATATTTTTGAAAATCATAGAAAGAAACCGCATCTGTTGGATGCACATAACATGTTTGAAAATTGTAATGACAAAAACCTATACGAAATAGTTGTTTCCAATTTGAAAGATATTATTGGCATGAATAAATATGAAATTGTTATGAATTTGGTATGTGTTGGTCTTGATGGTGCACTAGTTATGTAGGGTCATCGAATTGCGCTGTGTGTTCGATTGAAAAAATATTAGCCCCTTATATTCTTGCAATTCATTGTATGGCTCACATAATGAATCCAACATATAAAATAGTTAACAACTTTGAAAATATTGTAAGAGTAGAAGAACTTATCTGAGAACTCCATTCTTATATGTCAAACATTCCAAAATGATTTCTTGAGTTTCAAACATTTGTAATTGGAATTACTGATGGTAAAAATATTCTCAAGGATGTTGATGGAAGGTGGATTTATTTGTACGAGCCTACATGTAGAATTATTAAGGAGTATCTGTCATTGGCTGGTTTCATTCACAAATATCATAATGCAGTAGAAAAAGCTAAGGATTTGGAAAAATTTCTTACATTGGTTGGAATTCTATGAATGTTGAAGGATATCAATATTTTTATGAAGCATGCACAAGAAAGATCCATCTATATTGTGGATTTTATATGGATGAGAAAGTGGGTATGTCACTCTCTTGATATCTTTTACTTTTTAGACCAAAGTGTTGATACACATATTTGAAATAATTGAAAAGTTTTGTTGGATATAAAGAATCCCATTAATTATTTGAGATTTAATATTCATGACAACCTTTGTATCAATGTTAATGGGAGGGAGATACCACTACACATTTCACAAAAATGAAAAAATATTCAAGAAATAGAAAGAGAAGAAGTTCATGTGACTTGTGTTCTATTTGATACTTGTTATCCATATTCCACCATTTCAAAATGGATTAACTTATAGGTATAGGCATTGATAGTTATTGGGAAGCAGTTTAAAATCTCTCCACGGTGAATGTTTGGAGTCGAGCATGTTTTAATGGTCGAGCTAGAAAAATTTATGGATTGTTTCCTTGTTGTTGCATGTTAACTACCTTCTTGACATGTATCAATGCCCCTTTTGTTTTCATATGACAACATCCCTTCCTAACTTGCATCAACCATTTCCTCCTGGATGCATGTCACCACCACTTACTGATGCACGTCATCACCACTTGCTGACGTGCATTAACCACTTCCCCTATTGTGTGACAATTACTTCCTCATTGTCACACATTGACCACTTCTTTTGACATGCATCGCCACATATCTCTTACCATGAGACAATTCACCCTCTTTGTCACATGTCATTCTTCCTTCCCCATCATGTTCCCTTCATTTTCACATGTCAGCATTTCTTCTTGATGCGTGAAAACATTTCTCCTTATCGTGTGAAAAATCATACCTTTGTCAGTGTACTGATACTTTGGTTCTTATAAGGTGTCAGTTGGTGGTTCTTGTCGAGCATCAACAAAGAATTTCAGCTATGGATCAAGCATTAATGACATCATACAAGGTATCTTAACAACCAATTTAATGAGGTATAACACACCTATTTGTCGTGCAAGAAAAGTACCATTGGAAAATGAACCGACATGGTTGTCCATACCTCTATGCATGAAATTAATGAAGGTTGCTAGTTGGTAGCCTCCCCTTCTCTCTCTATATATGTAATTTCCCTTCATTTGTAGGGGAGACATTCTGAAATGTAAAATAACTCTACCAAATTTTTTCTAGCACCCTTGTGAGCCACAAGCCTCAAATTTATGAATTTTGCAAAGGATTTTTTCCTTGTGCACATATTGTAATGGATTTTTCATCATTTTAAGCAATAAAATTGGTGTTTTATGTAGATTTTCTAGCCCTATCTCAGAGTTGTGTTACATCGCTTTACCTTTCATTGCATTTTTAGGTATATTTATGACATGTTGTATTCTTTTACAAGACTTAATTTGGTTATGCTCCATGAAATTGGAGGTTTAAATGTGTTCCATGAACCGTGGAACTTTTTCTACCTCTTCTACTTCATTTCCTTCCATTTTCACTCACTAAGGATATATACATCCCCTTTTCTTTGTGTTATCACCTCCATTAGTTTAGGACTCCACTTTTATGCATCTTTTTCTTACCTAGTCCCTTGGAAAATCTAGGTCAGTGTTAGAGTAGTTACATTTCCCTTTCTAGGAGTAGTTTTAGCATTAGAATAGGTAGAGGAACCAACCTTCTCTAGAGGTTTGTCTCATTTTTGAGGGTCCCACACCTTTATATAATCCCATGTTAGTTAAAAGTAGGGTTTTGTAATCTGTAAATCCTAGGGTGTTACTTTTTTGACATAACAGTTTTGGTACTCTCTGTGGGACCAAAACTCAATACTCCCATGTATATCAATATTAGATGTGTGTCTTGGTGAACTTTTATCCTTTGGAGGATTTTTAAAAACACATCTAGCAAATCCAATCATAAAATTAACTAGTTCCAACAAAACTAGCGGCCTATGTACATGAGAAGGATCCAAACTTGGTCTAGAGCAAGATAAGAAGGTGTCTTCGATTATTTGTAGATATCCCTAGGTAAGGAAAGTAGAGGAAAAAGAGTAAAAAGGTATCCATCTCAACCAAATATAACCTAATCAAACCCTCGACCAGGTAGACCCTTCCTTCAATGAACTAGGGTTCTCACACCAATCAGGAATGCACATCAACAACCACCACGAGGACCACCAAATCCATTTATAAATTTTACTGGTAGCAGTCCTCTTGTCATTAAAGTGTAGAATCCAGTTCCTATGGAAGTATTAAAGAACATTCCATTCTTCAATGTGGAGAATTACACTACACCAATTGATCACATTTAGGACATTGTAAAATGTCTATGCCATACATGAAATTATTGAAATAGATGTGGAAGTAAAGCTTCTAGTTTCTTCTTTCAAAGGAAAATCCGTACAATGTCTAGGAAGATTGGGATCATGGTCAATCCAAACTTTGATAAATTATGTACAAATATATGTATCCAATTCAGAAAAAGGAAGACAATCTATCTCTACTAGAGGAGTTGACTACAATTAAGATAACACCAAAAAAGCAAATGGATGACTTAAATTTCATATTCCAGAGAATGTGGGATGGAATTCAAGTCACCATGAGGCAAACTGTTGAAGGTGCATTCCTTTATTTCCATAAGTCTTTTAATTTTGATATATCTATAATTATTCAATGTATGGGAGGGATAACCTTACCCAAGGATTATGTCATAGCCATCAAAGTTAACAATTTCCTAATCCAAGTTAGTAAACTAGCACCTAAGCCACCTATTCCTATTTATCCAAAAATAGGGAATCATAGTTATAGAAAAAATCCTAAATTAGCCCCTATTCCTCCCCTATAAATTAGAGTTATAATGAAGTTTTTACCTCTTCTTCTATTACCTCAACTAAACTCTAAGAAGTTGTGAAGAAATTATAGAACCTAGGAAATGAATTGGTTAACCTAAAATGGCAATAGGCCAAAACATTCAGACCTTATCAGCCTCAGATGCAACCAAATAAGCCTCCATATCAGCCTAATAGACCTCCTTCCCAAGTAACACACAAAAATCAAGGATAGCACCCAGCTTCTAGGTCATTCCAACCATACAATCCTAATACACATTCACCATCCTAGGACTTGGTTCCAATAAAGAATAATGTTGCATAGGAATATGAATGGTGTTTTCCTTGTGGTCAACCCCATAACTAGGCTCCATGTTTTAATGGTATGATAAATGAGGCCTTGATTATAATAATTGTTGGAGTGCCTCAAGAAACAAGCTAAGAAGAAAATCAGTAACAAAATGCTACTCAAGATGTACCTTTAAATGAGACCACACTTGTGAATTGGCAAGTTGAGGATTTTTGTGGTATAAATCAGTCTCCTTCCCAAGGTGTGGAAACAAACACAAGGTCTAAAAAGAGGAATTTGGAGGAAGTGAAGTCATCTAATCCAAGTTTTACTCAACCCTCTATTACTCTACACGGAGTCAACAATCTGAGTAAATCTCTAAGTATGTAGAACCAACCTAAACCACCTTCTATACAAGCTCATGTGCTTGTTGTACCATCCCATGTGAAAGATAAGAAAGTGTCAAGTAGAGGGTAGTAGAAGGAAAACCCACCTTCATTCAATATCATCAACCACATGAATAAGACCAATGTAAGCATCTCTATTTGGGAATCTTTGAAAATTATGTGGAAATGGGATGATTTGCAAGCATCCATAGCCAACTTGCTCATCTCAAATGAGTTGTCTAATAATCAAGATAAGGTGCTTACTCATGCAGCTCCATAAGAATAGAATCAAGGAGGTCAATAGGTAAAAAAATGAAGCCTCCTCCATTCTATATATCTCTGATCATTGGAAATAATTTTGTGCACAACTGCATGATTGATTCGGGAGAAAATAGTTTGGTGATGCCTACTAAAATAGATGATAAGATAGGTATTAAGTATGAAGTCATTTATATAGGTGTATTTCAATTAGACGGAACATCATTGAAATTTTTTTGTGTGATAAAAGGATTGAGCCTCATGCTCCATGCATGCCCCAATGTCACACTGTTTGCAAGATGTATCAGTGATTTACTTTCCACCACTCTTCGCATTATGCTTGTCAAGAGACTTCATAGATAAAATTGGAGGCTACTTGTTTGTTGATTGGTCACATATGCTTTTCACAACAAGGTATGGAGCTAAGGCTACAATCATATCTAAGCCTGTTGCAAAATTTCATATTGAGCCATATGTAACAAGCCTAATCAATACAAATTGCTCAGCCTTTTTATCATGAATACTGCCCAAGCACTCCAGAAATAAATACCAAGGTTGGATGCATTCTAGATTTGAATCATGATGAATGGGAAAACAATAGGAATAGCTTTGATCCATACAAAGAGATGGAGGAAAATGAGATGGTAATTTATTTTTTACACGAAGAGAATCCACTCCTCCCTGGAATTACAAAATTAGAAGAAAAGTATGATAATGAAGTATGATAGCTATTATTTGATGGTTTTAGGAGTAGATAAGGCATTGGAGGAGGTGCAATAATTATGTCACCATAATTTATAAAATACTACTCAGCTTTCTATTTTTAGTTTTCTTGTTCAAACAATATAGCTGAGTATGAAGCTTTGATCCATGAATTCCATTGGGAAAGAAAGAGGGGTATCAAAAACATGCAAGTGTCTAGGGATAATGAGTTGATTGTAAACCAAGTAAGAGGGATAAATTCTTCCAAAAATGATCTTTGAAAGAGCTATAATAACTGGGTATGGGATCTCATTGAAGACTTTAAAGCATTCAAAATTAAGGCCATATGAAGGAAGAAAAATGAGGCTTGCAGACATACTTGCAGTAGTAAGGGTAACGTCTAATGTTGTTGAAAGTATCAAGAGAGATCAGAAGTAGCCTCATATCTAGAGTGATTGTAAGGTCAACTATTCTAGATAACAATACGAGTTGATAAGTATTTGAAAGTGATTTACAGATAATAAATTTTCTCTCAGTAGAATTATAAGTTCTCATCAAGAAATCAAGATAGATTAGAGAAACAATATGGTGATCAAGTGTTCTAGCTGAAGAAAACCAAGTTACCAAAAGGCCTAGTGCCTCTTGAATCCATCTTCAATCCAAATGACTAGTTTCAGAAGGAGAAAGATAACATTCAAGTCAAAGGTGAATATTCAGAACCAATTTTAGTTAGAGAGGGTAAGGTACTCCAAATCGGAAAGGTGAGTACTCAGTAAAGAGAAATCTGATTTTACCTAACTCGGTCAAGAATTTCTAGATGTATTTTCTAGGAATTATAAATATTTGAGAGGCTTCAATGACAAAATTTGCACAACATACTATTGAGTTGGATCTAGAATCCAATCCTATCAGAAAAAATAAAATATTTCGAATCGTCACATCAAACCTCTCCTGAGAAAAGAGATGAATAAGGTAATAGAGACTATCATTATAT
Organism: Taxus chinensis; assembly: GCA_019776745.2. Classification (NCBI taxonomy): domain Eukaryota; kingdom Viridiplantae; phylum Streptophyta; class Pinopsida; order Cupressales; family Taxaceae; genus Taxus; species Taxus chinensis. The sequence continues at coordinate 707,117,761 of CM034148.1, forward strand.
TTCCTATCAAGAATTAAAGTTGGGTTGAAAATTTAGTGCCAGTAAGGAAGAAAAATGGAGATATCAGGTTGTGTGTGGATTTTTCAAGATCTAAATAGAGAATCACTCAAAGAGCATTACCCACTTCCTTTAATGGAGCATATTTTATAGATTGTAGGTGGTTCGAAAAATTTTCTTTTGGTGGATGGATACTCAAGCTATAATTAGATAATTTTCAAAGAAGAGGATCATTTCAATACAACCTTCACTATGAATTAGGGCACTTATGATTATTAGGAAGATGTCATTTGGAAAGTCTAATTCTGGAGAAAAATTTCAGTGAGCTATCGATATGGTGATCAAGGGATTAATCAACAAGATAGTTCTTGTTTATCTCGATGATATCACTATGTTCTCAAAGAATGCAGCAAGTCACCTCTTTCACCTCAGAATAAGTGTTCCAAAGATGTAGGAGATTCAAAGTGTCCTTGTATCCCAAAAAATACATATTATTGGCTCACGAAGGAAAGCTATTAGGCCACATCATTTCAAAAGAAGGGATAACAATTAATCCAGAAAGAGTTGAGGCTATCCAATCTCTACCATTTACATGTCATAAGAAGGTTCTCCAAAGTTTTTTGGGGAAAATTAATTTTGTTAGGAGATTTGTTCCTAACTTTGCTATGTTTGTCAAGCCATTAACATTGATGTTGAAGAAGAGAATGTATTTCAAATGGACTTTCTGAAGGAAAATAAATATTTGAAGCTATAAAGCATGCCATTGCACAACCTCTAACCCTCATCAATCTATATTTCTCAAAGGATTTCACCCTCTATGATTTCAGTGGCATAGATGTAATATATGTAATACTTGTACAACCAAACCAATAAGGACTAGAGCATCCTATTACATTCTTTAGACAGGGACTTGAAGGTTATGAGGTGAGATATTAATTCATTGAGAAACATGTCCTTGTAGTGATTATAATTTTAAATAAATACAGGCATCTAATGTCAAGCAACATAATTCATCTATTAGTTTCACATGATTTGGTTTAAAAATTTTATTTTAAATAAGGATCTCAATGAGAAGAGGGCCAGTTGGATAACCAAGGTCATGGAGTATGACATTGATATCAAGGTGACCAAAATTAGTTAGGGGTAAAGGGTCATGTGAATATCTAACTTCCAACCAACATGCTGAATTAAGATATGGGGTAGAAGCTATTATGGTGTTATAAGATAATCAGGAATGGGCTACGGGTGGTATACCCATTCCTTGTTGGACTTAGGATATTGTATACAATTCCTTCAAATGGTCAAAGTCCTCAAGGATTGAGTAAATGAAAAAGGAGGTATTTCAAACTTCATTGCATCCCATATGTGCTTGTAGATAATATTTTGTTCAAAAAGGATGTGAATGGTGTCCTCCTAAGGTGCATCAAGAAAAATTGGTTAGAGAAGGTATTGCACGAGTTTCATGATGGAGAGGTAGGTGGTAATTTTTCCATAAAAGCAACAATTATTAGAATGATGAGTGTTGGTTATTACTAGCCTAATCTTTTCAACAATTACTACTCATGGATCAAGAAATGTAAGAAGTGTGCCTTCTTCATAGGAAAAGAGAAAGAACCCTCCCATGACTCCATCTATCTCAGTTAAACCCATGCAATGGGGTCTTATTATATAAGAAAGGGGGTGTTCATAATCCAAGCTCCATAAATCAAGGAAAGAAATAGTCATAGAACTAGACATTAAGCAAGGAAAGAACTATACCTAACCTAGATAATATCCCCCCTAATATCTAAATAAATAAAAATAAATATCCAAATACCAGTACCTAGGTGAACAGCTAAGGTAAATACCTACTCTAACAGAACTCCATCACTATCTCAGTTAAACAACCTTTCATGCAATGGGGGCTATATTTTATTGGGGTGATCAATCCAAGTTCCATCCTAGGTCACAAATGGATTCTTACAGCCACAGACTACTTCACTAAGTGGACAAAAGTATTTGCACTTAAGGAATCAAATGAAGATAGAATTCTAGATTTCTATGAAGGGTATTGGAACAAGGTTTGGTGTCCCTTCCACTATAATATCAGATAATACCTTAGATTTTCTTGGAGTAAAGATATCTAATTGGGATGTTATAAATGACATCTACTTGATAACTTCTTCTAAATACTACCCCTAGGGTAATTGGAAAGTAGAGTCCATGAACAAGAGCTTGTTGAGAATCATAAGAAGAAATCTCAATGAAAATCATAGGACTTGTCATACCAAATTGAAATCAGCCTTGTGGGATGATAGAATCACTCCCAAGAAGTCAACTTGTTATTCCCCTTTCAAGTTGGTTTATGCAATGGAATCACGACTAGCAATATCCCTTGAGTTACTAGCATTGAAGCTTATCAAGCAGTTATATTTTTTGGAGCTTATAGATATGAAAGTCAGGTATGAAGAGCTCATGGAGCTAGAAGAGCTAAGAAACTAGGCAATGAAAACAATAGAGAAGGACCAAGCTCAAATCAAGATGAGCTTTGAAAGAAACAACCAAAAATATAACTTTCTAAGAAGGAGACTTGGTTCTGAAATGGGATGTAGACAAATCCAAAGTAGGAGGGATACTCCAAGTTTGATACAATATGGAGTGGCCCTTACTTGATTTTAGGGTGTAAAGAAAACAATGATTTCTAATTTTCAAAGTTGGACAGAGGATAATTACATATTCTAGTCAATGGGATCTACTTAAAGCATTGTTACTAAGGATGAATCTCATTTCTATACATATTATTTTAGGTTCTTAATTCCTCTAAGTGCTTGTGCACATTGTTCTATTTTAGTTAGGTTTTACTTTAATATAAGTGCTTGTGCACTCTCTCCATGTTCCATTTGGGATATCTATGATTTTGTTATTTGTACATAGTTATTCTTTGTTGTATTTCACCTTATAGTTTCAGGCTAGGTATGATGATGAAATAATGTCCCAACAGTGTTTCAGATGTTTAAGAGGTTCTAGGTATTAGACTAGTTTTAGTAATCAGAATGACTCCATGTCTAATGGATGTAAAACTCACTAGTCTTTCCAATCTAGTAGAAAGATCACCCCATAAGTCGCCAAATCAATATACATATTTCCCCCCCTTTTAAAATGGATTAACCTATAGGTATGGGTATTGATAGTTAATGGGGATTGTCACCTTGTTGACATGCATAAACCAGGTTTCTTATCATGTGTCGAATGGAAAATCTGTCAGATTATCACATCATAAAATTCCTTTTTGACATGCATCAACTACCTTCTTTACATACATCAATGCCCCTTTTACAGTCCCACGACAACATCCCTTCCTAACGCACATCAACCATTTCCTCCATGACATATGTCAACCTCTTTCTCCTTATCTTGCATCAAGAAATTCTATTGACATGTGTTAGTTGCTTCCTCCTTCTCATGTGTCAAATTATTCTAATGAAACACATCAATACCCTTCCCCTGTCGTGCAATAACATTCCTCATTATCATGTAATAATTCCCCCTCTTTGTCGCACATCATTCTTCCTTCCCCATCATGTCCCCTTAACTTTTCACACATCAACATTCCTTCTTGACATGTGTAAACCTTCCCTCACTGTCATGTAACAAATATTTCTCCTTGCCATGTGATAATTCATTCCTTTGTTAGTGGAATGCTACTTTGGTTCTTGTCAAGCATCAATTGGTGGTTCTTTTCAAGCATCAGCAAGGAATGTCAGCTATTGACCAAGCATTAATGACATCTTACAAGGTATCTCAATAACCAATTTAATGAGGTGTGGTACTCTTGTTTTCCATGCTAGAAAATTACCATTAGGAAGTGAACCAACATGATTTCCCATACCTTCGTGTAGGAACTTAATGAAGGTTATCAGTTGGTAGCCTCCCCTTATATATATATATATATATATATTTAATTTCCCCTCATTTGTAGGGGAAACATTTTAGAATGTAAAAAAACTCTACCGAAATTTTTCTAGCACTCTATTGAGCCGTAAGCCTTGAATTTATGCATTTTTGCAAAGGATTTTTGCCTTCTTCCCGTATTGTAATGGATTGTGCATCATTTTAGGAAGTAAAATTGGTTTTTTTTTTATTTTCTATCCCTAGCTCAAGTTTTGTTACCTCCCTTTCCTTTCATTACATTTCTAGGTATATTGTGCATGTTGTATTCTTTTATAGGACTTAAATTGATTGTGCTCCATGAAATTGGAGGTTTGAATGTGTTCCTTAAATTGTGGCACTTTGTCTGCCCTCTTCTACCTCATTTCCTCCCATTTTCACTCACTAAGGATATCTCCATCCCATTTTATTTATGTTATCACCTCCCTTAGTTTAGGACTCTCCTTTTATGTATCTCTTTCTTCCCTCATCCCTTGTAAAATCTAGGTCAATGTTAGGATAGTTACATTTCCCTTTCTAGGAGTCATTTAGCATTAGAATATATAGAAGAACCAGCCTTCTGTAGAGGTTTGTCTCATTTATGAGATTCCCAAACCTTGAGAAAATCCCATGTTAGTTAAAATTAAGGTTTTTTTATGGGTAAATCCTAGGGTGCTATGTTTTTGACATAACAATTAGAGAGTGTTTTAGTAAAGATAATATTTTTGAAGATATGGGATTGATGAATCCAATTTTTTTGAATAATACAGGGGATCATGCAGATATAGTTAATAAGCATTTTCATAAATCCATGTGTACTATAATGGATCATTTCACATAGACATCATATGTAAATGGGGTTGAAATCAAAGGTATTCTCAATAAGGATTTAATTAAATCTCAATCAACTCATTTTGCAGTGAAAATGGATGACCACTATTGTTGTTTAAACGAACCTCAAGATAATGGTGCAATTACAAGGATGTAAAGAAAAATATCCCATAGTAGTGTTTTACAATAAAATATCAGTGAATATTTTTTATTATACAAGTTATGCCAAACTATGATTTTAGGATATGTGGAGGATGAAAGGGTGTGCATAGTGCTTTATCTTTTGTAAAATAAAAATTACGAAACAATTTGGATAAAAATATAGAAAGTTATTTGCGGTTGTATGTTTCCCGCTACCCCCTAGACACATTTCCTTATGATAGAGTAATTGTACATTGGAATTCCCTTGCTGAAATAAGAGGTGTTAACAATACAACAACAAATAAAAATGGTCTCAATGATGATATGAAATTGGTGCATCCTCTAAATCTGTAGATGCAAATCTCAAATACGAGTAGGCTATTGAAAATGGAATGTTTTAGCTCTAGCTATCATTTAAAATGTTAAATGTATCACCTTACATTTATTGTTTGTCACCTGTCATTTTAAAATTTGTTATATATTCGATTTCATAATAAGAGATTAAAATAATTTTTTTAATTGTTTTATTTATTTTTGTATTTTCAAACTGCTTTGATCATTGATGTTGTGTTTGTGACATGCGTATTTGGAACACTATTTTTTAAATATCATAATTATATGTAAAATAATAATAAATAAAGTGTAATGAATCAAACACAGTTTGAGTTATCCATCTTACATATTTTTCATTGTAAATAATTAAATATTCAACATTAAAACATGACATACATAGTTATCCAATTTCCAAAATTCAAATGCATTTCATACATATTTTGATATCACTACAATTCATAGTCTATATATTTCTATACATAACACGTTATCATTTCTTTCCAAGACACTTTTCACTAGATTGCATTACATAACCAGATTCCATGAAAACCATTGCAATGTGCAAGCATATATTCTTGAAAAACTAAATGAAATTCTTATAGAAGTAGACAATGAAAGTATTCCATAATAAATTTGTATTTATTCAAATAACATATATTATACATCGATGTAGAGAATATACATATTCTTGTACAGTTGATTCAAGTTTCAAACTTAAACATTTTTCAATTTTAAAATTTTGTAAACATTTTTCAACAAATACAAATGTAGTATATGCTCAAGAAGCTTCTTCTTTCCCACTCCCAGTTTCCTTTTCCATTTCTTTTGTCACTTTTGTGTCACTTTTCCCAATTGCTGCACTATTCCCTACTTTGAGAATTCCACAATTGACAAGATCCTTTGAAAAAATATTTAATTTACTAACAAATACTTCATCTTCCTTTGAAGCATCTCCATGGGATTAAAAAGAAGGATATCTAGTTTCCTTTTTCTTGAACAAAATATTTGCATCCATGTCATTCTCTTTTATAATCCGCTTCAGAGTATTGTTTTTCTTGTTAAGAAAAATAATAGTTTGCTTAAGCTGAATTTCCATGGATAATTTTTTTTTGAGCTTTATCGATGTGAACTTGGAGGACATTTTCTTGAATTTTTAAATTTTTATATTTTGACTGCAACAAAATAAAAATTTGAGCTCAATTCAATCATATTATTAAAGATGAAAGTAATAAAAACTATGATTTAAACTTGAATTTTTTAATTTATAATACTTATAAGAGATTTGTCTCTTTCAACATTGGCAATTTCCACTAGATCTTAATCCTTCGACCATTTGTTGTAATATGCTTGGGCTTAAGCATTAGTATTATTTAATTGACTAAAAATTATATCTAAAACATTATCTTGATAACTATTATTATATGTTATAGTCCAGCCTTGTGCTTGGTTTAGTAAGATATAAATCTTAGCTATATGATTTTGAACTACAACATCTAAACGATACCTCTGGCTATGATTATCAAAATAATTATTTATCTCATTAATTAATACTTTATCCCTTCGCTCCCACTATTTGAACAGATCTATATTAGGCATACTAACCTCTTTCAATGGACGTCACAGTCATTAGCAATTAAGCTATCCAAATAAAAAACCAGTTAGCTCCACACTTTCTAGAGAGGATGGATATGATGGAGGGTTGAAGGATAAAAATTTGAGGCTTCATGTATCTATGTTTCCTCTTGTTCCCGTTGTGTGCCCTGATCCTATTTATGTTTTAAAATAAATTTAAATATAAAAACAAGAAGTGATTGAATAATTAAAAATTGACAAAAAATTGATATAAAAGAATATTACAATAAATATGTTGAAATGGAAACAAACCAGTGTGCCCTGAATCATACCATGTGTATCAATAAAACCTATTGGGTCATTACTATCAATGCCAAAATAATATTCATGCAAATAAATTTTATTTAAAACGGATTTTCCTATTGTACTAGGCACGCCACTGAAAGAGAGATTGAGAAATTCAGAAAAAATGTGTAGTGTCCTTCTGGGGGCTGGATGTGTCATGAATTTACCAGCGGTCTTTATTACTCTTGCTGGAATTCAGAATTGGAATGGTGGTGCTAGTGGTGGAGGTGGCATCGTTTGAATAGATGGTGATGAATGCAATGTAAAAAACAAAAACATTACCAACTTCTATAATAATTGTCATCAATTACAAAAATTAACAATTTTATACCTCACTAAATGGGAACTTGAAGTGGCTGTGACTGAAATGATTATGTGGGTGATTACAATGGTGGTGGAATAGGTTCCACTTACATCGATTGAATATATGAATGCAAATGAATTGATTGTATCAGTGATAATTGTATTAGTTGTTCAGGATATAAAGAAGGGTAGTCCAAAGTCCCTGTAAATGTTAAATGGAAAATGGAAAATGGTAAAATGTAAAAAAAAACCAATAATGATTAATTTTATGGGTATTATGTCTCTATATTTTTACTAATTGAAATTGAAGAGGATGAGGGTATGATTGAGCATCCATGTCAGACTTTGAAAATCTCAATGCATCAACATTTTGTTGACCTCTTCCTTTTGATGCAACTTTTTTTTTCATGGAATGGAGGTCAATTTTTTTTTCTGCATAAGGTAAATAAGAAAACAAAACTTAGAAGTGAATAGTTTGAATAACATCAAAAACTAATTTGTAATAGTTTTATAATTTACTAACCTATTGTTCTTCAATTGAAATGGACAATTACTTCAAATTTTTGTTCATGTAATTAGGAGTGAGCTCACCTTGTAAATTATGAAATGCCTCGAAATAAAGAGTACAAATATAGTTTGTGGAAGAAAAAGTTGGGGTTTTTTGGAAAATTGAGCATTGGAAAGATACACTTTTATCTTATTTGATAAGTATGTGCACCAATCAAAATTTTTCTTTTTGATCGTTGGAGAATGTAGGCAACAATCTAATGGGGAATGTCTTCTTGTCTACCCTACAAAATAATTATTGCTTGAAAAAATGTTATCATTTCTCCAAGAAATTTGTGTGCAACTCCTTGCACATCGACTCCTCGTATTGATTTGTTGAGATTTTCTACACAAAAAGTCATCATTAAATAAAAAATTAAGAACAATTTATATCAAAATTAAATTGTTAAATAAAATGATAAATTAAAAAAAATACTACATGTACCATATACTTGGAAATTGTAATAGGAATCGAGGAAAATCTTATCATCTTTTGTCAAAATAGCTGTGGTTGTAATGATGTTGTAATTTTTGAAAGGAAATGCCTGTCAATTTATGAATATCCTTATGATCAACACTGAATCTGAATGTGTGATCTAGAAAACCCATAGTGAATTTTCCATCTACTAGATTAAATTTTAAAAGGAGGTACTTCATAATAGAGATATCTATCTCAAAATGTGGCATGTTTACTAGTTCTTCAAACTCACAATATTGTACCCAATCCTTGTAAATTTCTTTCAAATGCAACAATACATCAATCTTTGGGAATATTATGTTCTTATATTGGATCTTGGGTAGGGCAGTGGCCCAACTAGTTTGAGATGCCATGACATCATTATGAACACTGCACATGAGAATATACACCTGAAACAATTGAATTGAGACCTAAAACATTTGAATCAAGAACAAAAACAATTGAATCAAAACCTATCCTTTTTTAACAATTTGGAAAGTTTACCTGTGAGAAATGAGAATTGAATAGGAAAAATCTAGACTGTGTGGCCTGTGGGCACTGAGAGTTGAATAGGAAAACTATAGGGCCAAGGATGTGTGACTTGTGAGAAATGAGAGTGAAATAGGAAAACTATAGGCTGTGTGAAACATGTGAGCACTCAATGGAAAATAAAACATGTGATCCTTGATTTGAAAAGGTAACCTATGAGCACAATTGAAAAGGAAACATGAGAGTATGAGATCACCAAGTTGAAAAGGAGACATGTGAGTTGAAAAGGATACCTATGAGAATTGAGAAAAAAATTGGGAGAAGTGTGAAAAATGAGCATGAGAGGGGTATATATAGGGTCTAGGATTAGAATTTGAGCATGAGGATGGGCGACCAAAAAAGAAGGTTTTTGCAAAAACAAGGCCAAAGAGTCAGGCGACAACAAAAAAGGAGATACATGGAAGAAAAGAATAAATATGTGCGATAGGACAACCATGATCCATAAAATAGACAATCATAAAGATACATGAAAAATAAGGAATGAAACAAATGACAACAAAGGATAGAGACACATGACTACAAAGCATGCAAATGCATTAAAACAAAAGAAAGATGCACAACAGTAAAATTCAAGGATGCACAACAATAAATTTTCTATTGTGTGATAGGAGATCTACTCTCGTGTGACAAGAGACCTACTATCACATGACAGTAAATTCCTTGTCGTGCAATAGGATTTTTTTTGTCGTGTGACTTGAATTTTGTTTTGTGTGAAAATTATGTTCACAAATCCTAGGAAATTCACCTATGTCGCGAAAGTGGTTCCAAGGATATTTGTCAGGGATATTCCACCTCTAATTTCTAGAGGCCTCTTAAAATTATCCCTCGTTGATCCTACAAATGCAAAGAACATAATGAATTACTTACTGTTTCTCTACCAAAATGGAACTAAGATGCTCAACGATAGGTATTTCAAACTAAAATTGTTTGAATTCCATGATTATATAGCCAGAACAAGTCTGGCATGCAATAATAATGTTTCAATTATGGGAAATGAATTTTATCCATGGTCTACAATCCTAATGAAATACATGCACATGTTTATAAATAAGATTGTTATAAGTGATGGTCATAATTTCTACACTATTTCCATGATGTACACAAAAAAACCAAACTTCAAAGATTTTAAGTTCATTTCGCAGGTTAAATGATTTTTTTTTTGGATACGCTACATGGAGAGGATTAACACTAAACTTTCTCTAGGAAAGTTCTTAAATAACACTTTTTGTATTATTTTTTACATTACTAAGTGTTGTTAATTTCTAATCTTATTTTCTCAACAATCCATTATAATTTTATAATCTTATTTTAATAACAATACAAAACATAACTAACATGAACTAAACCTTAAGTTGAATGCAAGAAAATAATAGGAAGATTGGTTTGATGAGTGAAATTACATATGTTGAACCATCATGACAAGGTTATGAATTAACAATTATGAAAAACTTTATTTTTAATAGAATCGATGATGAAAAGGTACATTACATGTCACACTTTCAATTTCAATTTTATATACAAAATTATATCTAATATGCATCCTATCTTTGAATTGTTTACTACAAACTATCATTTATAGGATACACCTGGGATGATGGCCAACCTTGTTTATTGTGCTCACCATGCTGGAGTTATAATTATTGTAAAGATTATTTACGAAGCTCAAAATATAGCACAATATTACAAAGAAATCATCCATCCAAGTAACACGAGAAAGATACATTTATTATGATTTGGGATAAAATAGAAAAATTGGGGATTTCAAGTAGGTTGGGGAAACCATGCCACTATAAAGGTCAATTCTATAAGGATATTAACTATGGATGATTATATGGTTTAATTTCTAACAGGATTATCATTCTCCATGAAAGCATTTTAATGGTTTATAAAATTTCGTTAGATTTTTTTTAAAAATGTTAATGACTTCAATTATGAATTTATTCCATTTTGTTTTTGACTAGGTAATCAAATGCCTCCTGGATGAATAAAATTATATAAAACTTGTTTTTTATTAGATTAGGTAAAAAATAGATTTTGAAGGGATCAGGAACCTTGTACAAATGAAAGATATGGTGATCAAAGCCCAAAGATGGAAAAACAAGAGAGGCATAACCAGAAAGAAAAGGTCCCACAAAAAATATTTAAACAAACTTAACTCTTATAGAGTAGGAAACATGACCCCAACTAGACCACAAAGACCAAGAAAGAAATAGGGCATCATAGTTCACCCATAGTTCGCAAAAATTTCAGAAAGCTACAAGTCTTCCAGGAGAGATAGGAAACCACACAAGGACCCCAGCAGGATCACCAACTAATCTTCCTCTGAGCTACTGATACGGAGATTGAATCTCCTTCTTTTCTTCTCTCCATATTTCTCCTCAGCTCTATCAAGAAGCCCTTTGACCTGTTTCTCAAGCTCCTGCATTTGATTTTTAATCTAAACCTAGTTCGAAACCATTTTCTTTGAGATATTAATAATATTTAAGATGTATTCCCTTTTCCCTTCATTTTTTTCCTCCATAGCTTTGAGAACCCCCTCTAAGTAAACCATCCTTCTGATCCACTCTTTGAAAATAGTGGGATCACCCACACACTCATTTTTCTTAGAAGCACCGGCTTCCCCAACATCACCCTCCGTGAAATTTCTGTCAATACCTCCCCCTTTGGGAATAGTTTTTCCCTCTTTCATCTTTGTAAGACATTCCGCTAAGGTAATATCTTCTTCCTCTTCATGTTCCTCCAGAATAGAGACCAAGGGATGATCCAAAACATGATTACCATTTTCAAACAACAGAAGAATCAAACCCTCATGAAGGGGCGGCTCATCCTTCTTATTCTGGAACACTATCAATGAATTTGAGAGAGAGGTAGCTAAGAAAAATAGAATGCTAACCGTAAATTTATGTCGAAACATGTTGAGGAAAGTGATATGGTGAGTATATATTTTTCTATACTTCCCTTCCAGAGTGATATAATTCATAACTTGAAGACATACCTCCTTCAAAATACCAAGGATACACGATCGAGCAATGCCATCAGTGAAGAAAAAACAAGTCTCCTTACCAACAAAAAACTGCTCAATCTCAAGATCTTTGTGAGTTCTTTCCTTATAGATTTTCAAGCCCTCCATATTCATTTCTATCACCCTAACAATGTTGGCCTCCGAGACCTCGACCTCCACACCACGAATAGTAAAAACCCCATCTTTCCATGCTTGGCCAAAATCCTTAGAGAGGGAAGGGTCGTGACCATGCAGTTTAGCAATAAAATTGCTAAAACCCCCAACTTTTAACTTATTCCAAATATCCTTGTTGCCCTCCTTCATATTCTACTTGGCGGGTTCCATGCGGATCCTATCACCACCCATCGAGACTCTATCAAAGTATCTTTTCCAGATGAAACTAGAGACAATCCTCAAACTGTATTTCCAAACCAAATTCAAAAAGACCTAGTGATTTTTGTAAAGACTATCTTGTTTCCTAAAATATCTACCCCCACTCATGCCGACATCATGAAACTTAACACCTCTTTTCCTTAATGATTTCATCATTGATGTTAGAGGGTAATCTCTCCCCTTTGTGCCAGATTTTGTATTCATTACAAAGGACTCCCATATTAGCCATCTTGTCTGCACATTTATTTCCTTACCTCAAAATATGATTAATAGAAAACTCTTCAAAGAACTTAAGCATTTCCTTGATGTCTTGGATAATATTTTTAATCGACCAATTAATCTTACTTTCATTGAGAAGAGATTTTATAATAATTAAAGAATCTCCCTCAATCTGAATATCCTTAAGACCTTTTTCCTTTGCAATCAACACTCCCCAAAGGAGGGCTCTAACTTCAGCCATATTATTAGTTTGTTTACCCAGGGGTCCAGCATAGACAAATAACCAATCTCCCTCACTATCCCTTAAGATACCTCCTCCCCCTGCTTGACCTAGATTTCCCTTAGAGGCTCCATCAAAATTAATTTTGATCATATTTCCCAAGGGTTTAATCTAGCAGACAACATTACCTGGGCTTTTGCTCTTGTCCTGACTATAGGCAAAATTCTCCAGAACTTTCTGTTCCTCTTTCAGACATTGGAATTTCTTTTTTCCTTTAAATAATTTAAGGTTTTCCTTAAAAGAATTTTGAATTTTACTTTTAGCCACCTCAATTGAGGGGTTCAGGTCTCTAAAAACACTGTTATTTCTAGTTTTCTACAATCCCCATAAAATGTGAGGCAAGGCAATATTCCATGCCCAGGCCAAGAAAGGATATCTAAAAGGGCTCTCCCATTGAGTAGCACAATCCTCAATGTTCAAAGGAAGAATCCAATGCATCTTGAAAATCTCTGGAATCAGAGAAAAAACTCCTTCAGAGAAGGGGTAGAGAAAAAAAGGTGATTCACATCTTCTTCCCTTCTCCAGTAGAGAGAGCACCTATTAGGAATTTGCATTCGTCTTTTTATAAGATTATCAATAGTCAGGATTCTATTTTGGACAACCAACCAATAAAAAATATTAATCTTGGGAGTCAAATCTTTAATCCATAACTTCCCCCAATACTCTTTTTGGATATCTTTCTTAAAATGCATTCTGCAGGAAGATTTAACAGAATAATTACCCTAATCTTCCTCTTTCTTAATGATGGAATCCTCCTTTATTTGGTATTGGAAATATGGAAATCCTTGAGTTTCTTATTGAGATCTTGAAAGTGTTTGAGATTACCATTAAAACTAGGGGTCTCAATAATTTCCCATTGGACCCTGTCTTTGTTAGCATAATTTAGCATAGGCATATTTATTGCATTTTATTGCATTGTCTTTTATTTAATAATGTGCAACATGTGCACTCTAGTCTAGTGAATTGCATTCAATATTGTTATGTTGGATAACATTCAATATTGTTATTAGTAGTAATTACATGTGCATGTGAGATGGGTCTTATCATCTCGTAGTTGGTGTCTGCTAGGGTGTCATGTCTATCCATATGAGGCTGTCTAATATCTATAAATATTACAGCTCTTGCATTGTAATGTAATCTGATTTCATGATCAATAATATTTTTGAGGCTTCCATCCATCTTTGGTCATTGCAATCTTATTATATTCTATCATTTGGTATATAAGCTATACCATTATTATCATTTGGTATCAGAGCAAGTTCTATCCAAGCAAGGTTGAAGAGGAGCACTATTGGAGAGGATCCATTAGAGAAGAAGATCTGCATCTAAGGAGAGCCATTGAAGCATCCCGTAGCCTCCATTCCTTCCAAGAATCCCTCAACTAAAATTTGACCTATCCACTTATTTGGAAGGTAAATTTTTTTTTATTAGTCATTGGCATAGCCAATTGATCTAACATATTGGCAGAATATTTCAGATTTGGAGATCTTTAAAAAAAAAAGATTTGTGAAAAAAAAAGAGATCTTAAAAAAAAAGGAGAGAGATCTTGAAATTTTTTTTGCAGATCTAAAGAAAAAAAAGATCAGATCAAAAAAAAAAAAAAAAAAAAATCAGATCTGAAATTGGAGGTGTGAAGAATTCGGGAGCAAAGGTTGAAGCAGTCCTGTCAACAAAATTCCAGCAGATAGCTCTTAGAAAAAAGGAGGTAACTTTTTCATACAATGTCAGATTGATGTGCCATTTTTTTTTTTTGAAGGATAAGAAGGAGGTGCACAACTTTTCAGTTTACATCATCTTCAGATTCGGCCTCTACATGTGACGAAAAGTCTGTAAAAGTCGGATAATTTTTTTCTAAAAAAAATCAGATCTAGCTGGTAAATTGGTAAGATCTCAAAAAATAAGATTTTGATTCTTCTAAAATTTTGTGGGTTTTAAGAAATATATTGTATGATGCTGATGTCAAAATTTTAGAAAAACCCAGCTCACGGTTTGTGAGAAAAGGTGAAAACAATATTCAGATTGTTTGTTTGGATCTTGGGAACAAACAGGTCAGCGGTTCAATTCCCACTCTCTCCATATTTTTTCTTAAATTATTTTTTTGGAAAATTTGGAGAAATTAATAAATTTTGGGAGATTTCTAAATTTAGAAGCTCACCAAACACATTTAGAGCCACCGCTAAATTTAGCGGAAAAACACCTATTGGGGGTAAAAAAAGATTTTTGGCCTAAATTGTGTATTTTGTGATTCTAAACCCTTTTTTGTAAAGAGGGGGGACACAAAAACTTCATTTCGATATAATTTTGGAGCATTTTGTACTAATCTTGGTGCATAAAGTGAAAAAAAAGGTACAAATTTTTTATTTTATGTTTGGTTCTATCACACGAGATCTTTGATCTCATAGCAATGTTCGGTATATATGGTGCCTCTGGGAAGCGCTTACGGGTGATGCCGTCGCGACTACTACTGCACTTAACACCTAACACAGCTTCCTAAACGTCGTCTGGGAATCGACCCTATAAAATCGATAGGGAGTAATAAGGACACAATACACACACATTTGAGCCCTCACATCCATTTGTGCTTGCACAAACCCCTCTCCGTACTGTCTAAGTACCACATACTAAATTCTTTCACGTGCGTTAACACCTCTTTTTGTACTGACGGGTATATTGAAAGGGTGATCTTCTTCCACGTACCAATGGGTATATCGGAAGGGAGTGTATATAGAAAGGTTTGGTATATCGTCCTGACGGTATATTGAGAGGGAGACCATAAACCTGGAGTGATAAGAGCCTTAACCTTTGTCAAAAATTCAGATTTTCAGAAATTTAGATTACAGAAATGGGTGCACAAGCACCAAATTTCTTCTTTCCAGATTCACAACTGCTTAGAGGAGACAACTATGCTGCATGGAAACTGAAGATCAAGGTGTTACTTGAGTTTGAAGACCTATGGAAAGTTGTAGATGGAAAAACAACAAGATCACTTGATGATGGAAGACAACAAGTTCAATTTGACAGGGCCAATCAAAAGGCCAAGCTGATCATCTTGTTTAGCGTAACAGACGATGTGCAACCCCAAATTAGAGATGCCACATCAGCCAAGGATGCATGGGATAAGTTGAGCACAGTCTATGAGGCAAAGAACAAGAATGCCATCCTTAACCTACTATCACAACTGCACACTCTCAAGTTCAAGCACAATGAGAAGGTTGAAATTTTTTTGAGACGAGTTGCTACTTTGAGGGCATCTTTATTGGCATTGGGAAAAGAGATAAGTGATGAAGACCTCGTACCAATTGTGTTGCGAGCACTTCCTCCTTCCTATAGAATCTTTGTGACAACTATCAATATGAGTGAACACACAATCACCTTTGAGAAGTTGGTCAATCTACTCCAACAAGAAGAGGCAATGAATAACAAAGATCATGAAGATGAGCAAGCTCTATCTTCCAATCATAAAGGAAAGGGAAAATTTCAGTCCAATCACAAGAAGTTCCAACAAAACCAAAGTCAACGAGACAACACCAAGAAGTGTCCCATTTACAATAGAGGGGGACATGACATCAAACATTGTTGGTACAATTCCTACAAAAAGGTTCATCAAGCAATTCAAAACCCAATAACCAACAGGGTAACAATAATTCAAATAAAGGGAAGTCCAACAACAACAACAATCAAGGGAAAAAAAATGGTAATTGGCAAAGAAAACCCAAACAACAAGGGTACATTACCGAACATGAGGATGATTCAGATGAAGGACACCACATGTATTCTGCTCAATTTGATGAAGAAACCAAGTCCACACAAGATATCTGGTATGTTGACTCGGGTGCAACTCGACACATGACTGGATGTAAGGATTGGTTCTACACACTGTGTGACTCACCTAACAAGAACCATGTGTCATTAGGTGATGAATCATCATACAATGTCAAGGGGATTGGAAACATTTCACTACCTCTTGGAAAGCATAACTACAAAATCGCAAATGTATTGTATGTACCTAGGTTTGACCAAGAATTTGCTATCAGTTAGTCAACTCCTTGATCACAACTTGAAGTTAGATTTTGATAGTAATAATGGAGAAAAAGTGTGCTTGATAAGAGATAAGTCAAGAGGTTCCAAGATTGTAGCAAGAGCCTCCAATGTGGGACGCATGTTCCAACTTGATTTTGTCCACAAGGATGATCAAGCTCTAGTGGCCAAAGACACACAATCTGTAGAACTATGGCATCGCAGATATGGTCACATCAGTTTTGGCTATCTCTAAACACTTCAAAAGGGCAACATGGTGAAAGGATTTCCTACACTCAAGCACAACACTGACAAGTGTCACAATTGCCTAGCTGGAAAGCAACCACAGAGTACCCTTCCAGAAGAACACATATAGAGCTAAGGGAAAGCTTGATTTGGTGCACACCAATCTTTGCAGGCCCATGCAACCAAGTCATTCTAGATGTCAATACTTCATGCTTTGTGTTGATGACTACTCAAGAAAGATGTGGATATATTGTCTAAGAAACAAGAGTCAAGCCTTTGAGACATTTCAGAAGTTCAAAGCACTTGTTGAGAATGAAGTTGGTCGCAAGATCAAAACTCTCCACTCAGATCAAGGGGGGGGAATTCACAAGCAATGAGTTCAAGACTTACCTGGAAGCTTATGGGATTCGTAGAAAAATGCCTCCTAGTCACACACCACAACAGAATGGTATAGTTGAGAGAAGGAATCGTATTATCATGGAAATGGTGCGATGTATGATTGACGACTCAGGTTTAACAAAGACATTTTGGGCAGAAGCTACAAGAACTACAGTCTATTTGTTGAATAGAGTGCCCATAGTAGCTCTTGAAGGAGTGACACCTCAAGAAGCATGGTCAAATCGGAAACCATCAATTGCACACCTAAGAGTATTTGGGTGTAAAGCTAGCATGCACATACCCAAGAAGAACAAGAACAAGTTGGATATGAAAGATGAGAAACTGATATTCATTGGATACAGTGAAGAAGCACTTGGGTACAGATTATGGGATCTGAAAGCAAAGAAAGTATACACAAGTAGGGATGTTGAGTTTTTTGAGAAGAAACAAGTAGATGCTCCACTCAACGACTCAACAAACATGCAGAATACACCTCTTGTGAAGACAAAATTTGATGTTTCCCACTGAAGATGACAGTGATGAATTGGATGATGGTGAAAAATTGGATCCACCACAACCCAATGGAACAGCTAAGAAGTTAACCTAAATGGTATACTCAATTAATAAGAGATGCAAATTTGGATGAAGCACCTAGCACATCATCCAATCCTGGACCTAGAACTCGCAGTCAAGCTCGTGAAGAGGTCAATTATACCCTAATGATTAGATTTGTTGAAACAGTTGAGCCATCTACAGTTCAGGAAGCCCTACAATCAAAAGCTTGGAAATATGCCATGGATTCAGAGTATCATTTAGTGATGAAAAACAACACATGGCAACTTGTCGACCTTCCACCAGGGAAGAAACCCATTGGATGCAGATGGATATTCAAGACTAAGTACAAATCAGATGGGACTATTGACAAGTATAAAGCAAGGCTTGTAGTAAAGGGGTATGCACAACAAGAAGGCATTGATTATGAGGAGACATTTGCTCCCACAGCCAAGATCGAGACAATCAGGATGATCTTTGCTCTAGCTGCACAATTTGGTTGGAAAGTCCACCAAATGGATGTGAAAAGTGCCTTTCTTAATGGATATTTGCAAGAACAAGTCTATATGAATCAACCAGAGGGTTATGTAATACTAGGAAAAGAGATGATGGTATGCAGACTCATAAAATCTCTATATGGCCTAAAACAGGCACCCCGGGCATGGTACATCAAAATTGATGAGCATCTCATAAGTCATGGATTCGAAAGGAATCGTTATGACCCCAATCTCTACCTCAAAAAGTAAGGGGGGAGATTGTCATTGTGGTTGTTTATGTCGATGATCTAGTCATTACAGGAAGTTCTGTGAAGATGATCGATGCAACAAAGAAGGATTTTAATCGATCGTTCGACATGACAGATCTCGGGCTCATGCACTATTGTCTTGGGTTGGAAGTATGGAAAAAAGAGAATCATATCTTTGTATCACAATTGAAATACACCAAGACAACGCTCGATAAATTCAGGATGATGGATTGCACTCCTATTGCTACACCTATGGAAGTGAGACTTCAGTTATCTCATTCTGATCCATCACCACCGGTGAATGCAACTCTCTATTGGCAGTTGATCGGGAGTCTCATTTACCTGACATATACTAGACCAGATATCAGCTTTGCAGTTAGCTATTTATCATGCTTCATGCAAGAACTGAAAATATGTCATTGGAAAGTAGCAAAGAGAATACTAAGATATCTAAAGGGTACATTTGACCTTGGTCTAGAGTACAAGAAGAATGACAATTTCTTCTTGACAAGATATTCAGATTCAGATCATGCAGGAAACATGGATGATAGGAAGTCAACATCAGGCTTCATCTTCTTTATGGGATCTGGACCGATATCATGGGGAAGCAAGAAACATAACTTTGTTTCTCGCTCTTCTACAGAAGAAGAGTATCGAGTTGTAGGCGAAGCTGTTTGTGAAGCAATATGGCTACGCCGAATACTGGAAGGAATTGGTCTACCACAACAAAAATCTACTCCAGTATATGTTGATAATGAAGGAGTTCTAAAGCTTGTTTGCAATCCAGTATTTCATTAGAGAACCAAGCATATTGAAGTACAGGTTCATTTCATACACGAGCATGTCTTGAAGCACAACATACAGCTCTATTTCTGTCCAACAGCTGAACAGAAGGCAGATGTTTTCACTAAGTCACTTGCACATGACAAATTCACACTATTCAGAGAGTTCCTCTCCACTTCATTGGAAACTATGCAAAATTAAGGGGGGGAATGTTAGCATAATTTAGCATAGGCATATTTATTGCATTTTATTGCATTGTCTTTTATTTAATAATGTGCAACATGTGCACTCTAGTCTAGTGAATTACATTCAATATTGTTATGTTGGATAACATTCAATATTGTTATTAGTAGTAATTACATGTGCATGTGAGATGGGTCTTATCATCTCATAGTTGGTGTCTGCTAGGGTGTCATGTCTATCCATATGAGGCTATCTAATATCTATAAATATTATAGCTCTTGCATTGTAATGTAATCTGATTTCATGATCAATAATATTTGTGAGGCTTCTGTCCCTCTTTGGTAATTGCAATCTTATTCTATTCTATCATTTGGTATCTAAGCTATACCATTATTATCAGTCTTCATTATACCTCTAGAAGTCTCTTAACTAGGTTTTACCATTTTCCTCATATAAATGAGCCACCTCCTTCCAAATTCCCTGATCAGCTAAGGTAGAGTCTTCAAACTAGTTGTCCCACAAAAATCTGATCCTATTCCCCATACCAATCTCCCAGAGGGAACCCTTAGAGAGGATGTTCTTCGAATCCAACAGGGAGTTCCAAAAAAAGGATCCTCTAGGAATATTTTCCTGAGAGAAGAAAAGGTCAATTTTGCCTAAATTACACAATTTTTTTTTTATAATATTAATCCAAAAACCCTCCTCTCTAGCTATTCTCCAGCTAGCTTTAGCAACCAGAGCTTTGTTCATGGTAGGGAGGTTTTTCAGACCCAGTCCCCCACACATCTTAGGCCTAGTGACCTTGTCCCGAGCAACAAGAGGGTATTTAAACTTTTCTGAGGCTCCTGCCCAGAGTAATCTCTTTTGAATTTTTTCCAGATCTTCAATAATTTTGGTCAGAAGCTTGTGAAAGGAATGATAACCAGATCGTACCAAGCCAAGAACACAGATGCTAATTAAACACCATGATCAATAAGATGAAATTAATTCACTAGAATAACTTTACATAAAGCTTTGCAAACAAATGAGAAGCAATATCATATATTATTATGGAACTCAATGCAATACATTAAGAATGGGCCTTGCTTAAATAGGCAAGGAATAACAATCTAAGAACCAATCAAGGTCATAGATCAAGCCATAAATCAAGGAAATAACTAGTCATCAAAGAACTAGTCAAGACCATAGATTTAGGAGAGAACTAGACATCAAGGTTCTAGTCAATACCATAGATCAAGGAAAGAACTAGTCAATACCATAGATCAAGGAAAGAACTATACCTAACAACTAGATAATATCTCCTAATATCTAAATAAGATAAAAGAAATATTCACACACATAAGTGGGTGAGGATAAATACAATAAAGGTAAATAAAGTACCTAGGTGAACATGAGCTAAGGTAAATACCTACTCTAACAGCTTGAAAAGAGACATAATGTAAATGGGAACCCCTTGAAGAGAACTCGAAAGAATTTGAATCTTTCCCTCTTGGGAGAGAAGAAGACCTTTCCAGGAAGAAAGTTTCTTATTCATTCTTTCCATGAGGGCATTCCAGACAGAGGAATCATGCTTATTAAGGATAAGTGACATACCTAAATAAGAATCCGGAAAACACTTTATTTTGCAACCCAAGATCCTAGCAAGCCTTACTTGGACTTGTTTCTCCACATTAATAAAGAACACCACACTTTTGAGAAAATTGACCCTCTGCCCCAAGACCAACTCATAGTCCATGAGAACAGATTTGAAATTAGTGGCTTCTTGAACAGATGCCTTTCCCATCATAAAATTATCGTCAACAAACTGATTTAGGCATATTGATGGGAGACCATTAGTAATCTTGATACCCTGAATCCTCCTGGATAGTAAGGCCTGTTTGCATATTCTACTCAAAGATTCTACCATGATAACATACAGGAAAGGAGATAGCAGATCCCCTTGTCTCAGGCCTCTTCCAGCTTTGAAAATCCCCTCTGGGCTTCCATTGACCAAAACGAAATAGATGGCAGTAGATATATAGGTCATGATCATTCTAACCAGAGAATGATCAAAACCCACTTTACTGAGGATGGCCTCCAAGAAAGAACATGTAATTCTATCATAGGCCTTGTGCATATCAAGCTTCAGGAACATAGTAGATCTATCAAAATTAACAATGGAATGAATAGCTTCTTGAATCACCACTATGCTATCAGTGATCTGTCTCCCTGGGACAAAGGCACCTTGATTCCCAGAGATGAAAATGATCAAGGACCAATCTAATTCTTCTAGCTAAGATTTTGGCCAAAATTTTATATCCTGTATTACAGAGACTGATCAGTCTAAAATCTTTGACTTCATTTTCTCCAACAACCTTTAGAATAAGGACAAAGAAAGTAGTATTAAGCTGATTGAGAAGTTTTCCATTCCTAAAAAAATCTTGGACCATTTCTATGAATTCATTCTTAATCACTTTCTAGAATCTCTGATAAAAGAGAGCCTGAAAACCATTAGGTCCTAGCAATTTTTCTGGTTCCATATCAAAGACCACAAATCTAATTTCCTACTTAGTAGGGATCTTTAAGATCTCTCAATTTTTTTCTGGGGATATGACTTCCTCGAACAGGTTCATGATGTTGTTTTGATTTTTCTCTTCAATTCTTTGACCTTGTTGAAAGAGATTCTTGAAATAATTGATGATGACTCTGCTTATTTCCTTATTCTCCAAAAGAATCTACCCATTTTCATTTTTAATTTCATTTATTTTGAGGATATTTTAATGAGAGGTAGCCAAGAAGCGAAAGAATTTGGTATTCCTATCCCCCTCCTTTAGCCATTTCACTCTTGACTGTTGTTTCCAATAGACTTCTTCCTTAGCCAAAATATCATGATACTCAACTAGAAGATTCTATTCCTACTCCTTTAGAACTAGATTGAGACCTTCAAGATCAATAAGTTCCTCGATATTCCTTAGATCTTCAGCCAATCTACTTTTTTATTGAAAGATATTACCAAAGAATTCTTTGTTCAACATTTTGAGACAGCCTTTGAGGTACTTTAATTTGTAACTAAGTCTGTAACTGGCAATCCCAAAGACCCCTACATTCCACCACTCTTGGATTTTATTGGGAAGATCAGGATGATCTAACCACATCTTTTCAAATTTGAAAGGTCTAGCCTTCTTGACCAAATTTAACCCAAGATTGAGGAGAATAGGGTTATGATTAGATCCAATTCTGGGAAGAGACTTTAGAGAATATATTTGATTTAACAAATAGGGATAACTTACCACAAACCTATCAAGTGTGATTTGGATGAGCTCAGACCCATTTTGCCTGTTTACCCAAGTAAACTTGGATCCTTCCAACTCCATATCTACCAAACCATTACTAAAAAGAAAATTAGCAAGATCCTCCATACTTTCAGTGTATAAGATGTTGCCACCTTTTTTCCCCCCAGTGAAAGGGGGTATTGAAGGCACCACCAATAATCCATTCTTTATCTTTGAACAATTTCCTAAAATTAGTGAGATCATGCCATAATTTCCTTCTTTCACTAACAAGGTTGGGAGCATAAATGATTGAAACATACCAGGATTCCTTAGAGGACAGATTCATAAAATTTATAGCTACATGCCCCTGAGCTGAAAGAATAGTAACCCCATGGACAATACTAGGATCCCAAAGCGTGATAATCCCACCAGAGGCACCTGATGAACTACAACCTTCCCAGTAGCTTTCTTTCCCAATAGATCTCCCCACTTCTCTAAATCTTTCCATACTCATTTTGGATTCTTGAAGCATGAAAATATCTGGTTTATTTTTAACTCTAAGATCCTTCGTTATTCTGTGTTTGCTAGGGTTATTCAACCCCCTGATATTCCAAGAGAGAAAAATCATTTAACACTTCTTTTTACGACCCAACAGAATCCCCAAAGTTTTCTGTATTCCTATATCTACTTCGTTTCTAGAAATTGACTCCCTTACTTCCTTATTACTTTTTCTTCCCTTTTGACTGGAATCTTTTCCAACATAAGCTCTTAAGCTACTGTGAGTGACAAGTTTGGATTTACTAACCAGAGTCCTTAGAGATCCTAGCACCTCATAGGTGTCAGCAACATAATCTGATAAGATCCCAAAACCATTTGACAAAGTTAGATCTTCTTCTCCTCTTTGTACAAAAGAACTCTAACCTATAGACGAAACCTCATCCAACAAGAGGCCTTCAACAACTATCAAAACTAGTTTATTATCTTCCGTTTCTAAACTTTCCCTCTCCTCTGAATCCTGTCTTCCTTCTACCAACTCTAGACAATCAATATCAACTTCCTTTTCTTTAGTTTCATTAGTGGTGATTCTTTGTTGTTGAGAGAAAACTCCTTCTCCTTCCTCTCTGGTTTGGATAGTAAGATTTAAAGGTTCTACTTTAGGATATGATTGGAGAACCTTTCCATTCTTCCCAATCCTTATCAATTCCTTCGTTTCTTTTCCATTATCCAATTTTTGAGGCATAGGCTTTGCTTCAGGATTCTTCTTTTTGAGATCAAGACAAAGATGTTGTTCGTGGCCCACCAGCTTGTAGTTTTTACAAGCAAAGGGAGTAGGATCATAGACAAAATGCTGCACCCGATCTTCCTTAGGGGTCATTAGCTTAATATGACTTTCCAAGCAAGACTCTTGTCTCATATTCATGCAGAATCTGGAATGGGTGAGTCTGGTTTTTTCTTTGGTGACTAGATCCAGGGCAATAGGATTCCCCAGAATTTTTGCAATACTAAAAAGGATCTCTGATTCCCAAAATTCCAAAGGTAAACCCAAAAATATTGACCCATATCGGAAACTTCGTAACAGGATTTCCATAAGGATTAAAAGCCGGCTCCCATTTCTAAACAACTATATGAGATTTTCCAATAAACCAAGGGCCTTCAACCAAGATTTTTGCCACATGATCCTTACTAGGAAGGATGGCTAAGAAATAACCATTAGCATATGCTGAGATTTCAATGGTACCATTAGACGCCCAACGTCAATTATATTAAAATTGTGAAAATGTAGCAGTGTTATAAATATTTCCACATGTTGAAGTTACAACCATATAGAGGGCCAAATGATACCAGAATAATTGAATATGAGGTTAGGCATGTAAACTCTTGGTTTTTTTGGGTTTTGATGACATTTACTATCTTGTATACCACATAGAATGGAATTGTGTATTCATCATTTATAGGCTTGGAAATGTATCCAATGTGAGGTTTTGGTTATGTTATTCATGTCTAGGAGAAGAGATGTTCCCTTATATGTATTTTCAAGGAGCCCATGCCTTAAAAATGACTAAGTTAATTCACCCTTATACATTGGGTCAATTAAGGAATGAGGTTATGGAGCATAGAAAAGGGAGATGAAAATTTTCAATACCAAATTTGGTGGAGGAAGAGGCACTCCTCTAGATTTTAGAAACATGCTTGAACATGATAAAATGTTTCTGGTTAATGAGATGAGAGCATAATTCTTTAAATTGGTCATTATATTAGAAGGTATGTTTCAAATGATGGTGTAAAGAAAAGTATTTCCTCCAAACATTAAATCCCAACTTAGGGTCAACTATGAGAATACCCCAAGAAAAATTAAAATCAGTAGGGAAATGGATCTAGTATACTATTTCCCTGGAATTAAATTTAAAGTAGTGAAACAAGTCTGTAACTCATGACATAAACATGATAAGAAAACACTATTGAGTACACCAACAAAATTGTCTATCTTCCAAGAACATGTCTGATAATAAAAATTAGTGAAGAGACCCATCTTGAAGCACACATTTTTGGAAAGAAGTAAAACATTAAGGAGGATAACAAACATAAAAACATGGTACCATTTCATTATAATGTGTAATCGAATGGTAACCTAGTAATGATGTTTATTATTTGAATTAATGTTTTGAGAAATTATTTTAATATAGTTAACTAATTCATTCTTATCATCTTAAAAACATGACATGAGGGAGATTGGTCAAACACAAGATAATGAAGGACTTAGAGCTATTGTCAACACCATTGTTACATAAATAGGGATCATGGTTAAGGAAAATAGTGGCTCAATAACAAGTCTGATTGAAATTGAACATGCACATTTTTTAAAGATTACAACAAGTAAGGGAGATAATAGAAATACTCTCCAGACTAAAAAACAAAAAATTGAGAAAGAAAAAATATGCGTCCAAGGCTAGGCATGAATCATTGTATGCATAATGGTGACAATTTATCAAATTCTTCCTAAATTCAAAGTCAAAACTTCAATATGCTTGAAATGTGTACTATGATTAAAAATTGAATACTAAAAATTGAAATCTATATTTTTCATATTAATATATTTTTAAATGAACTACTATGTAAAAACTAGTAACTATATGTATAAACCCTAAAAATTAAGACCTACTATTTTTTTAAGTATTTAAGTTCCAAACATTAGATAAAATGCATTTTAATTCAAGATAAAATCAAGTGGTCCCAAATAATTTCCGGGTAAGTAATGATCATGACTTTTATGTTCACATTTAATGTATAAAAGAGCATAGTTCATTGATAGAGAAAAAATGTAGGAATCAATACCATATAGATCTCTCTCTTAATCCTTTTAAAATCCAACATCAAATCACTTATCTTCACACCTAAAATTTCAATCCTCTTCAGGGGAAGTTAATCAAGTTTCTAGTTGGTTTCATATGAATTATAAAAAAAGTGAATAAGAATTCGGTATACGTCGTGCATCCTAATATTTTTCCTACTTTAATTCATTTTCCCGTATGTAATAAATATGCAATGAAAACATGAAAATAGAGTAAAAGGTGGGAACTATAATATTGAATGATCTCTCTACAAAAACAACCATCTACAGTATATTCAATACATAAATTCACTAACATTCTCAACCACATAAAGTGAATTCACCACTATATAAGTGAATGTACCTAGCAATTGTATAATACCATTGAAGAACATGATAATAAGATTCAATAACCCTATAGATGAATAATTTATTTATCAATGAAATGAAATCACTACGTCATATTTTATATTTATGAAACATAACATGAAATCACCCTTGAAAAAATCATTTCACTACACCATCCAACCACAATCACTAGTAGGAAATGATTCAACATGAAAAGGAATGAAAGATTTTCCACTCACCTAGTTCATTCCATACTTCTTAAGTAAATTAATGAGTAGATAGAGCAAGTGAAAAAACATCTTCTCAAATATTAAGGGAATACATATTTTCAAATAGTTAATGCTTCTATAATATAAGATCCAGTTCATAAGGCAATTGCTGAGTTCAACATTTCATGGAAAAGGGAAACATATTAGAACAAGTATGACTTAAACATGACATCAAATTCATGATATCACAAGTTAAATTAAAAATGAATAGCTATAATTTGTCACCATAATAAGTCCCAATCATAAAATCAACAATTAATAGATATGAAAATTCATTCAATCCCTATGGTCAAGTCATTCCTTCCTTGTCTCCCTTTACCTACAAATGTTTATTTAGTTTGTTAAGTTTTTCAAGAACAGGCTGCTCTGGTTCTTTTCGTTTGTAGACATGAGGCTACTCTTGTTCACAAACTTGGGATTTTTCCACCACATTTATAGATGAATCACAATTCAACAAGAACCTTGATTGTGATGAAATCAATATGTTGTATTTAGTGCCCTATTGCATATCTTCTGTAGAAGGAGGGATATGCACTAAATAAATTCCCAAGTTAGTTGTTGTGAGCTCCAAAGTAGAATTATCAATTTTTTGTCTTTCTTTTAATGTTCACTTTCTTACTTCAAATTACTAATTTTATTTTCTTGTAGTCCCATGGGTTTGATGACCATACTATAACCAACTTGTAACTTATTATTTTATTCCTCATATGATGTTTTACAAGAAACAATTTTTGTTAATAAACTATAATTTTCTTCAATCTCTTTACTCAATTGTTTGTTATTATTTTTCAATTCATCATTATTTCTCTTCAATACATCATTCTCATTCATTAATTCAATCTTATCCTTCTCCTATTACATTCATCCTTACATTAAGAATTAACACATATTTGGAATTTTCCATAGCTTCCTTAAACAAATTATTGACACCCTTTTATGTGTCAATCAATGTTTTATCAGGGCCCGCCATTGTGGTCAATACACCTTAAATTAGGAATAATAAAAAACCATTTCTCGTATCTTGGTACTCTCAAAATTTGAAATATTTTTATATAAACTACTATATATTTGAAAATTCCCATTACTTACAGAGCATACATCAACTAAAACATTGAAATTTGTTCCATAGTGCCTTGTTTCAAACTTCTCAAGGGAAATTTTCACCTTGATGGAATCTCGAGAAATCTTATTTAGTGACTCTGTAGAGAGTCCAACAAAAAATTATATTATTTAATCAAGACATGTAACATAGATTTCATTAGTAACCTTCCTCCATTCATTTTCAATAGGAAAATCATGTAATTGTTGATCAAATTATCAACTATTGGTGTAGTTGCATCATCATCTATAGATTCAAATCATTGTTTCATATTCTTCATTAGATATTGTCACGTTTGATGTGATTTCATATTATAAGTTGGAATATCCATCTTCTTAGCATTTAAAAAAAAATTAAATTCCTCACCTTATAAGGTTTTACAACCACAATTTAGGTTGAGTCTCCACTTGTACTTTCTATCTTATTCATCAAATTATGTAGTTTTATTGGATGAGTCACAAGACTATTATGTACATTGGGACCTACTTGATGTATTTATGGAAATATCATTAATGATATTTCCATTTCCAATTTTGGAATTTATATTTCTAATTCTTTATTAAACTCATAACCCAAAGGTTCCTTATCATTTCCTTTGCATTGTCATTTTCGTTACCAAAATGAACATCATATACAAGTACAATTTTCTTATTTCTCAAGATATTTTTTATGCTTCAAAGGGATCACAGGTAAAACTTCAACTCCATCATCTGGATTAGTAGAAAGGTTCCTATTGACTCTTTTAGTAGTCCTGGATTTTAAATTTATAACTAATTGTTCAATTTCAAGAGTACCAACATCATTCGTAAGCTGACACATGGAAGGTTGGTCAGATGTTTCTCTTTCCAATAAATTTGAATGAATCAAATAATTTAATATCATAACATATAAAGAATAAGTAAACGTTTTAGACCCTTATTGAAATAATTTTTGTAATTTTTATTTGAATCTAGAAGAAATATATGTAGCCCATTTTAAATTTCACCCTCTCAAAGTCTAAAAGCATTGACAACCATCCACGTGGCTATCTCAATATTCCTTTCAATAAGGAATACCTATGCAAAAATAAACTCACATGTTAATTTTATAATATTTTTATTAAATGCTCTCTATAAAAATCATTGTTTTTAATTAATTCATTAGTTAAACCATCAAAACATTTTGTAATAAAATAATCCCTAAATTTGGGTTGCATAAATGACTCATTAAATTTTTACCATCCATGGGTAAACTAAAAAACCTTATGAAACAAATGGGGAGTTATTTTTAAATAAGTAACTTCAAATATCATAACTCTATCTTTCAGAGAGTAATTATTAATTATCAAATTGAGTTTCTTATCATCCAACACATTGACTAAGATTTTGATCAATTAGGAAACTCCAGTTGTTCTCAATTTGTAAAATATATCATCTAAGGAAGTAAACATGTCAGCATATTCATGAAGCATGTACCAGTATTTTGATTTCCAATTTATTTTATGCTTGTTCTCTTTTTACACAATGACGATTTGATTTCATTTTACAACTTTAGCCATTTATTCCCCTAACACAATTTGTTTCCTCTTTTGAGACTGACTATCATTCACATGTGTTACTGATGACTTCTTGAAACTACTCCTTATTACTCTCCCTTAAATATTCAATGTGATTTTTACACTTCAATGGATTCCTTCACATGATTATGTGAATTCTAAAGTTTGAATGGATTCAATAGCTTCAATGGATTGTGAATTCTACCCTTCAAATGAATTCAATGGATTTTGTGATTTCTTAAAATAACAAAAGCTCCTATGTCAGTACAATATGGATTATTATTTATTGTACATTACATAATGAAACTTTAATGATTTAATGTATTCACCATCATCGTGTTTAAAGCATTAACATTGTATTCACCTACCGGCTAACACATTACATAATTTCAGTATGCACAATATAAGTCATTAGCTAATTGGGGAACATAGTAGACATAAAATTTATGTTGTATAATATTTTACTACCGATGAACACACTATAATTGTAATGTATTGTCCTACTGACATACACGATACATAGATAATCATTTAAAAATATATATATATCATGTGTCTTTTCTACTGTTGGTTGGAGAAATGGACTAAGTATAGAAGCTTACACATAGGAATGAGCATGTGCAGAGGAACATGGGTAGTGTGTTGGAGGGCATCTGTAAATGTTGAATAGGGTAGCGCATGGGACTGTGAACACACATGCAAAAAAGTAGGGACTTAGCTGATTATCCAGAGCACATGCTAAAAATAAAAAAGTAGAGTTGGAGTGCCGACCAAGAAAAGGATAAAAGATGGATGAATCGGCGGTTAAGCAAAGACTCTTAATAAGATTAAAGAAAGGATACATATAAGAAAGTGTATTATTAGTTTTCTTTGTAAAATCATGCAAGAGTTGTACACATGGCTATTTTTAGGCAATAAATCATGCAGGCTATTTTTGTGAGCATGCCTATTATGAGCAGAGTGCATGGGTTGTGAAGGGAAATTCCCCACCCCTATATATACCTATTTTAGGTCATTGTTCTATGTATTCCTTGTATGTTATAGAAAATTTATTTTTTCTTGAGGTAGACTAGAGGGTGATGTCGTGTGCATGGTTCAACGCATCATTGTGTGGACTATTTTTGTATTTAGCTTCCTTGTTATCTACGAGTTTTTATTATAATGGGTAGTTTTGGATGGATATTATTTGTTCATGGATCTGAGTATGGTGATTTAACCATGCAAGTGGTATTGATTATGGTTTATTTGAATTAAGTGTTTTCCTTATTATATGTGTTTCCAAAGTATTATGAATGTAGTGCTCATCTGTGTATGAATAGTTTCTTGGCTAATTATCATGATGAATATGCATGATAACTTCCTCTCAAACATCATAAATGAGGAACCTAGTAGTTGCGTGTACTTCGGGTGAGCATTCATATCTATTAGAATGAGGTTCCAACACATATAACATGTGTTTGGAAATAAAATACTACATTTTATTCTATTTCCTAGTCCTCTTTTTAATTTATTTTCTAGGATGTTGCATACAGATAGCGTATCATCTATCTTTGGAGAGAATTGAAATTTGGGCAGAAGAAGGACAAGATAAATTTACACATAGGTATAACACTAGACATTTTTTCAATGTGTGGAAGTGGGTGGAAAATAATAATTATGACAACCTATATGAGACATTCTTCAAATTTTTCCTAGTAGAATTATACTAGTGGTTGACATCTTATGTGTTGAACAAAATTTACTATCCTAGGCCAAGGATTTGGATGCATGAAGATTAAAAGGCTCTCTTTGATGCAAATGAGGAGTGGACTAGTGTTGTAGATAGCTGGTGGGAAGGTGTGCTACATAATTATACATTAGAGTATGTAATTTTAATGAATTCTATCCCTAAGGAACTAGAGTTCAAGTTCTTGTGCAAGCCTAGAGGATATTACTTACACGTGCTACCCTTAGCTATCAAGATATTGATAATAGAAATAAGGTTGGAGATATTCCATATGGGTAGATAAATATCCATTGTGCACAGGGGAAAGGGTAGGTGTGGAGAATGATGGCGGCATTGACAGAAGAAAGGAAGAGAGAAGAGAGACAAATCAAGTATAACGAATCATGAGAGAGGGAAATTGAAGTAGTGTTGTAGTTGAGAAGAATGATGGCTCAAGAAGGTTTTGAAGATATCATGGGAAGTGAGGAGCTGCAGCATCATGTCCTCCTGACCTTGGGAAAGTGTAGTAGATATTCCCCATCGAATTTGGATGAGAGTGAGTAAGATGAAATAATGAGAACCATAGGCCCGCATCTAACTCATCCTGACCACCTAGCCCTTACGCTACGTGTTCTAGATCCAAAGGTAGTTGTTGAAGGGAATTCTAGTGAAGGTAAGTAGGAAGATACAGGTAGATATAATTTTTTATTAAATTAAGAAGTGCATTAGACTAGGAAGATGCCCATGGCAACACAACAGGCACTACTGTTTCAAATTACACTTGGGGGATTATTTTCAGGAGCATCATCAGGACATAGTATTGACGTGTAGATGATTGGAAGAAATTTTATGGGTGGTGTGATAATGCAAGTAGTGGGTGTATAGTTCAATGCTATAACTAGGTTGCAACCTGTAACAAGGGGTGTGAGAGGCTCAAGAAGGTCAACTCAAAAACCCCTAGGAGGAAATACTAGTGGAGGATCAAGGTTTGGTCCTAATCTAGGGAAAGGTCCATTACGACAACAACTATCACTGAATCAACCTCACCAAACTCCACCTCATAAACTGCACCAAACACCTCAATTATATTCTCAGATGTCTCTTCACTTACTAGAGTACAAATATGTGGAGGATGTAGTAGAGCATGTGCATAAGTGTGAATTATTATGGTGTGATAAAGGAATTGCAGATCCAGATAAGAAGGTAAGTCAATTTTACACTACACTTCAAGTTCCTACACATAGTTTGTCTAGAAAGTACTACCCACACCAGAATACAGTGGAATTTAATGCTTTGTGCACAACATTTTTAGCTGAGTTTAACATCATAGCAGTTGAGCAGAAGATCATCAATAAACTCAAGGATATAATGCAGGGTTTTTCTAAAAGTGTGTAGGAGTATGACATGTTCTTTAAGACCCTCTTGTCAAAACTATCTTATGATATTCATCCAAGCCAACATGCACAATGGTTTGCTAGAGGATTTCTGACTTCATTTCAAAGAGCTCTATCTCATAAGACATATATGGATCCATGTGAAGCCTTAGAAGAAACTCTATCTACTGAAGTGGTTGGAAGTGCTGATACTAGAGTGAGCCCATTTTTGGAGGCACAAATGGAAACTATGGCTAAGAAATTGGATAAGCTCTCTGCCAATTCAACACATGAAACACACAATAGTATATGGTGCACTGATTGTGAAGTTGAAGGACCTACTAAGGATATTTTCCTATGCAGGACAATGCGCACATTACTACAGTCCTATGAGATTTTTCATAAGATTCAGGATGTCTAGAATTTACCTTTATTATAGTGCACAAAGATGAAGAATGTATCTATGTATTGCAAGATCTATGATGTACACACTCATGATATGAAGGATTATCTACTGATAGATCAAATTCAAGAGGCATGCGAGACTAGATTATGATAGACCATGGTGACAAGTAGCTCTTAAGTACAAGAAGCTTAGCCATATGAGGAACATAATAATGGAGGAGGTGGATTTTTTGGAGGATATATGAGCAGAGGTTGTGGTGGTAGAAGTAGATTTTTTTATGGGACTTATTATACTTGTGGGTCCTCTGATCATTACTAGCATAATTTTCCCCTAAAATATAGTATGTGCATATTGTGGAGAAGAACATAAGGTTGAGGATTTTCCTAAACTTAATGAGCGCATGTGTACGAATAAGAAGAAGAACAAAGGTGGGGGGATGATCAAGGTACAATGAACTAAGACTGATCAATGGATGTCGAAGAAGATTATTGATCTTGAGTTACAACCCATGCTAGTAACCACATGTACAACATCAACACATGCACATGAGAATTTTAATGTTAAGCCACTCATTAAGAGATAAGAGGTGATGCATGCCAAGTATCTATATGTTTCTCATCAAAAGGAAGTATATCAAGAGACTATGGGAGTCATCAGAGATTTGTAGGGTGAGATATAGTGTTTTAAGGAGCAGGCGCATGAGAGAGAACATGTAAATAATGTGGAGCTCCCTCAGAAAGATGTAAATGATATGAAAGAGGTATGTAAGATGTTACGATAGGAGAATATCATTCCACAACTAGGAGAGTGGCTACATGAAAAGGTACCACACACTGAAATTGAGCACGAGCGTTAGATAATTCATGCAAATTTGTCACCATAGAAACATGAGTATGATAAATAAATTGCTTTGGATGTGGTGATTAATGGGTGGTTCGTAAGCAATACTCTGATAGATACATGTGGTGAGGTGAATGTACTAAATTTATATGCATAGAATTAGATGGGGAGACATAATGGAATTTCTAAATGAAAAGGAACACACATACCATGCTTCGATGAAGACAAATAAGGTTAATATTGGCACTGAATATGTGCCTAAGGATGCCATCATTGGGGAATACTGGTAAGAACAAGAGGTAGAAAATATTGTTGAGTTCTTTCACAACTTCCAGGATTTTTTCCCATGCAGTTACCATCAGTTGAAAGGAGTACACCCCTCATTGGGAGAGATGAATATTAAGATGAAATAAGGCACACGTCTAGGTCGAAAGAGGATTTACAAGATGAATCCAAAATTGCATATGAGGGTCAAAGAGGAAATTGATAAGATTCTTAGATCTAGAATTATTAAAGTAGTTTAAGAATCTGAGTGGGTAAGCCCCATGGTAATCAGTACCAAGAAGGATGGGTGGATCAGGATCTGTGTGGATTATAGAGAACTTAATGTTGTATGTGTAACAAATCCAATTCCTACACAATTAACAAAGGAAATCCTTGAGGGATTTGTGAGGCGAGGGATTTATTCTATTACAAATAGGTTCTCAGGCTATCACCAGGTATGCATTGCACATGAGGACTAAGAAAAGACTAATTTCACTACTGAATGGGGAATTTTTACATATACTATCATGCCATTTAGATTGAAGAATGCACCAATAGTATTATCACACATTGTTGTGTAGGCCTTCCATGACTTCATTCACAAGTTTTTTTGTAGGTTCATCTTGATGATTGGATTTTCTATTGGTT
This sequence comes from Taxus chinensis, assembly GCA_019776745.2. Classification (NCBI taxonomy): domain Eukaryota; kingdom Viridiplantae; phylum Streptophyta; class Pinopsida; order Cupressales; family Taxaceae; genus Taxus; species Taxus chinensis. The sequence continues at coordinate 707,152,603 of CM034148.1, forward strand.
GGATAAGAATCACTGTGACAATATAAGGCTCATGTTTGATAAGTGTAGACAATTAAGAATCTCTTTTAACATTAAAAACTATATTTTTTCTACACCTTCTGGTACTTTACTCGACCACATCATTTACGAGGATGGATTGCTGGTGGATCTAGCAAAGATAGTAGTGATCTAGGGCTTAGAAGAGCCTATCAATCAGAGTGAGGTGTGCGGATTCCTAGGGAATATGGGTTACTACAAAAAAATCATAAAATGATATGCAAAGATTCTTGCACAACTGAAAGTACTGCTTAAAGATAAAGGAAATTTTCATTAGGGGGATTTGCAACAACATGCATTTGAAACATTTATAGATCAAATGGCATTGAAGTATTGGGTTAATAAGCTCATTTTGTACGGGTGCATCTTGCAGTGAATACTTATTTTCTAGGAGTTTTATTTCACAGTTGTTGTAAAGATAGGTAGGATAAATTTAGGGCTTGACCACTTATCAAGAATAAATTTTGGTGAGGATGCACAAAGTATTGAGGACAATATTTCTAATGCACAGTTATTCAAGTTGAATTGCGTGCTCATAGATTTGGAAGATATAGCAATATTTTTACACATTGGAATGGTGCCAGAAGGGATGAAAACATTAGAGAATAAACAAATTGCTATTTGAGAGGAACCTTATTAGCTCATTGGAGAAGACTTGTATAAGATGTGACGTGACGATGTCTTATGTAAGTATCTCTTGGAACATGAGTGCAAAGATAATATGGAGGAAACTCATGGAGGTTTTCTAGGAGGAAATTATGCATCATATGTAACTACATGCAAGATCCTTGTGGCTGGTCTTTGGTGGGAGACATTATACAAAGATACCAAGGCATATGTCAAAGAATTTGATCATTGTCACCTAGTTGGAAATCTCGAGAGTAGGGATGAAATGTCATTGCGACCTATAGCTAGTGTGAAACCTTTTGAGAAGTGGGCTATTGAATTTATATGACCCATTGCACCACTCGCGCATAGGACTGGGGTGCACTATATAACTAATGCACATATTATTTGACTAGGTGGGCAAATGTGGCACTTGCGAAGGATTGTACTACTACCATAGTAGTAAGGTTCCTTTAAGAAACCATCATTAAAAGGTATGGTTTTCCATTATTCTTGATTAGTGATAGAGGAACTCATTTCATGAATGAGACAATTAGAATTCTGCTAGTAGAGTTTATGGTGACAAAACTACCCATTATGGCACTCATGTTAATGGTACTAAAAAAAGTTTCCACAAGATTTTGGGACCAACTTTGATAAATATTTTTGATTTTGGAAGGAAGGATTTGGATGATAAAGTGGCAGATGTAATTTGGGATTATATGACCATGTATAAAAGGTTGAACAAGGCCACACCCTTTCAATTTGTCTTTGGCATGGAGGAAGTACTACCAGTGGATTTATTGTTACTATCCCTATATATTGTGTACACAGTTGGATTGTTAGATGAAAAGGTTTTGGAAGAGTGTATTGAGAAACTAATGCAATTAGATGAGCAATGTGCAATTATGTGTTAGATCCAAAAAGACTAAGAAGGAATGCCAGAAGGCTTGGTATGATAGGAACATTAAGAACAAGTCATTTAAATTTGGAAAAGATGGTCCTTCTTTATGACTCTAAGTTTGGGGTGTCACCCAAGAAAGTTGAAGGTGCATTGGTTGGGACCTTTTGTAGTAACCAATATACTTGAATCAGGTGCATGTTAATTATAGGCGCTGGATGAAACTGTGATTTCCGATTACTTCAATTGGAGTAGGATGAAGCCTTACTATAAATAAGATTTTTGGTGTTTGTAATAAGTCATTATTTCCACTTTCAATAGATTTACCTTTCATGTTTTGTTTTGACTTTCCTTGTTTTATTGTAATAAGCATGTGTGCATGAAAGAAGATGATTACTACTTATTGAGATGATGCACAAAGGACTATGCATGAATTTAGTTGTGGGGTGAAGCTGGAGTGCACAAGTGGGAAAGTTTGTGTAATTGTATATGTGATGGTAGAAAGGTGGGATGCCTTTTGAAAGGTGCACGCAAGAAAAAGAACATTATGTTATAGGTGCTAAGAATGATGGTTCTCATGGAAATTTCTCATATTGAAGACCATGTAAGGAAGAGGATGCATAAATATAACACGGGGTATGCAAAAGGATGGAATAATTGGTATAAAGCACCAAGGAAGATGTGTTATAGTGCATATAAGCGCGTACAGGGATTTCTGTAACTCAAAAGTAGTAATCACGCTAGAAGGTTATGATTACAATGCATGGAATAAATCAAAGAATAGTGTAGAAAAAGAAAAAAAACATAGTTAAAGATATAGTATGATGGTAGGTGAGGAGTAATAAATGTGATAAAAATTTGGAAATATATACAAATGGCATTGAAGAGGGTTTCATTTTTACCTTCCCTTGTGAATAATTTGGGTGTTGAAGAATGTGAGAAGTGTGAATTTGTGTGAAATCGTGAAAAATTTGAGAAATAGAAGCAATCCAGTTTGGAAAAGTACACAAACTGGTTATGGAGCTCCTTCAGGAGGAATTTTGAATATTAAGAAAAGGCGTGGAAGATTTTTTTTAAAGAATATGGTTTGCGAGCTAGGGTTACAGAAAAACTAGTAATATGAATTCGATCTAGGGCATGAGATATTCTAAGTTGTGAAGTAAGTTCTATGCAGAAGGAGAAATACAACCCAAAAGAGAATTTGTGGTTGCGACTAAAGGAAAAAAATAAATTAAATGGAGGTCGAGGTACAAAAAGCACAAGAAGAATGATACAAAGAAATGTAGTATCTAGAGGACCTCATTATGGGACATATATGGGAATCCCATATCAGAATATGCAAAAGTCAGTGATTGTAACCATCGCTCAGACTCAAATGAGTACACGATAGAAAATGAATTGATACAAAAAGACAAATGAGAGTACTATGAATGGGAAGATGATCTATGATCATAATGGGTACTAGGTATTAGATGGCATAGAATTCCTTCAACTTTATGAGCTATCATACTTTGGTAAGCCTAAGTACCTCTATAAATGGCTGATGTCATGAGTCCATGAGGAATTATTTTATTTAATAGGTAGGAGGATGCACATTACCACGTAGATGATTGGAAAATTCATTGGATCACGTAGTTTGAACCCAGAGATAAAGACATATTTGGATGATGAAGTGGGAAGTAGAGGCCACTTCCATTGTAATGAATTATCAAAGACGTGTCTATGTAATTTATATTATCAATCTTCCTGGCCCAGTGTTGAGAGTCTTCGTGTATATGGCTACAAATTTGGGAGTGCATGAGAGATGGATGCAGGTGAATAAATTATGGCTCCACACTACACAAAAGATGGCCGAAGGGACTGTGTATAATATTGTTTCCTTCATTACATATGGGAATATAGAAGAAGTGTGCATTAGTGACATGAGAACTTGTGGGAGTACTACCCCTTTCGATTGTATTCTCAGAAATTAGAGTTCCAAATGGTGGAAGTGATAAGATGTGGAAGTACCCCCTGAAAATAAATCCCTCGTGAAGATATTCATAGATTACACCCATGATGTAATATCCAATTCCTATAAGTTATAGGTGGAAAAGTGATATAGAAAAATGCACGACGTATTCAAGCATTAGTGACACATTCCAAGTGAGTTACCCATGGATTTGGAAGGGGAAATCATAGTTTGCGATGTACCATAAATTTTTACTAGGAGTATTTTACTTGAAGACCGGTGTTAAGATCCCATTGTGTAAGCTTCCTTAATGCGTTTACAACAAGCTATTTCCAAGCATCTGTGAACAAATTTTTTAGATGTGTGAAAGATAAGGTTTGATGATGATAAGGTGGACTATGATTATCATACGATGCAAGAAATGAATGTATACCATAAGAAATCAACATATATAGAAACTATGATATTAGTATTAATTTCATGACCTTGGTAATAGGTAATGAGGAAGCAAATAAAGATATACATATACTTGAAGCCAAAGTTTGTCAATGGGAGGTATATTGAAGATGAAATTAATATCTGTGAACCACCAAAAGGAAAGAAGATGGTTGGGATAACGGAAAACATGTAAGGAAACTCCCCTAAAGAATGAAGAGGAAGAAATATAATGAGAACGAGGAGGAAGAAGAAAAGGAAAATGTTATGCTTGTTCAAAGCTTCAAAAGAAATTTGAAGAGGATGCACAAGGAACAAGATAATGATGTAGGGACCTTAGAACCTATAAAGAATTCACCAAAAGTCACCCCACCCAAACCAAGCCCAGAAATGAAAATGTAGAAGAGGCAAAGGCTGGTGCATAAGGGCGACATAGATGAAGAAATAATATCAAAAGAAGTTGCGTACAATGTAGAGACTCTAATCATCCATGATGTGGAGGAAGAATACGTTTAGGATGAGAATATACAACATGATAAAAATGTGCAAGAGGCATATGATGGAGGTCATGATGAAGAAGAGAAAGGAAAGGGAGATGGAGAGGTGACAAGAAGTGAAGTTTTGGGTGGTGATGGAACTACTGCGGACACCCAAAAATGAGCAACACATACTGAAAAGAAGGAACACTAGTAAAAGGAGGAAGAAGGGAAAAGATCATGCGTATACCTCAAGTAAGTTATATTGATGATCGGTTCAAGGTGATACACGCAAGATTCCAAAATTTCAATATTAATTGAGAAAATTCTACATATGAGAAAATCTGCACATGAGAAATATTCTCTCATCAAGCTATGCAAACTCATATAGACGATCAAGGTTTGTAAATCACTGAAGAATACTTTTCTGCATGTAAATGAAGAAGGCACCAAGGGAGATTTTTTCACTGAAGCCAATAGTACTCATTGTTGAACAAGCTAGAAATGCTTTCAAAAAGATAGTGGCAGAAGTAGCTTGGAAAAACCTGGAAAATGGGGCCACCATACAGACATTTCTTAAAGATAAAATGGATAAAGAGAAAGAGGTTCAATGGCCTATAGAGGAAAAAAAGGTAGAAAATCACATCAATAATGTCCCTTACATGGTTGTCCACATTGCAGATGAGATCATGACACCATTCCCCAAGCTTGAGAAAAAAACCAAGGAAGAGTATCGCCAACACTGCATTACTCACAATATTTGGTCCATATGATTTTGTATGAGAAGAAAAGTGTGCAGGGAATGACATAAGAAAACTTAGCCATTGAAAAGGAGAAGAATAATAAGCTGGTAACATGTAAGATTGTAGAGTATGAGGATTTGTGCTAGACAATGAAGGATGCACCAAAGAAGGCATGATGGGCTTTTGATCATTTTCAAGACCTTGACTCCATCCTAAAGGAACATACAACTTAGAAGGAAGTAGAATTGGCATGTACACATTCTGCATAGAAGGAAGGAAATATTGGACTGTGAGGAGATCTTGGTAGAGATTGCATAGAAGCAGGATGCCTTTAAAAATTGTTAGGGATGCATATGAGACAAGGCTTAAGGAAATGGGATACCCTCATCATGTGGAGGATGGATGGCATGGAAGGATTGATGTCAGGCCTAGCTAGAGTTATAAGGGAGATAAAAAAAAAGGGAGAGGACATGACCCTTGAACATATGATTGGAAGTAGTTGGGTTAGTTTCTAGATACAACTACTAAAGGGTTATTAGAATGGGATGAGTTGGAGAGCATCCTTAATAAGGAGTTCCTTAAACTTTTGTAACCAATTGAGGAGTAGAGATCATGTGTGCTAGGACATTCTTTCATTATTTTGGTATATTCCATTATTATTTGTGTTAAACATTATTTATTCCTTTATGGGATATTCTTTGTTTAGAGTTGCCAAGGAAAAAACAACATACCTAGTGTGGGGTAATGTTGGTTGGAAAAATGGACTAAGTACCAAATAAGTACATAATCTTATACATAATAATGTGCTTGTTCATAGGATAAAGGGTATCATGCGGGAGGGTGCTCATATATGTTTAATAGGGTAGTACAACGGGACTCTACACACAACAAAAAAATAAAGCAAGGGCCTTAGATGAATTTCCAGAGCATGGGCTAAAAATAGAAAAGTAGAGTTGGAGTGCCAACCAAGTAAAGGATAAAAGATGGATGACTTCATGGTCAAGCAAAGGATATTAATAGGATTAAAGAAAGGATAAATTTAGGACAATCTATTATTATCTTTATTTGTAAAAGTATACAAGAGTTATACTTATGGACTTTTTTTAGGAAAGAAAACATGCAACCTATTTTTTTTTAGCATGCCTATTAGTAGGAGAATGCATGGGAGGATGAAGGGGAAAGTCCCCAACCCTCTATATACATGTTGTAAGTAATTATTCTAAGTATTTATTTTATGTTCTAGCATAGTATATTGTGTCTTGAGGAAGACTAGATTGTGATGTTACGTGCATGGTTCCACACAATCACTGTGTTGACTATTTTTGTATTCAGCTTCCTTGTTATGTATGAGTTATTATTATAATGGATATTTTTTGATGTATATTGGTTGTTCATAGGATTTTGAGTATGGTGATTTAGTAGTGTAGTTGGTATTGATTATGGTTTATTAGGATTAAGTTTTTTTCTTATTATATGTGTTTCCAAAGTATCATGAGTGTAGTCTTCATCTATGCATGAATAATTTCTGGGGTAAATTATCATGATGAGCATGCATGCTAACTTATTGTGAAGCATCATAAAGGAGGGACCTAGTAGCTGTGGGTGCTTCAAGTGAGCATTCAAATATGTCTGAATGAGGTGCCAACAACACACATAACATGTGTGTGGAAATAAAATACTACATCTACATTGTAATTTAAATGCATTTATAATTAGTTACCTTTTAACATGTGTTAATTTTACATAATCGATCACATAAAAGACTACCTTTGCATGTATATATAATGTTGTAGATGAATATCAAGTTATCATAGAAAATTCATGTTCTGTTAATGTGGTTTTAAATAATGGGCAAAAAGGTAAGAGGAAGAATAAGTAGGATTACAATTTCCTAATTCCCAAGAATGAAATAATAGCTTACAAGAGAAAAAAATGCTACCTCTAATTAGAAAGGAAAGAATATGGTAGGGAACAAATTCATAGTTCAAATAAATGATGGATGTTTTTAATTAGGTCCATTTTATGTCACTTTATCATAAAGGTTATGGATTGTAATTAAAATGGGGTGCACCAATTCATACAAAATTACATCCCCATAAGAAAGGAATATTCCCTTGATGGAAAAAAGAGAGGTGGAAGGAGTCAAAATTATAGTGTCTGCAGAGATAATTATTGAAGCTACAAACTTTCCTAATGATAGGGACAATATATGTATGAATTTTAAGATGGCAAGGAGAAATATATTCAATTAGGTACTTTCTGAGGTGTTTGATACTAATAGGAGGAAGCATAGGGAATAACACCAACTCAAGGTTGTTATATTGAAAAGCTATCATATCTATGGAATGAGATTGTTGATATGGTAAGAAGATAAGTTTTCAAATATAAACATCCTAACACATTTTATATAAACATTCTTTTAGTACTAGGTACCATTAAAAAATATCAGAAAGTAAATAATACAAGTTACTATTCATGGGACATAAATAGAATCGTGAGGGAATGGAATAATAGAGAGCATGAGGAGATAATGAATCCTTGTGTCATGTAGATTTTAATAGATCATGAAAAATGAAAACTAAGGGAAGGCTCAAGTTAAATTGTTATATAAGCATAATATATATATTGAATGGTATTAGAGTGAATAAGGTGTTGAAAGAGGAGATAATGTATGTTAAGAAGTGTGTAGAATAAAAATAAATTGAGATAGGAAATATGTAAGACAAAAACTCATTGAATTTGAATAAAATACCGTTGAATTGCAAGCACACCGCAAATTTACAAGGAGAATAATATCCTTCTCTCAAGAATTGTATAGAAAAATAGGAAATTAATGATGAATTGGAAGATGGGCAAGAATATACACAGGATGAGATACAATATACAATAAAGGCACTAGAATATAATAGATATTCTAAGAATTTTTTTTTAAAGATTCATAAAGAAGAACATATTGCACTTCTAAACAAAACTATATAAGACCAAAAACATGACAATAAATAAGTTGGAGGAAAGTGTAAGCTACATGGATAATGATATTGTATATAGGAATGCATTTGAAAAACAATTATTATATTATGGAAAAAACATTGTTAGATCTGAAGTAAATATGAATCAATTAATGACATATAGGGATGAGTTACTTAGAGAGAAATACACAAATATACAGGGATGCAAATAATAATAAAAATATAGTAGTTGGAAAAACAAATCCGAGAAAGTGATATAGCGATAAAGGAGGGTTTTGAAAACTATTGATAATTCATTGAGATTAATAGGTGTTCTTCTCAATTGAAACATTTAAATATAAAAATTGGTGAATTAAAAGCCAATGAAACAAATATGTTGGAAAATAATCTTAAGGAGCATCGCAATGGGGATGTGCCATTATAGTGAGGCATTGTAATTTTTTGTAAATTACATCATCATATTATTTTCTATGATTCATTTTAAGACCTCAATTTTATTGAATCTTAAATGAAAAAGATTTGTGATTATAATTCTAAATTTTCTACTATGTGAAAATATGTATCTACATGTATATTCTTTACATGTTGGTCATTATGAAAATGTTGATTTATGGCTACTTATTTTAAGTATTTAGTAATAAGTTAGTTCATCTATTAAAATATCTTTAGTATTTTCTTCATGCTATGCAATCACTATCTTAATGAGATGATGTACCCCAGCTTATCTATGTAAGCATGCCATAATACTCAATTTTTGATATACCACAAAGAAGTAATTTTTTTGTGTAAGCATGGCATAGTAATTTTTTTTTTAATGGTACCAATAAATACTTGGGGTTTTAAGAACAATGGATTCTTATGGGAGAATAAGATGCTTGATTGGGCCCCTATACTACAGGCTTCCTGTAAACAATCCTTTTAATCCTTATTATTATTAATGAATGTGTTTGGAGAGTATTCCTTGTTTCTGCTACCCTAGAGAAAAAATTGGTGGAAAAAAATTCAATTCAATTGATATAAGAGTAATTAAAACCCCATGTCATGTAAATATCATGTAAGATGTAAGGTGATACATGTTAGATTTTTGATCAAGAACAAGTGACAAAGTAATATTACAATAACTTTACAAAAGAGTATAGAAATGATGAAAAAAAAATCTATACAATAGAGATGAAAAATTACTAAACTCAAAACCCTAATATAAGATGGAAATTGAAACTCCATTGATGCATGATGCTAAGACAACACACCCAAATAGTGATACTTTTCACATGGCATCCCTAGATCAACATTGTTTCTATCACTTAAGGTGATCAATACATAATACTCAATTTCTAATATACACAGAGTGTAGTAATTGTTTGCAAAAATGACACAATAATTTCCATTTAGATGATTAGTACTGCAATGGTTTGTAAGCATGACATACTTCCATTTTCTGCTCTACAAAGAGAAGTATAGGTGTTTGCAAGCATGATACAATAAATTAACATTGTTTCCACCAAATCAGCACGAAAGAAAAATAGTTTGAGACACACACACACACACACACACTTTTTTTGTAACAAATTAAATAACTTAATAGTGGACTAAAATAAATGTATAGCTAAATTTATTGCAAAAAATAATTCATAACTAAAATTTATATATGAATTACAAAATATTTCTCGTATTAAATGTTTTCATAGTTACAAATATATATAGGGGCACCAATAATCATGCCTAGTCCATAAGAATTATAAATTGGGTCCCATTGGTGCACATCCCAAGAAAAGTACATAATAATATGAGGTTGTAGGATATTATGAAGATAATAAAATTTTAATGTTAGTCCTATGCACCACTTTCTTAGAGGTTAGGTCTGATCATTTGAATTTGTAGCTACATAAAATCTATTAGGGAACATTGGCCATGTTTAGAAAATTTCTTCTTTCAAATTGGCATAACCTTACATAGTGAACTCTAGCGAATTATTACACTTAAAAATATTATGTGGCACATAATGCATGACAACAAGTTCATAGGTAACCATGGAGATTTCATCTAAACATGGTATTTCTACAAACGTTTCACTATAAATCGTGTTTTAGAAACTAAGGTGATTGAAAAATTTGTTTTATAAAAGGTGAATATTTTGATGATGCACTCAAGGTGGTTGTAAGACTCCAAGGTATGAAGGTAATGCATTATGTATACTATATTTTGTAGAGCCAACTAATCTAGTAGTGACGAAGTCATTATCACCTTTCATTTCCAAAACCTAAAAAATTGTATGATTTTCATCAATATAAATGATAATGCAACAAAAGAATGTTTCCCCATCTCAATTGGTTGGACTCCACCTTCTAATATAGCTGATGTTAAAAAAAACATCAATATAACCTACACCTATAAAGTGAGCACACAACATTAGTAAATAATTCATTGTTATGAATGTTACATCAAACTCCACCATAGATTAGAAATAGAGCTAACAGTAATAAAACAACATTAGAACTTGCACCAATAAATAAAGCACATAACATTAAATAATTCATTGATATGAATATTGCAACAAACTCAATCATAAATAAGAAATTTTGAATTACAAAATGAATGATAGAATTAAAAAATATAGAACCATACCATTGATAATGTAAGTTGGTATTAGTAACCCCTATTTTTTGTAAAACACCTCGTGTGGATGTAGATTAACATCCTCAGAAAATTTTTGACCTCTACTAATAAAATCCTTGTGAGTATCAACAATTCTTACAAAAAAATGTTTGTTTAGTAGAAACATATGCTAAACACTACAAAACTTCTATAGGATATGGAATGCTCAAAGATGCTTCTATAGATAAAACAAGAAAGTGTTCATGATAAATACGTGCATTCATGCTTGAATTGATAGTAAAATCTATTAATTTGAGGTTGATATCATGATACCCTCTAAATGAATGAATTTATTCCCATCATTTTTCAAAAGACACCCTACTCTCTCTAATTAAGAAACATATGAATTGGATCCCATGTGATACCCTTTCTTAATTACTCTAAAATTCTTATCTACTTTATTATCAAATATTTCCAAATAATTTCCATTCAAGAGAGGTTTTATTTCACAATATGAGGGATGGCGTAGCATAAGTTTTTCCTCTTCATCTACATAAACCATATGCATAGGGAATTTGTTTTTCATACTTTCTGTCCACAAATCATTCATACCAAGAATGTAAAGGTTATGATCATCCTCAAAATAGTCGAATTGTGTCAACTCAAGGTTTCCTGTGTGATACTCATTAATAAATATACAGATAACTATATCATGTGAACCATTTTTCCTTCATTAAGAAGAGTAACAATATCAAATGTTGGTATAATCCCCTACACATAATGGTTTTTTAAAACAATCATGAAGATTTTACAACACAAGATTCTCATTTCTTTCAATTTTGAAACCATTGCTAGTGGAAGATGGAATGTTATCATCAAAGAAAGATTTAGGGTCTAGTAATGAGATTCTTGAATTATTTCATTGCTACAAATATTTGGAAATATTATCATCATATTCAATCTCATTAGTAACCATCGATGATGAATATTTGACAATTTTAGATCTAGAAATAATGCCAATTTTTCTGTGATTTATTTTTTGTTGATAAAACTACCAAAGAGTGGCATTACTTGGAATCTTAACACCTTAAAAATTATCAAAATTACCAGCACAACATTTTGAACCAAATTAAATTTCTTCGGAAACAAAATCATGTGACAATTGAATGTTTTTAGGGAAGTATTTGATGTTGTTCTTACTTACTACCCATGACAAATCACAAGAAAAGAGTAAAATTTAGTCATTACATTAAGGATCAGGTTAAAAATTTAGTCATGTTCATTTTTCCCAAACGAATAAAAAAATCATTAAAAATGAATATGAAGCTACAGAAAAATTCATTAATGGAATAATATATTGGGCTAATCAGGTGCAAGATATAATTTAATCAACAAAAATTCAAAATTCAAATAATTGTGAGAAATTAAACTGGGTGAGAATTGAAGAGAAACCCTATTATGTTTTTGTAGAAGTCAAGAAAAAAACACAATGGAAAAGTTTTTTGTGTATGATAGGATGAGTGGCGAACAAAATGATAGTTTTGTTGTGTTTGAATAAGATGATTAAAATTCTTTTTTTATGTTTGTATAAGATGACCGATGAACATAATTAAAATTCTTTTTTTATGTTTGTATAAGATGACCGACGAACATAATACATAATTTAGGGGTTTTTTAATTAAAAATAAACAAAACAACACATAAGAAATCAAAAGGTGAGATATTCCCAGAATATAAATAATATTGAGCGATCTCTCATTGCAAAAATATACATTAATTTAAAAAAATAAATCATAGTATTGCCAAAATCAAAATTTTCATCAAAGAAAATAAAAAACCACCAATGAATATCACAACATACTTGTGAATATGTGAATATGTATAAGCTATGGGATTTTGGTGTGCATTTTTTATGGGTACTTTAAATTTAATTTTGGTTTTGGTTTTTTCCAAATTATTTTATTTGGGGGTTATAACGTTTACATTTTTAAAAAAAGGGACAATATATTATAAAAAGTAATATCTTAATATTTAATGTTTGAGTTAGGGTATGGTTGACATAAATATTTCCTGATTGAAATTTGTTTATAAAAAGTAACATGAAATAATATTTTATTTAATTTATTGAATATGAGAGATTTTGGTGTGGCTCATTTCTTATGGTTTTTCCAATAGTTTCTAGATAGATTATCAATCATTTTATGTAATGTCCACAATTTTAGCACCCAAAGAGTCACCAAAAAACTAGATATTTGTTGTTGTTGTTATTGTATGATGCAACACTTGAGAGAGATTACATTAATCACTTGACACATAAGCACTAACACTTTCATTTTCATAAATCCAAATGACACATGGTTTTCAATTTTACTTTTACATGCATTATAATTTTGTTACTTAGGTGAGTTAATTATATGGAAGAATGGAGGTTAATCTTTATGTTCCATCATTCCACATTTCAGAATAGGTTCATTTCATTCTAGGATCATTATGATGATAGAATTCCATATTTTTCTCTCACTATTTTTTTAAAAAAATAATAATCCACTTCAGTTCTTAGGAACAAAAAGGTTAGTTATAAGGGTGCACAACTTTGGCGATACCCACAATGAATACAAACCAGCACTAGCAAGCAATATGTGGAAAACTAAGTTACTTATCCCATTGAAGGTTTTACTAGTAATCATTCATTCACGGAGTCTACCTCACACATAGTCCAACTATATACAAGGATAAGACTATAACTCAAAACACCCTTCCTAAGGTCCATGCATATTCCACAAGGTGTATTATAGGTTATTAAGTGGGTCGAACACCATTCATCCACCTCTTAATTTGGTAAGATAAAAATGTTCAGCTAATGCACGGGTGTGACCATGCATGACACAATATTTCCCAAACTGCTACATCCATAAGACATCCACTGGACAGAGTGCTATCTCAAATAGAAAATCCCAACAACGGACAATACTAACTAGGGTGTAAGGTACTCATTCAAGACCAACCCATGAATATGGGTTTATAAGGGGATTCTTATTGAACCAATTAGATTCCTGTCATATTTCCTTCCATGAAAAATGCTAAGTTTGGCTCAAATATCTCTTCACACATAACTTTAATCCCTCTAAGACAAAATAAATAATTTGAATCTCCATTATTAACGTATAATTAATATTTTATTTGCTTAATGGGTATGACCACACAATCCTCAAGATAATTCCAGGGATTTTATCCCATAATCCATTGACAAAGGTGACTAACTCCCTTCTTAAGATCATGAAAGTACTTTACCTTATTTCTTATAGTGACATCATCCCTAAATAATTTGTAACATTATAAGACTAGCATTTTTTATCCTTTCCTACCAGTAGTGAGTAAGAGAATTACAAGAAACTTACATCAGTTACTATTAAATAATATGCACCATTATCATTTCCTTCCACATCCTATAGTTGGGGTTAAAATTGAATCCCAAATAAATGGCTTGTTTTTAATACGGAGGAATGGTTCCACCCCACTGCCACTGGTTACTAAGACCAATACACGATAATGGCATCATGGTTTAATGTTATAAATCTCCCCATAAACAACATTAAATTCCATCCTTTTAACTACACCTTAATTGTTTATGAATGACACTTTAACCCACAATTATCTCATTATATGTACTTAAAATCCCACAAATGCATACTTTTGTATCTAAAAATTATGAGAGAAGAAAGGTTTTGTAAGTCTACCATGACATATGACTAGTTCCTTTAATCAAGGTATGCATTGTCTATTGACCTGCATACTTGGATCTATTTTGGTTAATCAATATCCTTTTACATTATACTTCGTAAGGAATTTCCATTTACACATCCTTTAAAATAAATAGGCCTATTATGTGGGCATGATTTATTTTTGCTATGGTGGTACACAAATTAGATTTGGAAGGCCATCAAACAAAATTCTCATAAAAGATGTAAGGGTTGATTTCTCAGTTGAACAAAGCTCCATCTACAAACTTACCTTACATACAATCCTTATTTGCACATGTTAATACATGACAAAAAATAGTCAAGGAAAGGCTTAGTTTCAACCCTATAACTTCCTTTTCAACGATTTAATAGCCTCTTTCTACAACTTCCATGTGCTAACAACTTGGTCCTTGTGTTAGTTAGAATGATAGTATAAAATAACCACCAAAGATTTCCTAAAAGTATGATACTCAAGAAGAGGATTATAAGGATGTGGCCATTAATGAACACCTTTATGTAGGGGTACCCACCAAATCTAACCCTACTTGAAGAAACAAAAAATTACCTTGGGAAGATGAAGGGCTTGACCATAACTATTATATCAAACAAGAACAATTTAAGTGTAATAAAAAATAACCATGACCAACTACATATCAAGCGAAATTACAATATTTACTGATTAAATATTATCTTCCCATTTATACTTCTACTATTATTAATGCCATACAAAATGATAAGTGAGCTAACTACAATATTAAGGATTCAAATGATTTCTTTAACAAAATGGTAAATGTTAAAAGAGACTGTCAAGGTATTGGCGCAAGTCACACTATCAACAATTTTTTTATCTTTACATCCTTATAAAAAAAATATGAGAATTTATCATAGTTAACTAAATACACTATAAACATATATGTCAAGTTAGTATATCATAGGGGATATAAACATGGTTAGCGAAATAAATAATGATATGGCTATCCCCTATGACTAACATTTTTCACATATATGATTTTCCATTTATAAATAAATTCAACCATATGTATGAAAAAACTCTAGATTAAGAAATACATATGTAACTTCTTTTTACTTCCAAGTAAGAATGAGATAAAGAGAGAAGAGAGAGAGAAAAAAACCATATTTCCCATAAGCTATTTTGACAAAAAAATTACATAAAGGAATTTTATAGGGTCATGTGATAGTGTTGATAGGATTTCCAATAGATATTCTATTGGGAGAGTGTTCCATGACAATTTTTAAATATTTGCTGCAATTTTATAAGAACATCTAATTCAATTAAAGTGGCCTAAGATCTGGGTTAAAAACCCATTTTCTGAACTCAAACACACCATGGGTAAAATTACATCTACTCTCCTATCTACAGGGAGCCCCAAGAAGTTGACATAACTTAGATCTATTCACCAAAGTTCAAATGGAGGTCACTTTTCTTGAGCTACTCATCATAATCGCGCCAGTTCATATAGCTATCAAACGACTTGAGGTCTTCCAAAACCCCTTGTAAAACAAGCTTCCAAGGTGATTTTATCGAAACTAATATTTGGATATGAGTTTTGTGAAGAAATAATAGAGTTGTGTGGTAATGAAATTTCTTTTTTTAATGTGGAGCCAAATCGTGAGCCAAAACCAAATGGAATTCTTAACTTTTAGCAGCTATCCAACACCGTGATATTGACCAATGAGATCATCGAAATGTGATGAAAATTTGTTAAATGATTTTTTGTAATCATTGTAGAGGTTGATGTGGCATCCCACATCACTAGAAATCATATTCAAATCATCATTTTCATGCCACAGGGTTTGGAGGGGTGTTTTGCACGTTTAAGAAAACTTATTTTTTATTAACTTCTACAAGTGTACAAGAGGAAAGTTATCATGAAATCTCAAATTCAATTTTGTCATTTTGGAGGACTCAGTTATCCTAACACATCATCTAAGTTTTATATTATTACAGGAGGTGGTTCCAAGCAACATTAACACTCAAGAAAATTCCATCAACTACGCAACCATAAGGTAGATTTAATGTTTTCGAACTATAACAAAATTCCAAAATTAATACCAAAGCTATCCTTTTTCATCATTTTAATTTTATGAATACAGAGAAAAGGAAAAAATATAAATGTGAAAACATGATAGGGGTAGTAAGAAAAGCACACCTAGATTGATATGGATAGCGAGAGTAGAGGAGTTGACATAACATATACCAATTACACTTTCCTTTAGGTTCTCCAAATCTTCTCGTCATACCCATTTTGTGCATCTTCCGCAACCATTGTGGTTCATGAGGACATGTTTTTTTTTTCTAAGGGATTTTATCGACAATACACGTGCATTTAGCAAATTCCTGCATCTTACATACATAACCCAATGTATTGTTTATAACTACTACACTAATAATGCTTCATGTTCTCCTACTTTCAACATTATTAGTGGATGTCCATATCCCATTCTAACCTCACCTTTTAAATTTGAAAATGGATGATGTTGGAAACCAAAGTCGATTTTGGCTTTATATTTTCCAAAGGTACTTTCTTGTAAGTTGTCCAAGGTATTTTACACACAAATTGTAAACATATCTTGTCATTATTGTTTCTCTCAGGATAAAATTTCTTTTGTTTATTATGTAGAAGAATTTGTCAATTGGTCACTTGAATTATCTTAGCACCTCCAACTTTACTCCATGAAAACCAAAAAATCCACAAAAATGCTATAGGATAGAGCAACACTCTAATGGTAAAGTTTAAAGTTTCCTTAAGATAGGTAGTGCTGCCATGCAACCAACATTCTGACACAACAAGACAAGTTCAATAGTCTACATAGAAACTACACAATTATAATAAATTCAAGCACCAAGTGAATACATTCTCACATACAACAAAATATTATTGGGAAGGATATAGATAAGGTTTATAGCTTCCTCTAGTTAGTTGGCATAGAAAAATAGTCTAACCAAGTAATTAAATCCACGCCATCAGTACAAGTTTATAAGGGCACATTGTTGATACAGTTTATAGATTCACCTACATAGATAACACCTCCATGGAAGTGAAACAAAAAAAATAAATCCATGTACCCCATATAGATTAAAAAACACTTTATGCTAAAGTTAAATGCTTTAAAAGATAGCTAGTGAGGCCATGAGAGTTGACGAGAAAGAGGTTTACACCTATCAAATGTGTTTTCTTGAAAATTTTGTAATACTTTTTAACAAAAGTGAAACCCACTATGTGTAGACCCAAAAAACATATAATCTAAGAGGCCACATTTCTTCCTATAATTCTATCAAATTATTTGTGCCTTGACTAGGCGTCTCCCTTTTTACCTTCAGGTTAGTAGAATAAAAAAAATACAACCTCTGAAAAATGTCCCTCATTCTTTATGCTTTGATAGGCATCCAAGAAGAGTTCTAAAGATTTCATTATGACATGGCTAGGTGTGAGAGACTCAAAACACCCCACAGACACAAGAATCAATGCAATATTGGAGAAATTGTCTTCGGAGGTGAAGACAATGGATAATGTCTAGATTTTTAGAGGCTATAAGGGTAGACACAATCTTCAAGAAATTAAAATAAAATAAAACAAAACCATAACACTACCCAAACATAATGACAAAACATTCAACAACAAAAATGTGAAGGGATGTTTCAACCAAACAACAAATGAGAAGTGGGAGAAATGTAATTTTTTAAATTTTTTTGGGAAGACTCAATGCTAATTCTTAGACCACTCTAACTTCCAGTGTACGCAGGAAATTCCCTTCATTTTGTTTTTCATTGATATTTGTGTCATATGTTATCACATGACTATTCATTTGAGAAAAAATGGTTTATTTCATCTATTTGAATTAAACACCATTTTTTTTCCAATTTCTTTTATTGTATTATTATTTTGATTCCTCAAATTTATTTATTTTTATTTCTATTTGTTAATTATAAAAAGAATTCATGGTTACGAGGTAGTCCATGTTAGTCTCCAAAATATAAAAATGTCCCCCAGGCACTGATGGAAGCAAAGAAAGGCATTGCCAAATTAATTACCATCAAGTGATTTTTTAATCAGTTGAACGTGAAACATAAATTAATAAATTTTAAAAGATCTCACATAACCCAACTAAGTGAGTGGCGAAGGGTACGAATATCTAAAAAAATCACAAGATGACCTTGAAAAAAAGGCATGTAAAATAGGTGTGATGGGGAAGGGCACTACATCATGCCTAATTTGAGAACCTAAAAAATAATTTCTATATTACTCCCAGGGCTTGTGAAACCTTTTGTGAGTGAATGATTAGCCAAATATGGATTCAGGTTTTTTTATACCCTTCTACACGTGAGTTTGTGTTAATGTGGTTTGTCACACTTAATGAAAAGTTGGTGTCAGAACTTAATATTAAGTTCCTATAAAATTTAGTTTATAATTAAATAATTTATATTCTTTAATATTTAATATAAAATTTAGGTTATGTTTAATTGGTTATCTAATAACTAATTTACATTAAATCGAGGTATGATTTAATAATAATACTCCATCACTTAATATGTTCATGACCCGTGGGATCATATAAATATGGGTGCGGATCATATTTGTTTTTCACTTGAGGTGAACGGATTGGAGAGAAGTGAGGTGAAGGAGACTTGTTACTGGATAGTGTAATGTTTCTCACTAATGGAAATTCTCTTTGTCCATGGTTTCCCCGCCTGGGGGTTTTTCACATAAAACCCACATTCATTTGTTTTTACTGTGTTGTGTATTTATTTATGCATTCCATCAAGTTTGGTAAATATTAATTTAATATATTATCCCTTGGATTCTTATATGGTACTAGAGAGTGTGTGCTTTAATCATATTTTAATTAGCCTATCCGATGTGTCCATTGAGGTGGTTAATTCATTAGAAAAATTAATTTATACCCCTTCCCCTCTAGGACATAGTTGTTACCAAGTGCGTGGACAGGTGGAAATGTCTTCAAAAAAAAAATTCCTTATGTGAAATCTCAAAGTGGAAGAATTACTAGGACCTACAAAATAGAGGTAAGGGTTAAAATTTTATATGAAATATTTTCCTATATTTATATAGTTTCAAATGTGCAGGTTGAATTTTTTAGAAGGTAAATTCAATAGTTATATGAAGTTTAAAACGCCAAGATAAAATTTCTATCAAAATAGGGGTGTCAAATTTTCTCACCGGGTTGAATTAACTGTCCCCTTTGTAAAACTCTATGTTAATGATTTCACTTTTAGAATTTGAAAATAAAAATGCTCATGTCCCCTCCTAATATCCTTTTTAAATTAGTTGCATTCAAAATTTTTCCAAATATTTATTATAAAGTTGGTTGTATTTATAATTTGGGTACCTATTTTAATTCGGAACACATAGTTTTTGTGTTTTCAAAACTATAGGCTATATAGTTTAACTTACATACTCTAACATATATAGTTTAAATACTACATATATTATAGTTTATATTAAATATAAATTATAATATATAGTTTTAAAATGTTTAAACATTTATATAGTTTAAATAATATAAATTATAATTTATGAATATAGATTATATTATTGGTTAAAACATATAATATATAGTTTTGTAAACTACATAAAACTATACACAAAAACCTAAACTATTTGTGCCCCTTAATGGGAACCCTCTTCCCCTGGCGCCACATATCTTGCTTGCACCACCCCCCCCCCCCGGTCCAACAAACTTACCTCCCCCCACCATGAGGACCATTTTTCCCCTATACCACTGTCAACCCCCTCTCTTCTTTCACAAACTGAATTGTGCCACCTAGAAGACCGGTATCCCTCCCCATGGTCAAGGTTGATAGTAATTATTTTGCCAAAAGTTTAGTCCCACATCGGTGGGAAATTATAATTTGTAAGGGTTTATAAGTATTCTTTTCATTTCTTGTAATGTTGTTTAGACCACACATTGATAATGTTTTGTTTTCAAACTTTTGTTAAAGTGGCTCAGTGAACATAATATGTACTTAATATGTGGGATGTGATGGTTGGATAATGTATAATGAATTGAATACATTTATAATTGGAAGTTGTGTTGGAAATTTTATGTTAGTGTTGTCATTGATGTCAATTCCATTGATGGAAAGGGTGTCATGGTGTTGTATGAGTCTCCATGAGGTGTCAATTAGGTGTTAAACATGAGAGTTGATTGGTAGTGTCAAGTTTTGTGAAGTATTAAGAGGTCTTGGTGCATGTTTGAACTTGTATAGTATTGGTTGAGTCCTCAAAAGTGAGTTGATGAGTGTCATGAGATCTAACAAGGTCCATATGATGTATCATAGGTGTCTATGAGTCTGCATGGTTAGTTCATGGCTGAATTAGGTCATTTCATGCCTATTCCTAACCCTAGAATAAGCAGAATGAAGTGGAATCATGATATTTAGAGCTGATAAGTCTATTTGAAGAATGGTTTCAGCATGGTGACATGTACCTAAGGTGTATTGTGAGTTTCATTTCAATTCTCGGTGATTTAGTGGTGTTTCAGGGTCCTTGAGAAACAAGTAGGTGAGAAACATGCATATTGGCATAAGTCATTATGGATAGAGAGTTACAAGAATATTTGAGCTAGATGGTAAATATAGAAATTTAGAGGATTTTTTCATGATGCTTGATAACAAATTTAAGGTCATTCTAACATGGGAATCACAAGATATGTAAAATTTTGAAAAACTGAGTAAGCTACAGTGTGTTTTTAAAGAAAAAGTGGACCTTTTGATACTCATTTCGAATTGTATGATTTTCATGGGGACTTGTGATAGTTGGCATAAATTCCTAGGTAAGTTATGAAGGTTTCAAAAAAATAATAAGATGGTTTTATCATCATGTTTTTATGAACGATTGTTGAGAAGGTAAAGTGGTTTGAAACCCTAGCTAAGAGAAACTTGGAGAAGATTGCTTATACCAACCCAGTTTTGATTGGTTATGAAAAAGTGATGATTGTATGTTATATATAAATCTCTTAGATTTGTAGAAAGGTGCATTAGTGCTTCTGACACTATGTATTCCCCACCTAAAAATACTTTTGAAGAATTCTAGCTTAAGGAGAAATTGTCTAAAGAAGGTGAAGATTAAATTGACATAGTTTTTATACCTGGAGATTTTATACATGTTCATGAAGTTTTCAAGTCATTGTTGAGGTGAAAAAGTGCAAAGTGTTCCCTATTTATGAAGACTGGCTTTTGGGGCAGTTTTGAGGCAGCCTATGGTGAAATTGATATTATAGGAGCTATAAGGGGAGTTAGGAATCCATTAAACTTTTGATGTGATCTTGGTTTAGAGAACATTCCAAAGGTATATCAAAATTGTATTTTGGATAAGTTATGAAGAATTCATGACCTATTATTTGAGGGTCAAATCTGGAGGATGTTGGGTCTTGCAGGGTGTTAAGTGGCTATAAGGGGTAAGGTGATGTTTATGAGTTATTATTAATTGGTAAAGGTTATTGAGGGCTTAGAAATCATGTATAATTGTGTTCAATTATTTTTTCAAGTGTGGAAGTGAGTTTTGAAGTGATGGAGTAAGCTCATGTTTAGTTCTTGAGTCTTAGAAGGCTTACGAAGAAGTTTACAAAGATTGGCTTGGTTAAAGGCCTTAAACTTGGATTTTGAAGGAATTATAATATGTTATAGAAATTAAATTAAGAGTTATTATTAGTTTAAAATTACAACACCCTTTGATTTGTGATGTGTGTATGCATGAGCTATCAATATAATTTACTAACATTGGTCCATCTCTTAAGTTGTGGGACTTGCGACTTGAGATGGACCTCCAGAGAAGGTTGGATCCTCTACCTAATCCAACTACTAACACTACTCCTAGAAGGGAAAATGTAACTGAAAAATCCTAAAATAACCATGCCAAGGGACTAGGGAGAGAGAGAGGGTTAGAAAGATGCAAAAAAGGGAAATCCCACACTAAGAGGTGGTGATACCCCCAATAAAAGGGGGGCGAGATACTCTACTGAGGGAAAAAGAGAGGGAAAGAGGATTTGGGAGAGGTTAGACCAATGTGACATAGATCTAGATCCTCATTTCCCATCTGCACTCCATAAAACATAGCATCCTACTTATGAAAGTGAGAAAGCATACACAAAATGCAAAAAAAGAATAGAGAGGAAAGGCAAATACAATGAAATATGCGCAAGGGTTGAAGAAACACCACAAACACAAATTTTAATACTTAAAAACATGCATATACCATTTACATTTTATGCACAGAGGCATAAAATTATTTCCAGGCCCAAGAGAAGGCTCACAAAGCAACGGAGTTGAGGAAAAAACTTGCAAGAGTTTCCCGAGCTCCCAAAATGTTTCCCTTAAAATGAGGGGGGTGACTCCATTATATAGAAAAATTTGTCTCACCAACCAACATAATGCATTAAAGAGGTATGAGAAACCATACAAATTTGATTCCTGAGGGTACCTTTATGGAAGAAGAAGACATAGGCACCATACTTCATTAAAACCAGTTGTTGAGCTATCTTTTCACCCACCCACCTCAGATAATCCAAGGCTTGACGCCGATATTCTTGTAGCTAGTCGGTAAGAAAATTTTATATTGCTGACTGGTAACATATTTCATGTTATCAGTTGGTTTCTATTACCGGCCAGTAAAAACTTATTTTTTATTTCTATCCGGTAATGACCATACAAATATCGTGGTGCTGTCAGTCGGCTGTGGTCCTACTATTGTAGGAAGGTAACACTTTTTTTTGCTACCGTCTGGTAACGACCATACATGTGTTATTGGCAGGTAATACCTTCTTTGTTATAAAAATTCCTTAGACCTTCACTACGGCTCACCAACTTGCCACGAGTTAAGACCAATCACTAACTAAAACACGGGTTATCTTTCTCCTATAATCTTCAGGGATGAATTTAAACGATTGTTTGCATGTCCAAGAATTTGAGTGGCTAAGTATATTTATGATAAGTTATCAAAATTAACCCCCAAGGGGGGGGGGGGTGGAATTTTGGAAAGAAATTATTTCTATCGTTATAGTTTTAGTGTCAAGGTGATTTGATTTGATGGTTCTTTCATGTCAAATTGGGAAGAAGAAGGTTTCTTGATTTTAAGGACAAGACTGCTCAGGCTAAAGAATAAAGTGATTGAAGTATGAGATGAATACATTGATCATTTATATCACTTGGAAAGTGAATAGAGATGAATTTTTATCATATTGAAGGAAATTATAGGTATTGAAAGTGGAAGAAATGGTGAAAGTTAGTTGATTTGAAAAATTGGTTTCCGGGGAGCTTTATTTTGTGAAGAGGAAAAATATTGAGGTTTGATCATATGGATGTTTCATGAGCTCTAACATGCATGGATGTGATGTTTAGGTCCTAAGGATTCTATTGAGTGTTTACATTCCATTTTGGAGGATTTCTTAGGTGGTCTTAAGGCCTAAAAGAAAAATCATGGTGTTGGAAACACATATTTAGTGAAGGATATGAACATTTTGGCTTATGTTATGAATTATTTGATTGGTATAAGAAATTGTACAACCATGGATGATGGTTATATGTTATATTACACATGTATGATAAATTTCCAATCTTGAATAACCATGGTTTTTTCATTTTTGGTTTTAGCTCATCCTACTTATAGGGTTTTGAGGTGTTTTGGTGCAAGATGAGTGGTTTTGGGTATGGTTGACCTATATGGGGAATATGTGACAATTTTATTTATGAATGTAATGGTATGTAATTAAGTTGTATTTCTTTTGAAAAAAATTTAGGACCCGCCTTTCTTATGTTTGAAGGAAGAGAAGGATATAAATGAAGTGTTTGAGTTCATATTTGAACTAGTGCTTATAGAGGGGAAAGTGTGACATGCCTAAGGATGTGAAGGAAATTATAATGCATGATTTCAGAGATGATGATTTGTATGACAAGTTGAAGACTGATTAATGGCATGTGTGTAAGAATTTCAAGCCAATACAAGGTGTGAAAGAGGAAGAAAGAGTGAGCTAGGTGAATGAGGGTTTGAAGGTGAAGTTGTGAGTTGAATTAGATATCTCCATTAGTTTTCGTAGAAAAAATTAAGATATCATCATCATTAGGTGGATGAGTTGGTGCTTCTTAGGGGGTTGTGGACTTCTTGTGGAGTGGGTACTACGCTAAATTAGGGGTTGATGCTCCTTGTAGAGTTTGTGCTCTACTAAACTAGGGGTTGGTGCTTTTTGTGAAGTTGGAGCTCCACCAAAGCTCTTTGCTTTTTGTAATATAAACACATTTTCAATGGGTTTCCTTCCCCATGAGGTTTTCCCACTTACATATACTATTATGTGTTGTGCATCTTTATTTTTGTTGATGTGTTTGAATGTTGAATATCTTAATAAGTACACATGGTTATGCATGATGTATGAACAACTTAATTGATGAATGTATGACTTGGTAAACTGGAGTAAAAAATTATTATAGGACTAATTCAACCCCCCACACTTAGTCCATTTTTCTTGCAAAAATCGGTATCAAAGAAATTCCTTGTGAAGTAGTTATAATATCTTGAAGGAGATCATAGAAGAACAAAATGGCTAAGAATATAAGGAAATATAGTCAGGAGTTGAGGGCCATGGCCAAGAAGGATGAAGAAACTATTAGGAATTTCAGGCACTAAGAGGGGGGGGTGAATCAGTGCTTATAAAATTTTCAATCAATTTCCATTTCTTTAATTTGTTACAGTTAAACTATCTTGATTGTCATAATAATGCATAATCAATCATGAGAGATAAAGAGAGAAGTAAGCACACATACACATGAGGAGACAAGATTTAATGTGTAAAACCCATCTTGGGATAAAAACCCACTGAAACCAGAGAACTAACTTGGAAAATTGTCTTATAAAATTACAAACGATTTCATGATTGAGCTTTAACTCAATCTGGATCTATAACTCCAAAAATTTCACAAAGCAACTACTTAGTTTTTGACAAGCTTCAACTTGTTGGGAAGATACAGTTACAAAATTTAGTACGACACCAATTGAACTTTAGTAAGATCCAACTTACAAGGAGCCTTCAACCCCCTGTAATTTAATCAAGTACAACTAATCTTCTGTAAGCTATCACATATAAGGAAGAGGAAACCCCGTATGATCTAAGCATCTACTTAGAAAAATATTACAAAGAATTTAATAATATGGCTTCTATGTTTCTCAAACAACAAATTATGATTACTTTTATCTTACTTTCTTCATTCACTCTTCAAGATCAACTTTTCATCACTCTCCTTACTTATTTTTCACTTCCCTTTAAAACATTCATTGGATTTGGTTTTTTGCATCTCTTTACATCTCTGTCATTATCCTCTCTTTAATCGACAAATATTCATTTGGAAACATTGTCTCCTTCAACACATAGCTCTACTCTCTTTTAACAATAGATATTCATTATACAACAATTTCTCCTTCCTCTCTCTGTAATAACCTTGAGCCTAATTATTCCTTTCTCTCCTTCATCAACTCCTTACGATTTAACAATTGAGCTTAAGTAGACAATAATTCCTCCATTTTTTTTGACTCTTAATTTTTTAAATTATTTTTATTGTTCTTCACATTACTGGTGGATACAAGAAATGTTACAAAATAATTTCATGAAAATTTATTTAGTTGCACTATATTCCATGATTTTCTCAACCTTCAAATGAAGACATTTACAATTTTTCCTTCTGACATTCTATTATTCCTTCAAAATTTGGATTTTTATATTCCATGGAAAAGAGAATGAAACCACCTTTCCAAAATGTCCAAAAAAAATAAAAATGGTCAACTAGAGTAAGAGATATTGCAATGTGGGTTTAGAGTGTTTGTGGATTACTGGTGTTTAAAAAATATCATACATAGTCTGTAATACATTGCACTTTATAACCCCTTAAAAATTCATATTTTTTCTCTCCTTCAATAATTATATAAGTAAGATATTCAGGGAAAAAATGGTACAAGAGAACTAGGGCCTTTTCATTTAAGTTCTTCCACACCCCTTTCTTCCCACATTTTACTTCATTTTCTTTTTTTTTTCAGGTCATAATGGCTTGTGGGGAACATGTATTCATATGGAACTGGTTCCACGATCACTAGGTTCTTTCGACTCTCCAAAATACCACAACTTTACCTTTTTCTTTGTTTTATGGGTCAAAATGAATTGTGAGGAACAATGTCCCACGTGGTACAATACCACCTGATCCCTTTGGGCTTGCATCTATCTCTCGGCCTTAATTCACCATTCCTTTGTGTTGTGACTTGTGGGGTGTTACGAAGAACATCGTTCCACAAGGAAAAATACCATCTAGGCCTTCTATGCCCACATCAATCTCTCACTTTGAAATGAGCTAACTCCTTCACACATTAGACCAACTCATTCTGCAGGGAAAAATTATTCCTGGAGAACTCATTCCACCCACGCTCTTTGTTCCTGATTCACTTGCCTGATTTACAAAAAACTATCTCCTTCATCCTACGACTCCAAGACACATGCAAAGAACTTTTTGTCCAAGGGAACCTATTCCATCTACACCTCAAATTTCCACAATACACAAAACAAGTCAATTTACTGACTTTTATCCAAATTTTTCTAAGTACTTAAATTTTTTCATTCACCATAGAGACTTTGTGAGCACTTAGAACATATGAATATGAATTTTAGACCTGTAGATCAACTAAGCCAAGTGTACCAACCTTTTCAATCTCTTCACTTGACTCGTATCTCACTTACTAAACTTGTACTATCTTGAATTCATCCTGAAACCATTTTGAATGCTCATTGAACTAGCCTGATATAATGACATACCATTGAAACACCTATCCATAAATGTCATCATATTATGCTCCTTCAATTATTGGTTTGCATCATCATGCCCTGGTTCAAGCATCTCACTTGTTTACTTGAACTGAGACTGAGATTGGGCCTAGAGCTACCTGAAACTTCATGATCTGACCATGAAGATTGGTTACATACTTGTTAACACCTGACTCACATATGATTGATCATGTGTGACCTTGGGAAGTTTGTATACCACCTTGATATTACTCACCACACACCTTTCTTTTTTGACAATGCACCTATCACTGAGATCTCAAACTATCATTGAGAAGGCACTACTAATCAACCTTCATGCCTCTTTTAGAGTCTTACTTCACCACTCACTCTTTTTCCATAAATGCCACTAGAAATCAATGCTAACACCAATGACTAGGGTTAAAAAACTCCCCCTTTGTCATTGTTTGCAACATACTCAGAAACATAAAAAAAATTGATGGAAAAAACACTTTCAAACTTTTTTTCTGACAACACTCTCCCCCCCATTGAAATATATGATAATTGTTCAAAAACTCAACACCATGATCAATTATGCAGATAATCCTTATAAACCATAATATTACCTCAAAAATCTCCCCCTAGGATGATGCTTCTCTTATGATTGAAAGGATATAATTATATACATAACCTTCTTCACACCTTTTGTCTTAGACTATCAATTAGTTATCCTTGTCCACAAGTTCTCCTAGGACTATATTCCATCATTTCTTATTCAAATTAACAAAAAATATGATTCATTCAACCTGATATGAAATTCAACAAGGCTCACCTTGAGCTGATACATTCCATGATAGTCTTCAATCTTGTCATACATTAGAACATCCTCCTTTCTCTTTTCAAGAACTTCACCATATTCACTCATGTCTATACAATTTCTTACATATTGATACATCATAAATTGCAACATATCATTCCCCATACATGTAGATGAACAAAAATCTCCTCTGAGTCATATCATTGTAGTATTTAGTCACAGTTTCAATGTCTTAGACACAGGTATTAGCTAATCTTAGGCTTTACACTCCTATACCATTTTTAGATCTATGTTAGTCTGTTATAGGATTTCCTTCATAATGCAAATTTTTATAGAAAAAACCCTAACATTGCTTTTGAGGTCTGTCTCTTGCCTTTAGATGTCTATCATAGTTGCACACATTTATTCATGAAACAATTATCTTGTTGCAACCTTATGTACTTAACCATCAACTATTGCAGAGGAACCAATGAAAAATTCATTAACCTTAGAATCCAATCTTCTCACCATGTCTTAAAAGCTTATACTCTTGTTGCAATCTTAGAGACCCAACCTCTACCTGTAGTTTCATTTCATTATTTCTTGTCTTAACTAATAATTCCTTGCTTTTAGACATCCTAAATATTCTCCACTGCTTAGTACTTTGTTTGTACTCAGATTACTATTAGAAGAATCCATACACTACAACCATTGTTAGATCAACTTATCTCAATGGTTCATAGCCCAAAATCATCTCTTAGACTCACTATCTCAAAACTACAAAATAATATGCTACACTAGTGCATCTAGGGTTCTTGGGATACCTAGACTATTTTGAAAGCTTCATTAGTTTAATCTTGTTATCCTTAATATTCCCTCAAAATTCTAGATCTCAACTCAACATACAACTCCTTTTGGATCTTATTTTGCATTTTTGCATCTAAACCTCAACTATATCTTGTATACGAGAATGTCATGTATAAATATCAATGCAAGAACTTTCAAGATGAAATGAGGGTAGATTCAGACGCTAATTATGGCCTTCTTGCTATGATTAAAATTTTAGACTATGACTCCACTTGCACACCTTGGTTCCTTTGTTAAGTAGTTTGGTTCTTATAGCCCTTCACCCTCTACATTGTCTTCTTAGGTGTAATGGTCTCTACATACTGTCATCATGGTATTTTTAATAGAAAGGTCACAATCACTCTTCCTCAGGTTTTGGTGACATAAGAGAAAATTACTTGAATGTGTAACTTCTTCTATTCCTGAAAGCATTATTCACAAGTCTTGTGATGTATCTTCTACATGAGCATTCCAAACCCTGATGACTTTAAGCACAATCAACTATAATATCTTCATAGTTTATCCTGTCATGGCCTCTTCTTAAAATCTTATAGAATATGAAAGATGCTTATTCTAACTCCCATGTCTTAGATCTTTGAATAAATACCAACTCAGACCACCAAACATATTACCATAGATGTATAGAAGTAATTTTGACTAGTACAAGATCTAATGAACATTATACCTTGAAGATTTTGAAGCACATTTATATGAATTCCCTGATTAAGACTCTACCAAATCATATGCATAAACAGTCCTGGAGCATACTCTTTGACTTTTTATTTCTTATACATTTGGTTTTGGGCCTACATAACTTGAATTGACATTACCAGTCTGTAGCTTGTCCTTTTGAGACTCTGTGACATATTTGACTAAGAAAAAATCTTTAAGAACAATGAAACTTTCAAATTACCAAGACAACTGATAGGCAATATGTGACCTTGCATTATTTATGATATACTTATCTTCTACTGAGCACATTAACATCCAATTTTTGGTCAACCTCTGTAATGTTGATAAATTTGAGACAAGATTTCTTGTAAAATAATTTGATACCTTGATGAGGATTATCCATACTTCCTTGCATATAACTTGATATAATTTCCATTTGATACCAATCATCAACAAGCTATAAGAGTGTTCCCTTATCATAGCTCTCAATACTGATGATCATCAAGAATTAAAATCCCCCTAGGAGTGTGCACTTTCAACTTGACTCATCACAAAAATTTCATGAAGTTTTATTCAAGTACCTTTCAAATCTTCAATGTGAGTACACTTAGTATAACATGCAATCTCAATATTCATTAATCTCCTTCCATCAATGCTTGAGAAACCAATTTATAACATGTATGAGCTTCATTGTTATCTTTTCTAGAGCTTAGTGCCATTTATGATCCTTCTCAATGATTTCCTTAACTCCAAGAAATGATATTCACCAACTTATATTTATTCCATTTGCAATCAATCTTAGTATCCTGTAATTTCTATCTATTACCGCTGTGACTGGTGTAGTTTTCAAGCTTTTCATGGCAGAAACATGGAATTCTTATAGATTTTGATTCAACATGGTAGTGTTTGACTTATTTTTATGGAATACATTTCTTGAAATTTGATTGGCATGGTAAATCCTAACTTTAGCTTACTTATGGATATGTCACAACTTGGAATTTATTGCATTAGTATCAGTTTTGCATTTTGAGATTTTTAGAACCGACTGAGTATGAGGAATTTTTCTTACATACTCTTCCCTTAATAATGTTGAATATAGATAAGATTGTATTTTCATCTCATAAAAAATTTTAATACCATTGATTGGTTAAGACTCAAGAAATTTACTTGACTGTGACACTATGATTGGACAATGTGACCATCATAGAATTACACTTGAACATCACTTGTCAATAGCAGACAAACCTAGATCATTTCTCTTAAGACCACCATCACATATGAAAAGAATAAAAACACTCTTGACACTATGTCAATTACAACCACACATTCTCATCTCAATTTTAATTCACATTAAGGCTCATAACTATTCTTATTTAGATTTCCCCAAGACAATCATCTTGTATGTTGAATTAAGATACTCCTCTTGGAGACACTTCTTGCTTGAAAACTTGATAGAAGTAAAAATTAACAACAACTGGTGCAAACCTCCATTTAACAATAGACTTGACCTTATCATTAAAATTTATCATGAGGACCACTTAATTGGTAGATAATTAAAGAGCAGAATATGCTTCCTTTAGCTATAGTATACCTCCTAGAAGCCTAAAGAAGGCATACTATCTTGTCATGTCACATTAGAAAAAAAATAAAGTAATCAAAACATCATGATGACTTAGTTTTATCTTTCCTTTTCCTTGTTCTCTTTTCAATCTACTTGGATGCATTCCTTGGTCTGACTACTTGGAATGCATCCAAGTAGATTAAAAAGAGAACAAGGAATAATTCATGACATGATATGATAAACACACATGTTGTGTCTTAAGAACTTTCTCCAATACTACTTGAGGAATAAATTCTTCATTATTTTCACTCAAATTTTCTTCCTTCTTCTTTCCTTTATCAACACTCACTGTTGTCTTGATTTTCATAGATTCTTGAATTTCTACATCATCTTCCCATGCTCTTTTCTTGCCCTTCTTTTCTTCTTTAACTCTTGAGTTTGCTTCTTTGATCTTTTATATCCATCTCATTTCCTTCTTTCCAGGAGATGTTAGAGGCTTGGATGAATCTATCTTATTTCTGGGAAGTATATTTCCTTTGAATATCCATTTTCTAGCCTTTTGAATGTCTGAGTTCTACTGCTATGCTTTGGGAGTTGATTTTGACAGAACTGCATTGAAAAATGTTCAATTTCATGACAAATAAAACACCTAACTTGATATATATATATATATATATATATATATATATATATATATATATATATATATATATATGGACTAAGATTCCAACCATACCTATCACTCTCATGACTATAAAAATCTCTAACAATATGTCCAATCATGTTACATTTATAGCAAACTATCTCATCATACCTTTTGAGTCTCCTTCATCCCAAAATTGACTTAATGGTTATTCTAGGTAGTACTTGTCTAGGTGACCTTAATTTTTACAATTGAAACACACTATGTTCTTTTCATATTCAGTGCCAAAATTTCTCCATGGTTTTTCTTTGTCAAATTTATTCATGTAGTCCCTAACTCTATGTCCAAAACCCTAACATGGAAAACAATATCCATTAAAATTTATCTCATACCTTGATGCATTTAGTTTCCTAACTGTTTTATACCTTACTTTGTTTGTCTCCTTGGTCTTCTTCATGTCTATTTGCATGATCGGACCAGCCTTTTCATCCTATTTATTTTCAATAGATTCTCCTCTGAATCCTATACCTGTTTTATCACTATGTGACCTTTGGATTTCTAGAATTCCACCAATATATTCAAAATATCTTTACTAGTTTGTTGTACTTTTTAAACCTATAATTTTCCTCTTCCAGTTCAAACTTCATGTTTCTTAAACATTCCTCATGGTTCAGGCATGCATCCTCTTTATATTTAAGAGATTTTGACACATTTTCAATAAAGGACTTAATCTTCTTAAGGGTCTAACCATGTTGAGATTCCATGAGTTTAATTTCCTTTTTTAGAAAATCTATTAGAGATTGAGAAATCTTATATTTTCTCTTCAAGATTGATTCTACTACAGTACCCATGATTTTGTCTTTAGGATTAACTCTAAGCTATTAGGCATGCATAATCAATAATGAGAGATAGAGAGATATGTAAGTACACATACACATGAGGAGACAAGATTTAATGTGAGAAAAACCATCTTGGGAAAAAACCCACCCAAAAAAGACAACTTGGATAAATCTCCTATAAGGTTAGAATGATTTCATGATTGTGCTTCAACTCAATCTGGAGCTACAACTCCAATAATTTCACCAAGCAACTACTCAATGTTTGACAAGATTCAACTTATCTAGAAGCTATAACTTCCAAATTTAGTACAACACCAACTGACCTTTAGTAAGTTCCAACTTACGAGGAGGCTTTAACCCCCTATAATTTAATCAGCTACAACTAGTATTCTATAATGTACCACCTACAGGGAGGATGTAATCCCCTCTGATCCAAGCATATACTTAGATATTACAAATAATTTAATCATATACATTTTATGTTGTTCATATAACAGATTATGATTACATTTCTCTTGCTCTCTTCATTCACTCTTCAAGCTCAACTTTTCATCACTCTCCTTACCTATTTTTCACTTCCCCTTCAAACATTCATTGGAATTGGTTTTTTTATTCTCTCTACAACTCTATCATTATCCTCTCTTTTTAATCAAAAAATCTTAATTTGGTCGTCTCCTTAAGCACATAGCTCTCCTCTCTTTTAATAATAGATCTTCATTATACAATGATGTCTCCTTCCTCCCTCTACAACAACCCTGACCCCAACTACACATTTCTCTCCTTCATCAACTCCTTATGATTTAACAATTGAGCTTAAATATAAAAACATTCCTCCCTTTTTCTGAATTTTTTTTTTTGTTTTAATTTATGTTATTGCTCTTCACATTACTAGTGGATGCAAGAAATGTTACAAAATAGTTTCCTAAAATTATCTTCAGTTGCACTTTTTTCCATGATTTTCTCAACCTTCATATGAATACTTTTACAAGATTCCCCTTCTAACATTCTATTATACCTTCAAATTTAGATTTTTCTATTCTATGGAAAAGAGAATGAAACTACCATTCCAAAAAGTCCAAGAACTTAAAAAATGGTCAACTAGAGTGAGAAATATTGCAATACAGGTCTGGAGGGTTCGTGGAGTACTGGTGTTCTAAAATATCATGTAATGTCCACAATACATTACACTTTATAACCTTTTAAAATTTATATTTTTTATCCCCTTTAATAATCAAATAAGTCAAATATTTAGGGAGTAGATGGTACAAGATAATTCAGGACTTCTCATTTAAGTTCTTCGACACACTTTTCTTCTTGCATTCTACTTTCTTTTCTTTGTTTTTTGGGTCATAATGGCTTACAGGGAACATGTATTCATATGGAACTAGTTCCACCTTGACTAATTTCTTCTGAATCTCCAAAATCCTACACTTTACCTTTTCCTTTGTTTTGTAGGTTAAAATGACTTGCGGGGGAACAATTTCCCGTTTGTTACAGTACCTCATGGGCCATTTGAGCCCACATCCATATCCCGACTCGCAATTCACCATTCCTTTACATCATGACTCATTGAATATTTTGGAGAACACTATCCTGTAAGGAACCATACCATCCATGCCTTTTGTACCTACATCAGTCTCCCTCTCCGCAATGAACTAACTCCTTCACACTTTAGACTAACTCACTCTGCAGGGAACAAATGTTCCTAGAGAACTGATTACACCCGGGCTCTTTGGGCTTGATTCACTATCCTGATCCACAAAACACTATCTTCTTTATGTTGCAGCTCTAAAGCCCATGTAGAGAACTTGTTTTCCCAGGGATCCGATTCCATCCACACCTTAAATGTCTGCAATACACTGAAAAATTCAATTTACTCAATTTTTTGTAAATTTTTCTAAGTACTTAATTTTTTTCTTTCATTATAGAGACTTTGTGAGCACTTAGAACATTATGAATATGAATTTTAGATATATAGATCAACTAAGCCAAATGCACCAACCTTTTCCATCTCTTTAGTGGACTCCTATCTCACTTACCAAGATTATAGGGTCCTAAATTCATTCTGAAACCATTGTCAATTCGCATTGAACTATCTTGAGATCATGACATACCAATGAAACACATATCCATAAATGTCATCATATTATGCTCCTTCAATTATTATTTTGTATCATCATGCACTGGTTCAAGCATATCACTTGTTTACTTGAACTGGGACTGGGATTAGGCCTAGAGCTACTTCAAAATTCATGAGCTAACCATGAAGACTAGTTATAGACTTGTTAACACCTGATTCACATATGATCAACCCTGTCTGACCTTGGGAAGTATGAATAACACCTTGAGATGACTCGCCACACACCTTTCTTTCTTGACCATGCACCTATCAATGAGAGATCCAACTATCACGGAGAATACACTAACAATCAACCTTCACACATCTTACAAAGTCTTTCTTCAACACTCACTCTTTTTTTCATCATTGCCACCTGACATAAATGAAAACACTAATGACTAGGGTTTAACATAAAGTATCAAAATTTTCAAGAGTCAATTAGAGAATGCCATTTTAGATTTGAGTTCAAAGGAAGAAGAAGGTGAAAATTTGAAAAATAAGTCTTGTGATGATTGTTTGCATAGTCAAAGTGATATCAAGGAGTTGGCGATAGATATACAAGAAGATTTATCTTTCCATAGGAAGGAGAACATTTTTTTGAATTTTTAAATTAAAGATATGTCAACAACACTCAAGGAAAAAGAGGAAGAGTTTTTCAAACTGAGAGAATAGATTCAAACCCTAATGATCAGGGAAGATGTGAAGCTTATTCTTGTAGTTATAGTAGTTGGTTCTAGTTATAAAGGAGGTGAAGATGATGATTTTCATAGAAAGAAGTTCCATTCAAGGCCTAATCCCATTGGAAAACCAAATTCAATTAGGTAAGTAATATTTCACGGTCATTGTTATGCTTGGAATTGATTTGGTAATAGAGAAATGGATTGTATAAAGTTTTTC
Source organism: Taxus chinensis (assembly GCA_019776745.2). Classification (NCBI taxonomy): domain Eukaryota; kingdom Viridiplantae; phylum Streptophyta; class Pinopsida; order Cupressales; family Taxaceae; genus Taxus; species Taxus chinensis. The sequence continues at coordinate 707,188,217 of CM034148.1, forward strand.
AGATGTGTGTCTCCCTTAGAGAAATGGAAAATACCATAAGAGTGATTAGTCAAGAGAAAGACAAGAGGTTGTTATTCTTAAGTTTCATCATATGCGTTATTTTACCATGTTTTTCTCTCATGAATCATCTATTCAAGTGAAGAATATTGAAGCTGAAAAAATAAAGGACATTTGGTTACCTAAATCATTTGAATTTGAATCTGATTCAATCAAGGAAAACATGAAAAAAGTTGTCAAGGATGACAAGAGGGTCAATCATGCAAATGAAGACAAGAAGATTGAGTCAAGGGTTGAAGTGAAGAACTCTCTTATGCTTGAGAAATATTTGCAGTATGGGATACTTCAAGAGTAATAAGGTATGTCTAGTAACTTATCCATGTATTTTTTGAGTTCTTACCAATCAATACTTGGTGCTTGAGTCTAATGTTATCACTTTTCACATTATCATTTAGTGGGAGTCTTCTATGAGTTTTCTTTGTGGTTGTTTTTAAAAGTCCTTGTCTTCATCCATTCATGAGTTTGTTGTTGCATGAAGTCATCCTCAGTAATTTTTTCCATGGTCTTGATATTGGTGGTATAGTGCCTCTTGAGGTTTTAGGCATGATTGTGTCCATGAATTATCAAAATGATTTTCAAGTGTATTAGGTTGAGTATGGGTCATGGTTGTCTGTCAAGAGGATTCTTTACATCTCTATGGTCATGATATACTTAAAAAGGTGTCAAGAAGTTTGTGTTGTCTTTGAATCTCAAAGTCTCTAAATGTCATCACTCCTTAATGTATTGCTTATAAGGCATATGAGAATAATGACAACTTTTCGTTACACTCATAAAGAATGTAGTGTACCAATTTGAGACAATGTAATGAAGGTCTAGTCATTAATACATTTAAGTACTAAAATAAAGAGCTACATGTTTTATATCAATGTTTGAAGGTTGTATTCAAGGATTTGATTATAGAAACCCTAATGTTAAAATCCATGTTGCTAAATAATATGAAGCTACCAATGATTCAACAAGATTGTAGCTAGATTTAAGGGCATAATTGTTTAAATTTGAAGTGCTAGAGATTGTATAGAGAATTACAGGAATAAAATGTCCCCTGCTGGTTTGAGTGCACTTTTAAGGAATGTGATGTTGTTTTCCTATTATGGTATCTCTTCAAAGTTCCTCAAGGGTCAATGATCTATGTTGTTGTCAAAAGTTGATCTTAGAAAATGGGCTAGGTGTCAAGGAAGTTGTGAATAGGTATATGGAAGATAGAGTGATTTAAAAGGGTGGCCTACTTCAGGGGGTGCTTGCTCTTGACTATGTCAAGGTATGTAGAGTATTGCGAAGTGCAGATTGGATGAAAAGTATGTAACTTGAGGTTTTCAGTTAGAATGAAAGAATTCCAGTTTTCCTAAAGCTTACCTTTGAGTTCAATTTTGTGAAGTGATATATTTGGCATTAATGAAGGTCAAGTAACCATTCTTGATTCCTAGTATCAGGGTATAGATACTGAGAAGGATGTTTGTTCCATGAAGGTGTCCTAAAATAGTGTTTCAGAGTGTGCCCAAGACTGGTGTGCTAGAAGCTCTATCTCAAATGGTCTATTCAGTGTGTTTGGTGTTTTTGACAAGATTATAAGACTATTCTAAAGGGTAAATAAAGATCTATCATGACCATAATGTGAGTGTCATCTATCTAAGATCTCAAGAAGTTAATGAGTGATAAGAATGTAGTTATTGGAGGAAGATTCATGTCTTTATATTTCTATTAAGGATTTTTTCAATTGTATTGAAGCTTTAAAAGGTTTCAAGTATGACTGTTTGATGTTAAAAAGTGTATGAAGGTCAAATAGTATGTGGTGTTGGTACCCAAATATGTCTGTCTTCTTTTTAGTGTTGTTCTATTCACTGAATCCTTTTTCAGGAGGAAAAATCAATGAGTGTTCAATTTTGAGGAGTATTTATTCTATCTAATCTTATTTTCCACAGTCGGATGGTTAAGTATGCAAATGGTCCAATTTATATTACAAGGGTTTCTAAATTTTCACATGATATAATGAATGGGATAGAGTGTGTTTCGATGCAAGGTCAGGAAATTGGGATTTTTTTGCTAAGTGTGAGTATTGTACGGTTTTGGAAATTTTTCCTCTAGCCCTGAGGGCTAGGTATCTCTAGAGTTGTAGGCCTAACTTTAGAATATATTCTAGTTTATTTTGGAGTTTGGTCTGGGTTTCTGCTTTGATATTGATAAGGGATGGGTGGTATTGATTTTTGGTTCATGCCCAGTAAATGTTCAAAAAGTTGATTTGTCCCCGTCATCTAAGGAAATGTACTTACTTGGATTATAAAGTAAACAACACTTCGGGGTCCAGGTTCTAATTTACTTTTTCCTTACATTGATGTAGTTCGTAAATTTTTTTGTGAGCCCAAACATCAAATTGAAACAATAAGGAACAAATAAAATTAGTCTTTTCAAGATTTGAAGGGGCCAAGGGTAAGCAAGGTAATGAATGCCCATTTTCTCTCTCACGATGACATGCAGTTGTGTATGATATAAGAAAATGCAGTGGAAAAGTGGAATGTTTTGTTTTTTGGGATTATTCTCACTCTAAGAAAGGAAAACAAGGAAGTAATGATTTTAACAAAATAATAGTTACACATATCATAAATTTACAAAACAGAAAAGTAATTCAAAGAAGAAAATACTATGAACAAAAATGGGATTCTATTTTAGGGGCATTTTCCCTTGAAAAGAATATATGCATATATAAACAATATTACAAATAATAGATTAATTTATAAGAGTATAATATAGTAGTCAATCTTATGAAGAAATAGTTTCACCGGAGAGTATTGGAGAACATTTTAACACATTGTCCCTGCGTTGGATGAACTCCTAATGAGCCACTGCACTGAAAATGAACTAGATATATCCCACCAAGCCCCACAACATACCCTTATCTAGCAGCTATTGAACTCCAACCCATGGCCCATTAAACATTTGGGTGAAGTTTATTTTCTTTCAAAGTGAGTTAACCCACTCAGAAAGGGAGAGTGCCCCTCTTACATATGCTTTGGTATTCTTACATGAAGAAAGTCGAGTTACAGGGAAATGAGGAATTATACCAGAAGAGCTCTCCTTCATGATTTTTTTCCTTAAGAGGAAGGGAATGGGTGCTTATCATGGACCATATTTCAGCGAGATCAGTTTCAAACGCTTTCAAACATGTTTTTTCCCCTGTTGGGAAGGTAACATGCCTAGCATTGAGAGCTTTGTGGTCAATAAGGGAGGTTGGTAGTAATATTATTTCATACACCATTGATCGTAAGAGACACAAGTGTGGTGGCATATCCAGTGGTACTTTAATTTTCTGGTATTCATGTGATACTATGGGAGAATCAGGTGGAAATGAATAGCTTGAAAAACATGAAACAAGGGACATAACTCAGACAGGAAATGTAAGAAAGATAAAATCATGTCCTTAAGATAGGAAACCTTAGGAGGGTTGGCTCTAGTGTCTTGTATGTTGAGAATGTGGCAGATGAGAGCCTCATTCGACCATGTCAGTTGGAAACACTTACCCAAATGGGAATGTTTTCCATCAAGAGGATGTAATTTTGGAGATGAAGAAGACATGGACATAAGACGATAGATTAAGAATAGATGATGAAGGACACTATAAAAATTAGGTGATGAATGGGAGAATTGGTGAACCATTTAAATAGGAATGGTGCTTATGCTGATTGGCCAAAGAAATTATTTTACTATTAATACCATATCCCGTTCCGATTGATAGGTACATGTGAAGTTTAAATAAGGATTGACTATTTATATGGAATGTGTTTCTGGAGAATGATTAGAGGCCCACACATTTCAAAAATGTTTTTTCATATTAAGTATATTGGCCAAGTCATGCTTGTAAACATGTGGAAATTCTAATATTAAATGTGACATGACTTGGAATTTTTTTTATTGATTCATGATGATGTATGAGTGACATAGTGGAAATAAGTAAATTTAGCTGTCGTTTATGAGGAATCATCTGCATTATCCCACAGTGACCCTAAGAAATTGTGGATGGTAACAGTTTGTTAGAAATATGAAGAATATTTTCTAAAACTTTAAGCGGATAAGGAAATATTAGAAGGAAGGATGGTTTGGAGAAGAAGGAGGTGGTCTTTAGATAGAGCCTTGGTAGGAAGAGAAGATGAGAGGTACCTCAGGGGAAATTATATCAGATGCATCACCAACTAGGAGAAGACACAATTTTTTGTTGGAGGTTTTTGCTATGTGATCCATTTCACCTAGGAATTCTTGTTAAGATGATTACATATGTATAGTCATTAAAGGATTTGAGAGAATTAATATATGTTTCCCTCATTTTTCCAAGTTTAATGGATGTGTTGTGGATGACCTACTAGAACTATTGGTGTCTTTTTTGTCATCATGAAATAATGTTGAGGGTAGATTGGCATGTGTCTTTTATTTTTTATTCTGTGCAAATTATGAGTATGATCTAATATGGAAATTCCCTGTAACTACTTGTCTCTTATCTAGGAATAGTGTGAAAGGTTGATGTCCTTTGGGTGTGCCTATAGATATCATTTTTGATACCTATAAAAATATCCCTAAATACTGATTAAAATTGAGTGATATAACTATAAATCTTGGGGGTCCCTCGATCTAGAATGTTTAGCATGATTTGTGGATGATGATCTGACCTTAGGTGTACTGAGTTAGAATATCAGCAATCTAGATCCTGTGTTTGCTTGGATATTTATCTGTAGATCAATTTCTTATAAAAGACCCATTTTATGTTTACCCTACCTTCATCTAGTGACATCAACACATAATGGTTGATGTTCAGTTTTTCATCTTCATAGAACCCCTCAAAATTTTCAGTCTCCTCTCTTTCTCAGTTCATTTTCATTTCCACCCCACAAAATATTGATCAATTTTTCTAATACCCTATGTTTTAGTGCAAATCTCATCCTCCCTATTTATCTCATTTGATTCCGTATGTGAGGGAACCATATTAGTGCATGCACCTTAATTGATTTTACTCATAATCCAAAGTCTTCAACATTAACTTGAAACAAGTCATGCAAATCCTAGGAGTTAATGTGTAGATCATACAAGAACTACCCCTAGTGGTCCATATTGAGTTCTCAGGTATCTACAATTCTTAGTGACCACTATTTTGAGTGAATGTTGCATTCGGTGGCTTCACCCGGTTCTGATTTGTTTATTTTCAAGTTTTCAGGACATCACACTGACTCCTAGCCCTACCTTTGTGCTCCCTTGACTGCATCTCAGGTCCTCTCACCTTGACTAAGGTAGAGTCAAAAGTAGCAGGGACATATGTCACACACTTTGTTCAGGTGCCTCCCCATCACTCCCTTGGGAAGAGTGGTCAAGTGAGCAGAGGAAGACCCCATCCCCAGCTAGAAAATGACATTTTATTGTGGGTCACTCTCCCTCGCCCCATCAACCTTTGCAGTTGCGTCTCCTCCATCTCCTCTAGGGGTTAAATGCAGGAACCAAAATTTAGCAGAGTATAAAGTGAAAAATTACAAAAATGGTTATGTATGGTAGTTGAATATTGTGAATTAAGGAAATCTACAGGACTACAAGGAGTTTCTAATATAGAGAATCTTATTATGAGCCTGATCAAACATAAAATACATAAAAGAAGTATAGAGGTGTTATAGAGGGTAGTATGGTGATTTGAAAACTCATGAATTGATCCTTGCAATATCAAGAGTAATTCATTTAATCATTATGCTACAAAGCCCTTAGTTGATGATTCTTGTATCTCAGAGCATCAACAAGTTGGACCACTAATTGAAAAAGAACAAAATTCAAGTTACGGGTTAAAAGTTGCTCTTTTCTTGAATATTGAAAAGATATTGTGGCTTTTTCATAGTGTCTTATATTTTGGAATCAAAGATCTAGGTATGTTATCATACATTTAAGGGTCAAAAACTGAATTTTGGCATTTCCTCCATAAGTCCATCATTATGTTGTATTTCAAAGAATGCTATAGTGATAGAAAGCCTATTCAAGGAGGTAAATGATCTAAAAAGTGTACATCTATCTTGAAAAGTGTTACAAATTTTAAATTACATGAAATATTTAAATATAAAGTGTCATGACAAACTAAGATATATCTTACATTTTCAACTCTCATTTATAGGTTTCTGTATCATGAGTTTTTGCTTGAAGAAATCAGTGATCCGTTATAATAGTCTAAGATGCTAAGGGGATCCTAACTAGGCATGCGTTCCCAAAATATGATGAACTATAGGAAGAGAGATACTTTTATTCATATGAATGAAGGTCAAGTTATTTGAAGGATGAAACAATACTTTGATATTAATTATGAAGAGTAAAGTAAGTATGTTACAGGATCAAAAATTATGTTTTTAAGCTCAAAATAAAATGTCTACATTGCATGACTAGGTCTTAAGAAGTATAAGAATATTAATTTTATGTCGACATCCTCTATGGAAGTCATGATCATGAGATGTTGTTCCACATGTATGGTGTTACTTTGATTCATTAGGTGTATGAATAGAATTCATTGGTATGGGTTTGTTCTAGGTGATAGAGGTCAAAGTTCTCGATGTTGAAGACAAGAGAACTGAAAAAGGTATAGTACAAGGTTTTAAAAAGGAGTGTATGGGTGTATATGTTACTTTTATTAACCTTGGAAGGTTGAGTCTACCTTGAAAATATGGGAATGGTCTCTATCTCGAAGGACAAAATCATGTCATTTTGATACAAAGTTCTAAAGGAGTATGTAAATAATGTTGAAGCCATGTATTTTGAAGGGCATTAATGGTTTGAAGTTGAAATAAAATTTCCAAATCAGAGAATAGGTCTCAAGACATGAAGATGATGCTTTCACAAGCCCAAGAGTTGTAAAACAACGATTAAAGCTTGAGAGATGTTGGCATGACCTTCTCAGTTGGGTTAATAATTTTGAGCTACAGGTATGGTGGTTATCAAAAGGTCCAAGGGATGTTCTTGTTTGAGGTATTTATTATACTCAAAGTGTTAAATGTCAGTAAAGAGAATGTACTCTATTTTATAAGGTATCGTAGTCTTGTTTCAAGGGTTGAGTTTGGATATCCCAAGTTGATGACTATTAAGAATGAGAATTAAATCTTGAAAAGATCTGCAATGTCACTATGAAGAACAAATACAACTTGAAAATGTATAGTTATCATGTTTTTGGACTGAATCAGTAGGCTACAGGCTTGAGGAATTCTTAAGGATAGGGGGAGCCCATTACTTGTCATTTTCCTAAGTACACAAGGTGTCTCACAGGTTAGTATGATAAGGAGAATAAATATTGAAGTGTTTGAAAATTATGAATGGAAGATAAATTTTATGCTATAGGTATGAAAGGAGAAAATGTTAACTCAAGAAGGTTACGAGATCACTAAAAGAAATCTTCAGGATAGAGGTGAAGTGTGTGTTCCTTTATCAAGACAAAAAAACAAGGTATGCAGCCTAAATTTTTATTTTTCTACTTGAGTGAGATGTTATAAGTCCAGGGGAAGTCCTAGGATGATGATTCATGTGGTATGTGTGTTTATTTTTCATGAAGAAGTTGGTCATTAGCACTAAAAATGTTGTTCATTAGGGACAAGTAGTTATCAAGGTTAGTATGTTGGGTTTGAAGAAAAAATATGAGTTTCGAGCATGGTATAGTCCTACAAAGGAGATGTGGAACACAAATGAATTATAAAAAGGAGAGTATCAGTTCAGTTCTTGGTCATTAGCACTAAAAAGAGGGATCTGATTTGAGGCTCATATAAGGTCCATAGGATCCTCATTTTCTACTAAAGGATCCAAAAAGAAGGGAATTTAGTCCTAGGGGGAGCTTTATGAGTCAAGTAAGTGAGTTTTTTTCATTGTTGGCATTATTATGTTTTCATTTAATTTTCATATTTACATGTATAATATTTATTAAAACCTTTTCCATAGATGTCAATGAGGGAGAGAAGCATTAGAAACATGGAAAATAGGTCACGTAGGTGTTGGTCTTGTTGGTAGGGGGAGCTTTATGAGTCAAGTAAGTGAGTTTGCCATAAATGTTTATGAAGGTGGTTTCCATCAATGACAAAGGGGGAGATTGTTGGTCATTTTGTGCTAGTGTTGTCATTGATGTAAATTATATTGATGGAAAGGGTGTCATTGTGATATATATTTCTTGATTGGTTAAATTTTCTGAGGTACTTGATTGGTTAAATTTTCTGAGGTATAATATTTATTACTACTATATGTAAATTATATAATACTAGCATTTTTTTAAAGTAGTTTTACTTTATTAGATAAGGAAAGTTATTTCTTTTTTTGATAATTTAATCAAAATTGCATTGATGTAAGAACTTAATACATTTTTTATGACAAGTTGAGTAAATCGTAGTTTTTGTAAAACTTAAAAAAATTCACTCACATTTTAATAAATTATTGTTATTGTCAAACTGATAAATTATACGTTTAGACTATTGTCTTTACTTTATTAGATAAGGAAAGTTATTTCTTTTTTTGTTTGGTAGGTCCTTTTTTGTCATGAGTCCATCAAAAATTGACTGCATGGCTTGAACAACAACAGAGGGATATTTTGAACCTTGATTGCTATAAACTTATTTGTTATGATTTATTGAAAATTCATTTACGTGAAAATGGCATCTAACCGCTTTACTATTGATAAATCACAGATGTTGAATGGAAACAATTACAACATCTAGAAGATATGGTTGAAGATGTAATTCATGGCTTGTAAGCTATGGACGGTCATAAAACAGAACTGAAAAGGCTTCGACCAGAAGAAAAGTAATTACGAACAATGTTGCTCCATATCAAAAAAAGATGCATGAAGCTATGTCCATTATTTTTTGGTACGTGCAGGATGATTTCTCCCTTCATATTGGGAATCAAGAAAGTCCAAGTGATGTTTGGACATAGCTAGAATCAATGCATGAAGGTATGTGGTTATAAAAAATCATTAAATTGATTCTATAACTAATGATGGATCCCATAAAGGGAGATGAAAAAGTAATATTTCTTTGGATAAAATTAAATGTATTAAGTCTCAGTTGGATGTATGTAACTATAACTTAATTTAGGACAAATTACTTTACTTTATTATTCAGTTGAATATTCATTAAAGGTTAAGAAATTTCATTTCAATATTGAATTCTAAGTATCAAAATGAACAAGACATCCTTGATTTAAAAACCCTTAGTGCTCTCTTGATTCAAGAAGAGAAATTTATAATAAAATTTAATTCAAAAGATAATGCCACTCAGGTGCTTCTCACTCAAAAATAGAAAAGTAAACCTTCTAGGTTCAACTAGAATTAAAAATCAACTTTTAAACCTCCTAGTAAAGACAAGAAACTAGGAAACTTAAATTGTTAGTTTTGATGGTAAATGTCATAACTATGGAAAATTTGGCCATAAGAAAGAAGATTGTAAATATAAAAAAATTAAAATTTCAAAAACCTAAAGGGAAACAAGTCAGGTTAAAATAAAAATCAAAACAAGAATCGGAAAAATAGTCAAAATATTATGTAATTGCTTTGTATGCTTCCTTTGTCACTGCAAAGGAAAATGAACGGATATTGAAAAGTTGTGATTCTATGCACATGACCTTCAGATCCGATATCCAATCTAAACTTAGAGAATGAAATGATTATATCTATTTGGGTGATCATTCTATCCTCGAAGTTCAAGAGCTAGGTAAAACAAAAGTCTCTAATGGTTTTATTAACAATGCTTTGTTAGTTCCTAAACTTAAAATGAATTTTATTTCTTGTTCTCAATTGACTCAAAACAACTATAGTGTAACTTTATTGAAAGATAAATGGTTTATTAAAAATGAACATAATGTTACTATAGTTAAAGGAATACAAAGAGATAGTCTTTATGTCTTTAATGGCTCTCCCTATGCTTCTTATTTGACATCTCAAAGAAGTGACATGCAATTGTGGCATGAGAGACTAAGTCATGTAAAGCTTAGGAGCATGTATGCCATGTATCAATTGAACCTAGTATCTGGTGTGCCAGCTATTTCCTAAAATTATGAAACATGTGAAGGGTGCTTACATGGTAAGAAATATGCTAACCCCTTCCATAGTCATCATGATAAAAATTCTATTGAACCTTTGGAACTTGTCCATAGTGATGTTTGAGGACCCCTAGAAGTTCTATCCCTTAATGGTTCCTTATATGATGTCACATTTATTGATGATTTATCTCATATGATTTGGTCTTATTCTTATCAAAAATAAATTTTATGTCTTATATAAATTTAAGCAATTTAAAGCTTTAGCTGAAAATAATTGTAGTTATAAAATCAAGAGGCTCAAGACTAATAATAAGGTAGAATATGTCAGTAAGGCATTTGACTCATTTTGTGTTGAATGTTGTATTAAAAGAGAACTAACTACTCCCCATTCCCCTTAACAAAATATAATTTTGTAAAGGAAAAATTGCACCATTTTAGAAATGGATAAACCTATGTTGCATTCAGTACAAGTCCCTAAATTTCTCTGGGTTGAAGAAATGAACATTATTGTTCACATTTTGAACAAAGTACCAACTAAATCCTTAGTTAACTCCACAAATCTATAAAAAATGGTCAAATAAAAAAACTGAGTGTGTCTCATTTGAGAATATTTGGTATCCTTACTTCTATCTTCATTCCAAAATCAAAACAAAAGAAGCTTGATCAAACCTCTTATCCTTGTATCTTTGTACGTTATGTATGTAAAACTAAAGGTCTCAGGATCTATGATCATTTAAAAAGAGAAGTTATAGACAACAAGAATGTTAAAATATTAGAAAAAAAAAATTGTTCTTCTTCATCCTCTTCTATTTATATTGTTCATAATGAATCTAATGAAATTTAAAATAATGATAATAGCAGTGAAAATTATGTAGGTGATGATGAAATTAGTAATGAACCTATAGTTGAAAAAGATTTAGTTCCTGTATCCTTTATAACTAAAATACCTATATGGGATGAATCTATTATTCAAGACTCTAATCTTGAAAACCTTCATAAAATGACTAGAAGTCAATATACATATCATGCTTTGATGATGATGTATGAACCTAAACCCAAATAATTTGAAGAATTGTCTTCTGATGAAAGATGAGTACATGCATTAAAATATGAATATATTTCCTTAATTAAAAATAAAACTTGGGATTTAGTCCCTCCTCTTGAAAAATGAATTATAGTTGGATCTAGATGGCCATGCAAGATTAAATATAAAGTTGATAGCAGTGTTGATAAATATAAATCTAGGTTAGTAGCTTGAGGGTTTACTCAAAAACCAGTATTAAATACATTGAAACCTTTACACTAGTTATAAAAATGAGAACTATAATGATTTTGATTACCTTAGCTACTCAATATGGTTGGGAAATCCATTAGATGAATGTTAAGAATACATTTCTAAATGGTGATTTAAAAGAGGAAATCCACATGAACCAACCCAAAGGATATGAAGAACCTAGTAAATAAATGTATGTTTGTAAATTGAAAAAATATTTATATGGTTTAAAAGAAGCTCCTAAGTTTGGTATGCAAAGATTAATTTTTTTAAATGAAATTAATATTTCTAATTGTTCTTATAATAATGATTTATTTGTAAAAATTGATGAAAATCGGATTATTCTCATTTTATTATATGTTGATGATTTACTTATGACTTTAGGCATGGTTATATATCAAGATAAAAATTCTATTGTTCTATCTCAATCAAAATTGCCACTAATTTTCTTAAAGGGTTTAATATGATTGATTGTAAACTTGTTACTATTCCTATAGAAGTTGGATGTAAACTATATCCTAAACCTGTATGTGAAAAATCTAATCTTACTTTATAGAAGAAACTTGTAGGTAGTTTGATTTATCTAACTATTACTAGACCTGAAATTTCTTATACAGTAGGGATTTCTTCAAGGTTTATGTAAGAGCCATATTAGAATCATTGGAAGTAATACAAAAGAATATTCCATTATATCAAAGGCACAATTAATTTTGGTTTACATTGTACTTCTTCTGACAATGCATATGTATATGGATATTATGATTCTGACCATGTTGGTGATGTGATAGATCGTAAATCTACAACTGGATATGTGTTCAAGTTTGGTGCAGGTGTCATTACTCAGAGTAATAAAAAGTAACCAACAGTATCCATTTCTTCTACTGAGGTAGAGTACACAAGTGCAATAGAAGCAATGAAAGAAGCCATGTGGCTTGTTATGTTTGTGGAGACTATTTTCATGTTAGATTGTGGTAAACCTTCTATGTGTTACACTCAGGTATTTTTATAGTGGTCCCGCTCGTCGGTGAGCAGGTCAGGGGGGTTCCGGGGTGAAACCCTTGAAGTAAATTTTCATGGGTGGTTTACCAACCCATGGGTAATGGGTAACCGTTATGGGCTGTTTTTGGGCCCATGGTTTTTCGGTGCCCATTATTTTGTAAAAACACCTCTTCGGCTACCCATAGGTTTATGGGACGGTTTTGTTTTTGCCCATTGTTTAATACCCATGGTTTTATAAAACTACTTAAGTAGTTGTCTATTTATATGGTCTTATGCATATGATAGAAATACAAGCAAATGTATTGCAGATGTGTTTTGAATTCGGGTGTGAATTCTATAGAGTTTTTTGAGCATAGCTCCAAATGGATCTGGGTATTGTATTGAGAGAGTGGAGGCTTGTAGTAAAATCGGAGCAAGTGATTCTTGGTGGACGTAGCCCAAATTGGGTGAACCATGTTAAATCTTGTCTCTCTATGTTGTGATATTTATTCTGCACTTTTATTTGAGATCTGTAATATTTTCTGCATATTAGTTTCTAATGTAGTGATTCTGTAAGGGATTATTCCACATATTTTATCTCTTATTTCCTAACAATTGGTATCAGAGCCTAGTTTGGTTTGCTAAAGTGTTGAATTGCAGGGAAATTTTTATCGTGAGTGGGAGCTATGGTAGATGATGGAAGATCTAGGGTTAATAAATTTAATGGGAAGAAATTCAGTCTTTGGAAGATGCAGATGGAAGATTACCTTTATCAAAAGGATCTTTATACTCCATTATCTGAGAAGGTGAACAAACCCTCAAGTATGACAGATGGGGAATGGGATTTGTTGGATCAGAAGGCACTTGGAATGATCTGGCTGTGTCTTGCATCTTCGGTATTATTTAATGTTTCAAAGGAAAAGACTACAAAAGATCTAATGGATGCATTAGGGAAGTTGTATGAAAAAACCTCTGCCTCTAACAAGATATTTTTAATGAAAAATTTGTTTAATATGAAGATGTCTAAGAATAGTTCAGTAGCAGATCATTTAAATGATTTCAATACGGTTGTGAATATGCTAGCTTCGATTACAATAGAATTTGATGAAGAAGTTAGGGCTTTATTAATTCTGTGTTCTTTACCTGAAAGTTGGAATAGCCTAGTAATGGTGGTAAGCAACTCGGTTCCAGATAACTCAAAGTTGAAGTTTGAGGATGTTGTAGGGGTGATTCTAAGCGAGGAAATGTGAAGAAAAATCTCCGAGGAATCTTCTACTTCAGGGAATGCTTTGACAGTGGAAACTAGAGGGAGACAGAATAATAGAGGAAACCGTGGAAAATCAAAAGATCAGGCAAGGTCAAAATCCAAGAGCAAGATTGTATGTTGGAACTATGGAAAGTCTAAGCATGCAAAGAAGGATTGTTAGGAGCTTTGGGACAAGAAAAAGCAATAGAAAGAAAACAAGGAGGCAAATGTTGCATCGGGTAATGTATGTCAGGATGCTTTGATTCTTTCTTTGCATAATATTACTGAATCTTAGGTTTTAGATTCAGGGGCTTCTTTTCATGCTACTCCACATAGGCATTATTTTGTTGATTATGTTCAAGGGGATTTTGGGCATGTTTTTCTTGGTGTTGATGAGCCTTTTAGTATAGTTGGAAAAGTTTTTGTTCAGGTTAAGATGCAGAATGGGAATACATGGCTATTGAAGGATGTCAGACATGTGCCTACATTAAGGAGAAATTTGATATCGGCGGGGCAATTGGGAAGTGATGGTTGTACTGTGATATTTACAGCTAACTCTTGGAAGGTTACCAAGGGTGCTCTTATGGTGGTAATAGGTAAGAAGGTTGGAACCTTGTATTTAACTACTGATAGTACTAATGATTGTAATCTTGTGGCTTCAGATGCAGATACAACATTATGGCACTATAGGCTCGGTCATATGAGCCATAAGGGCATGAACATCATAAAGAAGAATTTTCCTGGATATACAGAAATAGGTTTGGATTTCTGTGAGAACTACATATATGGGAAACAGAAATGAGTAAGGTTTCTCAAGGTTGGACCTACGAAGAAAGAGAGTAAGTTAGAGCTGGTACATTCTGATGTGTGGGGGCCGGCTTAGGTATCATCTCTTGGGGATTCAAGTTATTATGTTACTTTTATTGATGATGCAACAAGGAAAGTTTGGGTTTATTGTATTAGAAACAAATCTGATGTATTTATCACTTTTGTTAAATGGAAAGCCTTGGTAGAGAATGAAACAGGTCTGAAACTAAAATGTCTCAGGTCAAATAATGGAGGGGAGTATTGCAGCAATGAATTTAATGATTATTGTTCTAAGAATAGAATCCGTAGGCAAAAGACAGTTCCAGGAACTCCACAATAGAATGGGGTATCAAAAAGGATGAACAAAACAATAATGGAATGTGCTAGGAGCATGAGGTTACATGTAGGACTGCCTCTTTCTTTTTTGGTAGAAGTGATGAGCACAACTGTGTACTTGATAAATAGAGGACCCTCAAGTGCCTTGGATGGAGGCATACTTGAGGAGGCATGGTATGGTAAGAAAGTTGATTATTCATTTCTTAGAGTCTTTGGATGTGAGGTGTTTGTTCATATAGACAAGGATGATAGGACCAAGCTAGAGGCTAAATCAGAAAAATGTACTTTCATTGGTTATGGTGGTGATGACTTTGGGTTTAAATGTTGGAGTATTAACGACAAGAAAATCATTCGGTCTAGGGATGTGGTCTTTATTGAGAAAGTCATGGATAAGCAACAATTGCAAGAAAATGGGGAAGAATCCAAGAAAGAATATGCAGTGGTAGAGGATCTTCTGGATGGGAAAGTGACCCATGAATTAGTTCAGGAACCTACTCAACAGGAACCCCAAACTCCTACAGTGAGGAGGTCTTCTAGGGTAAGAAAAGAACCTGAACATTTTTCTCCTTCTCTTTATTATTTATTACTCACTGATAGTGGAGAGCTAGAGAGCTTTGATGAAGAAATGTAGGTAAATGTCAGTAAGAAGTGGGAGCAAGCCATGGATGAGGAGCATAAGTCTCTCATGGAGAACCAGACTTGGGATTTGGTGAAGCTACCGGAAGGAAAAAGAGAATTGCAGAACAAGTGGGTGTAAAGAGTTAAAGACGAAGAAGGAGGAAAGAAAAGATATAAGGCCCGGTTGGTGGTCAATGGGTTTGCATAGAAACAAGGTATAGATTTTGATGACATATTTTCTCTTGTAGTAAAAATGACTTCTATTAGAACTGTTCTTGGAATAGTGGCAATAGAAGACTTGCACTTAGAACAGTTAGATGTAAAGATTGCATTTCTCCATGGTGATTTGGAGGATTAACTTATATGCAGCAACCAGAGGGCTATGAGGTCAAAGGTAAAGAGGAGATGGTGTGTAAACTGAAGAAGAGCTTGTATGGCTTGAAACAAGCTCCACGTCAATGGTATAAGAAGTTTGATAGATTTATGATGGAGCAAGGTTATATTAGATGTCATTCTGACCATTGTGTGTATACAAAGAAATTTTTGGATCGAAGTTATATTGTCCTGTGTTTGTATGTTGATGACATGTTGGTTAAAGGTAAAAACATGCAGGAAATAAAAGTACTCAAGAAATAGCTAAGTGATTCCTTTGATATGAAGGATTTGGGGGCAGCCAGAAAAATCCTTGGTATGAGGATAACTCAAGATAGGAAGGAATGGAAGAGTACTTTATCTCAGGAAGAGTACATTAAGAAGGTATTGGACAGGTTTAACATGCAGGATGCTAAACCAGTTGAGGCTCCTTTGGCAGGGCATTTTAAGTTATCAAAGGAGCAGTGTCCCAAGATAGAGTAGGAAAGAAACCAGATGTCCAAGGTACCTTACTCATCAACAGTTGGCAGTTTGATGTATGCTATGGTGTGCACTAGGCCTGATATTACCCATGCAGTGGGAGCTATGAGTAGATTTATGAGTGATCTAGGTAAAGAGCATTGGCAAGCAGTAAAGTGGATCCTTTGGTGTTTGAGAGGAACCATGGGGATAGTTTTGTGCTATAGTGGATCAGACACCACTTTACGTGGTTATGTAGATTCAGACATGACTGGAGATGTAGATAGCAGGAGGAGCACAACAGGCTATATTTATACTATAGGTGGGACAACAGTGAGTTGGATTTCATGACTACAGAAGTTAGTGGCTTTGTCAACCACAGAGGCTGAGTATGTTGCTGCCACAGAGGCAAGCAAAGAGATGATTTGGTTACAATAATTGCTTGAGGAGTTGGGGAATAAGCAAGAGGAATGTAAGCTACATAGTGATAGTCAGAGTGTTATACACCTAGCTAAGAACTTTGCTTTCCACTCCAAGACGAAGCATATACAGTTGAGATATCACTTCATCAGGACAGCTTTGGAGGAAGATAAGTTAAAGTTGGAGAAGATTCATACCATTCATAATCCTACAGACATGATGACCAAGGTGGTCACAAGAGATAAACTAAAGCTATGTTCAGCTTTGGTTGGCCTTCGCGGATGAAAGTGAAGGGTTGAGAAGTTTTCTCAGTGAAAATCAATCTCCAAGTGGGATATTGTTATGTTTGTGGAGCCTATTTCATGTTAGAGTGTGGTACACCTTCTATGTGTTACACTCGGGTATTTTTACGGTGGTCCTGCTCACTGGTGAGCGGGTCAGGGGGGTTCAGGGGTGAAGCCCCCGAAGTGAATTTTCATGGGTGGTTTATTAACCCATGGGTAATGGGTAACCGTTATGGGTTGTTTTTGGGCCAATGGTTTTTCGGTACCCATTATTTTGTAAAACTGCCTCTTTGGCTACCCATAGGTTTATGGGACGGTTTTGTTTTTGCCCATTGTTTTATACCCATGGTTTTGTAAAACTTCTTAAGCAATTGTCTATTTATATGATCTTATGCATATGATAGAAATACAAGAAAATGTATTGCAGATGTGTTTTAAATTTGGGTGTGAATTCTGTAGAGTTTGTTGAGCATAGCTCCAAACGGATCTGGGTATTGTATTGAGAGAGTGGAGGCTTGTAATAAAATTTGAGTAAGTGATTCTTGGTGGACATAGCCCAAATTGGGTGAACCACATTAAATCTTGTCTCTCTATGTTGTGATATTTATTTTGCACTTTTATTTGAGATCTGTAATATTTTTTGCATATTAGTTTCTACTGTTGCGATTCTGTAAGGGATTATTCTGCATATTTTATCTCTTATTTCCTAACATGGCTGAAGCAGTTGTTGGAAGAGATACACATGGAAGCTAAAGGAATTATTTCTCTTCTATGTGATAGCTAAGGTTGTATTTCTCTTTCTAAGAATCTAGTTCAGTATCAAAGGAAAAATCATATAGAGATTCATATGCACTTTATCCGAGAGAAGCTTCTCTATGGTGATATAGATATCCAATACTACCTAACTTAAAAATCAAGTTGTAGATATGTTTACGAAGCCATTATGTGTTGTAAAATTTTACAAGTTTCATGCAATGATTGGGATTTCATAGTTTCCATTGAATGAGAGTGTGCATGAGAATGTCAACTCCTAATGGTTTACCATTGATATCTCCTTCTCCTCTATACTTTTGTTCCATTTTAAAGCATTGTAAAAAGATCTTCTTATGAGCTTTATACACTTATAACTCTAAGTTTATAGTGTGTAGTCCAATGTGTTGCATTTATTTATAAAGGAGATCCTTGTGTTATAGAAGGTTCCTAGAGATGTGATTTGAGATATTTTCCATGAGAAACTCTGAGATGTAGTCTCATAAATCATTCTTAGCATAAATCATAACTTCTGATTTATGGATTCCAAATCCTTTTGTACCAAAAGGTAAGTTGAGCATGATGAAGGTGTTATAAATCCTTCAAAAGTGATATGTTACCCTAAACATTCACTAATGGTTTATGGATTTGTAAATCCTATTGTACAAATAGGTAATGTTGGCATATGGTTTCCCACTTAATATTAAAGGGGAGTGTTAGAACGTAATATTAAGTGCCTATAAAATTTAGTTTATGATTAAATAATTTAGAATAATTTATATTCTTAATTATTTAATATAAATTATAGGCTATGTTTAATTGATTATCTAATAAATAATTTATATTAAATCAGGTTACGATTTAATCATACCCCATCACTTAATAGGTTCATGACCCATGGGGTCATTTAAATATGGTCGTGGATCATGTATTTATTTTTCACATGAGGTGAATGGATCGAAGAAAAATGAGGTAAAGGAGATTTGTTAGTGTACTGTGTAATGTTTATCACTAATGGAAATTCTCTTTATCCATGGTCTTTCCCCCTTGGGGGTTTTCCACGTAAAACCTGTGTTCATGTGTTTTTGTTGTGTTGTGTATTTATGTATGGATTGCATTAATGTTTGGTAAATATTAATTTAATATGGCTAATGTAATTTATTATCCCTCGGATTCTAATAGTTGGCCATATGGAGGAAGATTTTAAGTAGTCTTCAAGAATCACTACATGCTTAGAATGATATCAAAGCTAAGGAAAAGGGAGAATAACGTAGCTTCATTAATTTCCCAACCAAGGTTAAGTAACCTCTTTTGGGGATGATGGAAAAACCATTAGTTTAGATAGAATGGAGGTTACAAAAGTATTGTTTTGTGTAGATGCAAATTATGTGACCACTATGGAATTTTCTCGAATTCTGATGTGCTAATTCGAATGGTTTCACATGTGGTGCATGAAAAAGAAGAAAATAACTAATAATTTTATTTTTTCCACATGGGTAAAATTTTTCAAGATCCTTGGGACTCCAAGAGAAACCTATGATTAGTTCTAGAGAGGAGATTCATATTTAAAGGCAGAGGAAGAGTTAGAGGTAAATTTGGAAATGGGAAGCTGAGAAAAAAAAGATTAAATTTGAGATAAATAAAATAATTAAAGAAGAATAGAGATAATAAAGGGAGACTAGATCATAAAGGAATGAAAATAGAGGCAAGGGTGTGGAAGTGTGATGTTCATGATTTATAATCAGTCCTTAGAATAAGAGTGCAAACTCTTCATAGTTTATAGGTGTAGGGTGTTTTGTTACATTTTACATGTTTATAATTTGTTAAATATAAATAAATAGTGTGCAATGGTTTTATAAATATCACTATTATCCATTTTCACCCCTAAGGTGAAATGGAAAACAAATAGGCCTTCAGTTGAACATTGGTCAGGCCACTAATTGTATTCACCTAAATTACATGTAGTTTCAGTGATCCGAGAGCTTATGGTACTCATTCGGGAGCATTTCAGTGTTTTGAAGGTTTTGAGGTCACAAGATGATTTTTTACCCTTTTGGGTTTTGAACCTTAATAGCTCAGTTTGAAAAATGAGGGCAAGCCCTAACAAGCCCCACAGGCATCCAAGATGAGTAAGAGAAAATAAAAATGTCGTAATGAATGCCAATTTGCCTTAGTTCAAAGCAGAAAAATGGAAGGCAAAGACTTAAATTTTAGAAAGGAAGCCCGACCTTAACCAAGAAAAAGTAACATACATTTTTCGTAATTAAAGTAAAACCAAATCACCACAATGAGAAGGGAAACAAGCCATAAATTGAGACAAATGTAAGGCAATGAAATGAGAAGGAAATACTTTACATCTACAAAGGGTTGCTAGCAAAGTAAAGCTAGTTCGAATCAATGCAATGAGCTAGGGTGAGTTGTTTTGTATTTCGATGAATGACATGCTCAAGTCTTGTGAGGGGCCCCCGCATGCGAAGTCAAAACAAACTAGTTTGACATAATACAAATGGAGAGTTGGGCATAGAGCTAACTAGTGAAGTATAGAGAAAATTTTTAGGTTGGTGAGTCGCTTATCAAAGCAAGAGAAAATAAATTAAATGCATTAAAAGGAGGGATGAGCTGCCAAATCAAGCCATGAACCGAGTCAAGGGGTGAGCCATTGGAATGTTACAAAGTGAAGTGGTGTTCATAGGTAGAAGGACTTAAGTTGTCTAAACAACACAATGTAAGTAAATGTAAGTGCAATCATCGAGCCATCGAACAAGTTGTCGATAGAGCTAAAAACTGAGCTTCCCATGGAGTCACGCGCCGAACTAAAAGATGAGAAAATACGAATGCAAAAGATCCAAAGAGTTGTGCATCATGCCATCCAACAAGTTATAGACTAAGATAAGATCAAAGGTAGTAAAGAAACCTTAAATCACCACAAATAAGACTAAGAAGAAAGTAAAGTAAGTGGGAAACTAATATTACTTTACTTTTATTAAATAAGAAAAGTAAAGTAATATGGAATCGCCACAAAACTAGAAGGGAAAAATTAATTAATGTAGCCTAGTGAATTAAAAATTATTTAATCCCCTTAAAAAAATCTAAATCAATTAGAGATGATCAATGGTAAGGGCAGTAGTAAGGGGTCAGATCACCGCAGGTAAGAAGAAACAACAACAATGGACCATAGTTTTCCCACTGAACTACAAACTTCAAAATTTCATAACTTTCAGTTGGGAGCTCTATTTTCTACAAAATCAGACTTTACGGAAAGGTGTTAGAGCCCTATATGCACCTGTATCTTCATATTTCAGATTTGTTGATGGAAAGGGGTTAAAATGGAATCAATCCTTCTTCACTCCAATGCATTGTACAACCAGCTACCACCATTAATGTGGCATGTAGGCCATTTATTTCTTCTACAAGCCAGGTTATGAGATGGAATGGGCTTGATATGTGCCCCATACTACTTTCAAGTCAGTTGTAAATTATAGGAAATGGAGACATGCATTCGAGTCCTTCAAGTTTCTCTCTCTTCTCCAAATTTTCTATAAATTGTGAGGGGATGCATCATTGTAATGTTGTTGGTCATGTTTTCTCCCCATGCACCCCTATTCTTCATTGGGGATTCAAGCCTTCATACTATAAAATGTAATGGCTTCTTTCCTTTCCCTACATGTAATGCACTGTGCATATTTCAAGGAGCAATAAAATTATGGTCTATGTTAAATATTCTAACCTCTACATGATTTTACTATTCTATCTTTCCTCTCATTGCAAACCATATGTTCTATGCAAATCCCTTATTTCATTATAGGATGTGGTATTGTTGTGCTTCTACAGGAATGGTGAATGCATGTGTTGTGGTCTATGGTACTATTTTCTATCCTTTCCATGGTAAAATGGTGTATTTTGGTTTGTGGTGCATCTATCTAGCCCCTCTAGATTCACCCTTTCTCTATTTTACAAGTTGGGAAGGGTGTCTAACAACTCCTTTTCTTAGTGTATCAGTGCTTCGAGTGTAGGTTTTATTTCATGTATCTCTCTCCTTGTATCCTTGGATTGTTAGGATAAGTTTACATATGTATTTGGCTACATTAGGAGTAGTTGTGGCAGGTAGTATTTTTAAAGGATTCGGCCTTCTCTGAAGGATTATCTCAATTTCAAAAATCCCACAGCTTGAGAGGTAATCCCATATTAGTAAAAAGTAGGAATCTATAACCAAAAATCCCAGGGTGCTACTTTTTTTTTTATAACAGTTTTGGCACACCTGGTAGGACCAAGAAAGAGGTCAAATATCAAGTGCTCTCAAGTGTTTCACTGCAGGATCTTTATTCTTGTTGAGTTTTTGTGTTCTTAGTAAGAAGTTGTAGTTTTGAGAGTTCATAGCAAAGGAAAAGTTAAAGTAATAAGAAGAATAAGTAATCGGTAATTTCACTTGGATTTATTGAAGTAATTTCATGCTCAACCACCGATAAGAAGGAATGAGAAGTAATTTAGTTCAAGTTGTGCATTACTTTAAATTGAAAGTATTTTCTTCGAGTTGTGTGAAAAATTAAGTCAATTACTTCAAAGTGGAAGTCTTAATTAATTGCATTGTTGAGTTGCATTACTTTATATCAAGTCAAAAGGAAAGACTTACTTTAAGTTCTAAAAAGGAAAATACTTTAATTCACTCGAGTTAAAAGACCTAAATAGTTGCACCTTCAAGTTGCACTACTTTAAGTTGTTGCATTACTTAAAGTTGTGTTATTCCAAGGTGTTACTACTTAAGTGATGTTATTACTCTAAATTAAAAGACTTAAGTAAAGCAAGTTCAAAACATCGACAAAAAGGAGAAGTGAGTTCTTTCCAAAGGACCGATGAACTAATGAAAGTAAAGCAGGATGAGAATATCAATTAACAAATGGAAGTAATGTAATCTCCAATCAATGCAAAGAAGGGAAAGTAATGTAGGTCAAGATCACCGATAAGAACAACAAGAATAATTAAGTTGTGTTACTTCAAGATGATCCATTACTTCAAGCAAGGTTTTTACTCCAAGTAATTTGATTACTTCACGCTGCAATAATTGAAAAACTTAAGTACTCAAGGCTCCAAAACCTAAACACATCTGACAAATCCATTATTCCAAGTAACCCACTCTCTGAGTTGTAGAACTTTCTTTCCATCCATTTCATCCATTTTTCTTTCCATACATTTCAATTTCTTCCATTCCATGAAGTTGTGCAATCATGACTTCATTCCCAACATGGAATTCACACTTGCAGTAACATTCATATCAGTTCAATCTACCTCCAAACTTGCAAGATTCATCCTCATGTAACTATCAAACACCTCTAGACCCATACTAGAATGAAGACCAATAGTATGGATGCCCATATGAGCAAGATGCAGATTATTTTTGGTCACCCACCAAACTATGGAGCTATTAAAGAGCAGGGATATGAAAATTTTGAAGGCTATCTCACACATGGTGATGCTAATTTACAGTTGGAGGTTCAAAAGATGGAGGCTACTATGATGAAAATAAGGGCACTATCTGAACTCAAAGAATTCAAGATTGGATTCATGACACCTTTTCTGTGGGTTGGTTTCATGCTTATGCACTAAATCCTTTACTAAAATCTTGGTTTCATAGTTGAAATTCTACCTCAACGTTAAAGATGGGTCTCAGAGATAAAGGCTTATGAATCCAATTTTGGACCATCCTTTCAATGAGAGATGCCCAAATTGCCATCCCAAAACCCTCTCCCTGTTGCCCAAGAAACACCATCTCATCCCAAGTTTCAATTTCCAAGTTTCTCACTTGCTGCCCCCATTGTGGAATCCACTCCCTCATCTTCTATTATTCCATCTCATTTAAGTTTTTATACCCTTTTTCCTTCTAAACCCAAGACCCATTGAGAAGAGATAAATAAAAAACCTTCTCTTCCATCACAAGCAATGCAAAAATTAGTTGTGACCCAACCCACCCATCCTCTTACATTCCTAAATCCATGTCAGGAAGAGATCTAAGAGACCAATCAAGAAGAGAAGCAAAGAGAAGAGCCCAATAAAGATGAAATGTAAAAAATTGTAAGGCATTGGGCTATAAAATTAGGGATATAAAGGATCCCCTTACTGGTCAAGCCTATAGAGGGAGCTAATGTTGAAGAAGAATAGGTGGTGATGACTGGGATTACAGTAACGAAAGTGGATTAAGAACAAGAAGATGATCAACAGTCAGTTTTTTCAAAAGGTAGTGTGCATAAGGGAACTCTACTTTCAGGAAGTGTTGATCAACCACTAGCTGCAAAATAAAAAAGGGAATAAGTGACATCTCCAAAGCCATAAGAAGAGAATCATGTTCAGGCTATAGAGGAGAACCATATAGGTTCAGGGGACTCAGGTAAGAAGGCCACACAAGAGGATTCAATCCCTTCTCTCACTCTTTTCCCCATAAAATTATGATGTTGAATATAAGTTTGAGCTTTCAAACTTCATATTCGAGGATGAGGGGAACCACAATGAACAAATTCTAGACCCGGAGGACACCACGAGGAAGATGGAACCCTTGGCACAATGAGACAATGAGGAGGAAAATTATCTATCAGACTTGGAGGATTTATTCAATGGGGAAGAGCTTATGGAGATCATGAATTTTTCTACTCCATTATTCATTCCCCAAGCACAAGAGCTTGTTTCCATGGAAAAGAATGTTCAAGAATAATCTGCTTTATCAAACAATCCTCTTGAATCAAGATTGGAGGAATTGAATCTTCTAAGTTCTACACCGAAGGAGAAGGAATCAGAAACAAAGGATGGCATCATTTCCAAATAATTCATCAAGGAAGAAAATAATCATTTTACTGAGGATAAGCCACAAAGCATAGAACAGCTCACAGAAAACCACTTCTTCCATGAAGGCCTACAAGAAAACTTCATTTTTGGAGTCAAAACTTGAAACAATGGGAACATCCAACGGATTATACCCTACCCTATCAGGTACTTGGCTTCATTGGAGCCAAAGGAGGAGCCCCATATAGTAATGCTTGCTTCTAAGCATGAGGATGAGTTTTAAAATGTCAAGGATCAGCTACAATGCCTCTAGGATTCAAATAAAGAGCATTCAACGGAGGTATTTCTTTTATTTTTAGTTGATACCTTGATGTATGGGTTGGAAAATCAGCTTGCAGTTAGTTTTTCAGTCCTAAATACAACTATTTTTAATGTCAAATCATCGACATGGCTTCAAATCATCTATAATGGCTTCCTAGTTGTAGGTTTTGTTTGAAGTTGCCTGTTTCTCGTGTTAGAGTAGTGTAGGAGTAGGTTTTCTTTCAACAGAAGAAGTGCTTGTGCACACTCTACATGTATTACTTGAGGCATGTATGATTTATTTCTTTGTATACATCTTTGTTTGTTGTTACTCCATGAAGTGCAATGCATCATGCTACGTAAGTAGTTGCAACAAATGGGTCATAGTTGCAGGAAATAGTTACAATTTTCAATAGAATACAAATGTAGAGCAACTAAAATCAATTAAGGAACAAATTTTAATAGTTTCATCTATCAGTTTCTTCAAGAAAGCCTACAACCAAGTTTCCAATAACTTTCAAGAAATTAGAAAATCATTCCTGGAGAGTAACCTTCCCAAATTATTTTAGGCTCTAGCCTTCAACAATGTTCTAAGTAGCGTGTTGGAGGTGGAATTTTTAGAAGAAGAAAGAAAATTAGATTCTAATAGAGTTGCATGATGTCCAAACTAGTAGGTGTTTTAATCTAAAATCTGATGTATACCATACTTTCTAAGCAATCATTGGGTCTAATGATGAGGCAGTAGTTCTAGGTGTTCATAATTTAGCCTCATGGATCACAGTTGCGAGGAAAGGTAGGATTCAAGTTTTAATAAAATTTTCCACTCTCACAAAAAAAATATTAATATTTTCTTGCAAAATTTGGAAAATCAAGTAGTATGTGGTTGTCTTTGGTAGTGTTCAAGAGGCTCTAGGGTGCAACTTTTCAATTTCATATCAATTTCGAGTTGCTTCAAAGGAATCCATGCCCAATGGATGCTTCAAGGAAACTGTTCTACTCCATCTAGAAGGAAAATGGCCCCATAAGTCACCAATTTGTTATCTATTTTCACCCTCCAAGGTGAAATGGACAACAAGGAGGTCTTTTTTTGAACACTGGTTAGGCCACTAAGTGTATTCACCTAAATTACATGTATTTTTCAGTGATATGGGAGCTTATGGTACTCATTCGGGAGAAATTTAAATGTTTTTAAGGTTTTGAGGTCATAAGAGTGTTTTTTCCTCTTTCGGGTTTTGAACCTTAATAGCTTAGTTTGAAAAATGAGGACAAGCCCCAGTAGGCCCCGCAAGTAGCCAAGATGAGCAATACTAAAAAAGGGGGTAATTTAGTAGCCCATGGTCTTTTTCATGAACCCCCGGGTCTAAAAAATCCCCAAAGTGCAAAAGTCAGGGAGATTTCGATTGTTGGGATCAAAAATTTCTCCAGAGCCCACTCATCTCAGTCAAGCTTGTGAATCAACTAGGAAGAGCTCTGTCAATGTATGCGGGTGAGAAATAAGAAGGTAAGATTGCCAAGCTACTCTATGAGTTAGTTGAGTTAGGGAAGTGAAAAAGAGGAATATCTGGTGGGGGTGTCGAGAAAAGGGGCTAGCTCACATGAGATAACTCATTTAGGCAAGCTAAATGTGGGGCCAAGTCACATGTCTCAAAAAAATGAAAGAAATGGCTGAGTTCGAGCTGGAAAGTGATGTAGGGTTGACAAGACCACAAGGAGCTTGAGAGATAGATGGTTGGCTCATGCAGGAGGTCAAGAAGTAACATAGGAATGATTCATGGCTGAGGGAGTTGGGGGCTCATGGGGCCAATGTGAGTCGAGATCGAATGGTGAATGATGAGGTGGAGAAGGTCAGGGTTGTGAAAACTGATGGAGGTGTTAGGGAGGAAGACCTTCTTGTAGGGCTAAGTCATGGATCTGAGGCAACACGTAAGATGAGATCCAAGCTCCCTGAGCTTGAATGTTTTAATGATACGGTGCGCGATGTGAGGAGGCATGAATTAGGTGAGTTACAAGGTCATAGAGCATGGAAATGGCATTAGCAAAGTGTGGAGAATTGGGGTGCCAACACAAGCAATTAAACGAGGTGGGAAGCTAAACTAGCATGTTAGGTAGATGAATGAAGGCCAAGGCAAGGCATCTGAGTTAGAGATGAGGTTTGGTAGGGATGAGTTAGGGTCGAGCTCAAAATCAAGCTCAACATGGAGTTAGGTCAGTTGGAGGAATCGAGTAGTTGAGAAACATTTTTTGATGAAAATGGGGGAAATGTATTTTTTAAGGTGCCTAGATAAGAAGCAAAGCAAATAATAAGAGCCACAAAACATAGCCAACTTGATGAATTGTTAAGCAGAAAATAGGATGAATCTGAATCCCCATAATAATGAGTTACCAAGTAGAGTAATGTGAAAATGCCAAAATGAATAGTTAGGTGAGCTTGTAATTCTTTACAGCGATTTAGGGGGGAAAGACTCACCAATGTGGTGAGTTAAGAAAATCAGAGAGGAGGTGATTCGATGCATAAAGGGAGGCCAACTTTGTAGTGTAAATTAGTAATTGGTGAAGAAATTACTTGGCTCAAACTTCAAAGCAAGTGAGAGAAAATAAAAATGCTGCAATGAACACCTAGTTACCTCAGTTCAAAGAGGTAAAATGGAAGGAAAATACTAAATTTTTGGAAAGGAATCCCAACCTTATCCAAGGAAAATAAAATACATTAACCGCAATGTAAGTAATACTGAATCATCAAAATGAGAAGGGAAAAAAACCGTTGGCTGAGGAAAATGTAAGTTAGTGAAATGAGAAGGAAAGACTTTTCATTTACAAAGGGCCACTAGCAAATAAAATCTAGTTCAAATCAATGCAATGAGCTAGTGCAAATTGTTTTATATTGAGATGAATGAGAGGGTCAAGTCTTGTAAGGATCCCCCACATGTGAAGTCAAAACAAAGTAGTTCGATGTAAAATAAATGGAAATTTGGGCATATAACTAAGTGGTGAAGCATGGAGAAAAGATTTAGGTTGGCAATTCACTTAACAAATCAAGAGCAAATGAATTCAATGCATTAAAAGGACGGCCAAGATTCCAAATCGAGCCATGAACCGAGTTAAGGAGTGAGCTATTGGAATGTTACAAAGTGAAGTGGTGTTTAGAGGTAGAAGGATATGTATTATCTAAACAACACAGTGCAAGTAAAAGTAAGTGCAATCACTAATCCGTCCAGTGAGTTGCTGATATAGCTAAAAATTGAGCTGCCCATGAAGTCGGGTGCCGAGCTAAAAGCTGAGAAAATCCCTATGTAAAAGATCCAATGAGTTGTGAAATGTGACATCTAATGAATTAAAAATTGAGCTAAGAGTGAAGGAAGTAAAGTAAGCTGAGATCACCATAAAGAAGACCAAGAAGCAAGTGAAGTAAGTGGGAAACTGATATTACTTTACTTTTCTTAAATAAGAAAAGTATAGTAACGTGGAATCACCACAGAACTAGAAGGGAAAAATGAAGTAAAGTAGCTAGATGAATTAAAACTACTTTACTTCCCTTAAATAAGAAAATTAAAGTAGTTGGAGATGACTGATGGTAAGGGTGGTAGTAGGGGGTTAGATCACTACAGGTAAGGAGAAACAATTGTAATGGACCTTGGTTTTCCTATTGAACTAAAAACTTCAAAACACCATAACTTTCAGCTAGAAGGTCCATTTCATGCAAACATGGACTATTCGGAAAGGTCTCAAAGCCCTCTATGCACGAGATCCTTGTAATTTTAGATTTGGTGATGGAAATGGGGTCCAAAATGGCATTACTCTTGCTGCACTCCAATGTACTTTACAACTAACTACCACCACTAATGTATTATAGAGGCCTTTTCTTTCTTCTGCAAGCAAGGGTACAAGATGGAATAAGCTTGATAGGTGCGCCATACTACTTTCAAGTCATTTTTGTAAAATTTGGGAAATGGAGACATGCATTTGGGTCCTTCAAGTTTCTCTCTCTTCTCCAAAATTTCTATAAATTGTGAGGGGATGCATCATTGTAAGGTTGTTTTTCATTTTTTCTCTCCATACACCCCTATTCTTCTCTGGGGCTTCAAGCCTTCATAATGTAAACTGTAATGGCTTCTTTCCTTTCCCTACATGTAATGCACTATTTATATTTCATGGACTAATAAAAAAAATTTATGTGTTAAATATTCTAACCTATACATGATTTTACTGTTATATCTTGCCTCTCATTGCAAACCATGTATTCTATGCAAATCTCTTATTTGATTGCAAGATGTGGTATTGTTATGATTTTATAGGAATGGTGAATGTATGTGCTATGATCTGTGGTATTGTTGTCTACCCTCTCCATGGTGTAGTGGTGTAATTTGGTTTGTGGTGCATTTTCCACCCCTTCCTAATTTACCCTTTCTCCATTTTGTAGGCTGGGAAGGGTGTCTAACAACTCATTTTCTTAGTGTATCATTGTTTTTAGTGTAGGTTTTATTTCATGGATCTCTCTCCCTATCTCCTTGGATTATTTAGATATGTTTAGATAGGTATTTCATTGCATTAGGAGTAGTTGTGGTAGTTAGGATTAGGAAAGGATCTGACCTTCTCTGGAGGATTATCTCTAGTTCACATGTCCCACACCTTGAGAGGTAATCCCATGTCAGCAAAAAGTAGGGATCTATAACCAAAAATCCTAGGGTGTTAAATTTTTATAACAATCCCCTTTATCTGTGTATGTCATTTGAGTATGGGTTATGAGTCTTAAGGTAGGGGGGTTTTAAAATGATTTAGTTGGTACCCTCACTTATGTCTATATCAACTGGTATGTAAGAAATTTTTTCATTGTTGGGTTGTATTTACACACTTTTTAATAATAATGTTAAGATTATATTGTTATGGAATCCACAACAAATAAAAAAGGAACATAAATTTAGAATACTGGGATCAATTTTGAGTAATTAACTTCTAACATGAATCATATAATATCATAATAACATACTGGTACTTGTAAGTAATGTTTACAATATGCTAGAAGCTTTAAAAAATAGAA
Source organism: Taxus chinensis (assembly GCA_019776745.2). Classification (NCBI taxonomy): domain Eukaryota; kingdom Viridiplantae; phylum Streptophyta; class Pinopsida; order Cupressales; family Taxaceae; genus Taxus; species Taxus chinensis. The sequence goes on from CM034148.1 coordinate 707,217,934, forward strand.
TATAATTACTTAACTATACAAAGTGGTACATGAAATATTTGGATGCAAAGATTGGACAAACCAGAAGTAATGGATTTGTAGATGCTTCATTCCAAAAAATGTGATCCAAATTTCCTTAGTATTGAACTTAACAAGTCTTCAAGGAACATCTATATGGACAAGGACATTTTGTACAGTTTTGCACATTCTAGGAGTGAGGTTCTATACATTATTATGCCCTTCGGTGGTCTAGAAATCTTATCAACCATAAGTGTTGCACAATCTGTAAACCTTTTGATTTCAAATGAATTGAACTCAAACCCTAAGCATGGATGGAAGACCCTAATGTAAGGTTAGTGTTTAGCTTAAAGTGTAATTTTTGTACCTATTACATCAATAATAATCCAAAGAGGCCTTAAATCCTATGCAGTTCTCCACCTAGCATGCAATGTATAGATGAATATAACTAGTTGACAAATTGATCACTTTACACATGCTTGATATGGTTAAAATCTTTTTAAGACATTGAGTAAGGCTCTTTGAGTTCTTGGTAATGAGGTAGATGAACTTCTTGACTTGGTTGAGTGATTCAAAACTATGTAGTGGTTTCCCTAGTGAATGTGCATAAACTTTGGGAAAATTTAGGGAACCTTGGGTGTTTTTAATGTATTTACAATGAGTGTGCCAAGTGATTTTCAGGTTGTTTTCAGGCATGTAAATGAGGTGATGTTAAATTTATTATATAGGTATCCAAATGTAACTTATCATGTGAATTATGACCTAGGAAGATGAAAAGACTCAAAAACGATAATGTAATTGAAAGCTAAGTTGGAAGATGTTTTAGTCTAGGACAATACAAGTAAACCTAGATTAAAATCCACATCTTCACATTATTGTGTATTTTTAGAGAGGGATATGGTGTGTGAAATATAGAAGTTTCATCATGATAGATTAAGGTTACATATTGATTTTATGGATTTATATTCAGAAATGTTTGACACATTAGTGTGTAAAAACAAGAAAGATGGGAGAGAGATAACATGATGTAGGAAGTGGGGATAGGATGTAGGTGTTTGTCTTATAAAATAAGAATAATCATAACAAATAGTGTATAAATTAGAAATATGAGAATTTGAGTTTCTACATTTCCCCCCTTTAAGTATGAAATGAAACTTACATGCTTAAAGGAAAATTATACCTAACTATGTATAATTTTTGGGTCTTTTCACAAATGTTTTTTGTCCAAATGTTTTTTTTGTTGGCATGCTCCATGATGAAACCTCAAACATATATTATATTCAATTTCCATTGTAAAATTGAGCTATGATTCAAATGGAAATATAGAGTTTTATCTTTTAATAAGGTGAAATAAAAAATGTAAAACATGGAAGAAATAAACTAATTTGTTTTACAAAGGGAAGAGATCCCATTTCCTTTCTTATAGTTGGAGACCTGTATCATGTTGTTGAACTTTACAAAGAATTGGGGGTGATCACTACCTAATTATGCCAAAGGCTAAATGAGATTATTGGGTGCATGTAGTGCAACACTGAATAAAAGGTAGAGAATAAAAGAGAGAGGTAGCAATGCATCCCATGAAGGAAGAAGACCATGTAACAATTTTTTAGTAACCTTGATATATTCCCATTTCAAATAAGGATAGGAAATAATTTCCTATGAATAAATTAGTCGATTTGATAATTTTCATAACTCCAAAAAACACAACATTATAGAGAGATCTCAACCCAAAATTTTCTATATAGAAATAAGGTATAAAAGATAATAGGCACTCTCATGACATTCTTGTATGGTGTACTATTGAGTAGAGGTGTGTAGGATGTTAAACTAATGATGGAGAAGGAGACACATGCCCCCAAAACCATGTATTTTGTAACTAGAATTTAGTATTGTAATAGAGGAGTGAAATATTTCATTCCCCCTAAAAAATTACTTTGAACTGTGACAACTAAATATAAGATTATGCCAAAAATTGTATCCAAAAATGGAAATTTGTAATTGTACAAAAAAACTAGTATAACTATCCCTGGGGAAGAAATATATCATATCGTAAAGAAAATATATACCCTCCTAACCTTTTTTTATGGTCTTAAACCTATTTATATATTTTATATTTATCATATATTATATTTGATTAATAATTATTATTTTTATCAGGATTTTTTTATCAAATGGTAATAAATGGTCTCAATTTAGTTGTATCCGATAACAACCTAAACTTTTACAACATAAATAACTAGTAAAGGCTACCACCATAATATCCTAGAGCGAAGCTCAAACTTAAGAGCGAAGCATCATGATCAAATCTTAAAATCATGCATTAATGGAAACTAAATGAAATCAAACATTCAATCTACAAGCATCCTGACCATGTGAGATGATTACTAATTAACATAGACCTAATTAGATCTAAGGGAAATCAAATTATGTTTGTTTTTACTTCATTAATGGTGAGAGGATATCTCTGACAATTGATACAAGGACATATTAGATATCCCTCTACTAACCAATATGAAGATTGGATGCAAAGATTGAGCAAGCTAATCCAAGAAGGAATTAAGGCTCTTAATCATATTTCTTATATGATATACTAATCAAAGTATGGTGTAAATTTGGAATGTAGGTGCGTAGTCCTTTTTATAGTTTTCTATTTGATGAAAAATTGCATCTAGGTGCATGTGGGACTAAAAGCATAAAGTAGATTAAGGTTTGATAATCATGATTAGTGAATTAACAAGTGATTAGCATGTGAGAAACCTTAATTAACCACTTAGGGTCAATAAAGATGCTAGGATAAGATTTTGAAGCCTTCTAAGATGTCTTGGAGGAAAAGGGGGTGATTTTGAATGGTTGGAAGAGGGGTTTGAGCCAATAATAGGGCTTATTGATCAAAACAATGCTAATAGGATTAATTAGCTAACAATCTCTAATTGTCTGTTTGGAGAAGAGGATTATGACTTACGATGTGTTGTAAATTGGCATTTGAAATGTGAAATAGATTAGTTAATCAACAAAGCATCGTTAATTAACCAAGATAGAGAGAAACATTAGTTAGTTAGTGGAAATCACTAATTATAACAGAAATGGTAAGAATGAGAGTAATTAGTGTTATTTTAGAAATAATATTACAATAGTGGATTTTAGGTGTCTACATTTTACCCTATTTGAGGTGATGTAAGTGATGTCACTTCAAACATAGTAGACAAACATAAATAAGTAAATTTTTGAATAAAAATTAGTATAATGAAGAATTCCCCCTTGAGTATCGATGAGGTGATAGAAGAAGTCAATCAACAATTAAAAATATGATCAAAAGGGATAGAAGAAATAGGATAAGGATAAAAGGGATTTTTACTGCCCCAGGTGTTTTAGAAGAAAAAATGAATAATAATAAGACATGATAGTGAAGAATATAGGAATAAATAATGCAATATAAATAATGCAATGTAATACGAGAAAGTAAACCAGCTAACCTATCAGAGAAACAAGTACAATCACATCTACTCAAACAAACAATGTTCAAGACAATTGCACCAATGTTTTTATTATCAAGCTTTAGTTCTTGAATGTTCGTGTTATAATGACAAGGGTTAAAAATGGTGCCCCAAGAAAGGATACATACAAGGGGAATAACAGAGGACACAAGCAGTCTCATGGAAATCATTCGTGCGCTATGACACAATCTCTTACAACTCATTATTGCACTGGACTATGACATAGTAAGCAAACTAACTTTGTTAATGATAGGTAGATCAAAATGATCTGTGAGTCATTTGAGATAAGAACAAACATGAACGCAAGAAATATTTTTTTGTATGAAAAATTTCGATGTTTGAGGATAATTTATTTGATACAGGTTTTAATTGTGTGCATGTTGTTTACCAATTTTTGATTTTTTTTTGAATTTTTATATTTTTTTAGATTTTTACCATTTTTTGGAATTTTGGAATTTTATAGAAGAAAAAGACGTAGAAAAATTAACAAGTTCATAAGACATTTTTAAAAATCATTGTAAGGAAAAAATATGCCCGTGGTAGCAAAAAGGGTCATCGAGAAGCAAAAACATGCCCCAACATAGTGAAAATAGGCAAAAAATAATTATTTATTTAAAAATAATCAATGTGGCAAGTGTTAGAAGAATTGAGAAGAATCATGATGGTCCCAAGGAACTTTGAGGGTGAGAAGACTTGACATGGGGGGGGGGGGGGAATATGTATATAAACCATGCGACAGGGGGGTAAAAGCCATCGTGATTAGTTTATTTGTTACTTACCCTTACCACTTTTTACTGTTGATTGATCTCTAACCTATGAGAGAAATGGTGAGGGTGTAGAACCTAAGACACTATGTGGATCACGTTCGATACTACATAAGGCTTCTTAGGGATGGACCACAAGTACAAAAAGCCAAAATTCTCATTTTGCTTGTATTTATTAATATTTAATGCACATTTAATAGGGAAAAAAGTCATGTGAAAGCACCAGCGCGGCCCTTAAGAAATGTAGGAATTTTTGGGGTTACGTTGGCATTGAAATCACATAGGAATGTCCATGTTAGTGAAAAAATTTATGCACTCATGTGTAGGTGTGAAAATGTATGCGTTGGCGCGCGTTAGCGTGTGCCCATGTGAAGACATGGGAGCTGGTATGCAAAGAGGGTGCTAGCACTTGGGTGTGCTAGCATCAAAAGGGGCATGTTGGTGTTTCCAAGGACATGCCAGTATGAAAAGACATTCTTGAATGACCTTAGAAGAATTTAGGAAGTTTTTTAGATAAAATCAGATGATCAATAGAAGAAATTAGATGATGATTTGAAGAAGAACGTGATCCTAACAAGTGTTTTTGCCACTTTTGTAGATTATACTACCCCAATTAGAGACATGAGAGTGGCATGGGTGGTTGAGAGCCTATGAGACCTTTTCATGATGTGGTCAGGTCTTTTTGGAGATTACAATAGAGGTGACCAATATTTTACACGTGGCTTACATGCCATAGATTACCTTGGACCATATCCTCCCCAGAACCTTGGTTGAGAGATGATGGAGTAAGAGCAAAATATTTCACCTTCTGACAGGTGAGATGAGCATTAATTTGGAATACATTTGGAAGATTTTATGAGTTCCTATTCAGGGTCGAATGATTTCTTATGATGGTCACTAAGGCCATATTCTATAGATTATTGCTGAGATGTTTGGAGTAGTAGACATACCTCACCAGGGTATGTGAGTTGACATTACTAGATGTATGACAGATCGTTAGCTTGGACATGTTGTTGTATTTCTTATGGATCTTGTCAGTGGTTTATTGTTTCCTCACAAGACTGGTACATGTTTTTCTTTGGGCCTTATTGGAGTCATATATGGCCTCATCCAGGGAGAGGTTTATTGCTAGGGGTAGTGTATACTAGCCCATTTATATGTATATTTATACCTAATAGCCTACCGTTAGATGATTGTGGGTCCTACCACTCTATTGCAGATATGGGCATGGGATCACATCGCCATAGGATACCAAACATGAACATTTTGAGCCTGAGCTCTTAGCAAGCCATCCATTATGAGATGGATTCCAGATGGTGATGACATTTACGGGCATATGGGAGACATACCCTACTACAAGAGGGCATTAGATGAGCTACAACCCCACATTATTATATGGTGGCCATATAGGTTACATAATTAGCCTGAGGATATAGCTGAGTTGAGTACTATAGTCATTGATCATTTCATTATTGGGTGCAAGATCTACATCCTTGAGTGGTATAGATTGGACAGGGTCCAACTGCACTTCAGTCTCATTTAGGAGACTACCAATGATGAGATGTGGTACGGGTGCAAGTCTAGAGAGAACTTTCATATGGGGCTATGGATCAGGCCAGGATGAGCTCATACCCATTTTCTAGAGGTGGTCCCACAACCTTGGGTAAAATGCTCATAGATAATAGATCCAAAGAAGACCCTAGATTATCAGGGATGGTACGCCAAAGTTTTTCCATAGAGATTGACCATACCACAGGAAGTTATTGATGCTGGGAGAGCTACAACTCCATAGGGGGTATAGGACTAGGAAGCTCCAAAGGCAGATCCTCAGGGAGATCCATGGGAAGGGAAATAGGCATGACCATAGGAACATGGAAAAGGAAAACTTGGGGCAGACATTCAGATATAAATACTAGAACAACAATATTTGAAGGTAGCATTGGAGCATGCCACACAATATATTCTATTAAAACTAGGTCCATTACATGTTCCTGGAGAACAAATCCCTATACAGGTGCCATTATCACCTCCACATGCACTGATTCCATATCTTAGTCCACCACACAGTCCACCGATATGAGATCCCCCAGATATGTGGGATGGAGGAGGTGGAGTAGAGTAGGAAGATTCAAAAGTTGGGGGAGATGGAGATGGTAGTGATGGATGGGGGTCCCCACCATGGATTCAATTGAGGGGAGGATGGGGAGCACCATAGGCTACCTAGAATACAAGTGATAGAGATTCCTTGAGGAAATAATTACAAGTAATAACCCAACAACTATAGGTTATGGGTAATATAGATCAACTAGTTGCAGAGTAGATTCAGTGGACTACAGAGTAGACCCAGTCTTGTGCAGATATAGCAAGAGTGATAGAGGAGCGTGATTATTTACAAAATATATCTACAACATTTGGGATGTAGGACATATTGTTAAATTTGATGACATCTAGCAATGAGGCATCCTACTACATAGCATTATACCATGAGGCCACTCCAGAGGGACAGAGGGCCACTTCCTTAAGTTAGTTTGCTATTAGCAGGTCCAGATCGAGATATCATAGGCCCTCACGATCAGTGAGGTTAGTAGAACAACCTTCTATACAATAGTACATAGCTTAACATGGTTCAACGCAACATGGTGTAGCACCTTCTGTAGGTCCATCACAACAGATGCCGCCACCTAGTGGCAGACCTAGTAGTCTAGGTATGGGAGAGATTCAGGGTTGACTCATGTTATTGATGTACTTAATGTATATTTTTGGTGTATCACCTTGATATGAAGGCATACTTTTTGAGATGATAAATATGTAATGTTTTTTATCATGCCTCATGATGAAGGTACATTATTTTGTACCGATGTACTGTATGTATCATAATTTTGATTATGCCTCATGATGAAGGCACATTTTTTTTTGTATAGATGCCCATGATGGATCATTATATTTGATTTATATCGAGACATATTGTTTTGTATATGGACATTTATGTTTATATGGATGATGATGATGGATTATGTTTATTTATCACATTTTATGAGATAGCATGTTTAATCCATGTTTTTATTATGGTCTATGTTTGAGGGGGGGATAGAAGGTGGCCCCTCTTTCCCCTCTTGGAGATATTATATGATGTTAGCTTATCATACATGTTTATTTTTCATGTTCATGATGATGTAGCTTAGACTTTATTGATATATGATGTATAGATGTGATGATAGATGATATGATGATGAGATGACAAAAAACTGTACAAGTAAACAAGTCAAGTACACATTAATCAAATCTAATCAAAGCAACACAACTATATACAAGCATGAAAGATAACATGAATTCAATGAAATGCACCATAGATTAAAGTAACACTCAATCTAAGTAAGAAAATGAATCCAGTTTAAAGTACACAAGATGAAAAAGTACTGTAACCAAAACTATACAAACCAACAACTAAAAGTAAGCAAACTACTACTTTGTTTTTGAGGGACAGTTTTAAAATATTTTTCACTATTTTTGGTATTATTATGACAAAATTATATATTGTTTTGGATTTTTCTATGAAACGTATTTAGATGTTTTGAGTTTTTCTAACTAACATATCTATATGTTTTGGGATTTTCAAAAAGTTATACGAATGTTTTTTATGTTTTCCAAGAATTTGTTCAAAGCTAAATGCAAGGAAATAAATAAATGTGGATGCCCCCAACATTAGATGGGATGTACAATGGCATAATTCCATATGTTATGTTCCAGAAGTGATGATGAAAATTTTCCCCCAACACAAGATGGGAAGATACAAAGGAAAACTCTTCACACACAGAAGTAGGAGTAGCCAGATCAAGGCTAAGAGGGCTAGGCTCAAAATTACTTCAGACGAAAGGTAAATACTATCTTAGGACAAAGTTAACACCATCCTAGACCTGAAATGATTGTGATCAAAGAACCCTCCAATGGCATTGGAAACTATTTTTCATCAAATTACTTGTCCACAATGACACCATTGCTTGGTTTTAACTATTAGACGCATCTGTTTACTTCTCTTTTTCTTTTTCTATTTTTATACTTTTGTATTTTCTAATATTTTGAGATACCCCCATAATTATGCATAGAACCACTTAATATGCATTGTGTTCATGGTTTCTTGAAGTTCGTAACCATCTGAGTAAGAAATCTTGTAGGCACCTGAACCAAACTTAGCAACCACAACATATGGCCCTAAATAGTTAGGCTCAAACTTGCCTTTCTTTTCTCGATCCTTGGTGGTGTTGAACTGATTTTATTTTAGAACCAAGTCTCCTACCTAAAATTGAAGAGGTATCACTCTTTTTTTGTAAGTTCACCATACTCAATTCTAATACACTTAGAGGTGATCAAGGGCATGAATTTGTTTCTCATCTAATAGCTCCAACTCTACTAGTGGAGCTATTATGTAGTCCTCTTCATTCAAATATTCTCTTAGCTCTATATGCAAAGAGTGGAGCTCAATCTCTAGGGGTAGTAAAAATTCAGTTCCAAACACTAAGAAGTAAAAAGTAGCACATGTAGTAGTGTGGATAGATGTTCGTTAGGCCTAGAGGGTAGGGTAAATACTTAAATGCTAGTTATAGCCTGTTGTATTCACAATTTTCTCCATAATATTGATAATGGTTTTGTTCGAAGCTTTAGCTTTCCCATTACCTTTAGGGTATTAGGGGGTTGAAAACTTGAGAATGATTTGAAAGCATTTACATGATTCCTTCATGGTTTTATTTTTAAAGGACTTACCATTGTCAACTACAATGTCAGAGGGGATGTAGTATCGATAGATAATATGGTTCATTATAAATTTAGATATTTGTGCACCTTCGATATATGTAAGAGGAGAAATCTCTAACCATTTAATGAAATATTCAGTGGTAGCGATAATGAACTTATGGCCATGTGAGGACATATGGTTCAGATTTCCTATGAGATTGAGTCCCCACTTCGATAAATGCCAAGGTGTTATGATAGGTTGTAATGAGTGTGATAATGCATGTATCAAATTTTTGTACTTCTAACATTGTAAACATTTCTTTACATATTTTGAGCAATCATTCTCCATGGTAGGACAATAATATCCCACTCGTAATATTTTTTTTCTAAGATGATCTTGTTTGTATGGGCCTTATAGATGCCTTCATGCACCTCCTTAACCACTAGGATGTGTTGGAATGAATTGAGACAATGTAATATATTCCCATCATGGGCTTAATGGTAGAGAGTGCCACCAAGTAGGGTATAACAAGCTCTACATTGGATAAGGTTTCTTTTATTAGCTTGGGAAATGTCTACGGGAAAGGCTCCATCATGAAGGTAGTAAATAATGTCTACATAACAAGAGAAATGGGACCAACAACTTCACATACCAAACATGATTCTTTACATACAAAGGATTTCCTTATCAACGTTAGAAATTTTAAGAAGGTCCAAGATTGAAATCTTGGCCCTTGTTTTCTCTAATTGGTCTAACACATCATAATGACTTTCTTGAGGAGTATGGGGAGGAGGTTCTAAAATAAAAAGGTGGGCATGTCACATTGCCATGACGCACTCATTTTTTTTAATCTTAATTACATCTATATACTCAACAGGGATACTGACACAAAAAATGAGGGCATCAAAATCATCCATTCTTGTAATGTAGTTAGCCTTTTTTTGTTGGTTGTTCTTGGTTTGGGAAGACTTTCCTTGATCCAAATTTTCCTTTCTGTTATTATTCTTAGGGAAAGGTTCTTTAAATATCCCCATGTTTGTGTTGGGAGATTTGTTAGAGGTGGATGAATCCATCTCCACATCACCACTATCGATTAAGTCCGAAATATAGTGCTTCAATTTCAAACACTTGTCGGTCTTATGACCTTTGACATGGTGAAATCCATAATATTCATTTTCCATAAACCATGATGGCTTAGGTGCTTCATCCCATAAGGTGTAATTTTAGGATACCTGACCATGTTAACCGCCTCTAATTATTTTAGGATTGATGACATAGAGTTTGAAAGAGGGGTGAAGTTATGACGTTTATACTCTATAGGTGGAGTTCCCTTTTCAAGTTTTAAGGGAGAATGGTTTTGAACTACTTGCACTCATTTAGAGTTAGTTATTCCATCACCTACGACTTTCTGTTTTTTATTGGGAACAAATTTTTTCTTGTCACTAGGTTTGGAATCATTATGTCACACGAAAAGGGTTTTAAGTTCCCTCTAGTAAACAACTCTTTCTCTATTTGACTACCCTTTTCAATCAACTCTTCAAACATGTTACCACAATGCATTTTTAAGTAGAATGTAATTTCAGGGTGGAGGTTGGGTACAAAAATACTGATAAGTTGTTTCCCTAGGATAGAAAAATGGAAGCGGTTAACTAACCCTCATCATCACTGTAAGAAACTAACAAATTTTCATTATTTTGTTACTTAGCGTTACAAAGATCTAACATGGTCACATAACTTTCTATGTTAAACAAGAAGTGATGTACAATGTGTTCAGCTAGTTGTGTCCATTTAGATATAGTTCCCTTAGGGATATGTAAGAAACATTCAAGTGCTTGCCCTCCTAAAATTTGTGGGAATAGGTGAATGAAATAGTTATTGCTATACGCGACCTCTTGACATTCCATATAAAAGTCTTTAATATGGTCTATGGGGTCACCTTTTCCTTTGTATTTTTTGAATTTTGGAAAATCAAAATGATGCAAGAAAGTTACCTACAACTTGGCCTTGTCAAAGGGATATGTGCATAAATCCTTGAATTTTTACTTTTTTCTATTTCCTGTTTTACCTTCTTGTAAAGCTATAAGGGCATTTTTCATGGTTGACCACTCTTGGTAGAAGAGATGGTCCTGTGTGGGCGGTATTGGCCTATACAAATTATTAAATCTAGTTGTATCCCCACCTATGATTTCTATATAAAATTCCTCATAATATTCCTTACATGTCTCTTGACGAGGAGATTTGGTATTTAATTCATGGTACAAAGCTTTTGGTATAAACTATTTTAAATGTTTATCTTGTTCCTTGTTTACATGCAAAGCTAAACTAGCCAATTGGTGAGTGAGACCTTGCACTTGTTGATCTAAAGTTACCTCTTGAGTGGGTAATTCTTTACGATTTTCATGAGTATGTTTCTCCTGATGAGCATGCTCTTCATGGTCCTAACAATTAACTTTGACAGTAGGTATATGATAGTCTCCATAATTTTTCAAAAGGTATCTCCTCATCATTATGTTGTCTAGAAGTAGAGTCATGACCTGGGTTCAAGATATCATTAATATTACAACGAGGACGGTTTAATTCTTCTTCTCCATGAACCATACCAGTAATGAGAGAAGGGTCAACCATGGAGGGTAACCTTGCTCCTAACTCTACAAATCACATAAGAATCTCATGCTTGTTTTGGTATATATAATCATCAAATTGGGTGGGATTCAACTAAAAATTCACTCGAGGAGAATTATCCTCACCACCAATATGATCAACCATGATGTTGTCTTCCAAAAATGGGTTTAACATGTCATCTCCAAAGGGACCTAGCCCTATTTTTTGATGTCCCATTCTTGTGGTAGTAGGCATAACGTGAAATATTTTACTAAAATTGACTAAAAATGGACCCTAGGTAAATTTACACAGTGTAACAATGTTAATTCATCACAAAGAACATTTGAATAACAAATGGTAACAAATCCAAAGGTTAATATGAACCCAATGATACCAAATAATAAATAATAACAAACACTAACGTAATATATGACAAAAAGTACCTAGGACAAGACAATTAAGCACAAGACTGAAATCCAGTCACACAAATATAGTTTACTCCCTACGTTTTTCCAAGATAGGTTCAAAGCAAATAGTTTGATAACAAAATATCACCACTTAGGCTCAAGTTTAAAATAATTAATACCTAAATACTAAGAAAGTGTTGATGCAATCCTCCAAAATGGTATACTAAAACTAGTTTTAGACACCAATAAAGTCCAAGTCTTTGAAAATGGAAGTTACAAATGTGAGCAGCATAACAACACTATTTGGACACGTTAAATCAAGATTTACAAGAAAGAAATATTTTAGTATCAAAATGATGTTATCGTGATGCAAACAATGTAACCTCAAAACTCACAAAAAATCGAGGCAATGGTAGATTAAAAACTAATCCTAAGTATATCAAGAAGTTACTATGTGTTTGAGCAGCATAACAATACAATTTAGATAATTTACATCAAGTTTCACAATCGAAACTAGACATAAGTATCATAATTGTATGGCTATAATGTGGGCAGCGTAAAAACTCAAAGGATATTCAATAACGATATCACCTAACTATAATGATAATTAGTCATAATATGGGTGTGAGAAAAAAGGGCCTACTAGAATATGAAGATGTACCATTCACACTTTCAACACTTGCATTCTAACATTACATCCAAGTCATGCAAGTAGACTAAAAAAGTGGTGGAAACAATTATTTCTAGCGGTATCCACATGCGTTGTTTTTTTTCCCCCAAAATGTGCAACAAGAAAACAAAGGTGTAAACCAAGTGGTGATGAGAAATACTTGGAGTAAATTTGGTAGAATTTCACCTTGTCTTAGGACAAGAGAAAAACTAGGACAAAGTAACACTTTGTAAATCTTGTGATGAAATATCACATAGTTTCAACTTTGAAAGACTCTCCCCTTGTTTGAATAACAAGGTTTTTTAATCTAACAAAGTTTTCACGTTGTGAGAGCTCTTTATAATATGATGGATAAGGCAAATTTCCTCCAAACCACAAGCTTCCTATTGGTTCACTCAACTAGGTGTCATAAATGACCTTTGTGAGCTCGTTTACCAAGGAAGTCTTACTGAATAAACCTTGGAGTATTGTGAATCTACTTTAGCCCATTCAATATAATAAACAATAAATGTGTTCAGTTGTATTTTCACTAGGGTCATGTGAAAATAATCTTGAATCTAATCTCTCAAGGTGTACTAATCAATTGGGTAGTGGAGAACTTTCCCATTTCATTCATGAGGTCCCCTCTTGCGTTAACTACTTTGGGGTTTCTACGAGCATCCCTCTTGTTATCTTAAGGTTTATGCCAAAGGAAGTTTCTCCTGTTTTAAAGCAGACGAGCCATAGCTCTTAACCGAAACCTTCATATACAATGTTTTGCAAAGTGGTGTGTTTTTCTTATCTTTTGGATTAAGCAACTTGGTTTGGAGCACCTTTGGAAACCTACAACACACGTGTATGTTTAGAATTTGGTTTGAAGAGAGTTATACTTTCTTTGTAAAGCATTACGTCCTACACACAAATAGTTAGTAGTTATCCAAAAAGATCTACATTATGATAATAATAATAAAAAAAGAGTAAATGTTGTTTTTTGGTTCTCAATATCTTCCAAGGACATGAGAGAAGAGCATAGACAATAAGCAAAACTAACTAGATAAAAATAAAAAACTTATAAATCAAATAACCACCATAATAATTTGTAAATCAAGGTTCATTCCCAATCAATCCAAGTGCTTTTTAGTAAAAAACTAAAGTTGTTTTTTGGTTCCTCAAGATGACACAAGGTGTAAGAGAAGAGCATAAACAAGCTTTAACCTTTGGTTGTTTATCAAATGAAAAGATATTAAACTAAAGGATCATAAAAATGACATATGAAAAGTTCATTCCTTTAAGCATAAAAATGAATAATGAAATTTCTCACTTACCTTTAATGTTAGGAAGATAAGTTTTAAAGTTTCTTTTGATTCTCAAGATCACACAAGGTGCAAGAGAATAACATACACAACCTTATTCCAAACTCATACAAAACATGAAAATAAAATTATTCATAAAACCCTAAGAAAAACATGATAGAAAACCTACTCTAATTTATGAAACTTACAGTAACAACAACTGAAAACCCTAGAAGAATGACAGAAGTACAAAGAGACAACAATTGAAACTTTGAAATTTGAGCCAATTATACCTTAGAACTCCAGCGTGCCCCCTACCATAGTAGTACAACCTTAAAAGCATTAGTGTGCATCACACAACACCAACACAACCTTCATAGCACCAACATGCCTCTGAGATAAAAACATAGTCATTTGAATGCCAGTGTGTCCAAAGAGACACCAACGCACACCTCGAAGCACTAGCGTGGCCCGAACACAGGATAAAGTTCAATAGAACACAAGCACATACAAAAAAAACGTGATCACGACCTTAATGATGTGAGCACACACCTTGCAATGTGAGAATGACCTTGAATATGTGATTTCGTACCTTCTTGTAGATGGTCAAAACATGGATTTTGACAAGAAAATATGATAAAGCTCAAATATTTGACGTTTTGATGTAATTTTTACACCACTTTACCTCCTTTGATCCTATAAAGAACATAAAAAAAAAGTAACTACAACTAATCTAGCTTTAAACAACTGTCAAAATTGGAAACTAAATTGCAAAAATTGAAATTTATTCTAAAAAAAATCTTTAAACTAATCTAGAAAACTTCAAATAGAATATAGAGGACAATTCAAGGTGTCCCCACCAGGCGTGCCAGATGATAACACCCTAAATTTTTTCAATATGAATAACTAGTAAAGGCTAACACCATAATATCCTAGAGCCAAGCTCAAGCTTAAGAGTGAAACATCATGATCAAAGCTTAAAAGCATGCATTAATGGAAACTAAATGAAATCAAACATTCAATCTATAAGCATCCTTACTGTGTGAGATGATTACTAATTAACGTAGACCTAATTAGATATAAGGGGAATCAAATTATGTTTGTTTATACTCCACAAATGGTGAGAGGATCTCTCTGAAAATGGCTACAAGGCCATATTAGATATCCCTCTACTAACCAATATGAAGATTGGATGCAAAGATTGAGCAAGCTAATCCAAAAAGGAATTAAGGCTCTTAATCATATTTCTATATATGATATACTAATCAAAAGTATGGTGTAAATTTGGAAGGTAGGTGCTTAGTCCTTTTTATAGTTTTCTATTTGAGGAAAATTTGCATCTGCGTGCATGTGGGACTAAAATCATAAAGTAGATTAAGGTATGCTAATCATGATTAGTGAATTAACAAGTGATTAGCATGTGAGGAGCCTTAATTAACCACTTAGGGTCAATTAAGATGCTAGGATAAGATTTGAAGCCTTCTGAGATGTCCTTGGAGGAAAAGGGGGTGATTTTGAATGGTTGGAAGAGGGATTTGAGCCAATAATAGGGATTATTGATTAAAACAATGCTAAATAGGCTTAATTAGTTAACAATATATAATTGTGTATTCAGAGAAGAGGATTATGACTTATGATGTGTTGTAAATTGGCATTCGAAATGTGAAATAGATTAGTTAATAAACAAAGTGTTGTTAATTAACCAAGATAGAGAGAAACATTAGTTAGTTAGTGGAAATCAGTAATTATAACGAAAAATGGTAAGAATGAGAGTAATTAGTGTTCTTTTAGCAATAAGATTGCAAAAGTGGATTTTAGGTGTCTAGAGTATCATTACGTAAGGCTTAAAAGAAAATAATTTGAAGAATAAGAAAAAAATCTTGAAACCATTGTATATCTAAAAAATTATGCTTTTGGATCAACTTATCTAAGAAAGAATAAAAAAAATCAAAACAATAGTCAAATGAACATCAAATTTAAGGTCAGCTATTAATTTTTTAACATCTCACATACATTATAGTCTATCGCTACTAACCTTGGTTATCATTGTAGGACATCTTTTTGTAATTACTTGTTAAATTACATAGAGTGTTTATTTTAATTGTTAATTATTGGTCCAATTTAAGTGTTATTTGTATGTTTGTCAACTTTTGATGATTATAGATGCTTCTTTATGCTTTCCATGGATGTCATTTTCTCTCTCCTCCCTTATTCTACCCACTTTGGGCTATGTATTTAGAGTAGTATTAATTTTCCTAGATCCAAAAATAATGTGTTTTTCGTCACCTATAGGGATCAAAAAATACTGAACAACTTGGAGCATCAAATAGTGAGATCCCACCAAGAATGTTAATGACGTTCATGGGCCCTTGGTGTGGCCTCTTTTGGATTACAATAATATGACCCTATTTCTCCATCTTTCTTATTTTTTTCAACTTTTTGATGTTAATGTTGGTATCAAGAGTGTCCTAACTTGAATTTATTTTTTATATAAGTGCACACATATTGTATTTTAGTTAATCAAATAGTCATACTGAGAATATATAACATTCATTTATTGATGACATGAATATATTGAACACTTTCAAAAAATCTAGATGAATCAATAAATCATTAAATAATTATTATGAATAAAATAATAAACTTATTATAGACACTTAAATTTGGTATTTATCACTTTGGAAATATCATTTTTGATTTACTTTGACATAGTTGAAAAATTCATGTATATAAGACTCTTGAGCACACATGCCCTCTATTAATGTACCCATCTGTTGTCTAAGCCACCTCTATCTACCAATCAAAATTATTCAAGATATACTTTTCTATATATGAACACCTTCAAAATCCCTATACAAACATTCTCTATACCTCAAATCCACATGTTGTACTCCATAAAAACTATTAAAATACTAGACAATGTTGGTTATCACAAGAATACTCCTATATTAGAAGTGTCTACGGGCCTTTAAAAACTATTTTTAAAATTGTAAATTTACCATTAAGATGGTGTAAAAATATTTCATGGATTGCCTTTGGAAGGAAATTAATAAAGAGTAACCTATATAAAATAATAACTCCTAACGTTATTCAACACCTCTTGATCGCTTCTCACTCTCTCGAAGAAACATTACAAATTCATATATTGTTTCATCTATTTCGACCTCTCAAATCCAAGTTCCCCTATGGAAACCCTTCACTAGCTCTCCCTTCCACCTCTAAACCCAAATCAAATAGGATACATGAGGATGATTGTAAAACCAACTATGTGCTCATAAGTAACTCAAAAAAGGTAAAATGTATTGAAGGAACACCAAATAGGAAGGCATGGAGGGTGATTTTCCTGCTAAGTGCCTTCTTGGCATGGGTAAGAAGAATAAGAGAGATAGAAATAACTTTGGAAATTATGGGCTGGGTATTCGGGTAAGTGCACCAAGTTGGGGGACAATTAAGTGGACATCAAATCCTGAATTTTACATTAAAAACAGCAAAAACATCAAATTTAGTCTTCCGCGGATTTGAACCATGCCGAAAAGTAAAAACCATGTCATAAAAATGGTACCATTGCATAGGGGAGGACTATTAGCTTTGTAGAAATACTGATTTTAAAGTGAATAGAAGAGGATAAATATCATTTTTATAATTTTTTACTAATAGTAGGTCTTTAAGACACTTTTTCCTGTGAATGTTTATGTCTACGTTTAAGACTGCAAAATTTGTTTCACTTATTAGAATGTGATAAAACTATATACCATCCCAACTGTGGGTGAAATTATATACATGTTCAAAAAAAAAATTATTTGATTTCAATATTTTTTTATGAAGTTATGGCGGGCAAACGGAAAGTGCTCTGTTTTCTTTATGTTTTCATACCACTTTCACGGAAATAATCATAAAAAATAAAATATTACTCAAAAAAATACAAAATAAAATCCATCCCAAGATAGATAGTAACATATAACTTCTCACCAAAGGAAAAAAAATATATATCAATTTTTGGTCATCCAAATTGTGGGCAAACGGACTATAATCTTATCGGCGTTTTAAAAAAAAAAAAAACAAGTCATTGAATTTTGAGTTTTTAATATAGATAATCTTATCCATTTTTTACAAAAATTAGTATTTTACAAACTAGATTCCGGATGCTACGATTCATATTAATATAATTTTGTCTAATTTTGAGTGTATTTATTGCTAATAATCCCTACAAGTTGATATTATGTTGTTATTTGCAATATGATGTCCACGGATGACCCTATATTTGTCCATCAACTTCCTGCACTTACCCATTCAAGAGGATGCCTTACAAGGGATTTAAAAAGATATTAAATACTTGAAGGGAAAAAATAGCAACCTTAAAAAATTCCAAAGTGGATAAGAACTTTTGGAATGGGATTAATGACAATATGGAAAAATTTGAATACAAATGCAATCTCATGGCATATAGGTTTATCATTCAAACTAGCTTGCTAAAATCCATTGTGAATGATCTCAAGAACAAAGACAACAAGAAAAAAGTTAGAGATGTTGACAAGAAGAAGGAAATTGAAGAGATAGACAACCACATCAAGGAACTCATTAAGCTCTCTTCTTAAGTGTTACATCACAAATGAATTTTATTCATTTGTTGTCTTTTTTAATTTTTTCTTTCGTTCCATTTCTCAATTTTATTTTGTTCATGTCTATGGGCCACACATGAAATGTAACTTGGCTGGTTTTGGGATGGTTTTGTGTTGTATGTACCAGATGTTTTTGATATTTCACTTTGTTTTGTTCCATGGAATGTTATTGGTTATAAATGGATTTTAGACCCTTCATTGTAACAGGGTATGGCCCCTGCCAAATCCCTCCTTTTAGCAAATATAAAAAAAATATGTTTGGTTGAGAACAAGCTTTCAAATATTCAAAAAAAAAAATACCTTTGAAAAGTTACAATTTGAAATTAGAGCCATCTTTTTTCCTTGTTGATTAAATGTAATGGTCTATTCATGTGATTGTAAATCTCCTAAAGGGTTAAAGGAGAAAATGATGTATCTAAAGGAGTGATATGTAATTTATATATTGGAGGGACTTAACATGAAGCTAAAAAGTTAGTTAGGGTTCAAAATTGTCATAAAAAGGATAAAGGATCTCGCATTTTGGGGTGTAAGTTAATTCTGTTTGGGAAAGTAAAGATCATGTGAAGAACTCAAAAGAAGAGGAAGTTGTATAGATATGTCTGATGAATGAAGAAAATATTTGTTCCTTTTTCCAAGATTGTTGTTCTTGAATAGAAATGATAATTTAATCTTTGTAATGGCTAAGAAATGTGAGTTTCTTATATATATTTTTTAGGATCCTTAATTCTTAGAAAGATGGAGATGGAATTTGTTTTAATGAAGAAACCATCAGATTTTTTATACCACTTTTCTAAGGACTGTGCAGTTGAATAGTGCATGAATAGTTTTGTAAAATGGAATGATGATGTTTACTGTCATAAATAGATGAATGTTAGGAAGTATTCAAGTTTTTTTATATTAATTGACAAGAATTGAACATGCATTTTTTATTTTACATTGCTTGATATTGGCTATAATAACCATGTAGCAGAGAAAGTAATTGTGCACACTCATGCCAAGAAGACAAATAAGAACAAGTATAATAATAAATTTAAAGTTTTTGAGGTGTGGAAGGTTTTGAAAATTATCTCAAATATTAAGTAAGCCTCGGGAATCCTTACAATGAAGGAAGGGAACTGCTAGTGTTAGAAATACTCACGAAACCCTAGGAACCTCTTGTTCACAGAAAAACACAGTCATATCAAAAAAAAAAAATTGAAGTGAAAGTTTCATCTTAGTATTAGATTTATAAAAAGAAGAATAGTAAGGTGAGTACTGCCCCTCTTGTAAGTAATTTGGATCTTGGAGACAAGATTCAAGAATTTGGTCAAGTTTTCAAGGTACGCGGGTTATAGTGAAACCCTCTTAGGGTTTGTAGAGATAAGGAAGTTTGAAGAATATGTACACACGCATTCAAGAACTAAAAAATTATAGAAATAGTCTCAATAGAGTTTCCATACATATCAAAAAGGAAAACTTATAAGTTAAGGTCACAATATTTAGATGTTTATGAAAGTCTTTGAAGAAAATTGTAGGTGAATGTTGGAAGCCAAAACTACTAAAGATAGATAGTGGAAAGGAGGGGTTAAGGTTAGATTCAGAACATGAAACTTTGAATTAATCATCTTGAGTGAGAATAAAGAAATATTCAAGAGGAATGAAATCCAAAAACGTTATCAATTATGAGAAAATCATAAACCGTTTAGGAGCTAAGCTGTAACTGTGATAAAAAGGGTTAGATCCAACTTGAAACCTTAGTCTTAATTATTTAAATGGAGTCTTGAAACTAAACACATATAATCTAAGGAGTATAAAGAATGAAATATTGAAGGTTTCAAAGTTTATAACTTATTCCAAGAATTCTCAACTTGTATTAGAATTGTAATAGGCCTCTACATGTAGATTGTGGAGCTAAGGAGGAAAATTGACATGTGTAATTGATAGAGTTTAGGAAGAGAATTGGTTCCTTAAAATTTGTGAATAGAGTATTGAGTGAAAGGGGTGATATAATAAATCATTAGACTATGATAATTGGTACTAATTTTAGCTAAGTCATAACCTTGGAGTGTAAGGGGCTAATTAGGCCTTGAAAATAATGGAAAGGAGTAGAACAAAGAGCTCGAAGTTTGAGATAAGCATTGAACTTTGTATTGTGGTAGTAGATAATAAAGGGTATCTAAACATCATATTTATTTGTATCGAATACCTTCATAAAAAAAATTTATACAAAGAAAAACTAGTTTGGAAGAGCTACTAGGAGAGGATTAGGTCTAAGAAAGAGAAAGTGAATAAGAGAGGTCTACAATAGGATTTGAGCCAAGATATTTACCATACACATCAAGGGGGAAAATCGGTGCCCCAAAAGCACTTTTATTTTGTCTTGGGCATTTATAGGTTGTTACCAATGATTTTTCACCTTCAACATTGTCTTAAGAAGCCTAATAAGACAGTTTGGAGAGAGATAAGAATAATTGAAATTATTGGTTGATTTGAATGAGTTTACCAATTTATTTTGCATGAATTATACCTGAAACACATGTTTGATTGATTACACAAGGAATTTGGGATTTTTAATCCAAAAATTGCATGTTTTTTGCAAGGTTTTTTGACAAGAATTAGAGATCGAAATTGCAAGTTTTGAGAAATTTATGATATTTGGTTCATTCTATCATTGTGTAATGGTTTATTTTTATGATTCTTTATATCATAGTCACATTAGAGTTTGATAATACATTCTAGAAAAGAAATTTTTATGTTCTAACAAGAAGTTGTCAAATTTGCTTGTGAGTGTTGTTAGGTTGTGAAGAAGGAAAGAAGAAGAAAAGGAAGAGATTCAAGGTGAAAAATACTTGGAGAGAGAAGAGAAAACAGTTTGACAGAGAAGAGAAGAAGATAGAAACACCAAAAGGCCAGGTAGAAATCCAAGGTGAGGTGTTGGAAAAAGCAAGGTGAAACAAACTTGCTTGAGAAGAGGGAGAAAGAGTGAGTTGAGAAGGAAAGAAAGAGAGAGAAGATGAAGAATTTCTTGTTAGAAGAGATACTACAAGTCAGATGGTAAATATTGACATGAAAGTGTGACAGAGTGACTAGGAAAAGAAGGTACAATAAACAAGATTTGTAAGTGGCTAAGTGGTGAGGAAGAGTACTAAGATGATTGACAAAATGAGGATGAGACAAAGATGAAGAATTGAGTGAATACTGCATAGATTTCAAGAAGAAAGAAGACAAGATTGAAGAGTTCTTAGGGGAACAAGGACCAAGCAAACAAGAGAAAGATTCAGAGGATGATGAATATAGTATAAGGAAATCAAGACTTGGGAAATTATGAAAATAGTCTATGGAAAGTGGGTAGAAACAACAAAAAAGACAGGGAAATTGCTAAGTGTAAGGAGAAATTCAAGATGAGAAAGTGGAAGAAAGAAAGACAAGTGATGGAAAAGATGATAAAAGTGGGTTCGATTAAATCTCAGTATTTTCATTCTAACTTATATTGGTTTTAGTGTTGTGAATTGTAGGTGTAATAAAGGATGATAAAGGTAGAGTAATCAAATAAATATGGTTCTTTATTCAAGAAATGAAGTCTTTATTTTCATATTTTGAAATTTTGATCAAGCTAGAATAGTAATAAGAAGATGTAAAAGGTAGAATGACATAGTCATTTATAGTGCAGATTTCATCTCATGTAAAGTGGTAAACCAGATGTATATACTTAGTTATAAAGTGAAATAATATCATGGATAGTCCAAGAACAATCCTTTCCTATACAAAGATATGATCATTTCGAAGGACCAATGAGGAGCTAGTGAAGGACATGATGCAGTCTGAATGAAGGACAAAGGAAGTATGGTACTCAAGAAAAGATACAGTTGTAAGAAGATTAAATCCAATTGGAAATACATAGATAAGAATAAGACAAATTGGATGAAACTTTTTCATTCCCTTGGGAGTATGATGTAGGAGCATCTCTCCAAGGTATCAAATTATGGTGTAATATGATCAATTTTTGGTTTGGAGAAGATGTCTTAAGTGTTCTAGGAGGTCTAGAAGTCATTTAAGGAGTCATTAGATTTCATGTTCATGTTTGTCTAGTTGAGAACAAGTTTTCAAAAATTCAAATAATTGCTTTTCCCTCCATAAAGTGATTTGAATTTGTAAAGGTTTGAGACCATTATCTTGGGTTAGTGGTTGAGTAAATGTTTAATGGTCTAGTCATGTGATATAAGACTCCTAAAGGGTGAAAGGAGCAAAAATTGATGTATCTAAAGGGTCTAAAAATCTTTTTCTATATTGTTTTGAGTCTTGACATGTAAGGTAAGAAGTTAGTTAGGTGTTCAAAAAATCATAAAAAATATAAGAGATTGCATTTTGGGAAGTGAGTTAGTTTCTCATTATGGAAGGGTATGCTCGTGTGAAAGAGCTTTGTATAAGAAGAGAATTTTGTAAATATATCTATTGGGAATGAATGAATAATATCTGATTTTCCTTGCTTGAAAGATTGTTAGCTTGACTGATATGATGTTTTAAGTACATATGGGCAAGAGCTAGATGATTAGATGAATAGTTTCTTTGTTATACACATTCTTGTCAAGTAAATACTTCAATTTTATAAGGAATGATTAGTGGTATATTTTGAAATGGAGATAGACTTTGTTTTTCATGAAAATTTTACAAATTAGATTCTTGAATAATCATACTATTTACAAATGATTTGAGTTGATTTATTGCATCCAGTTGTTGTAAACATATGAAATTATGATTGGTTCATTATGTGAATGAAGCTTATCAAGCATATTACGTAGGAGTATTGTTGATTTGACAAGTTATCATTGAATCTAAAGCATGTTTTGAGGATTGGTCATTGTTTGATTTGGTTTAAACCCTTTGTACAGCACAATGAGTGACCTTGTTCAACTCATATTATAAGAAGAGAAAGGTTGAGTATTGATGGTCTAAGATAAAATTGAATCCTATTGAAGGTGATCTCATTATTGGTAAGTTAACCCAGACATTAAATCCTCAATCCATTCTTTAACAGAAGCCTTGGGAAGTGAATTCCATTTTGGTGGTTAGAAATACTTGAAACCCTAGGTACCTCTTGTCAACATAGCCTGCTTCAAACCATTGGAGTCCAGAATCAATAGATTTTTTGTTGAGTAAGAAGTCAATTTTCATCTTTCAAAGATTTATGAAGGAAAATGCCTCATTGTCAATTAGTGATTACATGACATATTAAATATGGTTAAAATAAATGTGTTGAAGTCTAAGTCCTTGAAGGACCAATTTGATCAAGTTTTGATAGAGAATTCCTCAAGGATGCAGTCAAACCCTATTAGGGTTTTATAAAGGGATAAGGTAGTTTGAAGCCTTTGAAGAGTGAAATTTCAAGAATTTACAAGAAACTGGTAGAAACATATCACTTTATTAGTTTATAGATCCACAATTAAGGTAATATTTGTAGATAACTCTATAGTTCTTGACAGTTGTATGATAGTCTTTGAAGAACAACTTTATATACATTTTGGAAGCTAAAAGTTGCCTAGATCGAAAGGAGGATAGTAGAGAAAGGAGGGTACCAAGGTTTGATTAAGATCTTTCCATGAAACTTTAAACAAATTATACTCAGAGAGTTCTAAAGAAATATTTAAGTTAGTATAGTGCCTTGTAAAGTTATCAATTTAAATGGAAATTATATTTGTCCAAGTTGAAGTCTGTCAAGATCCTAGATAAAAAGGGTTTCACATCCAACTTGAAACCTTAACTATTTATACCTTTGAATGGAGTTTTGGTAAACTAAACATTGAAGGCCTTAAGGAGTGTAAGGAATTTGAAGATTACTTTTGAAGGAGTTTAGAGACCTTTAAAGGTTATTTCCAATGTGGAGAGTCCATAAATTTGTATCACTAATTGTGATAGTCTTGTGTATGAAGATTGTCAGATGCATATAGGAAGGAAATTGGCATGAGTGATTGAAGACTTTAGGAAATGTGAATTGGTCCCTTGAAATTTTTATACATAATATCCTATTGAGTGAAAATGGTTATTATAATCAATCATTAGAATTTAATAATTGGCGCTAATTTTAGCTAAGTTCATAACCTTGGAGTGCTAAAGGGCCAATTAGGTCTTAGAATTTTACCTGGAAATGAGTAGAACCTAGAGAGCTCGGGGTTTGAGATAAGAATTACAAAAATTTGTATTGTGATATTCATGATAATAAATGGCTTATCTAAAAATAATATTTACCTGTATAGTAATACCTCTGGAACAAAATTAATACTCATGAAAACTAGTTTGGAAAGGGCTATTAGAGGAGAATTAGGCCTAGGTGAGAGAGAGTGAAGAAAAGACATCTATGCAATAGAGAGTTGAGCCAAGATAAAACTTTATCATACACCTCAAGGGGGCAAATCGGTGCCCAAAAGTGATTTTATTTTGTCTTGTTGTAGTTCTAGGTTGTTCCCAATTATTTTTCAATTTCAACCTTACGTTAAGAAGTCCTAACAAGACAGTTTTGTGGGAGAGAGATAAGAGTAATTAGATGTTGTTGAATGATTTAAATCAAGTTTGATCAGTTGATAGTGCTTGAATGTAGGTACCTAAGAAACATGTTGAATTTATTTCGTAAGCATAATTAGGTCTTTTTTAATCCCATAATTGCATGATATTGCAAGGGTTTCTTGACCTAAGAATTAGAGAGCTAAATTACAAGTTTTGATAAATTGATGAATTTTGGTTCATTGTAACATTGTGGAATGGTTGAGTTTGATGATGCTCTACGTTAGACTAGTATTGTAAATATTGATAGGGGATAAGGTTTGGTCGGTTCAAAAAGTGTAGCTTCATGAAGGAGGAGCTAATATATTTGGAATTTGTTATCTGAAGTTAAGGATTAAAGATGGGTCCATAAAAATAAAAATAAAAATAAATAGTTAAATTTCCATAATCTATAAAAATGTTTAAATTTAGAATATTTCATGGGTAACCATATGCCTATATAAAATTCATTAGAAACTTCAGTGGTATATGTGTACCCATTATGAAGATTATGAGAGGTGAAAATAATAAGTTTATATGTTATTTTTCACCAATGAAGAGCTTTCATTTTATGAATAAATGGGTAATAAAAAATGAATTATTACCATTTTCATAATTTAATAAAGTCTTCAAAGTATATTGTGATGTAAATGATATAATTTTAGGAGTAGTTCTGAGTTAAGAAGGAAAGACCATAACTTCCTTCAACTATAATTTACATGAAGTAAAGCATAACATTTTTTCTATGACCAATAATTTCAAGATATGATGTAAGCTAAAAATAATTAGAGGAACCATTTTCCCCCAAAGAGTTCATGTTTTACATAAATCACAAAGAATTACAGTTTACAAACAACCAATGTAAATTAATTAAAAGCATATGAAGTGGGTTTAGCTTATTTAAATATATTGTTTTATTTTGAATCCAACGTAAGAATAATCAATCCAATAAGTTTGTTGATTATTTGAGTAGGAAATTTATTATAATGAATAACATGAGAGTAGAGGTCATTGGGATTGACACAATAAAGTAGTTATATATAAAGAATACTTGGAATTTAGAGATGCATAGGTAACATGCATGAATATTACTAGTGTGCATAGAATTCCATGGATGAGACAATTTTTGTACGATGGTTTATGTTTAGAGGACTATAATTGTGCATATCATAGAGTTCTATGAGGAAGAACTTGATAAAGGAGAAGCATAGTGGAGTCCTTTCAGGTCACTTTAGTGTTGAATAAAAAGTAACAGGGTTCAATGTGAGTAATTATTGGCTAATAATGAGTGTGGATTTCAATAAATTCATGCAAGGATGCATATTATTCCAACATGATATAGTAAAATTCATAGTATATGCTTATATCAGGTTTACCAATCCCAGAAAGGTCATGGGAGGAGATAAGCATAGATTTCATTTTTGGTTTACCAAGAACTCAAAGAGGTAATGCATTTTTTATGTTGTTATTGATATATTTTATAAGATGACACACTTAATATATAATAATAAGACACAAAATGTTACTCACATTGGAAAAATGTATTCAAGGAAGAGGTAATATTACATGGAAAAATCATAGTGTCAGATATAAATAAAATGTTTGTTGGGAAAATTTAGAGAAAATTATAGAGGAAATTCATAGTAATATTAAACTTTCATTAAGAATATAATCCTCAAATTTATGGATAAACAAAATTAGCAATCCTTAATCTTGGTAATTTACTAATATAATTTTTGGAGACGAAGCTAAATAATGGGATTTGACATTGGCACAAGTTAATTTTACATACAAAAACTTAGCAAATATAAGTACAATGAAAATTCCATTTCAAATAATATATGGTTTCATCCCTAGAAATGCACGAGTGAGAAAATAATTACATATTATATGTGTAGAATAAGTTATGAAGTGGAGGGATTTACAGTGTGTATGCATAATGTGCATATAAAATTAATAGTCTTGAAGAAAGTATTGTGAAGTAAAAATAATTAACTAATAAGTCTATAAGAGATTTAGATGTGCATAAGGAAATATCCCCCAAATAAACTTATAACAAGATCAAGTAGAAAATTATTTATCCTTTTAGAGTTAGTAGAATATTTTCAAAAAAAGCATGTGAAATTGAGCTATCAGATAGAGTGGAAATTTCACCCATAGTCAACATATTAAATTTCTACCCTTAATTTGAGGGAAAATCAAGTGGTAAATGTGCAATTCTATGCTAAACAAGTTTTGGTTAGAAGTAATAGTTTCCTAAGAAGGATAACTAATACCTTGAGAAAGTATTAGATGAAAAAAATAGTAACAAGATGAGTGACAATTATTATATAGAGTAATTGGTCAAGTGGAAAAATAAAGAAAATAAATATAAAACTTGGGTCAATCCATCCAAAATTTCCAAATACAAAAATAATAATTGAGGAGCCCATAGAGAGCTCACAAGATTTATATCATGGAAAATTTAATTAACTCAAGTGTCCGATGTAAAGAGAATTTGGTTTCATGAATAATATTTCATCAACCAAAAACATGGGCTCAAGTTCTGTGCACTCATATGCACATGTGTTTTTGTTTATAATATTTGTTAGCTTTAATGAAAATCTCATGTGCGTGAAGGAAGCTTGTACACATCCTAGAAACATCACTAGAAGCCAAGATTGATATCAAATCTAAGGAAAAGGGAGAATAAGATGGTTTTAACTATTTCAAAAAGGTTAAGTGAAAAGAGAAAAAAATGCTTTGCACAAAGTGGTAGTTTCATAACTATTACAAGGATATTAAATTATCATGTTTTAGAGATGGAGGTTGTGTAGTCATCAGTCTTCTAAAACAATAGGTTTCACCCTTAACATATGAAAAACAAGAGTAATTCGAAAAATTCCAAATTTTTCCACATGGTATTATTTCTTCAAGGTCCTTGTGACTCCAAGAGATGCATGTGCTCAATTTTATACTAAATATTTTAAGTCAAAGGGAGGAGAATATTTGGACATATTTGTAGAAAGAAGAATCTGCGAAAAACATGCTTTAATTTAAGAAAAAAAAAAGGGGAATGAGAATAAATAAAAAATAGGGGAAAATATTTTAGAGAGGGATGAAATCATAATGAATGTCTTGAAAATTTGATTCTCATATGTTATAATTAGTCCTTGGAATGAGATTTTGATATATTCACATTTTATAGAGGTAAGGAGTGTGTGTGTTTGAATTTTGCATCTTTGTAATGGTAGTGAGTATCAATAAAGATTGTTTGTTGGTTCCATGACTATTTCAATTTTTTTCTGTCATTTGAGTGTGGGTTGTGAATCATAAGATAGGGATTATAGTAGTAATTTATTTGGCCTTCTCACTCTCATTTGCATTAGTGATAGATGGTAAGAATAAACTAAATAACTCATCTTTTTATTTTTTTGAAAGTTATAAATAAATTAATCATAACATCTATTTATCCTTCACAATTCAGATTATTGTATTTAATATAATTATTTCCATGATCTAAATTTATCCATTTTTTATTATATTTATATTTCTTAAGTATAAAATAATCAAAACATTTTGGTGATCCCCTATTGGGTTGAACACAGAAAACCCAATGTTTCATTCTACATTAGGGTTTTATATTTATCACTTGTTAAGATTTGATTA
Organism: Taxus chinensis; assembly: GCA_019776745.2. NCBI lineage: Eukaryota > Viridiplantae > Streptophyta > Pinopsida > Cupressales > Taxaceae > Taxus > Taxus chinensis. The sequence continues at coordinate 707,246,647 of CM034148.1, forward strand.
TCAGATGTGATTTCTAATTTTCCCTCATACGAATAAAATATAATATTTATCATTTTCCCTATCTTCCTTAGTATTTTCATGTACACATTCTATGCCATCTAATAAGGTCAAGTCCCCCTATACCTATATCAAAAAGTGTTGGATTTAATGCTATTACAATTGGTCATATTCATATACCTTTGAATCAACCATGGGTTTTTTATGCCCACTAAAATGGTGAATGTTAATTAATTACATTTTATTTATTCTATTGATGAAAAAATTGATAATGGACATATAGATTCACCTATATATAATATTGATAATGATATATGTGAACTTGAATATGCTTATGAGGACCACGTTGAAAATAATGTTGAATATTTTATAAAAATACATCATGATGAGATTAATGGTGTAGAATGTGAATGTAAGTAAAAGTACTCTCCATTTATAAAAATTTAGTAAACAACATTAGGATATAGATTCTATCTTGAGTACAATCTTAAAGGCTAGAATGCAAATAATACTAAGGAAACCATACATAAGGATACACAGGAGTAACCTTTAAATAATAATAAATTTCCCTCTGGAGGCTCACATCCTATAATAGGTATTCAAACAAAAGTTCCTATTTATTATACTATTCATGTATCTACACTTATGGATTTATAAGTTATTGCTACACTTACGTGATGCATTCATGATTATGAGTCTTAATTAAGGGATATCTTAGACCACACAACCTGCAAATTTGGATTTAGATCTTAACAAAGTAAGATATATGGCACAAATAAAAATAATAATAACAAAATATTCTACTATTAATATGAGGAAAATATTATAGACTTAGGAATAATGTTATTACAGTCTAATACTAGTATTATGATAAGAATCTATGAGAATTCTCTGTAAATTCCAATCCTAAAAGTTATCCTAAACTTGTAGACTTTGAAAATATTCTATGAAACTCAACTTGGTTCAACTTGATAGATGCCCCAATCAGAGAAGTCTCTTGACTCCAACCTAATGTAAAATTTGATTCCTTACATGTCCAAATATCCTTCTATAAATAGAATATGCAATGGCTTAAGCAGGAAAGTAAAGATACCTTTACAAGAAACATACCTTAAAAATAATTCTTAGAATGCCTTAGATTACCATTGATCTTCCCACCTTACTTATAGTTAGCTTCCCATAGATTATCATATGTTAGATCATGCTTTATTTGATTATCTGATTCATCTTTAGGAAATAAAAACATATCAGGGCTCTATAGACAGTTAAACTTGGAAACTTATCCTTTGGAAATGCTAAGTTTGGATTTATTCCTATGTTAAGACAAATTCTTAAATTCCAAGCCCAATCAGTACCTCTCCCCCCCCCTCTCAACTTTATCACATTTTCATATTACTATGTTGTTCATCAATGAAATATTAATTAAGTAAAGAAATAATCCATCTACTGGAATCATTCCTATTTTTTTAATTTTTCATCACTAGTTGTCTATCCTAAACTATATATCTCAGGTTTATAGTGGAGTATGAAATTTTATGACCTATATAGTATTATACCCTCCCATATAAAAAATATTTGTACAATATTAAATCATTATATGACTAAGTTCATCTTCCCTAGTTCATCCATAATGTGAACATTTAACTTATGGAAGATGGACTCCATTTTCAAACAATCAAAGACCTAAGAGCCATTTCTTAGCAAGATAAAGTCACTCCAAGAATTCTCAAGGTTTTCAAGGGATAAAAATGGATATTATAATAATTTTAGGCACACCTCATCACGCTCATATCATTTTGGGTATATCCTCTACTATATATTTATTCCACCATCTTTGTGTCAAATGACATGAGGGTACCAATTTGGGGTTTTCTTAGATGTGAATGCACAGATGTAGTTATACTACAATAACTACATGAGGATTTCTTTTGCTTGACGGGACATGTAGTGTATCACTTGGATTGTTTCAAAAAAATTTGATCACCAAGGGTAGTCTAATGTCACCCACACAAAAAAAATCCCCTTTATTATCTAATGCTTTCATGAAGATTATTGTACGTACCTAGGGTTTACGTTTGTTGTAGGCCATTAAAGGTGGTGTCAAATATGTGTGATCCCTATCAATATACAATAAAACTCATTTATAAGAAGGTGAAGGGTAAGATAAGTTTCATAACCTCATTTTGCACTTGTCCAAGATTGTATAGAAGTACCAAAGGCCATACCATGTTCCATGTAGAATTGTACAGTCCTACAAAAGAATAGTTTCTGATTTCACTTTAATAAATGAAGACTTTATAGACTCAAAACATATCTTGTACGTAGTATGAACACTCAAATATTATTATTACCACTCTTCACAACTAAGTACTTATCCCTTTGTTTTTCCAACCAATTTTTATACCATTTTATCATAGTTGAAATTATCAATTCTTTATTTTGAATGTGAATGGTTAATGTTTATTAATTAATTCAGTAGCTTGTAAAAATTTCACTCTTTTATATTATTTACCTAATTATGAACTAAATAAAACATTTTTGAACCCAAAATTTAAAAAGACATAAGTTTATTTCAAACCCTAGTTGCACTAATGTTTCAATTGAAAATTTATGCACGTTTTTGCTTTTTCCTTTTCAACATAGTAATCGGATTAACCATTAACCTATCGATTAGATTGCACTCTCTCATTCTACTCAAAAACATTGATTCTATATGGAGTCATCTCCACTTTATGAATAAGGTGTCCCTTCCATAATTGATCATAATGTTCACATTGTATGTTGAGCTTTATGTAGGGCATACACAAATTGATACATGATAATAGGTGTGGACCTAGTCCCTTCCTGATGAAACTAGTTATTTGGATTCATTTCATACATTATAGATGTGTTTTTTATTTCATTTTAATGAAATTTCACTTCCTCATTGTTATTAATCAGTTATATTGTGTATAATCTATCTTTTAGGCTAACACATGTATTATAAAACACTAATTAACCTTCCTCTATGTGTTATATTATAATAAAGTTGATAATTTTTTCTTTCTTGGTTACTTTCTTACTTGATTTCTTAATCAATTATTATATGTGGTTTGAGTGCCTTAATTGTATGACAACACCATGGGTGTACCATGATTATGGTTCTATACCTATATTATTTATGCGTACTTATTTATTTATATGCAGCCTATGTGCCTTCACTGTGACTGTCTTGTCATACTTTGGGTGTCCTATGTTTGTCACTCTATGACTATTGATTCTTTTATTTTGTATTATTTATGTGAGAATGATTTACTATTTCCTTTCCTTTGCACTTGTTTTATTCTCTAACACACAAATACTATTATTATTCTTTCTTATTACATATTCCATGTTGATTTATTTGTATGCCATGAAATCCATCATGCACAACCATATTGCAGAAATTGGATCTTGATATTGTCTATAAATATAAACTTTTATATCATCTAATTCATATTATTCGATTAATCTAACATGGGTAGAAATCATTTCTTTTGATCCGCATGATCAAATTATTTATCACATATGCCTCAAAAAAGGGGCATCCATCAAGATTTATTCTACATATATAAAAATTATAGGAAGATTACAGGGTTTACATATAGACTTATACAATGTCCAAATACTTAGAAACAGTTACAGATACAAAAAATGATAGAATTCACATTGGTTTATAATCATGTAATTTAGGTCAAGTTTGTACTTTACTTTAGACCCTCATTAGAAGTTACCAACCTATGGATAAATTATTTAAAAATCCAATAGTTTCATATTCTTACATGTATGTCCAAAAATTTGGTTCATAATTATGATAAAATGACATAGTTTAGAGCATAATAGAGGAGGCATGAATACTTCATTCCTTCCTCATTGCAAAAACAAGATGCAGTGACATATACGAAGTTGGGTAGATGAAAATTATTTACCTTTTCATTAATCAACATTTTCATTATCAAAATAGTCCATACAACACATGGTGAGGGTATTGGTTATCCATTCCTTTTTCACCTTGTGTTATATTTACAAAATTGGGCCTAGATCTGTCTGTAACAATATAGTCTATAGGGTTAGAAGTTATCAAAGAAACTAAGTTCTTTAGAAGTTATAATTCCCTTCATCTTTATATTTGTGTGGGAAGATATCATGGTGTATAGATACTCTATATATTATCTTCCCTCTTATCGGGGTGATTTGGTACCTCTCTTCTTTGGTGTTGGACATGTGTACTCAACACTAACTCTTACTCCAGATTCTCTTTCATCATAATTGCAAAATGATCACCCCCAATCCTTTAACATCTCAAAAAAATCCAAATATCTAAATTACAATAAGAATGAGACTTCATCCCTTCACAAAATGAACATGTGTATTCAGGTCACATTTTTCATCTTTTTACTTTACTCTTTATAAATTGAATTTTTCAAAATTAGATGCATTATTTACATTTGAGTTATAGTTAAACTTTTACTATTCATGTTGAATACACTCTATGTTATAGGTTTCAAAAAAACCACCACAAAGGAAAACAAATGTCGAGTGTAGAAAAAATGTGTGTGCACTTAGGTATGTGTTTCCTTTAAGAATGTATTTTTTAATTCCACACTTAAAGGGGGGAATGTAAACGCTCAAATTTGGAAACTTATCCTTTGTCAATAAAAAATAGGATTTTGTTCTTATGCTAATACATATGCTCACATTTTAAGCCCAATTAATATATATATATATATATATATATATATCCCCTTCCCCATAAATTTCTTATCTTTACACACTTATTTTACTTTAATTTAGGAAATATTAATGAACTAAATTAGTAATCCATATATAAGCATCATTCCCAAACCTTTTATTTTCCATTACTAGTTCATTGGCATGTTATTGTTGAGTTTTCATTGATGGAAAAGGAACATTAATTACAAAAAAAGTTTAAAAAGATCAAGAGGAAGCTTGGAGTGAATGTGAAAAGGAAGGACAAGGAATGGAATGAGATCACATAGTTGCGGATCAACTTCTTGAGTAGCTATTGACTAGAAGAGGCACAATGATGATGTGAGAGCATGTAAGGATGATTCCATAAGAGGTTTAGTAGGTTTATTATGAGGAAATAATGTCAAAATTATGTATACATGGGTGCATTAGTGGAGTTAGCATGACTTGATAAGTCCAATAGGCCTAATCCTTAGGCCTAGTCAGTAAGTGGACCTAGAATGGTGCATTGAAGGAATGAGGAAGATGGAAAAGACTGGTAGAGTCATGAGAAACATGTTTGATGGTATACATGATGAATAATAGGATGATAATGACAAGTTATGGTGTAAACTAGCTTAATTAGGCCTAGTTATATGACCTAGTACTAGCACAACATGAGAAATAGAGTAAAGAAATACATTGAAGAATGAGTTCACTCATGTGGAGAAGGATGTAACATTGTAAAAGACATGTGGAAGGTGTTTCAATCCTTAATTCAGCTATTAGAGGCATGTTTAGGGTTATACTCATGATTTTCCTTGAGGACAAGCAAAATTAGTAGGTATAAATGATGTTGGTCAAGAGAGTACAATCTTATTTATGAGAAAACAAGTATTATAACATGTGAACAGAGGTACTCCATTGGTGTGGACAAAATTTAATGCAAAGGTGAAGAATAATTTTGAAGTTAAAAGTTTTTTAGTACTATCAAGCTTTCAAAATGGTAGTTCTCAACTCGAGGTTCAAGTTGGAAGACCTAAAAGGTGCATAAAACTTATGCATGGTGCCTAAAAATATTCACCACTATTGGAGCATGGAATTAATACCATTCTAAATTTGGAATGATGAAGAATGATTTCTTGAGCTTTATGAATGAATCTTAACAAGACATGTCACTCCAAACCCTCTAAAACCCCTCCTTTGAGAGAGATAGGAAATAATTGAAGTGTTTGGTCTTAAAATAGAATGTAAATGTAAAATATATGATCTGGGCTCATAAAGGACTCCTAGTTTATTTTTTCATTAGTGGCATGCTCTAGGTCAACTGGTGATGTACAGTTTGACCCTTGTTTTGAAGAAAATTGGTTGTATAGTGATAAATGACAGAGTTAGAGATGAATATCTTGATGTGAAAATATGTATGCAAAAATTAATTTTCATGCATGAAAATATTTAGGTATTTTTAGTGCAACATTTGAATTAACCTCATCAATCTATGTCACCTACCGTCAAAGAGACAACAAACAAAAACTAGTCAAATGCGTATGAGAGAGGTTTGATGAAATAACATTTTGTAAAGTGCAATATGAGAAAGTACAAGTATTTTAGGTCTAATAAAACTTGTTCAAGATCATGACATGATGACATGATTTTTTTTTTGTTCTTGCATTAATGGCTCAAAACACCCATTTTGGGATAGTCAAGAAGGCCTGAGTAATAGGAATAAAAACTTGTTTTTAGTAATTCAACTTATGTAGAAGAGTGTTTTTAGATAGATTAAAGGTTACATATGAAGATTTAAATGCATTTTTTCATCAAGAAATTTAATTTTTTAGTGGTTGGAGTCATGCAAACCAAAATTGGTGTTTGTATCCTTAAAACTAATATAAGAAGTCTTCGAAATGCATGCTTGTTTGAGCCATATATATTGAAATGGTTTAATATATTGGTTTGATGAGATTCCTAAGGACCATATCCTTACAATAATATGAAATATGAGTCATGAAAAATGGGATAAGTGAGTGAGATAACTCACTTTATGAAGACTCGTTTCTATGCATAGAAACTCACAACTTCCTTGATCAAAACTTATATCTCTTTGCATGAATGAAGGCAGTGGTGGTTTCTCCAAGATTTCAAGGTGGACTAGAGGTCAGAAACATATCTCCCAAATCTTTATAACATCTTAAAATTTCATGCATCATTTTTAGCTGTTCATTCTTTGTGACTGCAATTTTTTAGTTCTCCATGGATTTGTATGAAGCCTCTAATGAAGGATGAAGAAAAAATGGTGAGTTACGAGGAACTTTAAAGTGTTAGAAGACAATAATAGGTTCTTATACCATGAATTTTCATACCACTTGGCATAATTCTAGAAGATATAGAAGACAAAAGGAACTCGTCAAAAGGGAGAAGACAAAACTAACAGGGAAGTTACATAAGAATATGTCAGATTTCAGTTATAAGAGGAATTCCTTCATTTTTGTCATAAATCAAGTGAAATAAAGAGTTATTTTGTGATCCATATATATATTTAATAACATCCATGATTATTTTTTTAAGGTGTGTACATGAAAGTGACATTTATTCAGGTGCAATGATTACACATTAATAGTTCATTGATGTCATCTATCTCATGTTTGAATGAGTTAGAGAGACAATAACATGAGGGATTGGAATGTGAAGTTGAAGAGGTTAATTAGAGTACATTATCATGTACAAGTTTGAATGAGTGAGCATGATATCAAGTTTTGATTTCCATTTTATTAAATTTAGTAAGGACATGTAAAACAAGTTGAAAGAAAATGATGTCTAGAGACTTCATGCTTGCAATTTTTGTAGCAGTTTGTATGCATGTAAGTGCAGTTATTTTAAGGTTTCATTAAAGATAAGAGATATGAAACATGAGCATGTGAAAGAGGCTATTGAGGTCTGTTCCTGCAGCAACATGAAGTGAAGAAAAGAAAGGTGAATTAGGAGGTGAAGAGAGAGGATAAAAGAGCTAATTTAGAGGTCATAATTTGTTGTGCAAGAAAACCATATGAGAGTGATCAAAAAATCTTGTAGAAGACTAATTTGTGGCTTAGAAAACATGGATTTGAAGATTCCTTGTAAGTTGTACCTTGTAGAAGATCAATTAGAAGCTTGATTGAATTTTTTTAAGTTGTAGCTTCCAAGAAAGTAGTGGCTTATAGAAGGTCAAGTGGTAGCTTGAATAAAGTTTGGAGTTGTAGCTTCAAGAGTAGTGGTTGCTCAATTGATGAAATCCTTGTAACATTTATAGGAAAATTTGTTCAAGTTATTGCATTGATTTTATTGGTTTTTTCTCCGTTGAAGGGTTTCCCACATTAAACTTGGTGCTCTTGTGTGTTTTATTACTCCTTTCTCATGTTTGAATGTCATTAGTATCTCATGGTTTTTGGTGATCCTGATTTAATAGCTTACTATGTATTTGAAAATTTATCAAAGTTTTATGAAGCATGGATTCCCCCCTTCACTCTTAGTGCTTGTGATTTCCAATAGTTGGTATTAAATCTTGATCCTCTTGGAACAAGTTTAATAGATTAGACAAGATCCTTGGAGCACAAGAATGGGTGCATTATTTAAAGTAGATCTTACAAGAAAATTTGAGATTACAAATTCCCCGATTGATTGATTGAAAAAAGAAATCAATTACATGGAAGATGATGATGGAAAATCCCTCAAAGACATGGAAGATATAGTTGAGAATGTGTCAAAGGACCTGAAGGAAAAATAATATTCTTTCCTTAGACATGAAGAAAATTTTAGAATCTTAAAATCTGATCTAGAAGAAACAAATAGGAGGTTGACAATGTATAAAAAATTGGAGAGTAACTCTGAATCTCTATATGAAATTATTGATAGTCAAAGAGAAGAAGGAGATAAGATAGGACTAGGCTTAAAAGAAGATCCTATGAAAAAGTGTTAAGATGAAAATCATAGTTCTAAAAGATAAGATACCTAGAAGGAAGCAAAGGAGATCATGTCAAGAAGGTATAGATCAATGAGATAAGTAAATGTATCCAGGTATGAAAGAACCTTAAATGGATATTACTTTTCTTGTCACAATTTTGGAAAGAGAGCTAAGGAGTGTAGGAAGTATGTCATAAATGACCATCCATGGAGAGTACATATATTATAAATAATTGAACAAAGTATGCTTCAAATTTCAAGAGAAGGGTCATACTACTGAGTATTGTCTCTATGAATCATATAGTCAAAATTGGAGAAATGAATGTCATAGAGGTAATAATTATGTTGTGTGTTTCAATTGTCATCGATAAGGACATTTTACAAAACATTGTTATGAACCTCATAGATATAGCAACAAGATCCATGCATTCAAAAGGAAAGGAAAAAATGTTTCAAAATAAAGACTAATCCTAAGAAGGAGTCCAAGTCAGCAATGTTTGAAAAAGATGCTGGAAAGAAGAATATTAAGTACACATACAAGGTAAAAGAATTCAATTATAGATACGAGGAAGTAAATAATGTCTAGAAAATAGTATGGGTAGATGATGAAGAGACAAGGCAATCAATGAAAATCATAAGAGAGGCAAGTTCAAACAAGGCATCAAAATGTGATGATCAATCCAAGAAGAAATTAGAAAAGCCTAATGAAATCTAAGAAGAACTCTCACCCCTAGTTATGACTGAACAAAAGTATGAGATGTATCACGTATGTTTGTTAGCCATCTAATTAGAATAAGAAGATATAGGTGATGAAATTATAAACCTAGAAGTGCATCCAAGAAGATTGATAAGGTCTTAAGGGAAAGCAAAGAAAGAATATAGTCATCATGTATCTTTGATGATTATCTATTGTTCTAAGGTGATCTAGCAAGTATGTTGTGCCTTCTCTAGGATTCTAGAAGGAATTGACTACTCGAAAGAAGAAAGGTATGTTCTTAAAAGGTAATCAAGGTCTTCATAATAATACAAATGTGTGAAGAGTCAAGAGGTATATTTTCTAGCTCTTTCATAAAGTCATTATGTATGATTGGTTTGTATAATGAATTTTAATATCTCATTTGATTTTCCAAGTAAAGGAAATAGTGTCGATTAATCCCTAAGTTTTGTGTTGTCATCACTAGTAGATGTTGTCAAGTTAAGCCTCAAGAGTAGAAAATGGTTGCATTTTACAATTCACTTAATGTCATGATGGGTATGATCAATAGAGTTATCTTCAAAGAAGGTAAGGTTTTGAGAAATTTCTCTATGATTGTGTCCTTGAGTGGGTTGTCTATTCTTTCCTAGATCATTTCATCAATCCCTGATCAAATGTGTCATGATAGAAAGTGATATCCACTTTAGTGTTCAAAACTGATCTCTAAGTGAAGTAAACCTTAGAAGAAATGTAAAAGCTTGTAATGTGGTTGTTTGAGTCTCAACTAAGTGTTAAAGGTTGTGATAGTGTGTCAAAATACTAGGACTAAGTTATATGCTAATCATTTGAGAGAAATATTATTTGAGTTTGTCCACATGCTCCACAAGGTGTAAATAAGATACAAAAGATTTCAAGGTATAGTCACCATTGAAGGAGAAGAAAGGGTTCTTAATATATCAGTGAATAATTTCAAGCCTCCTCAAGGAGGTATTTTTTCTCATTCATCCATCTCTCAAGTTTTATGAAGAGCACACAGTCAAATCCTTAAAGAGTTCAAGAAAAATTCTTTACAAAAAGTGAATGGTCTATCTACAGAGCATCATGAGATATATGTGTAATAGGCAATGTCTTATACTAAATTATGAAGAATACATGGTTCGTCTAAGTCTAGGTATGAAGGAAGTTTAGAAAAAATTCTTAGTCACATTGATCCAAGTCAGTGAGAATATCACAAAGCATTTATCTATATGGGCACTAGGAGCTTATAATCAAGCCTTTAAGGTTGATTAGTAAACCTAGTCTGATGGTCAATCACTAACCTATCAAAATAAAAATATGGATTGTGTCATGTCTAAAGACTATATGAGAATCTAAAATGTGATTATAATTTTGAGAAATGTGAAGAGTATGATCTTTAGATAGCTTCAAACGTGATAAAAACCAAGCCAAGATAAATCACGAATCTAGCATGGCTTGAAAATCCATAATCTAAGTGTTGCAAAGATGAGCAAGCATGCAGGAGTTAATAATAAATCTTAAGAGGAATGAAAATCTAGTTCTCTCTATGTTGCCATCACACCCTAAATGAGAACATTACAAAGGTCTGAAAAGGAGTGCTCTAATGGTGTATAGTGAATATAATTTATAAATTGAAAGTGGTTATGCTCCATGAAAAGTGTATAAAGAAATGGGTAAACCTGATAAAATTGTGAAGACAAATGATGAGTAACTTAGTGGTAGTGTCTCAATTGTAGATTTTTGAGAGAAGGATCAGGTCCCTGATAAAGTTCCTAGTCTCTAAAAAGATGTTAGATATGACTCTTGAAGGTTAATGTAGTTTGGAAGAGTTAGTGAGAAATACACAGTATGAAAACCATGATTAAAAAGAAGTTGTAAAGAGATATGACTTGGTGTTGAGGTTGAAAAACTTATTGAAGGTATAAGACTATATAGGCTCAAAGAATAATATAATGGTGGTTTGAACACCATTCAAGAATATTAAAATACAAGCTTAGCATAAATACCATGTTTTTGTCTTCATATCGCCATAAACCTTGTTATACCAGTGACGAAGGTAGAAAAGTTATGTCATTCCATGACTCATTGGCTTAAGAAATAACACCAGTAAAGTATTAACAGAAAGAAGGTTAAAAAAGACCCCAAGGAATAATTCTAGACCATGAAAGTAGATCCAAAATATTTTATATCAACATAAGTCTTTCTCGGGCTCATATAGAAATCCTCCTATGGTTTAGAGAGAGAAATCAATTTAAATGTCTTACATGTTACTACAAAGAATAAAAATTTATATAAATCATCCTCATAATAATTACTAACATATTCAAAAGGATTCAATGTAAAATCAGACCTTATGAAGTAGAAGTTCATGACAGAATTGTCATAGACCTATAGGAGGACAAGAGAGACCTAATTGGAGACCACAAGAGTGAAAAATTGACCATTGTTTCCAAACAAATGTATCCTAAGATTTTGTATAGAGAATTTTGGCCCAAATGGGTATTATAATATTTTTTGAGTCACTCCTGCAAAAGATATGCCAAAAATGCATTGTGGATAGGGTTGGTACATAAGGTTTAAGCCAAGAAGAGAGATATTGATAAAAATAGGTTTATATTGGGAATTGAGAAAAAAATTTGAGCCCACACCTAGAGAAGCATAATGGGTATTCAAATATGGTATTTCTTTATTCTGGGTGTTTTTGATTTGTTCTAACTACCAAATCACTAGGAGCTTGGCTCTTGAGAAGCTTAAAAAGGCAATTTTGACAAGAATGATGTAATTTATTGATTTCTTTTACTTTAACTCAATTTTCTAGGTGATTTAGCTTTGTATTAGTTTCAAGGAAGATGGTTATCACAAATTAAGGATTTAAGGTCCAAGTTGGCCAAGAAAGGAATGTTTATAAACATTGAAAGGTTGATTAGAGGTCTAAATCAAGCATCTACAGGTCTATGAGCTCCACTAGAGGAAAGGGGAGTCATCCATAAAATGAAAGTGAGTATTTTAGGCCATAAATAAGCTATAAAGGTAGAATAATTTATGTTACAAGCACATGAACAAAGGGATTTAGTTTTGTGATAATGAAACCCACTAGTTCAAGAAAATAAGGATACGAACACTAAAAGAACACTTCAGGGAAGACATAGAAATGTTGATCAAAATATATCACATAAGATCAAAAAATTTGAATCAACTTTTGTATGATCAGACATAAAGAGACATCATAAACTTAGGGGGAGAAACAAGGAGGTGTTTTATGCAGTATATGATGTTCTAAAGCATGAAAAAGATTGGTAAAAATGTACTAAAAATTTGGTTTAGAGACCTAGGTATCATAGACACAAAATCATGCACTTGGGTGTTGGGAATATTATTATAGTGTAAACATTATGAGTTGTTGAGAAACAATTACTTGGAATTATATGTGAAGTTGTTGTAAACAACTTCACGTATTTAGCTTATTGTTTGCAACCACTCCTAAATTATAGGAGGTTGTTTTTACTATTTGTTTGGATATTTATTAGCCATGTATTATGTATGTTATTGGAAGAAGATCAATATATTATTTTATTATTCTGATCCTATCCGGTCATATGCTATCAGAGCCAGGTTGATCTATACGAGGTTTGAAGGGGCAGTCGATGATATTAACCCATGTGATGGAAGTGCATGTTTGAGAGAATACGTTTCTCTATGCAGTTTGGAGTGCCGTGTCCATGCAGTTGGAGAACATAGTTATATTTAAGCAGTCGCAGTTGGAGAATATAAAATGTGTGATAGCCACAGTTTAATTGTGCACTAATAGCCACAGTCCTGTGGATAACAGTCACAATCCACACATTGTTGGAGCAGTCGACGTAGATTGGAGTGCAGTTGGAGCAGTCCACTCAGTTTAAGGAATTTGGAAATTGATTTACATAGTCCTATCAAGTTTATTTGTATTCACGGCCCCGTCAATATTTTGTCAGGGTTATCTACGGTTAGTTATAGTTATCTACATTTTCTTGGTTTATTTCCTGCAAGTTTGATCCTCCACTCAAAAGACCAATTAACAGAGCATTGGATTCCGAGCTGGCTGTCTTTCCTCTATCAGCCGAAGCCAGATCCTAGTAAGGGCGTGAAAAAGGCATCCTTCACACAACAAACGGTTGTATACAACGAATTGAATTTTTTAAGATTGATTAAATTGTTTAGAGTATTTAAAAAGTAATTTCTCTTTATTAATTTTTAAATAGTGATTTATTGATATAGTCTTCTTGTAAAACGTATTATATCCATCAATTGGAGTCGTTTTTTTTACAAATACAATAGTTGTGAAAATGGAGAAATTGAGTCTCATTGAGAAGTTTGAAGGACGTGATTTTCACACTTGGCAAATCCAAATGCAGCTGACTTTGATTGAAAAAGATTTGTGGGATGTGGTCAAACCAAATGTGACAACACCAACAAATCCAACAGATCTCGTGAAGTGGAATATCAAGGATCAAAATGCCTTGGGAACTATTGGTCTCGATTTGTCTAAAGTGTACCTGCACCACGTAGACTTCACAAAGTCTACAAAGGAAATCTGGGAGACATTAAATAAACTATTCGGATCTGAAGCAGAAAGTGCAAAGACAACACTGAAGCAAAAATTATACGGGTTAAAAATGGATGAAATTATAAAAATGGTAGAATACATCAGCAAGTTCCGCTCTCTTCTCAATCATCTTGTAGGTATTAATGAGAAGGTAAAAGATGATGATGTCAAAGCAATTATTTTGAATAGTTTTCCTAAAAAAATGTCTCATATGGTTTTTACTTTGAGCAAGATTAAAATTGGTTTAGAAGGAGTAGTTTCTACTCTTCTTGATCAGAATGAACCTTCAGAACCAGAAGAAGAGGTCTTATATGTACACAATAAAGCTAGTACATCATCAAAGAAGGGTAAGTACCAATTCAAAGCACATTCCTACAAAGGGACAAATCAAATGTTACTATTGTAAAGAAGTGGGGCATGTCATTTTAAATTGTAAAAAGTGGGCACAAGATCTACTGGATGATAAGATTGATCAAAAGGCTTATATTGTTGAAGAAGAAACTGACTGGGAAGATTATGCAACTGATGAAGAACTTTCTTGCCCTAGTGATGAAGATTATCTCTTCTGAAAATAACCAAACTGGAGGTAGGAGGAAATGGAGGATGGAAGCTACTCAGCACCTCTCGTCAGTCGCCAACGACGAGGTCGTATTTTGTGGTGGGTGACATATTTATTTCCAGCTGTGTGTTTATTTTATCTAGTGTGCAGAATAAAGAGCAACAGTTTGTGTATGTTTGCTTGGTACATGCGAGTATTCCTATATGTTCTCTTGAAGTGTTGTGATGTGGCGTGGAAGGTGTCAGTTAGTGAAACAGTTGTATAGGAGGGCAGCTGGTGTCCAGAGGAGAGGAGCAGTATGCAAACCTAAAAATATGCGTAGGCATATGATTTTGGTATCAACTACACTTCACCCCATGTTCACACTAAAGGGGGTGTATGTTGGGAATATTATTATAGTGTAAACATTATGAGTTGTTGAGAAACAATTACTTGGAATTATATGTGAAGTTGTTGTAAACAACTTCACGTATTTAGCTTATTGTTTGCAACCACTCCTAAATTATAGGAGGTTGTTTTTACTATTTGTTTGGCTATTTATTAGCCATGTATTATGTATGTTATTGGCAGAAGATCAATATATTATTTTATTATTTTGATCCTATCCTATCATTGAGTACATTTCTATGCCCTAATCACATACCACTATTCATATGATTACTAAGCAAGAAAAATAGCAATTGATAGCTATATTTGGATGTTTGTCTGTGTTTCATGTTTTCTATTTGGCCTTCTACACCATACAACCTAGTTGATATTTCACTTATTTATATTTTATGAATCTAGACACTAGCTCCTATATAAGACACCAGCACCTAGGAACCCTCGTCCTTCTAGGCACCCCCGACCTCTCTTTAATTTACTCACTCTTTTTGGTAATATTTATATCTTTTGGGCATATTATTTTCTTATGGTTCTGCCTTCCAGTTGTCAATTATGAAATTCAACCAGGGGAATCATATAAATATAAAGCTATGTGACCATAAGATAGGACCAAGCTCTAAGCATCTATTATCATCACCCAAGGTTACATCCAAAGGAATTCTAAGAGAATCAAGGAATCCATCTAGCACTCACTCAAGGGATAAGGGATTGCTTTTTCAACATACACGCATAGGAAGGGAAGTTCATTTTTCCATCCACACATCTATTTACATTGGTACATCTACCTATCACTTGTTATCACACGCACTTGTATAAGGGATTTCTAGGGAAAAATTCTATCACACACGCACAAGAACTACATGGATTCTAAAATTTAGTGTAATTCTTGGTTGTAAGCTCATTCAGTCATGTGACCACCGGGGTTAGTCTAGCTCCTCAATTTGCATCTTTATCTTTTTGGGATTTGATGTATTTTGAGGTTTTTTCAAGTCATCTTCTCTTTGTAGGTTACAAGTGAATTTAGTGATCATCCAGTGAATTACAAGCAACCAAATGTGTTCAATGAAACTTATGTGACACAACAAAAACTATTTTCTGAGCTTCTATGTAGTCACAGGCACCCAGAAGAGGTCTCCAGTTCCCAGGAGTCCCTAACCCAGTACAAGTGACCTAGTAAAGCAATATCTGGCAGCTCAAGAATTTTTTTAACATAGTTGCGATAGTCTGCCCTTTTTGTTTTTCAATTTCTCCAATCTTCACAGTCCTTTTATTCTACATAAATCAACTAAGGCTTTCTTTCTCCATCTTGCACTTATTTTTTTCTATTTTTCTTTCTTATTACTTGTGTCATTTATATTCTAGCAGTTTTTTTTATCATTTATTTATCATACATGACTCATTAATTAGGGTTTTAAAATTCTATATTTTTAAAATCATTTGGAGAATCTGTATTTGAACTCTCTTGAATCCTCATTTTTTTATTCTATATAATCTCCTTTCATGGATCCTAAGGTTTCTCAAATCTCTTTGCATTAATTACTTCAAATGCATCCACCTTGCAAAGTTATTCTTTAGAAAACCCTAGGCATTATGTATCTTCTTAGCGATAGGCTTCCTTCACAAGTAAGTTCCATCTTTGATCGTCTTTCTGATCAATCTATTAGTTGTAATATCAATCAATCAATTTGAAAGTATATTAAAGATATACATTATTTATTTCAAGATAAAATTCAAGCTATGGAAATCCAACATCTTAAGGTTTATTCTTAATCCAATGTTAGTTCTTCTACATCTCCTCTTACTTCTAAGTTTTCTACATGTCCTCATATTAGTGCACCTTGAGTCTTGCAATTACCAGAACCTCTCAAGCTTGATCATAATGATAAGCAACATGACATTATTCATGTGATCCTTAATCACCAATTGATCAATTTTCCACATATTCATTCTTATCCCCCTTATTGTCTTTTAAACTATCAAGGTCTCCAATTTTTCCATTATCATCGAATTAATGGACATCATGACTATGATTTCTATGCTTTACAATGAAGAATCAAATACCTTGACTGTCAGGGATTTATTTCATTTTCTACAGAAAATGATGCTACATATTTATCTCCAATCGCTAAATCTCATTGGGTACATGTTATCACAAAATTACAGCACCCTCAAATGAGACGGTTTTAGAGACTGGGGCATTTGGTGTAATTTGTGTAACATTGGGTTATCTCTCAACCTTTGGGACTTGTGGGGATTGAAATAAACCTCACGAGAAAGTCGGTTATTTCTCCTGAACTACCTGCCACAAGCTACTCCTAATGCATGAAAGAAAACTTCCTAATCCTATCCTAACTTTCCAAGGAGATAGGGAGAGAGATTATGCAATTAAATCTACATTAAGAGCAATGATACACTAGAAAAGGAGGTTATTAATCACTATTCAACTACCTGAAATGGAGAGAGGTGAGAAATGGATAGGGTGGATAAGATGCACCACATACCAGAGATGAATTCTCACAAAATGTCATTTATTTCCCATCAAACATAGCTCCCAAAAACCTATAATAAGCATAAGAAAGTATGCACAATATACTATATGTAGTCAATTTTACTCCTAGTATAAAAGGAAGGAATCCCATGCGCACCAGCCTATCACCCAGCAGAATCAAAGTGCTCACCTGAGTCACACGCGGGTGTCGAGTCTCTCTTTTATGTGAGTTCTAGTGGGAAGCATTCATCTATGATTAGTATAAGAGTATTCAGGAATGAAGTTTAGACATACAAGAATCATAGGGCTCAGAATGGCCTCCAGATCCTTGTAGTTTCTTCAGACCAAGTGTTTTAAAAGACTCCATAACATAAATTATAACCAAAAGATAGATACAACCATTCATTCATAGCATGAAAGGAAAGAGAACTTCTATGAACGAAATATACATAAAACCCATTGATATTCATATCTAATTGCAATAGGTAACCTCCTTGTATTCATCATTTCATTACAAGAGCCATAGAGGGTAGACCACAGTCATGCACATCACTTAGCTTGTATAACTATGCCAAAGAGAAAAAGAAATTACAATGCTAAGCTTAGTACATTCTTTTTTGCATCACAGTTCCACTCGCAGTAACCCTACAGAGCCTCACCTATGTCATCTTTCCTTTTTTGTATCCCTCCTATCTTCTCCTCTTATGTCTATCTTTTCATCCTCTTTTCTCCTCATATCTTTGTCCTATTTTCTTGTCTACAGGCACTTGTATTTATCACCTTCCCATGCTGCCAACTCCTCCTACCGCGCCCTCAGATTTGTCACCAAGTGTCGAATGTGGTCCTTCAGCGAGCATGTTTCCTTAGGTCTAAGCTCTCCACTCCATCTCATGATGGTCTTCTAGAATATTCCTTCACTGGAATGCTCTTTCCTGGGCCACATGTTGTCAGGATGGCATCTTATCCGTGTGCAACCGATCATGCTTTTCACATGTTCTACCTTTGTTTCTTAAATCAGCTAAGTCCTGAACCTCCTTTCACGCACCGCGTGAACCATATGCCTCCTTAACTCTTCCTCCTGTGCACTTTTGCCTTATGTGCCCTTCTATAACTGGGGTCCCATGCACCCACGTGCCTTCATACTTAGTCAATATTCTAGGGGCCGAACACTATGTAATGAATAGAGGAAAGTAGAGACACAAAAATATGCTAAGGATGGACATAATGCATCACAAAACATAGTATATTAATCCATTAAAGTTTTCACAATACAATACTAGTGGGAAAGAGGTAAGAAAATGTCATTACAGAGCTTGGAAAGGAGGCTTAAAATCCACATTCAACCCAACAAAGAAGAAAGAGAGAGGGGGTAGAGAGGAGAATGACTAACTCCCTAGTATGACCTGTAGCTCACTTGATTCAACCTAGGAAGAGCTCACTTTATTTGGGTTCAATCCATTTCTTTCTAAAATAACTCAGTCGATTATGCAAGATTCGACTCTCTGGGTCCACAACTTGGTTTGAACAATCCCTCACAATGTTAGATAGGCTCAAAAGACTCAATAAAGCTTGATTTTCTTAACATCAAAGTACCTACCATTTGAGCTCAACATGACCATTTCATAAATTCATGACAGCGCACCCCTTAATGTAATAGCTCGTAAGGGGCCCTAGTAGCTTACTGAACCCAATGGGGATCACACAACTTGGTCCTCACATGGAGTATCTTGGTTCATGCAAGATATGAACAAGGTAACCAACATGATTCAAGATCAGTTTATAACTAGATGAGAACTACCTACTACAACTCGATACCTATTAAGAATAGGATTGGTCTCCTTTTATATCAACTTGGGCACTTCAAGGAGTAACTCAAATTATAAATATATAGATCGATGCACAATTTAATAGCTCGGTTGAGAACTCATTACATTACATTTTCTATTATTGAACTAATAACTCAGTTAAGTAGTATGCAAGCTTAAACCAACTTGAAATATAACACGGCCTTTAATGTACATCAACTAAGTTCCACAAGGCATAACTTGGTCTACCATGCATAATTATTGGCTCAGAAGGGAACCACGATGCATTTCTTGGAACCTTTTCAATTATCCCATAAGGTCTTTGCTACTTCTTTTGCAAGTGGGAACACCTGCTCATTGCTTCTTCATTCAATGAAACCTAAACTCTGTGAAGACCAAGAAGAGAAAAAATTCCTCTTGTGAGCTCCGACCTTTCCCAAAGACCCTTATATTTCCCTAAATGTTGAAATCCACCTATGATCCTTGAATGGATATGAGAGTCCCTTAATGCAAGCTTTCTTTGTTGTTCAATTTCACACAGGGGTGAAATTAGATAAAAATTCCTAAATCTAATTCATCTATTTCTTATGATCATCATAACATCGTTCTTAATGTAAGTGAATATCCTCTTAAGTACCTTCTTCTCAAAATTAGTCTAACTCATCCTCCACTCAAGTCATCTACAGAATTACCAATTCAAACTAAGAAATCACCTCCTAAAATCAGACCACCCTCATCTCCTATCAAGTCTTCTACAATGTTACTATCATCTATAGAGGGGGGGGCCTCTGGATAGAGAGATATGAGTTAGGTCTCAAGATCAGATAGAGAGATAGGGCCTCCAGATTGAGATAGAGGGGTGGCCCGGTTGTATCACGTATAGAATGGAATGGCCCTCACTCCCATAGAGAATAGAGGGGGGGGCCTCTATGTAGATGCATCCTATCTCTCTATCCGGAGCTTCGTGTTTCTTAGCTCCCCTATAAAGAGAATTCATCGAGGTAGAGGAAGGAGAGATAGGGCCCTTCTATTCTATACATGATAGAAGCAAGCCCTACCCTAGTATGGTATGGCATCTAAGCTCCCTCTCTATAGATATTCCCATGCCTATCAAGATGGGAGATGGGATCTGGCCCAGAGAATAGAGAGGCCCAAAGTTCTAGATAGAGGGAGTTATATAGATATGGAGTTCTATACTCTAGATATAGCCCTATAGATTGATCTGGGACTCTATAGATCAAACGAGACTCTATCTCAGCGCACTCTTCTCTCTCATCTGATGATAATCTATCACACTTTGATCCCCCTAGAGTTCAGATTTGGCAACCGACTCGCAGAACGAGAGGAGAAGACCATAGAGCATCACCCCTATAGAAATGATTTTCCTTCTATCTCCTCATATAGAGATAGGGGCATCCCCTCTAGATCTCTATGCGCCATGACACATGTAATATGGAATATGGATTGAATAATCCCACCATTCATGTGAAGCTATGGTGAAGTGAAGGAGCCCCATAGAGAATCTAGTTCAGGATCCCAGCTATATAGAGAGTAGACCCCCATATCCATATCCATATTCTATAGAGGGGTTGCCAGTTCAGGGATGGGGCCTGCCCCTCTATTCTATCTGGGAGTGAAAGAAGTAGGCGTGATGAACCAAAGTGGGAAGTGATCGGCATATTCATCGTAGCATAGGGAATTGCCCTATGCGTAGAAAGGAAAGGAGGTGTGAAGTGGACGTGAGGAAATGGGCATCAATCCCTACCCCCCCCTCTCTATTATATCTTATATCGGCTCCCCCTCCTCTCTCTATATGGGAAATGTATCGATTGAGTGGAAGGGCGGGCGCTATATCTAGATAGGGCGCGATCTCTCCTCTCCGCAGTGTATCAAGAAGCGGGATTCTGATTGGGTATTGATTGTAGATAGACGGTATCTCCCCTTGTCTCTCTATGGTGATCCCCTTCTCTCTACATCTTCATAACTCCCGGTCATCTCCCTTCTCCCGAATGATGAATCCCCCTTCCCTACCTGAGTAGAGTAGATCTCTCGAACATATCATATTTGCTCCTTACTGGTATTTGGATCATCCCGCTTCAAGATCATATAGAGATAGGGCGTCCGACCAACCAAGCTAAGTGTTGAGTCCTTGCTATAGTGAACCATCTATGGCATCTGGCCAACTGGGATAAGTGTTGAGTCCTTGCTATGCTCACCCTAGAGTTCTATATGGCTGAAGATCTATAGAGAGGGGGGCCTCCGGATAAAGAGATACGGGTTAGGTCTCAAGACCAGATAGAGAGATATGGCCTCCATATCGAGATAGAGGGGTGGCCCAATTGTATCACGTATAGAATGGAATGGCCCTCTCTCCCATAGAGAATAGAGGGGGGGCCCTCTACCTAGATGCAACCTATCTCTCTATCCGGAGCTTCGTGTTTCTTAGCTCCCCTATATTCTAGATTTTTGCACCATTATTGTGTTTGTGAGTTAATTTAATATTGCATTACTTGTCAGATTGTTCTTAGAATTCATGTAGCTATATGTGTGCAAGCATTATTTATCAGATATTTTGGATAAAACTCCCATAGTGATAATATCTAACCTTGAATTTATGTACCCTATTGAAACATGAGGTGTATATGTATGTATGGTGATGAAATCTATGTCACAAGACCCTTAAGACTATGATAAGTGTGCAAGGATACATTCTATGTCACATTAACCCTAATAATAAAATAAGAGTGATCCTATTTTTTTATCCCCGAGATCACAAAATGGTGTGAGGGGAGAGCATACACAACCTAGTTTTGAGTTATAAACACACAAAAAAAGATACGATAATATATGGAGTTAATCACACAAAGAAAGAATTTTATAATTAATATATGGTTTTACGCTAGCTCTTTGACTGATTGGACCTAAAAAACCCAAAATTAGTAGTTTGGAATAAATATAGGTATCTGATAGGTTGAAAAACCTACATAGTCACAAAAATTACACTACACATAGCGATTACAACAATGTCAGGTATGAAAATGACGTTTACCTGCAAAAACAATGCAGTCAAACACTAATATGACATGTTTAGTATAAAATGATGTGGTTACGTGCATAGAAAAGGTTAGCATGAAAACATAGTTTAAGTGAAAATAATGTAGTTAGAGAAAATATAATGTTGTTAGTAGCTAAAATGGTGTTGAGGTAATTAAGCTGAAATAGAGGATAACAAAAAATTATAATATTGAGTTGAGATCCTTGGTTAGATAAGATGGTATTCAATAGATGTAAATAAACCATATAGTCATAAAATTATTAAAACCTAGTAAAAATAGATTGGTATAACTTTAGTCACAAAATTGACATATTATTTAGTGATTACGACACGTTTGTGATGTTTATGATGATATCTGGAAATAGTGACATCGTCTATAGTGATTATGACATGGGTACTTAAGATTACAATGTTTACCAATAAACCTATTCACAATTCACAAAATGATGATATCATGTTAAAAAATGGCATTAGTGTGTGCAAGAACGATGTTACCAGTCATGATAATGATGTTGTGCAATGACATAAAAAATATCACGCAAATTTCAATGTTTCTCTAAACTTTGCATCTTTTAGGTTATGAATTCATTATAGGTTATTAATGAGGTCCTAATAATAATTAATTAAAGATTAAAAAAATGATTGGGTGTCCCACCAGGCATGCCAAAATGTATCAAGGTTAGTTTAAGCACAAACAACAAAAACCGTGAAAATGATTCAATACCTTAAACTTTGAACTAGACTTAGTACCTCAAATTGGGAATGAAAAATAATTCATCCAATATAATCAAATTTTGAAGAGAAATTACCTTACTTTATCTTAGATTCAAATTGTTCTTTGTTGTAATTTCCTTACCCTAATATTTCTCGATAAGTTGTTTTGTTGCGTGTTTATTGATGGCTTCCAAATTCGGAAGCAATTCATTGTTGGATGCTTGATGGCTCTTCAAGTTGGTGGATTTTTCCTATGCTTATCTAAAATTTCCATGCATGGAGGATGCTAGAGGATTTTATAGAAGAATGGATGGTTGAGATTACTTCTAGTAGGATTAAGATCAGTGGTTGAAAAGAGATGAGAGGATGGGAGATTCTATATTTAGATGATTATATAGGTTGATGTATAGTTCTATGATTTTAAAATTCATGAAAGGTGGTGGAGGTTAGACTTTTAGATTTGGAGAAATATAGAAGGTGGTGGAGGTTAGACTTTTAGATTTGGAGAAATATAGAAGGTGGTGGAGAGAGAGGTTAGGTTAGTTTAGAGAAGGGGTTAATGAAGGATTAGTGGGGGTAGTTAGTAGGATTAGCTAGTTAATAGGGTAGGTGGTCTAGGTAGGAATATGAAATTCCTAAAATTGGTGAAGGGATTAAGTTAGTATTAAGTGGGATTAATTGATTGATTAAAAAATGGAACTAGGGATAGTATTAGTATGGTAGGATGACATATTAGTAATATTAGGAGGGGTACATTATTAAAATCAATAATGGCTAATTTTAAGTGTATACATGTACAATTCTATGTATATTTTTCTACAACTACTTTCCTCTCTCTAACAACCAAAAACCAACTAATGTTTATAGAATACATAATTTTATGAAGTTAACCCATGCAACATACAATAAAATACTTTAATGGAATCTACTTAAAGTCATAGAAAAAGGGTGCTATATTTTACATAGGGACAATACTTTACAAAAGTAAAGCTAGTGGGAGAATATGAAAAACTTTGGATTTAGAATAATACATAATTGGGGTCAAAATTTGGTTGCGATGCATATTCAAAAAAAATAAAAACTGATTACCAAATATGTACAATATTGTTGAAGGTGGGTCCTAAATTTTCCTAGGGACAATCATGTCCAAAAAAGATTTTAAAAAATTGCTGCTATTTGAGGGACAAACATGTCCAAAAAAGACAAAAATTTATGTTATTTAGGATTATTTTTGCAAATAAATTTTTTGTTGATATAGGATTACATAATCCCCTTACATGCTCTTGCATCACTAGGAGAACTACCAGAGGATTTATCCTTATTAAGGGTATGTGACATAGAAATTGGATTAGTTCAATAACGGTTTATTGCCAAGGGTAGCCCAACCTCACCCACACACTAATTTCTACTTTGGTTATTTAATTCTTTCATGAAGTTTGTTATAAGTATCTAGGGTTTCTATTTGTTACAGGTTATTAGATGTTATGTCAAATCTATGTGATCCATAACAATAGCCATTGATGATAATTTATGGGAAATTAAGTGTAAAGGGAAGTTTTAGAACCCCACTATACATAATCCCAAGACCTTATAGAAGTAGTTAAGATCATATGATGCTCCAAGAAGAGTTGTACAAGCCTACATAGTGGCAATTTCTAGTTTCAAAGAAGATGCATTTCTAAATCCATAAAAAATATTTTTTCTAGTCTGAAAACATATATCATCATTGTAAAACTCTTCGTAGCTAAATATTGATCCCTTTATATGTTTTAAGTAATTTTATATCCTTTTAAGATAATTTCAAGTATTAATGTTTTATTCTAAATGTGAATGGTTAATATTTATTAATTAATTTAGAATAGTCATCCTCTAACATTTTTATTTTTTCTTGATTCACTCTTTATATTATCTAATTAATTAGGAATTTATTAAAACAATCCTACTTGTGCCTCATCCTAACTACATTGATGTTGATAAAGGATTTTGTATGACACAAATCCAACCATAACATAATAAGTAGTTCTCGCATATGATTTGTAATACATCATTATATCAAAAGATATTTAGTGGCATCCAAAATTCATTACGACATCAAAAAATCCTTAGATAACATGGGAAATGCTTTATCATTTTCACTCGCATGGAACAAGTTTTATATGCTTTGCAACGAAGTCTCACAGTTTTACACAATGTCAATTAAGCAATTACAACACTGTAGTTTTACACAAAATTGATAGTGTTTCATAAAAAGGTAAATCCTTCAAAAAAGTGAAAGGATTTCACAATATGCACAAAACATAGATAAGATTTCAAGTTTGGCACAACATGGTTCAGATTGTGTCGCAAATTGTAACTCTACATTCAACTAACTTTTAATTTTTTTTTTGATGATACATGATTTTAAGTGAACCTAAATGATCATGCATCATATACCTTGGGTAAGAAGAAAATTGAATCCCTACTCAAGTGTGTATTTCAAAGTTTCCAATAGAATTAACAAGTTTCTTAATATCTACTTATCTAATCCAAGAATCATCCTCAATTTATTTATCTCTTCATTTCACTATATATTCTTTATGAACCTTTATGCATGCTTAATTTAATATGGATCATCCATAATTTATTAAAATTTATTCACATCTCCTATATGATATTTGGTGTCTCAAATATATTTTTTCATGGTATACGTATCCACTTATTTACCCCTAAAATTATAGGTATAGATCATGTTGGTGCTCGGTTTTAACCTCGCCCCTTTCGTACCAGCTAGTATTTTCAGTCTGCGTGGCTTGAAGTATTTTCTATCTCCCTGTATGGATGCATGAAAACTTTCTCCCTCATTTATTTATTGTTTTCAGTCCTTTCCTTAGGTCATTGATCACATTGAGTCTTGGTATTATTTACAGTCTTCTCTCCATGGGGAAAAAAATTGTTGTTGGGTGTCTTCCACAATTGTGTCTCCTCTATAGATCCTATCCCAAAATCTGTGGATACGTGGTCGTCTTTAATCAAACGCGGCATGGTGGGTCTTTTTGGTGAACTTGTCACTTTTGTTACATTTGTAAAAAATTCCAAATTGGTCTCATGGCTCCGATAATTTATGATTGGCTATTCAACAATATGAAGCGACAAAGCAAAATTCTAACTTTGACCTTGAAGATGTACACCTTTCATAAATCAAGCGGTTGTGGAAAGGTGGGCCCTTTTTGTGTTTTGAGAAATTATGGTGAAAAGAATGAAAATATAAAAGGAATTCTTAAGGCCCACAAAAGCACATGTGGTGATTTGAAAAGTCAAAGGTGGAGAGGCAGGTCATCAGAGAATTTTGAAGATTTTGGCCTTTTTATGAAAAGGAGAAAAGTTATAAAATGAGCCTCGATTCCGCTAGGGACCAAATAATGTCACATATTTGAGTCAACATTGAAAAGTTGAAGCAGGGAGGCGGTTCGCTGGAGCACTTTGGGAATTTTGGATTTTTTGTGAAAAGGAGTAAAGTTATAAAGTGATTCATGATCTCGTTATCGCCCAGGTAAAGCCGCATGTTGAGCCTGTATCAAAAGCGGAGGGGTGGGCCAAAATGTCCAAAAATACACATTTTCTTAAAGTATCACAAAATAAAAATAGTAACCCCATGCCCACTTTAGCTAAGATCTTTTCCACGTGGATGGCTCAATTTTAAAGTTCTAAAAGACAGAGTTAACTGCTATGATACAAGGCATTTAATTATGCCGCCATTAATGCTCCAGGACCTCAAGAGATTTAAATGCATATTGTCTTTTATTGTTAATTTCATGGTCTCTTGTCATTTTTATCAATGAAGTGTAATCAGAATTGTTGTGGAGATCAATTTGTGAACCCGAGAAGTGTGAAAGTTACTGTTTTGAATCAGAATTACTGGGGCACCTGTAGAAAACTACCAGGATGAAGTAGAAAAATATCTAGAGGAAAAGAATGAAGAGAAGGAAGTTGCAGGCGTAAAGGATGATCAACAAGCTTACACGCATTCTTCCTCTTTTTTGTGTTCATCATGTTTTCAAAATTAGGAGGGAATGCTCTAAATAATTTTCCAGAAGTGACAACCGGATGCCCCATTTAAAAACAACTGGTGGAAATAATTGAAAAAGCATATCTTTTGTACACCTGGCAGCTTTTGGGTGTAAATTTATTAAATATCACTTTCTGGAAAAAAATTATAACAAACAAAGTATTCTTTGGAACCGACTTGAAAGTATAAGGGGTGAGAGTACAAGGATGTCGGAGCCAGCTTGAAAGTATAAGGTAAATGCCTAAGACCCGCAAAAGGACACATGGAGGGCATGCGCTCATTTGAGGATCTACCTCTGGGTCTTACCTTTGGAGTTGTACCAAGGAGACACGTGGAGGCTTCTGCTGGCTCCTCTTTATACTAAGACTTCTCAAAGGCTGAGGTAGCTTTCTTAGGCTCAGGACACGTGGAGGGCCCGTGCCTATTTAGGGACCTTCTCCTTAATTTTATTTCTGAAAGAGCGTCCAAGAGACACATGGAGGTTTTCGCTAGATCTTCCCATAATTAGAATTTTCAATTGTCCGATGTAACTTTCTTAGACCCTAAGCACATGGCACCTTTCATTGGTTCTTAAACTTTTTCAATGACCGATACAAGTTTTCTAGGCCTGAGACACGTGGTGGGCACACACTTGTTTGGGGTCTCTACTTTTGGGCACCATATCAAAAGTGCTCCAAAGAGACACGTGGAGGCTTCCGCTAGCTCCTTTTTTACTGAGACTTTTTCAATGGCCAAGGTAACTTTCTTGGGCCCAAGGCATGTGGAGAGCCTACTCTCATTTGGGAATCTACCTATGTCCTTCACCTTTGTAGTTTTGCTAAGGAGACACGTGGAAGCTTCCACAGGCTCCTCTTTACACTTGGTTGACTTGGACTTGCAGCACAGATATGTGGTATAATCCATACAAGGACACTCATTTCTGCGAGGCATGAATGCAGGTATCTATTCCTTAAGGTGTATTCTCAAAGGTGAAAAGGATTTCTTGTCAGATCAAGCCATATGGAGCCACCTAAGAATTATTAAAAAGGGGATTTCTTGCATGAAAAAATAAAAGAATGATTAAAAATATTGTCAAAAGTTATGACATGGCATCCCACACATAGTTGAGGAACTAAGAAATGTGATCAGTTTACGATTTATCTACCTAGCAACAGAAAGTAAGATACTTTCAAGGGAACAAACATGATTAAATGGTATGTTATAAAGAGGAATATTCTCTTAAATATTTAGAATTTTGGTGGGGAATTTGGGATGAGTGAGTGAGTGAAATTGTATAAATGTAATGAGAATACTCTTGCATGTGGGGGTTAATTTTTCTGAGAAAGTTTGAGAAAAAACCATTTTCCCAAGAGATCATATGAGAAACTTGTTTATTTTCCTATGTTTTAGATTTAATCACGTCAAGATGGTTACAAGTGTATAGCCATTGACAAGCTCTGAGACTATTCAAGAAACTCTCCCCTGCTGATGAATCTAATGAACCTTGAAATAAATTTGTGTTGATCATGAGCATTATTGTGTTTGTCTCATTTCATAATGTTTTCAAATAGTTTTTCTTGTTCCTATTGTAATCTTATGTTGAAATCCCTTTGAATCACACAAGATCTTATCCTTGTGGTAGTATTCTGGCATTTTCAATTTCATTGCGAGAAGAGATTTCATCTTGTAATGAAATAAACAATTTAAATCACTCTACTTCCACTAGGTTGACAAAGATTGTTTGTAAGTCTCTGAGTGTATCTTAGTTGTGAAAAATCAGGGACTTTCAACATTTAATTGAGTCTTTAGCATGAGCCTTTATGTTTAATTCTTGAAGAGTGTATGAAACCGTGCATCTCTGGGCCTCCATTGATACACACCTTCTGGTTGAAGGAATATTTTGGCTATTTTGAAGCATTTTTTATGTGAGTGTTCCAATATTTGTAAAGGTTCTCAAATATTTGGTATAATCAACTTTATCTTGCTTAACTTCCCACCAAAAATTTCTCAAATGATAAATACTACATGAACTACCCCTATTTGTACTGTGTATCCACAAAGGTTTAACAATTTCCACTGCCAAAATATGTAGAGACAATCAGGATTCAATTATTATCTTTAGTAATCTGAACCTTGTCCAGGAAACATCTCCACTCTCTAGTGTGACAAATCGTGAGAGTTAGATTGTGTTGTATTGATCATATTTTCTCAAGGTTCTCATGAAAATTGTGCAAAGAAGGATCTCTTGATATCCTTCACCAACATGGGTTACAAAATGGGTCCTCTCACCCTAGTTGAAGGCACAACCTAAAGTAGTGAGGGTAGATCAAACCCTTAGTGAGCTGATATCCATTTCTCTAACACCTGAGTGATAAAGAGTCAGCTGAATCCCCTCCCCAACTACAAAATGACTTATATCATGATTCGTCTGTCTCCAAGCATCCTACCAGTTTCATGATGTTACTCAACCCTCATAGGAGAATCAATTTGGATACCAACTGCCAAAGTGGCATCATTTCCGAGGATTATTTGAACACCGGGACCTATTTGTGTGGAAACAACACTAAAGTGGCATCATTTTCGGGGACCTATTTATGTGGCAACAACACCAAAGTGGCACCATTTTTGGGGACTATTTTTACAAATGCATACACATGCCGACCATGGTAATGCTTCTTACATGGTTTAGGTACAAATAAGTTGTTTACAACTTATATCATGATTCGTCTATCTCTAAGAATCCTGCCAGTTTTGTGATGCTGCTCAGCCCTCGTAGGAGAATTAATTTGGATACCAACAGATCCACTACATTGAAGATATGATAAATGTCTATCTCTTCTAGTATTTTTTATCTCATGCACATTCTTCAAAAAATTGTTTAGGACTCTATAAGGTCCAATATTCTTTCACTTGAGTTTATAATAGGTTCCTTTCAGGAACCTATCTTTATCAAGGTGTGAAATAAATAAATCTCTAAACACTGCAAATTTTAATTACGTATTCACCTGATATATATATAGATATACCATGTGTTAGTCTAATCCCAACTTTTGCACACTTGCTCATGTATCCATTTGTGCATATACTGGAAATTAGTGGTCCAGATTATAGGGGTGCCCCTACACCCACCTCTTGTGAGCCAACACTTGTATCTTTATAACTCCTCAAGACTCATCCCATTGAAATATGGAAATGAAACTTCCCAATAAACTTTTATTCATAGAGTTAATTTAAGAAAAATCTACCTATTCACTAGAACATAAACATGTTTTCCTACCTTCTCTCCTACCAAACAACACAAAAAAATTCCAAAACTCTTGTTCATAACTTCTATATGGCCATCCATCTATGAATGTACATTAGAAAAGAAAACTAAAAACTTGTGTTTAGTTTCTTCCACAATGTGTGTATAAAATGACCTACACTTCACTTAGTATCTCTATTATATATAACACTATGTGGTAATCCATGAATTCTTACAATGGTCTTGAAAAAAAATATAGTTGTTTACATGATATCATTGATTTTATTACAAGAATTACAAATGATCCATTTTGAAGAATCTATCAAAAAAATAAAAATAGAATTAGGAACAATCTACATTATGAGAAAAAAAAACGATACTCAAATACACCCAAGGTTTCTCATGTACCAACAATGGTTGATATAACTCTACATTCTGAATATTTCTCTTTTGTCAATGGAATAGTCTACATATGTGTACATTTTTATCCATATAGGGGCCAAATATACATCTTACTAGATTTATGCCCAATACACATTATGTATTCACAAAGGGTCTAGATAATCATTTTTAACCGTTGCTCTCTTGAATAATATTTTACCTCAATGATCCAAGCTAATGTGCCACTTCATAACTATTGTGCCTTTTAAAAACAAATCTTCCTACAAGAAGTCATCCTAACCAAAGTATGTGATCAATACTCACTATTTTGACACATGATAGTCATGGTTTTTCAAAATATTCATATTCTACATATATTATTTCATCAGGGCCTCAAACCCTACTACACCTACTTGCATATCATTTACTAAGACACATTTTATGTTCAACACATCTAAAACTCTATTTGATTTTAATCACTTGTGTGCTTCAATACAGATGAGTAACTATGCCATAATTAGAACCTATTTCACTTGGCTCGAGGTTTGATTAATTTTCTCTACTATTTATGAATTATAGTGATTAGTGGTATGTGTATATCATAAATCACCCTAAGACATATTAGGAGTGCCAACATTCCTGGGTATGAAGGATTTCACTATGTGAGTGAATCGCAATCAGATAATCATGAACTATAACATCCTTTATTGAGTCACATCCAAATGTATCATGAAAGATTATGACAAATGCGTGGATCTCATCCACTTAAAACATCATATTGGTCTCATCCTAATGTCATTTTCTGAATTTGTAGACACTCAAATCACGCACTTGGGTATATTTATAGGTCCTAATCACATACTGATTATTCATATGATTGGGATAAGCATATGAAAATTAGTAATTGACTACTATATTTGACCTCTCTCTTGTATTTCCTTTCTTATGGTTTGCACACCCCACAACCCAGTATGATCTTCATTGTTTTATTTCTCTTGACTTTGGACTAACCATAATCACCTTAGCTAGGATGTTAGCGCTCTATGCGCCCTCATTACCCTCTGCAAATGCCCCAACCTCTTTGTATCTTGCTCACCTCTTTCTGGGCCTCTTTTATATTCTAGGCATCTTGATTTTCTTATGGGTTTACCTTTTAGTTATCAATTACGAAATTCAAAAAAGGGAATTATATAAATATAAATCTATGTGATCATAATAGCAAGTGACCAATGCTCTAAGCATAATATTATCACCACCTAAGGTTGCATCCAAAGGCATTCTAAGAGCATCATGGCTTGAATCATGAGCACTCCCTCAGATGCGACAAGGAACTAACATTGTCTACATCCATGTATAGAAATGGACATATACATTTTTCACGTGTGTGACATCTATTTCACATTGCAACCAACCTGAGTTGATCGCTAAGGTAGCTTGTGTATATTGCAGAATTATAATATTTTAAGTACTAAGCACGATGTTCTGCATCACACGCTCAAGAACTACATGGATTCTTGAGCTGGAGTGCCATCCTTGAACGTAAAATCACTCTGTTCAGTGTCTTTCAGGATGGTAAGCTAATCAGAAACATGAGTTAAATATTTCAATATTATGGAGATGTGATTTAGTTTAATGTGCATGTAGGATACCATAGGTGCTTGACAGATGACATGAGAAAGTCATGATCCTCGTGTGACTTAGAGTGTGGGGATTAAACAATGATACATTAGTAACTACCTTGCGACAACAAGTGTATTAGTTTCCAAGATGATGTTGAGATAATGTCACAATGACTCATTGTCAAAGTGTCTTTAGGAACAATTTTCCCGCCCCAGTCCAGGCCCATATAATAGTTCCCCCATTATAATCTGAGTAATGAAATTGATGGATTAATAACCTCCTAAATGGGTATTGGTCTTCCAATGCAAAATACTTCATGAGCAAGGTGTGCCCGCAGCTAAGTCTTTTATTACATCTCTGAAACCTATGAGTTTCATGTGCCAAAAGTAGTTTATTACTTGTTTTACAGAGATTTGCTTATAAAAATTAGTAAATGACACATGACTAAAGTTCAAAAACACGAAATGGTTTAGCACCTAATTTCCCCTTGTACACTTGTATAGGCGTACATTTGAGTTAACCCATCTCTTGAAAACTCCAACATTTGAGTTTGTTAGGGTTATCCATTCTGTATGCATCATGACCCATAGTGCTCATTTTGGTTATTCTAAGCACATTGGGCTTACTCCATCTACCTATAGGGTTTGTACAGTCATATTGATGTATGTAATAACGATGCCAATTTGTAACAACGGTCAATATATTCCTCTATGATAGCATTAAAACATGTGACAATGAGAAATCACATGAAGTGTACACCAAAGTTAATCAAGAGCTATTAGAAAATCTCACCCAATGTCTTCCTTTTGAGACAAGGGATGTTCCAAAGGATAATCCTATCCCTGTAATCGACAAAATCACACACTTACTATTACATTTATACCGCGAAATATGTTATTTTATATACGGATCTTGCATGCAAGAAAATTATTCACAAATGATCTCATTCCTTAGTCCTGTCGTCAGTTAGTTGGTCATTGTCATCATTTGTCTTACACAGTCATCAGTTGTTTTCATAATTACTAGTCGTCTCTCAAGGAGTATCAGGTGTCGTTATTTAGTCATTTGTTGTTCTCTAGTCTTTTACTAGGGTACCTAGGGTAGAACTGGGGCATGCCCATGGGTGCCCTGGTCCTTAATTTTAAGTGCCTTGGCCCTGACAACACTTACAGTCTAATTTAGAGTTTCGAGGTCAATCTTTGTAATTTTCCCTCTCATTCCCCTAGGTACTAGTTGGACATGTCAAGTCATTAGTGTCAAAATTTGAGTAAGAGATCCATATATAAACACAACATACTCATTATCTATAAGGGTGCATACTATCTACTATCAAGGGCTAACTATCTACTAAGGTAAGGGGCTACATTTAGGCATCATTACATCACACACACTGTATATGAAGGGTTGTATTAATTCTATTCCATACACCATTTGCATTTTAACATCTAGCTATTTCCCCCTATCTTTGCATCATTGGCACGTTAGGGCAACCTAAGCACACAATTGCACACATAACTACATTGGGTATAAAATGTAGTGCATTTCTTAGTTGCAAGTCTGTCATTATGGCAGCTAAGGTCAATTCTGACCCCTTCGTATGCATCTTTAATTTTGGGGGATTTGATGCTTTGTACGAGGTTTTGTAGGTAGATATTCATTACATGTTTACAACAATATAAGTGAAGTTACTGTGACAATCACACAAGAAGGATTGAGACATTGTGAAGATCTAGCGACACTACCCAATTTAGGTCTTAAGCTTTTTTTACACACCAGAGTGCCCATATTACATACCAGGGCACCCATAAGTGCCCCAGTCCTCCTCCAGGCACCCTAGTCTAAGTAAATCTTCATCTTCTACAATTTTTTGGGTCATGCCATCACACTTTACTTCATCCACAAATCATCCTATTCAGCCTCGAATCACAACAAGGTAAATCACTTTCAAGTTAGTACTTTGTCTCTCTTATTTCATTTCATTTAAATATCAAATAAAATTATTTAGCATTTGTATTTCAGTTTATACTATTTATTTCATTGTTGTTAGTAGTTTAGATTAACTTATAATAAAGAACATATTTTCATATTTTTTTAGTTAATCAATCAATTAATTAATGCATTCAAATTTGTAACAATCAAAATCATATGATTCAATTAATACAAATTCAACACAATTGGCCTCCCAAATGACCTATCTTAGGAGTTGCATGCGGCTTCCTAGATTACCTAACTTGGGAGATTACATTCATTGTTTTCCCAGATAACCTAACTTGGGAAGCTATTTTATATTTCGTGTTTTCTTCCAAATGACCAAACTTGGAAGATGTCATTTTGAGTTCGCTTCCAAATGACCTAACTTAGAAGATATTACATTGCAGCAAAACCCGTGGAGTGGGGGCAAGAGTTCCTTTCCTATACCACTCCTATATGGGTCAACTATTTGATCGAAATTATTTGGATCCAAAAATCACAAATCTTTGATCTGAATCTGTCTATAGTGTCTAGATCTTGAGGATGTAGTTAGATATTACAGAATAACACACTTTTCTCCCTACAATTTTCCTCTTGTGGCAGAATGCCCAAATCCTATAGTTGATTATTTGTATGTATGTGTTTGGGTCAAGAACTGATCACTCCCTACCCATCTCATCGTCATCATATAACGTTCAAAATCATCAATCTTCTAACATTTCTATCATCACTCTCATTTAGTTCACTTCATCAAAATATTACACTTTTTGCTACGTTGCATGGATCAACTCATCAATCCATGGTTTGGCACGCTTTATGGTTCTTTCGGCATGATTTTACTACCATATTTGTGCATTCTAATATATCATGGGATTCTCTAGATTTCTCTCAAGTACACATCTCTATCTACATTATGTTACTGAGCTTTCTACTCACCAACATAAAGTGGGGGAAAATGTATTCATAAAATCATGCACTTACTATTACATTTATGCCACCAAGTATTTTTTTTATATATCGATCTCGCATAATAAAAGCGTTCACTAATAACTCATCCCCTAGTCCTATCGTCAGTTAGTTGTTCAACATCATCATTTGTATTGCATAGTCATCAGTTGTTTTCATAGTTTTGGTCATCTCTAAAGGAATCTCAGGTGTCGTTATTTGGTCATTTTTTGTCTCTATTATTTGACTAGGGAACCTAGGGTAGTACTGGGGTGCCCATGGGCACCATGATCCTTAATTTTAGGCGCCATGGTCCTGGCAGTGCTTGTGTCTAATTTATAATTTTGAGGTAGGTCTTTATGATTTTCCCTCTCAATCCCCTAGGTACTATTTGACACGTTGGGTCATTAGTGTCGAAATTTGAGCAAGAGATCCCTATATAAACACAATATACACACTATTGTAAGGGAAAACTATCTACTATTAAGGGCTAGCTATCTACTTAGGAAAGGGACTACATTTTGGCATCATTTCATCTCTCTCTCTCTCTCTCTCTCTCTCTCTCTCTCTCTCTCTCTCTCTCTCTCTCTCTCTCTCTCTCTCTCTCTCTCTCTCTCACACACACACACACACACACACACACACACACACACAGCATAAGAAGGGTTTTATTCTTTCTATTCCATCCAACATTTGAATTTTGCATCTAGTTATTGCCCCTATCTCTATGTCATTGGCGTTAGGGCACCCTAGGCACACAATTTCACACACAAGCACATAGAACTACATTGGTTCTGGAATGTAGTGTAGTGTTTAGTTGTAAGTCAACCATTGTGGCAGCTAAGGTCAGTCTAAACCCTTCATATGCATA
Organism: Taxus chinensis; assembly: GCA_019776745.2. Classification (NCBI taxonomy): domain Eukaryota; kingdom Viridiplantae; phylum Streptophyta; class Pinopsida; order Cupressales; family Taxaceae; genus Taxus; species Taxus chinensis. The sequence goes on from CM034148.1 coordinate 707,282,642, forward strand.
TTGTTTTTTAGGGATTTGATGCTTTTTGTGGGGTTTTGCAGGTAGATCTTCATCACATGTTTATGGTGACATAAGTGAAGTTACTATGAAAATCACGCAACAAAGATCAAGATATTGTGAAGATCTAATGACACTGTCATATTTAGGTCCTATTATTTTCTACAGAACACTGTGCCCATACTAGAGACCAAGACATCCATAAGCACCCCAATCCTCCTCCAGGTGCCCCAGTCTAGGTAAATCTTCATCTTTTGTGATTTTCTAGGTCGTTCCATTAGACTCTACTTTGTCCACAAATCATCCTTTTCATCCCCAAATCATAGCTAGGTAAATCAATTTCTGGTTAGTAATTTATCTCTCTTATTTCATTTCATTTAAATATCAAATAAAATTATTTAGCATTCGTATTTCAATTTATATTATTTATTTCATTTCTATTACTAGTTTAGATTAACTTAAAATATAGAACTTATTTTCATTTTTTTAGTTACTCATCCTACACATCTTCTACATAGTCTCCATGTTTTGATGGTTGTTAAAAAATCTCAAGATTATGCTTCTGCACCCCTTGTCGGTCCTTCCTTGTTTGTCATGGCATCCACTCAACCCCTTCATATTTATACTTCCATTCCTACTACTACCACTCTCATCATTCAACCTAATGCTTTTATTGCATAGTATGACTCTTCTTTAAACACTCTCGATTTAACTTCTTTATATTAGGATTTGCAAGCTCAAATTCATCAACTTATAATGGCTACTTCTCGTGCATATCTATCTCTTGATTTCACTTTAATCCTTCACACTCCTTGTGCACCCTCCATTTTATCCTAACCACTTCCTCCAAATTTCGTCACCCCTAAACTGCCCACCTTCAAATTCCATGGTGACCATCAAGAACATCACTGAGCATTTCATGTGGTATGTCTAGATTATGTAGATGATCATAATTTACTAGCAAAGCTCTTTCCTATAAGCCTCCAAGATTATGTTATGTGTTGGTTATACAATCTACCTGTTTATTTGGTAATATCATTTATGTATTTATTTGATGATTTTCTCACTCATTTTTTAATCAATATCAGTTCTAATATATCCTATGTTCAACTTGCACAAATTAACCAAGAATCTAATGAGCATGTAGCAAACTATGTATTATGATATAAGAAAAACCTTACTAGGATGACAAATGTGCTCGCTGGCTCAGAACTTCAAGATCTATTTGTCCAAATTATTTTACTGCCTCTCCAAGATAGTGTCATATTTGATACGTCTCCTTCATTTGATCAATTATTTCATACTCTTAAATTACATGAAGGAAAACTTATCTCTATGGGAAAACTCAAATACCAAAATTAAGCTACATCATATTTTAATCAATTTCTGAGAAAATCCACTTTCAAGCATTCTAATAAACCTACTAAATCAAAATTTATTGATAATGTTGTCTCTACTCCTGAAAAGCTTCAATGATAGCCTCCAAAGTGCACATTCACAAAATTACCTTGTGATCTGCATATTCTATTTCTGCAACTCATTGAGAGTAATATTATTACTCTTCCCCTCCACTTAATTTGGATCCATCTCACCCTAAAGGTTGTAATTATAAAAACAAATTTAGATGTGACTATCATCAATGCATTGGGCATTCTACCGATTGATGTTTCAAACTCAAACATCTCATTCAAGATTTTATTGACAATAATGCAATCAAGCTCCCTGAGCCTTTGACATCTACATTAGTAAATGAAAACAAAAAGATCAAAATCTTTAATGATCCTCTCTCTAAGTATGAAAAGAAAGCTACTGACTCTTCGGCTAATCATATTTATCACGCAGTTCATCCTCCTTCATTAGGGGCTCTTGATTTCCTATTTGCTAACGTTGATGCATATCCACCATTCATTACATTATCTCATCACGATTATCATGCTATATTCTCTTCTCATACATTACATATCAAGGATTCTATTTGACCTCATTTTATGAATAATACAATGATCAATCCATCTATTCATATGGGTGTGTGCTCTATTGCACTTCTAGTCACTATCAATTACCCACTCTCTCATATCGTACATCCAGTTCAAAAATCTTATGGTTACGTCAAACTTCTAGTTACAATTGGTCCTCTTACCATGATTTTTCCATTTTTTTTGGCACCTTCAATCAAAGGGCGTGACATGCTCTTAGGTCTTCTTTAGCTCCATGTTGCTCAAGCTATCATTTCCATGAATCACTTATGTCTAAATTTAATTCACAACAAACAAGTTATTGCCATCAAATGTGTTCCTCCATGTACACCATGGCCATAGCCTCCTATTGACATTTCCATTGTACTCGCTAGAGAATCTAGGTCCCCTGGACCTCTCAAATCTAAAGTGCAATCGGCTCTTAGATCTCCTATTCACACACAACCTACTCGGTTGCATCGGTCTACTATTCCATCTCATCAGCCTAGGTCCACCAGTCATACGGCTCCTCCACATAGGTGTACATCATCTCCTTGGTCTCTTTCATATAGGTGTATATCACCTCTTTGGTCTCCTTCACATAGGTGCACATCACCTCCTCGGTCTCCTTCACATAGGTGCACATCAGCTCCTCAATCTTCTTCACATAGGTGTTCATCACCTCCTAGGTCTCATGCACATAGGTCTCATTCACGGATACATCATTTCTCTCATTCATCACCGATGTCAGAGCATGGTCACACGCCTTTATCTCCACAAGCATCAGGTGGAGGACCCTTTCCCTTCACTTGTGTCAGATAGTTTACTCATCATCATACACTTGGGGGCATCATGCTTACTTACTCCTTCCTAGCATTCTCAGGTATCTATCATTTCTACTATCATGCTCTGTGCCTCACATCTAGTCTTTCTCATTCACCATACATACATTAATACACCTTTCATATCATCATTACCCTATGATGCACGCTTGTGCTATGGTCCACACTTGACTGTTGAGGGCATACTACATTCATGAGCCTCACACACTACACATTTCGCACTCTACACTTTGCAGTACATCATTCTAGAATCTTCTTCTCACACATCATACTATATACTTTTACAATTTATGCTCTATGCTTCACGATCTATCTTTTTAGCACACACAATAAAACCATTTCCCAGTGACACACTCTTGTTGTATGGTTCATTATTTATTGTCAAGGGGTATTTTATAAATGAACCTCATCCCATACACATTTATACACATCCACTCAAGGGGTATGTTTCTCATATCACATTCACATTGCATATCATTCCATCTCACTCATTCACAATATGTTGCATATCTTGGTTACACTTAGTCTTGCTTGCTTATACTTACATGTACGCTTTTTTTCCATGCTAGACTGATACTTAGTATGTCATTATCTTTATATATATACACATATGCGTTCACTTTCTCTCTATTTGTGAATACATAATTCCTATAGATCTTTTCATGTAGCATTGATGCTTGGCATTACCTCTTACCAATCCCAATGCGGCTCCTGGGGGAATCTAATTTCTTATACACTATAGGTCTTATTGTTTTGTTATATACTAATTTCTATTCTTACTAGTACACTACTTGTTCCATTGATCATACATGCTTTAACATACGCTTTATCTTTCTAACATGTTAATGGGTGCTTCATGTGCAAAATTTACCTCGCAGGAACTATTTTCCACCATGGTTGTCTGTTACATTTTTTCTTTCCACTATATTCCATTGTTTGCGGGCTATGCCCTTTGTCTTATATGCACATTATATGATTTTGGCTACTTCAACCTTGATTGTTTTATGACATTGTGAGAAATGTCCCATGTTTGAACCTTCTTTTCATGGTCTAATTTGTCTAAACTATTATTTGTTACACTATTTTTCTATTACATGTTTGCTACTTTTATACAAACACGTATTTCTAGCCACATTGTTTGCATGTGCCTTGGTTTCTACCATGCACATTCCCTCCTCCCTGCAGGTATATAGTTTCAAATCAAGTCCTCTCCTTTGGGTCGTATCCTCCTAGTGATGTCACATGCACCCCAAATGAGGGGGCATACATGGGGTGAATTAGTCATCCTATATAGCAGCTCAAAGCTTCAGTACAAGCCTTCACAGTATAGGAACATAATAGAGTTACATTCATAGAATGACCTAGTTTCTAACTTGGGTCCTCATTTCAACACAGACACCAATGCCCAAATACAGACATAAGAACCTAGGAACTCTTGATATTTCCTGGGACCAAGGGGTAGTTATAGTTACTTTCTCATATTGGAAAAGTTTTTAGAAATTTTTACAGAGCATATTTCATAGTACAGGAACAGTCCTCCAGCAATCAGAATGCATTCTATCTCCTTTTTCTATTTCATTAAATCAAACTAGAACAACACAAAATAAAGCAGGATCACACCATCTGTAGTGGTGTATACATTTTGGGAAGCATTCATGAATGGAGAATAAATCTGGACCTTTCTCCCCAACACTCTTCTATCGTGGCATGAGATCGTCCAAAAAACTCACACTCGATATGAGATCACTCAAAAAAGTCATTCTTGGCATGAGATCTCCAAAAAACTCACTCTTTGCTTGAGATCGCCCAAAAAAATCACTCTTCTATAGCAGTTCAGGGCATTTTTTATCATTTTTACTCTTCATGGATTAGGTGCACACTTTCCTTTTAACACCTTTTTACATGCTTATTACAGAGTTTTCATAACACATCACTTTGAGTACTCTTTTTCTATTCTCTTACATGTTCATCCTTAATATGCAATAAGAAGAAACCCCACATCATCAAAGCACAACAACTATAATTAGTACAAATATGGCACAACACACATGCTTCACCCCTAGGGTAACTTCCTCTTCCGTATCTTCCACACTTTATTTTTATCACTCCACACTTTTTCTTGTCTCTTCAGCATGTTATTGCCATCACACTCTACATGGTTATCAGGTGTGCATCTCTTATCTACTTTGTGTTATCAATTATTCACTCAACAACATAAAGTGGGTACAAATGTAGACACAAAATCACGCACTTCGGTACATTTCTAGGTCCTAATCACATACTACTATTCATATGGCTATTAAGTGAGAAAAATAGTAATTGAATGATGTCTTTCACCTCTTTCTTGTCTTTATTTATTTCTCTCTAGTCTTGCACACCCCACAACCCATTATGATCTTCATTTATTTATATTTCTTGAATTTGGACACTTGCGTCCATCTACAAAGCCAGTGCCCAGGCCCCATCATCCCCTCTAGGTGCCCCTGATCTCTTTATATCTTAGTCTCCTCTTTTAGCCCTCTTTTATCTTTTGAGGATCTTATTTTCTTATGGGTCAGCCTTTTAGTTTTCAATTATGAAATTCAAACAAGGGAATCATATAAATACAAAGCTATGTGACCATAATAAATGACCAAGCTCTAAGCATCTATTATCACCACCTAAGGTTTCATCCAAAGGCATTATAGAAGAACCAAGGCATACATTTAGCACTCAATAAAAAGACAAGGGAATGCATTTTCTATATACACGCATAGGAGGGGAAGTTCATTTTGTCATCCACACATCTATTTACATTGCTACATATAGTTTTTTCTCATTATCAAGTGCATTTTGCACAAGAGCTTTCTAGGGCACGATTTCTACACACACACAAGAACTACATGGAGTCTGGAATGTAGTGCAATGTTTGGTCATAAGTTCACTCTGTCGAGTGACTGTTGGGTCAGTCCAACTCCCCATCTGTATATTTTTTTTAGGTTTTAATGTAGTTTTGGGTTTTGCATGATATCATTTATTTTATAGGTTACATGTGAATTCTACGATCATCTAATGACATACATGCAACCAATAGTGAAGGTTAGTGACTACCTTTCGACACCAAAAAAATCATTTTTCAAGCTCCTACACAATCATAGGTGCCCAACAGAGGTATTTGGCACCTAGATTCCCTCGCCCCAGTCCAAGAGTCCTAGTCTAGGCCTATCCGACAGTTCTAGGATTTTATAAGTTTGATTGCAACAGTATCCTACTCATGTTCATTAGTCTTCCAATCCAGAATACTTTGGGATCAATTTTAAATTTGATCTAAGTCTTCTATTCCCACTCTTTCACCTAGGGTTTCATTTTCATCTAGCTTATTGCTTGTGTCGGATCTATGCTTTAGCATTTATATATCACACGTGACTTTGTAATATCTAGGGTTTAGCATAATTGCATTTTTGATAAATCACAATCACATCACAATCAAATTAAAAAACCTTAGTAAAACCAAGCAAGGTCAAAACTAACTTCTATGTGACTGTCTTCTTAAAATTATCAAATCCATACCATATGTATGTGGTCTATGTAAGTTCCTTGTCTCCCTGCATCGATGTTGTGACTGATGTAAAAATATCATTAAACCATTTGATAAATGTTTTGTAGAAGCTCACTAATCCATGGAATATTCTTACCTCCATATCAATAATGGTTGTTGGACACTCCATTATATCTTTCACCTTATTATGATCCATATTTAATCCCTCTTATGATATCTAAAATCCCAAGTACATCATCCCTCTCTTTGTGAAACTTTGTTTCTTAATATTTAGCAATAAATTATCCTCTCACAAATGTTCTACCACTTTTCACAAATAGACCAAGTGTTCTTCTTGAATTTAATTAAAAATAAAATTTTCATCTAGATAAGCAATGAAAAAATTACTTAGAAAAGGATTCAATGCTTCATTCATCAACCACATGAATGTGATTGGTTCTTGATTAGCCAAAAATGGCATGAATAACCACTCGCATAATTCATCCTACATTTGTAATACAATCTTCCACTAATCTCCTTCTCTATTCTTATATGGTGGTATCCACTCTTTAGATCAAGCTTCGTGAAGTACCTTTCACCACTCAATTAGTATATCAAATCATCCATGCATGATAATGGAAATCTATACTTGATAGTAATATTATTGATGGATTTGGATTTAGTGCACATTCTCCACTCACCTCACTTCTTTGATGTTAAAATTTCAATTACTACACATAGGATTAGAGACTCTTTGATCAACCCATTCTCAAGAAAATGTTGAAATTTCTTTCTCATCTCCTTATTCTCCATAGATTTTAACCTATGTGCAACCTTGTTTGGTAAAATATAACTTGATATCAAGTTCATTTGATGAATGATACTCTATGTAGATGATAAACCATCCAAAATATCTAGTGATATGATATTCATGATCTTACCTACCATACCCTTTATGTATCGTGGGATATCCTACGCTTTCACAAATGTTCCTTCCCTTATTTTATAGACAAACCTTGAAATGAATGTAATTTTGTCATCTCCTTTCCATTTGTTTAGGAACTTCTTTCCTAAAATCAAAAAATATATGTGGAATCCTCTCCACTTTTGCACTCACCTCCTTCAAAGGATTTAAAGTATACTTATGTTCATCCTTCACCAATGTGTACGTATTTACACAACCATCATGTACTACCTTCCTATCATATTACTAAGGTTTACCAGGTATCATATGGTATACCTCCATGGGTATTATATCACATAGGACTTGATCTTCATTTGCACCAATCTTGATACACCTATTTCATTGCTCATTCACAAAAAATTGATGCCCTTAACAACCATGACACCTTACCTATTTTTGGATGAAAAATCCTCTTCATACCAAGATTCTCAACCATCTTATTAGAAATAAGGTTATTGATGCTACCACCATAAATGATAAATTTGCAACACTTATCTTGTGATTTACATACAATTTTGAACAAATTCTTTCTTTATGTAGGTGCATTTCTTAATTTTTTGGATTCAACAACACTATCTTCATCATGAAATATTCTTCATGCTCCATATCTTCTACAAAAATATTTTTTTCATTACTCTCTATATTTACATGTTATACAACATGGATTCTAGCATTGTTTCTCTTACCGTCATTACTTTGCATCTTAAAGAAACTCAAATGCATGATGTCTATCTCTCTATAATTGAAATAAGTTCAACCAGATAATCTACCTCCTATGTTTCCTCTTCCTTTGAAATAATATCTACCTTTGTCTTTATGCACATGATTATACTCATGAAAGTATATTTCTTCAACCTTGTTTGCATAATTCAATGCATCACTTCACAAACTTATATATTTACATTGGAACTTCCAATTCCATTCTACACTACCTTATTATTTATATGAAAACATTCATCCCACCTTTGGTGTAAACTAATACACCTCTTCCACATGTATCAATCTCATTACACTAAAACTCTTCTTGACTAGAAATTTGTGATTCATTAATATACCTTAATATATTTTATAAAAAACCCTCTACATGACATTCTCTTATGGAAATTTTATAAAAATACATGTAATTATTCACACATGATTAATTATAATGCATATTCTAGTTATATCTAAATAAACAAGACTGGTAATCTACACGAATTAAGTTATCCTTCAGCTTGGTCTTGTATTTTCCTATACACACTCTTTCAATATGAACATGTTCCCACCACAAAGATGGATGAATATTTAAATTAGTAATTAAAATTATTACCTTCATGGGATCTTTTGTACACTTCCATACTCGAATTGCTTCTCCAATTTTGTGATACATTTTATGAACTCTTCAATATCTAAGAACCCATAATAACTTGGAACTTCTATATTTGGATTGATATCAATCCTTGTGGTCACATGTAAAAATATATCCACTTTCTCTTCAACATGCTCTAATTTAACATCATACTCTTCATGTGTTCATTCTACATTCTCATCATCATTCACATCATCCTCCACTACTACCCCTCTTTGTTGTGTGGTTATCATAGCCTCTTAATGGGTTTGTACTCATCTCGTAATATCAACCAATTCTGCAAGTCTTGGAACTCTATTTACAGTAGTGTTCATTATACATTCCATTATTATTTTAGTCACAATGAATTGCCAAAACATACTATGATATCTACACCTTATACCTAAAAACATAATTTTAGAAGATGCATGTAACTATTTTCTACCCACACATTAGTATGGAAAGCAAAAAATATAAAGATCAACCACTAGAATGATGCTATCACACACTAACATTCTAGACTCTACAATAGGACTTAAACTCCTTTCTTTGATGTTAGAAATGATGCAATTGTTGTTAGGGGTCCCAATGCAGGGATAAATTAGACCATGCAACCCAAAAATCTAGATTTATATCTCACAAAAGTATGATCTCAAACACAAATTAAACAAAAAATAATAAATTTTCTTCTATTTATATGAAGAAAATATTACAAACCTAAGCATAATGGAATTACACTCTAATGAAACTCTTATGAAAAGACTCTACAAAAAATCTCTAATAATTCTAATCCTATGACCTACTATTATCTTATAGACTCTATAAATCTTATACATAACCCAAATTGGCTCAACTAAAAAAAATCCTCAAAATAAAAGCCTCTCGATCCCAACCCACCATGGAATCTAATGTCTTGCATATTTATAAATCCATTATATATAGGATTTGTAGTGGCTCGGGTGGGAGAATAATTATACCTTCGCAAGTAAAGATAACTTTCAAAAATTCCTTAAAATACCCCATATCACTATGCATTTTCCTAAATAGCTTGTAGGCAGCCTCTCATACATTCTCCTTTATTAGATCAAGATTTATTGGGTCATTTAGTTCTTCCTTTGGAAAAAAATTGGATCACGAACCACGTGTGCCCCATTATAAATGTATCAATGTTGATAGGAAATTTTTTCAGATGAAGAACTAATGATGGTAGCATGAGGTGGTAGTCATCAGTATTTCTAAGACCTTATGAAATTGACAAGTTTTTAGTAGCATTTGGAATGCATTGCAACATAAAAAAAATTTTGCCAATATCCAAGATGCATCATGACATCAAGAAAGGATTAGGTGGTGTACACAAGACTACGCATCTTCCACACACATGGAACAAGTGTTACACTATATGAGACAAGGTTTCATGGTCTTATGTGACGTCAACTAGACATTCATAAAACTTTATTAAAAAATTTAACACAATTAGTATTTTGCATGAAAAGGGAAATCCTTTGTTAATGTGATAGGATTTTGTAGTATTCATGAAAAATAGACAAGGCTTCAAGTTCTACATAACATGTTTGAGAGTGACACAAAATTATGCAAGTATTTATTCAATTGACTCTAATGTTTTGGGGTGATGCATGAATTCAACTAAACCCTGATGCTCCTACATCATGAGTATATTGTTTATGGGGTGTAGTGAAAATTTTAAGAAATGATTATAACATGTCTTATAAGTATAATATTATTCAAATTGATAAAGGGAAATCCTTATAAATTAAACTTGATACTTGATTTTTATTAATTATTATAATAATATACAAACAAAACTTAAGGCTTGCACATGAAATGAACTACCAATTTTGGTATACATGTTATAAAAATAGGATGCCCTCTATAGGTAATACCTTTGTTAAGGAAACTAGAAAATTCCAACAATTGTGAATGTGTATTAGATAGGTTTGGAAATTACACGCAAGTTTACATACAAACCTATATGTGAAGACTATATTGGGAAAAACCTATCCAAAGGATTTAAACCCATTTGGGTGTGACTTGTAGAGTTAAATTCTTATGTGTAGATCATATGAATATGTACTTATGATATCTAGCACTCAGATACTTTGATGTAGTTGAATGTCTTCTCCTTTTCAAAACCTAACTTAGCTTTCCTTTTCAATGAGAAACCTTCAAATGGGGTTAGTGTTTTGGGTTGGATTGGTTCCAACCACACCCTAGTGAGTGAGCATTTCCTATATAACACTACTTAAAAAATCCCTCAAACCCACATAGTTATCCCATAAGCCTATGATGAGATGTAGCTAGCAATATATAAATATATGCACTTAACATAAAACCCTCTATTTGACTTTGGAACTTGGCAACATGATTTTTGGCCCATGTATGCTTAAGATTCATGCTCTTAGATGATCTAACATTGTTATTGGAATATTTGGTTCTTTGGCATAGTGTATCCAAGTGATGAGGTAATGTGTAGATGTTTCCTAGATGGTTCCAATGGCTTAGTATTGCTTGGATTAAATAGTTAACCTTTCATTGGTTTTCCCATTCAAACGATCCTAAAATATTGCTAAGGTCAATTAAGACAAGTTACTCAATTAATTTTTTGACAGTTAAGAAGGTGAAGGATACATTTGTGACGCATGAAAATTTTTAGGACCAACCCTATCTAGGGCCCATTAACCCATCTAATGGTCATGAAACTTAGAACTAAAATGTGTGTGATGTTTTTCGTGAATACAAGTTAGCTTATATATAGATTGATGTGGCTTTGGAAATGTAAAAATGAAGAATACAATCAACCTCGTAGATTACAAAGTTCTTGAAAGAGGTAAATATGCATAAATATTTGATCAATTTGAATTTAGTAAAGTTATATATTGAAACAATTTGATATGAAATAAAACATACATAAGAATGTCTACACTCAATCTAGGTTATGTTGAAAACTATCCCCAATATGGTAAAATGTTAATGTACTTTCCACTAAGAAAACTTGGCAATTAAAAATAATCAAATATCTCAATCATAAGTTGATTGTGAAAAGGGAAACTATGGTTGATATTGGCTACATTCCATTGGTGGTGAAGCAGAAACATGGAGGCCATAATGGCATCTAGAAGCTACAACTAATATGTATAAAATTGAAACTTGATATTTCCATAAAGGGTGAAAAATGTGGCTGCCCATGAAGGCACCATAAGAATAGTTTCCAGCTTGACATGGCCAGATCAAAGTTTTTTAGCATCCCATGGCGATGACTAATGATTAATCATTTAAAGAGTACCATTGGGTGTATATGCTACATTCAGAGTAAGTACTAAAACGTTTTTGTATATTGAGGTAGCCCCTACTCAATAATATATAATAGACTAATCCATATTTATTTAACTATTATCATGATAGGTGATATATTATCATAGGATATATATCATGCATATATGCATACTAGTATATGTATATGTGACCTGTATGTATGTATGTATGTATACACAAATTGATAGTCCACATTTTTAAATATGGCCTAAGTTACATGATGATGGTTATTTGAAATATTCTCATGGAGTATTTTACAACTATGTTGAATTACGAAGAGAATGTCTAATTCAAAATCAAATTTAGACCCCTAGAGAGGCAATAACGAAGGCATACACAAGATAAGAATGGATCACGACGATGCATATCACAAAGGTCATCCTTAGAGACTTCATCCACTGCGGGAGCATAACTAGTAGAATCTTCCTTCACACTTTTGATCCGACCGTTGAGAATAGTCCTGATAATATCCTTACAGGGTGGTACCTTATCCTCTTTGTACTACGCTAAAGGACCAACTTGTGTGGCATGCAAGGCCGACATGCTCATAAAGGGACGTTGTCCGGACTCGGATTACCAACTCATAAAAAAACTAATGGTCTAAAGCTTGAAAACCGAATGACATTTTACTATCTGCTTTTGTCTAATGTCTTATGAACTTCTAAATAACTTTTGTAGTGGTTTTTATGCATAAGTCCAAATTTCGCGTGAGCCCTAATGATTCATTTGCACATGCATATGATGCCTTACGACATGATTTTAATCGTTCGAACCCTAGTTGTTGTGCATCTAAGGAGAGATCCTTACTTGGCATTTTAGAGAAATTGGCCTATTAACATAAATATGAGTAGTCCTTGAAATCATATGGAGAATGTTTATGATATGAGATTTGATCAATGTGAATTGGAGAATCCATTAGTAAGCTATTGGGACCTCAAATCACATGGAAAATATTTGCAAAGGTGATAATATGTGTTTTTGCCCTAGAAATTTCCAACCTAACTATGCAGCTGGATTCACATCGACTTCTTTGGTTATGTGAGAACATAAACTGTGGGAGCAATCTTCGACGTCACTATTTTGTCTAATCTGAAAATGAAGTAGCGGTAATTTTTTAGGGAATTTACTAACATATGACGACAAAAGCATAAAAAAAAGGCTAGAGAATTTGTACCTTCCATTATATTTCTAACAAAGCCTCTCCACCGCATGACATGAAGAAAACATATAATGAGTGGATTGGAAGGGAATTTAACAAGACAAGGAAAGTGATATGGTCATCTCAAATATCCCCCTCTTGCATCTCTTGAGAACACATAAACACATACTCCTTAAGAGAATACAATAACATGTAAACATGTAACATGAGTTGTGAGGATGTTTAGACATATGTATGCTTACTAATTAAAAAGCAATATGTTGTCTATATATCACTCACCTTATAAGAAAGAGTCAAATGCACGTGTTACTTGTATTAAAAGATAAAGCATCTAAGAAATGTATAGAAGACATTGGTGGATATTTTATATTCAAAAGATATCATATATAAAATAGAAAGTATGCATGTGGCATTTAAGGCACTATCATAAGTGAACTATAACATCCTTCTAAATGAATAGTATAAAACTTAATCATGATTTTTTCCCGACCAAATCCAAGTATTCACCACCAAGAATGAAATTGCACACTCTCAATTCTAACTTAAACTAACTAATCTAAATCTAGCAAACTAACAAACAATAATTTGATTTCTTTAACAAAAGAGATTAACTACACCACTTCCATTTTAACTTACTTCAAATTTAGATTATTGTTTAAAATTGAAATGTCTTTTGCTCATAACAATTCACATTTAGCAACTTAAAAGCTCCAAATTAAGTTAATTTATCATTTATAATACCAGTATAAGTTTCATATTGTCATTAAATTATTTTCATGTAAAACTTGTGTTATATTACTTACGTCACATTTCAATTACAATAAATGTATAATGGTTTCACTTACATTTCCATGATAAATACAATCACAATTTATATTTACATTCATCATAAATACTCAATGATTTACAATATTTTGCTATTTTAGAAGATTCAAAAATAGAACTACATGAATAAAATTTGATACGTAGTATCGAGAATCGGTTAGAGATCATCTTATTTGTGCTCAAAATTGTCACATAACATTTTGGGCCCTAGTGATTTAATTTGGGTGTCTCAATTTATCCAAATGGACATGGGTTGCCCCATTTGCATAGTCATCCAACATCCTTTGCTAGTGACGACTTTTATTGTGCTTGTTGGTAGGTCCCACGAGTTTAATATGAAGTGTTGTTATTTCTCTTATCTTACAATGCTTAGGTCCGCTTAGCCTAAAGATCACATATGTAAGGAAGCTTGAATTGTTGAGGATGACTCGTTGGTTGGTCAACAATTTATCTTGCAAACATATGTGATGGATAGGCTCGTCCACTTAAATGTGTGTAAAGGGATGCATAAAAAAAATATTTATTATTTGATGGATAATGAAGGTGCAATTGAGAGTTTAGTGTCAATGTGTGATAGCTTCATCAATATTCATTTTAATGCCAGAAGTACATCAATATTCATTTCAATGACAAAAGTACGTAGCTTAGATATTTGAGATTATTGCATTTGTATGTTATTGGATATTTGACGTTATCGTTCTTTATATCTTCTTAAAGTCTTGCATTCATTCGACTTATAAAACTCATATAAAGTTTTCGCCTTACGAGTGCCTTGTTATTGACAGTAGTAATACTCGCCTCGTGAGCATCTTAATGTTGAGGATGACACGACCTTTAATGGTTTAGCAGGCGGCAGTGCCTATTTGATTTATTTTCACAGCTATGAGGAGTTGGGACGAGATATTAATGCGGATAAAGAAGACTGCCGGAATTGATAAGTTTCCATGGCATCTAAAAAGAATTTGTAACAGTCATGGCTAGCATAATACTTACTCCAATATGAAGCGGTGGTGTGGGAAAATAGCTTGGGGAAATAAGGTTGTGAGTTTAAAAAAACAACGAAGGTGAATGGCTAGGATAAGTCCATGGCATATTTTGGTAGCCTATGTCATTAAGGTAGATAATCCTTATGTTCAAATATATGAAATAAATTGCACAGGTCTAGTTGTTAGTCTATGCACAACACTCATATGCCTTGTAAGGATGGACCCTTAATTTTGAAGTTATGAAATATGTCTCCCTCAATGTACATGTAGGGGTTAAAGTTGTTAGTCTGCCAATATTGCATGGGTCATTTTTAGATAAGATAGTTCAACTATTAGGGTGTTTAATCTACAGGTTTTATTATGCTTGGCTCCACAAAATAATTTGTGTTAACATTGACCTTACCAAAAATTGAAGGAATCTCAAGATATTTAGGTTGGTTTCCTTTGTTTCTCTTATAAAATCGGGCATTAGTTTCCAAACAATTTATTTCACTGCCACACTCCATGTACACTAAGGATTTCCATCATGCTTCATCTTGACCCCAAATTAGTCGTGAATATTATGGCTATGGCTAAGAAGGAAGAGGGATGGATTACTTTCAACACGACAAATCATTTAATAACTCTTATGGCCTTTTCTGATGCGGCAACATAATTTGTGGAGACCATAATTTTTTATCCGACAATTGAATGCTCTTTTAATTTTATAAGGTGGTAGATATACATTAGTACTATGCAGAGGCCAACTTGCTTGCATGTTTTCAAGATCGTGGCTATTTGAGCACATTTTTGGGCCCAAATTCCTTCATTTAGTGGCCTAAAATTGGCTCTGAACGTTTTTTCACTTTTGACTATGTCTTAGAAATTTAATAATTTTGGTTGTGCTTGTTAGAATAAGTCAAAATTTCACATGAGCCTTAATTTATGAAGGCATATTGGCACGCAAATTTTGGGGCCCATCCGAGTTGTTTTGCTAGTAGGTAATTTTTGGCATTTTAGGGTTTTTAGAGTAGACGTGAAATAAAAGGAGGATTGTAATGATGTAAAAGTTTAGTGTGGATTCCAGAATGATATGAAAGCTATTTTGAAACTTTTGGTTTTATTTGCAAAGTTGTTTATGTGTGTTTTGGAGGTATTTCAACCTCTTGCAGCTGGATCCACATCGTTTTCTCACCATCAAATGTAGATTTTTTATTTAGTTAATAAAATTGATTCCAATGGTATATAATATGCCTTTTCCCCATAGAATCAAATGGCATAAGTTTCATCTACTCAAAGTATTATTTCAAGTGGTGGGACATCATAAATGGATCCTTCACCCTTTAAAAATTCATACACCCCACATCATGGTGGAAGTGAATCTCCAAGGGGATGAAATGGGGGAAATCTTGCTTCATCTCATTGGGTGTTTTTCTTCATCCAAAACAACATGGTGTCTTAATTTATAACTAATTTATTACACTAGTAAATGGTGATGGTGTTGACCATAGAGGATTCCTCATATTTACCTATTAGTGTTTAGGTTCCTTATATTTAATTTGAAGTCTTTAGATTTCTTATTTGAATTACATCAAAGATGATATAGATTACTGTTATACATTTCATCACATTGCATGAGGATGATCATGGTGTCAAGAGTATTTTGATTTCCCCATATATTTTCTCCTTAGTGATTTCCTTGGGAGAAGATCCAATGTACTACATTGTGTTGATCGTAATTGATATTTATGGCCAAGCTTTGGGCCTCATTAATGTCTATGCACCTCATGATGGCCTAAAAAATGACAAAGATATAGAGATGGCTTGCCAATAACTTGTCTTTGTCCAATTAGATGATATATACTGAATTAAATATAGTTGAGTCCTCTAACGGTAAATAAGGGTATTTTCTAGTGTATTGGTGCATTAGAGAAAGTGAAGAATTGGATTTTTTCCTAAAAATATTGGGGTTTGTCACACCCTAACTTTCTATAGTAGTTTTATAGTTCACAAACATGCGGTTTATGTGGTTTGATTTATATGTAGACCTTGATTGGGTTCTTAAATGACTCGATCACATCAAGTTGGCTCAAAAATATTTATTTACTATTTAGGTCATGATGCCAAAGGAATCCAATTTATGCTCTCCTTCATTGAGTTAAGATTGAATAAATAGTGGCAAAGGAGGTTTTCAAATCTCAATGAGCTATGAAATGTAAGGAGAATATCAAAGACATTAAATCCTTTCACAATAGGCTCATTGGGCTTCAAGAGATATGGAATTCCTTTTTAGAGCACTACAAATTAATATTTCAAGATTAGGAAGAATTATGGAAAGATATCAAGTTTTGTAAGAATGTGTGGATGTTGTTTCATGAAATATAATCTCATTTTCTAAAAACATTTGTGATAAAGAACTCATGT